>CM053276.1:122641400-123958453 GCA_028583415.1 Protea cynaroides
AGTGAAAATATAAAGAAAACACTAAAAGAACTAGGGTTTTAGGTGCTGCCAGTGTTATAGCAGGGTGTCTTGAATCAATTCTTAATAACCAGAAAAAAAAACAGCAAAGGAAAAGGGAAGAGAAAGCACTGCCGAGAACAGTATAAACGGGGGGAGGGGAATTCTGTAACAAAAAAGAGAGAGGGATAGGAAGATGAGAGAGAAATCCGAGAGAGAGATAGTGGATTGGGTATTTCAGACCTGCACAAAGAGAGGAGAGAGAGCACGAGAAAGAGAGAGAGCACGAGAGCTTTTTCTTTTTTTTTTCTGCATTCAATAATCATTATCTAAATTTCATTACTTAAAAAAGAGCCTTTATAAGGCTTACAATCCTAATTAGAGTATAACTCTAAAGACTAATAAAACAAACCAAATCATAAACCAACTAAACAACTAAAAATGGACCCACAGCTGAGATCCACAACTCTAACAAACTAAAGATCCCACGTCTCTAACAATAAAACAAAATAAAACAATAAAACAAAATAAAATAAATAGAATCCTAAATCTAATAGAATCCTAAATCTACTAGGACTCTTAAATGTCCTCATCAAGTTGTATCGTTTCCTTCAAAAATTATAAACTATAAGAAGCTGGAGTTCCAACGCTCCTTTGACGTTGGTCTTGAACTCAATCTCACATGTTTTATAACAGATAATAACTAATAAGAGCTGACAGAAAGCGACAAGTTCTTAATAAACTAATAAAGTATCATATTAAGGACTGAAATCCTGTAGTTGATTTTCTCTTCTTAAGAGGGGCATAGACAGCAAAATTGAAGATATTGCTCAAGCAAGAATGTGGGGCCTAATGGCCTAGACTAGGATGAGATGCCAAAGACTTTTATAGTTTTAATGCTCTGTCTCTTTCTGTAGAAAAAGCCTACCTTGTGTGTTCAACAACGGAGAAGTGATATGCTGGTGGGCTATAGAAAGGCCCATATATTCGCAACTGAAAATCACATGATATTAGCAGATCCACGGATCAAAGACCAGAGTATCACACGAAAACCCAGAACAATATGTTCGCATTCCATGCTGAAATCACATGATAACTGATAACTGACCAAGGAACCAAGAAGACAATCAATCTCACATGAAAGCCAAAATCGTGCAGTTCTAATGCTTTCCTTCAGTAGACTTTAAAATGGCACATGCTCAACAGTGACAGAGATGTGATGCCGTTGAATCAGATAAAGGTTCAGAAATTCCCTGCTGAAAATCGCATGATATATACTGACCATGGACAAGAAAAGTCACACAAACCCAGAAGAATACTCAATACATTCTATACTAAAAATCAACATTAAGGAATAATAGTGACTAACTCATTAATAAACTAGTCTCAAATTGCAATCTTCTATACATAATGGGAGAGGGATTTTCCTTCTCCATGCTGAAAACAATGAAACACAATCACAAAGGACAACTTTTCCACATACAATGTTCCGACAGGTCAAGGTTAGTTAACCAACTCAAATTTTGTATAGATGATCTCACAGTTGGAAACCACTGAACCAGGTTTGGGTCTCGAGCTTGTTAAACATGCTTGGAATATATAATTGTACAATCAACAAGCTTGTATAAAAGGGGAATCCAGAAAATCACCACCTTCTATTTGATCAAAATTTCAGTCTTCCAATTAAAGATACAAGGCAAAGTTAGATGATATTTTCCTCCTCTTTAGTTTCCTTGTTCAAAACATTCAAGGGAAAAAGAAAGGCTTAAAAAGCTTGTCCAAAGTGGGGAGGAGTTAAAACAGTACCTGCTGAAGCAAGGATGTCACACAATTTTCCGATTTAAAGAAACCAGACAAAAAGTTTAACTAGAACTCACTCAACAAAAGAGTTAGTTATCTCCCTTTAAAATAAAGAAATCTCACCTGTACTGTCTCAATCCAAGAAAATACCAATTTCTCATAGATAACACCTTGAGAATACTGATATCAAAGATACAGAAACAAACACAGAAGAAACCTTTTCAAACACAACTACTTCGATGACCGCATGCTACTCCATGGGAATTTAGCATTCCCAGCATTGGAATCACCAATAACACCACGACCGCTACGTCTGTCTCGCTCACTTGGTTGCTTCTCAGGCTTAAATCTGCTGTCACCCTTGCCATCGAGCCAATGTGATTTCATTTCCTTTTCCTCCACAATGCTTGACTTTGACTGCTTATTAATTCTTTGCCTCTCCTCTTCGACTATACGTATCGGAAAGAGATCTGGTGAGATGGATAACGGATTCTTTAGGGTTACATAGGCTTTCTTGTAATCTGGTTTTGCAATTAGGATTCCACCTCTCTTCTTCTTCTTTCCTTCCATGTTTAGGGTTTGGACCTTTTCAACTTCAAACCCATATAACGATTCAAGAACTCTCTTGATTTCAATCTTTCCATTTTCATAAGGGAGAGCAAATAAGAAACAAAATAAATACAATATAAAATCGAGTTCAAATATTGGAGGAAATTATAGATTGTATATTGGATTACCTTAGTAGCTGAAGGGATAGTCTTGAGAGCAATTTCTTTGATGTTGCTGAAATTTGAGGGCATGAGAAGCTTAATGGGGAGATTAGCAAAATGGATAACTCGTCTTCCCAACCTGCTGCCCATGTTTGTTTTCTTCCTTTTCGATGATCTACCTACTGCAGAAAAGAGATTTTTGAAAGTGTTAGTTTGGAGATTGGATGGCCATGCCAAATTCCATTCCTCCAATGAACAAGGAAAAGAAAGTCAGTCAACAATCGGCCTTCCATAGCAGACTGTAGACTATAGGTGCTACATCAACCTCCAAATTGCTAAACTTACCTTTATTCTCTATGAACGACTTCCCTGAATCCACTACTTTGCTTAAGCTAAATGGGATATAAAAAATAATAATAATAAAAAAAAAAAAAACAAAGACAGTAAATTTCATCCTTAATGATGCCTACACAACTATGACCTGGCATGTCTGGATGCCTAGGTGATGCCTTGACAACTACGACCAGAATTAACTGATTGACTGATTGATTCTATCAATTTAATTCCGCCAGTGCTATGCTACCGCTGTCGATCCCAAACCCGGATAAATGAGGAGGGTTGGTGCATCATGTAGACAACTAGCAAAAAAAAAAAAAAACCTAGTCAAATCCTTAACATGGATTCACAAACAAAACATATTCAGTGTAACGCTAGGGCGTTCTCCATAAACGATGCATTACACCTGGTCTCTAGTGTTGCGAAAAATGGCAAGGGCCACCACTTCGGTGCCAGGATGCAATGATAAATAGGCAAGGGTTGTTGCTCCGTGGACGAGTGCGGGTAAAGAAGCCAGTCCATAGCGTAGGATTAAATTAGCAACTTAGAACATAGGATGTTTAACGGGTAAGAGTTTAGAATTGATAGATGTTATGAAGAAAAGAAGGATTAACATAATTTGCATTCAAGAGACTAGAATGGAAGGCTAAAAAAGCTAAGGAGTTGGATAACTTTAAACTTTGGTATACGGGGGATAAAAATAATAATATGGGAGTGGGCATTATAGTAGATAAAGATTTAAAAAAAAATGATATGGTGGATGTTAAAAGATACAGTGATAGGATCATAGACATCAAGTTGGTAAAGGAAAAAAAAGTTGTCATATAATTAGCAATTATGCATCCCAAATAAGATTTGATGCAAGTAGTAAGCTACAATTTTGAGAACACATGAATGGATTAGTACAAAGTTTTAGAAAATGAGAAAATATTATATTATGGAGTGATCTGAATGGACATGTATAAGGAGATCGTAGTGGTTATAAAGATGTATATAGAGGATATGGTTTTGGAGCGAGGAATGACGATGAGACTTCAATTTTAGATTTTTCTTGTGGCTTATGATTTATCCATTGCAAACACATACTTTGAAAAGAGAGAGGAACATCTAGACACTTTTAAAAGTGGGTATCATAATGACCAAATAGATTTCTTTCTAACTAGAAGGTTTGATTGGAAGTTATGTAAGGATTGTAAGGTTATATCAGAGGAGAGCCTAACCACTCAATATAAATTACCAGTCATGGATATGTGTTCATTACATCAAATCGTAAGAAAGGTCAGGTTTTTTTATCCTAGGATAAGGTGGTGGAGCTTAAAAGGAGATACCTTAATAGCTTTTACTAATAATGTACTCAAACAAAGAAAGTTGAATTTTGAGGCAGACACTAATACAATGTGAAACGAGATGACTGCTTGTATTAAGGAAGTTGTTAAAGATGTTCCAAGTGTATCAAAAGGAAAATGAAATTCCCCTAAAGAGACTTGGTGGTGAGATGATGGTGTTCAAGTAACCATTAAAGCTAAGAAAGATAGTTTTAAGACATAGCAACTAACTAAGGATTTAAAGGATCTAAAAAGATATAGACTTGCTAGAAATGAAGCAAAAAAAAAATTATAGGAAATTTAAGGGTGAAGAAATATGAAGATTTTTATAACAATCTAAGCACAAATGAAGGAGAAAAAGATATCTATAAGATAGCTAAGCTAAAGGAAAGGAAGAGTAGAGATTAGATCATGTTCGATGTATGAAAAGTGCAGATGGTAGATTCTAGTAAGAGATGAAGAAGACACTAAAAAGATATTGAACAAATATTTTTATAACCTATTAAATGAAAACACTTTGAGTAATAATGTCCCAGAAGGCTACATTACCACCAAGACACCACTGGTCCACTGGTCGTAGATATATACACAAAATTAGGTGACGAAAGTAAAAGAAGTTTTAAGAAGGATGAATGTAGGCAAAACACTAGGCCAAAATGAGAACCCAATAGAAGATTAGAAGAACCTAGGAATCTATGGAGTATCTTGACTAATTAACCTGTTTAATAAGATTATGAACTCAAGGAAAATGCCAGATGAATGGAGGAGAAGGATTATGGTTCCAATTTATAAAAATAAAGGTGATATTCAGAGCTGCAATAACTACATAGGCACAAAACTAATGAGTCATAATATGAAACTATGAGAGAGAGTTATTGAAACTCGCATGAGACAAGAAACTATTATTACGGAGAACCAGTTTGATTTTATGCTAGATAGATCCACGATAGAAGCCATTTACTCAGGAAACTCTTGGAAAGATTTATAGAATGCAAGAAAGACCTCCATATGGTCTTTTTGTCCTAAAAATAGTTTATGACAGAGTCCCTAGAGAGTTAATCTTACAAGTACTAGAGAAGAGAAGTGTTTCAAGCAAAAAAGTGGTCAAGGATATTTATTAAAATTTGGTAACCAGTGTGAAAACCATGAGGGGTCAAGTTAGTGAATTCCCACTTATAATTGGGTTACATCAAGGATCAGTTTTAAGCCCTTATCTGTTTGCTCTCATTATAGATGATTAACCAGATACATTCAAGATAAAGTTCCTTAATGCATGTTTTATGTTGATGATATTGTTTTAGTGGACGAGACAAAAGCAATGATTAATGACAAGTTTGAGTTATAAAAATCAACAATGGAATAAAAAAGCTTTAAGATAAATAGAAAGAAGACAAAGTATATAGTGTGTAACTTTAGTCATACAAGGATGGATAAGGAGATGGTAAAAATTGATGAGAGAAAGATACTACAGAGTGATTATTTTAGGTATCCATCTAAGTTCAATTATAAACAAAGAAGGAAACATGGAAGATGATGTTTCACAGAAGATTAAAATAGGATTGATGAAGTGAAGAAGTGCGTCTGAAGTGTTGTGTGATTGACGTATTCCTTCAAAACATTTTCACAAGAATTTATAAGATAGTTGTTTGACCAATTATGATGTATGGGGTGGAATGTTGCGCAGTTAAGAAGCATCATATAGATAAACTTAGTATAGCTAAGATGAGGATGTTGAAATCGATGTGTGGCAAAACTAGGAAGGACAAGGTAAAGAATGATCGTATTGGAGCTGATTTAGGAGTAGCGCCAATACATGATAAGCTACGAAAAATTCATTTGAGATGGTATGACCATGTTCAACGGAGGCCTTTTAATTCTGTAGTACAAAGGAGTGATTTGATTCAGATTGAAGGATCTAAAAGGTTAGGGGTAGACTTAAGATGACTCTAAGGGAGATGGTAAAGAAAGACATGCATAGTTTAGGCCTTGTTTCAGGTATGCCATCGAACATCGAACATCGAACAGATATATTAGAGGACAAGAATCTATGTAGCCGACCCCATTTAGTTGGGAAATTTTTTTTATTGTTGCTGTTGTAGTTAGATAAGTCTGAATAATCTATGTGTTCAAGCATTTGTGACAAGCTAATGAACTGGTAAGGTGGGTGAGGAGGTTCTTCTGGTTTTTCTTATTTTCCCTTTTAAATAATAAGGGAAGTAGGAATAGAAAGATTATCAGCAAAAAAGGGAAGTGAATTAAAGACCATCAATGAGCTACATTGCAGAACCAGGGAATGACAATTTTAACTCTGTTAACCACTTGACCTAAAAGCCATCTAGAAACCCTAAAGCCCCACCTCCAAAAAAAAATAAAATAATAATAATAATTCAAAGCTCCACAGATTCTACACAATGTAGTTAAAGGAGAAAGAGAAGTACAAAATTACAAATCCAACTCTACAGAACCCATAGGCCACAGCCAAAATCGAATGATTTCAGTATAAAGAGCCGAGCATAAATTAGCATTTTAAGACATCATTGAACCGAAATCTCTATAGCCGCTTAAAAGAAATCCCATGTAAGTTCTAAGAAACACAAATGATCGAACCTTGGATAGAAATTCAGGATGAATTTAATCAGAAGAGAGAATTAGTAAATCAGCAGCGACAGAGAAAAGCCGAATAACATCCTTACCCCAACGATGAGTTTATTCGTTGATCACATCCGATCAATTGAACAACATTGATTTAAGCAGCCTGAAACACGTCAAAAACTTATCAGACCATCTCTTCTGCACAAGTTTAGGACAAAAGAGAGACCGACGGCGGAATAGAACGGAGGGTTAGAGAGAGGGTTTTGCTTACAGCTAGAGGTTTATACATTTGGGCTGCACATCGGGTGGGCTACCCAATTTTTTGTGCTAGGCCTCGAAGATTTAAATGGGCGCGGCTGGAGCCGGGCTTCGATTGAAAGCCCATAATATTATGTAACTGGACCTTGGCCTAGACAATATGAAGGCCTCTAATAAATGGGTGGGGTTGGACCCTATTTTTTTTTTTTAAATAACAAAAATGGACATTAAATCCTGTGCAGAATAAATTCGTATGTCTATGCCAAAAATGGTAATTAGAAAAAGGGTCCGGGTTCTATGAGCAGCACTGATTTTTGCACCCACCAATGGGACAATGGATCCATCACTATGAAATAGGGGAGGAGAGATATAGAGATGGAGATATTGGCATAGCTCTTACTCTATCGTTCGGAGAAACTTCTCTCCGACAATGGGGGATTTTTTTTCCGACCCTAGCTTATAGAATCTGTTCAATTAAAACCTTGGTTGCTCCTCCAATGTGTTCTTTTGTTGAATCCAACCCAATTAATGGAGAAGCCTGAATGATATTTGAAGTCATCTAATATTCTAAGTAGCAACAACTTGTTAGGATTAATTCCAGTATTCCACATTGGTTAAGTCTTAAATTAGGAGTCCCTCCACTTATCATTTGAAGTTTTTAGAGATAAACTTAACATGGTGTCAAAGCTTCAGATTCCTATCTTACGTTCATCTAAAAGAGGGATCAGAGGGATCATATATGTATGTGTACTGCCACCCAAAAGAAAAAAAACACCTGAGAAGGAGTTGGGATTAATTCCACAGTAGTCAAATCTAAAGTCTTGAGTGCCTCTCTCTATTTATCAGTTCAAACTTTTGAGAGAAAAACTTGACACAACTAACACTCCTCCCCTGTGATTATTCATGGGGATCAAACATGACACCTTGTAAATATTTGTATATAAATGTATTATCAATTTATTGTTTGTAGGTGTGATTGGTTTGATACCAACATCTAACCTAAAAAATATTAATTATTTTAAGATTCTGGTTGAATACAATATCTTTCCAATAAAATATTTTACACTAGGGGGTTGCAATTTGGCTGGCTAGGCTGGGGTTTTATAGAACCCGAGAAGTCCTCAACCTGATTCAAGCTGAGCGATGGCCAACCGTGCAATCACGAATATTACAACTGGGCATGCAACTGGAGACTTCTAACCCACCCAACCCAAAACTAGGCTCCTACATGCAGGAGAAAGCCCAGCCAATTGATCGATTGGTCTGGCTAGCTTAAAAATTGATTTATCGACCTGGTCCAATTTAATATGCCCCTGCCCCAGTTCGACTTATTGACTGGTCTGGTGTGGATTAAAAATTTATCGATCAGTCTGGTCGGTTTAAACTTAAAGTTGAATTTTCCTTAGAAAGTCAAGAAAGCTCCATTCCCTGTTCTTGGATTCCAATCTTTGAAGTGGGACCTTGGACGTGTGCTCCCCGTCCTCCCTGATCCCCTGCCACTAGAATGTTATCTTGTCATGCAATCCACAAGCGTGTTCATCTCTAACCCACAAGCGTCTCCTTACTTGTCTCTCTTACCAACTCTTGAAGAAATGCAATCCCAATTTCCGTGTTCCATCCACCTCAGAGGATGTCATCCGCTGTGGTTGCAGGTTCCTCCTCTTCGTGCTCCACCCTCTCCGGGAGCCACTCTCTACAAACTACTCCATCTAACCCTCCAAAACCACTAGTAACCACCCAAAACCAGGCATGCTTCTGTGATCACCTCCTCAATTGCCACTAGTATCCTTTATGAGTAAACCCACTAATCCGTCTGTCTTTGATTCTCATTTTTCGTGCAGAAGAGTAGCTTCCAAGGTCTTTCTCTTCAAGATGTCAAGAGGGGTTTTTCAGTCTCACTCATAGCTGAGAAAAAGAGGGCCAATTTAAGCTTCAAGAGGAGATCCCTTAACATTGCAGCTAGAACTTCAAAGGCTACCAAGAACATTGAAGTTGAAATTGACAAACCCTTGGGTCTCACATTGGGTCAAAAACAGGGTGGTGGTGTTGTAATTACCGTGAGTTTCTGTCTCTGATTTCGCTCTTTTGAGTTCTGATGAAGTGCATCGCTATAATATTCTATGAATTTGAGGAGTGTTTATCTGTTGGTGCTCTTAGGGTGTGGAGAATGGGGGAAATGCAGCAAAAGGAGGGCTCAAGGTAGGGGATCAGGTTCTGTACACCAGCAGTTTCTTTGGAGATGAACTTTGGCCAGCTGATAAGCTAGGGTTTACAAAAACTGCAATCCAGGCTAAGCCTGATTCTATCTATTTTGTCGTGAGCAGGTTCTCTCTTCTTTTCCCTTTTTACCCCTATAAAATTAGTAGCTTAATGGGTTAAAACTTAAAACCGCAACTCTGCTCTTTGTAATGGTAGTAGTAGTTTAACTACTGTACACTCAATCACAACTTAACACATTTGTTCCTGAAAACTTTGCCTTTGTTTCTACTTTGCTAGAAATCATTCAAGTGAACTCCAACTTAGATTTTTTTTATGTAGGCAACTTCTGCATAGCCGGTTAACAGTGTTTAGCATTGAATGCCAGCAAAGGATTTTTAACGTTTATTTGCACTAGAGACCGATATAGGAGTGATATCAGCATATTGCCTACTTCAGATTGAAATTCCACCAGCTGATTAATAAACATGTCTCAGGTTCAGAATGTTCTCAGATTGTATATCATGGTTGTAGGTTCTTTTGTTGATATTTTGAATATGAGAAGATTCATGGTTTATTAAGAGAGCTTTAGAAGTATTGAATAGAAAAAGCTCAAGATTCCTGTGTTTTACTATTTATTCTTCTTATTATACTGGGATTGTGCTGTTATGTATGTCAAGCAACTGTTTGGGAACTCGACCCACCAATCAATGGGTCCAAGGGCAAGTCTCCTATATTTATATCTGATGAACACATCACATTTATATACATGAACTTCATAAACATATATAATCGTGGTATTATACAGTGGAATCTTGAGTCCTCCATTAGATGAATTACGTAGGTTGATTGCTTTCATATTTATCTTGTATGATAACGACGAGCCATGCCCTCTGACACTAATCCCATCAATCTTTCTCTGCAGAGGTGTGGATGTAGACGTAAAACGATTGCCGAAGCGTCCAGCGCCGCCTCGCTTTGGGAGAAAATTGACTGAAGCACAGAAGGCAAGCATTCTTCTGGTTTCATGAGCTTATCTTTCTTTTAGGAACATTTTTATTACCTTTTTTGGGACATTGGTTATTAACTTTACTAGTCCCTTTACAGGCTAGGGCGACTCACATATGCCTTGATTGTGGATTTATCTACACCTTACAGAAACCATTTGAAGAGCAGGCAAGCTTCCCTTTCTTTATTTTTCTTTACAAAAGATATCCCCTTTCTTTATTATTCTTTGCAAAAGATTCTTTAATTTCTTGTTGAAAGTTTGACCAGACTATGTTCTATTTATGTCTTCTTAACTTAAAAGAAAAATGAAACATGGAAAAGAACTTCAATTTGAATCATCCAAATTTCCTATAAAAGCATGAAAAAAATTTCAGTGTAGCTGTACGGAATACATTGACTGTACTCTTATGCTATTCAAAGTCTGTCTCAGTAGTCATTTTTCTGTGTTTGTTCAAATGTTAAACCTGTATTCTATTCTTGGGAAACCCATCACAATCTTACCTTTAATGAACAGGGAACTTCTAAACAATTTTGCCCAAATTTTGTTATAGTTGTCAAGCTGTGGTTAATTTATGTGCAATCTCATTTACACGACTCTACGTATGCTAACCATTGTCAGTCAATGGCTGCTCACATCAAATTCTTCTAGCAGATTGGCATTGTATGACAAGTTAGCATTTCAATGAACAATACCCATGGGAGCTTCCTTATATGATCCTATTGAATTTGTTATGTGGCTCCCAATACTTAATTTGTATCACAATTGCTTCAATTGACCATTTTTTTCAGAGCAAGACACTAGTTGGATGTGGAGCCTTCTAACTTCTAATTGACTTCTTTGGCTACCCTTGCAGCCGGATTCATATGCATGCCCACAATGTCAAGCACCAAAGAAGCGATTTGCAGGATATGACGTGGACACTGGAAAGCCAATTGGTGGCGGGTTGCCTCCAATTGGGGTTATAGTTGGGCTGGTGGCTGGGATTGCTGGAGTTGGAGCATTGCTTGTATATGGTCTTCAATAATGCAGTTTACTACCATTCTCAAATTCTGCAAGATAATGCTTAACTGAGTCTAGTGACAATCATTTTTATTTGAATTTTGGATTCTTGCTTTCTTTTGAATGCATGATTTTGAGTGTCCAAAAATCTGTTTAAAATCCTCATCTGTATATCCTGAACCTTTATGCAGAGCTTATGAAAAACAAATTGTGTATCCTTACTCTTTACATTATGAAGAAGGCATTCTTACTTGTTTTAATATTTTCATGCCTAACAGATGCATACCTTTTATTTTGTTTTATGTTATTTTTTAATGCCTAAAATTCTTACTTTCTCCTATAATATATGTACGTGGTTGTGGATCCAAAATCCATATTGCATTGTGGCATAAGTAGGCTATTGGATACTGTCAGTTTATTGTCATATTTGGCTTGGCCGAAGCAGGTACAGTTAAGTCTTTTGTTGGACAGCTTGGCTCAGGTAATCAATAGGGCCAGTAGCAGGGTTAGAAATGGAAGACTAATTAGACCAGCTTAAAGTATCAAATGGTGGCTGAGGTAGATGAAAAAGACATGTACAAGATGTTTGAATTTATGTGAAGCATCATTTGCAGGTACTGATGTGATGAGAACCACAAAGAGAAAAATGGGCTGAGAATGAATTTGGTCACAGATAAGGGAATACTGTCGTTCCACATGACGGCTATAAAAAATTCCCCTCATTATCCCCGTGTATCGACCAAAATAGCAATTTTTAGGTGTCTGTTGCAGCATTTTATCTTGCATCAAAGTAAATGAGTCTAAAAGCACCCCGGATCTGCTGCTTAAATGTATCCATTCCAGTTCACTGTTTCTTAGTCTTCAAATTCTGAAACATAATAGAATTCAGACATTTCTGTTAAATTATGTTCTTGTATTGCAGATGAACTTTGTCTCCAATTTCAGATTCCAAAATAAAAGACAGTAGCCTTTCAACCATAATCTCGATTAATATAGGATTTTATGTTTATTATTGAAAATCTATTTGCTCATTTGCTGCAGTACAGTAAAGAGAATGTTAATGCTATGCAAAATGATTGCACTTTTGAAATTCATTCTGTAGCTGTTATCTCTGGCATGTCTTCACCTGTTGCTTTTAACACTGATCTTAATTTAACCACCCATGAATGCCTGGTTCGATGTCAGCTAAGCAACATTTTCATTCTATTTCAACACTTGAGAACCCTCTTTTTAGGATGGACATGACCATGGTAACTCCAGATACAATACATTGTTTTTTTTTTAGAGGTGTGTGTATGTGGTTCTTCAGTGGCTGCTTTGTGGTGTATTCACCTCGCAATGGAAGCGCATATCTTTAAATGGGGTCTAGACTGAATGATGATCTTAAAATGCAGCCTCTCTGAGACTTTACCATTATATTTGGCTAATTGAGTCGATAGAAGATGCCACAAATGTGAATGGTGTCATTTGCTTATTACATTATATTAAGGGAAATTGAATCACTTTTTATAACTTCAGCACCTTAATTTGACATTTAGTTCTTTCCTATTCATGCTAATGGGTTTTTTTTTTTTTGGAAAATGATTTTGATTGAGAAGGGGGACAATGGACAAAGCCCCAAGCACATCAAGCAACAGTTGCAAAGTTAGCATTAAGAGGAACAAGGACCACAGCTAGTTCATAATAACAGAAGACCAACTCGAAGCCAAGTAACTCACTGAAACTCCCAAGCCTTAGAAAATCCCATACCAGTTTTAAAAGCTTGGATCTGATTCTATGCGAACCATATAAGGATCCTCTCAGACCAAGCAATTTGCATTAGGAAACATTCTGAAGAGAATATTCTGCACTTGCTCAGACCTATGGATTGTCAAATCTCCTTTCAATCACGTGGGAAAAGAACAGAAATGCCAAGAAACTTTAGAAAGGGCAGTCATAGGTCATATATGCAGTTTCAGTGAATTAAGACATGGCCTGTAGATTCACAGTTTTCTTAGTGGAGAACACATATTGGCACAGTTTCTTAGTGGAGCACACATATTGGTCATCAAAAATTGATTTTGTATCCATTCCCTTGTTAGAATTTTTATGGTCTCCTTAAAATTTTCAAGTAATCCGTTATAATAATATATCTCAATAGGGTTTCAATTAACCTTAATGATCTTTATACAGTCCATAGAATACAATGGACAACAATGGACCAGATTGATTCATCTCCAACTCGTAACAAATCAGATCAAAATCCATTAAATCATATAATGTGAACTTTCACTAATCAATGGGCTCAGTAATTAATCAAACCTATAAAATAATAACTAACATCACTATCACAAAATAATATAGGGAGGGAGAAGGTCAAACTCAATCCCAATGTCAATATTTTTTATTTGATGTGTTTCAAGTTCTTGGGTTTTTATTTACCAAAAGAAAAAAAATTCTCGAGTTTTTACATAAAACAGCATAGGTTATCTTACCATCGAAAAGCGGTGTATTAAAAAAAAAAAAATAGTAAATCTTGTCTTACTTTTTATATTCATTTGATATGATTTTGCAAACAAAATATTGACTTGCAAGGAAGCATGAACGACATTGATTGTTCAGTTGTAAAATAATATCTTAAAGGAAGGAGTGAGGCCTATAATTAGGTCTATTATGCCCCGATTGTCTAGGGCACCAATGAATTCTAACTAAGGCCCGATTGTCTAGGGCATCAATGAAATGAATTCTAACTAAGGCCCGATTGTCTAGGGCATCAATGAATTCTAACGAAGGAACAGCAAGAAAAAGAAAGAAACCTAATTCTTTTTTTTTCTTTTTTTTTTGCATACTTTTGTTTTTTTAAATAATATTTAATTAAAGGGATTTTCTTTATTGATACTACTTAAGGTATCAAATAATTTATAAGCATATTTTTTTCACTTTCTTAGTATAATATATTTTATATACTTTTAGTGAAGATTAAAACTGTCATTTCACATGTGAAAAGAAAATGATGACTTCCAAAAATGATTTAATAGTAAATCATTTTCAAATTATTTGGAAAATATTTTTATTTTTTACTTTTAACTTAGACTCTTTTTGTTATACTTTATTTAACTAATTATAAAATATATTACACCATTTACAAATGTTTAATATGATTTATAACCTTTTTTTTTTTATCTATAATAAATTAGAATAAATTAGAATATAGAAATAGGTGACAATTCACTATGATTTGTGGTCATGATGAATTATATGTCCTTTTTATCCGCCTAACATTAATGGAAAAACGAGGGTAAGAGAGTACTTTCCCCTCACTTTTATGAAATTCTCTCCTCTAACCTATTGGGAGTCATTTCTTCCGCAAGATAAACAGTTAAACACTGCGTGCTTGTGTGCTTGCCAAGTTTCTCGTTTTAGGTTGAGGGATGCTTTTCTCTCTCTCTCTTCCTCTTTCTCTTTCGATTTGTATGATGTTTGCCATTCTCCTCTCATTTGGTTCTCTGAGGTTTCTGCAATTTCACATCAGGCTTTTCTATCCCTATCGGTTTATCTTTCTCTAAACCATGTGGGTGACCTTTCATTTTCCTTATAAATGCTCCGATTGAAAGTTGGTTTGGGATGGTTTATACTTTAACCATTTCGGTGAGCTTTCTCCTTCCTCGTAAATGCTCTGGTGGGAAGTTGATCTGGGGTGGTTTATACCTTAACCATTTCGGTGAGCTTTTATTCTTCCTCATAAATGCTCCAATTGGAAGTCGATCTGGGTATAAGCCCTCGTTGAGTTTGGTCCGCTCTCCCTCTTGCTACCATCTTCGTTGACTCCCACATCTTGTCTCTCCTCCTCCATCTCCTCTGCCATGGGCGGCGCTGCTTCCTCCTCACTTCCAACTGTACCCTTAGCACCCTTGCTTGGAAATAAAGGAGCAACGCCGCTGCCATTCTTTCTTTGTGGAAGGCATTAAAAGTTAGAAGACGTGGACTAACTAGAATATCAAAACAATGAAACAGAAGCACAGCTAGCGTAGAGATGGGAAGAAATGACACTGTGTTTCACTGTCTACATTGCCGGCGACAATGAAGAAAGCAAAGCGGAAATAGAATATAGAAAATGACTTTAACTTAAAGGGAAATTACAAAAATGGCATTGATAAAAAAAAAATAAGTTGAGGTTCTTGCTTCTTACAACTTTTGTTTTATATCTAATTAGTAGTTGTAAAATTTATTTCCAATTGCATCCCTACTAGTAGTTGTATAAGGGCAATTGATGTCTTGTTATGATTAAAAAAATAACATACCCTCTGTTGTCGATGGAATCCGTAAAAGGAAAACAGACAGTATGAAACTCCTAATAAGACTCAAGAGCTCATTCAAAAGGGGGTTCCTAAGGTGTAATTAGTTGAATACATTCCCAATGGCTCCAAGAATATGCATTAGTCGCAAATAGCTGATAAAATAGTGGTAAAGGAGAAAGAGGGAAGATGCCACTCAGAGAGACGAAACTTTGTTCTTGAATACCTTCTTATTATCATTCGCCCTTTCCGGGTTACATATATATATACTCTACAGATCATGAACCCTCCCTTTTAGGCCAGCTGGCTCCTAACAGCCACCGTTTGTGATTTAATTATTTAGGATATAGTAGGCCAGTAGACCTACGACCCCCTAGAACGGACCATTACATCATGTCAGCCACCTTTCGACCCCTTTGGATTACTTTTTGACCCCCCTAGTGGGTCAGGTTTTTCGGGGCCCCCAAACATTGTCCCTGTCATGGTTCTTTTTCCAAGTAATATTTCACTTTTTACCGATTCGAATCGAGATCTTTTGAATCGACGGGTCAGATCAGTGTATTTTGCATTAATGGTTGTTGTCGGCATTTATGGCCATTAATGGCGATCCATTAATGGCCCAACTACCCCTGTCTATTCATTACATCCTGTCTGTGTCAGACCAGGGGGGTCAAACTTAGGCATCCTTTAATATTTACCATAATACTTTTCTTTTCAGCATCCTGGATGAACGCCACGTGGTCGTTTTATGTGATTGGGTTAGCTTCAAGCGGGTATTTTCCCCCAACACCCTCGTTACATTAATAGTTACTCTTATTGTAATTAAATCATAAATACTTATATAAACTATGCCAAAAAGAGCATTAAAGACCTTTTTAGAATAAGATAAAGGGCAATCAAAATAAAATTTTGTATTCTAAATACACCTATAGATAAGGGTGTCAACGGGTCGGTCCGGGCCGGTTTCGGTTCGGGCTGAATCGATGTCGGGTTTTATAAACCCATCCCAAAACATGTCCATTAAGAGTTCGGGCTGGGTTGGGCTGCGCTGGACACAATAACTATCGGACTGGTCCGGTGTCGGTTTGTTATCGGGTTGGGCTTATTGAGGTGATTTCGGACTGGTTCGGTCCGGATCGGGCTTATCAAGTTTATCGGGCCTATTTTATATGTAAGATATATAGCCTATTTTATTATTTCTATCTATAAAATTAGCATCATTCCTTCTATATGCATGTAATTCAGTAAATTGTAACAATTAACACACTCTTTTCAACTATAGATTCATATAATCTTTCCGATCAAGAAATGAAATATAACAGTGTAATTTAATCCATCAAAATTTAAAGCCATTAAAATTAAGAAACTGGGCCTGGATGGACCTTATCGGTGTTCAGGTTAGATATTATTGGTTCAGGCTTCCTAACGGGCTGGTCCGGTCTGATTTCAGTTTGGGCTGAAACGGTGTCGGGCTTTACAAGCCGAGACCAAAACCTATCCATTAAGGTTCGATCCGGATTAGGTTCGGATTATATTGGGCTGGCTCGGTCCATGCTACCGGACCAGACCCATTTTTGACACCCTTACCTATAGAGCTGTTGTTCGGACACACCTATATTTAAAACATTCTTAATTATATTTTTCCTAGGGAAACACACTCCTAATTTTAAATGGATCGGATTTCAATTCTCTAAGTTCTCTTCAATATTTATGACATTTTGATAAAATAATGGATAAAATATTACCAAATAAAAATTAATTAAGCAGCAACTTAAAAAAAATTGACATAATTTACACCTCCTCCAAGAATTTCACATTGAAATGAAATAAAATTTCTACCAAAAAAAAAAAGTGAAATAAAATAATTTAATTTATGAAACTACAATAACCGTTGCCCATAGGTTTTTTTTTGTTGTTGTTTGGGTAAGTTGCTGTCCGTATGTTAATCAGGTTAAAACTTGTAGAATTTGGGAGTAATATTGTGAATATTTTTTCATCACAATAAATTCAGAATTTTCTCAATTTTTTCCATGAATCTCATTTGTATTTATGTACAATCTAATTATAGATGAATTGTCAATATATTTTTTCTATTAAAATTTCTTTAAAAAAATGTATGAGTTAAAACAGACAATTTGGAGAAAAAAAAATAACATAACTGAAATTTGTAATTTTCATTTCTTTATGTGGATCTCTAAACAATATGTCTATTACTTTAATAATAATCCTTAATTTAATTTAATTTTTATATTTATTTCTGAACAAATTGTGCCACTAGCTTTCAATCAGTTTCATGAGGGCGTTGAGACTTGAGAGAATTTCGAACTTCCACATTCCACATGTAACTCTTGGAGCTTTTTATGGTATTACATCCTATTAACTGCATTAATTGTGCGTGGGAATAGCATTTTCCCGAAGAGAAAGTTGACCATTTTAACAAACTGTAATATAATAAAATAAAAATGATCAACTGAAATTAAGTTTACTTAATTTAAAAAAAATTAAAGATTTTTTCAATATAAATAAATCCTATGCTGAATAAGAAATGAGTCATTTTTGGCCATTTCATTTTTTTAAAACAATTTTCCTTCAAGCCCTTAAGCACCCCCTCCACCCCCTCCACCCACCCACGAAGAAACATGACAAGTTGACAAACTATAAAAAGCTAATCCAGCATATACATATGATATAACTTCTCTTACCTCCTTCTCACTAACAAGACAATGGAGAGCAATCGTCTCCCTATCAATTCTGATCTTGAAGATGCTGCCTCTCATTACACTCCATTGCTACAAGTTCAGAATCAGGGAAATCGCCGAAGATCCGTTTACTTTTATGCCTTGATCTCCTCCTTGGCAGCACTGCTCTTTGTTTTTGTATTGTTTTTGGTTGGTAACCAGAGATCTGGAACCCCAGGAGTCAACAAAGACACTGTATCCTTTCCATCATCAACATCACGAGGGGTATCAGAGGGTGTATCAGACAAGACATTCCGTCTATTTTCTGGAAACGATATTCCATTCCAATGGACCCAATCCATGTTGTCTTGGCAGAGAACTGCCTACCACTTTCAACCCAAGAACAGCTGGATGAACGGTAAGTACCAAATTAATAAGCTCTCAAGTATTCCAACCTATGATTGATTGATCATATATGATGCTGACTTTGTTTGTTGGAACCGAGTACCCCATGGATCTTAAAGATCATTCATTCTCTTCAAAAAAAAAAAAAAACGGAACTTGATGTTATTTGATACATTCATAATTCAGTGCTTTATTGAGAAAATTAATTTGCTTTTATACTGATCCGATTCTATTGCATCTTCTGTTGTTTTTTTTCCTGATTGGGCAATATACTGTTTCTTCATCAGATCCTAATGGTAAGCTTTCTTAACAAGCCCTTTTCTCTCTCTCTCTCTCTCTCTCTCTCTCTCTCTAATGTCTAATAGGGAGGACTCTACATTTGTGATGTTGCAGGTCCGCTGTTTTACAAGGGATGGTATCACCTATTCTACCAGTACAACCCGGATAGTGCAGTATGGGGTCTCATAAGATGGGGCCATGCCATGTCGAAGGACCTTATCCACTGGCACCACCTTCCTATGGCCATGGTTCCGGATCAGTGGTATGACATCAACGGTGTTTGGACCGGTTCGGCTACTATCCTTCCTGACGACACCCTCATCATGCTCTACACTGGATCCACAAACGAGTCTGTGCAGGTTCAAAACCTTGCATACCCGGCCGAACCAGATGACCCATTCCTTACCAACTGGTTGAAGTACCCGGGTAACCCGGTCCTTGTCCCACCACCCGGTGTGGGTTTCAAGGACTTCCGAGACCCGACAACTGCATGGCAAAGCAGTGATGGAAGTTGGAAAATTACCATTGGGTCCAAGCTTAACACTACTGGTATATCACTTGTGTACAAAACCAAGGACTTCAAAACCTATGATCTCATGGACGGTTTGTTACATGCTGTCCCCGGCACTGGCATGTGGGAATGTGTCGATTTCTATCCAGTCACCGTTGAAGATAAAGGTCTTGGCATGTCCGTGAAGTATGTCCTCAAGGCCAGCCTAGACGATGACAAGAATGATTACTATGCACTAGGAACCTATGATCCGGTAAGTGATTCGTGGACGCCGGACGACCCAGTCCTAGATGTCGGGATCGGGTTGAGGTATGATTACGGCAAGTACTATGCGTCTAAGACATTCTATGATCAGAATAAAGAGAGGAGGATACTTTGGGGTTGGATCTCAGAGTCCGACAGCGAGGTCGCCGATGTACAGAAGGGATGGGCGTCCCTTCAGGTACTTTGTCTCACTTGTGCCATAACTAAAAATCATGAAGCAGAAGGTGGTGGTGGTGGTGGTGAGTTTGGATCACCTGCAAGTATATATACTTTTCATGAGATCCCATCATTGTCGATGTGGTGTGGGACTCATCTCTAAAGTATGAAATCCATTAAGTTAATCTTTTGCTATATATATATATATATATATATATATATATATATATATATATATAAAGACTATTAACTTAATGGACTCTTATCGATCCATTTTCAGATTAATTCTCTTTGGTTTGATTAGGATTTATCAATTAATTCAGGGGAAGTAGGACTAGTTCGGTTTCAATTTTTGGTTTAAACCCAATTTTGAGCCTCCTACATATTACAACATCTTAGAAGTAAGTGATCCAAATTGGTCATGTGGGTCATTTTACTTGGCAGTAATTGGTCCAAACCGGTCCGCCCAGTGCCTAGGCGTATATAACATCATGCTTGCCTCCTCCTTTAGGATTTAGGAAAGCTAGTGACATTGATTCCATGTAGCTAGGTTGGTTCATGAACGAAATCTTGAACGTAGCCTCAGAAAGGGAACCAGGTAAGGTCGGGAGCCATGTCTGGTCCAAGATTTAAAACCATGGATTTGAATGTGAATTGTATTATTGTAAAGCCCTGATGGACATGTTTGGTTTTCAGGGCATCCCAAGAACAGTGTCGTTTGACAATAAGACTAGGACTAATATACTTCAATGGCCGGTAGAGGAGGTAGAGAGCTTAAGATCGAATCGTAAGACATTCAACAATGTAACAATCAAAGCTGGTTCGATTGTTCCCCTTGACATTGGTAGTGCTACACAGGTATATATTTATATTGTTAATCACTTCTTTAATGAGAGTTGTAATTTGGTCCATTTTAAACTGTGAGCAAGTGAATTCATACATGGAGATGGACTTGTATAACAGTTAGATATAACTGCGGAGTTCGAGATTGATATCGCAGCTTTGGGGGAAACAAATATTGAGGACGATGTAGAGTATAAATGCAGCAGTAGTGGAGGTGCTTCTGGCCGGGGTGCAATGGGACCATTTGGCCTGTTGGTTCTTGCAGATGGTAGCCTCTCTGAATATACGCCTGTCTACTTCTACCTTGCTAAGGATTCTTATGGCAATATTAAGACTTTCTTCTGCGCTGATCAATCAATGTAAGATTCTTATATAGTACATTTTTTTTTTATTTCTTGCAGGAACGAAAAGCTATATCTGATTTACTCTTTGATGCAGGTCTTCTACGGCTAATGATGTTGGTAAATTTGTTAATGGAAGCACAGTTCCTGTACTTGCTGGCGAAAAATTCTCTATGAGAATATTGGTAAGTAGACAGAACAACTAAGCAACTAATTAACACTGAAAATCCATTTTATCAGATTAAAAATTGATATTATTGTGGGAATCCATGTCTACTCAGGTTGATCATTCAATAGTAGAAAGCTTTGCTCAGGGAGGAAGAACATGTATCACATCGCGGGTTTATCCTACAAAGGCAATATATGAGAAAGCCAAACTCTATGTTTTCAATAATGCTACTGAGGCAAGTGTGACAGCCTCAGTCACTACCTGGCAAATGACGAGTTCTGCTGTGATTCGCTCTTCCTCCATGTTGTGTGTAGTTCTGGTCATTTTGATTCATTTGGTTTTCTTGAAGATATAATAGTACTCATGCAAGGGTTTATCAGCTTGCACAAAAATATAAACCCCAATCAATAAACTATACTGAGAACACTGATCAAGATTCAGATCGGAAGGAGTACTGACATATTCTCGCAGAGAGGCAGCTGGTTGGAGTTTTTGAATTCTGTTCGAGTACTCGATCGGGATGGTGTTCTCAGATCCCATGCATGCAGCAGTTTTGGAAGAGTTTTGTTATCTTGAAGAAGGTTACAAATGCCTTTGATTTCCGACACTTGGTTGTGAAATTTTTGAAACCCTAGAGGTTTTCCTAGTGGCCTCACACTGGCCACTAATATTTTGTTTACAAAACTATAAATTCATTTTTTGTGTGTTCATATCTCTCTCTCTCTCTCTCTCTCTCTCTCTCTCTCTCTCTCATACACAAAGAATCCATATAGAGTAAAATAGGAGTCCATTTGTGGCAAAAAAGCATCTCTTTGCAAAACAGATAATCCTCAGATTCAAGTTCTTATAACTAATTGTTTATTTTCAGAAATGAAGAATAAAAAAGGATAA
This sequence comes from Protea cynaroides, assembly GCA_028583415.1. NCBI lineage: Eukaryota > Viridiplantae > Streptophyta > Magnoliopsida > Proteales > Proteaceae > Protea > Protea cynaroides. Next base: position 122,663,434 of record CM053276.1, read on the forward strand.
TAACAGTTGCATAACTCCATTTAAAAGATTTCAAGACTGGACGTAATACTTAAGAAATCAGTACAGAACACCAAAAACTAAAATAATAATAATAACTATTATTATTATAATAATAATATCAATTAATTTCCATTTATTAGGTACAACCAACAAATACCTAGTTATCCTACCACTAACAACCACTAAAAGGAGACCCAAAAAAGTGTTGATGTGTGTCGAGCGTAATAAAAAATAAATTACTCTACCTATAATGAATAATAATGATAAGTCAACGTCGATCCATAGAGACTAGTTAATCAAATTGCCTACTTACCAAGAAAAATGGGGGTTTCCTTTTGCAATTTAATTGACAACAAAATTAAGTAACAAAAATTCAATGAAAGATGATGTCGATTCAAGGAAATTTACTCAATGCTGCAGTTTGATCACTGACCAAGGATTAAGTAATTTATTCAATATATATTATTCTCTATTCAAATATTTAACCAAGGATTATCAAAAGCCAAACAATCCTTACCTTTTCTAGTTTCATTAATTTGAGCCCAACACACAATTTAATTCTTATCAATAAATCAATTGGTATTAAGCAATCCTAATGAATTTACTGATAGTATTATACTCTCGAAGGGAGTTAAAGATGAACAACAATCTAATAATCGTCAGATTATTTAATTATTCTATGTTTCTTTTAAGCAAGTAACAAAAATTTGGATCATAATTGTTCTGCTCAATTGTTATTTTTCCTAAACACAACAATTACGGATTATGAATTTAGGTTAGCTATAAACCATACAACTCAATCAATTAATAGGCATCTAAATAAATTGAACCATACAGTCATTAACTTGAAAAATCAAGAAAAACAGATATTTGAATAGAAAAATAATTAAAATTAAGAACAGAGTCTCACAGTTTTACTAATCGGATTGAATTCCCCTTGAATCGACTAAAGAACTTAGTAAGACATGATAGAAAAGAAAGACAAAAAAAATAAAACTATCTTCTTAATAATTCTTGGATGCTCTATTACGTAGCCTTTACATTGCTTAAATAGCCAGAGTGGAGAAGACTAAAACTGGTATGTTTAGAATTGAAAACCTTATTACATGGAAATAAAGATTAGACAAAATATTCTTGCCTAGATTAGATAGAGAATCATTCCATTATTAACCAAATGTCATCCTTAGACCTGCCAATCTTTGTAATATTCTATAGAGGTATATATTCTCCTTAACATTTCTGACAATCAATCAAATCCTTCCAATAATAAACCTTTTATGTGTGGTAATCTTCCTTCTCTGGTTTGAATTCAAATCAGCTTTTCAGATCAGATTTTTGGATTACGTTTGATTTCTAGAATTCTTTTCAAATTAAAAGCCTGCATGAAATTCAAAAGGTCATTATTGAAAATATCAGAATTTTTTTATTTTAAACATAAATTATCAATACTTTCTACTAATGTCTTATATATAAGGAATCATTACAAATGAATACCATAAGACATATAATATGTTAAATAGACTATTGAGTAAAGGCAAGTTTCGTAGGAAATTGTAGCTAAGGAAAGCAAAGCGTCAAAACTCTTTATCTTCTTTTTAGGTTCATCAGTCTCATGAATCCATCAAATTCCCCCACACTTAGCTCTTGCACGTCCTCAGACAAACTAAATACTAACATTTTTTTTCACTTTCATCCCACAACATTCAAAGGATATGTGTACCATGAATCATAAACTAATTCAAGAGATCAAGAGAACAATATATGTCATAGTCAAAGGTCACTTAGTAAATATGAGCAATATCTAACATATCAGTCTTATTCAAAAGTGAACATGCTAATGTTTAGTAGATTTTTTCTTCGGATTCTCTCTACTCACTCAAGAATTCAAGGTTTAACTATTTCACTCAAGATCTTCCTATGACGATGCACTACCATAGACTTGTTTATTCACCAAAATTTCCATTACTTAGAATACACACATACATGAATCAAAAAGTCTTTATCAAGATTGTAATGGGGCTAGGGTTCAGGGTACGGATAAGAAAAATATACTGACGTTAAAACTCAAGAAACTATAAGCACCCCATTTTTACCACCCTCTGCATAAGTGAACCAATATGACAGGTTTTCGGCCTTTAACCCAAAGGTTGGTGATTCTCTAATGAACCCCACAGTAGGGTCATAGGCTATTACCTACTTGAAAGAATAGGTCGTGAAATTATCTTCGAAATGAGACCGGAATCATCAAATTCTGACGTCAAACAAGGAAGATATCGTAGTTTGAAAATGCAAGGGCATTTACGTAATTATCGTATCATGCATGCATTATCATTCAAACTTCAAGACATCATATCTTGGTCATCTGATATCCGAATCAAATGATTCAAAGGCCAATATTCCTTATTTTCAGTCCTCTTCAAAGTGGACGTGAAAAATTCAGGGTAGAAGTCACCAATGGGCCCCATGCAAGCTTTCATGCAAAATTATCGTTAGAACTTCAAAGCTTCATATCTTTGTCGTTTTACATCGGATTCAGATGATTCCAAGGCCATTATTCTTCATTTATGATGTTCTACAAAGTACATGTAAAAAATCTCAGGTAGAAGTCACCAGTGGATCCTATGCAAGATTACACATGAAAATGATTATTTAATCTTTAGAAATTCATAAGTTGATCATTTCATTTCCAAATGAGATGATTCAAGCTCCAATATTCTTTATTTTTAATGTTCTACAAAGTGAACGTAGAAAATTTAGAATAGATGCTATCGAAAAATTTCATATGGAAGGATGACAGAAATGGATTATGAAATATCAATCTTAGTCCAAACCAGCTTAATCCAGCTTAGTCTAACTTAGCTCGGCCCAGTTCAGACCAATCCAGACCAAGTTATGTCAGTCCATATGCATGTATTTATTTTTATATATGTATAATGTATAATATATTATTGTATATAATACATATATATATGTATATATATATATATATATATATATATATATATATATATATATATATATATATATATATATATATATATATATATGTATACATATATTATATGTATTAATACATTTATATATGTCACACCCCAATTCCGGATGAACCAAAAGTGTGAGTGAACCAGCTCTAAGCCATGATTCACACCAAGATCTCATTAGACCGTGTCAACCAATCATTCCCAAGCAATCTAACAAAATCAGAGAATAATACATAGCAGCAGAAATAAATAAATGAGCTGAGATCTAATTGTAACTTAAAATAAATATCCAACTTATTCCATCATCCATCAAATTTAAATATAATTATTACAATGCTTTAACAGAAAATAACCAAGTCACTGGGAGAAAACACAAAACGAGCACTCGCATGACGCATCATGCTCGTCCTCCACTGCCTGGGTATCAATGGCAGCTACAGTGCCGTATGCTGGAGCAGCCACGAAGTCATCAATGGTGTACCCTGCATCCAAATCTGAAAAGAAATATATATATTTTGGGTGAGCTTACAACTTAGCTCAGTAAGTACAAGACCAATGCAACAGTACAATATGCATGAGATAACATTACAATTTGGGTCAGGTATAACTTGCAAATATGCTATGGCAAGGTTTGGTGACCACCGCACCTCCATGCACGAGAGTGTGAGCACACCCAACAGTCAGGCGCCTACCACACTACTGTTGTTGCCCCACATCACTCACTCTGGTGTGGAGATAGAACTCGAGTCTGGCGGGCAGGAAGAACCACAATCCCACATCCTCCCCCTGATATCCCATATCGTACCAATACCTAAACCCCTATTGGCAAGGGCTTGCAAGTGGGTTTCATTTCTAACCAGTCCTAGATGTCAATACAGTATCAATGGTCCTACCCCAGCACGGCTCCCTGCGACATAAAGATAGGGCTCGAGTCTGGCGGGCAGGAAGAACCACAATCCCACGTCCTACCCCTGATACCCTATTCGCACCAAGTCCGCTAAGGTAAAGACTATATAACCCTACCCCAGCACAACCCCCTTACGACATAGAGATATGGCTCGAGTCTGGTGGGCAGGAAGAACCACAATCCCACGTCCTTCCCCTGATATCCTATTCGCACTGAGTTTGCTAAGGTAAGAGGCGATACGAGAAAAGTGTTAGCTGTGGATATATCCAGGGCACACCCCCCTTCACATTTCACACACTAACGAAAACATACACATGCCTAAACATACAACAATCCTAGCATATGAAATGCATGATTATAATAAGATAAAAGAAACGACTACATGGCATGTGAGATACACAGACATCAAGCAATATGTATTTTCAGATACCAAATTATATTACAAAAGTTTACTGTTATTTAGTTATTTAGGTTTGGGGTCTTGTTCCTTACCTGACACGTGATAAAACTTCCACTCTGCGTCACAGGGTTTACTCACGTTGTCTACAGGTCCTACATAAGCATATATTTAAGTTAAAATTTATTTATTAAGGTTACATAGGTCAGAACCAGGTTTGGCCAAGTAGACCAGTCTCGAAAACCATACCGGTCGCAGGTACCGATTGCAGTATTGTACAGCCGGTTCACTCACACTTACCGGTCTCACTCAGATCTCACTGAGTGAGACCGGTATGTGCCTGCGGTATATACCACAGGCCCATACTGCTGGACCTTGCGTCCAACCGGTATACCCTGCGGTTTGGATCCGAGAGCGAGATCTCGGATCTCCCCTCCTTGTCGGCTAATGATTAGGTCTCTAGGGTTTCTCCTATCCCCCACTAAGGTCCAAGCCTTTTAATGGCCTTCTGATTTCAGCTAGAATTTCGTATCAAACCTAGGTTAGATCCGAATGAGGAAAACAATGGAAATTATAAACTTTTTGGATCGCTACGTCGCTTCGCGGCTCCGATCCGACATCCTAAAATTACTAAGAGGATAGAGCACTTACTGGCGGTGTCTGTCGGTTGGCAGCGCTCTTCCTTCCTGGGCGGCTTCCACCTCCTTGCTCCTTCTCAGCTCTTCTCCAGACGGCTAGGGTTTTTGAGAAGGAGCAATGGAGTGTCTCCTTCTCTATTAATAGAGGGAGGCCGTCCATGGGAAGGTTTCCCCTCAGTTGGAAACTTTTCCAGTTTCCATTCTGAGAGAAAGGCCTGCTGGAGTCCGTCTCCAGTCGAAACATGGCATACTGGTCGCACATACCGATTGGAGTGCCCGCAACCGGTATAGTCCAACCGGTAATACCATACCGGTTGCACATACCGGTTGTACTGACCGCAACCGGTATGAGACTTAGGCATTTTTTTTATAGTTTTCTTACCTGAAATTTGAGTGGCTCGTCACCCGGCTTCGCCCTCCGGTCCGGTTATGATTGGGAGACCTGTCATCATATATAACCATGGATTAGACCCGATTTTAGAACACAGTTCTTACAATATATATATGTATACATATATAGATATACATATCTTATGGATATATTATATATATATATATATATATATATATATATATATATATATATATATATATATATATTTATATATATATTAGGAAAGAAAGAGGAAAGTGAGGCCGTGGAAAGAGAGATAACATAGAGGCCATAAGAAAGAGAATGGGAGAAAGAAAAAAAAGGAAAGAGAGAAATAAAAGAAAAAAGAAAAAAAAAGGGGAAAAGATTCCCCTTCGCGTTTTCTAGAAAGAAAACATGAAAGAGAGAGGGAGAAAGAAAAAAAAAAGGAAAGAAAGGAAAGGAAAGAAAAAAAGATAAAAGGAGAAAAAAAAGAAAAAAGAAAAAAGGAAATGTTTTCTAAGAAAGAAAACGTGAAAAGAGAGGGAGAAAAGAAAAAAGGAAGGAAAAGAAGGAAGAAGATAAGGAAATAAGAAAGAAAGGAAAGAGAGAAGGATTTTTCTAGAAGAAGGAAGGAGAGAAAGGAAAGAGAGAAGGGGTTTTCTAGAAGAAGAAGGAGAAAAAGGAAAGAAAGGAAGAAGAAAAAATTATGGGAAAGGAAGAAAAGAAAGGAAAGAAGAAAAAATGAAAAAAAAAGGATTTTCTAGAAGAAAAAAAAAATGAAGGAAGAGAGAAGAAGGAAAGAGGAGGAGAAGATTTTCTAGAAGAGGGAGAGATAGAGAACGTGTGGAATAGAGAGGGAGAAGAGAAAAAGGAAGGAAAAGAAGAAAGGAAAGAAGAAAAAGGAAGAAAAAAAAATTTTCTAGAAAAAAGAAGAAAGGAAAGAAGGATTTTCTAGAAAAGGAGAGAAAAAATATAAATAGGCAAGAGAAGAGAGAGGGGAGCTTTTTCAGACCATAGAGAGAGGAGAACATGGGTGAGGGAGAGAAAAACGTGAGTGAGAGAGAGAAAATGTGAGAGGGGGAGAAAGAAAGAGAGAGAAAAGAGAAAAGAAAGAAAAGAGAAGAAGAAAAAAGAGAAAGAGAAGAGAGAGAGAAGCAGAAGAGAGGAAAAGGGGGATTCACATTCAAAGGGGGTTGATACAACCTCCAATCACCCTTCATCAACGGTTTCGCTCGATTTTAGCCCAAGGTTAGTACTCTAAACAAATTTATAGGTCGTTAGAATACTCGAATGCCAATTTTGCTTGAAAAAAGCTAATTTCCTTGAAATCTCAATCATGGATGCTCTATTACATGCCTGTTAATGTTAGGATGCCTATTCTAATATTTTTCATGAATAATAATTTGTCTAAGCTATTCAATGATTAATTTTTGAATGATATACAATGATGTTTGATATTTTTTGCAAATTTTATAAAGTGATTTTCTGATCTGAAAATTCCAGATTTAGGATTCAAACTTAGGACGTACATCACATGTATTTTTTCTAAGATTTTGAAGCCCAAATTTTTATGGGAGTCTCTCTGAGATATTAGAAGACTACCCTAAAAATTTAGTTCCATTTGAAATTGGAAAAATATATCAAAAAATTTGTCTTTGACATTGCTATTTTTCTCGGATGTAATGCAATCCTCCATCAGAAAGTCTCTGGACAAAGGTCTTATGGCCATAATCAGAAACTCTACTTAATATGAACTTTCTAGACATGAAAGTCTTCTAAAAAATGGCACTGGTTTCATATTTTTTCAATTTTTTTTGAATTGATATCAATTTTTAAGTGCATAGTGCTCTGATTTTGAATCTGTCATGATGTACTGATTTGCATGATTGAAACGAGTCATTTTTCACAAAAAAAATATACTGTTTTAATTTGTTTTTCTTGATAAAATTTTAGATCAAACAATTATCTACATAGTCATATATCTGTATTTAATTTTCATTAAGAATAGAATTTTATTTAGAATTTATGGTGCAACTGGTCAAAAATCTGGAACATATTTGACCAGTGCACATGTTCGGTCTTAGGGCATATCTTTGACTTGTTTTTGATTTCTATTGGGATTTAAATCCTTCATATGAAATATAATATATTAAGTCATATTTCTATGAAAAAAATTTGAGCTTGATTTGAGTTTCGAAAGACCTACTTATGGTCATTCTTGTGTAATATGACAAAATCTGAATACAATTCATAGTTTTGTCCATTATTTGAAACATTGTGTCACAATTTTGACAGTTTTGAGTCATTAATCTTTCCAAATTTTTTCATAAAAGTTATAATTTTTTCAAAGAACATTGAACATATGTTTTTTTTTTTTTTGATAATTTTACATTTTTCAAAAAAAATGTTTCATTGATGTCTCATACATTATAACATCGATTGTTTAAGTAAATTCTACCATATTTGGATAAATGACTATATTTGGAGCATTCATATGCTTTGTTTGGATTGTGCATACCATGTTTGTCACATTCCATGTGTTGCTATTTTTGGTAGAATAGATAAATTTTTACCATATTTTAGTAAAATCTTAATTTTTTTAAGTCTTACTATGCTTAGAAAATAGCATATAAGATCTTTCTTTTTTTTTTTGAAAAATTCATGTCATATATGCATTCTATGATTGCTACTTATCATATTGATATATAGATGCATATTAGATCTTGCATATTAGATCTTGCCATATTAGATCTTGCCATGCTTAAATCCTGTCATATTAGATCTTGCCATGCTTAGATCTTACCATATTAGGTTCTTGCCTTATTTGCAATACATGCCCTATTAGGGAGATTTTCATAATCTTACTATATGATATGATAGTTACCATAAATATCATACATGCCATGCTTATAATATTCTTTTTTTAGCAATAGTTTAATTTATGCTGCACCCTAGTTGAACTGCCATATCTGTACACCTAGCAAACATATTAGGCTTGGGGACGTGCATTTAGGCACCTACATTCTTGGGAAGGGCATAATGGGAATAATAAAACCTTAATAAAGAAAGAAATACTTTGCCAAACTTTTCAAAATTAGAGCTTAGGTTGAAAAGGATAATTCAGGATGATTTTGCCCTTCGGTAAACCCTAAACCTAGAATAGGTTCTAAACCCTAAACCTAGAATAGGTTTTCAACCCTAAACCTAGAATAGGTTCTAAATACTAAACCTAGAACAGGTTTTCAACCCTAAACCTAAAATAAGTTCTAAATCCTAAACCTAGAACATGTTCTCAACCCTAAACCTAGAATAGGTTCTCAATCATTAACCTAGAACAGGTTATCTTACCCGAATTACACGGATTCTGATTCCTAGGGCAAACCCTAGGATACGTAGGCTATTTGGGAGAAACCCAAATTTGGATCCACATTTTAGTCCACTCAGACTATCCATAGATCCACTAGGATATCCACCCATATTTTAACCCAAATAGGGTTATCCAGAGGCCCGAACTACACAGATTCTGATTCCTAGGGCAAACCCTAGGATACGTAGGCCATTTGGAAGAAACCCAAATTCAGGACTACCCATAGATCCACTAGGATACCCAACCATTTCAACCCAAGTCCCGAACTACATGGATTCTGATTTCTAGGGCAAACCCTAGGATACATAGGCTATTTGGGAGAAATCCAAATTCGGATCCACATTTTAGTCCATTCGGACTATCCATAGATCCACTAGGATATCCACCCATATTTTAACCCAAATAGGGTTATCCAGAGGCCCGAACTACATGGATTCTGATTCCTAGGGCAAACCCTAGGATACGTAGGCCATTTGGGAGAATCTCAAATTCGGATCCAAACCTTAGTCCACTCGGACTATCCATATATCCACTAGGACCCAAATTTTGACCCAAATAGGGTTATCCAGGCCCGAACTACACAGATTCTGATTCCTAGGGCAAACCCTAAGATACGTAGGCCATTTGGAAGAAACTCAAATTCGGATCCAAACCTTAGTCCACTTGGACTACCCATAGATCCACTAGGATATCCAACCATTTCAACCCATGCAAGTCCCGAACTACGCAGATTCTGATTCCTAGGGCAAACCTTAGGATACGTAGGTCATTTGGGAGAAACCCAAATTTAGATCCACACCTTAGTCCACTTTGACTATCCATAGATCCACTAGGATATTGACCCACATTTTAACCCAAATAGGATTATCCACATTCCAACCCAGAATGGGTTATCCATATTTCGACCCAAATAGGGTTATTCTTAGATCCACTAGGACTATCTATCAGTCCACATGGACTATCCAGATCCTAACCCATAGGGTTTCTCATCCATTCAAGCATAAACATCAACTTGAACAAAGAACTTAATCATGCACAAGCATAAATCACAATCATAAACTTTAATCACACCTGAACTACGACGGTGAACCTGATTTTTGGAATAATTCCGTAATACGTAGGCAATCTGATGGATACAGATTCGGTTCAATGATATCAAACCACTTGGTTTGGTTTAGTTTAATAGATAGAGTCTAGCATAGGAAAGGTCTAGGAGACTGATTTTGATCGGGCGGTTTGGGTGCCTAACCCCTTCCCATAATTGTAACCTGACGCTTACACAATCTCTGATGGACCAAAAATCCAATCTAAGGGTCATGAGTCAATTGAAGTCTTACCTTGGGGTGAGATTTCACATTTTTCTAAGGTCCTAGACCTTAATCTAGGTGGCGACTTCTAAGATTTCCATCTTTGTCCTCACAGAAACTAATAGAGCATTAAGACAAAAAAATTGAGCAATCAAAATAATAAGGGCTCATAAATAAAGCTTTTCAACAAAACATCCCAAACTCCAGTTTCTTTTTCTTTTCATTTGAGAACTATGCTTTGCTACTTGATTTTTATTTTTATTTTTAGAAGAGTATGGCATTTCAAACATAACAAGGACCATTTACTCCCATTACACATTTCAAACATAATAAGGACCATTTACTTCCATTACATCCCACTTCTTGACATACAACCATCACTTTTGATAATAACACTTCCACACTTATTCAATACATATCTCTCTCAAACCCATTAGATAATTCTCAATGCTCTACTAGCTCAAGGTTGATAAAACATGAGAAAAACAAACAATTCAAGGCTCATGGTTTAGGGTTCAATAAAGAATAAAGTTTAAAAGCTCAAAGTGGATTCACTAAGGGTAAAAATATATAAGGTTGGTCATTTAAGCTAAGTGGTTTTAAAATCCTATTTGCCTATATCATCTTCATGTCTACACATATCAATGTAATCTTGACACGATTCAAAGCAAGTTCTAGAGATACAAAAGCATAGTAGAATATCACTCTTCAAAGAAAATAAAAACTGACATAGATGTCTCAGTTTAGTTTGGCTCAAAAGCTCGCTTGGTTGGATTTCATTTACTAAACCTACATGCTTTCCTCTAAATGCAACTATCAATGTTATTCAAAGCTCATTTAGTAAGTTATTTCAAGTAATTCATATATGTAATTTTTTTACGTTCAAATAGTTCCAATCCATGGCATATATATTTTCTTAGTCTATTGAAGTGAAATTAAAAAAAAAAAATTCAACTTTTGAAAATATTTTTGCTCTAACACATCATACAAAAATTAAAAAAAAAAACTTAAAAAATAAAAATAAAAATAAAAACAAAAGAGAAATCATAATTCCTCCCCCCACACTTAAATCTAACATTGTCCCCAATGGAAGTTAAAAATGTAATGAAAAGATGTAAAGAAAAGTAATTAAAAATGATAAGAAAAACAAATCCAATTTCTTGGGTTGCCTCCCAAGCAGCGCTTGTGTTTAACGTCGTTAGCTCAACTCAATACTCCTCAATCAGAATAAACAGGATCCTCCGATTGTACTTCGTCTATAGTATGCTCATGAAAGCCTTCATAGAACGTCATGAGTCGATGCCCATTAACCTTGAAAACCTTGTTAGTTTTGAAATTTCAAACTTCAATTGTATCATAAGAAAACACATTAGTAATTTCAAACGGTCCAATCCAACGAGAACGTAACTTATAGGCATCAATTTAAGTCTCGAATTGTAAAGCAAGACTTTCTGTCCAATTACATTGCTTCCTCATAATTCTCTTGTCATGAAACGCCTTAGTCTTGTCCTTGTATATGCTTGAATTCTCATAAGCCTCAAGTCGTATCTCCTTCAATTCTTGCAATTGCAATTTCCTATGCATACCAGCATCGTCCATCTCCATGTTGCAACTCTTGACTGCCCAATAAGCCTTGTTCTCTAATTCTACATGAATGTGACATGACTTACCAAAAATTAACCGATAAGGGGACATCCCAATAGGCATCTTGTATGCTATTTGGTAAGCCCATAATACATCATCAAGTCGAAGGTTCCAATCCTTTCTTGTAAGACCCGTGTCAATCTAACCCGGTCTTACCACCTTTAACCAGGTTTACCCATCATGGTCGAGTCAAATGGACCAAGGGCATGAAGGAGATCGAGATCCCAGGTATGAAATCGACCCAAAAACACTTAATTCTAGGGGAGGGTCACACACCCAGTGAAGCAGGGTCGGACCTCCCAAAACAGAAAGTCAGACCCTCAGTTTTTGAGGGAGGGTCGGACAGCTTAAGACCCTAGGGTCGACGGGATCATCGACCCTCCCATCGACCCTCGGTTTCTGACGAAACTGAAATTAGGAAATTTCCTAATTTTCGGTTGAGATTCTTTCCAAATCTCAATGGGATTATTATAGGGATTATTATAGGACATTCCTAGTCTATTTAAAGGACGTTCCTAAGCCACATTCACTCCTTTCACAACCCTAATTGAATTGAGAGAAAGAGAGAAGAAGGAAAAGAGGAAGAAAGGAGGCTAGGAAGAAGGCTTAGCAAAAAGGAGAAGAAATTGCAGAGAAAAGTAATCTTCTCAGGTATGGATACTAATTCCATGAGTTTCTACAGACCTTAGGTTAGATATGGTTGAGTGTAGGATTTCGAAAAAACTCAAACCATCCATCCATGGTTAGGTTTTCATGGAAAACCATAGGAGGATGCACGAAAACTATTTAGATGGTTTATACATGGTTCTAGACCATGGAATGAGTGTTGGGTGAATGTAGGAAGCAAGTCATAGGACCCCAAACACGAAGAATGGATTAAAAAGTAGAAATTAGACCAGAGTGCACCGAGGGTCGCACCGAGGGTCGATAGACCATCCGACCCTAGGTGTTTCTGACCATCGACCCTCAGCATTCGGGAAGTTCAGAATGGAGGGAGGGTCGATAGACCCATCGACCCTAGCATCGACCCTAGCATCGACCCTCAGTTGACAGAATGGTTTTTAAATTCTGAACTAATTCTAATTAAATTCTATCGACTTTGTTAGGTTTGCTAGCAGTATAATAACATTATAAAGGTGATTCTAAAGCTTGGAAAAGTATCTATTAGCAAGCTAAGGTGAGGAACCTTAACTCCAAACTAAATTGGTTAATAATAAACTGTTTTCTTTTCTTGAGTCTTATGCCATGTTTGATTCTATGCGAATATGTTTGTAATGTGCATACAAAGATGCCATCCAATATTTCTATTACTTGTTCATGCATATTTATTTTATTGTTTATAACATGATGATGATGATGATGATAGGAATAGGCATGTGATTGTATTTTGCAAGCCCTCGCTAACAGGGGCTTACGTGTTGGTATAGCATTATATAGCAATAAACGTTAACTTTTGTTGTATAATGTTATGGTAGGGTGGATGGGGACGACGATAAACGTTAACCTTCGGGCGGGCTTCCACACCCTGTGTATATAGGCGGTGTCAATAAACGTTAACCTTTGACCACCCAACCTTTCTATTGCACATTGCAAACTATAAACCAAGACCAAAGATATAAATTGATTTTTTTTGCATGCATATGTAATGTTGCATTGTTTTGGCTACTCACTGAGCCGTGTTGTGTGCTCACCCCTCGACGTCGAATATTTTAGTTGATGATGCAGGTTATATAGTTGAAGATTATATGAATGCGTCGGCGTACGAAAACGTTGCAGCTATGGACGTTGGAGCTGAAGATGATACACACGATCTCTCTTGCGAGTGCAACTCGTGTATTTGATTAGATATTTTTCGTAGGTTTCTTTATTGGATTTATAAGACATGTATTTGGTATTTAAATATTTATGTCTCAGTTAAACACAGAATAATTTGCTATTATTTATGGATATCATTTTAGTTCTCAGTTCATATTATTTATAAATTTTCCGCTATTGTGTATTACTCTGATTATAATTGTGGATGCGTGTTAAGTTTGGATAACGCGGGGATAGCCTATTTGAGATCCTGGTTGAGCCGTTGTTTATTTAGCGGTTCATCACACCATTCTGAACAGTGTGGAATTGGGGTGTGACATTTCTGTTTGGTTTCACAGTCTTCTCCAAAATGGATTTGACTTCTCTATTAGATACTTCGGCTTGTCCATTTGTTTGAGGGTGGTAGAGTGTAGATGTTTTATGAAAAACACCATACTTCTTTAGCAACGCCTCCAGTGGCCTATTGCAGAAATGAGTTCCTTGATCACTAATCAGTGCTCTTGGTATCCCGAACCTACTAAAGATGTTAGACATGATAAAACCTATAACAACCTTGGAATCATTAGTTTTGATGGCGATTGCTTCTACCCATTTCGAAACATAATCAACTGCAAGAAATATGTAAACAAAACCAAAAGACGAAGGAAATGGACCCATAAAATCAATACCCCACATATCAAAAAGTTCACATATAAGTATTGGGGTTTGTATCATCTCATTCCTACGGGTTAAACTTCCTGTCTTTTGGCACTGTTCATATGTCTTACAAATGACATAAGCATCACAAAATAATGTAGGCCAATAAAAACCACTACCTAACACTTTCTTAGCTGTTCTTTTGGGTCTGAAATGACCTCCACAAGCATAAGTATGACAAAAAGTAAGGACAGACTAAATTTCAGAATCAGACACACATTTCCTAATAATTTGATCCGAATAATATTCCACAAGTACGAATCATCCCATACATAGTATTTTGCCTCGCTTTTAAGTTTGTCCTTTTTTGCTCTACTTATTTCATCAGGTATGGCCCTACCAACTAAATAATTTATCAGATCAGCGTACCATGGAACCATACTTTGTAGAGTGAATAAATGCTCATCGAGAAAGAATTCGTTCAAGGGCTCGGGATTCTCTTCTCTTGCCAACCGACTCAAGTGATCTATTACTAGATTTTCAGCTCCTTTTTTGTCTTTGATCTCAAGATCAAACTCTTGCAACAGAAGAATCCACCTGATCAATCTAGGCTTCAACTCCTTCTTCGTCAATAGATACTCCAATGTTGTATGGTCTGAAAATACAATCACTTTAGACCCAAGTAAATAAGATCGAAATTTATCTACTGCAAACACTATAGCTAAAAGTTTTTTTCGGTCGTAAAATAATTGTACTAAGCCGCATTGAGTGTCGGGATGCATAAAGAGTCACATAAACTTGCTTGCCAACACATTGTCCTAAGACTGCTCCAACCACATAATTGCTCGCATCACACATTATCTCAAATGACGAACTCCAATCAGGGGGTTGGATAATGGGAGTCGTAGTCAATACAGATTTTAGCTTGTAAAAGCTTCCTTGCACTCTTGACCAAACTCAAAGGACACCTCTTTTTGCAACAGTCTGGACAATGGTAAGGCAATCTTTGAGAAATTCTTAATGAATCTGTGATAAAAACCTGCATGGCCAAGAAACGAACGCACTTCATGTACACTTGTGGGGTAGGGTAAGTTTACAATTAAATCAATTTTTGCCTTATCGACCTCAATACCCTTACTTGAAACTACATGTCCTAAAACTATTCCTTGTTTTACCATGAAATGACATTTTTCAAAATTCAGAACAAGGTTTGTTTCAATGCAATGTTCAAACAACTGAGATAGATTATCCAAACAAGCATCAAATGAATTTCCATATACTGTAAAATCATCCATGAAAATTTCAATGTAATTTTCTATTAAATCTGAAAATATGCTCATCATGCATCTCTGAAATGCACCTGGTGCATTGCAAAGCTCAAAAGACATTCTCCTAAAAGCAAAAGTCCCGAATAGGCATGTAAATACTATTTTTTTCCTGATCCTCTGATGCAATCACAATTTGATTATAACCCGAATACCCATCAAGGAAACAGTAAAAAGACTTACCTGCTAATTACTCAAGCATCTGATCAATAAATGGTAGAGGAAAATGATCCTTCCTTGTCATTGCGTTTAGCTTGCAGTAGTCTACGCACATCCTCTATCCATTCACGACCCTTGTTGGAACGAATTCATTGTCTTGGTTCTTGACCATTGTCACTCCAGACTTTTTCGGCACAACTTGGATTGGACTTACCCATTTGCTATCTGAAATTGGGTAAATGGTTCCTGCATCCAATAACTTTAGAATCTCCTTCTTCACTACCTCCATCATCTGAGGGTTTAGTCTCCTTTGAGCTTCTCGGTTTGGTTTGGCACCATCTTTCAATAAGATTTGATGCATGCACATTGATGGACTTATGCCCTTGATGTTAGCTATAGTCCAATCGATTACTGTTTTGTTGTCCCATAGCACTCTCAAAAGCCTCTCTTCTTGCACATTTGTCAAGTTCTTTGCAATGATAACATGTAATAACTCATCATCTCCTAGATAAGCATACTTAAGGTAGTCAAGAAGAAGTTTTAGCTCCAAGATTGGTGCCTACACAACAGAAGGTAACAGTTTTCCATGAGATGGTATTAAATCCAATTTCTTAACTTCATACTCTTTAATAAATTGAGGTAATGACTGTAATGCCATAATCATTTCTTCAATCTCAGGACTCAGATGCATTGTTGTGTCAGTCTTTCTCAATCTTTGAATAAGTACCATGTCCAGCTCATCCTCATAGCTCAATTCAAAAACCTCATATACAAACACATCAACTACATCAATAGAAAATACAGATTGAACATCAGAGTGAGGATACCTTATAGCCTCAAATATATTGAATTTGATGATTTCTCCATCGAACTCCATGGTAAGGGTACCATCATGGACATCAATATTTGTTTTAGCGATTTTGAGGAAAGGTCTTCCTAATAGTATTGGGGCAGGATTTGGGGAATTACTGTCTTTCATATTCAAAATATAGAAATCAGCGAAAAAAATTAACTTATTTATCTATACCAAAACATCCTCAATTACTCCCTTAGGATATGCGTTAGAACGGTTAGTTAATTGGATAATTACACCCGTTTTATTCAAAGGACCCAAATTTAAAGATGCATAAATTGAGTATGGCATGACATTTATGGATGCACCTAAGTCTAACATGACACGTTCAAGCTTAGTATTACTAATCATACATGGAATCATAAACATACCTGGATCCTTACATTTTGGGGGTAACTTACGCTGAATAACTGCTGATATATTCTCCCCTACACTGATTTTCTCATCATCCCTTAACTTTTTCTTTAAGAAATTTTACATACCTTGGGACTTGCTTAATGACATCAAGTAGAGGTATGTTTATTTCTACCTTTCGATAAGTCTCAAGAATTTCTTTCTCTTGTTCTTTCTTTTTCGATTTAGACAGTCTGATAGGAAAAGGGAGAAGAACAGAATTAGTAGAATTACACACAACTGGTTGAGATTTTACCTTGGACAAATTTACATCACGCTGTCGGCTTTTGTTTCTTCTTGAACTGTTTTGGCCGAATCTGTAGATTTAGCAATGAAGGGCTCAAGTTCTCTTTCATTCCGTAACGTAATGGCGCTTGCATTCTCACGTGGGTTTATGATGGTTTGAGATGGTAATTTTTCAGATCCTTGAGCTTCAAGTTTGCTTACTGAAGTTGCAAGTTGACTAATCTGCTTCTCTATATTTTGAATGTTGTTCCTTGTCTCAAGTTGAAACTGTTGTGTATTGCTTGTCAATGCCTTAACAATCTCATCAAGTGACATATTCTGATTTGCTTGCTGCCTAGGTTGGAATGGGGGCTGATAATGATTCTGGGCAACTTGATTCCCATAACTCAGATTTGGGTGATCTCTCCATCTAAGGTTGTATGGGTTTGAGTATGGATCATACTTTCGCTGAGGTTGTCCTTGAAATCCTCCCATGACATTTGCTTGTTGGACTGGTGTATCTTCTTGAAGTGTGGGACACACATCCGTAGCATGACTGGTGGCTGAGCAAATGCCACATGCTTTAACTGTTTGCAAATTTCCTACAACCATTTGTCTCACCAAAGAAGTTAGATTAGAAATCTGACGTTCAAGGTTTGATTACTTATCTCATTAACTTTCTTCGATGTTTGCTCCATCCTTGTACCAAATTACTGCGAATTTACCACCATATTAGAAATTAACCTTTTCGCAGTTTCTAGAGTTTTGTCAACTAAAGCTCCTCCACTAATGGTGTCCACCATACTCCTCTTCATTGGTAATAATCCTTCATAGAAATATTGAATCAGAAGCTGGTGACTAATTTGATGGTATGGACAGTTTGCACAATGCTTCTTGAAGCGTTCCCAATACTCATATAATGTTTCTTTATGGTGTTGCCGAATTCCACATATCTCTTTTCTTATATTTGCCGCTTTGGATGCAGAAAAATATTTCTCTAAAAACTGGCGTTTCATCTCATTCCATGAATTGGTTATACCAGAGGGAAGGTAGTACAATCAATCTTTAGCATATTCATCTAAAGAGAATGAAAAAGTGCGCAGCTTAATCTGTGCCTCTGTAATACCCTGCGGTTTCATGTTAGAGCATACCACGTGAAATTCCTTCAAATGCTTGTGAGGATCTTCTCCTGCAAGACCACGAAATTTAGGTAATAAATGGATTAGTCTCGATTTTAATTCAAACACCGCTTCTAGATTTGGAAATTCAATACACAAAGGTTGCTGGTTTAGATTAGGAGTAGCCAGTTCTTTCAAAGTCCTGTTTTCAGCTATGGCTTCCTCTACTAGCAGCTCACTAGCAACTATATTAGAACAATTGTTCCTTGTGATGTTGAAACCTGTTCTGCCAGGATTTTCTTAGCTTCTTTCCTTAATCGATGTAAAGTTCTTTCGGGTTCTGAATCAAATATCAATTCACCAGAGTTAGAAGATCGAGTCATTAACCAAGATACCCATACAATGGATCCAAAAAAATAAAAATAAATAAATAAAAACTAATTAAAAAAATCCCAAAGAAAAATTCTGACCGACAACACAAAGTGCACGAAAACTAAGTAAAATTAAAAATATTAAATCATTTTTTTATGTTCTTCAAAATAAGCTTCTTGTAGTGCCCCTAAGTCATCCGAAATTTCATGTACAAGCAATACCTGTCGCAAAAACTATGGACACCTGAAACAGAAAAAAAAAATTTCACACAAAGGTAAGAACACAAGTGACTAAAAAAAATTAAATAGAATGAAAATAATCACAATCTGATTAAAACTGTTCTGTAAGACCCGCACTCTGAAAACCCGGTCTAAACCTTGGTTTTGTATCGTGACAGGTTTTCCGATCATTACCGAGCCAGACGGGGCAAGCGGATAACAAACAGGTACGAAATCGGACCAAAGTCGACCAATGATACTTGATTTTAGGTATACCGGTCGATGGTACCGGATGATGGTACCGGTCGACCGGTATGGCCTGCACAGCTATGTGCGGGAATTTGGAAATTAGTCTCTGCGGGTCCCACTTACCTGATTTCGAATCCTAGAAGTTTCCTAATCCTAGTAGGGTTACTAAACCCTATTTCTAGCCTATAAATACACCTTTAAACCCCTCAAATCCTTTCCATTGTCTCTCACAAACCCTAGAGAAGAGAAAGAGCTTGGAAAGGAGAAGGAGCTAGGAAGAGGAAGGAGGTGCCGCCATTACCGTTTGACGAAGCTCTCGCTACACCTGTCAACGGTAAGTGTTTGGATCCATCTTCTTACCCTATGTTAGTTATGTGGGTGGATCAATACCATGCAAAGTAGGTATTGATCTAAAACCCTAAATTGGCCAATAAACCCTAAGTTGCCGTCAAACCCTAGATTCGAGTTTCGAGATGATATTCATCGAAACGAGACTTGAATGAGTTAGGGATAGCTCTAACTCAAAGCCTAGACTTAGGATGGATAGGAGAAACCCTGAAAATCCATGGAGGATGATCGACGGCAGTCGAAGAACCCATGTATGGTCTTCCGGAGACATACCGGTCGACTATACCGGTTGCACATAGTGCGACCGGTATGTTGCGACCGCTACCTCTCGGGAGGTTATCCGTGGGGGACCGGCTGACCATACCGGTCGCCCGGTCTTTCCTACAGAGCTGCGACCGGTACATGCCACCGGTCAGCTCTGTGAGGGTATTCTGTAACCATGTTGGGTTCCGACCAACATGAAACCCTAAATAATACATTCTAATGGAACCCTATTATTATGTAGGACTTTGTGACATATCGTTTGGATCTTGTGACGTGGAGCAAGTGATCGAACGAGCGTCAGGTAAGGGAATCTGACCTAAACCTAATAATTAATGGACAGAAAATCGTTGTTAATCATTGAATATCTGTGATGTGATGTTTGTGCATATTCACATGCCATCCTTTACTTTCAGTATTATTATTGTTCATGCATTCATAGGATGTGATTGTTAGGCATGTGATTGTTTTCGTTGGTGTGTGGAGTGGGGCATGGGCCCGGGATCGCTCTTCACACCGGCACCTTTTGTAGTATTCTATCTTAACATGCTTGGTACGGGTGGGGTATCGGGGAAGATCGTGGTACGTTGGTCTCCGATATTGATGTTGTCCCGACCATCGTTGGGTGGTACTGAGGATTCCGAGTCGACGCTGCCTTGTCCACGATGCTTTAGCTCTATCTCTATGCCGTAGGGAGTTATGTTGGGATAGGGTCTACCTGCGTATTGTTTCTATCCTAGTGGGTTAGTTGCGGATAGGGTATCAGGGGGAGGTGAGGTTTTGGAGGTCTCCGACCCGGCCTGCACCCTCTAGCTCTATCTCTATGCCGTAGACGGCTGTCTTCGGGATAGAGCATACATTGTTGACATATAGGATTGGTTAGTTGCGAGCCCCGGTTTGCGAGCCCGGCCGATAGGGGCTTAGGTCTTGGTATGGGTAGAGTATCGGGGAGGTGCGGGTATACCTTAGCTCTATCTCTATTCCATGATGGGTGCATGTGGGTTGGTAGTAGAGTGATTCTTGTGCGACGCCACACACTCGTGTATAGAGGTGCGGGGGCCACCAAACCTTTCTATAGCACATTGCAAACTACAAACCAGACCACAGCATAAAATGATTGTTACTCATGCATAATCTTGTGAAACTGTCTGATTGCCTTACTGAGCTGTGTTGTGTGCTCACCCTTTGTATATACATTGTTTTTAGATGTTGATGCAGGTTACACCGTGGACGACTATGTGAACGCTCCGGCGTACGGTGGTGTGGCTTCTCTGGATGTACAAGCAGGGGAGGACGAGCATGATGCTTCATGCGAGTGCCCTTTCTGCGTGTACCTGTGATTTGTTTTGTTTAATTATTTCAGATATTTTGATTGGATTAAAGGGATGTAATGATATTATTATTTTATCTTTGAAATTGAATAATGGGATATTTATTTAAATTATCATTAGACACTCAGTTCATTATATTTAAAGTCTTCCGCTGTATATTTATATTCTGATTGTGGTTATGTGTAATTGGTTTGTATGGGTGGACACGGCCTATTCGAGATCCTGGTGTGAACCGTTGGTTCAATGACGGTTCACTCACACCGTTCTGGTTGGATCAGAATTGGGGTGTGACATGTTCCCCAGCAACAGAGCCAAATTTTGATGCATGTCGAGTGTAACCAAAAATAAATTACTCTACCTACAATGAATAGTAATGATAAGTAAAGGTCGATCCACAGAGACTAGTTAATCAAATTGCCTACTTACCAAGAAAAATAGGGGTTTTCTTTTGTAATTTAATTGACAACAAAATTAAGTAACAAAAATTCAATGGAAGATGATGTTGATTCAAGAAAATTTACTCACGGCTGCAAATTGGTCACTGACCTCATATATATATATATATATATATATATATATATATATATATATATATATATATATATATATATATATATATATATATATATATATATATATATATATATATATATATATATATATATATATATATATTATTCTCTCAAATATTTAACCAAGGATTATCAAAAAATCAGACAATCCTTACCTTCTCTAATATCATTAATTTGAGCCCAGCACACAATTTTTTTCTTATCAATAAATCAATTGGTATTAAGCAATCCTCATGAATTTACTGATAGCATTACACTCTCGGAGGGAGTTAAATATGAACAACAATCTAACAAGCGTCAGATTATTTAATTCATTCTATGTTTCCTTTAAGCAAGTAACAAAAACTTGGATCATAATTGTTCTGTTCAATTACTACTTTTCCTGAACACCATAACAATTACGGATTATGGATTCAGGTTAGCTATAAACCACACAACTCAATCAATTAATAGGCCTCTTAATAAACTGAATCATACAATCATTAACTTGAAAAATCAAGAAACACAGATATTTGAATAGAAGAATAATTAAAATTAAGAACAGAGTCTCACAATTTTATTAACCGGATTGAATTTTCCTTGAATCAACTAAAAAACTTAGCTATAAATGATAGAAAAGAAAGACAAAAGAAATAAAACTATCTTCTCAATTATTCATGGATGCTCTATTACGTAGCCTTTACATTGCTTAAATAGCTAGAGTAGAGAAGACTAAAACTGGTATGTCTAGAATTGACAACCTTATTATATGGAAATAAAGATTAGACAAAATTTTCTTGTCTAGATTAGATAGAGAATCATTCCATTATTAACCAAATGCCACTTCCAGACCTATCAATCTTTGTAATATTCCATAAAAGGTATATATTCTTCTCAACATTTCTGACAATTAATCAAATCCTTCCAATAGTAAACATTCTATGTGTGGTAATCTTCCTTCTCTGGTTTGAATTCAAACAACTTTTCAGATCAGATTTTTGGATCACGATTGATTTCTAGAATTCTTTTCACATTAAAAACCTACATGAAATTCAGAAGGTCATTATTGAAAATATCAGAATTTGTTTATTTTAAATATAAATTACCAATACTTTCCACCAATGTCTTATATATAAAGAATCATTACAAATGAGTACTATAAGACATATAATATATTAAATAGACTAAATATAAGGGAAATAAATATATAAAATTATGAATCCATCAAGTGGCATCTTGTAAATATTTTAATGTTCCTATATATTGAAGGGCAATCTTTATCTTGGACAAATTTTGCACCATACCACGCAATTTAGAGATTTTTTTTTTCATTTTCCCCATATACCCATGATCATATATGGTTAACTTATAATAATAAAAATTCTCACAAAAAATGTTTTATATATATATAGCTGTGTTTCCAAACAAACGCAACAATGTAATTATATCTAATAGTACGGGGATGGGTATTCGTTCCATACCTGCGTTTCCGCCACCGTGCACCTGATCAAAGGCTGCGTTTATGTTGGTTACACAAACGCTATATTTATATATAGTTCATAACTGCATTTTCAAACAAACGTAGCAATGTCCCTCATATTGTAAACAAAATAAAGCACGAGACGGGGAAGCAGGAATTAGAAGGACCCTATGACGGCCTTTCTTAACAAACTCCGTTACGTATAAGATGGCGTTTTGTAGTAAATGCCACTTTGTATATGACCTACGACGGCATTTGGTATTGAACGCTGCTTTATATGTCTCCTACGATGGCGTTTTATACCAAGCGCCACTGTGTATGTGACCTATGACGGCGTTTTTTAGCAAACGACGTTGTTTTCAGATCATCCAACGGCGTTTAATAAAAAACGCCGCTATTTATAATCAATAGCTGCTTTTACTACGAAACGCCGCTATAAAAATGCCACCATAGACCTACTTTCTTGTAGCATGTTTAATAACACACTATCCCCCTAATAGAAATCTAGAAAAACAGTCGTGATAGTGGTGGGTGGTGGTGGTGGTAGCGATGATGGTGTGGTGGTGGTGGCGGCGGTGGTGGTGGTGTTGTTGGCGGCGGTGGTGGTAGAGGTGGTGGCAGCAGTGGTGATAGTGGTGGTGGTGGTGGTGGTGGCGGTGGTGGTGGTGGTGGTGGTGGTGGAAGTGGGTGGTGGGTGGCAGTAGCGGCGGTGGTGGTTGGTGGTGGTGGCTGGTGGTGGTTGTGGTGGGTGGTGGTAAAGGTGGTGGTAAAGGTGGTGGTGGTGGTGGTGGTGGTCAAGTGAGAGTCATCTGAGAATCGACTCATTTCTTTCTCTCAAAAAATTGATCCAACAGCTTGGAGCAATTATTTATGACTTCACAATTTTGGATTTTGGAGTCATTCTGAATCCGGTTCGGTCTGTGGAAGTTGGAATCTAATCGGACTTATCAAACACGCTTCTATTCTAAAATGGTTCCCTGGGAGCCTGAATCCATAAAATCCAGAAGCAGAAGTTTTATCAAACAGACTACTTCTGCTTTTGGATTCTAGATTCTGGTTCTAGGGCCTGTTTGATAAAACTGCTGCTTTTGGATTCTAGATTCTGGTTCAAATTTGGATTCTACTCCAGGCTACTTCAGGATTATTTTGGAATAGAAACTTGTTTGATAATGCAATTCTGAAATAAATTCCATAGCATCTTTGGATTAGAAACATGTTTAATAACACACTATCCCCCCAATAGAAATCTAGGAAAATAGTCGTGATAGTGGTGGGTGGTGGTGGTGGTAGCGATGATGGTGATGGTGGTGGTGGTGGCGGTGGTGGTAGAGGTGGTGACGGAGGTGGTGGCAATGGTGGCGGTGGTGGCGGCGGAGATTGTGGCGGTGGCAGTCGCGGTGGTGGTGGAAGTGGGTGGTGGGTGGTGGCGGCGGCGGTGGTGGTTGGTGGTGGTGGTTGTGGTGGGTGGTGGTAAAGGTGGTGGTGGTGGTGGTCAAGTGAGAGTCATTTGAGAATCAATTCTTTTTTTTCTCCTAAAAAATTGATCCAACAGTTTGGAGCAAGTATTTATGATTCTAAAATTTTAGATTCTGGAATCATTCTGAATACGGTTCACTCTATGGGAGTTGAAATCCAATCGGACTTATCAAATGCTCTTCTACTCCAAAATGATTCCCTGAGAATCAAAATCCATAGAATCCAGAAACAGAAATTTTATCAAACAGACCCAAACAGACCCTAAAGACCCTAAATCTGCATGATTGGAATAGGTGCAAACCGTACGTACGTCCTTTTTTTTTTAAACCTAATAGTGTACTTTTTGATTCATCTGTCTTCACGTTCTTTTTGGGGCCTGCTTCTCTGTAATCTAAACGTGGGATCACATGCATTCAGCCAATCAGATTCTAAGACAATTATGACTTGTCTATTAGATGCATGTGGTGAATTTGAAAAAAGATCTCTCTTGTTTTCGCTGTCTCTTCGGTCTCTTCAGCAATGGTTCAGGGATGGAGTACACTTGACACCTATGCTAATTAACGTATTAATATGTATGCCGAATGAACTCTGTCCATAGATCATGACTAAAGTCCCTCCCAAGATAAAGAGAATCCAAACCCAACGAGTCCTCCATCTAAAAAAAGTTGCTCTTGAGTCCCATCCTCAATCATGCTAGGCGGATTCAAGCTTCCTTCAGTGGTTGAAATTTCTCTTATGTTAATAGGAGAAAAAATGTTTTGTCTTGAGTTATTTATGAAGTGACTATTGGGTTTCTTTCTTTCCAAAAGACCTACTATCAATCATACAAAATTTTTACCCCTTGAGAGGATGAAAACTACAATTGCCCCATGACCAATATATATATATATATATATATATATATATATATATATATATATATATATATATATATATATATATATAAAAGTCAATTTTTATGTATGATAATGAACAAATGTTATTGCATACTGCAGATAACAAAGAGCATCATTGAGAGCAATGTTCGAATCTATAAATTGTGATGGTAAACTATGATACCAAGTGTGAATTAGGTTCCTAAGTAATACATCAAATGCATCGAAAGTGATGGAACGTATTAAGTCAAGCTCGATTACTGTCCATACAAAAATTTGGACCCACAAGACATATAACACAAATTTGCGCTATCATTTCCCACAATGGCACAAATAAGTGTGCAACACCAAACAAAATCCATAACCCACTGGGCTTTCTTTGTTCTTAGCCTAATGCAGTTAAATTTTGAAAAGGGCCATGTCTGAATGGGATGTGGTTCAATGTAACAATTACAGTTTTAGGCCGACTCTCTGAGGGCTGAATGGAGTTGTTGCTGACAAACCATCAAATTCTGTGGTCGATGGTAATCCCAAACTAAGTATCAGATTTTCCTTTTTTCTTTCATTATAGTTTCTTGTTCTTGTTCTTCTTTTCAGGTATTAGACTTTCGATTTTTATGATTTATCATTTTTCGTAGGTTTTCAAGTAACTTTAGCCATAATCCAACAAAGTTTGCATTTGCAGCCCATTCTACAATAAATAAGAACATGAAAACAGCAATGCAAGGTTGGGGGCATATACATCTAGAAGGAAAAAACATTAATTAACATATATTCAACAAGTGGATCCATCACTCACAGGATTAGATTTAAGATCCAATGCTAGTCCTCCTTGTCGTCGAACAAAATTAATCTATGAAAAGACAACAAAAATGAAAAACATGATGAAAAACAAGGCACAAACTTGGTATCAGAATCAAGTTCCGAATTGATAAGGTCTATACGGTTTCTACCTACAAAAAATGTGGGTGGGTGGGTGGGTGGGTGGGTGGGGGGGGGGGGTAAACTGTAAAGGGTCAAATCAAATTGAAAGACAATAGTATAAAAGACAAAAACATAAAGTTTTTGTTTTAAAGAAAAAACAAAATATCAAATCAGGTATAAAAACAAAATTGGTAGTGGTCCACAACATATTATGTAAAATTTAGTAGTCCAGAAATTCCACGAAACGTGGAAAGCAAAGATAGCTTTCCAATTTGCTTAGAATTTAAGGGCAGAAGCATCTTAAAAAGAGTCGGTGGGAAAAAATTTCAAGGGCCTCGGGCTTCGGGCTTCGGGCTTCAGGGTTGGACAGGATCATTCAGGGCCGGAGTTATCCAACAGAGAGTAATACCAATAAGATCTCATTAAGCCAGCAAGAATTTGAATCGCCTTTAACCGAATCTACCTCCATTGACACGACTAGTCAATGCCCCCTTAACGAAATGAATGTGAAGTTAATGGTTTTCAAGCTCATTATGTCTATTTGACTTCGGGTCTCTTGATTAGTAGAAGAAGGATTAGAATCGTCTCTTATTTGTATTTTAGGGAGGAGGGAGACGTTCTCGTCTGATAGTCGACACATGATTTTCGAAAAAATTCGAGTCCCACGTCTGAGCCGACATCACCTATTGGCTCGGCTTATCTGTTGGGTGTCGATTCGAATATGAGGCTCAGATTTTTTCAAAAATCACTTATCGATCATTCGATGAAAACGTCTCTTCCTTTCTTGAAGTACATGGAGAAAACGATTTGAATCCGTAAAAAAAGTGGTAACATTTGATCAATTAGAGAATGACAACTCGTCTTTTGATGGCGAATTAAAGAGTTTTGCTTTTTTGAGTGGCTATGGAAATGATTCCTTTTTATATCTGTCATGGTTGCATTCCAGTTTTCAAAAAGAATCTCAATTTGTCGAATTTAGGACCACAGTAAAAGCCACTGAACTATGATGATGAGTGTGATTTTTCAATGGTCTTGTCACAACGCGGTTGAGCCTGTACTAAAGCTTTCACGCAATCTTAGGCTTTTCACGCAATCTTAGGAAAATTTGTTGAAACACAAATATTATTGGAAAAAGAGTAATCCTATTTACGGTGGTGATTTATATATTGAATTTACTGATTTTCAATCACTTACAATGGTGTTGTTATGTTATGACATACAATGTGGGATATAATCCTAACACACACACACAAATCTCTTAGTGGTTGTATCCATTGTTTCACGAATCGATTTGTCTCGAACTCACTAGAATATCTATACATAGGTGAATAAAACGATAAAAATGGAGGTTGGATTGGACACCTAATTAAGTTCATGAGGCATAAAGTGTGATTGCTCTTTTCAATTGGTGGGGACAGTCAATTGTCTTAAGCAAAACAATAAGATAATTTTTTAAGAATAAAGTTGTAGGTTGGTTTACTTTTACTTGTTCTAGGTTTATAGGTTTGGAGTGATTGAATGGATTTAGGTAATCTTGCCTCTTGCCAAAGGCCAATTGGACTCCTTCGTCTGTATGCCACTATGAACCGCGAGATCCGTTCTCTCTATATTTATTCTTCAAGGTCAGCCCTTGGATGTGATGAGGATATAGACTTTCCTTTTGAGGTCGGTGACTCCCTTGTAGGGGAATCCCGTGGATAAGGCTTCCTTGTATAGATTAATCATCTGTTTCTCTCGATAGCTTGCAGAGCCTTGGATTCAACTTGGATCATGGGATTCCCTTATACACGTCCCAATATTTGCTTTTATATTCTCGCCATTGGCGAAATTAAGAGAGTGATCGGCCGATGACGTAGTGTAACACTCATAACATTATCACTGTTTCACTCTTCTAAATAGAGTTTTACATAAATAAGATTGAATTCTAGAGGTGATAAACAGCTCAAGTGATGTGGAGATAATTGTCCTTGGAAAACATGTGATATCTATCGAATTGATAAGGTTCAGTCAATAAAGTTAAAGCATTGGTGGCCTCATACTGAAAGTTGAGTTTATAAGTATGGCAATAAGTTGTCATCATCAAGGCTAGGCTGCAAGTTTAAAGTTAGATTGTGTTGAGAAATATTTTCAGGCAACATGGCAAGTTCTTTGTTTTTGCTGCTAACCTTTGCTTTTGCTCTGCTCTCTTCTATGGCTTCTGCTGCTGTGGTTGAAAAAATATTCAATGTAATTAATTATCCACACACAACCAAATGTTCTCTGATGTATCTCTCGCATATTATAAATTATGCCTAGCTAGCTCCTAACCATTCTTAATTGGTTTTTCAGGTTGGAAATCTCACCCTTGAGCGATTGTGCCAGAAAAATGTCATAACCGCGGTGAACGGGAAATTGCCCGGCCCAGTCATTAGGGTTGAGGAGGGAGACACTGTGATTGTTCATGTCTTTAACAAGTCACCATATAATCTCACCATTCACTGGTAAATTTGAAGTTATTCTCAACTATATATACTAGCTTCACTACTTAATTAACGATATATTCATATATCCTATGACATTTATATATGGTGATGTGAGGTATGCAGGCATGGGGTTTTTCAGCTACAAAGTGGATGGGCCGATGGTGTTGAGTACATAACCCAATGTCCAATAATTCCGGGAAACAACTACACTTACAAATTTAACGTTACAAAACAAGAGGGAACTCTATTTTGGCATGCTCACTTCTCTTGGCTCCGTGCTACTGTGCATGGTGCATTCATCATTCTCCCAAGGACTGGCCATCGCCTCCCATATGTCGAACCTTCCAAGGACATCCCAATTATCTTAGGTATTAATAATTCAAACACCTAGCTAGCTAATATATATAATATGTGTCTTCTTCATCTACTTTCGTGTTATTTACTTGGTCATATTTACTTGTTCAAGTCTCAATTCCATCTCCTACTTATGAATTATGATTAACATCCATCCATTATATATATATACTACAAATGGCAGCGGAATGGTTTAAGGGTAATGTTATAGATATCATCGATGAAGCAATCGCCAATGGTAGCGCCCCCAACATTTCTGATGCTCTCACCATCAACGGCCAACCTGGTGACCTCTTCCCATGTTCTAAAAAACGTAAGCAAAACAAAATTCTATTTATAAATTGTCTCTTAATTATTTTATTCTCATCAGTGTAAAAATGATTTTTTTTTTTTTTATAAAATTTGAAATAACAGAAATTAATCCTCAAATTCATTTTAATTTTCAGAAACTTATACGCTGACGGTGGTGGGTGGGAAGACCTACCTCCTCCGTATAATCAACGCTGCACTCAATAACGAGCTCTTCTTCAAGATTGCTAGTCACAACTTAACAGTTGTCGGGATTGACGGCAGTTACACCGAGCCCTACTTCACTGATGTAATCGTGATTGCCCCTGGCCAGTCAGTCGACGCACAATTCACGGCCAAGAATCAATCGTTTGGGAGATACTACATGGCGGCTCATGCATACGCTAGCGGCGGCCCTGGACTTGACTACGATAACACCACCACAACTGCCATCCTCCAATACAAGGGATCCGACACATCATCCATACCAGAAATGCCAGTCCTTCCTGAATTCAACGACACAGCAACAGCCCACCGCTTCTACTCAAATCTAACCTCACTTAAGGGTGGGCGCCACTGGATCCATCCGCCCAAAGAGTGTCACGTACAGATGTTTGTAACCGAAGGATTGGGTCTTCTCTCCTGTAATGAAACCAATGCCACGTGTGGGGGTCCCAATGGGTATCGATTCTCTGCTAGCATGAACAACGCCTCCTTCGAATTGCCCTCCACATTGTCTCTTCTGCAAGCATATTACTACAATGTGAGTGGGATCTACACCGCTGATTTCCCTGATAAGCCGAAGGTGTTTAACTACACCGACACCAACCTCAGTTTGACTGTGCCACTTGCGTTGACTAAAAAAGTGACACGTGTAAAGCAACTGAAGTATAATGCGACGGTGCAGATGGTGCTTCAAAACACAGCTATTGTTACGACGGAGAACCATCCAGTTCACTTGCACGGAATGAACTTCTTTGTGGTGGCTCAAGGGTTTGGTAACTATGATCCTAACACAGATGGGAACAACTTTAATTTGGATAATCCACAACAGCGTAACACCATTGCTGTACCGGTGGGAGGCTGGGCTGTCATCCGATTTAAAGCTTATAATCCAGGTGTATGGTTTATGCATTGCCACTTGGATGTACACTTCTCATGGGGCTTAAATACAGCTTTTGTGGTTGAGAATGGACCCATCGCTTCATCCATACTCCCTCCACCACCGTCGGATCTTCCTCAGTGTTAGTAGAATTCTACTCAATCATTAATTACATATTACGTACGTTTAATACCATACCATAGTATTTATTTTTTGGATAAGTGTATTTTATTTGTTCCAGTGTCAAAGCCATTACTTATAATAATGTAATAAGTGCTTCAAAAACGAAGCAATCAAATGTAATGGGAAGTGTGGAAAGTCTTAATTTGAATTTATAAAATAATATTATTCGTGTGATTTAAATGTCAATTAATAAAATAAAGATCCTGAGGACTTTATGTAACTTCAGTTTGACGACTTTATATATGAAACTTAATGTAACATCAGTGTGACGATTTTAGGTAACTTTATGTAACTTCAGTTTGATCCTGGGGATCTCTCCCTTTCAATAGGATAGATAGAATTTCTGTATTAAAAATAAATAATAAATAAAAGGGAACGGATTTGTGTCAAGATAGAATAGGATAGAGTTTTATCAGTAAATGTCCATTCATCTTAGGAACAAATTACAAATAGTTGTGGTTATTGTAGAAGATTCTGTTGCTGATTTACTGTTATGAGATAAGATGCATGTCGTTATCCTATCATTTAGAAAACTGAGGATTCCTTCTATCACCCTCATATGAAAGAGATGGTTGGTATTTATTGGGATAGATATATTTCAGATAAGCAACTGGCTTCATTGAATGTCGTTACATATGCACAGGAGCCACATGTGAAACCTTTTCTATAAATAAAGGATCAGGGAGCACAGAATTAAATGAGATTTAATAGGCTTTGGTGGGATGTCACATCTCTATTTCTTTTTATTTTTAGTGATAGACATCCAGGGTCCTTAAGAAAAACACCAGACCCCTCACGTTTGAGAAAAAAAACCCAGAAATCGAGAGAATGGTTCATCTTCATGTATTTGTATTTTCTTTAGAATTCAATGATCACCGTATATATTTGATGGATACCACACCACATCAATGGTGATGAAATCCCATAAAAAATATGTACGTATAGATGCAAATCATGAGATCCCATGATCAGTACTCAAAAATCACCTAATACAAATCCAATTTGGCCATGCTGATTCAGGGTGTTGCATAGGATTAGTCTTGACTGAGTTCATGCGGAATTGACTGATCTGGCTGAGTTTATTCCGATCCCCTGAAACCATGTAGAAATCTCTATGTTTGGGGAATTTCCTTAGGCTACCACCCTTGAACTCAAAATTAAAATACATTGAGAGATTGAAGATAATGGTAAATTTCATCACATGCATGCCCTTCCATTTATTGTTAATTCTTGATAATCTAAGCGTCGTTATGTATTTCTTGATAGTCTAAACGTTGTCATGTATACTCTTCTTGATGGTCTTAGAGTTTTGAAAGCTAGATTTTAGTTTTCATCTATTGGCTAACTCCAATTGAGTTATAATTTGAAATGTGTGTTTAGAAATTTAGGTCTACCACCTATGGTTCAAGGTTTTAGTATTGGATCGGCCGGATCCAGACAATTTGAACTGTACGGATTTTGGACCCGGTCCATCTTAATCCAATGCTATTTTTAATATTATTATACAAAATATCAATCACACATCAGCTTGTCATTGGATCCATACACCCGATTTTAGACATGGCCCACCGATCCCAGGATTAAAAACTTTGGATCTACCACTATTAAATCAGTGCCATCATACTTGCTCTATGTATGTGGTACAGATAGGTCGGCTCCTATATAAATGTCCAATGGATCTGAATTAAATAAGTAGAAGGAAACTACGTGATTCACATCTTCTTATCTCAGTGGTTTTTGGAGGACGGAAATGTTCCATCGAATGGTCAACACGTGGGTCTCTGGTGAATTCAAGTCTCATGTTTGAGTCGACACCCGAGCTGACAACCTGAGCTTACATGAGTATCGGCTTGGACGTGGGGCTTTAATTCACCAGAGACTTACGTGTCGGCCATCCGACGGGGGCGTCTCTGTCCTCCCAGAATCACTGGGAGGAGAGGATTTTGGACCTGGTCCATCTTAATCCAATGCTATTTTTAATATTATTATACAAAATATCAATCACATATCAGTTTATCATTGGATCCATACACCAGATTTTAGACATGGCCCACCGATCCCAGGATTAAAAACTTTGGATCTACAACTATAAAATCAATCCCATCATACTTGCTCTATGTTTGTGGTACAGATAGGTCGGCTCCTATATAGATGCCCTATGGATCTGAATTGAACAAATGAAAGGAAACTACAGGATTCACATCCTCTCTTTCTAGTAGTTTTGGGAGGACGGGGACGTCTCGTCGTATGACCGATACATAAGTCTCTAGTGAATTCGAGCCCTACGTTCGAGTCGACACCTGAGCCGAAAAACTAAGCCTACATGAGTGTCGGCTTGGACGTGGGACTCGAATTCACCAGAGACCCACGTGTCGGCCATCCGATTGGGGCATCCCCGTCCTCCCAGAACCACTGGGAGGAGATGATTTGAATTCAAAACTACATGGGGTGAGAAAAGTAGGAACATCTCTATCAATCACGCTTTCCGAGCTCTCAGTGATCCAAATTCTTTTCTTTTCTTTTATGCGTATTTTCTTGAGTCGTCCAAATACTATCCTTATCAGATTTTCAATATATACCATATACAGCTCCATCCAAATGCATGGAGTAGTAGAAAAGATACCATACGAACGATTCTTAATACCATTGTACATTGTTAACATCTCACTACTGTAATCCAATCTTATTGGGAATAGTCCCACATTGTTAATGAGATTGGGATCCTGTGATCTTATATATGGAGAGTCCCTCCACTTACTAGTTCGAACTTTTGAATTGAAAACTTGACATGGTATCAAAACTCCAAGTTCCCTCTCATAATAACCCTAAAAAAAGAGGCCAAGTCATCGAAAGAGGGACGCCAGATGTACAAAAGAGGGACTATTGTCACCCAATAAGGGACGATCACAAAAAAGATGGACTATATGTCACCCAAAAAGGGCCTATATATCACTCAAAGATGGATCAGTCACCTAGGAAGAGGGACCAGTCACCTGAAAAGTGCTATATAATGCCACATATATTACCACATATATACCACCTAACGGTGGGGTTATATGTGAGGGGGAGTATTGGGAATAGTCTCAATATTGCTAATAAGATTGGAATCCTATGATCTTATATCTGGAGAGTCCCTCTATTTACTAGTTCAAACTTTTGAGTCGAAAACTTGACAAATCTGACTCTATCATTATTCCATGAAACTTACTACACAATTTCATCCTTTGATTAACCCAGAACAGGTTTCTATTTCCTACTAGGGAGGGGTCATTCGTAAAATATACTAAGCTGACTTTAAGTTAACATTAATTCAACAATTTCAGTCCCTTGCTCATAGCTCACACTTGCCATTTTCCATTTTCAATATAGTTTAACTAATATGAACCTGATTTCCATGTGATATATATACAGAATACATCATTAAACTATTACTGTTTTAAAATGTCCAGCATACTCAATCCTTCATAAATTCGGTCCTGTTGGAACCATCTTATTGTCACATTGATTCCTAAATTCTGTAAATCTTTTTTTTTCTTGCTGTTTTATATCGTAGTAACCTTTCTTCTTCTTTTTTTTCTTTTTTTCTTTTTTTTCCCCTTAAAACACATCATATACTCAGCCCATATGCATACCAAGGATGCTGTCCACTTCTTAGGTCCTTACCCATCATTTACAGTCCATAAATTCTGTTAGGTATACTGATGATTCAACCAGCAAAGCATGAGGCGAGGTCAAGGTGGTGGCCATGGAATAATTCCGATGTGTCGCACCTTTGGCTGTGTGATGCCACTTTGTCGTCGAGTGCGGGGAGCATTGGGTGGTTGGTTTATTGATATGGCATCAGTAGGGGGGCTAATGATGAGGGAGGGTCCACGGGAGAGGGAGGTGTCAAGGAAGGGTTTAATGGGGGTGGTGGACAGGGAGGTGTCGAGGAAGGACTTAATGGGGGTGGAAGCACTATGGATGTAGGGGGTGGCAGACAGGGAGGTGTCGAGGAAGGGCTTAATGGGGGTGGAAGCACTATGGGTGTAGGGGGCGGTGGACACGTTCTTGAGGGAGGGAGGGAGGGAGGGAGGGGGGGGGAAGTGGAGGGACTAAGCAGCTTAGGGTCGATATAGTGGTAGAAGGAAAAAAGGGTTGTCAAAAACTACATCACGGGCAACAAACACTCACCTTGACCGTCGATTTAAACACTTATAGCCTCGGTGGGACGGGCTATAGCCAATAAACACGTACTGAGCTGATCGAGACTCCAATTTATTAGAAGTGTATGGCCAAAGGTATGGGTAGCAAGCATACACCAAAGTCCGCAGCATTGTGTAATCCGGTGGCTTTCCGAATAACTTTTCAAATGGTGTTGATTAATTACCAATGGTTGATGATGGTAACCGATTAATGAGGAAACAAGCCGATTCAAAAATCATCCCCTAGAACCATTGAGGTAGGGTGCTGTGAGCCATTATGGACAAACCAGTATCAACCACGTATGTCTGTGCTTACGCTACACCGACCCATTTTTTTTGCGGGTGTTAGGACTAGAGAAGCGATGAGTAATGCCCATTTTAACTAAAGCTGCAGGAATAGATCGGTGCTCACCACTCTAGTCAGATTGTAGTGCCTTTATTTTGTGGTCAGAAGAAGTTCAACATGCGCCTTAATTGGGGGAAAACATTAAGAGCAACAACTTTTGTGGGAATTAAAAATGTCTTTTTCTCCTATTTTGTTTGTAAATACAACAACTATAAAATTATCCAAACATAACGGTGTTGGTCAATGGGGTGGGTCAGTAATTGTTATCAACTTTAAGGTGTTTCTATATTACAATCATAGGTCAGAGATGGTATGAGTAATTTACCTTAGAATTTTAGAATAACCAACATACTGGTGGGTAAAACTGTCTTTTAATTTTTTAGGTTTTCACAGTCACTTAAATGAGAACAGATATAATTGTCAGAAACTACTAGGTGGTAGGTGAAATTAATCTATAATTCATAGTCCAGAGATAGTATATGAATTTTCCCTTTTATTTATCAAAACAATTGACTTAGCCAAATGAGCGATGGGGCTTGCTTCACCCTTTCCTCCGGTGAGGAAAGTCCTGGGGTCCTCTCTCTCCTTTTTTGATGGTGAGCATGGCTTCTTCCCACATTCTTGCTTTGAGCCATCATGCTTAGAACCAAGAAGATGTGTTCATTTCCTATCTGGTTGCTCATCAAACTATGGCATCGGCTTCTAAGGATTTCCCCCCTCTCCCATCCTCTAAGGGGCTGTTTGATAAAACTTCAACTCTGGGATTCTTACTTTTGGTTCAAATTTCCACTCCAATTTCAAAAGGATTCAAGAGTATGACGGAGTAGAAACATGTTTGTTAACCTAATTTAATCATGGACTCTAGAGTAGTGGTGGGGGGTGGCGGATGGTTGCATTAGTGGTGAGTGGTGATGGTTGGTGATGGTGGTGGTGGGTGGGAGGTGGTGGTGAAGGGTGGCGGTGGGTGGGTGGTGGTGGTGGAGGGTGGTGACGGTGGTGGTGGGTGGTAGTGGATGGTGGTGGCGGTGGCGATGGTAGGTGGAGGTGGGTGGTAATGGATGGTGGTGGCGGTGGTGGGTGGTTGGTGGTGGTGGCGACGGGGGGTGGTGGTGGTGGCGATGGTGGTGGGTGATAGTTGGTGGTGGTGGTGGGTGGTGGTGGTGGTGGTTGGTGGCTGGTGGTGGTGGCGATAGTAGGTGGCGGTGGGTGGTGATTGAGGACGGTGGTGGTGGCAGTGGCGGTGGGTGGTAGTGGATGGTGGTGGCGGTGGTGGCGACGAGGGGTGGTGGTGGTGGCGGTGGTGGTGGGTGATAGTTGGTGGTGGTGGCGGTGGTGGTGGGTGATAGTTGGTGGTGGTGGTAGGTGGTGGTGGCGGTGGTTGGTGGCTGGTGGTGGTGGCGATGGTAGGTGGCGGTGGGTGGTGGCGGTGGTGGTTGGTGGCCGGTGGTTGGTGGTGGTGGCGATGGTAGGTGGTGGTGGGTGGTGATTGAGGATGGTGGTGGGTAGTGGTGGCGGTGGGTGGTGGTGGTGGTGGTGGCGGCAGTGGGTGGTGGCGGTGGTGGGTGGTGGCTGGTGGGTTGTGGTGTTGGTGGTGGTAGTTGGTGGTAGTAGTGGTGTGAGGTGATTTTTACTCCAAAATTGTGTTCTGAAGTCGAAAAGCATCTATTTGATGCTCCAAAAAATTAGATTCTAGAGCTCATTTGGAGTCGATTCACTCATGGATTCTCCAAAAGTCCGAACCAGGTTACCAAACAGGCTTCTACTCTATTTATGCTCCAGAAGTCAGAATCCAACTTCTGGAGTGTTACCAAACACCCCTTAAACCTACCAACGAAGCTCCTTCCTCCTCCGGTAGACGGAATCCAGGGTCCACCAGCTGTCCATCATCCAATAAATAGAAACCGAAGCCCTCCCTTAGACATATCCCTCCAGCACACCCAGACTCAATAAAGACGGGTGTGTGTCCTGCAACTGCAGTAGCTAAGGAGCTTGAGGAACTACAATA
This sequence comes from Protea cynaroides, assembly GCA_028583415.1. Lineage (NCBI taxonomy): Eukaryota > Viridiplantae > Streptophyta > Magnoliopsida > Proteales > Proteaceae > Protea > Protea cynaroides. The sequence continues at coordinate 122,700,563 of CM053276.1, forward strand.
TATGGTTGTTGTCTTCTTCATGGGCCAAAGCCCAAGCTTTTCATTAGCTAAATATGCTCTGTCCATGCAATGGCAGACAAAAGGCTCTGTTGAAGTTTTCTTACTCTTATACGGAGGCTTCGCATTTCGATTCTCCGACGAAGAAGATAGAGACCGAATCTTAGAGAAGGGGATTTTTTTTTTTTTTTTTTTTTTTTTGTGTGTGTAGGAGGAAGACCAATATTCATAAGGAGATGAGAAAGAAATATTCACGCTAAGACCCTAGGATTGAAAAGTATCCCCCTATGGATAACCCTTCCAGGGTTAGCTCTTCATTTATGGGGAGAAGATTCTTTAAGTGTGATTTGTTCAGTACTGGGAACGCCTCTCTACCCAGACCAGATTACAACCTTGAAGACATGAAAAGTTTATGCTCGAATCAGTGTTGATATTCCAAGCTCGGAAAAACCGTCGGACAAAATTCAAATTGAGGATGATGAAGGTAACATTTTTTGTTCAACCTGTCCATTATGAATGGCAACCGCCTCATTGTATCAGCTATAAAGCTTTTGGACACAATGAGGTTGAATGCCCTTTGAAGCCAAAACAATCGGGGGGAAATATTCGGGATTGGCATCTACAGACGACAAAGGAAATGGCCTAGTAAAATCGGAGAACACAGGGAAAGATCCGGAGTTCACTCAGATGGTATCTCAGGTCGGTAGGTTGTTGTTGGTGGGCTTGATGCAGAACAAGGATAGTGAAGGTTTTCGACAATAGAAAAGTAAAAAATAGGATGCATCATAATCGGGTTAAAAAGACAATGCAATCGGACCTTGCTGGGTGGATGGATCGGGTTTAACAAGTGACACAACCTTTGGGCCTTCACAACCTCTCAACCGTTGGATCGGGAGTGGACTACTCCTCTCCTACTCTTCCTTTCACAAACCCCATCCCTAACCCTACCTCAACCAATCTTGATTCTGACCCTTCTAGGTTCGAGGTCCTATCAGCATTACTTGACGACCTCGATCTTTCCTCCCCTTGCTTGAACCCTATGCTCACCGTTGACATTAACCCTATGACAAGCCATCCTCCTGGCTGGGGATTTAGATCGTCTCCTGCGGCAGGAGGCTCCTGCGACTGATCCAAGGGCTTGGGGATCAGTCTGGCAGCCTGCCAATACATTAGGGGGTGGGCTGGCTGAAATCTGGCCCTTTGCAGGCGGCAGGACCGCAGGAGACGATTTGGATACCTTGGCTGGTCTCTTGCAAATACCTGTTGTCCTGTCACTTGCCATCTGCCGCCTGCGCGAATGAGAGAGGGAAACGTCTTGGTCATCCCTCCTTCTGCGATTACAGGTGGTGGGATTAGTCCCCATCCCTCTGTTAGTCCCTTTGCCAGCTGTGGCACCTTTGACGGATTCAAATCGTCTCCTCCCTGCACTTTAGGGAGGAGGGAGAAGCCCCCAACGGATGGCTGACACGTGGTTCTCGAAAAAATCCGAGCCCCAAGTCCAAACCGACACTCAGCCGACAAGCTGAGCCGACAGGAAGTGTCGGCTCGGACGTGGGGCTCGGATTTTCCGGAGAGCCACGTGTCGGCCATCCGACGAGGGCGTCTCCCTCCTCCCTGAAGTACATGAAGGAGACGATTTGGATCCGCCTTTGACTCCCTCTGTACATTGGCCAGTTCGTCCTTGGATTTGTCCTAGTCTGAGGCCAATTTTTGCTTGGATGCAAAAGCAAGGAGAATCCTATTAATCAGGATGGGGCAGAACCTTCAGAACCTTCTGAAGACCAAAATAGAATGGAGGGGTGGCAGTGCACTCCTAAATCCTAATAGAGTGATCACGCTCATTGAGGATAATGTGACTCTCACTAGTGCTTCTCCAATTTTCCTTAGAAGAAGCCACCGACACCAAAGACCATCCGATCGGCTTCCCGATACGTAATGCGATATGCAATACATTATACCTTTCGGCTCATTTTTTGGTTCTTTGTTGTTTCTGGTATTAGTTCCGTTGATGCAATGCTGGACCGTCCTTTGTTCTGGGGTCTTTAGTCTAGTTTTGTTCTCTAATTGCCTGCTCTTTGGCCTGGTTGCTTGGTCTGCCAGGACCTTTTGTTGTGTTCTCTCCTAATCCTTTCGGTTAATATTATCTATTCATCCAAAAACTATTGCTTAGCCAAACTTGTGATTCACATTAGGAATTTGGTATTTTGCAACGCTCCTTATAGCTCTAGCTTCTACGTACCACCTTGCAAAGGAAGGTGCAGTATTATACTAATTGGTCCTCTCATGTGTCCTTCTGAAGTCAAATGTCAAATGTCAAATAATGAATTCCTAGCCGAAACAAAGGATTTGTACCTAATTATGTGAATTTTGCTTTCAAAAGTTTGAATTTGGAGTTTGGATTGTGAATAAAATGAAGGGTCCCTCCTGGAATTTTGTGACAGAGATTTCCACAGAGTTGGTGGGTGTTGAATTGAAAAATCTAAAGTGAGCGAGATTTGTAGAACAAAATCCATTTCATTGGATGTGGACATGAGTGCATGAGATCCTAACAATATTATCTGATCGATGTTATTTTGTAATAAATAATATTTAATTGTTGATTTGGCGAATATTTAGTTCGTTAGCTGTCTTTACTCGGATCCGTGTCCTCTCTTTCCTAAACCATTGGGAGGACAGCGGCCAATCTGGATGGTCGACACGTAGCTCTCGGTGAATTCGAGACCCACATTGAAGCCGACACCTAGCGGATAAGTTAAGCCGACGGGAGGTGTTGGCTCGAACGTGGGTCTCGAATTCACCCGAGAACCACGTGTCAGCCATCCAGATAGAGTTGCCGTTTCCTCCCAGAACCACTGGGAGGAGACAATGTAAATCCGTCCTTACTCATTAGGCAGTGCTGAGATTTGACAAAGGGTTTATATATCTTTGGTTGTTCTTTAGCCCTTCTTTCCACTTTCCATTCAGAGCTAACGTATGGAAGTTGTCTTGCTCGCGCTATGAGTTTCGTTATCGTCTGGGCTTTCCATTTTCTGCCTTTCCATAATGAGACACGGAGCCATGGTTTGAACTGGTTCAAACCTTATACGTACCTAAATAGTTCCCTTTTTTTTTATACATTTGTCTTTGCCTCTCTCTTCTTTTTTTTTTTTTTTTCTTTTTGTTGGGGGTGGTCTTGGGTTTCTAAACGAGGGTTACCTGCTGAAGTCCCTTCAACGATAGGAGATGATCCAAGCCCAATTAGTGGTGTCAAGTTTCCAATTTAAAAGTTCGAACTAGTAAATAGAGGGACTTTTCATATATAAAACCCCAAGATTCTAATCTCATTAACAATGTGGGACTATTCTCAATAAATCCTCCATCGAAAAAGTTGGTCCCATCCTCAATAATACTAGGGGGGATTCAAGCTTCCTTAAGGGGTGTCAAGGGGTTGAAATTTCTCTTTTGTTAATCATAAGAGCTGTTCCTAAGATCTAAGAGAGTTATTCTCAACCTTTGATTTTTTGAAACAATTTGAATTTTGAATATTGAAAAGTTGAATTACGTGATCTCCATAACAAGGAATCACTTTGCAATCTCCTAATTTATCTCCTTGAAAAACTGGAGAATATCACTACAAAAAATATATATAAACTCTCACGTACACCGATTGTGTATCGGAGAATTATTAAAAAATTTTAATCTTTTATGGTATTAGACGTCTTGCCACTAACGTTTCTCATCAATCCAACCATGTCTTCTTCTACGTTTTCTCTCAATGCCTCTACTGCTGAATCTCTCTCTTCCACTCTCTCATCTAAGTTTGGCCACACCATATCCATTAGGCTCGAACAACACAACTATTTGCTATGGAGGTCCCAACTTCAACTAATGATCCGTGGACATAAATTGATGGTCTATATCGATGTTTCAACACCATGCCCAACTCGATTGATAGCTCCGGTGATGACATCAAACTCGTCAATTGATGTTGCTAGCACACCTCCTACAACCCAATCTATGGTGGAAAATCCAGAATAGGCAAATTGGCTTTGTCAAGACCAGTTGTTGTTAGGATGGATTCAATCCTCACTGTTTGACTTTGTTCTTGGACAAGTTATTTGATGAACTTGATATGACACTGAGAAGGGGGGGGGGTGAATAAGTGTCTGAAAATTCTCTCTAATTATTTCACTGCTGCCCAGAGCTGATGGAGATATATTCTTTTACACACACATAAGCGTATGCAAATCTACCTTGCTACCACTCAGTGGCCAAGTCTACCAGATTTGCACACTCATCTTGCAAGTCATTCCACGCACTCCAAAATATATAGAAAAATAAAGACAGTCCACAACACAAGATATACGTGGTTCACCAACACAGTGTGTGATGGTTAGTCCATGGAGTAATGCCTAACGGGCTCCATATTTACTCAACACTCAATTTTTAGTCTTTTACAAGACAAGGATACTAACCCTAGGTTTTCCCAACATAAAACTGAGAGGGCGCACCAACACCAAGATTCAGGCTTAACAGTCAGTGTCTAGTACCCACTGAACACACCATGCTTAACTCGCACCCAAGAGAAGCAAATAATAATTTTTAGGCTTATAACTATACCTTACAATTTTTTCCCCACTAGCTAGGTATTCAAAAATTTTCACCTACGCTAGCATACAATATATTGAAAGCATAAATAGATAGGGAATTAAAAAATCTCACAAACAATGCTTTCGAATGGCCAACAATCTCTCTGAAGCTTCACACTGCTCTTAGGTACTCTCCAACAGCCTTCAATGATGATAGAGATCGATTCACAGAGCACACTTCATCCACAGGCTTCCAATCTCTTCCACACAACCCATAATCACCATGAATATAAAAATAAAAGCTCTACTAACCTCTTACATGGATTTAACACTCTATTGACGCACAGAGAAGAGGTAGTTGGTGATTGATCACTCCCACATGGCATGAAACCTTAGATATCCTTCTCTCTGCCTTCAAAACGCTCTTTTCAATTTTTCTTTTTGTTTTTTTTTTACTCCCAACGGTTCCCAATAGGTAGAGAATCCAAAAATATGGAAATTGCAATTTGAACAGACCGATTTGGAGTTCGGATGAAGAAGTTATGTCGGTTTGAAGTTTGACCAGTCAGAAATAAGGAAAGAGAATCTGTCAAAGCCATACCGTGCACCCGCGCAACACCGAATAGCCGCCCCCCTTATGCGTTGTCGCACGCTGATTGGCTTTCAAGGGATCTTCAATAGAGACCGTCAGATTACCTTAAAAAGCCAGGATTGAACCTGCGCCATCGGATCTGAATAAATCGCGTTAGGAGCGATTGGAGATTACGTGAGCCGCTGGATCTGGATCTGATCCGCCACGATGCTGCGCGTGCATCACACCAAATCGCATGACATTCTTCATGCACTGCGATACATCATATTATGTTGCAACCGACCAACCAGAAAGCTCGCGGGAGGATAATGACGCACCCGTTGAGATACACTCGAGCCCGCCTTAATCAGATCCATCTGATCTGGATCTTGACGACGTGGCTCATTCTAAGCCGTCCGAATAGAATCTTCATCCATTTATGATAATTACGGCTTAATCCGTTAACTTCTGATAATCACAAATAAGCCCCTGAACTCTTTAAAAATGCTACTGTTTTCCCTGTTGTAAACAACTCACCGAGAGCTTGATTTTTTGGCCGTTTTCGATCGTTTTGACGGAAACTGTGATATCTCCCTCATCCGAAGTCAGAATAGAGCGATTCAAGTTGCGTTGGAAAGCTAATTCGACGCTCTAGGTCTTTCCAATGCCGGATCTCCATGAACCTTCTATGGGACTCACCAAAAATAGACCCAAAGTTAAAAGTTTATAAAACTTAGGAATTTGGACTTGAAACTTTGCGTGCATGCATGCCAAGTGCCGTGGGCTACCGTGTTGACATATCACCTTGCCACCACACCCGTGGATCCCACCCACAGTTTCTCTCCTCTTTTTCTTTCTCATTTCTCTATCCTCATTATCTCTCTACATCTTCTTTCTTCATGTAATGCTTCAAGATGCCGTAACACTGCCTCATCACCAGAAACTTGGCCACATCATCAAAAACTGTGCCACATCACCAATGGGGCCCACAAACATTCTCTCTCATCAAATTGATGTAGAATGTCATTTAACTCACTGCAAGCCATCTAAGACATACTATAAGAGATGTAAAACACTATAAAATCCAACTACAAAGTTGCTCGAGGTTGCTCCAGCTTTGCCACTGCACTGACATTATCTCTCCTGCATTGACACTCTCTCTCCTCATTCATCTGACTGAATGCTCACAAACATTGTCACATCAGCCAACTTGCTAACAATGAAAACACAAAGTTCAACATTATTGACTACGATTCCTCTGCAGCTCTTTGGCAAAATCTTGAATGACTATTTGCCAGTCAGTCAAGGTCACGAATCATGCAACTTCGTCTCCAACTACAAATCGAGAAGAAGAAGGCTCTCCCGATTACTCTTTATTATCAGAAAATGAAATCGATTATTGATAGTTTAGCCGTGGTAGCCAACCCGGTAGCTGAATCTGATTTATTGCTTCACATTCTTGCTGGTCTTGGACCAGAATGGGATACGTTCGTCATAGCCATCTCCACAAGGTTTGATTCAATATCCCTAACTGATCTCCATGGGATGCTTCTCAGTCATGAAATGCGATTGGAACAACAAGTTCAACCTTCATCTTGACCCGAAGCCAATGTTGCAACTACTAACAACAACAACAAAAATCGACAAAGCCGTGGCAGTTCTTCCAATGGTGAGAGCTCATATTCTCCACGTGGCCATGGCAGGAACTTCGGTGGAAACAACAATGCTCATAACAGCTACAACAAACCAGAGTGTCAGGTTTGTTTTCGATATGGTCATATAGTAATGACATGTTATCATCGCTTTGAGAACACTTACAAGCACAGTCTTCTCCACCTGTTGTACATTTAGCCACCACCAACAACTCGCCACATATGGATACTTGGTATCCTGATTCTGGAGCAATGGACCACATCATAGCAGATGTCAACAAATTCTCTGTTCGGTCAAAATATCAAGGAACAGACCAAGTGCAAGTTGGTAATGGACAAGGTTTGCTTATCCAAAACACGGGTAATTCAAAATTATTTTCTACTAGCCGTTTTCTCCATTTGAAAAATATTCTTCTTGTTCCATCAATTTCTAAAAAATTACTGAGTGTTTCTAAGTTTACTCATGATAATGACGTTGTTTTTGAATTCCATCCTTCTTATTGCAATGTCAATGATCGATCCTCGGGGAAACTCCTCAAAGACAGTCTTGATGGTGGTCTGTACCGTCTCAATAACAACCTTTTGCATGAGTCATATTACTTTATCTTTCCTAAAGCTCTCGTTGGTGAACGTGCATCCATGGATATATGGCATCAACAGTTAAAGCATCCATCGCCCAAAATTCTATGGAAAATCATTACTAGCAATAAATTGGCAGTAGAAGGTATTTCCAGAGTTTCTTTTTGTCATTTTTGTCCGTTAGGAAAGTCACATAAATTACCATTTTATGCTTCAGATTCTATTTTCATAGGTCCTTTTATTTAATTCATTCAAATGTATGGAGCCTGGCCTTCTCCCATTACTTTACATAATGGATTTTGTTTTTATGTAAGTTTCATTGATAATTTCAGTAAATATTGTTGGCTTTAGCCTATGGTACACAAATCTGAAGTTTATTCTGTATTCCAATCATTTAAACAGCAAATAGAAAAATATTTTAAACGATCTACTAAGGCTATGCGAACCGACTAGGGTGGTGAATATTGAAATGTTTCAAAAATTTTAGAAACAAATGGTATATTGAGTCTCATGTCCTTATACACATGGACAAAATGGTCATGCTGACAGGAAGCACCGACACATTGTTGAGACTGGTTTGACAATGCTCTATAATGCTAAAGTACATCTGTTATATTGGGATGATGCTTTCACTGCTGCTGTTTTTCTAATAAACAGGATGCCTACAACGGTTCCATCTTCGTGGGAAATTTTATTCAAAGCAAAACTGGATTACAATGTGCTTAAGGTCTATGGTTGCAGGTGTTATCCTCTTATGAGACCCTACAACTCGAACAAACTACAACAGAGATCACTACCTTGCATTTTTATTAGTTATAGTTCAAGGCATCGAGGATATAAGTGCCTACACATGGAAAGTGACAAAATATATATCTCCCGCAATGTACATTTTAATGAACACAATTTTCCATTCCATGATTCAACTACTACCACACCAAATACAATGGACAATAGGCACAACTCTATGGTAACAAGCTGTATACCGATGCACTATTCAGCACTATGTAGTGGTGGGGTCACCATAAACAATCCAATATTACAACCTGCACGTGCTGTACCTCAAGCCACAACAATTACAAATGAAGTGGCTGCTCTACCATTGCATCCTTTACCATCAACTACCATGGCCAATGAGGTGGCTGCTCCACTTGTTTCAACTGTCATGCAACCACCAATTCCACCTGAAGTGCCCACCTTCGACTGTGTCTTCTAAGCCACCTCTCACACAAAGGAAAAGTGACCGGGTATGTAAGCCTAAGACATACCCGGATCATGTGACATTTGTTACAACTCGGCACCCTTTAAATTCACCACCATGTGAACAAGTTGAGCCCACTTGTTTCACAGAGGCAAATAAGTCTCTTGAATGACATGAAGCAACGATGCGGGAGTTTAATGCTCTTCTACAAAATGGCAATTGGAGTCTAGTTCTTTGCAACCTCATAAAAATTTGATTAGCTGTAAGTGGGTTTTTTGAATCAAACGAAAACCGGATGATTCTGTGGAATGTTATAAAGCTCGTTTGGTGGCCAAGGGATTCAATCAACTGAAGGATTGGACTATGGTGAGACCTTCAGTCCAGTCATCAAATCAGCCACTATTCGAACTGTTCTAACACTTGCTTTATCAAAAGGGTAGCCCATTCGATAGTTAGATGTTCACAATGCATTTCTTCTTGGTCTATTACAAGAAAAAGTGTACATGACATAGCCACTTGGATTCATTGATTCTTCTAGACCCAACAGTGTGTGTCGTCTTCAACGAGCACTTTATGGTCTTAAACAGGCTCCAAGGGCCTGGTACTCAAGACTCAGCCAAGGGCTGCTCTCCATGAGATTTCAAAGTATCAAGTCAGATTCCTCATTATTTCTTCGTATGCAGAATGGACATACCATGATCCTTCTTGTATACATGGATGATATAATAGTTACTGGTAGTAACTCTAATCTGATCGATCCATCAACTTATCACTGAGCTAAATGGATTGTTCAAGCTGCGAGATCTTGGCCCATTACACTACTTTCTTGGAGTTGAAGCTACTCAAACTTCTGATGGACTATTTTTCTGCCAACAGAAATATGTTCATGATCTTTTGGAGCGTACCAAGATGGACGATGCCAAAGGTGTATCTACACTAGCTGCCACAGTAATCCAATTGACTAAGGAGGGTGGTACAGTACCATTAACTAATGCAACATACTACAGAAGTGTTGTAGGAGCGTTACAATATGTTACACTAACCTGTCCAGAAATTGGATATACTGTAAACAAAGTATGTCAATTCATGCATAATCCTACTGAGGATCATTGGATGGTTGTAAAGAGAATCCTAAGATATCTCAAGCATACAGATAAATTTGGTTTGCATCTTCGGTGTGCATCTACACTATCTTTGCAAGCATATTCTAATGCTGACTGGGCTGAATGCCCCGATGACCAAAGATCAACCAGTGGATATTGCATTTTTCTAGGACCAAACCTAATTTCATGGAGTTCGAAGAAACAAACAACTGTTGCAAGGTCGAGCACTGAGTTTGAGTATCAAGGTCTAGCCAATGCGGTTGCTGAAATCACATGGTTACAACATTTGATCAAAGAATTACACCTTGGCAACACAGTCATGCCATTTCTGTGGTGTGATAATCTCGGTGCAATATACTTATTTGTGAATCCGAAATTTCATGCACGTACAAAGCCTGTTTCTCTTGATTACCACTTTGTACGTGAGAAGGTATGCGCTAAGGAAATTGAGGTTCGGTTATTATCCACAAAAGATCAAATTGCTAACATCCTAACCAAACCGTTATCAACTCATCGGTTTTCCTTTCTTCGTGGCAAGCTCACTGTGCACACTAGACCAGTTCGCTTGAGGGGGGATGATAAGACCTATTCCTAAGATCTACCACAGTTATTCTCAACCTCAGATTTTTTGAAACAATTTGAATTTTGAATATTGAAAAGTTATTATACGTGATCTCCTCAACAAGGAATCACTTTGTAATCTCCTGATTTATCTCCCTGAAAGACTAGAGAAAATCAACACAAAATATATATAAATTCTCACGTACACGATTGTGCATCGGAGAATTATTCAAATTTTTGAATCTTTTAGATAATAAGAGCAGAAATGATGCGTTGAGTTATTCTTTTTGTTTTTTTTTTTTTGTTTTTTTTCTGGTAATACTTGCATTAATCGTGGCATAATTATTGGGGTTCTTTCTATCCAGAATACCTATTATCAATTGTACAAAGTGTGACCGAATTTACACCAAAAGATAATTTATTGCAGAAGTCAATTTTGATGTATGATAATGAACAAATGTTATTGCATACAACAACAAATAACAAAGAGCATCATAGAGGTCAATGCTCGAATCTATAAATTGTGGTGGTAAGCTTATAATACCAAGTGTTAATTAGGTTCTTAAGTATTACGTCAAATGCATCAAAGGCGATGGAATGTATTAAATCAAACCCTTTACCCTATCTTACAATACATTGACCCACTTTTTTACCCAAAAAAAAAAAAAAAAAAAATACATTGACCCACTTACTTATCAATCCTTAGACTGAATCTCTGAAGGCTGACTGGAGTTGGAGTTGTTGCCGGCCAACCATCAAAATTCTGTGGTTGATGGTAAAATCCCAAACTAAGGACCGGACTTTCTTTCTTTCATTCTAGTTTTTTGTTCTTATTCTTTTCACAGGTAATACAAATGACTTTCGATTTTGACAATTTACCTTTTGCCATAGCTCTTACGTAACTTCAGCCATAATCCAACAAATTTCACACTTTCGGACCATTCTATGGTAATTAAGAATACGAAAACAGCAATGCAAGGTCAAAGCGTCTACATCTAGAAGGAAAAAGCATTAATTAACATAACAATCAGGAGAAGATCCAGATTATTGATTAATTACCAAACTCATAAAGATCAAGACAACTTCCATACGTTATCTCTTCTTTTCATCATTTCAGTGGAATTACAACTTCAGAAACAGATATAGATGTATGCAGACGTGGACCATTTCTGAGTTCCGTAAACTGCTGGCTCACTTGGGACTCACGGATGGGAAGGTCACACAATTCTTATAGATGATTTGTACGTATTTATTGATGTCAGGCCTCTTGATAGATGTGGACCATATGGTGTGGACAACTATCTCCTTAAGGGGTATTTTTGACAGTTTAATTTTTACCTACACTGAGAAGGTGTTTCAAAATTAAGCTCTATCATAAATTGAAACCGAACCAATTCAATTCAGTTCAAATCAAACTAAAACCAAAACATATAGACTTTGGTTTTTAGAGCCGGTGAGAAATCAAAAGAGGATTGGACCATCAGTTGATCCAAACAATCAATGGGCTCCAACCAAATCTAAACTATCCCGATAATGGATTGGTAAGGCCCCATTTAGTCAACAATACTTTGCTAAATACACATGTAAGAAATTAACCAAAAACAAACTAGCCCGACAATGGCCTGATAGTATTACTAAACATACATAGAGGAAATCAAAATCAGACCCATAATGTACCAATAAGATCTCATTAAACCAGCCCAAATTGAATCGTCCTTGACCGAATCGACCCCCATTGCCCCTTGACAAAAAGGCTACTCATATATGAAAGTTTCCGTATGTGAAGTTCTTGGTTTCCAAGTTCCTTATGTTCCATTTGACTTCAGATCTCTTGATTAGTAGGACCCAGAAGAGGGTAACTCTTGATCAATTGGAGTATGACAACTGTCCTTTTGATGGCTAATTCAAGTGTACTTTTTTGAGTGCATGTATGGAAATTGATTCCTTCTACCTGGGTCACGGTCACACTTTCCAAAATGAATATCTCAAATTCAGTTAGACAACCTAACCTGATCGAATTTAGAGCTGTAACAGGTAGAAGAAAATTCTGTTAAGGCATTGAACAATGATGCAGTATGGTTTTTCAATGGTCTTGTAACAACGCGGTATTGAGCTTGTACTAAGCTTTCACGCAATCTTGGGAAAGTTAAACCATGGTGGTCTGCTACTGAAGGTCTATAAATATGGCAATAAGTTGTCATCAAGGCTTCAAGTTTTAAACTTAGATTGTGTTGAGAAATATTTACAGGCAACATGGCACGTTCTTTGTTTTTGCTGTTAGCCTTTGCTTTTGCTATGCTCTCTTCTATGGCTTCTGCTGCTGTGGTTGAAAAAACATTCAATGTAATTAATTATATATCCACAACCAAATGTTCTCTGATATATCTCTTGCATATTATAAATTATACCTAGCTAGTTTCTATTCCATATACTAACCATTCTTAATTGGTATTTCAGGTTGGAAATCTCACCCTTGAGCGATTGTGCGAGAAACGGGTCATAACCGCGGTGAACGGAGAATTGCCTGGCCCAATCATTAGGGTTAGGGAAGGAGACACTGTGATTGTTCATGTCATTAACCAGTCACCGTATAACGTCACCATTCACTGGTAAGTTTGAAGTTATTCTCAACTATACTAGCTTTATTTAATTAACTACATATCCTGTGACATATATTTATATGTATATATATGTTGTGTACGTTGTGATGTGGGGGTATGCAGGCATGGGGTTTTTCAGCTTCAAAGTGCATGGGCCGATGGGCCTGAATACATAACCCAATGTCCAATAGTTCCGGGAAACAACTACACTTACAAATTTAACGTCACAAAACAAGAGGGAACCCTATTTTGGCATGCTCACTTCTCTTGGCTCCGTGCTACTTTGTATGGTGCATTCATCATTCTCCCAAAGAATGGCTATTCCCTCCCATATGCCAAACCTTACAAGGACGTCCCAATTCTCTTAGGTATTACTTCCTGCACTTTCCTGTTCATTACTTGTTCATCAATTCCATCTCCTTATGATTAATATTGTATTGTTCATCCAATAAAAAAAAAAAATTATATTTTTATTATATATATATATATATATTGCAGGGGAATGGTTCAATGGTAATGTTATAGACATCATCGACGAAGCAATCGCCAGTGGTGGTGCCCCCAACATTTCTGATGCTTTCACCATCAACGGCCAACCTGGTGACCTCTACTCATGTTCCAAAAATCGTAAGTAAAATTCAAAATCAAAATTTCTATTTATAAGATCATTAGAATGACATCTCCATATATATATAAGTGTATTTAGAACATGATGATATCTTTTATAAATTATCTCTTATTTTTATTCTTTGAATAAAAAAGATTTTCTTTTATAAAATCTATGAAAATAACTCATCATTATGTCATTGTCTGATCACGTACGTGTTTGTTGACTTTATTTTAATTTGCAGAGACTTATACGCTGACGGTGAAGGCTGGGAAGACTTACCTCCTCCGTATAATCAATGCTGCACTCAATAACGAGCTCTTCTTCAAGATTGCTGGCCACAACTTAACGGTTGTCGGCATCGACGCCAGTTACACGGAGCCCTACCACACTGATGTAATCGTGATTGCCCCAGGCCAGACAGTCGACGCACAATTAACGGCCAATCAATCATCTGGGAGATACTACATGGCGGCTCATGCATATGATAGCGGCGGCCCTGGACTTGCATACGATAACACAACGACAACTGGCATCATCCAATACGAGGAAGCCAACACGTCATCGGTACCCGAAATGCCAGTCCTTCCTGCTTTCAACGACACAGCAACAGCCCATCGCTTCTACACAAACCTAACCTCACTTAAGGGTGGGCGCCACTGGATCCACACGCCCAAACAGTGTGACACACAGATGTTTGTAACCGAAGGATTAGGTCTTCTCCCTTGTGATGATACCAATGCCACGTGTGAAGGTCCCAATGGGAATCGATTCGCTGCTAGCTTGAACAATGCCTCATTCGAATTGCCGTCCACATTGTCTATTTTGCAAGCATATTACTACAATGTGAGTGGGATCTATACTGCTGATTTCCCTGATCAGCCACCGGTGGAGTTTGACTACACCGACACCAACCTCAGTTTGAGTGTACCACTTGCGTTCACGAGTAAAGTGACACGTGTCAAGCAGCTGAAGTATAATGAGACGGTGCAGATGGTGCTTCAAAACACAGCTTTTGTTACGACAGAGAACCATCCAGTTCATTTGCATGGAATGAACTTCTTTGTGGTGGCTCAAGGGTTTGGTAACTATGATTCTAACACAGATGGGAACAACTTTAATTTGGTAAATCCACAACAGCGTAACACCATTGCTGTACCAGTGGGAGGCTGGGCTGTCATCCGATTTCAAGCTAATAATCCAGGTGTATGGTTTATGCATTGCCACTTGGATACACACTTTTCCTGGGGCTTTGCTACAGCTTTTGTGGTTGAGAATGGACCCATCGCTTCATCCATACTCCCTCCACCACCGTCGGATCTTCCTCAGTGTTAGATCTCAATCATTATTACGTCCTTTTATTGGATAAGTCTATTTTATTTGTTTAGATTTCATTATCAAAGATGTATTTATTTGTAAGTGTGAAAGTCATTACTTATAATAATGTAATAAGTGATTCAAAAAAATAATGATAATGTAACGAAGCAATCAAATGTAATGGGAAATTATTTGAATTTATAAAATAATATTGTTCGTGTGAATTCCTCTTAGATTTAAATGTCATTAATTAAATCAAGATCCAATTTCTTCATATGGAGAAATAAAGGTTTAAGAGTTTGTTGGAAATTATAATCTATCGACTTTAGGTAACTTCAGTTTGACCCTCGAAAATTCAAGGATAAAGGTTTAAATGTCTTAATAATTATGATGGTATTGTCGATGGATTCGGTTCAGTCTCTCAGATCGAGTCACGTAGTTGAAACACAAACTCAGCAGTAAAGTGGGCGGGATATATCCTGAGGCCACTCCGATGTCAAAATTAGTAGATTCCAAAGACAAACAGAATGAATCTCTTAGTGAAACACTAGAATTCCTTATAGATGGGGTTCCCTAAGATACGGGAGCTTCAATAACCTATTCCTCTCTGGTAAAGTGGGAATTGGACAAAGGATTGAACAAGGATTATCTCAGAAGAACTTTATCAGAGTGATACCTGGAGGTGGATACTCTCTTTCTTGATAGGAAATTATGGATCCTTTGTAATCGATACTCTTTCCTACTTATAGGCTCAAGGTGGAGCTTTTCGAACAAGCTCCTCCCCACCAACCACCATCTCCATCATCTGTCAGCTAGAGAACAATAGATCTAGGTGATTATGACCCCCAAGGGTGGCGCTTGGATGTCTTATCAGCCATTTACGACCTCAATCGATCTTCTTCAACCCCCCCTTTTGTCCACATCCTCCATTTCTTCCAACAATATTAGCTGTCATTTCTCTTTTATTGAGCATAAACCTTACTTTTTGCTGATTCGGTCCATGATATGTTGACTTGGCAAGTCAAATCTGCATACTTTGTCACACCCCAATTCCGGCTGAACCAGAAGTGTGAGTGAACCGGGTCTAAACCACGGTTCACACCAGGATCTCAATAGACCGTGTCAACCAATCATTCCCAAGCAATCCAACATAATCAGAGAAAATAATACTTAGCAGCGGAAATAATAAATGAGCCGAGAACTAAATTGTAATTAACATAAATAACCAAGTTATTCCATCATTCATCAATTTAAAATAATTTTATTACAATACTTATCAGAAAATAAACCCAAGTAACTAAGAGTAAACACAGAACGAGCACTCGCATGAAACATCATGCTCGTCATCCTCTCGCTTGGGTATCCATGGCAAAGAACCGTACCATAAGCGGGAGCAATCACAAAGTCATCAACCGTGTATCCCGCATCCAAATCCGAAAAGAATACGAGATATATCCGGTGAGCTCACAACTTAGCTCGGTAAGTACAAAACCGGTGCAACAAGTACAAAATGCATGAGATAACATTACAATTTGGGCCAGGTATAACTTGCAAATGTGCTATGGTAAGGTTTGGCGGCCACCGCACCTCCATGCACGAGAGTGTGAGCACACCCAACAGTCAGGCACCTACCACACTACTGCTGTTGCCCCACATCACTCACTCCAGTATGGAGATAGGACTCGAGTCTGGCGGGCAGGAAGAACCACAATCCCACGTCCTCCCCCCTGATACCCCATACCGTACCAATACCTAAACCCCTATTGGCAAGGGCTTGCAAGTGGGATCCGTTTCTAACCAATCCTAGATGTTGATACGGGTCAAGTTAGTCTCACCCCAAAGACGACTCCCTATGACCTAGAGATAGGGCTCGAGTCCGGCGGGCGGGAAGAACCACAATCCCACGTCCCCCCCTGATACCCTAGACATACCAAGTCTGCTAAGGTAAAGGCTAAACGAGAAAAGGTGTTAGCTGTGGATATATCCAGGGCACATCCCCTTCACATTCCACACACTAACGAAAACATACACATGCTTAACATACAACAATCCTAGCATATGAAATGCATGAAGATATAATAATTAAAAGCACAACTACATGGCATGTGAGATGCACAAACAACAAGCAAGGAATATTCACAATAACAGAATTATACTTCAAGGTTTACTGTTGTAGATTATTAGGGTTTAGGGTCTTGTTCCTTACTTGACGCGTGACAATGATCCGGTTGAGCGTCGAAAGCTCACTCCACGGCTTCTACGGGTCCTACATAACCACATTACTATGTTAGAATTCATTTATTAAAGCTTCAGGGGTCGGAACAAGGTTTGGCCAAGCAACCCAAGCTCGGAAACCTATACCGGTTGCAGGTACCGGTCTCACCATAGTGAGACCGGTATGGTGCAACCGGTATGTATACCGGCTGCATCATACCGGTTGCACATACTGCAACCGGTATGCGCGACCGATACATACCGGTTGCACTTACGGTCTCACTCGGATCTCACCGAGTGAGACTCGTATGTGCTCTGCGGTGCATACCGCTAGGCCATACCGGTTGGACTCATAGTCCATCCGGTATACCCCCGCGGTTTGGATCTGAGAGTGAGATCTCAGATCTCCCCTCCTTTTCGGCTAACCGATAGGTCTCCATAGGGTTTCCCTTACACTATCCAAGTCTAAACCCTTTCTAGGCCTCCGAATCTCGGCTATATTGCCGTATGATCCTAGATTTGATTCGAATGAGGGAGAACATTGGGAGCCATTCTCCCTATTGGATCTTTACGCCGCTTCGCGGCTTCGATCCGTCCTCATAATAAAACTTAACAACGCAGAGCACTTACCGGCGTAGTCGGTTGGCGGTGTGCTCTTCCTTCCTGGGCGGGGCTGCCTCCTTCCTCGCTCCTTACTCAGATCTTCTCCAGACGGTGAGAATGTTTGAGAAGGAGGAATGGACTGTCTCCTTCTCTATTAATAGAGGGAGACCGTCCAAGGAAAGTTTCTCCTCGGAATGGAAACTTTTCGAGTTTCCATTCTGAGAGACAGGCCTTTCGAAGGCTGTCAAAAGAATACCGGTTGCACATACCGGTTGGAGTCCTTGCCACCGGTATAGTCCAACCGGTATACCATACCGCTGGCACCATACCGGTTGCACCATAGTGCCTGCGGTATGGTGAAGCCGGTATGGCCTAAGAGCATTTTCTATGCTCATACCGGATGCACATACCGGTTGCACTATACTGCAACCGGTATAGTGAGACCGGTATGAGATTTTAGGCATTTTTTACAGTTTTCATACCTGAACTTTGAGTGGTTCGTCACTCGGCTTCACCCTCCGGTCCAGTTATAATTGGAGCACCTGTCATCACATAAAACCATGGTTTAGACCCGGTTTTAGAACATGGTTCTTACATACTTGACATTTATGCTGGTTGTCGGTATTTATGAGCATTAATGGCAAACCATTTAATACCCAGCTACCTCCATCAGTCTATCAAATCATGGCCCGTTTGCCAGAAGGGGGTCGAACACGATTTCATCTTCCGAACACAGTCGGAAAAGACTCTTCCATACCCTCATGCTTCATATCTTGGATGTATGCCACGTGTCCCATTCTTCAAGGCCTGTTACAGATTCTTCATCCACGGTCTGATTTAAATCTGTTACTATTTTACCCCAACAGAACCCATTTGCCTCCTCAATGTCGTTCCTACTAGAGGAGACACATTTAAAGGGAAAAATACTTCTTCTACAGCATGCGGAGATTTATCAGCAGATTCTCTAACGTTACGGTAGTCAGGAGCCACCTTCTATCCCACTTATTCAAAACTTAAATGCCCACGTTTTCCGTGTAACGTTTGTAGCATTTCATAATGGCTTAAACTGTCCCTAATTGAATGTGCCTGGTTACGTTCCTGACTTGATCGAGCCATCCCTTCAAACAATCAATGCTAATCCCATCATTTTTTATCCATCGAGACTGCCCACGAGTCATTTGCTGACAAAGCGTCACATCCGTAGCCTGATTGATAGTCACACCGCTTGAAACCATCATGACTGTCAGATGGGACCCATCTGTTTGTAAACTTATAAAAATCTCGCCTACTCCACTCATCCTCTTCCTCGCATTTTATCATCTACAGTACTTTCTCTGTGTTTGCTTCGCCTTAGGCTTTCCGTTAGGGGTATTCATTCTCATGCAGGGCGCTTCTTCTCCTTCGCGTAGAATTTTTAGTGACCTTCTTGCTTTCAGAGTAAGTCCCGAGCTTTCTTCTTTTAGATTCTTGTCATTTTAACCCTAATCATCAGTCATGGCTCACGATAAAGTCGTTGTTAGTCGCGCTTTTGAGCCCACTCTGCGTTGATCGCATCTTCGGTGATCTACCCAGGGTGAAGGAAGTTCGAGCGGTAACCTTTAAAGTCCTCCCGATGATGTTTCCGGTGCGGCTGGTCCTCACTGCGTGGCTTCATCACTAAAACCCATAATGACCGAGGCCAAAATTTAGGATCTTAGGGTTTCTTTTCTTATCCCTAACTCTTTGAGTTGATAACCCCGGACCAAGGAGATCGAGCCAGCCACCCCTATTCTCAATTGCATGGTGGTAAATTATGTTCTTGTCTGGTTTCCGTTTCCCTTGCCATCCCCTCGTTTTCGAGATCTTGGGCTATTATGGTTTGGCCCCCACTCAGCTTCCGCCTAATTCTTGGGCTCACATCTATTCCTTCATCACCTTTTTTCTCTGTGTCGAGAGCCTCTCATCCTGAGGTTCTTTCAATATTTATTCGACATTGGAGTTATCAATTGAACTAACCTTCTGACCCACAAGACCAGCCTAACGGGACATATTATTTATTCCTTTGATATTTAGAGGAGGTTCCACCGATGATCGAGTCCACTCCTTCCTTGGTCCCTCATTGGAAAAAGAAATTCTTCGGTGCCATAGTAAAATGAGGGCATAATCTAATGGGCATGCCTACCTTTCTCATAGGTAACAGATGACAGTTCATCGACCCCTCAGCTATAGGGGTCGCTCCTGTATTAACATCACTTGAGACGAAGACCCTTCAGAGAGTAAAAGAAAGAGGGATAGCAGTTCAGTATAAGGACCTAAGCAACAACAAGTTTCTGTTCCTGTACGGGTTGAGTAAGTTCCCTTTTGACCCCTGATAATACCGAATTGTCATTCAACATTCTTCACTTTGTGTTTTCATTCGACCCCTAATATTGGATGGTTTGTTCTTTGGGCAGTGGAGGGTCTTTATGATAGCATGTGGGAGGATCTGATGGGGGCGGACCTGTTCCGCCACCAGAACAGAGAAAGGGTGGAGATAATCGCTACTGTGGCCCAAAAGCTGAAGGCTCTTGAGAGGGCCGCTGATACAGCTCCTGCCCTTCCTATAGAGATCCCTCCACCACCTTCAGAGGATGTAGTCCCATCTTTTGACCCTACAGCCAAGGTTGATCTTTCCATTGAACCCGAGCCAGTGGGTGAGCCATCTTCTTCCCAAGCATTCTACCTTCTAGCCCCCACGGAGGAGCTGTTGCCCCTCTGATCATCGACATCGCTGAGGATGGTATGTTCTGTACTATCTTACTATCTTTTCATTTCCATTCTTCTGTTTTGATCTCCAGAATACATTTCTGAGTGTTTTGCATTTTCCATTTTCTACAGAGGATGACGACCAGGCCACGATCTCAGAGACTTTGCGCCTATCGAAGAGGAGAAAGATTACCCCTGAGGCCCCCAGGATAATCTACCCCGAGGACACTCCCCAAGATATCCTTCAGATGATCCCAGCAAGACCTCGGCCACTGCAGTCCATCCCACCTCCAAACGCGTGGTCGTCCATTTCACTTCTGCTAGTCTTTCGAGTAGTGCTTCTCTTATTTTCGCTACGACCAGCATCCCAGAGGTTCCCCCCGCCCCTTCCAAGGCCGCAGATAAGAGTTTTATAGCTAGTACTACCCCTCTAGGTTCTTCTTCTCTTCTCAGCTCCACACCTACTATAACAAGCAAATCAGTTACAGCAACAGCACCACATTCTAGTTCAGCAACCACTGCACAAATCTGGTTTAGCAGCCACAACAATCTTCTTCAGTAGCCACAGCACAGTAATCTTCTTCAGCAGCCACAGCACAGTAATTTGGTTTAGCAACCACAACACAACACAACAATCTTTTATCCTTCCGTTAGCTTCACCATTAATCCCTACAAATTCGACGGTGGTGACCACCCGTCAGCCAATTTCAGGGATCTTGCCACCACTAGCCCCCTCTACCTTTCCACAAATATCTACTCTGTCCATACCAGTGCAGTCTTCCCCCCTAGCCATGCCTGTAGGTGCCTCCTTCAAAGGTAAGGATCCAGCCCTGATGACTCCTGTCTTTACTCCTGACCCTGCTTTGATCCAAAGCTCAACCCCTACCCTTGCCAGTTCAAGCTCCACAGCGGCCTCGACCCAAAGTTCAACCCCTACACTTACCAGTTCAAGCTCCACAGTGGAGCTGGCCTTATTTTCTCCCCGATGGAAGGTCCTTGATAGGGACAGTGGTATATTTAACCAATCCATTGGTCAAGAGATAGTCCACCACGCTTGTCTATCCTCGGATGCGGACACCTTTAGGCAAGCCAAGCTTGAAACTATAAATCAGAGCCAATGCGCGGCCTTGTACCAGGTAAGTCATTATCCTATTCTTGCTATATTTTCTCCTAACTCCCTTTTTAAACTCCTACTTATCTGGTATCCTCTTTGGTATGTTTTGCAATTGATGTGCGAGACAAACTACTATCGTAAGACATTAGTGGGATCCATATGCAAGCTTAAGGAGGTGCAGGCCTTGTCACAACAGAGTAAAGAACTTCTTTCGACCCCCTTGGCAAAGAGCAACCAGGCCATTCGGGATCGAGATGCTGCCATCTTGGCTCGGATCGAGTGTCACATCCCAATTCTGGTCTAACCAGATTAGTGTGATGAACCGCCAATAAATCAACGGTTCAACCAGGATCTCATATAGGTCGTACCCATCATATCAAACCACGCACACATTCCACAGTAATAATCAGAGGTAATAAACAAATAAGAGAAACTCTTACAGATAATGAACTGAGTGTCTAACCTAGGTTTTAGTCAAAAATTGATTTTTCTTATAATTGTTGAATTTATTGCTTGTTTGATAATTGTTTAGTCTCTATTTGTTGCTATATGGTTACGTAAGTCCTCCTTCTTAGATTTTGGATAAGTTTGAGTGGATAAGTTTGAGGCCCTTGCTTGAAATACTATCGTTATGCTGCCAAAATTTCAAAATTTTTTAACTAATCCTCATTGTTTTGTTTTGTTTTGTAGTTAAACAACGTCTCCGCGTCAAGGTGCTGGTAAGTAGGCATATGCTCAAGGCATGAACCGTCGACACCTGCCAGTTTCATAGTTTGATGAGTGGTGGTTTCACTCGGCGACGGCGCAAGCCCATTTCCCATGGTTCAAAGAGAAAAACATAGAGTCTGGACGCTGTGTAAACCTAAAGCAACTCCAGCGGTTCAATGTTGAAGCAGCCTTCGGTGCACTTGGTGGTCTCCAGTGATCACCTATTCTATGATTACCCGATCCAATCTGGTAAAGCACTTCTATGCTAACTTGGAGGTCGAAGGGGATGTTAACGATTTCAGCCACGGTAGGGACATCCGCCTCACCAGCTTTTTCAAGGGTGTTCCCATATCATTCAACACTTATCAGCTTGCTGATCTCTTGGGGATTCCTAATGATGGTGATTTGGTTTACTGCGCTCCCAAGATGAAAGGCTTCTTCACTGATGATCTGCGCCAGAAGGTTACAGAGCAAATCCTTAACCCAGGGGCGCCCATGAAAGTTGCCAGTTTGAGACCTCTCCCTTGGGTCTATTGCAGCATTATCTAGCATAATATTGTCCCTCAGAACGGCCACTACAATGAGTTATCTCAGCTCACCCAGTACCTGACTTATTGTGTCTGCACTAGGGAGTGGGTCTGTCTCCCTTATATTATCATTAGGACTATGCGTCAAGCTACCATGCCCGACCAAACAAGCAACCTTCCTTATGGCCGGCTTATCACTACATTCCTGCAGCGCCTTCGAGTAGATATGAGGGATGAGATTGCGGTTGAGGACACTATGACATCAGACATTGACTGGGATTCCATTGTCCGGATGAGGATGGAGAACTCGTCGATCAGTGATGAGGAGTTAGAGGCTCGTCCTCATCCGCTTAGGAGGGTAGCAGCAGCAGCCAATGCAGCTTATGCAGAAGAGGTAGGGGGTGATGATGATGAATATATGGAGGATATTTCTGCACCAGAACCGTAGCCCATACCTACAATAGGACCATCCCAATCTCTTCCCGATACCGTGTTGGATATGTTTATGGAGATTCGGGATGCCCAGCGTGAGATGAACCGTGACCTACGACGCCTCTCTCGTAGCCTCATAGTCACACAGGAGCAGGTATACTGGCTTAGGGTCGCATATGTGCGTGACTATGACATTGCTGACCCTATTCCTCTGATGCCCCCAACCCCATGATGAATCATCTTATTTTTCTCTCTCCTGATAACACAGTTTTATTATAACAGGGTAACTGTCCGATTTGTGGACTATACCCTGTGGTACAATTAACTCTTCGCTCTTTGAATGTTTTTTGCTTTACTCTTTGATACAATTTTTTTCTTCTTACTTGTTATGGAAGTTTATGATCATTCTTGCTTGTTTAATTTTTTTTGGTTTTCTAACTAGAGCATGTCTATTTATTAGGTTCTCACTTTTAATATAGTACATTATGCTCTTTAGTATTTAGTCTCAGGTATCACACAAGTGCTTAAGGTGCATTTTTATTAAAGCTTTTAATTCTTCCTATCTCAGTTCATCGACTCAGTTAAGTGCAAATATGGTCTGTTGGACAAAGCCTAAGTGCTTTGATACTAAGTTGTCACACTCCAATTCTAGCTGAACCAGAAGTTTGAGTGAACCGTCACTAAATCAACGGTTCATACGAGGATCTCAATAAGACCATGTCCACTAACATAAACCATTGCAGATAACCACAATCAGAATATAAATAAATACAGCGAAAGTCTTAAATTAAATGAACCGAGTACTCTATTGATAAATTAAATAAGTTATCAAATTATTCAAATACCAAAACATAAATAAATATCTTTACACTGTTTATAAAATCCAACTAAAATAAATAAAATAAATTAAAACCATCCTAGAGGTACATGTAGTAAGGGCACTCGCATTAGGGTCATGCTCGTCCTCCCCTGCTTGCATTTTCAGGACAACAACTCTTCCATATACTGGAGCATCCACGTAGTCCTCCACAGTGTAACCTGCATCAACATCTAAAAAATAGTGTGTACACAAGGGTGAGCTCACAACTTAGCTCAGTAAGAAAATCAGACAATGCAACAAACAACATGCATGAATAACATTCACATTATGGTCTGGTTTTAAGTTTACAATGTGCTATAGAAAGGATTGGCAGCCACCGCACCTCTATACACGAGTGTATGAATCCGCCCAATGGTTCAAACACCACTGTCGTCCCACATGCACCCACCATGGAATAGAGATAGAGCTAAAGTATCCGGATCACACACCGCCAATACTTTCCCTGATGCCCTATGCATAGCAATACGTAAGCCTTTATTGGTGACGGCTTACAAACTGGGCTCGTAACTAACCAATCCTATATGTCATCACAGTAAGCCCTATCCCAGCACAGCTCCCTACGGCATAGAGATAGGGCTCGAGTCTAGTGGCCAGGTCAGAGACCACAGTGTCATTTCCTCCCCCTGATCCCCTATCCGTACCAAGCATGCTAAGACAGAAGCGATACGAAAAGGTGCTAGTGTAGGAATGATCTAAGACCCCAGACCCTTCCCATTCCACACACCAACGAAAACAATCACATGCCTAACACACAAACCTAGCATAGCAAGTATACATGAACAATATAATAACTGAAAGTAAATGACATGTGAGTATGCATAAACATCATTCTATAGAATCATAATTATTAACAATGTTTTACTGTTATTAAGTTATTAGGGTTTAGGTCTGATTCCCTTACCTGACGCTTGATTGCTAGCTTGCTCCACGTCACAGAATCCAAACTCGCTATCACAAGGTCCTATACGACGTTAGGGTTGAATTAGAATTAGTTTTTTAGGGTTTACGTTGGTCGAAAATTAACTGGGATTGAAAACACCCTCACAGTGCATACCGATCGTAGGTACCGGTCGCATCACTGTGGGGCAAGGTGCGACCGGTATGGTCGACCGGTCCCCCACAGACCAGCTCCCTAGTGTAAGACCCATACTCCGTAAACCCGGTCTAAACCTTGGTTTTGTGTCGTAGCAGGTCTTTCGATCATCACCGGACCAGACGGGACGAGCGGATGACAAACAAGTATGAAATCGGACCAAAGACGATCGAATCAACATAATTTTATGTTGTCCGGTCGATGGTACCGGTCTTGGTACCGGTCGACCGGTCAGGTCTGCGCAGCTAAGTGTGGAAGTCTGGAAATTGACTTCTGAGGGTCCCACTTGCCTGATTTCGAATTCTAAGACTTTCTTAATCCTAGTAGGGTTACTAAACCCTAAATCTAGCCTATAAATACACCCTTAAGCCTCCTCAAATCCTTTCTATTGTCTCTCACAAACCCTAGAGAAGAGAAAGAGGTTGGAAAGGAGAAGGAGCTAGGAAGAAGAAGAAAGTGTTGCCATTACCGTTCGACGAAGCTCACGCTACGCCAGTCAACGGTAAGTGTTTTAACTATTCCTCTTATCCTATGTTAGTTGTGTGGGTGAATCAATACCATGCAAAGTAGGTATTGATCTAAAACCCTAATTTGGCTAATAAACCCTAAGTTGCCGTCAAACCCTAGATTCGAGTTTCGAGATGATATTCATCGAAACGAGACTCGAATGAGTTGGGGAAAACTCTAACTCAAAGATTAGACTTAGAATGGATAGGAGAAACCTTGGAAATCCATGGAGGATGATCGACGACAGTCGAAAACCCATGTATGGTCTTCCGGAGACATACCGGTCGACTATACCGGTTGCACATGGTGCGACTGGTATGTTGCCACCGGTATCCCTTGGGAGGCTGGTCTGTGGGGACCGGCTGACCATACCGGTTGCCAGTTTTTCCCACAGAGCTGTGACCGGTACATGCCACCGGTCAGCTCTGTGAGGGTATTTTGTAACCATGTTGGTTTTCGACCAACATGAAACCTTAAGAAAAATATTCTAATGAAACCCTAATAATGTTGTAGGACTTTGTGACTTATCGTTTGGATCTTGCGACGTGGAGCAAGTTATCGAATGAGCATCAGGTAAGGGAATCTGACCTAAACCTAATAATTAATGGACAGTAAGTTGTTGTTAATCACTTGAATATCTATGATGTGATGTTTGTGCATATTCACATGCCATCCTTTACTTTCAGTTATTATTATTGTTCATGCATTGATAGGATGTGATTGTTAAGCATGTGATTATTTTTGTTAGTGTGTGGAGTGGGGCATGGGTCTGGGATCGCTCCTCACACTAGCACCTTTTATAGTATTCTGTCTTAACATGCTTGGTACGGGTGGGGCATCAGGGGAAGGTCGTGGTACGATGGTCTCCGACGTTGATGCTGGCCTGGCCATTGTTATGTGGCATTGTGGTCTCCGAGGTCGACGCTGGCTTGTCCACGATGCTTTAGCTCTATCTCTATGCCGTAGGGAGTTATGTTGGGATAGGGTCTACCTGCGTATTGTTTCTATCCTAATGGGTTAGTTACGGATAGGGCATCAGGGGAGGTGTGGGAATGCCTTAGCTCTATCTCTATGCCGTAGACGGCTGTGCTGGGATAGAGCGTACATTGATGACATATAGGATTGGTTAGTGCGAGCCCAGTTTGCGAGCCCTAGTCAGTAGGGGCTTAGGTACTGGTATGGGTAGAGTATCAGGGGAGGTACGGGGGTATCTTAGCTCTATCTCTATTCCATGATGGGTGCATGTGGGCCAATGAGGGTATGATCAATGAGGTGCCACACACTCATGTATAGAGGTGCGGGGGCCACCAAACCTTTCTATAGCACATTGCAAACTTAAAACCAGACCACAGCATAAAATGATTGTTACTCATGCATAATATTGTGAAACTGTTTGATTGTCTTACTGAGCTAAGTTGTGAGCTCACCCTTTGTACGTACATTATTTTAGATGTTGATGTAGGTTACACTGTGGATGATTACATGAATGCCCCGGCTTATGGTGATGTTGCTGCTCTAGGTGCACATGTAGGAGAGGACGAGCATGACGCTTCATGCGAGTGCCCTTTCTACATGTACCTTTGATCGGATTTTATTTATTTCTTTCAGTTATTTTCGGTTGGATTAAATGGATGTACGGATATTATTTTATGTGTTTGAATTTGGATAATTGGATATTTATTTAAGTTATCAATAGATACTCAGTTCATTCTATTTAAAGTCTTTCGATGTACATTTATATTCTGATTGTGGTTATGTGTGATGGTTTGTATGAGTGGACACGGCCTATTCGAGATCCTGGTGTGAACCGTTGGTTCAATGACGGTTCACTCACACCATTCTGGTTGGATCAGAATTGGGGTGTGACAACTTGGTATCAGAGCTCTCGGGCTCTGTCCAACAAACCATATTGCACTTAACTAAGTCGATGAACTGAGTTAGGAAAAATTTAAAAATCTTAATACAAACACTCCCTAAGCATTGTTTGATACCTGAGACTGATTAAGAAAGAGAATAATGTATTATTCTAAATATGAAACTTAACATGTGCACATACACTAGTTAGGTGAAACATAAATTTTCATTAAACAAGAAAATGAGTATCAAATGAGATTGTGCTACAGGGTACAGTCCACAAATCGGACAGTTACCCTATTATATAAATAGTCGAAAGAGAAAAAAATAAAAGAGACAATCATGGGGTGGGGGGCCTAGGAGGAATAGGGTCCGCTATGTCGTAATCTCGCTCGTAAGCGACCCTAAGCCAATGCACCTGGTCCTGAGTCGCCCGTAGGCTACGAGCCAGACGTCCCAACTCCTGACCCATCTCTCGCTGAGACTCTAGGATGACCCTCTGGGTGTCCCTGATCTCAGTGAACATACTCAACACCGGGTCTGGGGAAGAATGGGAAAGCCCAGCTGTAGAGGAAGATGGTGGTGCTGCAGATGTAAGCTGTGGAGCTAGCGCTGGTACACCCTCGGCTCTGTCCTCGTCATCATCACGCCCGAGCTCGGCTGCATAGGTTGCATTGGCTGCTGCTGCTGCTGACGCCGCGGCTGCTACCCTCCCAAGTGGGCGAGGGCGAGCCTCCAACTCGTCATCGCTAACTGGCAGATCAACCATCTGCATCCTCTGAATGGCGTCCCAGTCTATGTCAGAGGTCATAGTGTCCTCAACGGTCACCTCGCCTCTCATGCCCACGCCCAGACGACGTAGCAGAAAGGTAATGAGACGACCGTAGGGAAGGTTACTGGCCTGATCGGCCAGGGTCGTCTGATGCATGGTCCTAATGATGAGATATGGGAGAGAGACCCGCTCCCCAGTGCAGACGCAATAAGTAATGTACTGAGTGAGCTGGGATAACTCACTATAATGGCCGCTCTGGGCACGATGTTGTGCTGAATGATGCGACTGTAGACCCGAGGTATAGGTCTCAAGCTAGCCGCCTTCATGGGAGCTCCAGGGTTTAGTATCTGATCTGCTATCTCTCGGGGGGCACGTGAGCTCGAGCCGTGAGGACGTTTCCCAAGAGCACGTCGGGGAGCCATTTTAATCTGCAAAAACAAAAGAAAACAAGAAGAAAATGTTAGGAATTGTCGAAATTTCGGCAGCATAACGACAGTAAATTGGGAAAAAGCCTCAAACTCACCCAAAACATGGGGAGGAGGACTTATGTAACCCCCACACTCTTCAACAAACCAATCACAAGCATTTACAACAAGAAATTTCAAGAAATTTAAGAAAAATCAGAAATTTCAAATTTTTATGAAAACCTAGGTCAAAAGTTGTAAAAATGTGATTTTTATAAAAACCGTTCGGTGAAACCCCAAATTGGTTGAGGAATTTTGCTCTTGGGGCTCCCTAAACCCTTTCCAAGCCGAAGAAAAAGAGTTCCTACGGTTGGAACATCTCGATCAATGAAAAACCTAAATTTCTACATATAGACGATATGGAAAATTTATAAAAACATGAGAGAGAGGGAAGAGACCTACCTGGAGACGATGTTCTACGCTTGGAACCGAAGAAATCGGCTTCTAAAGGCACCGGTCGGACTGTAGAAACTCGGAATCCAGAGGAAAATCGCCACCGGAGAGAAGGAAGAAAGAAAAAGTGAGAAAATTCTCACTTTTTCGCGAATTTAAAGCCAATTTGGGCATACCAGTCGACGGTTTTGCCTATACCGATCGATCGGTATCTCCCCAGGTATGCGACCGCTATGTCTCGGTCAAAATTCTAATTCTGACCGGTCGACTATACCGGTCGCAACCCTGTATACAGAGGTGTGACCGGTATGTTGCGACCGGTACGCACCAGAAAAGTTAGAAAATTTTCTAAAAATTTTAAAAAAATTATGTAAATTAAAATTTTACTTTTCAACTATTTCTCTTTGTATTGTTCAAGACTAACACTACTATTATTGTGGTTCTCACGTGTGATGTCTTCTTCTCAGATCCAAACAGAATAGTTTGAGATGGTGGGAGGAAATGGTCGTAGGGGTCGAAAGCGTCATCAGGCCAGGATGCGCCTAGAGGAAGAATAGGTTGAACAAGACCATGCTAGAGAGCCAAGTCCGGAAGTGGAGGAGTAACAGGTTCCAGAAGTGTCGACAAATTTACCTGGCTCACCCCACAGGGATTCTGAGACCATTGTTACAAACTTGGTCTATCAGATGCAAGCTCAGCAGAAGGAATTCCTGAGCGAGATACTGAAGATGCTCAGGCCATTGGGTTTGGTTCCCACTGACGGTACGCCTGAGTCTGGAGAGAAAATTTCTTCACAGTCGATGCAGGGTAACCCAAGGCCGATGGGCCAAGCTCAGAATGTACCACCACCGCATCAGTTTCCGTCGCCTTCTGCGTACCCGGGAGCCTACCCGTATCCACCACCATGGTACGGAATGAACACTCAGGGACAGCATGATCTGAGCAGAGTGGTGGATAGATTCCTGAAGTTGAAGCCTTCATCGTTCACCGGTAAGGCAGGGAGACCATTATGGCCAGCACAGTGGGTTGCAGAGATGGAGAAAAACTTCCGACTGATGATCTATTTAGAGGAGGAAAAGGTTTTATTTGCCACCCATATACTGAAAGAAGATGCAAATGCTTGGTGGAATTCTACACGGGCATATCTGGAGACTAAGCATACGCAAGTAGATTGGGAAGTGTTCAAGGGTGCCTTCTTCGATAAGTATTTTCCGAAGAGTTTCAGAGATCAAATGGAGAAGGAGTTCCTTAATTTGCAGCAGTCCCAGTCGACTGTGGATGCCTACCAGCAGAGGTACGAGGAGTTATTTTTCTTCGCACCGGCGAGTATGCAAGAGGAAGAGACCAAGACACGTAGGTTCACCATGGGACTACGTGGAAGCATCAGAGAGCACATCTTGGGTTTGGACAAGAAGATCTACAATGAGGCTGTGCAGGTTGCGAGGGTGATAGAGTCCAGTCAGAGGGACAGCTTCTTCGCTCAGAACAGGGGAGTGAAGAGACCTGCTAGTGAGAGTTCGGGTGGCGGTAACAATAGACCCTTCCGCCCATACAGGGCTCAGACCGCTACAGTGCCTGCAAGGCACAATGCGGCACCACCTGTGCCACCGAATGCT
Source organism: Protea cynaroides (assembly GCA_028583415.1). NCBI lineage: Eukaryota > Viridiplantae > Streptophyta > Magnoliopsida > Proteales > Proteaceae > Protea > Protea cynaroides. The sequence goes on from CM053276.1 coordinate 122,731,217, forward strand.
GGATTCAACCCAAATATCAAGTGTTTCAACTGCCAGCAAGTGGGTCATATTGCAAGGACCTGCACTCTACCTAAGAAGCACCACCCCAGCAAGGAAGAGTTTATGCGGTCACCACTGAAGAAGCAGCTGCATCACCTGATGTGGTCAGGGGTACGACTCTATCCCTTACTATTTGGCTTATCTTTATCATTTGTGTGTATGCGCATATAGAACTAAGGGATGATAGAAAATTCTAGGAATTGTAAATGTAGCTGGTATACCCGCCAGAGTATTATTTGACTCTGGGGCCACACACTCTTTTGTTTCTATTTCTTTTGGGAAGCGAATAGAGTTACCAATCAAGCATTTGAACCCAAGCTTGATAGTTCGCTCTCCACTAGGAGTCGAAGTGGCTTTGACCGAATATTATGGACCATGTACTGTATGTATTGAGGCCCGAGACTTAGAAGCAAGCCTAGTACTACTCGAGATAGCAGACTTTGATGTCATTTTGGGAATGGATTGGCTAGGCCATCATTCGGCCGTCCTTTTATGTGGTGAAAGGAAGCTTGTGCTTACTGACAAAAAGGGAAAGGAGTATAGCTTCACTGGGATCAGGCTATCTAGGAAGCGGAAGCTGATTTTCTCCGCCCTAAAAGCCAAGCGATGCTTAGAGAAAGGGGGAGTGGGGTATCTAGTATCTGTAGTTGATCTCACGGTAGAGTCACTCAAGATGGAAGATATAGTTGTGGTTCGGGAGTTCCCAGATGTATTTCCAGAGGAGCTTCTATGTTTGTCGTCGGACAGGGCTACAGAGTTTGTAATAAATCTTATGCCAGGTTCGGCGCCGGTGTCCAAAGCACCATACAGGATGGCCCCTATCGAGTTAAAGGAGTTGAAGACCCAGTTACAAGAATTGTTGGATAAGGGTTTCATATGACCTAGCATATCGCCTTGGGGAGCACTGGTATTATTCGTCAAGAAGAAAGACGAAAGTGTAAGACTATGCATTGACTACCATGAACTGAACAAGTTGACTATCAAGAATCGGTATCCTTTGCCTAGGATCGATGATTTGTTCGATCAGTTGTAGGGTGCAAAGGTTTTCTCGAAGATTGATCTCCGATCGGGGTATCACCAACTGAAGATCAAGGCCGGAGATATTCCGAAGACTGCTTTTAGGACGAGGTATGGGCATTATGAGTTTCTAGTTATGTCCTTCGGGTTGACCAATGCTCCAGCGTCATTTATGGAACTGATGAACCGAGTGTTTCATGATATGTTGGACACTTCGGTCATCGTATTCATCGATGACATATTGATCTACTCTAAGGACATGGAGACTCATACAGCACACTTGAGGGCAGCCCTACAACGGCCGAGACAGGAGAAGCTTTATGCTAAGTTCAAGAAGTGCGAGTTTTGGCTGAAGGAAGTGGCTTTCTTGGGCCATGTTGTATCTGAAGACGGTATCAAGGTTGATCCAAGCAAGATAGCTGCTATAGTAGGATGGGAAGCACCAAAATCTGTTACGGAAATTCGTAGTTTCGTTGGGTTGGCTAGTTATTATAGAAGATTCGTGGAAGATTACTCCAGGATCGCTGTTCCACTCACCAGATTGACCAAGAAGGGAGAGAAATTCATATGGACAGATGAGTGCGAGAAGTGCTTTCAGACTTTGAAGTCAAGACTAGTCTCTGCACCTATCTTGACCATCCCAGAACCAAGCGTACCGTTTACTTTATATACGGATGCTTCAGGGTTGGGTATTGGGTGTGTGTTGATGCAAGGAGAACAGGTGATTGCTTACGCATCAAGACAGTTAAAGGAGCATGAGAAGAACTATCCTACGCATGACTTGGAGCTAGCAGCGGTTATTCACGCAATCAAGACTTGGAGACACTACTTGTACGGTGAGAAGTTTCAGATCAAGTCAGATCACAAGAGCTTAACTATCTTTTCACTCAGAAGGATCTGAATATGAGACAGAGGAGATGGCTGGAATTGTTGAAGGATTATGATTGCGACATCCAGTACCATCCGGGTAAAGCAAATGTTGTGGCCGACGCTTTAAGCAGGAAGTGGGCATCGAAGCTTGAGGTAGGACCAAGTACAAATGCTGCATTGTGTGCCGCAACTTCAAGTTCAATCGAAGGTGATGAAGAGTATATTATAGAGACTGCAGAAGATCCAGTCGAGTAAGGCTTAATTCATAAGTTCACCATGATGTTCGCAGCTTTGAAGATCTCACCGGGTCTAGTTGATGAAGTCAAGGTAGCAATCCTACAGGATCCTCATCTCAAGACAGTGCAAGAAGACTTAGAGAAGGGTACAAGCAATCCTGACTTTACCTTGGATTCAGACAGGGTACTCAGGTATCGTGGACGGTTATGCATACCTGAGAGCGAAGACTGCGATATCAGAGACCGAGTTATGACTGAAGCTCATTATACCCCATATTTGGTACATCCAGGAAGTACCAAAATGTACCATGATTTAAGAAGACTATATTGGTGGAGGGGTATGAAAGCTGATATAGCTCGTTTCGTGTTCTAGTGTCTGAATTGTCAACAAGTTAAAGCAGAAAGGCAGAGACCCGCAGGTTTACTACAGCCATTATCGGAACCTGCATGGAAGTGGGATTGTATTACTATGGATTTCGTCACTGGCTTACCTTTGACACCAAGGTCAGTGGATGTAGTTTGGGTTATAGTGGATCGACTCACCAAGACAGCTCGATTTATTGCGGTCAGACCTCAGTATACCATGGAGAAACTAGCCAAGTTATATGTTGATAATATAGTCAGACTTCATGGCATTCCAGAGAGTATAGTATCTAACAGAGATCCCCGTTTTACATCAAAGTTCTGGGAAGGATTACAGAAAGCCATGGGAACCAAGTTGAAGTTCAGCACAACTTTTCACCCTCAGACGGACGGACAGTCATAGCTAACTATTCAAATTTTAGAAGATATGCTCCGAGCTTATGCAATAGATTTCAAGGGAGCTTGGGATGAGAAGCTATCACTTATTGAGTTCGCTTACAACAACAGTTATCAGGCTACAATTCAGATGGCCCCATATGAAGTACTCTATGGGAAGAAGTGTCGTACACCTCTGTTATGGAACAAAGTGGGGGAAAGAAGAATTGTAGGACCGGAGTTTGTTGAAGAAACTTACGGAGTGATTGATCAGATCAAGGAGAGAGTAAAGACAGCTCAAGTTTGACAGAAGCACTATGCGGATAATCGACGTCGAGATCTGGAGTTTGCAGTGGGTGACAAGGTATTCTTGAAGGTGTCACCGGTGCGAGGTCTGAAACGGTTTGGTAAGAAGGGGAAGCTTTGCCCCAGGTATGTGGGACCGTATGAGATATTGACCCGACGTGGTAATGTAGCATATCAATTGGCTCTACCACCATCTATGTCTAGTGTTCATAATGTGTTCCACGTATCATTACTGAAGAAGTATGTCAGAGATCCATCGCACATCTTGACCGCTGATCCCCCAGACTTGACTGAAGACTTAACATTCGAAGTGGTGCCTGTGATGCTCTCAAGTTGAAAAGTTCAGCAACTTCGAACCAAGGATATCCATTATGTGAAGGTGCATTGGAGAAGCCAAAATGTGGAGGAAATTACTTGGGAAGAGGAGAGCGCAATGAGGAAGGAGTACCCTAACCTTTTCAACGATCAAGGTATGTTCACATTTCGGGGCGAAAATTTCTTTTAAGGGTGGGGGAGTTGTGAAACCTACATGCAAATTTCGGGGACGAAATTTCTTTTAAGGGTGGGGGAATTGTAAGACCTGTACTCCGTAAACCCGATCTAAACCATGGTTTTGTGTCGTAGCAGGTCTTTCGATCATCACCGGGCCAGACGGGACGAGCGGATGACAAACAGGTATGAAATCGGACCAAAGACGATCGAATCAACATAATTTTATGTTGTCCGGTCGATGGTACCGGTCTTGGTACCGGTCGACCGGTCAGGTCTGCGCAGCTAAGTGTGGAAGTCCAAAAATTGACTTCTGAGGGTCCCACTTGCCTGATTTCGAATTCTAAGACTTTCCTAATCCTAGCAGGGTTACTAAACCCTAAATTTAGCCTATAAATACACCCTTAAGCCTCCTCAAATCCTTTCCATTGTCTCTCACAAACCCTAGAGAAGAGAAAGAGGTTGGAAAGGAGAAGGAGCTAGGAAGAAGAAGAAGGTTGCCATTACCGTTCGACGAAGTTCACGCTACGCCAGTCAACGGTAAGTGTTTTAACTATTCTTTTTATCTTATGTTAGTTGTGTGGGTGAATCAATACCATGCAAAGTAGGTATTGATCTAAAACCCTAATTTGGCTAATAAACCTTAAGTTACCGTCAAACCCTAGATTCGAGTTTCGAGATGATATTCATCGAAACGAGACTCGAATGAGTTGGGGATAACTCAAACTCAAAGATTAGACTTAGAATGGATAGGAGAAACCTTGGAAATCCATGGAGGATGATCGACGGTAGTCGAAAACCCATGTATGGTCTTCCGGAGACATACCGGTCGACTATACCGGTTGCACATGGTGCGACCGGTATGTTGCCACCGGTATCCCTTGGGAGGCTGGTCTGTGGGGACCGGCTGACCATACCGGTTGCCAGTCTTTCCCACAGAGCTGCGATCGGTACATGCCACCGGTCAGCTCTGTGAGGGTATTTTGTAACCATGTTGGTTTTCGACCAACATGAAACCTTAAGAAAAATATTCTAATGAAACCCTAATAATGTTGTAGGACTTTGTGACTTATCGTTTGGATCTTGCGATGTGGAGCAAGTTATCGAACGAGCGTCAGGTAAGGGAATCTGACCTAAACCTAATAATTAATGGACAGTAAGTTGTTGTTAATCACCTGAATATCTATGATGTGATGTTTGTGCATATTCACATGCCATCCTTTACTTTCAGTTATTATTATTGTTCATGCATTGATCGGATGTGATTGTTAAGCATGTGATTGTTTTCGTTAGTGTGTGGAGTGGGGCATGGGCCTGGGATCGCTCCTCACACTAGCACCTTTTGTAGTATTCTATCTTAACATGCTTGGTACGAGTGGGGCATCAAGGGAAGGTCGTGGTACGGTGGTCTTCGATGTTGATGCTGGCCTGGCCATTGTTATGTGGCATTGTGGTCTCCGAGGTCGACGCTGGCTTGTCCACGATGCTTTAGCTCTATCTCTATGCCGTAGGGAGTTATGTTGGGATAGGGTCTACTTGCGTATTGTTTCTATCCTAGTGGGTTAGTTGCGGATAGGGCATCATGGGAGGTGTGGGAATGCCTTAGCTCTATCTCTATGCCGTAGACGGCTGTGCTGGGATAGAGAATACATTGATGACATATAGGATTAGTTAGTGCGAGCCCAGTTTGCGAGCCCTGGCCAGTAGGGGCTTAGGTACTGGTATGGGTAGAGTATCAGGGGAGGTACGGGGGTATCTTAGCTCTATCTCTATTCCATGATAGGTGCATGTGGGCCAATGGGGGTGTGATCCATGAGGTGCCACACACTCGTGTATAGAGGTGCGGGGGTCACCAAACCTTTCTATAGTACATTGTAAACTTAAAACCAGACCACAGCATAAAATGATTATTACTCATGCATAATATTGTGAAACTGTCTGATTATCTTACTGAGCTAAGTTGTGAGTTCACCCTTTGTACGTACATTGTTTTAGATGTTGATGCAGGTTACACTGTGGATGATTACATGAATGCCCCGGCTTATGGTGATGTTGCTGCTCTAGGTGCACAGGCAGGAGAGGACAAGCATGACGCTTCATGCGAGTGCCCTTTCTGCGTGTACCTTTGATCGGATTTTATTTATTTCTTTTAGTTATTTTTGGTTGGATTAAATGGATGTACTGATATTATTTTATGTGTTTGAATTTGGATAATTGGATATTTATTTAAGTTATCAATAGATACTCAGTTCATTCTATTTAAAGTCTTCCGCTGTATATTTATATTCTGATTGTGGTTATGTGTGATGGTTTGTATGAGTGGACACGGCCTATTTGAGATCCTGGTGTGAACCGTTGGTTCAATGACGGTTCACTCACACCATTCTGGTTGGATCAGAATTGGGGTGTGACACCTAGAGGTATCGATCGCAGTACCTGTTGCACATAGTGCAACAGGTATGCCTCCGGATGACCACCATCTTGGTGTTCACCTTCCATCGATTACCCACTACGGCTATTAGGGTTTCTCCTATGCATTCTAGGCCTGAGCAATGAGTTAGGGTTGTCTTAAGTTCCATTCAAGTCCTAGTTCCTATGATTCCTTCGCCTAGAATTCGAATCTAGGGTTTAACAAACAATTAGGGTTTAGGTAATTTAAGGGATTTTAGATCAATACCTAGCCTCGCATGGTATTGATCAAGTCATGATCAATCATCTATAATGCTTAACTTAGAGAGAAGTTCAAGCACTTACCGTTGGTTCACAACTATGGCATTCTTCGTCCAACAGCGGCTCCACTTCCACCTTTCTTAGCTCTTTCTCCTCTTCAGTTCTCTTTCTCCTCTCTAGGGTTTGTAAGGATCAATCAAAGAGTTTTAAGGAGGTTTAAGGGTCCTTTAAATAGACTATGATAGAGTTTAGGAAGTTTTCCTACGTTAGAAAAGTCTCAAGGCCCAAGATTTGGCAAGCGGAACCCACATAGATATGTTTTCGGATCTAACTAGTCTGCCTGCACAGACATACTAGTCGACCGGTATATAGACTGGTATGATAATTTTTATCAATTTGGTCTGTTTTCGTACTTGATTATCACCCGCTAATCCCGTCTGGCCCCGTGATGATTGGAAGACCTGTTGCGAAATGAATTAAAGGTTTAGATCGGGTTCATGGAGTGCGGGTCTTACAAGTTCATTATTATTAGAGATGTTACTTTTAATAAAAAAATATATGCTTGATCATGGGAAGGTTTCTGTTGAGTCTACATGTAATGTAGAGAAGACTATAGATGAGGTGGAGTTTCAGGTGGAGTTTGATAGAGAGACTTCTCAGAAGTCATCTCTAGATGTTACTTCTACAGCTAAAGATGAACAGCTTGATTCAAGTTCAGATGATGATGAGATAAAATCTGAACAACCTTATTCGATAGCTAGTGGAAGGGAGAGGAGACAAATTAGACGTCCTCAGAGATATGCCTATACTGAGTTAGTGGCATATGCTCTCACGATAGCTGAAGAGATGGGTATTCAGGAGCCATCCACTTATTCTGAAGCTATCTCCTGTGCTAAGTCTAGCCAGTGGACCATTGCTATGACAGAAGAACTTAAGTCTCTTTACAAAAATCAGACTTGAGACTTGGTGAAATTATCTAAGGGAATAGGGTCATAGGAAGAAAATGGATTTTCAAGAGGAAGGAAGGGATCCCAGGGGTTGAGGATGCTAGATACAAAGCACCGTTAATAGCTAAAGGCTATAAGCAAAAGGAGGGAATTGACTATGATGAAGTGTTTTCTCCAGTTGTAAAGCATACTTCTATCCATGTGTTGCTTGCCATGGTTGCTCTATATGATTTGGAGCTTGAGCAACTTGATGTCAAGACTGCATTTCTGCATGGTGAGCTTGAGGAAACGGTCTACATGTCTCAGCTAAAGGGATATTCCGTGGAAGGTAAAGAAGATCATGTTAGTAGATTGAAGAAATCTTTGTATGGCCTGAAGCAATCTCCAAGACAATGGTACAAGAGGTTTGACAGTTTTATGCTTAGTCACGGATACTCGAGATGTACTTGTGATAGTTGTGTGTACTACATGGTGTTGGGATGGTTTTTTGGTATATCTTTTGTTATATGTGGATGACATGCTCATTGCTGCAAAGAACATGTCACATATTCAGGTTTTAAAGAGACAACTCAGTGATGAGTTTGAGATGAAAGATCTTGGTGCAGCGAAGAAGATCTTAGGGATGGAAATTCGAAGAGATAGGAAAGCTGAAAATTATATCTCTCACAAAAGAGTTATATTGAGAAGGTGCTTCAACCCTTTGGGATGAAAAAGGCCAAGCCCGTTGCTACTCCTTTGGCTTCCCACTTTAGGCTTTCGGTTCAAAACTCACCTTAAAGTAAAGTTGAGAAGAAGGAGATGTCTTGAATCCCATACTCCAGTGCAGTTGGTAGCATTATGTATGCCATGGTTTGCACTTGTCCAGACATTGCACAAGCAGTCAGCGTAGTGAGCAGATACATGGCTCAGCAGGGAAGGCACATTGACAGGCAGTGAAGTGGAATCTTAAGTATCTCAGAAGTACTTTAGATTTGGGTTTAGTCTTTGATTGTAGTGCTTCGGGAACCTCAATTGTAGGTTTTATAGATTCTGACTTTGCAGGTGATCTCGATAAAAGGAGATCTTTGACTGGTTATCTCTTTACACTTTCTGGTTCAGTTATTAGTTGGAAATCGACCTTGCAGTCGACAGTGGCTTTGTCTACTATGGAGGCAGAGTACATGGTAGCAACAGAAGCTATAAAGGAGGCCATTTGGTTGCAGAATCTCGTGAGTGAGCTTAGGCTTCAGCAAGAAGCTAGTTCAGTTGTTTTTTGTGACAATCAAAGTGCGATACATTTGACAAAAAACCAAACACATCATAAGAGGACAAAACATATTGATGTCAGATATCATTTCTTTCGTGAGGCAGTTGCCGAAAGGAACATCACGGTGAAGAAGGTTAATACTGCAGACAATCCAACGGATATGTTGACTAAACCGGTTATGACAAACAAGTTCAAGCATTGCTTGGATTTGGGTGGCATTCGCACTTAATTGGTAGCCCCTGTTGGGGCATTGGTGGCGAGAGGAGAGGTGTTCACTAGTTTCGGTTCTAAAGTGAATAATTCTTTTTCACATCTCTTGTTTCTTACACCGAGTTAGCTCACGTAAGCTTAGAGATATGTTTGAGATATTGTTCGACTTCTAGATGGTTTGAGGTTTTCAAGCCAAGGTGGAGATTGTTATTTTGTGGCTTGAAATTTGGATCTTTTATGGTTATTATGGACCATATTGTATCTTCCTTTTTTAGTTAAAAAGAAAATAGGAAAGTTATGGGAAAATGATTCCCTATTCCCTCAATTACTTTTCTCCCATGAATATAATTGTGGGAGAGAGAGTAGTGAAGGATTTTTCTGACCTAGCCGCAAAACGTGAGAGGAAGAGAGAAAAGAAAAAAAGAGAAAGTAACTAAGATTGTTGTTCATTGTTGAAGCTAGTTGTAATCTTGTATATTTGTGCCACTCTATAAGGTGCTCTTTGTAATTTTCTTCTTCTTCTTGATCTAGTGAAAATCTCTTCTCGCCCGTGGATGTAGACCACATTGATCGAACCACGTAAATTTCTTGTGTCTTTATTCTTTATTGTATATTCGAATTTCATACCGCCATTACCTGTGTTCTTCTGTTGTGTTTATCGTAACAGCGTGGATCCCACATAATACAAGGCACCAACCCAACAGGCGCAGGTAAGTAATGTCTTTTGTTTCCTTCATGTGTTGGAGTTTGTGGAATGCTCGCAATGAACTTTACTTTGAGAATAAGGAGGGGTCTCCGATGGAAGTCATCTTTCGAGCATTCTAGGCGCAAGTGGAAGTTAATCCTGAGCAGTTCTCCCAACAAACTGATGTATCGTCATCGTTATTTGTTTGGTCTTTGCATGCCTCTGGGACTTTCAAGCTTAACATAGATGCAGCTTGCAAGCCGGATAAAGCTAATGGTGGAATTGGTGCGGGATGATGCAGGATTACCAATGCTGACTACTTCAATGCCTTGTTATTTTGTCTCCAATACTATTGGAGAGGGTTGGCCATTAGAATGGGGATTGCTCAGTCTATTGCTTGTGGTTTTACTACACTTCAGGTGGAGTCAGACAATTTCGAGGTTATTACTTTGCTTAAGAACTTTGCTCAGGAGGGAAACGCTTATGTAAAATCTATTGAGAAGGATATCGTTTCCTATGTGGATAGTTGTCTGCGTCTGTCTTTCTCTCATGTTCCAAGGACTGCTAATAAGATAGCTCATTCCTTGGTTCGGAGGGCACTTATAACTTGCATGTCCAGCTCGGGTTATTTGGCTCCATTCCATTCCGTGGCTGTTAGATTTTTGTAAATCTGATGCTACGTTATTTACCGGTGTTGTTAATCAATAGAAATCTTGTTTACCAAAAAAAAAAAAAAAAATTCTCTCACAGCATAGATTCCTTAAAACTTGTTGATGATCACTTATTTATTTGAAACCCTTTACTACACCAGAATCCGGAGGTGTTTTAAGCCCGGAGCTCAGAGACCCAGAATGATTCTGTTTTGACCGGGACTGACCAAATGGTCGATCCGGATGTGGGCCAGCCGTTCGACGGTTAACTCATAAGCATCCTCCGTTTCTTTCCCTTCTTTCATTCTTCGGGGTTTATATAGGGCTTTTATGCAGCCAAGTAGGACAGTTCTTTCAGAATTTCGTTCGGAGAGAGACAGGCTTCAAGGTTGATTTATCCGTTATGGAGGATCCAAGCACGCCTCGTTTGAGATGCCTTCACTGTGCTGGCCCTCTCTCCAAGGAAATGGTAATTCATGATTCTTCTTAATTTTGTATCCGCTTTCTCTAATTTCTTTGAATTGACAGATTATTCTTTAAAAAAAAATCATAATGGATTGCTAATTTTATTTTACTTTTTCACAAATTTAGTGATGTCTAGAATTTTCGTAATATGAATTTTTCGGTTCGTCTCAGGAAACCAGCAATTGGACTGTTCCACCGCTTGTCAGGGACAGCTTTTCCATGGTTGGTGGGGGGATCTTTTGTTTCTAATTATATTCTGTTTGTTATTTTTTTTTTTTTTTTAATCTCCCTTCTCTTTTGATCGATGGGTTGCAATGGTTCTGTTGTATTGATTACTATTCTGTTTGTTTCGTTTCAAAAATTGCCTTCTTCTTTATGATATAGATTGGTTCTGCTGTTGGTGGCACAGCAAGTGCATTCTATGGGTTTAACCTTGGTACGTGAATCCCTTGGATGTTTTTACTTTGTTTAATTTTGTCTGATTCTGTTAATTCTCCAATTTTATTTGTTCATTTATTTTCTTAAATTATTTTCTTTTGTTGAATCTTTAGATTGAGGTGCCATTCTAATTGATAAATTAAAGTTTCAATTCTATTTTCAATTATACTCCTAAATTCTTTTATTAATCAAGGACAAGTATTGTATGATCTGATAGTGATGTAATTTTAAGCACCCCGTTTCTTAAATTACTAATGAAGTTGCTTTCTGGAGTTTCCGCTAGTTATTTTCATTTTTTTTCCCGGAGTTCCTGATGGTTTTTCCCTCTCCCTCCATTAAGGGGTCCCTGTGTATATTGGTGGGAACCCCCCCCCCCACCCACACACACACACACACACAGAACCAATCTCTATCATAAAAAATATTCCGAGTTTTTCTTATTTATTATTTCGTGTGTGTGTGTGTGTGTGGGGGGGGGGGGATTGTAAGTAGAAATAGAAGTCTTGGTTTCAAGTTTGTACCATCAATCGAGTGCCAAGTATAGGTTTAAATCTTCTTTGGGTACTTGATATTGTGTTATGGTGTTCTATAATCACCTACACTGTTCATCTTTGTGTTGTTCTTACTTGGACATTGATGATTAGTTGAGATGGTTGATTGAAGGTAAAATGGTTTGTCCCCGATTGCAATATGCAAGTTTAGTTGACAACAACATACAAGCAGCTAACCTGGGGTCCTTATCGAGTTAATCTTGTGGCTATTTCTAGATTACAAATTTTTATTTTTATTGGGGGGTGGGGTGAAGGTTTGATTTTGATAAAGTGTTGGAGGTGATCGGAAGATAACTTAGATTCGTTTGGCCACCAGGCGGGCGGCATGCTTATCTTGTGTAACAACACTACAGAACGATTGGCTCTTCTAGGTGGGCATTTGTGTGACAAAACTCCAGAGAGAGCGGCGCTTCCATGTAGCATGCTATGGTTTCAAAGCCCTGACAAGGTAGTGATGAATTTCACGAGCTCTAAGGCTGAATTACATGGAAAGGTGGTTGGTAATAATGTAGAGTTGAATTGGGTTTATTAAAATAGATGAAACTAATGGAAGTTGCTGTTATGGACTGTAAATGGTGCCCGTGAACAGTAACCTAGATTAGTAAAGAGGAAGAACAATAGAAAGCAGAGAAGACTAGAGAAATGGATAAAACAAAAGAAAGAAACAGAGGCACTGTATTATATATTTTGATCTGATATTGAATATTTATTAATTTACTGTTATTCCTGTTGAAACAAACCAATATATCTAAGTTTTCCCTTTTCTTTTCATCACTATACATCACCCCTGCCCTTTTTCTGTTTCAGTACCCAACAAGTGTATCCCCCTGTTAATTCCAAAAGAAAATTGATTTCACTAATAAACTGATAAAACAGATCAGGAAGGGTACCTGTCACCGCTGGTTCTCTCCTGAGCTTGTGGTGGTGACACTTGTCAATATGGAAGCAAAGAGACAATAGAGAGGCGGGTTCGGAAACCATATGGCCACTCTGATGCCTAAATCAGAACCAATAAGCCAGCAAATGGAACTCGAAATACAGAGATTACGAGTTTCGGTAGAGTGAGGTTTAAGCCATTCTGCAGAGAGAGAGATCCGGGTACCTTAGTTCTGTAACATATTTATAGAGGCACCAAATGGAGTGATTGTAGGCATGATCTAGGTAATTCCATGGATCTCGGGGGCACATTCCAAATCCTCCGCCAGTAGTTACGACGGTTGGATAAGGCATGTTGATGCGTCTATCACTTAACCCCTACGGGATAGGGATTGTTTGAGAATATGAAATCTCTCTGATCGTTGGATGAGGATCTGATGGTGGTGCTTCGATAATTCCTCCTTGATCCGAGCTCGAGGGTTTCCGTGATGGTCGACACATGGCTGACATGTGAGGTAACCTCTTTCATCATGGTTGCCTCGCTGTCATCCTGAGATTATGAGGATTGTCTGTTGTGGTGGCACCTGACAATTGGTCTTGAGATGGTGTCACGTGTCTCGATTGGATTGGCGACTTGTATTGAACACGTGCCCTTCTCTGATTGGTCGCTTTATTATCTCACTAACAGTACCCGACCCAATTCTTAGCTTGATCCGAGTCTTATTCTAAGAGATTTTGAATTTCTCTTGTATTTCAAATTTCCCATTTTCTGGTTTTCCATACTATGTGTATTTAATCAGAAAATCGATTCCTTTCTCTTAACTCATCACTAAATTCTATTTTATAATGTATTAAGATTCTGATGAGATTTCTCTACCTTTCATATCAGTCCTTTGTGAACTTTGTATTAGTATCTCATGTTTTAAATATGTCGTTCCATTAGTTCCAATAGATTATTGCAATTTCTATGTTTTAAAACACTTACGTATGACCATTAATCTATGTTGCGTGTTTAAACTTTCCCCTGCTATAACATTAGAATCTTTACACTATAGCCTATATGCCCTTCTAGTTAGAAAAAAGTCTAGTTAGCTACTATTTTGCTCACTTTTGAAGGTTATTAAATGGTCTTATCTTTTTTTTTTTTTTTTTTTTTTTTGAAGTATGCATTTACTACTAACAAATAATAAGCCACTTCAATGTCTAAACTGAAGCCCCCTCTTTATTCTTATCTCCAAAACCATAGCCTCTAGAATTTTTTCATTACCTCTATATCTCTTCCAACATGCCTATTTAAATCTCCTCCTATAATAATCTTTTCTGCTTGACTAGTTTCTTAAACTAATCTATCCATGTGTTCCAAAAATTGCTTCGTAGTACTTTCATCTAATCCAATGTGGGGTGCGTAAGAAGTAATTATATTGATAACCTCTTTTCCTTATAAGTTTGATGATTTTATCCTATCTCCAATTATTTTAATATCTACAATATCATTTTCTAAATTTTTATTTACTACTATTCTCACCCATTTCTACTATTTTATCCCTAGTAAACCAAAGGTTATAGGCTTCTAATTACTTAACCTTTGTACTCTTCTATTTAGTCTCTTGCATACAAGCTATATTAATTCTTCTTCCATTATATCCATCAATTATGAACTGTTTTCCATTAAGGTTCCTATGTTTCAAGATGTTAATCTAATCCTACGGTTTTGGAATATTGGTGCGAGAATTCTTGCCCACTTATCACTGCAACCAAGTGCCGAAGTGGTGTCGCTTACAGGAGATGCCCTAGCTAACCGTTGCTCACTATGCACTACACCCTGGTTATAGTGCAATGTGTCGCTTCCAGGGGATGCCCTAGCATAAGGTCAAAAATATAAAATTATAAGGGTTTGGCTATAGTTTTTACAATGCCAGCTGCCGACCTGGAGCACCATCCCTCCTTTTCCAGGGCTTGGGACCAGCATCATAGAACACTAGCGGAGTTGTTTCTGTGTGGGGCTGCTGCCATAAAGCTGGCATTATACTTTTGACCTGGGACTTAGACATTGTTTGCACATTTCCTATGTTCTACCAGATATGATCCTTGAGGAAGATGCCTGTGATACAAATTTAAAATCCAAATATCCTATTTATCATATCATGTTGTTTGGATTACACTCATTCTGACTGATAGATGTCACTCCTTGTTCTTAAATTTAATCAGTGAACTCTTTTGGTTTTTATTTATATTTTTATATATCATTGAGAATATGTGGTTCAGCAGTCAGGCATTACATTGAGAGTGAAATCTTGAATGTGTCTCGTTTATAGAATAATATAAGGCCACAAATGAAGAGATCCTGCCAAGGATATTGCTTAGGAAGAAACTATTATTATCATAAAATTTTTAAATCTGCTTATTATATAGTTTTGAAGCTTTCATGAAAACTTTTGCATGTCAAAATTAATACAGGGAATATGCATAGTTGCAGTCATTTGATATGCTGATTTCTGCCTGAGTAATCTTTTAGATTAGTTTGTACGCATTTAATGATGAGTCTTGATCCTATGTTTATCTAGGATGCCTCTGGATATGAGCCTGCAGATTTGCCTATGATTTCTTGTAACCTATACCTAATATATCTCTTAAATATTCTATGTTGGGCAATATTATGGAACTTATTCATTTCTTTATATCAACTTGATGACTATCTTTTTTTGCAGTGATGCCAATTGTTCAAAGATGGGTAAAGGGGCCTATGTGGTTGCATTTCCTCTTTGGTGTGAGTATACTGCTCTGTTTTTCTTGGCCTTCAGTCCTTTGATGTGTCATATATATTGAACAATAACCACATTTGGTTGAGATGCAGAAGTGCAAATCCACAACCTTCAAACAACATTAGACACCTGAAACAGTTGCTTACAAAGGAAAAAGGAACTAAAATACAGCAAAAACCTAACCCCAAAAGTCAGCCAGAGAAGATGCTTTAGCGGGAGCCCTCAAAACTTTGTTTCATTTATATTATGACATGAAGCTGAAAGACATGACTTCCTTGGCTGATGACTCTCATTAGCAGAATAGATGAGGACAACAGCTGACATTCACATGACCAGAATAAATACTCCCTTGGTTTAAAAGAAATTTTCATAAGTAACCGCGTACATGTTACAAGTACCTAAAATAGACTATATATTTTGATGTAGGACAGCTAGGATCTAGGTTTTCTACACTTACAGCTAGATCAGGTATTAGATTACCTAAAGCTTAGCTAGTTAGGATAGGTGGCAGCAACATACATGTCTTGCAGTTTGATTGTTTAGAGCTGAATTTTATCAATCAATGATCAATATAATCTTAGCAGTGATTACTAACTCAACAATAATCAAATAGGATGACATGGGATTCAACATCAATAAGGCAGCATTCGACAAGTTGTTATGCAGAACGTTTCAGCACTCTTAAAATAATAACAGCAATATTCAGTGCATAGGTAAACTAAGTTCATGTAAATATAGCAACAATTCAATCTAAAGGAGCTAGATTACTTACGGAAACGATGCTGAAATATAGAACCAATACATGTCGTTATAGGATAGTGAAGTGCTGTTAACAGAGTTCAGAAACTAAACAGAACATGGGTTGAAACTAAACAGAAATTGAGACTTGCATAAAATTGTCTAATAATGGCAGAATTTAACAATGGGGTAATGGAATAATAAATGTTGCAGGGAGGGTTGACAACGGACTACTAGACATACTTTGAAATGAGCATAAATAAAAGAAAGAGATGGGAAGGTACCATTTTCGTGGACTGTAGAGGGGAAGGGGAATTAATGGTTTCAGAAAATAGAAAGTAGAAGGAAGAAGAATGAAGAAGGGAAAGGGGAAGGGATTTAGAAATAGATTTAGGAGGGGGGGGGGGAGAGAGAGAGAGAGAGAGAGAGAGAGTTCTCTTCTATTTTTCATTAATCGTTGCATAATAAATTACATCCAAAAGAAAATGCCTTTTAATGGCTTACACAACCAAAAACGTGGAGGGGTGGGGGTGGTTGGAAGGAAAAAGATCCTCTGTAGTGAGGTACCTGTGTAGTAAAGATCCCATCCGAGGTACCTGTGTAGTAAAGATCCCATCCGCCCAAAGTGGATCGGCACGTATCCTGATCCACTCAAAGTGCATCTGGATACACACAAATCCACTTTGAGTGGGTGAGATCCTCACTACACCTCAATACAGGGGTGGTCTCACTAAAGAGGATCCTAATCCTAGTTGGAACTGCCTATGGCCAGTTAAAAAAAAAAAGGGTTGGGGGGTAATGTTCGATGAATAGCGAACAAGGGGTTTAACTAAAAAAAAAAATCTAATATAGAAATAGAAATTAGAACAAACAGTTTACAGAAATACTAAATAAACTGAAAATAAACAGAAATGTAAAAATAAAATAAATATTGTGATGTCTACATCATATTTCTTTCCCACAAATTTATGTGCTTACTAGAAGGACCAAAACAAACCTTCCTTTAGAATATAGAGTTTCACAGCTGAATCACCTGGCCCAAGTTGCTACCCCAACAATGAAGATCAACAATTGCACTGTGCATTTTTGCCGCAATGATAATGGAAAAGAAAAGAAAATCAAAAAAAGAAAATTAATGAATGAATAAGAAAACTACTTTTTCATGTTAGTATTTGATTGAACAGAAATTAGAATAAAAATTTGAAAACCCTGAACTGTGAGTGCCCCATGTCATCTACATGGATTTCCAACAGTTTTTCTTCAAAATCTTTCTAAATTTGTGAGGAAACCTACTTAAAAAAAAAAAAAAGGTAATGGAGCGATGTATTTATCTGTAAAAACAAAACCACCAAAAAAAAAAAAATCAATTTTTTTCTTGACAATTAAACCACACTAAATATGCCATTTGATGCTCCAATTTTATTACTCGTATTGCTACTGAAGCTAATCAACAATAATTTCATCCAGCTTATCCAAAAAAAAATATTCATTTCATAGGCTATGCATTTTGACCTTATTTTATTCCTTTTGTTTTTTGGGTAGATCTTTGGCCTCTGACAATTTTTACTGCTTTACTAGATCTTCCTCTAGTCTTATGTGCACTCACATGCTAAGCAGTTAAAGTGTAATGGCATTAAATGTTCTACTCATACTTCAAAATTTTGGATGAGTTAAATTTGTTGTAACTGTTTGGATGTTAAAAATGACATTTTATGTTTCTCACCCAAGAAGTTTGTGTAATTGTTTGGGTTTATCTACCCGGTTGTAATGATTTCCAATCTGACACTATGTGGATGCAGGCTCCACCTGTAATTGTCTTTTCTTCAGCTTGTGCGGGGTTGACAGGTCAGAATTCTCTCTCTCTCTCTCTCTCTCTCTCTCTCTCTCTCTCTCTGTATATGCAAATCATTTATTTTGGGTTTTTATCAGTCATCTCTAAGTTTAATAGAATGGTCTGTAATCTCATTCATCGACAATTGGTGCGCTTTTGAGTACGTTTCTTTTACATATGCACCGCAGTGTCTTTTCATTCATTCCTATTCTACTTTATAAGGTTTGATGATATTTGGTGGAAGGCGAGCCTTGGTGTGACAGTAAGGTTGTCATATTGCAACCTGGTGGTCACAGGGTCAAACATGGGAACAGCCTCTCCGCATTGCGGGGGTAAGGCTGCATACATTCTACTCTCCCTAGACCCTGCAATAGCGGGAACCTCTTGCACTGGAACATCCTTTTCCTTTGATGATATTTGGTAACCTTGATAGAAGTCTTTTTTTTTTTTTTTTGGTGGATAAGTCGTTTTCTGCCCAGATCTCCAACCCCCAATTAGTATTCCCTCTTCCATATAGTCTGTAGGCCTTCCTTTTTAGATGATTGTAATGCCATGGTTACTAGATTCAGACTCCAGTTGAATTCTGGAAGATATCTGCAATCAAGTACATAAAGGTGAATCTGATACGCATTTTTCGTGAACTTTTTTTTTTTTTTTTTGGGGGGGGTAAGGTATGCTTCCATTGCATATGATGCACATGATCTTTGAAACAGGTTGCCCCAATCAATGTGCCTAAGCTATCTCACCCAAATCTGGTGTTACTAGATGATACCTGATTACTTGTATCCATTTTACTGCTATCAAAAGAAATATAGGCATATTCATTTATTATAAGAAATTGTAAATATTTTTTGTTTTATTGTTTGTTGAGAGATCACGTTTTGCTAGTATGAGAAGTGCACCTGATGACAGACCTTGAAAGTTAACAATATATTAGTATTCAGTCCATTTTCTTGATGTTACAATATCTAGTTAAAAGTCATTGCATAACCGCATAGAGGCATGGGCTTGTTGCTATCAAGGTGTCAAGTATCAGTATCAGGCAATGTATCAGTAAGTTAAAACGTTTCAGAGATGTATGGGGGAGATGCTAGATACACTTTGATATGTATGGATATGTGATAATGCGAATGATGCATGCAAAACTAGTGTTTTTATCATTTTGCACCATAAATAAACAATAAATAATGATATTTAACCAATGTCAGGTTATCTCTACTTTTACATCTAAGTGATCCGAATCTTCATTGAAAAGTGTAACATCAAACTTACTAATAAGTAATAGAAGCAATCAAGTAAGAAGATTGAGAAAGAGAAATCTATTTGTGTATTAGAATACTAACCTAAATTAACCCCTAAAGGTCCAAACCCAAAAAATATTTTAAGTATAAAGGTACTAAAAACATTACTAAGTATTAGCTAACATACATTAGTATATACATATTAACCATTCTATTACTCTACTAGTAACATATTAAACAAACCTGTAGTAGTGTTCACACAAGAAGATTACTTCTTCTTTTTTTTTATTTAATTTCCCCAGATTTCCCAATATTAAGTTTTGGGGAAAATCCAAATATAGATGCATAAGTGATAAGATCCTTGGTTTTTAAGAATAAATGCATAGATTTAGGTGATTTTTTCAATTTAGATATGATACTTGGCAAAAACAAGCAAGAAAAATCAAGGTTCAAGTAAAAAAATTAATTATTTTAAATATACTTCAAGGATGAGGTTTGATGCAATTTTTTTTTTGGTTTAATTACTCTCTTAGGTTGTCTTTTAGTATAAATGTATCTACTTAGGTTCAGCCAAAAAATCAGAGTAGGAAGAAATTCTTTCAAAAACTGTAACTTTTGGTTTTGGCAGCCTGTTTATCAAGGGATTTTTTTTTAGTGCAAGAAAATTTTATTAAAACAAGTGAAAACTGGGAACAACACAACCAGTCATTGGATCCTGTTTATTGAATTTATTGATCCATATCGAATTGTATCAGTCTGTATGGGTATGGTATTGGTCGTATGGTTCGATGCAGTTCTGTACGTTAATATTCTTTTGTATCAATTCAGTATCGCATCGACATAGTCAATCTCTCCAATATGTATCAAGATATGATACAATTGATTTCTATATGGGTTCCATTGCTAATTGATTGATGGTTTTCCGTAATCCTGATCATTAAAATTTATATATTTGCATTACAGTAAAATGTCCCTGTTGCTTTCGACTATTGAAAAGCAATATGCTTTAGCAATCTGTTATTTGCAGGTTTTTAATGTATCTCCCGTGGTTTTTACGAGAATATCTAGTTTGTTATCTCCATTGTGATCATGTGGATGAGAGATTTGGATAGGTTTTGTGGGTAGGGGAGGGGTATAATTCTCTTCCCCTTCCTAAGAACTCGGACTGTTTCTTCCTTCCAATGCTTGGACTCTTTTCAACTTGGACAGTAACACCTATTAGCATTTGCGTGGAATTTTGCAGGTGGTGCCATTCCAGCACTTGCTCAACTTGTCTCTTCATCTTATCATGCGGCAATCTCGTCATCATTTCCTCCACCCAAACCACAAGATAGTAAGATGCACAAATCAAGAACCTCTACTCTGTAATTCTTGATCTCCTATTTTTCTAATTTCTTATCTAAAATATCAAACAAGTCAAATTGACCGTCCGATTATACATTAGAAATTATGAAGAAAATATAGGTATGGGTTTTGGATATTTATGTGATGCAAAAGAAAAAAATAAATGAAGCTTACATGTGCAGAAGATGTGGATACCGGATAGGATCCAGATATTTATGCTCAATGGTAGCATAAGTATATTATACTCAACAGGGCAATGAAATTTCGATCCTATAACACTATTTTAACAGTTAATGTTAGAAAGAAAAGATTGAAAAACTGCAATTCTATCAGCCGTCTCATTCCTTGTTGCTTCTTAAAAATAGGATGGCTGACATTTTTACCCTCTTTGGATATTTAATGAAATAATAGCTGTGTTATAGAATGTGTTCAGTTTAAACTGGCACTAAGTTCCTTTTTAAGTTGAAGAACAAGTCACAAAGGGATATTATCCAGTTCTAGGATGAAATACCAACTAACATATGGGTTATCCTCGGGTTTCATTTTTCTTTTCTTTCTTGTTACTTTGGCACTGGTTTTCAAACTTGGTCATTGTTATCCATGTAGTAGTTCCGAAAATAACAAAACAAATCTGGGCCATTTCATTTTTATGGATTTTTATTCTAAACCGTCTATTACTATTATTGCCCAAAGTTGGGAGAATTCACGGTAATGTTTAGAATGTTTAGAATGTTGGTATGCATGGATGGACATATATGGGATGTACACCAATAAAATGAGGTTTTTCATTGAATTAGATCTTGAAGTTTGACACATTGTTAAGTTATAAAATGATCTCTCTATTTAATGATTGGAATGGACACATCATTTACCTATGTGGTAGAATATATGCTTTATTGTTTTGGAAAACTAATAAACACTTGTTACTTTGTCTACCATACCCATTCTATTAATTGGGTAAGAAAACATGAGGGCATTCTTTGTACTTCTCCCAAAGGTGACAGTTTGTGTACAATGCCCATGCTATTAATTGGGCAAAGGTTTTTTTCTTTGTTTGTTTGCATTTAATATTATGGGTAGATTTTCGCTATATAACATATTTCAAATACGATTAGAAAATTATTGAATATTCAAATCAAAAGTTCATTTTGTTTATTGTTCAGATAAAATTTAGCTTTAATTTTGCAAGTAATATTGAAGGTTTTTCTTTACAAAATATCTTCCCCTTCCTTTGATAGCTTGCTCTTCCTAAATTCTACCATATTAAACATCTTCATCAGCTAGGTAACCTTTTTCTTACTAGAGAAGAAAAATTGGAAACTTTTGAAAGTCTATAACTATCATAAGGGTGTTAAACAGTGCGGTGTATAGAAGCGTAAAACAGAAACCGAACTGATTTATTGAACATCGCATTGAAACTAGAATCAGTTAGTAATTGGTTTCAGTTTACAGTTTTTAATTGATTTTTCATTAAACGGTTTTGCTTGCTGTTTATAGACGGTTTAATGCATCGATTCTCCTAATCGATTTTTAAACGATTTGTTATCGGTTAAGAAATTACTTGTATTATTTTGAGAGGAATTCACTACCCTACAAATAATAGTATCATCTTTTGTAGTTTTCCCATACATCTCTAGCTTCAACAGAGGAGGACGATGAGTTTGAGGTGGAATTGAAGCGGTTGCTGGCTTTGTCTCCAGAGATGGGGGGTGAGTGAGCCCTCAGAGCTCCATAATTAAAATTTTGAGAATCTGTCACTTCATGATTTGAAGTATTTTAAGCATAACTACTTACTAGGAAGAAACTTTGCTCACTAGGGGCCCGTTTGATAAAACTTTTACTTATGGATTTTGGATTCTAGTTCAAATTTGGATTCTATTCCAGGATTATTTTGGAGTAAAAACTTGTGTGATAACGCAATTCTAAAATGGATTCCAGAGTATTTTTAGATTAGAATCCTGTTTGATAACACACTAGGGTGGTGGTGGTGGTGGGTAATGGCAATGGTGGTGGTTGTGGTGGTGGTGGTGGTGGTGGTGGTGGTGGTAACTGCGACGGTGGTGGTGGTGGCGGTGGTGGTGGTGGTGGTGGCGGCGGTGGTGGTGGTGGTGGTGGTGGTGGTGGTGGTGGTGGTGGTGGTGATGGTGGTGGTGGTGGTGGTGGTTATGGTAATGGCAGTGGTGAAGGTGGTGGTGGTGGTGGTATTGTTGGTGACAGCAGCGGTGGTGGTGGGTGGTGGGGGGTGGTGGTTATGGTGATGGCAGTGGTGGCGATGGTGGTGGTGTGGATGGCGATGGTGGAAGTGGGTGGTAGGTGGTAGCGGCAGCGAAGGTGGTGGTGGCGGTGGTGGGTGGTGGCGGTGGTAGGTGGTGGTGGTGGTGATCAATTGAGAATCATGTGAGAGTCAGACTCTTTTCTTTCTCCTAAAAAATTGATTTAATAGCTTGGAGTAGGTATTTATGATTCCAAAATTTTGGATTCTGAAGCCATTCTGAATCCGGTTGACTCTGTGGGAGTTGGAATCCAACCAGACTTTTCAAATGCGCTTCTACTCCAAAATGACTCCCTGGGAGACAGAATCCATAGAATCCAAAAGCAAAAGTTTTATCAAACAGGCCCTAGAACTAAAACTTTTCTTTGATGTTTAACATTAGGGAAACTGAAAACTATTTCCAATCCTTAGAGCTCTTTTCCTCCCCCTCTATCAGATTTTCGTTTGCCCTTTATATTCTCTCATTTGTATTTTCATCCGGATTAAATCTTTGAGAATGTGATCCCTATCCATGCTTGTACCCTGTTTCAGGCTTGTAAACAATCAGACTAGATTTTCCATTCTATGATTGGATTTTGTCGTGGGTAAGTGAGTCGGAGCAAACGTGGTTAGAGGTATGTAGGATCGGTACAGTTGCAAAAGCTAAATAGAAAAGTGAGGACGATTGAGAAGAAGTGGGTAGTTTTGGCATTTAAAAATTAAAATATTTATTGGTAAGTTAACATGTTTGAAAGGTAAGTTAATGTGTTTAAAAGGTAGTTTTGTCATTAAATTGTTTAAAAGGATGATACATCATCAATTAACAGACTTGTCATAATAGATAGGGTTTGTGTGAATCTTATTTAAAATGTAGGTGGAATTAGAGTAATTATCATGAAAAAAGGGGTGTGTGTGTTATTAAGGCAAACAACAAGGGAGGTGGGTGAATTTTTCGCTTAAAAAATTAGAGAGAATCTATCGTATAGATAGTTATATTCCAACATCACGGTATATATCCTGAAGGATCTGAACTTAAATGGATTGAGGTATTAATAAGGCAAATTTGATACTAGACAGATTCAAGCTGAAATACGTTTATTTATCTTCTTTTGTATTTTGGGTCTATCATACCAACCTCTTGGATACCCCTATGATCGATGATACTCACCACAGTGTAATAAGAAAATATTCCCAAAGAGAGAATATTTCAAAAGTTCATTTTTATTCATACAAATTTTTATTACATCTATAAAGCTAGGAAGAGGCCCTTGTTAATTTCACTTCCAAACAGATAGGATGATGTCACCACCTATATAATCCCCCTTTCCATGTTTATTATACTGAGTCAAGAAGCTCCAATCTTCATCAAGGGGCACTAAGTTATTCACATAAACAAAAAAAAAACAAAAAAAAAAAAAAGGGAGAATTAAGATGGTCAGTTTTGAATTGTAACATTTTCTTAATCCATAGTTTTTTAAGCAAATTAAATTAGAGAGAATAGTGAGTCACCTGTTGCAGTCCACATCTGGGGTTAAGGGTACGTGAAATTGGATTTTGCAAAGTAATGGTAATTGCTTAGACTTCTCAAGCGGTACATTGAAATCACGTGCTACACCTTGTAGGCAAGCACAGAAATACTTGCGTAATTGACGAGTGTTGGCAATTTTGTTTACTATTAGTAGACCTAAGCAACATTCAGGACCAGGAGTTGCAGGTGGAGTACCAGTAGCGATTAAGAAGTTAGCACAAAGGTTAAAGCTAAGATGGCATCACTACAACCCCCAAAACCCATACACAACCACCCATTCTCTTTCTGCTCTAAGCACACAATGCTTCCAACTCATGCCTCTAAGGCTGTTATATTTATAGTTGATATTTCTTCTGGATTTCTTCGCCAACTCTAAGATAGCTGGTTGAAATTTTGTATGCAAATTTTTTATTTTATAAATTGGCAGAATTTTTTTTAAAATTAATTAAATATTTTTTACCAAAAAAACAAAAACCCCCCATTTACTTTGGGATCTCAATCTCAATCTCACCCTCCCTCACTCCTTTTCCTCAAGTTCGGATCATCTGCATGTATACGTACTCTCCATGGGATCCCATCACCGTCTATATGATATGGGATCCACCTCTATAGTTTGGGATCCACTTGATATGAATGGTGATAGGATCCTAAAAAGGATACAAGTACATGCAGGTGAACTATTTTCCCCCTCCCCTTCTCCCTCTCACCTCCTAAAATATTTCTCTCCCCCAGTTTTTTTCTACTTATTTTTTTTCTCTCACTCTCTATCCCAATATAATTCTCTCTTTAATTTATACTCAGTTTCTCTCCCTCTCCCTTCCTCAATTGCTTCCTAAAATCTCTCTCCTCACCTCTTGCCCTTAAAATGCCTGATATGTCTCTCTTACTATCTCTATCTCTATGATATTTTTTTCCCTCACACACTGTGACACAAATATCTCTAATTATTACCTCTCATTCCCACCTCTATCCGTTTAGGGGAAAAGAACATTGTCCGGCTGTACCCTCTCATAAGGGGGTGTGAAATAACCATGCCACCTCTAGTCATTTTACACCCAAGTGAGAGGATGCAGGGAACACTACGGGATAGCAACCTTGCACCCATCTTGTGAGGACAATGAGAGACGATCCTCCTTGGGATAAAATGTATCAATGAAGATCAATGTTTTATTGGAGTCGTCACCTAAATTAAGGTTCAGGACCTCTAAAAATGTTGTCTCACTAGAAGATAAGACTTCTATTGACTCATAACCCAATGTATCACTAGAAGGTAAGACTTCTATTGACTCATAATCTAATGTATTAGTTCTTTCGTCTGTAAGAGATTGGGTAAGTATTCAATGAATGGTTTTGGGAAGGTGTTAGGCACCCAAACCGTCCGATCAAGATCGGCCTCCTAAACTTTTCCTAAACTCTAATTTTGATTATACTTGGTCAATTGGATAACTAAGGTTTAATGGGGGAGTCCTAAATCAAGTTGCTAAGTTATTCTAACATATGGTTCAGTCAAACAAGTTCTAAAACAAATAAACAAACAATACCATACAGTGAACCAAACCAAATGATGGTTTGGTCTTGGACTGAATTTGAGACGTCTATCTCAAACTGCCTACGTATTTCAATCTTGAAATCAAGTCCAAAACGTAATTCAAAATGGGTTGTGTGATTAAAGATTTATGGAAGTAGCTTATGCATGTGCTTCAATTAGATTCTTTGTTCAAGTTGAAGTTTATGCTTGATGAATGGTTAATGGATGGCTTTGTACCATATTTGGGAGTCCCAAATTGCCTACGTATTCTGGGATTTGCCCTAGAAATCAGGTATGACGTAGTTCGAAATGAAATTTGTGTGCTAAGGTTTTTAAGGGTTTCTTTACCCTGTCAAGGTTTCTAAGGGGTTCATTGCCCTGTTAAGGTTTCTAAGGGGTTTCTTGTCTTTTTAAGGTTTCTAAGGGATTCCTTGCCTTGTTAAGGTTTCTAATGGGTTCCTTGTCCTATTAAGGTTTCTAAGGGGTTTCTTGCCCTGTCTGTCATCTCTTTCTACTTTATTTTAGGGTTTATCTTGCTCTAATTATTCATTTCTTCCATTCTAGGGTTTATCTTGCCCTAATTGTTCAAATATTTCATTTTAGAGTTTATCTTGCCCTATCTGTTCATCTCTTTCCACTTTATTTTAGGAATTATCTTGCCCTAATTATTTATTTCTTCCATTCTAGGGTTTATCTTGCCCTAATTGTTCAAATTTTTCATTTTAGGGTTTATCTTGCCCTATTTGTTCATCTCTTTCCATTATATTTGAGGGTTTATCTTGCCCTAATTATTCATTTCTTCCATTCTAGGATTTATCTTGCCCTATCTGTTCAATTCTTTCCTTTCTAGGGTTTATCTTGCCCTATCTGTTCTTTCCATTCTAGAGTTTATATTACCCTAATTGTTGTGTAGCAATCAAAGCGGCAATCAAAATTCCAATATGACAGTAAATCTCAATGTAGTAAATCAAAATTCCAATATGACAGTAAGCATGTGAATATCTAAATATAGCAATGACAACATTCCAAATATAACAGTGAGCATCCAATTATAGCAGGTGAGTAATTCAAATATAGCAGGTGAGTAATCCAAATATAGCATGTGAGCATTCAAATATAGCATGCGAGAGCATTACAAATATAGTATGTGAGAGTAAGCATCCAAATATAGCAGTAAACATCTAAATATAGCATGTGAGCATTGAAATATAGCAGCAAGCTTGTGAGAGCATTAATCAAACATTGATCATCAACAATGTGATCAAGATCATATTTGACCGATGGTTCAGATTCACTTAAAACATTCATGAAGTCAATCCAACCTTTCAAATTCATTAAATCACTCAAAAAGATAATCCAACGGCTCAAATCACTCAAGAAGGTAATCCAACAGTTTAAATCACTCAAAACCACTCACAATAAAGATCCAATGGTTTAGATGGCTTAAAAAACACCTATGATCAAGATCCAACGGTTAAAATAACTCAAAAATACATATAATCAAGATCCAACGGTTAAAATCACTCAATATCACAATCTAACAGTTCAGATTCATTTAAAATCAATCTTGATGAAAATCCAATGGTTTCGATTACTCGAAATGAAAATTTAACATTCAAAATCATTTAAATCACTCCAGTTGGCATCGCCTAGTAGAGATTAATCCATTCTACATAAACAACCAAAAACTCTCCCAATGACAAACTCATTGGACAGTTTCTTATCTGTCCATCTGGACCTTCATCATCATACTTGTCTACAGACTTAAAGGTTTTGGGCCCAGATGTGATTATAATCGATTCGACATCTGAGCTTAGCTTGTTGAGACTTGTTTTCTATCTGCATGACACCAAAAGGAGAAAGCATTGTTTGGCATCTTTCCAAATTCAGATAGTAATCCAACCGTTCAGATCACTCAAAACCATTCACAATAAAGATCCAATGGTTCAGATGGCTTAAAAAATACCTATGATCAAGATCCAACGGTTAAAATCATTCAAAAACACATATGATCAAGATCCAACGGTTAAAATCACTCAAGATCACAATCTAACCGTTCAGATTCATTTAAAATCAATCCTAATGAAAATCCAATGGTTTCAATTACTCGAAATGATAATTTAACCATTCAAAATCATTTAAATCACTCCAGATGGCAAGCTCGACATATCAACATGATCCAAATTCACTTATCAGATTATTCAAGGTCGAGGATCCAAATTCACTCATATTAAGATATTCAAAATGGAGGGTCCATACTTTAATCACATGAAGATATTCATAATCAAGGGTCCACACTTCAATCATATAATTAAAACAAACCAGATCAAGTGTCACGGGTTGCAGGTATGGTGATGGTTCAGAGTTGGAAAACCAAGCTATGGGTAAGCATGTGGGTAATGAGGACTTGGCTAGTTTTTAACGGGTTGGTTGCTACACGGAATAACCGAGGATAGGAATAGTGGAGACGTGTGAAGGAGACGAGGGCATGTGCAGGTGTGTAAGGGAGATGAGGGCATGTGCAGGTGTGTAAGGGAGATGAGGGCATGTGCAGGGAGGTTGTTACTGGTGTAGGGCAGCAGGTGTACAGAAGTGGTCAGTGGAAATGGAGTTGGGTTCTCGGAGATATGGACAGGTGGAAGGTTGCATGGTAGTTCTCAGTTAGTGGGAAACCAGGTGGTGAGTATTGGATCTGGAAAGTGATGGCATTTTTGGGTTTATGAACAACAGGTGTATGGAGATGGCGTAGGTTGTGGATGGGTGCAAGCTTATGCTGTCGGTGGAGGCTTGGCTGGGTAGGATTATGCATGTGGGGTTTGGCTGGAGGTTGAATACATGTGTCGGGTGGTGTTTGTGTTGGTTGCATGTGGCAATGGCGGTGGAGAGTAGTGGTGATAAGGAAGGTGCAGGGTTAAGATGGTGTAGTAGGGGTCGCACAGAACAGGATGGCCAGTGATGGGGTTGTGGAGGTGTCGCAAGCGTGGTCGGTTGTGTGGGTTTAAAGAGTGCACGCATGGCTGGCTAGGGAAGGTGATGGTTCAGGTATTGTGATGGTGGAGTGATGGTTTGTAAGGTGGATACATGGTTCATGGGAGTAGTACCAGGTAAGAGTAAGGATGAAGTGTTGGGTTTGCTTGGGTGTTAGGTGGGCTACAATAGGATTAAGATGACTGGTGTTGAGTGCATTAGGTAAGTGAGATGATGCAGCAAGGGTATATCAGGTCAGGCAGATCTGTAATGGAGAGTGATGGTGGCGATTGCAGAGCCAGGTTTGATGATCGATTGCTATGGTGAACAGCAGGTGTATACAGAAAAATAAAGAAGAACGATGAAGCTTACCTGATCTCCTTTTTCTTCTGCTTTTCCTCTTTTTCTTCATCATCTTCATCTCCTGCTACTGCTGCATCTTCTTCTTCTTCTTATTCATCTCCTGCTCTCTCTCTCCAGCTTCCCCTTCTTCTGGTTTTTTTCTTCCTCTCGATCTCTTTTTCTCAATATTTTTTTCCTCCTTGGCTACCGGTTGTACTCCCTCTCTCCAGCTTCCCCTCTTCTCCTCTCTTTGCCGTGCTTCTTTTTCTTCTCTCTCTCTCTCTCTCTCTCTCTCTCTCTCTCTGATATTCTCCCCTCATTTCTTTCATCTTTCCTGTTTTTTTTTTCCGCTTTTCTTTCTATATTTCCCTCTCTGATTTCTCACCCTTCCTTTCTTGAATCTCAGCTTTCACTTCTCTCAATCTTTTTTTCCTTTCGGATATGATTTTTCCGTCTCTTCTTTCCATTCCTTTTTTTTTTCTTTTCTTTCTATCTTTCTTTCTTTCCCAATTTTATTGTTTTAGATCTTCCCCTTATTCTCCAGTTGTTTGCCCGAATCTCTATCCTTGATTTTCAATTTCTTTTCTTTCTCCTTATCACTTATCTCTTTCCCTTCTTACTTGTTCTTTATTCGGTCTTCCAATTTTTTTTTTTTTTCTTTTAATCGGATCTTCTCCCTTCTTGCTTGCTCTTTATTCGGTCATCCAATTCTTTCCTTTTTTTTTCTTTCCATTAGAGTTCCCCACCCTCGGATTCCTTTTCTAATTCTCATGGTTGAGTTTCTTTTATTTTCTCCTATTCATTTCTCTCGGCCCTCCCTCAATTCTCTCAAGTTTTGGGTTTGGCATACACATATAAACATAATAACGATATATTATATAATATATATCGATGAGTATATATATATATATATATATTTATAATATGGCACTATGCATATGGGATGAACTAGTTCGGTCCCAACTAGTCTGAGCTATACTAATTGGACTGGCTGGGATTGACTAGACCGAACTGATTTGTGTAGAGTGGGTTGGGCCAAGATTGGCTTGGACTGAATTGGGTTGCATTGAAACTAGTTTTTCTCTCTCTATCATTTCATGAGCCCATTCTGACTGCAATTCCTCATAGGATTCTCTGACGATCCCCGTCTCAAATATTTCATGTCCACACTGTAAAGAATAAAAAATGAAACACACTGGAACTAAAATCAACTGATTTGGATGTGAGGTGATTAAAATATGAATTTCTGAAGATTAAATGGTCATTTTGACTTGTAATTTTGCATGGGGCCCTTCAGAGACCTCTGTCCCAAATATTTCACGTCTACTTTGAAAAGCACAAAAAATGAGGAATAACGACGTCGGATGAGCAAGACATGAAGAGATGAAGTTTGAATTATCAAACTTACGATAATTTGCATGCAGACCCTTGGACATTTATTATTATTTTCCAAAAATATCTTTATTCTTATCTCTAGACTAAAATCGTCATATCTTCTTCATTTGAGCGATTCTGGTCTTACTTTGAAGATATTTTTGAGACCTACCTATCCATATAGGTTGCAGCCTATGACCTTACTGTGGGACCCACCAAAATTTACATCAAAGTTGCAACCAAATCCCAACTTTGAATCAAGACTCAAACATGCCTTTTGGGTTCACTTAGACTTCTGCATGCTGGACATGGTAAAAATGAGGTACTTACATATCTGTTTATTGCACATAATTTTTTTTATCCTATTCAGATTTTTTTGGCTTTTAAATGGCAATTTTATATGTAAATTGTAACGTTTTCTTACTGAAGTAAATCTCTTTGTAGAGATTTCTATCACTTTTCATGTAAAATTTCTCTTTTCTTACTACAACATGTTCCTCTATTAAATTCTGCATAATTTAATTCATGCTTTCACTCTTTCCTTATTCTTTCTTGACTAATTCCTTCCCCCCCCCCCCACACACACACACTCCCAATCCACCTCCTTTCATTCCCACTTCTATGTAAATTTTTAGTTTATGCAAAAGTTTTTTCTGGTTTACAGCTTAGGTAACATACTCCATCGCTTAGAATCATCCATTCTTAAAAACGCACAAATCTTTGTATCATATGAACTCTCAGGATTTGGACTAGAGAACCTCCCTGCTTTAGTTTATTGCACATCTAGTTTTCTTATTCCATTAAGATTTTTTTTATTCCTATGGCAATTATATATTTGTAAAATATAGTATTTTCTTATAAGGGTAAATCCCTTTGTTGTGATTCCTATAACTTTCTTTCTAAAATTTATCTTTCCCCACTACAATTTGCTGCTCTCTATAAATTCTGCATAATTTCATTCTCTCTCTCTCTCTCTCTCTCTACTCTCTCTCTCTCTCTCTCTCTTGTTAGAGCAAAGTTGTAATTTAATGTAGGACAAAAGGTTTGTGCAAGTCATTTTCTTTTTTGCATAAATGTGTAAGACTATTTAAGGATTATCAGTAAATATTGGCATACTATAATCTATTGTGGAGAGAACAAATTTTCTTCTTCTTTTTTTTATTTTATTTTTTATTTTTTTATTTTTTATTTAACATCTCCTTTTCAAAATTCCTATAAAATATGTTTTTTTTTATTATTTATTTTGACAGAAATTGCAATTTCTACGTATCTCCTCCAACTCGGACAGCTCGTTGAGTATATAAATTTCCATTAATGAAATTTTTTGAGAAACAAAGAGAAAAATTAAGACATATATAGTTACCAAATCATTTAGTTAATTCCTTTTTGGCTATTTTGCCATAAAAAAGAAAAAGAAAAAAAAGAGAGGAGAGTCCTTAGCCATTTAATATGGACATTCCCAATAAGATTTGAGATCATACAAAAACAAACAATGTCAACTGGTAAGACTTACTTGAAAAAAATAAAAAGATTAGATTTGAGAAATGATCTCCTTATAATTTCTCTCTTATCGGCAAATACAACTTTGAAGTGTTTTGGTTGTTGAAATAGTGAGTATTACAGATGGCCATTGTTGGATTTGGGGGTGTAAGCAACTTAACTCTACCTCAGCTTGTCTATATTAATTAATGATCATTGTCATGGATAAGGATAAGGCTACTTCAAACTTCAAATTTTCAAAATTTCAAATACCATATCTGTTACTCAACCAATACGTCGATATTTTTATTTAATCAATACGTGCATATTTTTACAAAAAAGAATTCCGCCACTACTTCCCTTAGTGCATCAAAAAGCTTTTTGCTCCATGGTACTGCTGGCTGGTAAGCACCATTACAAGGAGATTCCGGACCTTCACCAGCTGGACCAGAAACTCCTTCAAAAATCGAATGAATACCTTCATTCAAATTAATGTTACTGCAAGATAGATAGACCACAGGAACTGAATTCGCAGATTAAGCCGCAGCATCACTGTGAGAGGGGAGAGGAGGGAACTGATGGAGATTTTCCTCCATGAAACCAGGCTGGCCGCTGGCCTAAGCAGTGACCTTCTCTGGAAAATCCTGGGTTTTCCCCCTCATTGTTCCTTCCTGCGTTTGTATAGATTTTATAAGAACTGATTGATGCAAGCTTGGAATTTCAACCGGAAGGCATTCTTTCTACTTCTCCCAAAGGTGACAGTTTATGTACAATGCCCATACTATTAATTGGGCGAATTTTTTTTTGTGAGTTTCCATTTAATAACATGGATAGATTTTCACCATATAACAAATTTCAAATACAATTAGAAAATAATTGGATATTCGACTCAAAAGTTCATTTTGTTGATTGTTCAAATTAATTTGGCTTTAATTTTGCAAGTAATATTGAAAATTGCCTTCACAAATATCTTCCCTTTGTTAAACGGTGAGATGTATAGGAGCAAAGCCGAAATCAAACCAAAAAAATTAAACAATGTCAAAATTGAATCCAGAACAAATTAGTATCCGATTTCAGTTTACAGGTTTTTGTTGGAACCTTAGCAAGTTTGTTGGGTTGTTGTCATTGTTGGCAACACATTCTAAGTGGTTCTGGTCAGATGACAGAGTCTCAGTTACCATGGTTGTGTCTAGGACACTTGTTTAGTACTATAGAGGAGAGAGAATATGTGTGGGCCCCACTGAAATTCCAATGATGGTGCCACACAATAGATGATGAGAGAGACCAATTGTGGAGAGAAATATAGTGGCACAAGTTGAGGAGAAAGAAAGAAGAGAGAGAAGAAGAGGAGAGAGAAAGAAGAGAGAGAAGAAGAGGAGAGAAAAAGAAGAGAGACGAAGGAGAGAGAAACTGAGTGGGTGGGACCCACTGCAGAGGTGGCATGCCACCATGGCAGCCAGCCTAGCCACGGCCATGCAGATGCACAGCAGCAGCCAAGGGCCACAGCCATGTAAGCTTAGCCAGGCAGCCAAGGCCACTCGGCCATGCCCCAAGGCCAGCAGTGGCAAAACGCGCAGCAACAGCTGATGGCACCCGCAAGCCCACAAGGCCCGCAGGGCCATGCTGCGCGCGCGCAAGGAGCATCGCAGTAGGTAGCATGCCTAGCACTGCCCGCAAGCCTTTTAGCCGCACGCACAAGTCCTCGCACCCCACCTACTCAATTGAATGCTTTGGGAAGTGGAAAAGGTGTTGATTCAAAATGGAAGGTCAAGATAGAGCCATGCTGCAAATATTCGGATCTGAGGGCTCTCATCAAGGCGGGCTAAGGTGTTTCACAGGCGCTCCGTCAAGATCCCATTGCGAGATTATCCATTGGTTGGATGCAATTTAAAATATTGCATCGTGTTGCATGAAGGTGATGTCTTGATTCCATGTGATGCGCTCACAGTATGGCAGCGGAAAGATCCAGATCCAGCAGCCCGCATGATCTCCAATTTTTCCCTGATGGGATCTGACTGATCTGACGGCCAGGGTCTGATCGCGCCTTTTTCAGTGAGATCCAATGGCCATTAACCAAGATTTTCTCAACGCCAATAAGAACTCGACAGCATCGTAAGGTGGGTCACAGGGCGGTGGCTAGTGTGTGTCGCGGCACATTGTATTAAACTCCAAAGATTCCATTCTGATTTATCTCATTGCTGATCTTTGGATGGCCATATCTCGGCCATCCGATCTTGGATTAGAGTGATCCAAAGTGCTACGAACTTCTCTCTGCGAGCTGAATTCACTTGCAACAAGAAAACAAAGTTTTGGTGAGAGTTAGGTGCGTTTGTGAGTAAGAAGGGTTTTGGAGCTCTCTTGTGAGTACAAATCATCTCCACTCACCTCTATTGGACATTAATGGCCATCTGAAATTTGAAAGAGGGAGTGTGAGAATGTTGTGAGAGTTTAATGTGGCAGGGGTTTTGTGAGAAGAGATGGGAGAGTGACAAACTCTCACATATATTGAAGAAGCTCACCCACCACCATTGAGAAGCTTGGGAAGATCATTTGTTGAGCACCACTCACGCCGTGATCATGCTGGGAAGTTGGGGGCTTGACAGGAATGAGGGTTGTTGTCTAGGACTCAGTTGCAGCTGAGAATGTGATCGGTGTTATAGCATCTGGGTTGTAGGTGCAACCATAGTATTAAAGTAGCGTATTGGGTATAATACGAAACTCTGGTTAGGGTATTGCCCCGTGGAGTAGCCATCACAGTGTGTGATAGGTGAACCATGTTACATACTGTATTATGTGGATGTGCCTGTTTATGTTATGCATGTGAAGTTCGTGGGTTGCAGGTTTGGGTATACACATTTGGTAGGCCAAGTCTTTGGTATGGATACTTGTAGGTGTGTGGCATGGTGTGTTACACGAAATG
Source organism: Protea cynaroides (assembly GCA_028583415.1). Classification (NCBI taxonomy): domain Eukaryota; kingdom Viridiplantae; phylum Streptophyta; class Magnoliopsida; order Proteales; family Proteaceae; genus Protea; species Protea cynaroides. The sequence goes on from CM053276.1 coordinate 122,765,955, forward strand.
TGTCAACATGACAAATGTATGAATGATCACCTCAGTCAGCTCAAGGCAGCTTATTGTTAGCAGTCAGCTCTTGGCAGTAGTGTGTGCTTTATGTTTGGGTAGACTTCACAGTATTGGGAAGATTTTTAGTGGTCACTGATTCACCCGCCCTCTCCCCCTCTCAGTGTCAACCTAGGAATCATAGTTTTTAATCAGTTTTTCATTAAACAATTTTGCTTGTGGTTTATAGACGGTTTAACGCATTAATTCTCAGAATCAATTTCTAAATAAATCATTTATCGGTTAAGAAATTACCTGTATTATTTCAAAAGAAATTTACTCAACCACCTAACTTGCAAAAAATAGTATTATCATTTGTAGAAGTTCTCCCATATAGATACATGATGCATATATCATTAAACCCATCCTGGACCATTGCCTCTCTCTCTCTCTCTCTCTCTCTCTCTCTCTCTCTCTCTCTCTCTCTCTCTCTCTCTCTCTCTCTCTCTATATATATATATATATATATATCGTGATCTCGATAATTCCCTTTGTTTTGTTTAAATAATGAAAGACATGAAATTACATACAATTTTATTTTTTTTGCATGCCATACCTTGGTCAGAACTATTCATTGTCTAAACAATTATTTTCTATGATATTTCTATGTGCATGACCACAATAATTGGTTTAGGACAGGTAAAAAGAAAAGAATTCAACATAATGGACTCACTACAATTGGGATTTCTTCGGGTAAAGAACACAGAACAAAAAAACAATTGAAAAACCAACAATTTATTGCAACGGTAGAAAAAGATTGATTGCAACCAGGATTCCTAGCAATAATAGGAGTTTGTGTGTGAGTGTAACCATATCTATGTATTATGTTTAGAGTAATTTGGGTTTAGTTTAGGGTTAAGGAAATAAAAGGGAATGGCGCATTCATTTAGTAATCGATTTAAACGGTCCACTCTCATTTGGGTTAAAGCCTAACTAGTGTGAACCCGTCAGTTTAAATGATCTAAAATTGCATAGAACTGATTAATTAAACGGTGTCATAATCCAAATTAGAATCGAACCATTTACTAAACTGTTTCTCGGTTCCATTGTAAACAATTATGTTAGATATTAGTAAACGATTTTGGTGCAAATATTACACCCATATAAGTATGCAATTCTCTCTCTCTCATATATTTAGAAGGTATTTATTCAAATTCGTTATTCAATAAGAATTTTCCAAATTACCTACTTTATATCTTATTGACTTTATTTTTTAAATTTGAGAATGCAGTAGTTATTCATATTATTAATGAATATAAATGTCCCTTTTTCTATTTTGTCTGCCAGTCAAATGATTAAATTTAAAAAATGGGGAAAATTCACCTACTTCCCCTGTTAGTTTTCCTTAATAACACGAATCTGTCTTTTCTTCGTAATAATTACACTAACACCTCTGGTCACTAAGTAAATTAAGAAAAAAATTAAAAAGACTGTTTTACCCCAACATCATTCCATTTGATTTTGCTTTAGCCCACCCATCTCTCTCCTCCCTTTGGCAAGCTGTCGATGTCGTCTATGGCTTCTGTAAAGTTTCAGAGAATCGACACGATTCGCTGTCTGATCCGTCTTGTTCAGCACTCCACTGTAAAATAGAGTTACCAGTTTTTATTGAGGGAACATGAGGGTCTATTCACAGGCGATCAGAACTAATTTTGTTATACCACATTTAAATAGTGTCGGATTAAAATATTCTTTACTTTATATTTTTTAACGGTACAAAAATTAGGCTTATTTTTCAACAAAATTTCTCAATTTACCTTGAAAAGAAAACGAATGGAAAAAACCGAATTTCCAAATTCCTGATGTCCCGAGAGAAGAAAAAAAAAAAAAAAAAGAAGAAAAAGACCAAATTTCCATATCCTGAAAAAAAAAAAAAAAAAAAAAAAAAATATCCTAGACTTGCATCTGGTAGGGTGCCTTTTTCAAATATTAAATTTGGTGACTGTTATCTTCTCAGCCCAAAATGAATTGTAATCTTATACACAAAGGAAAATGATGAGTAGTTTGTAATCATTTAGAGTAATGTGAAAGGATGATCTAATGACGACTGATATATTTTTTGGATTAGTCATATGCCATATTTTGGGTTTTATCTCTGTGATATAAAACAAGGTTGTTATTTGAGTAATTTGAAAACTCATCTTAACTAAGCTGCTTGGAATAGAAAGACTTGTGATTGGAGAATTTAAAATAAAAAAAAAAATCAGAGGGAGAGAGAGACATCATATTATAAAATTAAGTGAAAAAAATTTACATTAAAATTTACATTTGTGGAACACACACAAACATATATATAACACATAATTCTTATGAACCATTAAGAGTTATATGCCAATAAGTAAAACTAGGCATTAACACATCTTCTTCTGGATCATTTATCCTACTAAAGCTAATGATTCAAAATGAAGATTCTCTACAAGACCAGATGCACAAATTGTTGCAATTTCTTGTCTTAACTTCTTTGGACTAGCAGCCATAACTTCAGCAGTCATAACTTCAATACTTGATCCTTCAAAATCAAGCAATATCTCTGCAATGAGAATACAAGCACACATTTTAGTTATTGAATAATTTTTAGAGTTTCTTCTTATACAAAGAATTAATCAACTCAATTCAACTAAGCCCATCTCCACTAGATATATATAGGCCTCAAGTATTTATTAATTAATTGAAGGAGGTTGTAATAAAACAAGTACGAGAAACTTGTTCTAATCCACTTGAGGACAGCTCACATATCTCCTCAATCAAATTTCAACCTAAAAATAATATATATATATATATATATTGTTGAGAGGCTTGATGATAAGATCTTAATTGTTAAGAAGGTGAATGATAACTTATGTTGGACTTTATGTTGTCATTGTTGGTAACTTGACTGATGTGATAGTGTCTGTAAGCATATAGTCAAAGAAATGAGGAGAGAGAGTGTCAGTGCAGGAGAGAGTATCAGTGCAATGGCAAAGATGGAGCAACCTCGCATGTGTGTTCTACAGTGCTCTACATGTGTTTCAGATGACTTGCAGAGAGTTGAATGGTATTCTACATTGAGTTTGATGAGAGAGACTGTCTGTGGGCCCCACTGATGGTGTGGTCGACAAAAGGAACGAGAAACTGATGATCTGATGATCTGACAGTGTTTCTGGTGATGTGGTCAAGTTTCTGATGATGAGGCAGTGTTGCGGCATCTTGAAGCATTACATGAAGAAAGAAGATGTAGAGAGAGAATGAGGAGAGAGAAACTAGAAAGAGAAAAAGGAGAGAGACTGTGGGTGGGACCCACTGGTGTGGTGGCAATGTGACATGTCAATACGGCAGCCCACGGCACTTGGCATGCATGCACGCACGCAAATTTTGGGTTCAAATTCCAAGGTTTGACAGAGTTTTAACTTTGAGCCTATTTTTCGTGGGTCCCACAACAGGTTCATAGAGATCTGACATTGGAAAGATGTAGAGTATCGAGTTAGCTTTCCAACGCAACTTGAATCGCTCAATTCCGACATCGAATGAGGGAGATATCGCGATTCTTGTCAGATCGCTTGAAAATTGGCAAAAATCCCTGTTCTCGGTAAGTGAATGTGATACAGGGAAAACAGTAATATTATATAAAATTTAGAGGGCCCCTTTACAATTATCAGAAGTTAAAGGATGGTGCGGGAATTATCATTATTTGAAAAAGAAACCGATTGGACGGCTAATAATAAGCCACGTCGCCAAGATCCAGATCGGATGGATCTGAAAATGGCGGGCTAATGTATATCACGGAGGACGCATCAAGATTCCATCGCGCGTCTTCTCATTGGTTAGTTGCAGCATAATACGTTGCGTCACTCCGCATGAAGAAGACCACTTGATTCCGTGTATTTCATGTAAGGTACGATGGCAGATCAGATCTAGATCTTGCGGTCGGTATTGAAGCCGATAACGCCTTACGGGATTTATACGGATCCGACGAAGCTAGTGAGATCCCGCCTTTTTGAAGCTGATCTAATGGCGACTGACATTGATTCCTTCTGCATCGAATAAGCGTTCGACAACGCATGTGATGGGCGGTGACTCTGTGGTGCGCGCATATGGTGTAGAGGCAGATGGATTCTAATCTAGCAGTCTAGAGCTTGTCCGATCACGCCTGACGCTAGTTATTCGAATCCAAAGGCCGTTATCAAATCCCGCCTTTTCTTCTCAGATCTGACTGCTGAAATTATAGATACTCTGATCAGCCAATCAGAGCGCGACAGCGCATTGGCGGCGCGGCTACGGTGCGGCGCGGGTGTGCGGTTATGAAAGGAAAGATTCTCTTTCCTTATTTGTGATTGGCCGAACTTCAAACTGCCATAACTTCTTCATCCGAGCTCCAAATCAGTCCGTTCAAGTTACAGTTTCCATATTTTTGGATGCTCTATCTATTGGGTGTTATTGGAAGTCGAATTAGAGCTAAGAAAAATCGAAAATAGGATTTTGAAGCTTAACAAAGGGTTTTTCTAGGGTTTCGTGCCTGTGGGAGTGATCAATTACCAACTACCTCTTCTCTCTGCATCAATGGAGTGCTAAATCCCTGTGAGAGGTTAGTCGAGTTTTTATTTTCATATTCATGGTGATTATGGATTGCGTGGAAGAGATTTGAAGCCTATGAGCAAGGTGTGCTCTGTGAATCGATCTCTATCAACATTGAAAACTATTGGAAAGTACCTGAGAGCAGTGTGAAGCTTCAGAGAGATTGTTGGCCATTCGAAAGCATAGTTTGTGAGATTTTTCAATTCCCTTATCTATTTATGCTTTCTGTCACACCCCAATTCCGTACTGTTCAGAATGGTGTGATGAACCGCTAGCAAACGAACGGTTCAACCAGGATCTCAAATAGGCTATCCCCGCGTTATCTAAACTTATACACATCCGTAATCATAATCAGAGTAAATACACAATAGCAGAAGTCTTATAATAAGAAGAACTGAGAATCCATGTGATATTAAAATTTAAATAACAATTTATTCTGTTTCAACTGAGACATAAATATTTAAATACCAAATACATGTCTTAATAAATCCAAATAAAGAAACCTATAAAATATCTAATCAAATACACACGAGTTGCACTCGCAAGAAGAGTCGTGTGTATCTACTTCAGCTCCAGCTTCCATTGCTGCCACGTTCCCGTACGCAGACGCTTTCATATAATCTTCAACGATATAACCTGCATCATCAACTAAAAATATTCGACGTCGAGGTGTGAGCACACATCATGGCTCAGTGAGTAGCCAAAACAATGCAACAATACATATGCATACAATCAATTTATATCTTTGGTCCGATTTAAAGTTTTCAATATGCAATAGAAATGTTTAGGTAGCCAAAGGTCGCGTTTATTGACCCCGCCTCTATACACAAGTGTGTGACGTCACCCGAAGATCACGTTTATCGTCGACTCACATGCACCCAACCATGAACAGTATATAACAAAGGTTAACGTTTATTGTTATATATTGCCATACCAACACGTAAGCCCCTGTTGGCGAGGGCTGCAAACTGGGCTCGCAACTAACCAATCCTAATGCCAAAAGTGTATCCAAGGCCTCACCCCAGCATCCCTCAGAATGTCCATAGAGATAGAGCTAAGGCCCCCCGGTAGAGTCAGAGACTACAAGGACCGAGACCACCTCCCCTGATACTCTACGACATAATAGTTCTGCTAAAGTAATGGCGATACGACGATGTCAATGCACAAGACTTGAGTTAGAGATAGAGCTAAAGTGCTGAGACCCGCCAAAGGTTAACGTTTATTGACGTTCTCATCACACCTCCCCTGATACTCGCTCGCATCAAGTACATCAACCACACACATACAAGCACATGCCTATTCCTATCATCATCATCATCATCATCATGTTATAAACAATAAAGTAAATATGCATGAACAAGTAATAGAAATATTGGATGGCATGCTGTATTCACATTGCAAACATATTCGCATAGAATCAAGCATGGTATAGGACTCAAGAAATAGAAAACAGTTTTTGTTATTAACCAATTTAGTTTGGAGTTCTGGTTCCTCACCTTAGCTTGCTAATAGATACTTTTTCAAGCTTTAGAATCACCTTTACAATGTTATTATATTGCTAGAAGATCTAACAAAGCTGATAGAATTTAATTAGAATTAATTCCAGATTTAAAAACTATTCTGTTAACTGAGGGTCGGAGGTAGGGTCAGAGTCCTGATCGACCCTGGGTGCGACCCTCCCTTAACTCTGAATTTCCCGAACACTGAGGGTCGATGGTCAGTATCACCTAGGGTCGGATGGTCATCGACCCTCGGTGCGACCCTCGGTGCACTTTGGTCCAGTTCCCTCTTTTAGTCCATTCTTCGCGCTTGGGATCCTATGTCTTGCTCCTACTTTCCATTCTACATTCATTCCATGGTCTGAAACCATGTTTAACCCACCTAGATAGCTTTCATGCATTCTCCTATGGTTTTTCATGAAAACCTAACCATGGGTTGATGGTTTGGGTTTCTCCGAGATCACATTCTCATCAATATCTAACCTAAGGTCTGTAGAAACTCATGGAATTAGTATCCATACCTGAGAAGAATAATCCTTCTCTGCAACTCTTCTCTTTTGGCTTATTTCTCTTCCTTGTTTCTCTTCTTCTTCTTTTCCTTCTCTTCTCTTTCTCTCAATTCAATTAGGGTTGTAAAAAGGAGTGAAAGTGGCTTAGGGACATCCTTTAAATAGAGTAGGAACATCCTAAAATAAGTCCCTTTGAGATTAGGAAAGAATCCCAATCGAAAATTAGGAAATTTCCTAATTCTATTTCCTACGATAACCGAGGGTCGATGGGAGGGTCGATGATCCCGTCGACCCTAGTTCTAAGCTGTCCGACCCTCCCTTCAAAACTGAGGGTCTGACTTTCTACTTTGGGAGGTCCGACCCTGCTTAGCTGGGTATGCGACCCTTCCCCTATTTTAAGTGTTTTTGGGTCGATTTGATACCTGGGATCTCGATCTCCTTCACGCCCTTGGCCCATTTGACTCGACCATGACGGGTAAACCTAGTTCAAGGTGGTAAGACCGGGTTAGATTGACACGGGTCTTACACTTTCAATTTATTGTATGCTAGCATATGTGCAATTGTTGAATACCTAGCTAGTGGGGGAAAACTGTAAGGCAAATTTATAAGCCTATAAAAAAATGTTATTTGCTTCCCGTGGGTGCGGGTTAAGCGTGGTGTGCAGCGTGTGCTGAACAGTGGTACTTGATACCTGAATTCCTGGCACATGTGTGCCCTCCTAGTTTTATGCTGGGTAAATTGGGTGTATATACTCCCTGCTGTGTAGACAGCAAAAAGAAGTGTATTGAATATATACGGATCCCGTTGGGCATTACTCCGTGGACTAGCCATCGCATACTGTGTTGGTGAACCACGTATATCCTGTGTTGTGGACTGTCTTTATTTTCCTATATATTTTGGAGTGCGTGAAATGACTTGCAGGATGGGTGTGCAAATCTGGTAGACCTGATCACTGAGTGGTAGCGAGGTAGATTTGCATACGCTTGTGTGTGTGTAAAAGAATATATCTCCATCAGCTCTGGGCTGCAGTAAATAATCAGGAAAAAGTTTCAGACACTGATTCACCCCCCCTCTCAGTGTCATATCAAGTTCATCAACTTACTCTTTAGGTTAGGTCTTTTTCCATAATGCACCTTAGTAGCATTAACAAGCGATTGGTGAGGGAAGCTTTCCAATTCGCGATCGGCATTATAAGACAATAAATGTGGCAAAGTCATCTTCGGTGTGAGTACATCCTTATTCTGAATTTGCTTCACTTCCAAGGCTCTTTGCTTCTTGTTCCAAAGAAAAGCTGTACTACCTATTATAACTATGCAAATACATAACAATGACATGTTTAGAAGAGTTCTAGAGGAGTAAGGATAGATGTTGTTGTTTTGATCAATAGGGTATATGTAGTAACTCGTCAATAATCCCAAGAAAAGAAGGAAAATAATGAAAGAAGAAGAGATTATCGATCCAAGCCAAAGCCAGCTGTTTGGGCCGAGGATTGAAGAGACGGGCACATCAATCAATTGGGCTTGAAGCAAAGGGTCTTGAGTTGGTCTTGGTGGTCTGATATGGGCTCTTCTTCCCTAGTTACATAGGCTTCAATTTGTAGTTGTAAAGACGAAATGTCAGAAAGGGTATTTGACATCGGTAGGAGGAGGTCTAGCATCGTGAGACTAGAAGAGTTCTTGAAAGAACAAACAAGGAGAATGCGTAGGGACTTGAAACCTAACGTGGTTTTAAAGATGAACTCTCTGATTATAGAAATGAATGGTGTAATGCCGCTTCCTCCACATACCATCACTAGCATATCATGCTAACTTAGTGAGTTAACTCGTGAAACAACCAATCCTTCAATAATATTAATCTTTCCTTTCTATAGAAACAAACCTCATTAAAGTAGTAGATGCAGGTCCATAAGGCCGTTCAATGGAGATTTCAAGCCGATCCACAGGCGAGGGAAATGAAAGCATCTAGTAAAGTTTCTTGGTCCAACTTCCTTCACTTTTCAACACCACGCTTAGCTTATCCTGATCCATATTACTGTTGGACGTTACAATGAAAGGATGTCATTGTAGCTTTGAAATGCTAGGCACGTTAATGAACATGATGCTCATTGGACGATAACTCAACCCTGCTAAATGAATAAACCTGGCATAAATCATCATTGTCCAAAAACTATAGAAATCAAGGGGGGCATGGCAGTGATGGTATCCCTATATAGGGGGTTGAGATTTGTGCGCTTTTGAGGGTGAACCGTAGACCAAAAACTTATCCCATCATCATTATTGCTAGTGAAAAAATTAAACAAAAATCTACAATTTGTTTAATGATCATAGCTTCATTTGGGCTCTTGGAGAAGTTCAATTCGAATGTTTCACAAGGTAAAACACGAGCGGAGATTAAGTGAACGCGTTTCCTAGATTGCAAGAATCGCAAGTAACGATCGACCAAGAAGAGGTAGAAACCCAGTAGCATCATGCAAGCGTGGATAATCCCAACATGTAATATGAAGAAGAAGATGAAGAGGATGTAGAGGTGATGGGTATAGAAGAAGAGTTCAAACATCTTTCGCCTTATGCGAGGGAAGGTTGTTGCCTACATGACCAGTCCAGAGAGCAAAGCATACTCTCCTGCCGCATTTGCTACTCCAACTTTAGCATCTACATGGCAATGTACAACAAAATAATAAAATAATCTTAGTTTTCCAAACTTAAGATTAACCGTACATTGGACTCTGGATAAACTACTTGTAAGGGTGTCAACGGGCCGGTCCAGGCCGGTTTCGGTCCCGGCTGAATCGGTGTCGGGTTTTATAAGCCCAGCCCAAAACATGTCCATTAAGAGTTCGGGCTGGGTTGGGCTGCGCTGGACACAATAACTAACGGGCTGGTCCGGTGTCGGTTTGTTATCGGGTTGGGCTTATTGAGGTGATTTCGGGCTGATTCGGTCCGGACCGGGCTTATCAAGCTTATCGGACCAATTTTATATGTAAGATATATTGCTTATTTTATTATTTCTTATAAAATTAGCATCATTCCTTCTATATGTATGTAATTCAACAAATTGTAACAATTAACATACTTTTTTCAACTATAGATTCATATAATCTTTCAGATCAAGAAGTGAACTATAACAATGTAATATAATCCATCAAAATTTAAAACCATAAAAATTAAGAAATTGGGCCCGGATGAACCTTACCGGTGTTTGGGCAAGTTCGGGCTTCTTAACGGGCCGGTCCGGTCTGGTTTCGGTCTGGGCTGAAACGGTGTTGGGCTTTACAAGCCGAGACCGAAACCTGTCCATTAAGGTTCGGTCCGGGCTGGGTTCGGGTTATTTCGGGCCGGCTCGGTCCATGCTACCGGGCCGAGCCCATTTTTGACACCCTTAACTACTTGTAATTACCTCCCACATACGATTGAGTGCAGCCCATTTTATGATGAAACAAAAGCCATGAGCAGTGAAGATAGTCATGACTGTATGTCCAAGCCATATATGATACTTGATGCTTGCCTCTGACGTGATCCCGAAGAGTGGCAGCAACACCGACGATCCTCGGATCACTGGAAAGAACAAAAAATGCAAGACATACGTTACCAACAAGGACTAGGCTTAGAGCTACAGTGGTCAACTTATCTTCCCACCTGCCAAATAAAACAAATCAAAGCCTACCCACTTCCATTAACCATTCTTAATTAGATCACAATGCAATACAAAAACATAATCATAAGTTGTTCATACACTTGCAAGCCTTGCTCTGAAGCTGACTGTGGTGTGATCATCTCGAAGCCCAAGTGCATGCATGTGGAGAAGGACCAGATCAAGAGAGCTATGAACATGATGAGAAAGGCTAGCTCTGTCCATGAAACAATCCCTAAAGGCCCTTTTACTAGTACCTTCCGGGACCATGATGCCAATCATCGACCATGGTTGCTTTCGCTGTTTAAGATAATTTAACAGGAGCATTGGAATCACTCATTTTCTATACTTATTAATTGGCTTTGAGGCAAGGGTGAGGTTGTTCTATTTTGAGTTAGTGGTCATGTGGTTGAATCTAGGAATCCTAGAGTCTCGTGCCCACTGGGTATGCCCTTTAATCAATCCCTTACTAGGTTAATGGGGTTTGTTGAAAAGATAACATAAAAATTAAAAACAACATACATATCTTGCACCATATTTCTTTCCCAAATAGAGATAAACACAATCCAAGGAAACAATGAATAGGATTGGGAATGTGAACATGAGGATTGTGTCTCCTATAATAACAAATGCAACACAAAAGAATACCCTTAATTAAACAAACATGGTTAGTAATCGTTGAAGATTAATAGTTCAATGAGCATTGATCGATGGAGAATGAGTATAACCTTGTGGGCCAAAATATGTTGTTGAATCGACATTTTCTTGAATTACAGTCATCCATTTATTGTAAGTGTTGGTGTGGGCATCCTGCCATATTGCTTCTCTAACCTTCTTGATGATCATTACATGGGAATGAGTGGGAGATGATCTCTCTCTCTCTCTCTCTCTCTCTCTCTCTCTCTATGAGCACTCAAAAACAAATTAACAAGGAATGAGAGGAATGTATCTCTACAAGCACTTATTTATAGCCAAGAATAATTTATAATATTTTTGTCGAGAGAGACTCCAACACTCAACAGTACGAGTCTGAATCATTCCATTCCCCACATGGTAACCACCCCACATGTCATTGGTGGGTTATGAATTATGCACTCCAGAGGGGATTGAAATCCTCTCCCGAACGCCAGCTCGCCAGCTAAACATCTGACAGGTTGAAATACTTCGATATGTGTGCTAGTGTATTCTAGCTCGTCAGATGATTGGCTGGCGGGTTGACGCGCGGAGAGGATGTTTTTTGCCTCTAGAGGTGGGTCTTGTACCCCATCAGTTCCCAAGGGTGTGGGTGTAGAAACTGTCTCCAATCAAGTCTCCAGGGACGATCCAGCAGCAGGAGTTCATTTAGTACAAATCCCGTTGTATTAGGATCTGTGTCGGATGAACTCCAACTGATGAATCGCACTGGAGAGCCTCCAACGGCTGGAGACGATTTGGTTCCAGGGTGTGGGGTATCTAGTTAGCCAATGGTCTTGGTTCCTCACCCCTAGATTAACCAGTTAAAGGTCAACTACGGGTATGAGACTGCAAAATTACTAATAAAGTCAAAACAAAACTATTGGGAGGGTTTAGGATTCGACTCATCTCATCTCAAGTTTAATTTGAATGAGATTGTCCAGTGATCGTTGGATCGATGACACGTGGTGACTACGCATCCTACAATCATTCGTAAAGCTGTATTGAAAAGAATTGGTGAAATGCACAACACTGTAGATCTTCTCCATCTCCTCCTCCCCTCGCGTCGCCGTCTTTCCTTTTTACCCAGCAGCCTTTGCTGTTTCTGCACATTCAATCTCCTTCACCTTTCATCTCACTTCGTCTTCCAACTTGAGGTTTCCATCAATGTTCGGTAAATTGATTCTGTTTGCAGGACCCCTGTTTCTATTTTTTACCCAAGAAAATTTTTGCAATCCTACTCCCTTGTATTTTATTGCAAAAATAATTTTACGATTAAACTAGGGTTTGGTTCAACTGCATCTGATGAATGGGATTGATCACGAGTTTTGTTCAAAGGACATGAGATCGGTGGTGTTCGTGGCAGTTATTCTTTTCAAGATTTCAAAGAGAGGTCCTTCGCAGGAACCGACATTAGCTATTTACATCAGTGTTCGTGGTAGTTATTCTTTTCAAGATTTCAAAGAGAGGTCCTTCGCAGGAACCGACATTAGCCATTTACATCAATCTTTCTGTACTACACTTCTTCAGTTCTTAAATATTCAGGATCAGAAAAATCAGGGTAGGAGATTAAACCCAAAATAGAAGAAAAAGACAAAAGTCACAACCCCGCACACTCTTCCCAAAGAGTCTGGTTCGTAAAACCCCTACCAAACTCAACCCTCTTCATTGATGGCTCTTCCTGCACAGCGCAACCCCGGTGTCCCAAAACCACAACCCACCATCTGCACACCCCAAGAGGAAGGAACCGACTTCACCTTACTAAGCTGCAGATTACGCATAGATGCAACCACCTGGTTGATGGAGTTAGACCCAAACGATCGACTCAGAGAACAGCTAGGCGACAAAGGTGAAGACTCAGACAAAGGCGACGGCGGAGGAGATATCACGATTGAAGTCAAAGATAATAACAGAGCATTCTTAGGAAAGTAAGAAGTTTAAGAAGAAAACAGAGCACTCTAGTCTACAGTACTTTGCATTCCTCTCACCAATTATTTACACTACAGCTTTACAAAGGATCGTTGGATGTATAATCGCCACGTGTAATCTATCTAATGATCACCGGACAATCTCAATTTCAAATTCAACTTAATACGTGCCGAATCCGTGGGGTTACTAGATTCCAAGAGAGAGAGGAGACAGATAGATAAAGACAGTTCCCTACTCCCTAGTGGATGGGTTTGCCCTCCTTTTTTGTGTTGCCTTGATGTGATGGATGTGTGTACAGTGTCAAGTTTTCAATTCAAAAGTTCAAACTAGTAAGTGGAGGAACTCTCCATATATAAGACCACAGGATTCCAATCTCATTAGCAATGTGGGACTATTCCCAATACTCCCCCTCACATGTAACCCCACCGTTAGGTGGTGTATATGTGGTAGTATATGTGGCAATACATATCACTTTTCAGGTGACTGGTCCCTCTTTGGGTGACTGATCCCTCTTTGGGTGACATATAGTCCCTCTTTGGGTGACATATAGTCCCTCTTTTTGGGTGATCGTCCCTCTTTGGGTGACTGATCCCTCTTTGGGTGACATATAGTCCCTCTTTTGGGTGATCGTCCCTCTTTGGGTGACTGATCCCTCTTTGGGTGACATATAGTCCCTCTTTTGGGTGATCGTCCCTTTTTGGGTGACCATAGTCCCTCTTTTGTGCATTTTGCGTCCCTCTTTCGGTGACTTGGCCTCTTTTTTTAGGGTTATTATGGGAGGGAACCTGGAGCTCTGATACCATGTCAAGTTTCCAACTCAAAAGTTCGAACTAGTAAGTGAAGGGGCTCTCCATATATAAGACCACAGGATTCCAATCTCATTAGCAATGTGGGACTATTCCCAATATACAGCACCTCCGGTCGTGTTTTTTTAGCCTTCTAGTTGTGTGTCACGTGTGTGTACGTGTAAAGTAGGTTTATTTTATTTTATTTTAGGGAAGCAATAAGCAAATATGCTTTGGTTAAGTGTAAACTCAAATGATTTTGGATAATGTTTTTCGTGATTTTAATATGTCTACAGTGGATACATTTTATAGAATAGCTACCGTATTATGTTACAACAGATTGTGGGTATTCTACTTAAATCCAAACTTTTCACTGAGTTACACGTAGGGCATCTTATGGTTACAAGAGAATAATCCAATCCAATCCAATCTGAATTCCTTAAGACTCGACTGTGGTTATGTGATCACATGTGGGAATTCCGGGTGTTGGTTTGTATGCGATAACACGCCCCCACAAATGCAACGTAGGAGGCCCAATGTTGCATTTGTCACGGAGCCATTGAAAATAGCTCGTGGGCAGTGGCTTGGTCAGACAATCAGCAACTTGGTCCTTTGAAAAGATGAAGCGAACAGTAAGCAAGTTGCGTTGCACTTGATCTCGAACAAAGTGGAAATCGATTTCTATATGTTTGGTTTGAGCATGGAAGACCGGGTTTGCCGATAAGTATGTAGCTCCAATGTTGTCGCACCATAAGATGGGCGTAAGTGGTAACCGATAGCCAATCTCATGGAGTAGATGTCGTAACTAGGTGACTTCGGCAGCTGCATTGGACAATGCCTTGAACTCAGCCTCGGTGCTAGAGCGGGCCACCGTTGGCTGTTTGCTTGAGCTCCAACAGATGTGATTGTTGCCCAGAAAGATTGAATAACCACCAGTGGATCGTTTGTCATTCGGGCAGCCGGCCCAATCGACATCGGGGAATGCTGTCAAAGTTGCATTGGGTGATTTGCGGAATAGCAGCCCATGAGTAATTGTGCCTTTAAGGTACCGCAATATCCGTTTGACAGCGAACCAATGAATGGAGGTCAGGCTATGCATGAATTGGCAGACCTTATTTACATCATAGGCAATGTCAGGCCTAGTGAAAGTAAGGTATTGAAGTGCTCCGATGACACGACGATATTCTGTTGGATCTTGCAACGGGTCCCCATCAGCCTTTGTCAATGGTGGCTTGGTGGCCATCGGAGTGGAGACCGGTCTAGCATCTACCATGTTTGTCTTCTGGAGAAGATCTTGAATATATTTCCGTTGTGATAGCACCATACCAATGGAAGTGTAGATGCCCTCCAGACCAAGAAAGTAGTGAAAACGGTCGAGGTCTTTCACAGGGAAATCTTCTTTTAAAGGATGCAAGATGCACTCAATTAAGTGGGCCTTATTTGAAATAAGAAGAATATCATCCACATATATGAGTATGATGAGGAGATTTCCTTGATGCCGAAATACAAAGAGTGATGTGTCAGCCTTTGATTGGTGAAACCCCAACTGTAATAGTTTGTTGCTCAATCGGGAATACCATGCACGTGGTGCTTGCTTAAGCCCATACAGGGCTCTATGAAGTCGGCATATATGATTTGGGAACTGGGGATGGACAAACCCAGGTGGTTGGGCCATATAGACTTCTTCTGTAAGATGACCGTGTAAAAATACATTTTGAATGTCAATTTGTCAAACATGCCAATCATTCATAGTTGCTAGGGCGAGGAGTGTGCGTACATTTGTTGGTTTAACAACTGGACTGAACGTGTCACCATAGTCAATTCCGGGTTGCTGGTGAAATCCCTTGGCAATTAACTGTGCCTTGTACCGATCAATGGTGCTATCAGGTAATCGTTTGATCTGAAACACCCACTTACAACCCACAACATTCTACGATGGATGGATAGGAACAACTGACATAGCAATGAAATTCATTAAAAACTATGTATTCCTGTCAAGAAAAGCAAATAAAAAATTAAATAAGAAGAGAGAGATAAATATATAAATTAATCATTGTTATTGTTTTTTTCATTGTGTTTTTCTTTTCTTTTCATTTTCTTTTTCACCCATGAAAGATTCACCCACTCATGTCCCGCACTGTATGGACTATTGAATTGTTTTTGGGAGTGGTGGGGGGAGGTGGGGGTATATTTGAGTGATATTGCTTGGGATTCTTTTTTCATTTAGGACTTAATCTAGTACTTGATACAGATACATTGCTATTTGTTACGTATGTCAAAACATGTATTCTCATCGCAATTTTTTTTGTTTAATTAAGAAAATGTAATCGGACTGAATCATGCCACTTGACATCATTCTCACGACAATAAATAGGGTGGAGAGACATCAGTACAAAACATACGCTTTGATATATAAATCGGGTAGGTGAGCTATCTACCTTATGGAGAGGCAATCGTTTTCTATTTTCGCTCCATTGATTGAAGTGATATTGGGTGTTTATAGATTACTTTTGAATTAATCATGCATTCAATTTCATACAAATATTTCAATCATTTTGTCTTTTGTATTCATGTGTTAGTAAATGAATTCATCCATTAGACCACCATTTATTTGCCTATTAGATGGTGTCAGCAATTTTCTCCTCTCACCTGAAAGCATTGGTTTGACAAAATATGGCCAAGTGGGCTTTGTTTCACAAGTATTTTCAAGTGACGGGCAAGGATCCTGGGTTTGGTTTTTTTCTTTTTTTCTTTTTTTTTAATTATTTAAGAAAATGTTTCCTAGGCTAGCATAGTACCATACACTGTCTCATTTGAGATTATTTATTTTAATTTAATTCCTCCCCTTACCATGTGAAGCCCACGTTGATGATATTGTTTCTCAAGGACATCACTGGAGTAGAGTGGAAGATTCATCCCACACTGGCTCTATAGGAAACCCTCTCCCTACTTAATTTATAAAACTAAAGAAACAAAGCTTCTTGATTATTGGGTTGCTATTTAACATTTGATTGATTGCATATTATATGACCCACCATGTTGGAGGCTTTTCACTTATCTTTTAAGAGTCCCTAATTTTCAAACAATTTCACAATGAATTAACTCATTGAAACAATTTTAAATCACTAAAAAATGTGGACAAAAATGGATTAGTAAAAAATTTATAACTTGAATAGGTGATGATGTGGAAAATATATTTACTATTACATTTTTTTGGATAAATTTTACTATTACATATTAAGTACTTTGAAAGTTGGCACTTTGAATGATTTCCTACCACAATGGTGTGCAAGTGTGTGTGTGTGTGTGATAGGAAAAATACATCATACTTTGGCCACAATCTTTAACGACCCAAAACCCATAAGAAGGTGGGATCTAACCACAAGACCTAACTATAACTAAGGGTGTCAATTGGTTCAGTTTCGATTAATCGATTTCATTCCTATCAAAATCAAAATGGAACCGATTATTAATCAATTCTAAGTCCTTAAATCAAAACCGATATAATAATCCATTTGCCTCCTCCAACATCAGGAAACACTACTGTCATTTTACACCCAACCACGACCTCTTCGACAGGTCTGTTGTTTCCTGGCCCATGACCCATGGGTGAGAAAAGAGGAGGGGTGGAGGAGGAAAGATGAGAGAGGAGACCTGAGATACCATCATTCAAACTTCCTAGGGTATGTATTCCATGTTTTAACACTTTATTGATATCAATCTAATGATTTTTTTTTTTTTTTGGTAGAAATCTAATGAGTTGATTGTTCCAAATAGTTTTCATTGGGAGAAAGTAGCCATGGAACGAATAATTTTACAGCATTCAACACTCATTTTCCATAGTCAATGTGTGTGTGTGTGAGAGAGAGAGAGATATTTTGATTAAACAGGCTTTTTTAAAATATTTATGTTATTCGATTTGATTTTTAATTAGTTTAAAACTATTTACAATAGGCAAAACCAAAACTGAAACGAATAGTAATTAGTTTCCCGGTAAAGTTTAAACGGTTTGACTCGATTTCCTAAATGATTTCGATTTCCAGTCATACCATTAACTAGGCCTTTACTGGCGTCGCAAGCCAATCCCTTTTATTAACATGGCACTAATTGGCAGAATTTCTCTTTGAATCCCCTTTTTATTTATTTATTTATTAATTTTGTGTAACTGTTATTTCTCTTTTAATCCACCCACAACATTGGCCACTTTACTTTACCCAAAAAAAAAAAAAAATTGGTCACATAAGAAGCTTCAATTCACTTAAAGGAACTAACGGATCTCAAGTTCCCAACTTTTGCATGGTGAGGCCAATTTGGTCATAGAGATGTTGAAAGAGAAGATACATAGTACCCTAAAGGGGAAAGAAAGGCCTGCACTCTCCTCCTTCTCCTGTTTGTGTATTTTTTCCTCTCATTGGGGCCTTTTGACAAGTCCTTATATTGTGGTCAAGTTGTATCAAACATCTAACTGTTCCTGCTCTTCTCCTAAATTCAGCACTTGCAGCCTCACCTGATTCTCTTCTCCTGTTCCAATCCAAAGTTGATTTGGCCGATTCCAAGCTACAAATTCTACTTCTCGATGAACCTTCACAAATTCTTAGGGATTAGTAGTAACACACCCAATGTTAAAATTTTAAGATATTTTATGGGCTAAATTAATTATAAGGTTAGTTGGTTCAGTGGGAGTCTAGTTACAGGTCGACCAGTTTAAGTATGATTAGAGATGGACCAACCTGGTCCACTGTGGGACTGGTCCAGGATTGTGGTGGTATTGTAAATACTAATGGTTAGAGTCCCCACAGTCACGGTGTTATTTTCTTCTCTTGTTCTCATACGCAGAGAGAAGGTCAAAGGATCCCGACAGGCTGTGGAATACTCTGATCCAAGCATTCCAAGCATTCAAAGCAAAAAAAATGGTCAAAAATCAATTTACAGCAAGAGATATGTGTCTTATCATCTCTTTTCAATACCCATTGTATTCTAATAATCTGTGTGGTATGTTCGTTAGGGTTCATGAGAAATCCTATGGGAAAAACCCAAAGGAGATCTAAAAATTCTTACAGTGGTATCAGAGCCTCTCACACAGACCTAGGAATGATGGGAAAGTATTGTAGAGATTGTATGTTTGAATGGATTGGAAAAGGGAGAGATTTTTCTTCCAAAATTCTCTACGAACCTGTCTAGGGTTTGGACCCATGAAAATTTTTTTGGACCGTTAAAAAGTAAAATAAATCATATAGTATTGTAGGTCTCGGAGAGAGGGAGGTGGCGACATAAGGTGGGTCGCAGGAAGTAACCTGACGAGCCCTCATGAGCTGCCTAAAAAAGAGCGTGAGATCCACGCGCCGGAGGCTATTAAAAAAAGAAAAGATGAAAATGAGTAGGGTTGACGTCACCTGGTGTAAGCACCCCATTTTTGCCATCCCTAGCTGAGCAAAGTCTTACTGGAGCGTAGACAACAAAGTGGAAGAAAAGAGAGAAAGTTTGGAAAAGTACAAGGGAGGCGAGTGAAACTCTCTCAAAAATGATAGTCGATCACTCCTGGCATGCTCTCTATAGTGTTTTGAGAAGAGCTGAGATGATCCCCAGTGTTAAGTGAAACCATATGGCAGGTTGGTGAATCCCAATGCAAGGTTTGAATTTTGACAGTGACTTTGAGGAGGTTTTCGGTAGGCCCCACAGTAAGAAAATGGGTTGCAACCTGCATGGATGCGTAGGTCTTGGAAATACATTCGAAATGAGACTAGAATCGCTCAATTCTGATGTTAAATGAAGAAGATACGACGATTTTAGTCTGGGAATAAGAATAAGGGTATTTTCTGAAGATTAATAATATCTGGGGGCTTGCATGCAAATTATCGTAAGTTTAATTATTTAAACTTCATCTTCTCGTATCTCGCTCATCTGACGTCCAAATAAAGTGATTCCAGTGTCATTATTCCTCATTTTTGGTGCTCTACAAAGTGGATTTGAAAAATCTAGAGCAGAGGTCTCCGAGAGATCCCATGCAAAGCTGCAAGCCGATATGCCCGCTTAAACTTCAATTCCTCATAATTTTATTATCCGACGTCCAAATGAGGTGATTCAAACTCCAATATCTTTCATTTTTCGTGCTCTACAAAGTGGACGTGGAGAATTTGGGATAGATGTCTCCGAGGGATCCCATGCAGAGCTGCAAGTCGATATTAAACTTCAATTCCTCATAATTTTATTATCCGCCGTCCAAATCACGTGATTTCAGTGCCATTATTCCTCATTTTTAGTGCTCTACAAAGTGACATGGAGAATTTGAGGCATAGGTTTCTGAGGCAATCCATGCAAAGTTGCTAGCCGAATTATCATAAATTGGCCTGTTTAAACTTCAGAAATTCATAAGTTGGCCATTTTACATCCAAATAAGGTGATTCAAGCCCCAGTATTCCTCATTTTTAGTGCTCTACAAAGTGAACGTAAAAAATTTGGGATAAAGACTGTCGAAAGATTTCATTGGGAATGATAGCAGAAATGACCTATGAAATGATAGAGAGAAAAATCAATCTTGGCCCAACTCAGCTCAACCCATATCAGTCCAACTCAGTCAACTCATGTCGGTCCAACCTAACCAAGTCAATCCAGCTCAAGTCAGTCCAAACGAAACTGGTTCACCCATGTGCAGACAATTGTCATATGTATATATATATATTATATATTGTGTATTATATATATATATATATATATATATATATATATATATATATATATATATATATATATGTCCAAAAAGAGAAAAAAACTCAAGAAAGGCAGATAAGTAGGACGGTTTAGGAAAGAGAGAAAGTGAGAGAGAGAGAGAGAGAAATCCATTTGGCCGTGGGTCCCAATGGCAAGAAAAAGAAAAGAAAAGGAGAATCCAAGCCGTGAGAAATAGAGGGGCCCATGGTTGGAGGAAAAAAAAAAGAAGTCGTGAGGAGAGAGAAAAAGCCGTGGGAGAAGAATAAGGAAAGAAAAAAAAGGAAAGAAAAAAAAGAAAAAATCCAATGAGAGAGATAGAGTTTCGACGGGACTCTAAAGAGGGAAATAGATGGGGCCCACTAGTGGTCCGGTTTAGGTAAGATGAGAGAGAGAGCCGTGGGACCTAGAGAGAAAAGGAAGGAAAAAAATAGGAAAACTCTAAGTGACCTAAAGGAGAAGAACAAGGAAAAGGAAAGAAAGAAAATAAAAGGAAAGGAGAGAGAGAGAGCCATGGGACTCTAAAGGAGAAGAATAAAAAAAAAGGAAGAAAAAAAAACAAAAAAAGAAAGAGAGGGACGGTCCTAAGAGGGAGAAAAGAGAGGATCTAAGAAAAAGCCGAAATTGACAAAAGGAAAGAAAAAAGAAGGAAATAAAATAGAGGAAGGAAATCAAAGAAGAGGAGGACGGTTGAAATGGGTTGGAAAAGGAGAGAGAGTCTAAGAGAAGAAGAGAAGAAGAAATAGAGAAGAAGAAAGAGAGAAGCCGAAGAAGAGGAAGAAGAAGGAAAAGAGAAGAAGTGAAGGAAGAAGGAGAAGCTAAGAGAGAGAGAACTATCTGCAAAGAGGTAAGTCCATTCTCTATTATTATTTTCTAGTACATACTAGTAATTCATGGCCCCTCACCCACTGCTATAACCAAAACTTTGGTTTTGATAGATTCGATGATGCTAACATGTCGAAAATTGCTTGAATATGTCTATTTTTGATAAATCATTATCAGAGATGTTATATTGTGTGCATGTTGATACTGTAATGCTCATGTTTAATTTTTTGTATGCATTAGAATATCTTTAAAGTACTTAATGGAGAAAAATTGAATGTCATATGATGATTTTTAAGTATTTTAATGTTTTTCAGAAGGTGGATTTCAAATCTGGAATATGATTTTGGAACATGCATCTCATATGATGAATTTTGAGCCCAAAATTTTATAAAATACTCATTCATATGTTAAAAAAATTTCCTAGAAATTTTGACTCGTTTGGAGTTGAGAAAGTAGAGATAAAAAAGTCCTAACGATGCTACTATCCTTCTCGGGTACAGTGCAAACCCTCATCGAAAAAGCTCTAAAAATAGAATTTACGGCCATAATTTGATAATCTTTCCTTCAGAGAAAGTGATAAATATGAAGTCAAGAAAAATTTGGCACTGAATTTGAATTTTTTTATTTTTTATGTATTTCATATGATTTTTGAAGTGCACCATGGTCTGTTTTAGGGTCAGTTATAACACATTGAATTGCATGAATGAAGTGTGATGATTGAACCCTGAGGATCTTTCTATTTGCATAATATTTTTTAATTAAGTGTTAGATATATCAGTTATCTACATGACCATATGCCTGAATTCTATTTTCAATGAGTGGTTGATTTTATATAGAATTTATGGTGCAACTGGTCAGAATCTGAAACAGACACATGCCTTCACTTGTGGTGCATATTCGACCCATTTTGGTTCCCTGTTAGGGTTTTTCATCTTGAAACAAAATCTAGGTCTCTGAGTCCTCTTTCAGATGATGTATTTTGAGCTTGATTTGAATATGTATGAGGCCCCATATGCATGTTTTGGCAAAGGTCAATAAAATCTATTGATTGTAGTAAAAGTCATGAAAATCTATGCATAAGTGTCCTGTAGAGACTTTTTCAGACATCACTTCCTTGAAGGAGAAAATAACCACATGAGTCTGGAAGACAACCAAGTTAACAGATAAATTTTTTCATGATTGAAGAATATCCTATGATTATTTTTCCATGACTGGTTCAAAAATAAAAATCAGTCTGACCAGTTTTCATAGTTTGACCTTGTAAGCATGATTTAGACCGTTAGATTTCCATCATATTGTGCCTCAGAAGAATTTGAGACCATTAGATCCTGATCATGAGCATCTTATTCGAATTTGAACCATTAGATCTTAATCATGAGTATCTTATTTGAATCTAGACCATTTGATTGTTTTGATGATTGATTTGAATGGATAGATTATCCTTTTTGAATGATTTAATTGAATTTGAATGGTTGGATTGACCTCATGAATGTTTTGATTGAATTTGAACCATCGATCAAATATGATCTTGATCACATTGATGATGATCGATTACATCAAATCTGAGTTGTCAATCAAATATGATCTTGATCACATTGTTGATGATTGATGCTTGATCAATGCTTTCACATGCTTGCTATTATATTGATTCATATCCTTTATTGCTATATTTGAGATGATATATACTGTTGTTGTTATATTTAAATGATATTTATTATTGGTAATAATTTAATTTCTGCAACACTGATGCAGCCCAATTGCATCCATGTTCAACAATTATATCATTACATCAAGGCCCAAGCCCACAAAGTCCATTTGACCCAAAATTATTTGGCCTAAGACCAAGGTATGAACCATGCTATAAAAGAACCAAAGAATCTAGCCCTAGCCACCTTAAAACCAGACCCTTTTTGATGATCTTTCAAGTCTCTAGTGGAGAGTGAGGTGGTATTTTCTGTTCAATGATTCTAGAATCTTCTTTACATTGGAGCTTGCATCAAGATATTAGAATTTACATCAAAACTTTAGAACTTATATCAATGCATATTGGGATAAGTTTCAATGCCTTGGAACAAGAATCAACACATTGGGACAAGTTTCTATGTATTGAAAATTTTTAAATCATTTATATATATTTTTTTTTTCTCTATGTACAATCTCAACCTTAGAATTATAAAGGATGGTTGAGATTATTTTGAGTTATTTAAGGTTTGTTAAGCCTATAAATAGTGGTTTATTCTCATGTAATAAGGGAAGATGATTTGATGAATGAAATTTGGATTGAAGTTTATCTTCTCCTTTGAACCTTGAAAAGTTCATCTTGAAACCTAAAAGAGTTTCACTTCAACCTTGAGGAGTTGAAATTTTTCTATCCCTTGAAACCTTGAAGAAGTTTCATTTCATCCTAGAAGAGTTGTAACTTTATTCTTCACCTACTTCCTAGAAGAGTTGTAGGCCACCTTTGGAGTTGATTTACATCTTAGAAGAGAAGTAAGTCACCTCACATTCATTTCCATCAATTATATTATTTTTATCTTTAAAAAAAATTCAAAAATTCATTTTCGCACCTCACGGCAATCCTTTTTTTACCAATTTTGTCATATCTTACACTCTCCTGATTCGTTATTTTTTCATAAGCCAAAGTCGACCTACATCATTTGGTATCAGAGCTTTGGAGGAAAGGATTTCTGATCATGACACTCACTATGGATACAAATCCATTGTATCACATACTAGTATCACAAAAGTTCAATGATTGTATCATTCCACCATTATCACTTATTTAATTTGTCAATGCATTGAGTGATCCCTATATACATCATGGGCATAACACATTTGGTTATCAAATGCTTGATGAATTTACTAATCTTCCATTTGAACCTGGTGGAATTGAAATATTTTTGGTGGGTAGAACAAGAATTCGAAGACGAATTCTTTTAAAGAAGGAAAGAATGATGCAGCCCAATTGCATCCATGTTCAACAATTATATCATTACATCAAGGCCCAAGCCCACCAAGTCCATTTGACCCAAAATCATTTGGCCTAAGACCAAGGTATGAACCATGTATAAAAGAACCAAAGAATCTAGCCCTAGTCACCTTGAAACCAGACCATTTTTGGTGATCTTTCAAGTCTCTAGTGGAGAGTGAGGTGACATTTTTTATTCAATGATTCTATAATCTTTTCTACATTGGAGCTTGCATCAAGATATTGAAACTTACATCAAAACCTTAGAACTTATATCAATGCACATTGGGACAAGTTTCAATGCCTTGGAACAAGAATCAACACATTGGGACAAGTTTCTATGTATTGAAAATTTTTAAATCATTTATATTTATTTTTTATTTTCTCTATGTACAATCTCAATCTTAGGATTATAATGGATAGTTGAGATTATTTTGAGTTATTTAAGGTTTGTTAAGCCTATAAATAATGGCTTATTCTCATGTAATAGAGAAAAATGATTTGATTAATGAAATTTGGATTGAAGTTTATCTTCTCCTTTGAACCTTGAAGAGTTCATCTTGAAACCTAGAAGAGTTTCACTTCAACCTTGAAGAGTTGGAACTTTCCTATCCCTTGAAACCTTGAAGAAGTTTCATTCCATCCTAGAAGAGTTGGAACTTTATTCTTCACCTACTTCTTAGAAAAGTTGTAGGCCACCTTTGGAGTTGATATACATCCCAGAAGAGAATTAAGTCACCCCACATTCATTTCCGTCAATTATATCATTTTTATCTTTAAAAAAAAATTTTAAATTCGTTTTCGCACCTCACGACAATCCTTTTTTTACCAATTTGGTCATAACATAATATTTATTTTTTGGATTAGTGTATTTTATTTGCTCTAGTGTCAAAGCCATTACTTATAATAATGTAATAAGTACTTCAAAAAAGAAGCAATCAAATGTAATGGGAAGTGTGGAAAGTTTTAATTTGAATTTATAAAATAATATTATTCGTGTGATTTAAACGTCAATTAATAAAATAAAGATGCTGAGGACTTTATGTAACTTCAGTTCGACGACTTTATGTAACTTTATGTAACTTCAGTTTGACAATTTTACGTAACTTTATGTAACTTCAGTTTGATCAGGATCTCTCCCTTACAATAGGATAGATAGAATTTTCTGCATTAACAATAAATAATAAATAAAGGGGAAGGGATTTGTGTCAAGATAAAATGGGATAGAGTTTTTATCAGTAAATGTCCTTCATCTTGGGAACAAATTACAAATAGTTGTGGTTATAGAGGACTCTGTTGCTGATTTACTGTTATGAGACAAAGGATGCATGTCGTTATCCTATCATTTAGAAAACTAGGGATTCCTTCCATCATTCTCATATGAAAGAGGATTCTTCTGAGGCAAGAGGGTCATGCGGCTGATCCAAGGGTTGGATTTTAGTCGCCTTGACAGCCCATAGATGCGCAAGAGAGGATTTCTATCCCTATCCAAGAAGAGAGATGGTATTCAGAGATATATTTTCAGATGAGCAACTGGCTTTGTACATATGCACAGCCAGATACTAAGAAACCTTTCCAATAAATAAAGAATCAGGGGGTGCACAAGAATTAAATGAGATTTGAAAGGGTTTGGTGGGATGTCACATCTCTATTTCTTTTATTTTTGTTGACAGAGATCCAGAGTTTAAGAAAGCACCGATTCCTGACGTATGAAAAAAAAAAAAACAAAACAAAACAAAAAAAACAAAAAAAAAAACCTACGAAAATGGAGAATGGTTGATCTACATGTATTTATATTTTATTTAGATTCAATCAGACCCTATATTTAATGGGTCCTACACCACATCAAAGATAATGAGATCCTATGAAGAATACATGTAAATGCAATCAAAGATAATGGGATCCTATAAAAAATACATGTAAATATAGGTCGAGGGATCTCATGATCAGTACCTAATAAGTCTGAAAAATCCAATCTGGCCATGCTGATCATTCAGTGTGTTGCATAGGATTAGTCTCGGCTGAGCACATGCAGAATTGATCGATCTGGCCAAGTTTATTCTGATCCCTCTAAACCATTGAGAGATTGAAGATAATGTTAAGTTCCATCACATGCCCTTCCATTTATTGTTAATTCTTGATAACCTAAGGGTCGTTATGTATTTCATGATGGTCTAAACGTTGTGATATCCTCTTCTTGATGGTCTTAGAGTTTTGAAAGCTAGATTTTAGTTTTCATCTATTGGCTAACTCCAATTGAGTTATAATTTGAAATGTGTGTATAGATATTTAGGTTTACCTATGGTTCAAGGTTTTCAAATGGAATCGGCCGGATCTAATCAATTTGTTCTGATTTTGAACCTGGTGGATCTTAATCCGATACCATTTTTAATATTACTATATAAAATATCAATCACTTATCAACCTCTCATTGGAGCCATACACCCGATTTTAGACATGGCCCACAGTCCCATCATACTTGCACTATATATGTGGTGTAGATAGGTCGGCTCCATTATAGAAGCCCTATGGATCTCAATTAAACAAATGGAAGGAAACTTCATGGGTGAGAAAAGTAGGTACGTCTCTATCAATCACGCTTTCGAGTTCTCAGTGATCCAAACAAATCCTTCTCTTTTTTTTGTGCAAAATTTCTTGAGTCGTCCAAATACTATCCTTTCAGATTTTCAATATATACCATATGTAGCTCCATCCAAATGCAGGGAGTGGTAGAAAAGATGCCATATATAAGAACGATTCTGACAATATATATATATATATATATATATATATATATATATATATATATATATATATATATATATATATATACACCGATCTAGTGAGGCAATGTGTATACAACCAACATTCCCTTCTTCCCTCCAAGCTCGGATAATATCAGGCATGATACTTGGAAGATATTTTAATTATGAGACGGTATAGTAAGTATCTAGGTAATTACAATCTCATTTCTACCCAAAAAAAATTTATAATCTTATTTTTTTTTTTTAATAGAACACTTAACTTAGAACAACTACGAGAATCTGGATTAGTGGCCAGTTGTTTAGTAGAGGTCTGTAGTGGCGTCCTTTAAAACACATCATATACTCAACCCATGTGCATACCAAGTATGCTGTCAACTTCTTAGGTCCATACCCATCATTTACAGTCCATAGATTCTGTTAGGTATACTGATGATTCAACCAGCAAAGCATGAGGCGAGGTAGAGGTGGTGGCCGTGGAATAATTCTGTTGTGTTGCACCTTTGGCTGTGTGATGCCACTTTGTCGTCGAGTGCGGGGAGCATCGCATGGTTTGTTTATTGATATGGCATCAGTAGGGGGGCTAATGATGAGGGAGGGTCCACGGGAGAGGGAGGTGTCAAGGAAGGGCTTAATGGGGGTGGAAGCACTATGGATGTAGGGGGTGGTGGACAGGGAGGTGTCGAGGAAGGGTTTAATGGGGGTGGAAGCACTATGGGTGTAGGGGGTGGTGGACACGTTCTTGAAGGAGGAGGGAGAGAGGGCTTGGGGGGGGACCTAATAGGGAGGGAGTGGAGGGATTAGCTCGTGGGTCGATATAGTGGATGTGGTACAAGGAAAAAGGGTTTCGTCAAAAACTACATCACGGGCAATAAACACTCACCTTGATTGTCGATTTAAATACTTATAGCCTCGGTGGGATGGGCTATAGCCAATAAACACGCAGTGAGTTGATTGAGACTCTAATTTATTAAAAGTGTATGGCCGAAGGTATAGGCAGCAAGCATACCCCCCAAAGTGCGTAGCATTTTGTAATCCGGTGGCTTTCCGATTAACTTTTCAAATGGTGTTAATTAATTACCAACGGTCGATGATGGTAACCGATTAATGAGGGAACAAGCCGATTCAAAAATCATCCCCTAGAACCATTGAGGTAGGGTGTTGTGAGCCATTATGGACAAACTAGTATCAACCATGTGTGTCTGTGCTTATGCTCGTCCGACCCATTTTTTTCGTGGGTGTGAGGACAAGAGAAGCGATGAATAATGCCCATTTTAACTAAAGCCGTAGAAATAGATTGATACTCACCACCTCAGTTAGATTGTAGTGCCTTTATTTTGTGGTCTAGAAGACATTCAATATGCGTCTTAAATTGGAGGAAAACATTAAGAGCATCAACTTTTGTGGGAATTAAAAATGTTTTTTTCTCCTATTATGTTTGTAAATACAACAAGGGTAAAATTATCTAAATATAACAATGTTAGCTAATGAGGTGGGTCAATAATTGTTATCAACTTTAGGGTGTCTCTATATAACAATCATAGGTCAAGAGTGGTATAAATAATTTACCCAAAATTTTCAGAACGATTAACATATTAATGAGTAAAATTGTCTTTTAATTTTTTTGGGTTTTCACAGTCAATTAAATGAGAAT
Source organism: Protea cynaroides (assembly GCA_028583415.1). Classification (NCBI taxonomy): domain Eukaryota; kingdom Viridiplantae; phylum Streptophyta; class Magnoliopsida; order Proteales; family Proteaceae; genus Protea; species Protea cynaroides. The sequence goes on from CM053276.1 coordinate 122,794,483, forward strand.
GGATATAATTGTTAGAAACTACTAGGTAGTAGTTGAAATTAATCCATAGTTCATAGTTCAGACATAGTACATGTAATTTTTCTTTTTATTTATGAAAACAATTGCTTAGCCAAACTTGTGATTCACATTAGGAATTTGGTAATTTGCAAAGCACGTTATAGCTCTAGCTTGTACGTACCACCTTGCAAAGGAAGGTGCAGTATTATACTAATTGGTCCTCTCATGTGTCCTTTGGTGGGCCCCGTATGGAGTCCGAACTAATTCTGAAGTCAAATGTCAAAGGTCAAATAATGAATTCCTGGCCTAAACAAAGGATTTGTACCTAATTATGTGAATTTTGCTTTAAAAAGTTTGAATTTGGAATTTGGATTAGTGAATAAAATGAAGGGTCCCTCCTGGAATTTTGTGACAGAGATTTCCACAGAGTCGGTGGGTGTTGAATTGAAAAATCTAAAGTGAGGGAGATTCGTAGAACAAAATCCATTTCATTGGATGTAGACATGAGGGCATGAGATCCTAACAATATTATCTGATCGATGTTAATTTGTAATAAATAATATTTAATTGTTGATTTGGGGAATGTTTAGTTCGTTAGCTGTCTGTGACTCTGTACTCTTTAGGCGGTGGTGAGATTTGTCAAGGGTTTATATATATATATATATATATATATATATATATATATATATATATATATATATATATATATATATATTTTTTTTTTTTTTTTTTTTTTTTTTTTTGGGTAGATGGGTTTATATATCTTTGGTCGTTCTTTAGCCCTTCCTTCCACTTTCCATTCAGAGCTAACGTATGGAAATTGTCTTGCTCGCGCTATGAGTTTCGTTATCGTCTGGGCCTTCCTTTCTCTGCCTTTCCATATTGAGACACTGAGTCTCCATGGTTTGAACTGGTTCAAACCTTCCGTACCTAATAGTTCCCTTTTTTTGATACATTTGTCTCCACCTTTTTTTTTTTTTTTTGGGGGGGGTGTGTTGGGGGGTTTGAAATTTCTCTTATGATAATGATAAGAGCTGTTCCTAGGTCATTTCTCTTATGTTAATGATAAGAGCTGTTCCTAAGATGTATGACAGTTATTTTCAACCTTAGATTTTTTGAAACTATTTGAATTTTGAATATTGATGTTTCAAGTGATTGATTGACTTCCTTTCCGTGCTTTCCCTCGGATGATCACTTTGTAATCTCCTGATTTATCTCCTTGAAGGACTGGAGAAAATCGACACAAAATATTTATATAAACTCTCACGTACACGGATTGTCTATCGGAGAATTATTAAAAAAATTTAATCTTTTATGGTATCAAACGTCGTGCGACTAACGTCTCTCATCGATCCAACCATCTTTGTCGGTTGATGGTAAAATCCCAAACTAAGGACTGGACTTTCCTTGTTTCTTTCATTCTCGTTTTTTGTTCTTATTCTTTTCACAGGTAATACTAATGACTTTCGATTTTAACAATTTGCCTTTTGCCATAGCTCTTACGTAACTTCAGCCAGCCATTATCCAACAAATTTCACATTTTCGGGCCATTCTATGGTAATTAAAAACACGAAAATAGCAATGCAATGTCAAAGCGTCTACATCTAGAAGGAAAAAGCATTAATTAATATAACAGTAAGGAGAAGATCCAGATTACTGATTAATTACCAAACTCATATAGATCAATGCAACTTCCATACGTTATCTCTTCTTTTCATCATTTCAATGAAATTACAACTTCAGAAACAGATATAGATGGATGCAGACGTGGACCATTTCTGAGTTCCGTAAACTGCATGCTGGCTTACCCAGGACTCACGGATGGGAAGGTCACATAATTCATATAGAGGATTTGTACGTATTAATTGATTTCAGATCTCTTGATAGATGTGGACCATTTGGTGTTGACAACTATCTCCTTAAGGGGTATTTTTCACAGTTTAATTTTAATCTACATGGAGAAGGTGTGTCAAAATCAAAATTAAGTCCTATCATAAATTAAAACCCAACCAATTTGATTCAGTCCGAACCAGAATAAGACCAAAACATATTGGCTTTGTTTTTAGAGCCAGTGAGACACCGAAAGAGGATCGGATCATCAGTTGATCCAAACAATCAATGGGCTCAAAACAAATCCAAACTATCCCGATAATGGATTGGTAAGGCCCCATTAAGCCAACAATACTTTGCTAGCTAAATATCCATGCAAGAAATTAACCAAAAACAAACTAGCCTGATAATTGTCTGATAATATTACTAAACATACATATAGGAAACCAAAATCAGACCCATAATGTACCAATAAGATCTCATTAAACCAGCCCGAACAAAAAATCGTCCTTGACCAAATCGACCCCCCATTGCCCCTTGACAAAAAGGCTACTCAGGTATGAAAATTTCCGTATGCGAAGTTCATGGTACTTCATCGTTTCCAGGCTCCTTATGTTCCAGTATTTGACTTCAGATCTTGTGAGGACAAGGTGAAAAAATCTGAAAGTTTAATTATCCTCATTTTTATATTTGAGTTTACATGTTGTGAAACTTGTCTACCCTCATTACACTCAAACTGGGATCTGGAGAGTTCTCACCTTCAGATCTCATCCACTCATGCCAGTGGAGGGTAAGAAGACTAGAGTGGCCACCTAGATAAGGTCTAGCACCTATAAATGATGTCCCTCAATGGAGGGACACTAATAACTCGCGCAAATGGAATGGCTATCTTGTCTCACCAAAGGTGGGTAAGTGTCAAATTACGAGTTGGGAATGTGTTAGGCACCCAACTCGTCCGGTTGAACTGGTCTCCCTAAATCCTATCCTTTCCTACAGTTTAATAATGATTGGAGCTATCTATCCAATTAATTTACAAGGTACAAGGAAAAGTCCTAATTTGATCTCTAATTCTTTACTAACTATGCATGGCATAAACTGAATTTAAACAAATTAAACAAGAAAATAATTACAAAATGAATCAAATAATTTAATGAATGGCTTAATTATACATCAAAAGAAAGGAAAAAATGATATATAACATATGACCGAGGTCTGAGAAAATCCCAGACCGTCTACGTATCCCTGTGAGGCGGGAATCAGGCCAAACGTAGTTCGGACAGGTGTGTACTTACCAGGTGTGTGCAAGAGAAGGGATGCTCCCAAAATATTGAAACGCATCCCAAGCGATGGATGCTCCCATAATCATGGAACACATCAAATGGTGAGAGATGTCCCTGCAATAGCGGGACCCATCTCAGTGTTGAGGTACTCCCTATTACAAAGAAGTCCCCTCAGTGAGGTAATCCCATAATACATGGAACTTACCTCAATTTGAGTGTGTGTGTGTGAAAATGATGCTCCCAAAATATTGGAACACATCCGAAGGATGAGATGCTCCCACAATGGTGGAACACATCTCGGTGTAGAGGTATTTCCTTCCACAAGAAAATCCCTTCGCTGAGGTAATCCCATAATACATGAAACTTACCTCAATTTGATCGAGCGTGGAGTGACCAAACTCTCCCGCAACCTACGTATCCCTCGAGACCTCTATATCTCCAGAATCAGGTCAAGCGTAGTTCCCATGGCATTGACGAGCCATGGACACGCGTGGCAACACTCAGGAAAGGCCAAATGCCTCAGCTCCTCACACACGGGGGTACACTAATATCTCACTCATATTCCATATTCGGGATATCCAGGTAGACTGCCTGTCGGGCAAGATTTATTTGAAATATTCATGGTGAACATCCAAACGGCTCAGATTCATTTTAAGCACTCATGATGAAGATCCAATGATCCAGATCACTCAAAATTACTCACAATAAAAATCTAATGGTTCAAAACCCTCAAGATCATAATCCAACCATTCAGATTCATTTAAACAACTCCCAAAGATAATCTATTGGTTCAGATCGCATCATATTATCCATAATGACAGTCTAATGGATCAAACTTATCCAAATCATTCATGATGATAATCTAACGATTCAAATTTCAAATCACATTACCATTATGATCAACAGCTATATTTCATTTCATTACATGCATAACAAGGATGGCGGAGCTAAAACACAACATGCACATGTGGAAGCCGACACATATGATTACAGAATCATCACGTATGCGAAGATACGATAATAAAAATGAAGCAAACAATCACAAAACGACATACAAGTATGGTAAACTGAAAAGAAACCAACCTGATATGCGCCGACAAGATTAAATAGCATGGTGTCGCGAGGTCGACAATGACGATCGTCACAAAATGTCGCGAGGATACCCGGGTTGATGATGAAGGTTCTCGTAGGATCTCTCAGGGATGGCCGATGATGATCATCGCAGGGTGCAAGTCACAGACAGTATGATCGCTAGGCTACTGGGTGCGAGTTGGGAGAGATGGTCGCTGGGTGAGAGTTGCGGACAGGTATGATCGCTAGGCTGCTGGGTGTGAGTTGGGGACAGATGGTCGCTGGGTGTAAGTTGCGGACAGGTATGGGATGGTCGTTGGGTGCGAGGTGTGGACAGATGTGGGATGGTCGCTAGGTGCGGGTTGCAGACAGTATGAGGAATGGTCGCTGGGTGCAGGTTGCAGACAGGTATGGGATGGTCGCCAGGGGCGAGTTGGGGACAGATGGTCGTTGGGTGCAGGTTGCGGACATGTATGGGATGGTCGCTAGGTGCGAGTTGGGGACAGATGGTCGCTGGGTGCAGGTTGCGGACAGGTATGGGATGGTCGCTAGGTGCGAGTTGGGGACAGATGGTAGCTAGGTGCAGGTTGTGGACAGGTATGGGATGGGCGCTGGGCTGCTAAGTGCGGGTTGGGGACAGATGGGCAAGGAGTGCTGGCGTGCAGACAGATGGGCAGGGTGTGCTGGCATGAGGACAGATGGGTAGGGAGTGTTGGCATGCTGACAAATGGGCAGGGGGCTCCTGGTGTGCGGACAGATGGGCAGGGGCTACTGGTGTGCGGACAGATGCGCAGGGGGTGTTACTGGGCGCGAGTTGGGGACAAATGGGCAGGGGGCTACTGGTGTGTAGACAGATGGGCAGGGGGGTGTTACTGGGCGCGAGTTGGGGACAGATGGATAGGGAGCTTCCGAGAAAAAGAAGAAAGGCCCCTTTAAAAACTCCAAACCTCCTCCTGAAATGTGAGCATCGTTGGGGTATTTATAGAAGCAGGAGGTTGGATGATGAGAGGTGGAGTGGGGGTGGATGGAGATTGAAGTCATGAGGAAGTATGGGAGGTAGCCGAATTTTAGGGAGAAGCGGCGGAGGGATTTGGGGGTATGGCCTGGTCGGCGGACAGAGGGTGGTTGTACCTCCCTCACACTTTCTCTCTCTGTCTCTCTGTATTCTCTCCCTCCTCAGCAGCCTCGTTGGGTGACGAGCTCTTGATGGGAGATCCTCCAAGCGGTTGGGTGGGTAGGTTGGCGATTGGCTCAAGAAGATGCGGCAGCGGCTGGGCGGGTAAGGTGGTTCATCCAATTTTGGGGAGGGATTTTGTAAGACCCGTGTCAATCTAACCCGGTCTTACCACCTTGAACCAGGTTTACCCATCATGATCGAGTCAAATGGACCAAGGGCGTGAAGGAGATCGAGATCCAAGGTATCAAATCGACCCAAAAACACTTAAAATAGGGGAAGGGTCGCATACCCAGCTAAGCAGGGTCGGACCTCCCAAAACAGAAAGTTAGACCCTCAGTTTTGAAGGGAGGGTCGGACAGCTTAGGACCCTAGGGTCAACGGGATCATCGACCCTCCCATCGACCCTCGGTTGCCGTAAGAAAATAAAATTAGGAAATTTCCTAATTTTCGATTGGGATTCTTTCCTAATCTCAAAGGGACTTATTTTAAGATATTCCTACTCTATTTAAAGGATGTCCCTAAGCCACTTTCACTCCTTTCACAACCCTAATTGAATTGAGAGAAAGAGAGGTGAAGGAAAAGAGGAATAAGAAAGGCAAAGAAGAGAACTTAGCAAAAAGGAGAAGAATTTCAGAGAAAAAGTAATCTTCTCAGGTATGGATACTAATTCCATGAGTTTCTACAGACCTTAGGATAGTTATTGGAGAGAGAGTGATCTCGGAGAAACCCAAACCATCAAGCTATGGTTAGGATTTCATGGAAAACCATAGAAGAATGCATGAAAGCTATCTAGGTGGTTGATTCGTGTTTCCAGACCATGGAATGAATGTTTAATGGAATGTAGAAGCAAGCCATAGGACCCCAAACACGAAGAATGGATTAAAAAGAGAGAATTGGACCAAAGTGCACAGAGGGTCGCAGAGGGACGATGACCATCCGACCCTAGGTGTTCCTGACCATCGACCCTCAGTGTTCGGAAAGTTCAGAATCTGGGGAGGGTCGCACCCAGGGTCGATCAGGACTCCGACCCTACCTCCGACCCTCAGTTAACAGAATAGTTTTTAAATCTGGAATTAATTCTAATTAAATTCTATCAGCTTTGTTAGGTCTTCTATCAATATAATAACATTGTAAAGGTGATTCTAAAGCTTGGAAAAGTATCTATTAGCAAGCTAAGGTGAGGAACCAGAACTCCAAACTAAATTGGTTAATAACAAAAACTGTTTTCTATTTCTTGAGTCCTATGCCATGCTTGATTCTATGCGAATATATTTGTAATGTGCATACAGCATGCCATCCAATATTTCTATTACTTGTTCATGCATATTTACTCTATTGTTTATAACATGATGATGATCATGATGATGATAGGAATAGACATGTGCTTGTATGTGTGTGGTTGATGTACTTGATGCGAGCGAGTATCAGGGGAGGTGTGATGAGAACGTCAATAAACGTTAACCTTTGGCGGGTCTCAGCACTTTAGCTCTATCTCTAACTCAAGTCTTGTGCATTGGCATCGTCGTATCGTCATTACTTTAGCAGAACTATTATGTCGTAGAGTATCATGGGAGGTGGTCTCGGTCCTTGTAGTCTCTGAATCTACCGAAGGGCCTTAGCTCTATCTCTATGGACATTCTGAGGGATGCTGGGGTGAGGCCTTAGATACACTTTTGGCATTAGGATTGGTTAGTTGCGAGTCCAGTTTGCAGCCCTCGCCAGCAGGGGCTTACGTCTTGGTATGGCACTATATAGCAATAAACGTAACCTTTGTTATATAATGTTCATGGTTGGGTGCATGTGAGTCGACGATAAACGTGATCTTCGGGTGACGTCACACACTTGTGTATAGAAGCGGGGTCAATAAACGCGACCTTTGACTACCTAAACCTTTCTATTGCATACTGTAAACTTTAAACCGGACCAAAGATATAAATTGATTTGCATGCATATGTATTATTGCATTGTTTTGGCTACTCACTGAGCCGTGATGTGTGTTCACCCCTCGACGTCGAATATTTTTAGTTGATGATGCAGGTTATACCGTTGAAGACTATATGAATGCGTCTGCGTATGGGAACGTGGCAGCAATGGAAGCTGAAGCTGAAGTGGATACACACGACTCCTCTTGCGAGTGCAACTTGTGTGTATTTGATTAGATATTTTATAGGTTTCTTTATTGGATTTATTAAGACATGTATTTGGTATTTAAATATTTATGTCTCAGTTGAAAACAGAATAATTTGCTATTAAATTATTAATATCATCTTAGTTTCTCAGTTCATGTTATTATAAGACTTCCGCTATTGTGTATTTACTCTGATTATGATTACGGATGTGTGTAAGTTTAGATAACGCGGGGATAGCCTTTTGAGATCCTGGTTGAACCGTTGGTTTATTAACGGTTCATCACATCATTTTGAATAGTACAGAATTGGGGTGTGACAACTTGTTATCAGAGCATCTCAGGCCTTGTCCGCTGAACTAGCATACATTCAAGACAATCGTGAACTGAGATAGGATAAAAGTAAAAACAGTAATATTAACACATTATAAGCACCAGTGATGTTTGAGACCAAATTTAAAAAGAGAATAATGCATCTATTAAAGGGGAAACAAGTTTACATATAATGAGAGAGGAACAAAACGTATATACATAACTAAAGCAGAGTACAGTCCACAACCCGGACAGTTACTCTGTAGTACAAGAAAATAAGTACAATCAAGAAGCTGGAGGTGAAGGAGGAGGCGAGGCCTCACGATCTCAGTCATAGTCCTCAGCATAGACTCTAGTCAACCAGGCTATCTGAGTCTGGGTCGTGTGTAGACTAGCAGTGAGATCGGTTACCCTCCGATCAGTTGCACGCTGTACCTCCATAAGCTCTCCCATCCGTGTATCTGATATGCGCTGGGCAGCTAACAGCTCATCCACTCTCACACGCTGAGAGTCTAGCAACTCCTCCATCCTCAGATCAGATCTGCACTGAGCCTCCCTGATCTCCTGCAGCATCTCCATCATATCAGGAGGTGGGCGTGAAGGGCCAGCCGCATAAGAAGGACCAGTCTCAGGTACAGGATCCGCCGCAGAAGAAGTACCAACACTAGCCGCATGAGTAGGTGAAGGCGGAGGTATCGCGCCAACATCCATATACATACGGTCATCATCATCGACGGGATCCACACGAGCTCTAGCAGCAGCCTCAGCATCAGCCATCTCGATACGAGTGTGAGGGCGCACCATCGCGTTCCTCTCCTCATCACTAACCTGGGCATCCCGCATACCCATCTTGCAGATTGCCTCCCAATCTAGAGGCGACGAGAAGGTCTTCTCCTGGATCTTCTCATCTACCAGGTCAACCCCCAGACGGGTTAGTAGCACTGTAATCATGCGTCCATAGGGTAGATTACCCCTATGACCTGACAATGTAGCACTAATCATAGTCCGCATGATGATGTATGGAAGGCAGACGGGCTGTCGAGTGCATATACTGTATATCAGAAACTGGGTCAGCTGAGAAACCCTCTCATAGTGCCCACTCTACGGGATCAGATTATGCTGGATAATCTTACAGAAGACCCGTAGAGTTGGACGCAAATAACAAGCTCTCATCTGCCATCGATCAGGACGGAGCAACTGATTGTCGATCTCTGCCCTCATCTCCATCTCAACAAACTGGGGCTCTCCAGACGCACATTACACCATGGGGCCATCATAGGGAATGCCCAACAAGTCGGCCAGCTGTCGATAGTCGAAAGAAATATCTACCCCTTTGACGTAGCTGGTGATGCACAACTCCTGACCATGCTCCACATCATTGTGGTTCCCCATTATCTAAAGGTTACAATAGAATTGGCGCACTAAATCCGGACATGTGCACGCGTCGTAGGTGATGACAGGGAGCCACCCCATTTCACCAAAGGCTCTCTCTACGTTGAACACGGCTAACTCAGCCAAGTTCACCATACGACCACCCTCAACCTTCTTACGGGCATAGTCAGCATACCGTGCCTCGGCTTCATTGGAACGGAAGCGAAGGGGATCACGAACTCTGGGTACCTTGGTCGGATACCCATCGACCCTCGCATCGACCCTCAGCTTTCGGGAAGAACAGGTCATTCCCAGGGTCGGATACCAAGGGTCGGACATACCATCGACCCTCACCATCGACCCTGCATAGAAAAGACAGTATTTTTTTTATAAAATGAGCTAGAATTGGAATTGATTATTGGTTAGCGTGCCTACATGAAATATAAAAGACTTCTCACCTATTTTGATGATTTTCAGGCACCACCAATCACAGAAAAGAATTATGTCTGGACGTAGGGTGACCCGACAGACCCGAAATGTAGTCCCACCACCACCACCCGTGGAGGAGACCAGTCAAGAAAATAACTATTATTTTATATACCATCCATTGTCCACATAATTTCCTCCATGGATGAATGCTTTGGGTTTTTCCTAAATCCTATCTTCTTCATAAACTATTCTAGGCTCTCAATTTATCATGAAAAATATGTTCATACCTTAAGCTTGCTGAAGATTCAGAGTTTTCTCTGAATTTTCTTCCTCCTTAGTCTTCCTCTTCAATTTTCCTTCTCTTCCTTCTCTTCTCTTTCTCTCACTCTCAGTTTGAGTTCTAAAAGAGTGAAAGAGGCTAAGGGACGTCCTATTTATAGAGGAAAACCCTCCATAAGATGCCCTAATGAGTTTAGAAAAGACCCCCCTTCGAATTAGGAAGGTTTCCTAATTTTCGATTCTGACTGGGTTCGTGTAGTCGGAGGTGGGGTCGCAGAATCCGTCGACCACACCTTTTGAAATGTTCGACCACACGACCAAAATTCATGTGGTTGGACTATTTTGAGGTGTGGTCGGTCACACCTATTTAGGTATGCGACCACACGCTCATAATTGACTGTTTTTTGGTTGATTTCATACCTGGTCTTGCGATTTCTTCACGCACTTGGTCCACTTGGCTCGACCATGATAGGTAGACCTAATACAAGGTGGTAAGACCGGTTAGTTTGATACGGATCTTACAGGGCTACTGGTGTGCGGACAGATGGCAGGGGGCTACTGGTGTGCGGACAGATGGGCAGGGGGGTGTTATTGGGATCGAGTTGGGGACAGATGGGTAGGGAGCTTTCGAGAGAAAGAAGAAAGGCCCCTTTAAAAACTCCAAACCTCCTCTTGAAATGTGAGCATCGTTGGGGTATTTATAGAAGCATGAGGTTGGATGAGGAGAGGTGGAGTGGGGGTTGATGGAGATTGAAGTCATGAGGGAGTATGGGAGGTGGCCGGATTTTAGGGAGAAGTGGCGGAGGAATTTGGGGGTATGGCCTGGTCAGAAGATAGAGGGAGGTGGTTGTACCTCCCTCACACTTTCTCTCTCTGTCTCTCTCTATTCTCTCCCTCCTCAGCAGCCTCGTTGGGTGACGAGCTCTTGATGGGAGATCCTCCAAGCGGTTGGGTCCGTAGGTTGGCGATTGGCTCAAGAAGATGCGGCAACGGCTGGGCAGGTAAGGTGGTTCAGCCGATTTTGGGGAGGGATTTCAAGGGACAGGTGGGAGTAGCAACATGGTCTGGCCGGCAGACAGAGGGGGGTAGGTGGCTGCCGGCTTTTGGGGAGGGGTTTCAGGGGTATGGGTTGGTCAGTGGACAAAGGGAGGTGGCAGTACCTCCTTCTCCCTCATTTTCTCTCTTTCTCACTCTTTCCCACTCTTTCTCACTTTTTCTCTTTTTCCCCTTTTCCCTCACTTTCTCTCTCAGTTTCTCACCCTTTCTCACTCTTTCTCTTTCTCACCTTTTCCCTCACTTTCTCTCTCACTTTCTCACTATTTCTCATTTGTTGAAAACCAACAGTAGAATTCAACTCGATCAGAGGTGGTAAAAATGGGGTGCTGACAGATTTCTTGATTAGTAAGACCCAAAAGAGGGAACTCTTGATCAATTGGAGTATGACAACGGTCCTATTGATGGCTAGACCACTTTTTCGAGTGCATGTATGGAAATTGATTCCTTTTACCTGTCACGTTCACATTTTCCAAAATGAATATCTCAATTTAATTTAGGCAACCTAACCTGATCGAATTTAGAGCTGTAATAGATAGAAGAAAATTCTGGAAGGCATTGAACAAGGATGGAGGATGGTTTTTTTACTAAGCTTTCACGCAATCTTGGGAAAGTTAAACCATGGTGGTCTCCTACTGAAGGTTTATAAATATGGCGATAAATTGTCATCAAGGCTTCAAGTTTTAAACTTAGATTGTGTTGAGAAATATTTACAGGCAACATGGCACGTTCTTTGTTTTTGCTGTTAGCCTTTGCTTTTGCTCTGCTCTCTTCTATGGCTTCTGCTGCTGTGGTTGAAAAAACATTCAATGTAATTAATTATCCACACACAGCCAAATGTTCTCAGATGTATCTCTCGCATATTATAAATTATACCTAGCTTGCTCCTAAGCATTCTTCATTGGTTTTTCAGGTTGGAAATCTCACCCTTGAGCGATTGTGCGAGAAACGGGTCATAACCGCGGTGAACGGAGAATTGCCTGGTCCAATCATTAGGGTTAGGGAAGGGGACACTGTGATTGTTCATGTCATTAACCAGTCACCGTATAACGTCACCATTCACTGGTAAGTTTGAAGTTATTCTCAACTATACTAGCTTTATTTAATTAACTACATATCCTGTGACATATATTTATATATATATGTTGTGTACGTTGTGATGTGGGGGTATGCAGGCATGGGGTTTTTCAGCTTCAAAGTGCATGGGCCGATGGGCCTGAATACATAACCCAATGTCCAATAGTTCCGGGAAACAACTACACTTACAAATTTAACGTCACAAAACAAGAGGGAACTCTATTTTGGCATGCTCACTTCTCTTGGCTCCGTGCTACTTTGTATGGTGCATTCATCATTCTCCCAAAGAATGGCTATTCCCTCCCATATGCCAAACCTTACAAGGACGTCCCAATTCTCTTAGGTATTACTTCCTGCACTTTCCTGTTCATTACTTGTTCATCAATTCCATCTCCTTATGATTAATATTGTATTGTTCATCAATTATATATATATATATATATTGCAGGGGAATGGTTCAATGGTAATGTTATAGACATCATCGACGAAGCAATCGCCAGTGGTGGTGCCCCCAACATTTCTGATGCTTTCACCATCAACGGCCAACCTGGTGACCTCTACTCATGTTCCAAAAATCGTAAGCAAAATTCAAAATCAAAATTTCTATTTATAAGATCATTAGAATGACATCTCTATATATATAAGTGTATTTAGAACATGATGATATCTTTTATAAATTATCTCTTATTTTTATTCTTTGGATAAAAAAGATTTTTTTATAAAATCTATGAAAATAACTCATCATTATATCATTGTCTGATCACGTGTTTGTTCACTTTATTTTAATTTGCAGAGACTTATACGCTGACAGTGAAGGCTGGGAAGATTTACCTCCTCCGTATAATCAACGCTGCACTCAATAACGAGCTCTTCTTCAAGATTGCTGGCCACAACTTAACGGTTGTCGGCATCGACGCCAGTTACACGGAGCCCTACCACACTGATGTAATCGTGATTGCCCCAGGCCAGACAGTCGACGCACAATTAACGGCCAATCAATCATCTGGGAGATACTACATGGCGGCTCATGCATATGATAGCGGCGGCACTGGACTTGCATACGATAACACAACGACAACTGGCATCATCCAATACGAGGAAGCCAACATGTCATCGGTACCCGAAATGCCAGTCCTTCCTGCTTTCAACGACACAGCAACAGCCCACCGCTTCTACACAAACCTAACCTCACTTAAGGGTGGGCGTCACTGGATCCACATGCCCCAACAGTGTGACACACAGATGTTTGTAACCGAAGGATTAGGTCTTCTCCCTTGTGATGATACCAATGCCACGTGTGAAGGTCCCAATGGGAATCGATTCGCTGCTAGCTTGAACAATGCCTCATTCGAATTGCCGTCCACATTGTCTATTTTGCAAGCATATTACTACAATGTGAGTGGGATCTATACTGCTGATTTCCCTGATCAGCCACCGGTGGAGTTTGACTACACCGACACCAACCTCAGTTTGAGTGTACCACTTGCGTTGACGAGTAAAGTGACACGTGTCAAGCAGCTGAAGTATAATGAGACGGTGCAGATGGTGCTTCAAAACACAGCTTTTGTTACGACAGAGAACCATCCAGTTCATTTGCATGGAATGAACTTCTTTGTGGTGGCTCAAGGGTTTGGTAACTATGATTCTAACACAGATGGGAACAACTTTAATTTGGTAAATCCACAACAGCGTAACACCATTGCTGTGCCGGTGGGAGGCTGGGCTGTCATCCGATTTCAAGCTAATAATCCAGGTGCATGGTTTATGCATTGCCATTTGGATGCACACTTGTCATGGGGCTTTTCTACTGCTTTTGTGGTTGAGAATGGACCCATCGCTTCATCCATACTCCCTCCACCACCGTCGGATCTTCCTCAGTGTTAGAACTCAATCGTTATTACGTTTAATACCATACTTTTTTTTTTTTTTTGGATAAGTGTATTTTATTTGTATCAAAGATGTATTTATTTGTTCCAGAGTGAAAGCCATTGCTTATAATAATGTAATAAATGCTTCAGAAAAATAATGATAATGTAACGAAGCAATCAAAGGTAATGTGAAGTGTGGAAATTATTTGAATTTATAAAATAATATTATTCGTGTGATTTCCTCTTCGATTTAAATGTCATTAATTAAATCAAGATTCAATATATTCATATGGATACATAAAGGTTTAAGAGTTTGTTGGAAATTATAATCTGACGACTTTAGGTAACTTCAGTTTGACACTCGAAAATTCAAGGATAAATGTCTTAACAATTATGATGGATCTAACACGACAAACCGATGCTCTTCCCTAATCCAAGGACGTACGAGTAGAGATGTAAAAGGATCAGATTTGACACCGATAGGCTACTACTCCTAACTGCCTTATCCGAATTCGCATCTACATTTCTAAAAATTAAACCTATTTCGAATTCGCATTTTAACCGGATATCTAGTTAAAGCAAAAGCATTTGTGCGGCTGCTTGTCTTCTCTTTTGTTGAAGAAATTTCACATATTTATTTCTGTTAAAGAACCTTCGCTTCAACATAATGAAACTGATCTTAGTTGTAGAAATTTCACAGTATTTCGCCTCAATAGAATGAAACTGAGATCAAATACTTTCCTCATGCTTGGAATTTCAAAGGGTAAACACTGAAATAGGTCAAACTCATCGTCTAACAGGATCAACAATCATGTACTTTGAGAAAGAGAAGATAGGGCTGGAGTCTGATATTGATCTTTTCGTCGAGGGTTTTGATGGAGTAGCATATGCAAATACCTGCAATCAGGGTTGAGTCTTTTGATAGTGCAGCAACTGCAAATGTCTGCAATCGGCGTTTATTCTTTTGATAGAGCAGCAAACGCCTGCAATCTGCGTTGAGTTTTGAGAGTGATGATATGGCTAAAGCCTGCAAGCGATTTTGCTGTATTGAGACTCTGAGAAAGGACTGTTTGGTGGAGACGTGAACCCTAAAAATTAGGGAAGGTGAAGACGTGAAGTTTAGAAGGTTTAACCCTAGAAATTAGGAAAGCTGAAGACGTTAAGTTTGAAAGTTTTAATCTTAAAAATTAGGGAAGGTGAAGACGTGAAGTTAGTTTGAAAGGTTTAATCTTAAAAATTAGGGAAGGTGAAGACGTGAAGTTTAAAAGGTTTAACCCTATAAATTAGAGAAGCTGAAAGAGGTCAAGTTAAAAAGGTTTTAATATTTATAATATGAAAATTGAACCCTAGAAATAGGGTAGCAAGTGAAGACGTTGAAGTTCGGGTTTTACTTCTTTTTTTAATATGAAAATTATTTAAATAATTAAAATATAATCCTCTCCTTTGGAGTGCTATTCAATTCCACATCCGCATCCGCCTCCGATCCCACTTATCCGAATTCGCAATCGAATCTGATTGTTTAAATTTGGATTCTCCTAAACGGATATGGAATCGAATCAAATTCAGATTTTCAGCTATCCAATTACATCCTTACGTACAAGTAAATCCCTTCCAATGATCAGTTTGAGATACATTTTTCGTATTTCCATCATGACCCTCCGCCTACCTCTTTTCTCATCCAGCGGTCAGTTTCAGTATTTTTCCGGTTGAACCTAATTGTTTTTATGCATAGTCGAACCTAAGGATGTCAACGGGCCAGTCCGGGCCGGTTTCGGTCTCGGCTGAACTGGTGTCGGGTTTTATAAGCCCAGCCCAAAACATGTCCATTAAGAGTTCGGGCTAGATTGGGCTGCGCTGGACACAATAACTAACGGGCTCGTCCGGTGTCAGTTTGTTATCGGGCTGGGCTTATTGAGGTGATTTCGGGCTGGTTCGGTCCAGACCAGTCTTATCAAGCTAATCGGACCTATTTTATATGTAAGATATATAACCAATTTTATTATTTCTATCTATAAAATTAGTATCATTCATTTTATATGTATGTAATTCAGTAAATTATAATAATTAACATACTCTTTTCAACTATAGATTCATATAATCTTTCAAATCAAGAAGTGAACTATAATAGTGTAATATAATGCATCAAAATTTAAAACCATTAAAATTAAGAAACTGGGCCCGGATGGATCTTACTGGTGTTCGGGTTAGGTATTATTGGTTCGGGTTAATTTGGACTTCTTAAAGGGTCGGTTCGGTCTGGTCTCGGTCTGGGCTGAAACGATGTCGAGCTTTACAAGCCAAGACCGAAACCCTTTACAGACCAAGACCGAAACTTGTTCATTAAGGTTCGATCTGAACTAGATTCAGGTTACATCGGGCCGGCTCGGTCCATGCTATCGGGCCGGTCCCATTTTTGACACCCTTAGTCGAACTTAATTTTTGTAACCCCCGATGAGGAGGAAGTAATTATGGTTTGTTTATTTATGATCATTAAACGTGTTATTGTCTATTTTTGTGGTCAACTTGAATACACAGCTTAAAACAGAAGATAAAAAAGTAGTTTCCCCGTTTTTTTATCCTCGAGTCCTTCTCATTCGGCAAGAGATAAAAATAGAATCTGCTGGTTGTGAGGTTTCCTGTTTTAGGTTCTGGTATGGTTTTCCCTCTCTTCCGATTTATCTATACACTATGAATGGCATGCATTATCCACTTGTTTTCTAGGGTTTTTGCAATTTCAAAACAGGTGACGATTGAAATCTCTGTTTCTGCAATTTTGCTCTCCTCGTTCAATGCCTTGCTAATTTCGTTTTTGAGAATCTTGTTAATGCTAGTCTAATAGACATGATCAAGAAAGAATAGTATAAAATTAAGCTCTATTTTATATAATTTATATTTATATTTATATTTATAATAAATTATTTATGAGAATAAATTAAAAGTCATAAATAAAAATCGTTTAACATCACTTCGACGTTAGCGCCATACATGATTTGTTTCCATATTAACATTGTATGTTATTACCGTACGTTTTTACTTTTTGCCAAGTTTTTAAAAATAGTATTGAAAGTTAGGCCCATTTAATACAGCACATATTTTTACTTTTTTTTTTTTTTTTTTTTTTTTAAGTAGCTGTATTTACATAACTTAAGGGTGTCAAAAATGAGCCCGACCCGGTGGCACGGACAGAGCTGGCCCGAAATAATCCGAACCCAGTTCGGACCGAACCTTAATGGACAGGTTTCGATCTCGGATCTCGGCTTGTAAAGTCCGACACCGTTTCAGTCCAGACCGAAACCAGACCGGACCAGCCCGAATTAGCCCGAACACCGTTAAGGTTCATCCGGGCCCAATTTCTTAATTTTTATGGTTTTAAATTTTGATGGATTATATTACACTGTCATAGTTCACTTCTTGATCCGAAAGATTATATGAATCTATAGTTGAAAAAAATATGTTAATTGTTACAATTTATTAAATTACATACATAGAGAATGAATGATGCTAATTTTATAGATAGAAATAATAAAATAGGCAATATATCTTACATATAAAATTGACCCGATAAGCTTGATAAGCCTGGTCCGGACCGAATCAGCCCGAAATCACCTCAATAAGCCCAACCCGATAACAAACCGACACCGGACCAGCCCGATAGTTATTGTGTCCAGCGCAGCCCAACCCAGCCCGAACTCTTAATGGACATGTTTTGGGTTGGGCTTATAAAACCCACCGATTCAGCCTGGACCGAAACCGGCCCAGACCGGCCCGTTGACACCCTTAACTGTACGAGTGTAATAGCTATGGAAAAACGGATATAAATATATAATGGGTTTTTCTTTGTGACACCGATCCAGTGTCTTCAGATCCGCGTAAAATCCAAACTCTTCTCGGTCCAAATATTAATAATACTTCCTATATTCAACACTACCATGATGGCCCAATGATGTTGCACAAAAATGAATTAATGTCATCAATAAGTCATTAACATTGACACATAAGAAAAAGACCCATCTTTATGTTACCTACCTAGTGATAAATGTGTTGTCACCAGTCCTTTGATGCACAATTATTGGTGATCACAGAAAGTTAAAAACCATAATATGCAAGGATAGTTTTGGTATTCAAGAAAAAAACTGTCAGATCTGATAAAATCCAATGGTTCACATCTCTCGGTAACAAGTATTAGCTATCAGCTACCTTAGGTGACAACTAGTTTTTCCAATTACCCTTGTGAGAGGCACAAAGGCCTAACTTATAGAGGGTGCAACTTTTGGACTGGAACTGTTTATTGAAATCGGACCGGACCATTTACACCGGAACCAGAAGACCGTTTAATAAATGTTTCAATTTTGGTTTGGATTTCTAGACCGTTTACTTAATTGGTTATGTTTGATTTGAAACCGTTTAACCCATGGTTTCAAATCGATTATGCACCGGTTAAAGTGGACCGTTTAAACATTTAATAGTTATTTCTAACCCTAAAATTAGAAATGTAAATGAATCCAATTCGAGTCGGATACATCACTATCCGAATTCAAATAAGAAAATCTTAGTTTGCATCCGAATTCATATTCGACAGCATTGTCGGATTTCCGAATACTATCTGATTCAAATTCAATTATAACTACACTATTGAGAAAACCCTCGGGTACTTCACCGAGCCCAAAAGCTTTGAACGAATTTTTCATGGTAGAAATCAAAGTACAAAATATTACAGTTCAGATAGTAATTCCACTCAACGATTTCAGATTTTGACCATAGATCTCAAGTGAAAACTTGGCTTCATATCTCTGATTGCCGCCCACCTATTCAATCCTTACAGTGAAGCAATTCTACTATGCTCTATAAGTGATTGCAGGGATCTCACAGCAATAGTTACCTAAATGGGGAGTGGGCCTTGTGGAATGGTTCCAGTAGCTTATGCATAGGTTCTTCCCCATCATCCTCATCAAAATCGATGGTTTTAGTTATTGATGGTGCATAAGCTACTAGAGGCGTCGAGGCTTCGAGGCTTCGATGAGGCTTCCTTCTCCATTGCTTCTTCTTCTCCATCTTCTTCTTCGTCTTCTTTGGAGATCTGCACAACGACCGATGTTTTCTTGTGCTTCTTCTTCCGATTGTTACTGCTATTATAAGACTCGCACTCCACGAACCTGATCTAAACCTATATTTCGTGTTGTGATAGGTCTCCCAATCATAATCGGACTAGATGGGGCGAGCGGATGACAAACCACAAAATACAGGTACTAAAATAGTACGAAAATAGTCGAAAACGAACTTGTCATAAGACATATCGGTCTATGGTACAGGTCTACCATATCGATCGATCGGTATATCAGCGTGGGCAGACTAGTTAGATTTGGAAACGGATCTCTGCGAGTCCCGCTTGTCAAATCTCAATCCTAGAGACTTTCTTAACGTAGAAAACTTTCCTAAACCTAATCTAGTCTATTTAATGACTCTTAAACCTCCTTAGACCCTCTTTGTTGATTCTCATAAACCGTAGAGAAGAGAAGGAGATCTGAAGAAGAAAAAAGGAGTCGAGGAAGGTTGCAGAGGAGATTCCGTTGGAAGAAGAAAACCATAGTTTGCGAGCCAACGGTAAGTGTCTGTACCTGTAAACACCTCATTTTTGTCATCCCTAACTAAACAAAGTCCTACTGGTGTGTGGACAACAAAGGAAGAGAGATGAGTAAAAATTTAGATTTTGACTACGATCTCGAGGAAGTTTTCGGTGGGTCCCACAACAAGGTCACAGGCTGTAATCTATATGGATGCATAGGTTATGGAATTATCTTCGAAATGAGACCAGAATTATTCAATTCTGATATCAAATGAAGGAGATATGGTCATTTTAGTCGAATGATACGTACAAGAGATCCCAGGGGCTTTCATGCAAATTATTGTAAGTTGGATTGTTTGAATTTCAAATCATCATATCTTGATCATCCAATATCTGAATCATATGATTTAAGTACCAATATTTCTTATTTTCAGTCATTTTCAAAGTGGATGTGAAGAATCCCGGGTAGAGGCCATCGGTGGGTCCCATGCAAACTTGCATGCAGAATTATTGATAGAACTTCATTTCTTCATATCTTGGCCGTTCTACGTCCGATTCTGATGATTCAAGGGCCATTATTCCTCATTTTTAGTGCTCGACAAAGTGGACGTGAAGGATTTTAGACAAAGATCTCCGAAGGGTCCCATGCAAAATTACATATTAAAATGACTATTTAATCTTTGAAAATTCATATTTTGGTCACCCCACATCCAAATCAATTGATTCTAGTTTCATTATTTCTCATTTTTAGTGCTCTACTAGGTGGACATGAAGGATTTTAGGCAGAGGTCTCCGAAGCATCCTATGCAGAGTCGTTAGCCGAATTATCGTAAATTGGCATGTTTAAACTTCAAAATTCATAAGTTGTCCATTTTATTTTCAAATGAGGTGATTCAAGCTCCAGTATTTTTTATTTTTAGTCTTTCACAAAGTGAACGTGAAAAATTTAGGGTAGAGGCTGTCGAAAAAATCCATGGGGAATGGCGGCAGAAATGGCCTATGAAATGATAGAGAGAGAAAAACCAATTTTGGCCTAACCCAGTCAATCCCAGTTCGACCCAAGTCAGCCTAGCCCAATCAATCCAAGTTAATCTAGCCCAGACTAGTCCGGATCATATCAGTTCAACCCATATCATGGATATTATATTGTAATATATATGCTATTACATGTTAGCCGTAAGGTGTCAAAACACCCAAGGGGGTTGTGGTCGGTCATTGATAATATATAATACTATACTATATATTATTATATCTATAGTATTATATATTGCATACTAGCTGAAAAAAGGGTTGGGCTGATACGTGGATGTCATTTGGGGCATGAGAAGTATTATATGGATACATATATGCATGAGGTGGAAAAGATGACAACATTGGGTTGCTAGGTGTCTAAAAAACCAAAGAGTTGGGTCGGTTTGGATTACATATGGAAAGAAAACTTTATGCTGGCCATGGGTTTAAGTTGGAAGGAAATGAAAATAAGAAAGAATGCTAGGTGTCTCCAAGAGAATAAAAATAGAAAGAAAAAAAAAAGAAGAAAAGAGAGGAAAGAGGGGGCGAGATCTGAAGGAGAGAAGAAGAATTGGGATTTAGAGAGATTGAGAGATTGAGGGAGACCGAGAAAAGGAAAGAAAAAGAGAAATTAGAGAGAGGCGAGATCTTAAGGAAAGAAAGGAAAGAAAAAGAGAGAAATCAGAGAGAGGCGAGATCTGAAAGAGGAGGGAGAGATTGAGTGGAGAAAGAAAGGGAAGATTGAAAGGAGAGAAACAGGGAGAAGGAGGGGATTCAGGGATTGAGAAAGAGAGAGAGAGAGATCGGGGGGAAGAAAGGTAGCAGTGACGAAGAGAAGAGAAGAGGAGCAGCAAAGATAATGAAGGAGAAGAGAAGAAGAAAGAGTAGCAGAGGCAGGTAAGCTCTGCTTCCGTTTTTTTTTTTTTTTTTTTTTTTTGTATTTTTTTCTCTAATCTGTGTGCACCTACCTATGCTGATACCTGACGACCCCCTACAAATACCCTCTACCAGCTATAACTGATCACAACAACTCACCGCAGCCACCGATCCCTACAACTTCATTCCTTGCAGACCTTCATCGCCCCCGCTACCTGCTACCCCAAGCCTCCATCGACTAACCTGTCCGCAACCCTTGCTGCACCTGCTACCAACCATAACCAAAAATCCATCAAACCTGTAACTCACACCTGTAAAGCCCGAACATCCATCTGCAACTTACACATGTAGCACCACCGACCAAGCTGCCGCATCCATCCCCTATAATCTGAAACCACCTCCACTCAATACCCACACCTACATGGCATATCTTCCAATTTTCCTCCTGCCACATGCGACACCTAATTAGCACCATACACCTATTCAGTTATCATCCCAGCCACCTCATTGGTATCATTACAAATTTTGTAATACCACCAAAATTCTACCCACCACCTCCCACCGAGAATCCCATCAATAATCTCCCAAAAACCCATGGCACATCTGTCATCCCACAACCATACATCTGCCAATCTACCATGCACTATTACACCTCCATTGAGCCACCAAAACCTGCTGCCCTCATCTGCATTACACACCTACACATGCCCTCATCTCCCTCATACGTTTCCACTGTCCCTATCCCCAGTTATTCCTTGTAGCAACCAACCCGCTAACAACAAGCCAAGTCCTCATTAACCAAATCCAACTCTTGATTTGTCCTTGCATCATTTATCCAATTACAGTCCTTTGATCTCCCCATCAATCCTCTGATCCCACATGCTTCAATTTAATGAGAAATCTTATCCGAATGTATTTGAGTTTCTTATGTTAAAAACTGATCAGAATGCTTGGGTTTCATGAGATAAAATTGATCCATGTGTTTGAATTTGACGTGATAAAATTGATCCGAATATGTGAGTAATTTCATATGAAAAAAAAATTAATCGGAACGCTTGAATTTCATGTGTTAAATTGATCCCACCACATGCTTGGAATTTCCATGAAATTGATTCCATTGGCTTGAAATTTAAGGTAATTTGAATATGGACCATGGGATGTCAAATTTTATTTTTGAACCGTTAGATTATGATTTTGAGTGATCCAAACCATTGGATTTTCATCAAAAATTGATTTTTAATGAATCTGAATGGTTAGATTGTGTTTTTGATTGATTTTAACCGTTGGATATTGATCATATGTGTTTTGAGTGATTTTAGCCGTTGGATCTTGATCATATGTGTTTTGAGTGATTTGAACCGTTGGATTACCTTTCTAAGTGATTTAATTGAATTTGAACGGTTGGATTGACCTCGTGAATGTTTTAAGTGAATCTGAACCATCGATCAAATATGATCTTGATCACATTGATGATGATCGATTACATCAAGTTTGAGTAGTTGATCAAATATGATCTTGATCACATTATTGATGATCGATGCTTGATTAATGCTCTCACATGCTTACTGCTATATTTGGAATGCTCTCAAATGTTGTATTGGATTTCTCACATGCCATATTCGATGCTGCTATATTGTTTACATGCTATGCTGATGTCAATACACTGATGTATTCTTGAAGGCTGGAAGAGCTTGATTGCATATGGCAAGGGATTTATTGACTACCAGAAGAAGAAGAACATCGTCAATTATCAGAAAAATTGGTTGTGAGATTTTCTTATCTCTCTTACTATTTATTGAATCAATTCATTGTATGTTAAAGTAGGTTGATGATGTTGAATGCCTATGGTGTATGGGAATCTAATGTATGTTAGCATTAGGCAAAGAAAAAGAGAAGAAAATATTAAATGCCTTGCTAGGTTGGGATTTAATTGTAGGGCATCATTATAAGCCCCAAAAAAAAATTATATCTATTGTGGTGTGTTCAGTGGGTGTTGGATACTGGCTTTATGCCTGAATTCTGGCGTTGTTACGCCCTCTCAGTTTTATGCTGGGAAAATTTAGGGTGAGCATCATTGTCCTGTAAAGGGCTAAAAGTTGAGTATTGAGTAAATACGAAGCCCATTGGGCATTATTCCGTGGATTAGTCATCACTCACTGTGGTGGTGAACCACGTTATCTTTGTGTGTTGTGGTTTGCTTGATTATGTGCTTTGTGAAGTGCGTGGAATGAATTGCAGGATGGGTGTGCAAATCTGATAGACCTGGCCACTGAGTGGTTGTGAGGTAGATTTGCATACGATTGTGTTTGGGACAGGTTATTTTATAAACATCACTGGGCAGCAAAGAAAAACCAAGGAAAAAATTATTCACACTGATTCACCCCCCCCCCCCTCTCAGTGTCATTCAAGGTTTATCACCCCTCTTATTTTAGGGTTTAAAATCATTGAGTTTTTGTGGAAACTCTCTCTGTAATCAGTTTTCCTCTCTGAGATAGTAAAATTTTTTATCTGCTGTAGCCGTGGACGTAGCCCTTAAACATTGTGTGGGTGAACCCTTACACATTGTGTGGGTGAACCACGTTAAATCTCTGTGTTCTCTGTGTGTGATTTCTCTTTTGTATTTCTTGATTCCGTAACAAACTAGTATCAGAGCCTGTTTGTTCCACATCTATTCGTCAAGAGTAGAGATGACTTCACACAATGTTAAGATCGATAAGTTCACAAGTAAGAACAGTTTCAGTTTATGGTGTATCAAGATGCGCGTCCTTCTGAAGCAACAGGGTATCTGATTTTTACTTTCGTGAAAGAAGCCTAAGTCAATGGAGGATTCAAAATTCACACAACAAGATGAGAAAGCTCACTCAACAATCCTGTTGTGTATAGCGGATGAGGTTATTTACGAAGTAATTGATGAAGAATCCATTGTCGGTCTATGGAAGAAGTTGGAGACAGTTTATATGACGAAATCTCTTACCAATAAGTTGTTATTGAAACAACATTTGTTCACACTTCGTATGAAAGAAGGTATGACTCTCAAAGAACATCTTGATGAATTAAATTCTATTTTAATGGAACTAAAAAATATAGATATTAAAATCGATGATGAAGATGCAGCCCTTATTTTGTTGGTCTCCCTACCTCCGTCATACGAAAATTTTGTAAACTCTTTCGTCGTGGGTAGGGACACCATCACTCTGGAAGAAGTCAGATTTGGTCTTCATTCTCGTGAACTTAGGCATAAGCCTCTAGAAACGGTACAAAAAATCAGGCAGTAGGATTGGCTATCACAAATTTTGATTTTGATAAGGGACGAGGAAGAACAGGAAAGGGAAAAGGAAAATAGAAAAGTAAGGGAAGGTCTAAATCCAAAGGCCGAGATCCTAAGGATATCTGTAACTACTGCAAAGAACCATTGGAAGGTCACTGGAAGAATGAATGCCCTAAGAAGAAAGGGAAATCCTTAGTTGCAACAGTTGCAAAGGAAGATTGTAGTTCAGAGAATGATTTAGTTCTCTCTGTGACTGACCATTCACATCGCTCAGATCAGTAGGTTCTTGACTCAGGTTGTTCTTATCATATGTGTCCCAACAGGGATTGATTTTCAACATATGAAAATATGGATGGTGGCAATGTCTTACTGGGTAAAGATACAACCTGAAAGACAATTGGTATTGGCTCTATTCAGATCAGTATGCATGATGGCATGATCAGAACCTTAACAAAAGTAAGACATATTCCAGATCAGAAAAAGAACTTGATCTCTTTAGGAGTTATGGACTCCAAATGATATAAGTACAGCGGTGAAGGTGGAGTTTTATGGATCACTAAAGGAGCTTTAGTGATAATGAACGGACTGAAGTAAAATTCACTGTATATGTTACAAG
Source organism: Protea cynaroides (assembly GCA_028583415.1). Lineage (NCBI taxonomy): Eukaryota > Viridiplantae > Streptophyta > Magnoliopsida > Proteales > Proteaceae > Protea > Protea cynaroides. The sequence continues at coordinate 122,819,686 of CM053276.1, forward strand.
GGACAACAATTATGAGTTCAGTCTCTACAGCATCTCCCTCAAAGAAGTCAAGTTCTGATTTAACCAAGTTATGGCATATGCGACTTGGTCATGTTAGTGAGAGAGGAATGGTAATTCTCAGCAAACAGGGTCTTCTTGGGGGTCACAAGGTAGCTGAGTTGGGTTTCTGTGAGCACTGTATTTTGGATAAGTAACGTCGAATTCAGTTTTCTAAGGGAGTCCATAGAACAAAGGCAACACTTGACTACATTCAATCAGATTGTTGGAGTCCTTCTCGAGTTCCATCCTTAGGAGGTGCTAGATATTTCCTCTCTATTATTGATGATTACTCAAGGATGACTTGGGTATTCATATGAAGCACAAAAGTGAAGTTTTCGAAACCTTCAAGCATTGGAAGATTCTTATTGAGAATCAAACGGATAAGAAGATAAAGCGTCTTCGTACTGATAATGGCTTGGAGTTCTGTTCAAAAGAATTCGATGGTTGCAGAGATCAAGGGATTGCTAGGCGTCACACAGTCAGAGATACTCCACAGAAAAATGGAGTAGCAGAAAGGATGAATAGAACATTATTAGAGAGAGCTCGATGCTTGCTTTCTAATTGTAAGACCCGCACTCTAAAAACCCGGTCTAACCTTGGGTTTTGTATCGTGACAGGTCTTCCGATCATCATCGGGGGACCGGGGCAAGCAGATACAACGCGCAATCGAACCGAAGTCGACCAATGATACCTGATTTAGGTATCCGGTCGATGGTACCGGATGATGGTACCGGCCGCCGGTATGGCGCACGCTATGTGCGGGAATTTGGAAATTAGTCTCTGCGGGTCCCACTTTCCTGATTTCGAATCCTAGAAGTTTCCTAATCCTAGTAGGGTTACTAAACCCTATTTCTAGCCTATAAATACACCCTTAAACCCCTCAAATCCTTTCCATTGTCTCTCACAAACCCTAGAGAAGAGAAAGAGCTTGGAGAGGAGAAGGAGCTAGGAAGAAGAAGGAGGTGCCGCCATTACCGTTTGACGAAGCTCTCGCTACACCTGTCAACGGTAAGTGTTTGGATCCATCTTCTTACCCTATGTTAGTGGTGTGGGTGGATCAATACCATGCAAAGTAGGTATTGATCTAAAACCCTAAATTGGCCAATAAACCCTAAGTTGCCGTCAAACCCTAGATTCGAGTTTCGAGATGATATTTATCGAAACGAGACTTGAATGAGTTAGGGGATAGCTCTAACTCAAAGCCTAGACTTAGGATGGATAGGAGAAACCCCGAAAACCGTGGAGGATGATGCGGCGGTCGAAGAACCCATGTATGGTCTTCCGGAGACATACCGGGTCGACTATACCGGTTGCACAAGTGCGACCGGTATGTTGCGACCGTTACCTCTCGGGAGGTTATCCGTGGGGGACCGTGACCATACCGGTCGCCAAGTCTTTCCCTACGAGCCGCGACCGGTACATGCCACCGGCCGCTCGTGAGGGTATTTTGTGATCCATGTTGGTTTCCGACCAACATGAAACCTTAAATAATATATTCTAATGAAACCCTAATATTATGTGGGACCGTGACTTATCGTTTGGATCTTGCGACGTAGAGCAAGTTATTAACAGCGTCGGGTAAGGGAATCGACCTAAACCTAATAATTAAGGGACAGTAAATCGTTGTTAATCATTGAATATCTACGATGTGATGTTTGTGCATATTCACATGCCATCCTTACTTTCGATTATTATTATTGTTCATGCATTCATAGGATGTGATTGTTAGGCATGTGATTGTTTTCGTTGGTGTGTGGAGTGGGGCATGGGCCTGGGATCGCTCTTCACCGGCACCTTTTGTAGTATTCTATCTTAACAAGCTTGGTACGGGTGGGGTATCGGGGGAAGATGGTGGGTACGTTGGTCTCCGATATTGATGTTGTCCCGACCATCGTTGGGTGGTCCGAGGATTCGAGTCGACCGCCTTGTCCACGATGCTTTAGCTCTATCTCTATGCCGTAGGGAGTTGTGTTGGGGTAGGGTCTACCGCGTATTGTTTCTATCCTAGTGGGTTAGTTGCGGATAGGGTATCGGGGGAGGTGAGGTTTTGGAGGTCTCCGACCGGCTCGACGCTCTAGCTCTATCTCTATGCCGTAGGACGGTTGTCTTTGGGATAGAGCATACATTGTTGACATATAGGATTGGTTGGTTGCGAGCCCGGTTTGCGAGCCCCGGCCGATAGGGGGCTTAGGTGCCGGTATGGATAGAGTATCGGGGAGGTGCGGGTATACCTTAGCTCTATCTCTATTCCATGATGGGTGCATGTGGGTTGGTGGTAGTGTGATTACTTGTGCGACGCCACACACCGTCTATAAGGTGCGGGGGCCACCAAACCTTTCTATAGCACATTGCAAACTTTAAACCATACCACGATAAAATGATTGTTACTCATGCATAATCTTGTGAAACGTCGATTGCCCTCTCGAAGTGGTGTTGTGTGCTCACCCTTTGTATATACATTGTTTTTAGATGTGGATGCGGGGATATACCGTGGACGATCACGTAACGCTCCGGCGTATGGTGGTGTGGCGGTGTTGGATGTACTGAGGCGGGACGGGGACGAGCATGACGCTTCATGCGAGTGCCCCTTCTGCGTGTACCTGTGATTTGTTTATTTATTTGTTTCAGTTATCTTCGTTTGTTATTAAGAGATGTAATAGATATTTATTTTATGTGATTGAATTTGAATAATGGGATATTTATTTAAATTATCAATAGATACTCGGTTCATTCTATTTAAAGTCTTCCCCTGTATATTTATATTCTGATTGTGGTTATGTGTAATTGGTTTGTATGGGTGGACACGGCCTATTCGAGATCCTGGTGTGAACCGTTGGTTCAATGACGGTTCACTCACACCATTCTGGTTGGATCAGAATTTGGGGTGTGACACTAATGTTGGACTGGGAAGGAGCAACTGGGCTAAAGCTGTTAATACTGTATGCTATCTGGTGAACCGTTCTCCTGTCACTACCATTGATTGTAAAACTCTCATTGAGGTATGGTCTGGTAAACCTGCTAATTATTCAATTTTGAAAATATTTGGTTGCCCTGCCTATTATCATGTTAGTGAGGGTAAATTGGAACCAAGGGCCAAGAAGGGTATCTTTATGGGATATGGCGAGGGGGTGAAGGTGTAAGACCCGCACTCTGTGAACCCGGTCTAACCTTGGTTTTGTGTCGTGACAGGTCTTTCGATCATCACCGAGCCAGACGGGGCAAGCGGATAATAAACAGGTACGAAATCAGACCGATGTCGACCAATTATACCTGATTTTAGGTATACCGGTCGATGGTACCGGTCTTAGTACCGGTCGACCGGTATGGCCTGCACAGCTATGTGCGGGAATTTAAAAATTGGTCTCTGCGGGTCCCGCTTACCTGATTTCGAATCCTAGAAGTTTTCTAATCCTAGTAGGGTTACTAAATCCTATTTCTAGCCTATAAATACACCCTTAAACCCCCTCAAATCCTTTCCATTGTCTCTCGCAAACCCTAGAGAAGAGAAAGAGGTGGAAAAGGAGAAGGAGCTAGGAGGAAGAAGAAGGAGCCGCCATTACCGTTTGACGAAGCTCTCGTTACGCCTGTCAACGGTAAGTGTTTGAATCCCTCTTCTTACCCTATGATAGTTGTGTGGGTGATCAATACCATGCAAAGTAGGTATTGATCTAAAACCCTAAATTGGCCAATAAACCCTAAGTTGCCGTCAAACCCTAGATTCGAGTTTCGAGATGATATTCATCGAAACAAGACTTGAATGAGTTGGGGATAACTCTAACTCAAAGCCTAGACTTAGAATGGATAGGAGAAATCCTGAAAATCCATGGAGGATGATCGACGGCAGTCGAAGAACCCATGTATGGTCTTCCGGAGACATACCGGTGGACTATACCGGTTGCACATAGTGCGACCGGTATGTTGCGACCGCTACCTCTCGGGAGGTTATCTGTGGGGGACCGGCTGACCATACCGGTCGCCCGGTCTTTCCCACCGAGCCGCGACCGGTACATGCCACCGGTCAGCTCTGTGAGGGTAGTTGTGATCTCTGTTGGTTTCCGACCAACATGAAACCCTAAACAATATATTCTAATGAAACCCTAATATTATGTAGGACTTTGTGACTTATCGTTTGGATCTTGCGACGTGGAGCAAGCTAACCAACGAGCGTCAGGTAAGGGAATCTGACCTAAACCTAAAAATTAATGGACAGTAAATCGTTGTTAATCATTGAATATCTATGATGTGATGTTTGTGCATATTCACATGCCATCCTTTACTTTCAGTTATTATTATTGTTCATGCATTCATAGGATGTGATTGTTAGGCATGTGATTGTTTTAGTTGGTGTGTGGAGTGGGGCATGGGCCTGGGATCGCTCTTCACACTGGCACCTTTTGTAGTATTCGCCTTAACATGCTTGATACAGGTGGGGCATCAGGGGAAGGTCGTGGTACGGTGGTCTCCGATATTGATGTTGTCCCGGCCATTGTTATGTGGTACTGTGGATTCCGAGTCGACGCTGGCTTATCCATGATGCTTTAGCTCTATCTCTATGCCGTAGGGAGTTATGTTGGGATAGGGTCTACCTGCGTATTGTTTCTATCCTAGTGGGTTAGTTGCGGATAGGGTATCAGGGGGAGGTGAGGTATTGTGGTCTCCGGCCCGGCCTGCACGCTCTATCTCTATGCCGTAGACGGCTGTGCTGGGATAGAGCATACATTATTGACATATAGGATTGGTTAGTTGTGAGCCCAATTTGCGAGCCCTGGCTAGTAGGGGCTTAGGTACTGGTATGGGTAGAGTATCAGGGGAGGTGCGGGTATACCTTAGCTCTATCTCTATTCCATGATGGGTGCATATGGGTTGGTGGTAGTGAGCTGTGTTGTGTGCTCACCCCTAGTATATATACATGTTTTTAGATGTTGATGCAGGTTACACCGTGGACGACTATGTGAACGCTCCGACGTACGGTGGTGTGGCTGCTCTGGATGTACAAGCAGGGGAGGACAAGCATGATGCTTCATGCGAGTGCCCTTTCTGCGTGTACCTCTGATTTGTTTTATTTATTTATTTCAGTTATTTTTTATTGGATTAAAGGGATGTAAAAGATTATTATTCTATGTGTTTGAATTTGAATAATGGGATATTTATTTAAATTATCATTAGATACTCAGTTCATTCTATTTAAAGTCTTCCACTGTACATTTATATTCTGATGGTGGTTATGTGTAATTGGTTTGTATGGGTGGACACGGCCTATTCGAGATCCTGGTGTGAACCGTTGGTTCAATGACGGTTCACTCACACCGTTCTGGTTGGATCAGAATTGGGGTGTGACAGAAAGGATATAGAATTTGGTCTTCATCTGAGAAGAAAGTAATTTTGAGTAAAAATATCACTTTTGATGAGAACTATATGCTTCACCCAAAATTAGACTCCGTTGATTCTGAGAAATCTGATAGTATTCACAAGCAGGTGGAGTTTGAGATAACTCCTAGTGACAATCATGATAATAATGTGAAACTACAGACTGATCAGTTTGGTGAAGACATTCAAATTGAACCTGTATCAGAATTAAATCAAGAACATGAGTCTGAGCATAGTATTGTTACTACTAAATCTCGTAGACAGATTAATGCGACTGTGAGATATGGATTTGAGGATATGTTAGCATATGCTTTACAGGTAGCAGAAGAGGTGGAGTCTCCTGAACCGTCCACCTATAGAGAAGCTATTTCGGTGAAAGAATCTGATCAGTGGGTTGCTGCCATGGAAGAGGAGATAGAATCTCTTCATAAGAATCAGACATGAAAATTAGAGAAGCTACCAAAGGGAAGAAGGGTAGTTGGCTACAAATAGGTCTTTAAAAAGAAGACAAGATTATCAGGAGCAGAAAATACAAGATTTAAAGCATGTCTAATTGCAAAAGGGTATAGGTAGAAAGAGGGGGTGGATTACAATGAGATTTTCTCACCTGTTGTAAGACACAGTTCTATTAGGGTGCTACTTGCCTTAGTAGCACATCACGATCTGGAATTAGAACAGCTAGATGTAAAGACAGCTTTCTTGCATGGAGAGCTTGAAGAAGAGATTTTTATGAGTCAGCCAGAGGGGTTCTCCATTCAGGGTAAAGAAGATCATGTCTATAGACTTCAGAAATCTTTATATGGTTTGAAGCAGTCACCAAAACAGTGGTACAAGAGGTTTGATGGCTTTATGATGAAACACAGGTACAGCAAGAGTCCATATGACTGTTGTTTTTATCATAAGAGAGTTGTTGATGGCACTCTTATTTGTTTGCTCTTGTAGGTGAATGATATGCTCATTGCGGCTCGAGACATGACAGAGATTAAAAAGTTGAAAACACTTCTTAATGCAGAATTTGATATGAAGGACTTGGGAGCTATCCAAAAGATTTTAGGTATGGAGATTCTTAGGGACATAAATCAGAAGAAGCTTTTCTTGTCACAGAAGAGCTATATTCAGAAGCTCTTATCACGTTTTGGTATGGCAACAACAAAACCTGTGAATACTCCATCGTTTGCAAATTTTCCCCTTTCTACAGCTTGTGCACATCAAACAGAAGTAGAGATAGAATATATGTCTAAAAAATCCTATGCTAGTGCAGTAGAGAGTCTGATGTATGCGATGGTATACACAAGGCCTGATATTGCGCATGCAGTTAGTGTTGTGAGCAGATACATGGCTCAACCTGGGAAAGAACATTGGGATGCAGTGAAGCGTATATTCAGGTATCTTAAGGGAACATCCGATGTTAGTTTTATGGAGGTGATTCAGAGTGCTTGGTTGCTAGGTATTCAGACTTAGATTATGCAGCTGATTTGGATGCAAGAAGGTCATTGACAGGATATACTTTCACAGTTGGTAGTTTTGTTGTCAGTTGGAAGGCTACTCTTCAGCCTTCAGTTGCCTTATTTACCACAAAAGCAGAATATATAGCTATGACAGAAGCAGCTAAGGAAGGTATCTGGTTAAAAGGGTTACTCAGTGATCTTGGTTTTCATCAGGACCAAGCTACAATTTATTGTGACAGTTTGAGTGCTATATGTTTGGCTAAGGATCAAGTGCATCATGATTGGACTAAGCACATAGATGTCAGATATCACTTTATCCGTACAGAGAATAGGATTAAAGTGATGAAGGTGGGCACTGAAGACAATCCAGCAGATATGTTCACCAAACCAGTTCCAAGGGGTAAGTTCAAACATTGTTTGGATTTGCTTAATGTTGACAGTTGAAAATAGCCCCAAGGCGGAGTGTTGCAGCAGTAGTATTATAGCTGTCTCTTCTAGGTATTTGAGAAGATTCAATTTAAGGTGGATATTTGTTGGGATGCCTTGAATCCTAATCAATTATGATGTCTATCCACATTATGGGACCCACTCACAATCATAGCTCGTGTGGGACTCTGTGACCAGTATAGTTGGTGTAAGACTCTTTAACTACTGTTGTTGAGTTAGAATAGGACTCTACAAGTCTGTATGGGAGTTTTATATAAATCCCTTTTATCTTAAGGTTTTAAATCATTGAGTTTTTGTAGGAACTCTCTCTATAATCAATTTTCCTCTCTGAGATAGTGAAATTTTCGATCTGCTGCAGCCATGGACGTAACCCTCACACATTGTGTGGGTGAACCACGTTAAATCTCTGTGTTCTCTGTGTGTGATTTGTCTTTTCTATTTATTGCTTCTGTAACAGAAATCATACGTGCATTGATGTAATGAAAGCCAATTTAGGTTAAATCTTGGAATTGAGAATCACTTCTTTGTGTTCCCAATTATTTTCTTCAGCAGGAATGAAATTTCAGCTCTGTCGATTGGTTCAGTGAGGGAACCTCATAGGAACTACAATCGGATACACCATCACCGCATTGGTGAGTATGGTGTATGTATTCAAACCAACTCCTTTCTCTGTTTTTTGTATGAATATCCATTAATGGTGATTTGACCTTGTATCTTATCTTTAACCAGGGCGTCAAAAGATCAAATTGTTTCCACACGAACGGTCGTGATGTGGATTGCTACACATTGAACTATCCTTTCATGATGATATTTGCATGTATAGAGATCGATGCTCCTCGACAGCGGCCGTTTCAAATGGAAGAGAAGAGGGTTTGAAATCCTCTTTCCCTCGTAGAGAAAATGATGGTCTATCCGATTCTAGTTCCTATGAGGTTCCCATACTGAGCCAATCCCCAGAGCTGAAATTTCATTCCTGCTAAAGAAAAAAATAATTGGGAAGACAATCAAGTGTTCTCAATTTTCGAAGGAAGAGAAGAGAACCGATCAGAGATTGATTTCACCTAAATTGGCTCTAACTACATCAATGTACGTGCCTCCTGGTCCCTGTAACCGTCGACAAGCAGAGTGGAAGTAAACCAGATGATAACAGAGAAAGCCATGAGAACAGCAGGACCAGCTACCCAACCCAAATGAGCCATGACCCATGCTAACGAGAGTACTCCCGATCCAATAACAGCACTACTTATATGAGCACTTGCAGTAACCACCGTCAGTTCTGAAATCCTCCTTAAGTTGCAGAGAGATCGATGCTCCTCAACAGTGACCATCCCAAATGGAAGAGAAGAGGGCTCCAAATCCTCTTTCACTTGAAGAGAAAATGGTTGGTCGTTTCAAATTGCATAGCATCCCAAACATTGGCCTGACTGAAGACAATCTCACTTGCTCATGTAGGAAGCCAGGGTGGTATATTAGTAGATATGGATGGTGAAGGCTAGGATTGGGATCCTTCTCACCTGCCAACTTGACCCCACGCAAAAGCCATTAGCTTCACCCTTCTCCTTCCCCATGTTTCAAAGTCTATCCAAAAGATATTCTCAGCCAGATTCTCTTCTGTCGGTATCGCCTTAAGTCAATCTGTTCATATGGATGAACCAATTATTGTATGATCTTCTACTGGTTGTACAATCTGAAAGCTTATATATCCAAGGTGCCAAGCCCTTGCAGAAGTTCCTCTATGACTTGGCATATATAATTAATAATCTCAATGCCCAAGATCATTGCAATAATAACAACCCAAGCTCTTGCTTCACCTTGGATAAGAGAAAGACGAAAGAAAAAGAACGGTTAATCTCAATGCCCAAGATCATTGCAATAATAACAACCCAAGCTCTTGCATCACCTTGGATAAGAGAAATACGAAAGAAAAAGAACGGGTTGGTAGTTTGGTTCAAGGTTATAAACTTAAGTCCATATTTTAGATGGTTATGATCATCCAGGTTTTGCCAGGATTTCTCCTAGTTGGACCTAAAAAATGAAGGTATATGCACCATACAGCTGCTTTTACATACATCTGCGATGTGCTACACCAACAATGAGACACTGATAAGTATCAACCCAAAAAAAAAGTTAAAAAAAAAAAAAAAAAAGAACACAATGAGTCACCTGGTCCATCTATTTCGCATAGAAATCGTCTCCTGCGGTCCTGCCGCCTGCTAAGGGTCGGATTTCAGCCGGCCCACCCCCCAATGTATTGGCAGGCAGTCAGAATGATCTCCAAACCCTTGGATCAGTCGCGACTGTCCTTCCGCAGGAGACGATCTCCTTCCATCTATTTCCAACAAAACTGTTTGCTGAAACCAAGTACATAGGAATGGCTGCATTATGAAATTAGCTTGTGCAATAATGATATGCAGTCAAATAAATGTCCCCTTTTTTTTTTTTTTTTTTTTTTTTTTTTTTGGAATGATTGATATCATTTGTACTTAAGGACAAGGTGATGGAAAGAAAACCCAAGATAAGTAATACCGAAAAAAAATTGCCCTTCAATTAAACCGTGAGAAGGTGGTTGAAGGATCAAGAAGTGTGTACAGAAAACAACCTCCTAAGGCTGATTGGCAGAGTCCTCTTCAGACTTAAAGTAGAAAACAATGACTTGAACCAGCTTTCACCAGCCGCATAGACGCCTCTCACTTCCCCCAAATGCATCAAACACCAATGCAAAAAATTGTGAAAAGATGCGCTAAAAGCTGCCCCGAAATTTACTATTCGTAAGACAATATGTTGAAAGAAATATTTCTGTGATTCATCACATATGTAGAGAATATGCAACTGAACATTGTTGTAGCACAAATACACTTTCAATGATCATCAGTTGCGAGTCTTCAGTATTCCACATTTTAGATTCTGACAATTAGGATGGTGCTCCAAAGCTACGTAACAATGTCAGCTTAGCAAGATGCATACATTCTATGGAAGCTGAACCAGCACAGAACTTGGAATTGATTGATCAAACCAAAACATGTAACACATGAAATCCAATTTTGTCATAACTTATGCCTCCCGACTTTCCTTGAAAAGGCTTGAAAAGGCAAGCCCACCATCCACAATGCATCCAGATGAGAAGTGACACACAAAGGATGAGGATGTTTAAAAATGTGTCCTGCAAACACATGATATCGGATTGGGTAATTTACCTAACCAAACCAAACATAATGAATGAAATGATAATTCTTACGCATTTCCCAATTGTCTTGAGCAACCCCAGGAGTCTCTCTCTCTCTCTCTCTCTCTCTCTCTCTCTTTACACACCACCAATTTGAATAAGCAATTAGAATTTTTTTAGATAATTGGCCAGTTACATTCATATGATCAATATTTTTTTTAAAAAAAATTTCAATTTCCAATTCTTGGACTGTACAAACCCCATATCTATTTTTCCAACTGTGCATTCACATTTCGTTAACAAATACCATCTTATACTCTGCTTTTGTCATGGAGTTCCATCAAAATATCAAATTTCTTAATCATCCATCTATATTCGGATCGAATTTATCTAGCGAACAGCTCCCTGTCTGCAACGATGCAATTGCAATAATGTGCCACATTCAAAATTCTACTAACAGGAAACGAAAATCACCATAACAGAAAAAGAATCAGACCTCTTTTATTATATCAGAAAAAAAAAAGTGTGTAAAACAATGGCCGTAAAAAGAATGATTTCATACACACAATAATGCAGTAAATACAGGATCCTGATCCAGCCCCGTAAAGGTAAGTATGGAATATCAAAGAATAGAGAAAATTAAAGGAGCTAATCGTACATCAATTCGACACATCTCTCAAATCAGAATACGCCGAGCAATACCGAAAACCCTAGAACGATGAGCCACACAATGTGAACCAAAAGGAGAGCCTGGCCAGAGACGGGACCGCTACCGCCATTACCGACCTCGCAAAACCCTAGTTTCGCGACAGGGGTACCAGAGCACTGAGCATCTGCGCAACCACACCAGTAGGTGATTCCATCGACGCCACAGACGGGATCGGTACGAAAGCAGTTGACAGGGCAGGTAGACGACTGGGACGTTCCGGCGCAGAGATCAACGGCGGCTTCAGAAGGCAAGTGAAGACGTGATGATGAATCGGCTTGAGAGCAAATTGGAAAGAAGTAGAGGGAGAGAAGGCTGAAGAGGAAGTAGAAGGAGAGGAGAGTGGAATTGGGCATGGTTCCGGCGAGCTTAGCGTTCTAGCAGAAGCTCGCCTTCACCTGAAGAGAATTCTTGGGAAACCCTAACCCTGAAAGCAGGGGAGAGATGAAGGAAGGATTGGAATGAGAGAAAGGTAGCTTTGGGGAAGAAAAGAGGTGGAATCTCTGTTGGGTCGGTTCGGAGAAAAGTGGGGTGGTTGAACTGTTCTTCATTCTTTGAACCGTCATTGAACGGAAAAGAAAATGCGCGTGCGCGTGCGCGTGCGCGTGCGCGTGCGCGTGCGCGTGCGAGTGCGCGTGCGAGTGCGAGTGAGCATGAGCGTGAGTTTCATCCTCCCACTGAACATGGGAAATGGTTCTCTTACTCGGATTCGGCCAAAAAACCATCCAAAATCACATGTTTATTCGAAAATATTTGTCACGACAATTTTTTTTGGTAAAATTTTACGACAATGATAGCCTTCATAATGACATGGTAAATTAGCGAATCGTGTCAGCTCAGGGGTTTGGAAAGAGACTCGGTTCATACCAATTGATGCCCGACACATGGATATCGATTGAATCGAAACCGTCCATCCGAGTTGTGCATAAGCCGACACCCCCTGTTAGGGCAATCAAAAAAAATGTTAATTTAAGAACCGTACTCCAAAAACCCCGTTTAACTTATGGTTTATATCGTGACAGGTCTCTCAATCATAATCTAACCGAAAGACGAGGCCGGATGACGAACCACGACGTCTAGGTATGAGAAACGATACTTAAAAACTCAATTTTTACATACCGGTATGTGTAACAGATATGTGTTCGCGAGTGAGACGGACTCCAGTGGATCCCACACTCCGAATCCAAGTTTAGGAAACCTTTTAGACGTAGGAGACCTTCTTAGAATGGTCTCCCACTATATATATGCATCATTCCTTCTCTTTAGATCATTTCCAAACACTCTCAAACACTAGAACCGTCTGGAAGAGATCTAAAAAGGAGCAAATAGGAAGGAAGCTGTGCGAGAAGGGATTTTCCGTTGGAGGAGAGCACCGCCATTCAACGAACACCGGTAAGTGCTCGACCTCTGTATTAATATTGGGATTATGGACCAAAACCGTAAAACAGCGTAATGATCCAAAACCCTATTTCACATTGGGATCCATTCTGAGAAAGTTGGAAACGTCGATTTACGATGTTAAACGATAAGAAATATAAACCTAATATATATCCTTACCTTAGAATGGTGTAGGAGGGGCCCTGAAACAAAGCCAAGAACCAATGGAAGAAGGAGGTCCTAGAACGGACTCTCGGACCCATACCGGCTAGACAAAGAGGCCCTGCAGTATGCTATACCGTAGGGCATACCGATCGGACTCTAGTCCTACGGTATGGTCTTGTGGTACATACCGTAGGGCATATCAGCTGGACTCAAGTCCTGCGGTATATACCGCAGGCACATATTGGCCTCACTATAGTGAGACCGGTACCGCCACCGGTATGCTATCCGAAGCCTAGTTGTTGGCCAGACTTGGTTCTGACCAACTGTAATCCTAATAATTTAATTCTAATCTATAAATATGATCTTGTAGGACCAGTAGATAGCGTGAGTGGACTCTGTGATGCAGAGCAGACTTGCTATCACGCAACAAGTAAGGAACAAGACCCCAAACCCTAATTAACTAATAATGGACAGCAAATCATTGTTTCTGTATCTGTATATGTTGATTGTTGCTTGTGCATTCCACATGTCATCTTGCTATTTAATTTTGTTATTTGTTCATGCATATTCATATGCTAGGAATGTTGTTTGTTTAGGCATGTAAATATTTTCGTTAGTGTGTAGAATGTGAAGGGGAGTAGAGCCCTGGATATATCCTCACACTGACACCTTTTCGCATCACCGTCTACCTTAACGAGCTTGGTGTGAATAGGGTATCAGGGGGAAGACATGGGATTGTGGCTCCGCCTACCCACCAAACTCGAGCCCTATCTCTATGTCGTAGGGAGCTGTGCTGGGATAGGATCATAGATACTGTGATGACATATAAGACTGGTTAGAAATGGAACCCACTTGCAAGCCCTTGCCAACAAGGGTTTAGGTATTAGTGCGGTGTAGGGTATCAGGGGGAGGACGTGGGATGGTGGCTCTGCCTGCCCGTCAGACTCTAGCTCTATCTCTATACTAGAGTGAGTGATGTGGAGCAACATCAGTAGTGTGGATCAGAGCCTGACTGTTGGGTGTGCTCACACTCTTATGCATGGAGGTGTTGTGGCCGCCAAATTTTACTATAATATTTTGCAAGTTATACCTGATCCAATTGTAATGTTATCTCATGCATTTTGTATGTTGCATTGGTCTTGTGCTTTACTGAGCTAAGTTGTGAGCTCACCCCGTATATATACACTATTTTCAGATGTCGATGCAGGATACACTGTTGAGGACTTCATGGCTGCCCCAGCGTACGGGACAGTGGTTGTTGTTGACACACAGGCAGTAGAGGACGAGCATGATGTCCCATGCGAGTGCTCTTACTGTGTGTTTCTTTAGGTTTTATTATTCATTCTTTCAGATGATTTTTAAACGATGTAAAGGATTTATTTATTTACGTTGTGGTTAGGAATAATTGGAATAATTATTTATTTACAATTAGAAATCTAGTTCATTTATTATTAGATTCCGTTGCTATGTATAATTCTCTGACTATGGTTAGTTTGCTTGGAATGATTTGTTAACACGATCTTTTGAGATCCTGGTGTGAGCCGTGGTTTGGAGGCAGTTCACTTACACTTCTGGTTCATGACAGTTAACCTCTTTGGAACAATAAGTTGCACCTTATTAGTTATACATTGAGCTTTAAGATACAAATATTTAAGATAAATAGGGAAATTTTCAGCTACACTCTTTGGAATATGGCTTAATCTCATGCGTCCACCATTCTACGCAATAATATCACTAACACCCTCATAAGACACCCAAAAGTTGTCTAGACTCATAGAATAGTTAAAAGACTTTTTTTACCCTTAACACCATTCACTTTGATTTTTATATTTTCTTTTTTTATTTTATATTTTCAAATTTCCTTTTTATTTTCACATTTACCCTAATTCTCTCTCCAACGTCTCTCTTGTGCAAGTGTGAAACCCATCGGCGCCTTCTTTCTCTAATCTCCGGTGACGTCTCTAATATATTGTCCAGCGACAAGAAAAATACCTGAAACGTCAAGCCTAAAATCTCCTTCACTATTGAGCACTCTGAGTCGAAGGTGAAGATTACTCAGAGGCGGGAGAGATTGGAGACTTGCGGATCCTCTAAAAACCCCTCTTTCTTTCCTAATCGTTTGTACCCATGTGGTTTGTGTTACGATTCTGCTCCTCTCAAGAGGGCAATCTCCCAGCTATGTAACAGATTCTTCAATCCGCAATGAACTGAACATGTCCTTCTGAACAACCACGCTTTAGTGTTCAACAACACTCTCCAATCTCCTTGATTTCTCCCTTTGAAACCCTAGAAAATCCTTCATGAAGTTCTTAATTAAAGTTCTTTTCTTTCTTTCACATTGACAACCTTTCCAATTCAGGTGAGAAATTCCTTTCTCTTCTCCTATGTTTCTTCCGATTGAAGTCTCCTCTTCGGTCTGTAGGTTAAAGGCAGAAAATTTTGAGAAAAATCCAAACCCTCTTTCGTGAAATCTGCCACTCTCTACTACTTCCTTCTTCAAAAACGTAAAAATGAAAAAGTGAAATTGTGAAATTTGTTTTGTTAATTACCTTCCATGATTCCCTAAATTATTCTATTACATAACAAATTAACCTTTAAGTTTTTCTAAAACTAAAAAGGTAAATTATTGATGGGTAGTTTTGTCATTATTGAATTTAAGATGATGACACGTCATTGGTTAATGGTCATGACTTAACGGAGGGGGCCTGACTAATTCATGTTTTCAAAAGTAAAGGGTGTTAGTAATATTATCACGAACAATGGTGGGCACTTCAGATTAAACCATACGACAAGGGATGTGGCTGAAATTTTCCCAAAAAAAAAAAATTATACAACCCTTCAATTGCATTAACAAAAATTAATAAAAAAAACAAACAGCAACAAATAGCTACATCTCAACCTATGCATGCATATACAAACTAAAAAACCGTAATCCACATGAGAGGATTTTGATGTCACTATATCTAAAAATTAATGGGAATAAAAAAAAATCCAAATTATGATAACCACCTCATGCAGAAATAAGGTGTCCAATATTTAAGAAAGAGGCTTAGATTTACTATTAATTCATAAGTGCAAATCTTCAACAGGGATATAACTGCAAGATCAAGTGCAGGCCAAGGGAGATACACCAACTGCCCAGTGCAAATTATACAATCCTTTAAAGAAAAGAATAATTTCCAAGACCATCCATCCATCAAAGTCCTTTCGCAAAAAAATTGCTTCTTTTTTTTTTTTTTTTTTTTTTTTTTGTTTTTTTGGTAACAGCGAAAGATAGCTAGTTGATGATCTAGAAACTTAACCATATGAAAATCCATCATAAGATTAATTAAACCATGATCAGTTGAATTGAGAAATTCTTATTGTATCAAGACATTGTTACAATAAGACTTGTAATAAGGGTTTTGTTACTGTTTGGATTTGTATCAGTCTTTAAAATAAAATACAAAAACTATTTTTTATATAATATTGTGGTGATCATAATGATTCTTTTTATTTGCACACTCATTGGATTGTTATCCAAATCTTTCTTCATAGCTGCAAATGCATGAAAATTAAGTGAATATTGCTTTAATTTCCTACGCCGGAAGAAAAAAAAAAAAGGTGAATATGGCTACACATATGAATATTGAATAAGTTGTTGTCTTCATAACTAGTTAAAAACCAAGGAATTGCACCGACGAAACAAAATTGCAGATTAACAAAAATAAAGGGAAACTGTCTATAAGGCGGTCGCCCATCATGTGTCTTTTTCTCACAGAGATTTTTTTTATTTATATTTTCTTCTTTCTCTGTGAGCAAGTGGGCACATGGTCAAGCTGATCTATCAGCACCGTTGCGTTAACATGCACGTTTACACTGGCAGTTTACACAACCCTTCCCCAAAAATAAAATAAAATAGTCTTAAACGGGCCTAACAGTGTTATTATCTTCAGTCTCGTGGCACATCTCCTCCAACGATCTCCCCTTAGATTCTGGGACTAAGAAAGTGCAGAAAAAACCCAATATGTTGATAACAGCAAGCACTAGTAACGAATTCTTGACTCCAATCCCTGCAGGATACCCAGAATCTGTCTTCGTCTTGTCTTGATCTTGTGCCGCATACAAGAAACCAAAAGCCCCTATAATTGCACCAGCCTTTCCAGCTGCTGCTGAAATACCATGGCATGTTGATCTCACTCTTGCTGGGAAAATCTCTGCTGGAACTATAAACGTAGTACTATTGGGTCCAAAATTAGCAAAAAAGAAGGTGAGTGCATACAATGTAACAAAACCCACATGGTGTTCTTTCCAAAAATGGTAAGGAATGGCAAGTGCAAACATGAATACTGTCATAAAAAAGAAACCCATCAACTGAATTTTAAACCTTCCGATGATATCTATGGTAAGGACAGTAAACCAATACCCAGGTACAGTACCACAAAGAGCAATAAGGGTCTGTGCTCTTGAAATCATGTAAAGCTCCTGAATAGCATTCATGGTGTTGGCAGCCGGAATCCACCCAACTGCACTAAAGATGTCCTTCTGAAATAGGTTTTGACTGTAGTAAGCAATATCTAACAGGAACCATGTAGATGCGGTGCCCAACAAGTGCAACCCATGTCTATGTAAGAACTCATGTGAGAATAGCCCAAATGCGTTAGGATCTTGGGTTTCCACCCTGGTGGTCTCCACTACCCTATTACGCTCAACAGAATCTACATCAACATGGAGGACCTTGGACATATCATTTGCAGCTTTGTCTGCATTCTTGGCGACTAAGGCAGTGTAACGAGGGGTCTCAGGCATTTTGGCACGTGAGTAAAATGTTAATGCAGCTGGGACAGCTCCAAACATGAGAATTATACGCCAAACATAATCAGCTTGAACAACAGTTGATCCAAGAGGGTCTTTAGAGTAGGGGACTGCTGGGAAACTATGATTAAACAATGACGAGATGAAGAGGGCCATGGTCCCACCTGCTATAATTCCAAACCCTTGCATTGCAAAGACAGCAGCTATAAAAGTTCCACGAGTCTTTTTGTTGGAATATTCAGACATAATGGTTGCAGATAGCGGATAGTCACCACCTATTCCAAACCCAAGCCAAAATCTGAAGAAACATAGGGTACCTATTACAGTCCGGGGCTCCCTTCCAAAGGAAAGGCCAGAAGCAATAGAACAAAAGACCATAAGGGCTAATGTTATGCCATATGCACCCTTGCGACCCATCTTGTCACCAAGCCAACCAAAGAAAAGTTGCCCAGCAAGTGTTCCACAAAAGGCAACGCCATTGACAGTTGATGAAACATTGGGAGGAAGAGTACCAGGGTGTGGAGATCCTTCCACATGGTAATAGATACGACCAAGGAGCTTGGTGACGAGGGAGATGCAAAAGAGATCATAAGCATCAGTGAAAAAACCCATACCAGCAACAATTATTGCCGTGACGTGGTACCATTGTGTCTTCGCAGTATCCAAAGCACTCAAAACTTGAAGTTCTTTCGCCATGGATGAGATCTTCCTCAAATCCTATGCACACTGTAATTCAATCAAGCATAAAAATGAAATTAGGGAAAATCTTGTTGTAACCAAGATTAGTAAAAAAAAAAATTGTAACCTTAATTTTTTTATAAAAATAAATTCTGTCATTTTGACATGTCTATTCTATCATGCATCATTCTTATTCAGATATCAGGTTATTGAAAAAAAAAATCAGAACAGATAGGAGAAAGAGAGTATGACAGAGAGATGAAGGGAATGATGAGGGCTTACCTTGCAGAGGATTCTGACTGTGAGATGGGAGTTTCTTCTTCAAAGAGAGAGATGCAGACGTTTATAAGGGAAGAGATATGGAGAAGGTAGGAGGCATGGGGGACATTTTAAAATGAGAGAAAGAAACAAGTGGACGAGAGAGGAGAGTGAGGCTCCAAAACCCACCTAATGCTTTGCATTCCGTTAAAAGATATAAGGAATCAAACCCAGACACAGAATATGCTACTCCAAATGCATAAGAAACATGGTAGGATAGCTTCACTACTATTCTACCTGTGATGCTTTCACTCCTTCTAGTTGACACGTAAAATCAGTTTTTGGATTAAAGTGGGCCTACCCATTGCGCAGCCGTTGGATCATCAAGGATTGGGTTGATGTGAAGGTGCGCAATGAGAAACATTTCACACTTGATCAGTGGCTGTAAGGTCAGTCTTGTTCCAATTTTCCTTTTAGTTAACTGTAAGACCGGTTTAATGCTCACTCTTACTCCAGCTGACAATGACTGATTCAAACGCAAATTGTTAGGATCTCTATATTGCCCTAATCAAGGGGAGCGATGGGTGCCCGAATAGAGAAGATGAAGACAAAACACCCTCCGCCCCCACGTAAGAAGGGACGATGAAGACTAGGAAAATAGAGAAAAGAGAGCAGTTAATGGGTGTGGGACCCACACTTCAGAAGGTTGGTCCCACATTCTATCCACAGATTCCAAAAACATGCAATGATGATTATCAGGTGGAGAGAGGATTTGTAGTACTTGAGTAGAAGAATGGTGAGGAACATGTGCGTTGGTTGCCACAATGGGAAGAGTTGCATATACGGTCGCAATTGCAAATTTTAGACCTAGGTTGTGGGAGTTGGCCAGTGGAAAACTAAAGCTACGAACATCTATCAAAACATTCTATTCTTTTAGAAATCATTGAAAACAAATGAATGGCTGATAATACAGGGGAAATGTTCATACAAAGAAATTTGGAAGAATAGTTCACCTATATTTACTTGTATCTTCTCTGAGATTTTATTACCATTCATATTCAATGGGTCCTACGCTCTAGAAGTGGGTCTCACATCGTATTGACGTGATGATCGGATCCTATAAGGAGTATATGTACATGCAAATGATCTAAACTTGAAATCTGACATATAATCAGTCCAAAGAATGCACTACTTATTCATATACTAGAATTACAGAATTAGCCTTCCATGTGACAAAACTAAAAAGATCGTGTAGGAGGCATTTCTTATGTCGTTATAGAACCTTTTGCCTTTTAACATTCCATCCAATTTTGGTGGAATGGAATAAACAAAGATGATATAAATGACGGTTAAAGGCCGGCGATGCATGAATTTTTTAATTGGGGTTCACTTCATGTAATTTAGTTATTGATTTTAATCCTCTAATTATAAGACATGTGGCAAATTATTTTCTTGTATAATACTTCAATTCTTGTGGTATTAATTTTCCTATTGTTCTCTTTCTTATTTATGTATTTTCTGATGAATTTTATATTTAGGGGTATTTTTGTAATTTTATTTCTAATTTGAGGAAAGAGAGGTAAGAGAGTAGAAACTTATAATATATTAATAGTATATGTATAATCGTATTGGAAGTTAACTTGAATTTTTCTTATGAATGGTGTAGGTATATAATGTACAATGTATGATTGCATAGTTGGGTTATGCTAATAGGTGGACCCCACAAGATTAGTTGGTCATTTGGATATGGGGTAAGTCTTAAAATAAAACTTTATAGTTTTGGGTTTGGTTGTAATTAGAAAAGATGAAAAGATAGGAAAGAAAATAAAGGAATTTAGATGTTGGGGACAAATAAGAAGGAAATTATGTACTTGAAAAACTTGGTTGTAAAAAGATAAAAATAAAAAGACTTAAGTATAACCATTAAAGGAATACCATTATATTTTATTAAATTAATTTTAATCCTATGATTATAAAGACCTAAGCAAGGGTAAATAAGATTAAGGGAGAAAGTTTTGCCCTGACGGCCCGAGCCCGCCCAAAACCGCCCTGAACCCGGTCAGGGTTTAGCCCGGCCCGTACCCTGATAGGGTCCAATCAGGGTACAGGGTAATTTTTATCCTGTCAGGGTAAGGGCGGGTTAAGGTTGAGGCCTCGGGTAGAGCCCGGCCCGACCCTAACTTATATATATATATATATATATATATATATATATATATATATATATATATATATATATATATATATATATATATATATATATATATATATATATATATATATATATATATATATTCAGAAATCGTTTTTTATTCCATTTTCTAAGTTCTAACCTAATCCTTACGACTCCTCTTCTCTTATTCTCTCTTTCAGTTTTTCTCCTACCGCAGCCGACGGCCATTTCTCAGTTTCTCTCATTCTCTCTTTTCAGTCTTCAGATCTGTTATGCTTTGAGCATCTCTCACTCTCTCCGCCGACGGCTCTCTATTTCTCCTACCGCCGGCTACCACAGCTGACGGCACTGACGACGGCTCTCTATTTCTCCTACAGGCTACCGTAGCTGACAGCGAGAGCGTCTCTCACTCTCTCTTCCTCCTGCCGCCGACGGCACTGTCTAGAGCCACCATATCAGAGCCGATTCACGGATTCAGCCCCATCGAATCATCTTCTTCCTCTTCGTCGACAGCCTGATTTTAGGTATTTATCTCTCTCTCTCTCTCTCCCTCTCTCTCTCTCTATATATATCTTTCTGAATCTTTGCACATAATTTTAGGTTTCCATCTAATTGTTTACGAGAGTTTTAATTTGGTATGAAAAATCTCTTATTTCATGTTCCAGAGCATCTACTATCCTTCCAAAGATAGGACTTAATTGAGTCATGAAGTATTTCTTTTCTTCTAAATCAAGGGTTTAGTTTCTCAGTTTCTTTAGAGTAAAATAGTTTTTAAATTTTAGAGCATGAACTCCCCAACAAAGCCTAGAGATAGAGGCTGATTCTATGTATTAAGACATTTTGTAAATGAACAAAGTTTACTACAAGGTTCGTATGTATTGTGGATCGTATATTGTACAGAGCATCTGACTGTAGAGAACTCGACGTCTTTTTCTTTTAAAGAAGTATTGTGTATCGTAGATAGTATAAAGTGTATACTATTATTAGTACTGTGCTATGGTGTGTTATGTGGGCTGCTTGAGGCCTGGATCAAGAATCAAGATATTAGCTGGTAATTAAGTTTACTATCGCCAATGGCCTAGTAAGCCCCGTTTTTAAATTTTAGAACCTGGACTCCCCAACAAAGCCTAGAGATAGAGGCTGATTCTATGTATTAAGACATTTTGTAAACGAACAAAGTTTACTACAAGGTTCATCTAACTTATGTGTATGTTCCCCTTGAATTCTGTTTGGATTGCTTCTTACTTCTTAGCCATTTCCATGTCTAGGAGTTTGTGAAATACTAGTTGTCAATTGAAAAGGTTCATATCCTCCTAGTATCTTTAATATTGAAATCCATAACTCTATATTTACATCTATAGGTTTTTGAATCACAAAAGTCTATTTAAGTTTTTGGATTAGTTCTTGAATTTGCAATCTGAATTATTGCTCTTTATTCTATGAGTTCTTGTCACTGTATAATATACCTAAGTTTCATGTCCCTTTAAATCTCTGATGGAATAGACTCTGTTAGACTCTTAGTTCAGGAGATTTGTGTACATTGAGAAAAATGGTCTATGGCATCTCATGAGAATCTGAAAAATCTAAGATTGCTCTTTTTTTTAGTGAATTGAAATTATTGACACAGTAGCAATAATTTAAATCAAGTGGCATGTTTGAGTTTTAACTCATGTATTTTTTAAATTATACAGGTGTCAATGGCAGAAAAAGTCCAATCAGCCAACTCAATTTCTAGTGAGCAACAAGTGCCTACACCATTAAGTGTCCCATCAACCAACTCAACTCCTGATCAGCAAACCTCTACTCCAATAACTAGCGCTGAATGTGAGGTATCATCTAATTCTAAACTACCTCCATTACCGCCATCTAGTGTTTGGAACCACTTTAAGAAGATTATACCTCCTGATGGTTCTAAAGTTAAAAGATGTAATTGCAACTATTGCAATAAAGAACTTGCATGTGCAAGTGAACATGGGACAAGCTCATTGAAACGTCATTTAGATAAATGTTGGCTATTTCCATATAGAGGAGATAAGAAACAAAAGCTCTTGAATTTTCCAAGTGATAAGGATGATGATAGTTCGAGCATCGTTTGTCCCAATATGTTAGCTTGGAAGTTTGACCAAGAATATTGTAGAAAGATGCTTGCTCGTATGATTATCATAGATGAGTTGCCTTTTAAAACTGTAGAGCGGGAGGGTTTTAGAGTATTTTGCAATGCTTTGAATCCTAGGTTCAATCTTTTGTCACGTATCACTGTAGCAAAATATTGTTTTGGGTTGTATGAGGAGGAGAAAAAGAAATTAAAATTTTTTTTGGAGAAATCTTGTCAAAGGGTTTGCCTAACTACTGATATGTGGACTTCAAACCAAAATCTTGGTTATATGTGCGTCACAGCACATTTCATTGGCGAAAATTGGAAATTGCAAAAGAGGATAATTAACTTTTCTGTAGTTCCATCACCACACACTGGTGATGTCATATGTAATGTTCTTGAGTCATGTCTACTAAGCTGGGGTTTAGACAAAGTAACAACTATTACAGTAGATAATGCAGCTAATAATGATGTGGCAATTCGGAGTTTGAAAAGGAAACTTAGCAAGAAAAATGGGTTGTTGTTAAATGGTGATTTCCTTCATGTGAGATGTTGTGCTCATGTTCTGAACTTGATTGTTAAGGAAGGTCTCAAATATTTTGAGGATTCTTTAATTAAAGTTTGTTCTGTAGTGAAATATGTGAGGAGTTCCCTGCAAGAGGACAACAGTTTCAGTTGTGTTGTAAGCAAGAAAAAATTCAATGTAAGAAAACCTTGTGTCTAGACTGTCCTACTCGGTGGAATTCTACATTTCTCATGGTAGAAACTGCTTTAGAGTTTCAAAAGGCTTTTGAATGCCTAGAAGAGCGGGACATGAACTTTAGAATGAAGTGCAAGGATATTCTAAGTGAACAAGAATGAGAGAATACAAAAGTTATTTGCAAGTTTTTAGAAGCTTTTTACACTGCCACATTAAAATTGTCTGGGTCTCTTTCTGTCACAACAAATATTTATTTTAAAGAAGTTTTTGCAATTGAGTCACTATTGATGAAGTGGTCAAGAAGTGACAATCCCACATGTCATAATATGGCAATGGCCATGATGGAAAAGTTTAAAAAGTACTGGGATAATACAGATAGAGTTAACATCTTTTTTATTATTGCTGCTGTTCTTTATCCTCGAAAGAAGATGAAATATTTGAAGCTTTGCTATTCCTATTCAAATCTATATCCTCCATCTGAGGTTGATGCGAAGGTTGCAAATGTTAGGAATGTCTTGTTTATCATTATCAATTACATGAATTATCTTCTTCTCGTACAATGGTAGATGTTTCATCTTCATTTGATGCTGATACTCTATCAAGTAACAGTGACATATTTGACATTGAGATAGAAAGACAGTTGGAAGAAAATGAAAATTTAGAAGTTGGGACAAAGATAGATCAGTATTTGATGGAAAACCTTGTGAAGAAAACTAATGATTTCGACATCTTGGGATGGTGGAAGTATAATAGCTCAAGATTACCAATTCTTAGTAACGTGGCTCGAGATATTTTACCAATTCATGTCTCAACTATTGCTTCAGAGTCTGCATTTAGCACTAGTGGTCGGATTCTAGACCAATTTCGTAGCTCATTGACACCACGTGTTGTAGAGTCCTTGCTGTGTGCACTCTACGACTTTCAAATATTCCTCTTAATAATGAAGAAGAATTCATGGACGAAATTGATAAGGATTTATCAGGTACAAAGTTTAATGATATAACTGTTATTAAGTACATGAATTATGAATTGGATTATATTTACTCATTTTTTTATTACATTAATTGTTGTTTCAGGATTGACCACAGTTTGACGTAAAGCATGGTGTGTTGCATGTTTAGATCCTGGTGTTGCATGTTTAGAGACTTCGAGTTGGTTTTGTAACTAATTTTTACATAACTTTAATTTATTTTTCATTTACTTCAAATGATAGTTTTAAATTCTAATTGTGTTTTTCATCCTTTTTGTGTGTGTAGGAAATATGATTGTGGACTGTGGATGGAATTTGGACTCACTTGACTGTGGAGAATGAGAGAGAAAGAGAGACCATTAGTTCTCATACTTTTGGTCTTTTGCTAGCTTTGCTACTTTGTTATTTCTTTTTATTTCATAATGAATGTTATTGTATTAGTTCCTCTATATTCCTAGCAGAAGAGGAATATTAACAATTTAACATTATCTTTTATGTTACTATTTTGAATTCTCATGGAATGTTTTTACTTTTTATATTACTCTATATTTCTATTATGTTGTGCTTTATTTTATTTTGATCCTCTCTATTAAGTTATTATTAATCTTGTTACTATATTCTTCTTTTTGATAATCATTCATGTCTTATACTTGTAAATATTTGGCATTTATATGTTAAAATGTTGAGTTCAGGGTAAATCAGGGTAAACCCTACCCTGATTTAGGGTCAATCAGGGTAAACCCGACCTGGCCCAGCCCGATCAGGGTAAATCAGGGTAGGGTAGGGTTTGGTAATACCCTGCCAGGATAGGGTAAGGGTTGAGATTATGTAATACCCTGACAGGGTAGGGTAGGGTTTGGGTTAGCATGAAATTCTTTTGGGTAGGGTAGGGTTTGCAGATACCCGGCCCAACCCGACCCTGTTTCACCCCTAAATAAGATTTTTATTTTAAGTTAAGTATAATTAGATAACTAATAAACTATTTAATTAAACATTTATATATACATATATACGTTAGTAGGGAGACAGCCCCACTCTCTACGTTAGAGAAAGAGGGGAAAACAAAAAAGAAGAAGAGAAGGAAAGAAGAAAACGAAGAAGAAGAGGAAGAAGAGGTTTAGTAAGTCTCTCTCTCTCTCTCTCTCTCTCTCTCTCTCTCTCTCTCTCTCTCTCTCTCATCCCTCTCTATCTCTCTCTCATCCCTCTCTACTGTTCATGCATGAAGAAGAGGCAACCGAAAAGAGAAAAAAAATGGAGAAAAAACCTTAAATCTGAAATTGGTTTAAAATCAGTCTTCAAATAGTAAAGTTCCTCCATTTTCCTTCATGGTTTTCATGAAATTCTTAAAGGGAAAAGCTAACAAGGGTTCCATCTTAAACCCTAACCCTAATTTTTGAGAAATTAAATGATTCTACATGTTTATTAGCTGTTGTATAGGGCAGCATGGTACTATGGGTATAATTAAAGAAATATTTATTGAAAAACCCCAAAATTTTAGAGTTAAGGTTCCTAATTATGTAACTAACAGCCTGAATTTTCTAATTAAAATTGTTTAGAAAAGCATAGACTAAAATTAAGGAGTTTGATTAAGTGCTAGGCAATATAAAATTCCAAATTGGAAAGGGGTATTGAAGTTGACTGGTCTTGTGACCAATAGAGACCTGAAATCAGGTCCAACAGGCCATTTGGCCAGACCTGAACCTAAAGGTTGGCTCATAGAACATTTGTTTTAGAAAAAATATTAGGAAATGTTATTCCCAAATAATTTCAAACTTTGAGAAATAGTGTAAAAACACTTTTTAAACCTGTAATTCATTATGAGCTTGTTAGTTTTAAGTTACAAATAAAATAGTTAATTTATGTCTCTTGTTTTATAGAATCAAATGTTAAAGAGAGCTAACCTAGCTGTTGTCCAAGTATAAGGTTTGAATTAAGCAGCAATAGATGAAGGAAAATTATTTATTTATACTCTTATTTGGGTGTTTGTATCTATTAATGGATTTAATATGGTGTTCTTTTGATTGAGAATGTTGTGGTGTATCATTCTATATAATTTGCTCTTGTGATATTACTAAAAATGATAAGACTATACTATATGGAATCTGGTATGATGTTATTTAAATGGAATATGTTCATGGCCGTGGTATCCATGATGATGATCCCCTATGAGTGAATATAGATGAATGGGGGAAAACTGTAAGGAATGAAGAATGTGATGAAATACATGTATATGTATTCATGTATAGAATTACCTGATAAAAGAACTCTAAATGAATGTAATCCATGTTTGCTGCCCTCTTCTCATTAGGGGTAAGATAATGAGTAGAGATGCGTGGCACCGAGAAGTCTGAGATTTCACAATCTTTTACTGAGGTAGAGACATCTAGGATGTCACCAGTCCATTGGAGGACTGAGAGTTTCGAGAACTCATCGCCCTTGAGGCGAGATGTCTGGGACATCAACTGCAAATATGACTATCAAGACGAGATGTCAAGGATATCAATTAGTGTTTAATGACTCCAAATGTTAAGCGTCTTGCAGCAAACACATGATTGGCTTACCTAGAGTTATTTGAAATATTTTAACTGAGATTCTTGCATTCACATCATGAGTATATGATAACTTTCAAATATATTAAGTTTTTCCATGATGTGGAAGTTGTTGTCCTTGTTTGAATGTTTCGTATGCTTTGTGATTTTATTGTTGTAAGTAAATAATTTATCCTTATTGAGCGTAAGCTCACTCTGTCATTTAAATGATGGATTATAGAGACAAGTGGAGTGGTCTCAAAGGGATTGCTTGATTCAACTGACCCAGCTCTTGAGTGAAGAAGTGTCTAAGGCCGTTGAACTCATTTTCTTTTGTTCTGCTGTGAAAGCTTTTGTATGTATGTAAAGAACAAGAACTGTGTAACTAATATAGGCATATAAGTAAGTTTTGCATATTAAGTAATGGTGTCATCAGAAGAAACATATGTAGCCATTTTTGTGTTAAATAATGTCATTTAAGCTTCCGTTAGTTTCTTTTAATTTATGCTTGATTTGTTTGTCTCTTTGAGCCTTTTGAATCCTAACAACTTAGTCGTAACATACCTGGCCTTGAGTTGAGGGCATTAAACCTTGGTTCCTTTATTGCTCATATTTCCAACTAAGCGTGCTCCATTTCTTACATTGAATTGTTACCAAATGGCCCCACGTATTCTAGCTTTGCATCTCTTTCAATTCCTTCCTTTCTTCCTGATTCATTTGAAGTTAGAATTAGAGCCACAAGATAAACAGAAGGCCCCACATATTCTAGCTTTGCATTGTGACCAAAAACCACTCAGTTCTAGCTTTGCATCACCTAGGACTAACGGAAATTTCTACCTGAATCCTAGACTCCAAATCTGGATCCATGTTTACAAGCCTCACTTAGGACTAATCGAAATTTTCTACAAGCATCCTCCTCCTAGCAAGACAGAAAAGGATGGGTTTTAACTTGAACATAATACATCAAATTAAACTTCCTTGTCAGCATATTTAAGGATAAGTAAGTTGAATTGATTCATTCTACAAAAACCAATATTGGAGAATGTGAAACATAGAACATGTAAAGATCAGTTTGCTCCTGGCCTTATATATATACTCCCACTGTCTTCTGATCTGTACATAAAGGTTCAATATATTCAAACTATATCAAGGTTAAAGTGGATTCTAACATCATCATTTAAATTTCAAACTTCCTTCACTACACTCAAAAAAATGCAGGAAAAAAAAAAAAGGCAATACTATTACATCATGATATGTCAAATTCAAAGGTTTGCAGGCACAACCATTCCAAACGTATGAGACATATTACATACACATTTACATGTGCTCAAGCCTGATACACAAGCTCAACAATTGAAAATTTGTGAAGTAAAGGACAAAGGAAAAAAAAACCAATATATATTTTGATTAGTAAAATGAAACTTATATATTTCTGCAAAGATCCAATAAAACAGGAAAGAGACTGGTTGTAACCATTGATTAAGGCCACCAAATAGATAGGCAATCTTATGTTCCTAATTGTCCAACAATGGGATTTCACTCAATAAGTACTTAGAAATGGAACCCAAACTCGACAACAGATAACTAAAGCACTTTCAAAGATTTTTCCAATAGAAATAAAATTTTGAAAAGTATTGGAGGTTTGAGGAAAACTTCAAACATGACTGAATTTGAATAAATCCAAGAGAAATCTATCATTTCAATTACCAATTTGTTAATTTCTTCGTAACATTTACTTGATAACACACAATTGCTACCAATGACTTTTCTAAACAAACCTTCACTAATTGAAGTATAGTCTCTTGAACCTTTAATGACTTTTCCAAACAAACCTTCTCTGGTTGATTTTCCAAACAAATATGTGACTTTACTAGATGTCATGAACAAAAACTCAATAAACAACAAGATGGTGATGATGAATATGGGCAAGTAAAGTATCATACACTATTAAACCTATCTTGTTTGGCTCATGCTTATTAGGGTTCAGTGAAGTAGGTCTTTCTTCCACAAGGTCAAAGGACTGGCTTAAATCAAAATTCAACAGCAATACTATTAGGATCACAATGGTTAAGTGGGTTTTATTTGACAACACAAGGGCACAAAAGAAGGAGAATTAAGTACAGAACATAACAACATGATTGACCACATTAGACATTAAGCAGAAAAGTTTGAAAACGTTGACCTGGAAATCAAAATAATTTAAGCAAGAAACATGAATTGATTCAGAGCCCATCCTCAGCCATCTGAAAACTGATAACACAATAAGAAACCAAAACCAGAATTTGTTTGTATCCTGCTTTATAGATTCCACTCCTGTACTTCAGAGGAGGAGCGGCCAAGAGAATGTCTTCTTCAACGGTAGTGCATTTATATATTTGGGGGTAGTTTTCAATAATGGTGGTTAAGAGACATCAATAACACAACATTGTTCAACAACTTCAGAAATCCACATAAAATTCAAATCCTTGATGATGCAGGAGAAATTAGAAGCGAAATGTATAAGATTTATGTGGACTTAATTAATTATCTAAATCAGTCATTCACTTCAAATCCTTGATGATGCAGGAGAAATTAGAAGCGAAATGTGTAAGATTTATGTGGGCTTAATTAATTATCTAAATCAGTCATTCACTAGGAGTTTAATTAACACGATAGAATCGATTTTAGTTTGGTTACGATAGTATTCTATAAATACTGAGTTAGAGTCATTGTTTTTAACATCTCTAATGTGTTTTAGGATACTCGTATGAATTGGGATGGATTTGATTGAAATCCTATTCACATAAATGTCTATCCAAATCTTCTCCTCCCAAGGGTTCGGGAGGAGAGGCGGCAGCCCCGTTAGATGGCCAACACCTGGGGCTCGGGTGAATCCGAGCCGACGTCCCCTTGTCGGCTCAGGGGTTGGCTCAGATGGAGGATTCAGATTCACCCAAGCCCCATGTGTCGACCATCTAACGGGGCCACCTCCTCTCCTGCCGAACCTCTGAGACGAGAGGATGTGGAGATACACATTAACATTCACTCGGCCACCATTTCAATTGGACAATGCATAAACCCTTTTCAATTGGAGAAGGGGAGAATATATTTCATAATGTGATAGATCCACATCCTCTCCCGCCTGAGTTTGGGCGGGAGACATGGCGGCCCGGATGGATGGCCGCCACTTGGCACTCGGATGGATCCGAGCCCTCCATCCGAGCCGACACCCCTATCGGCTTAGCTTATTGGCTCGGATGGAGGGCTTGGATCCACCTGAGAGTCAGGTGGTAGCCATCCATCTGGGCCGCCAAATTTCCCACTTAAACTCATACAGGAGACGATTTCTATACTAATGTAACAGATTCATACAAGAACCAATGATGCTTGCAAAGCTGCTTAAAACAACCAATGTCAAAAGAAATTAGAAGTCTTCAATCAAAAACCTTTTTATATATATATATCTATTCTAATACAACGGTGGCTCCCAACTCTTTAAGCTTCTCTATAATCAGATTAGCTTCCTCCTTGGTAACACCCTTCTTCAACACAACCGGGGACTTCTCCACCAAATCCTTAGCTTCTTCAACCTCAGATCCCTAAAAGTCCTAACTTCTTTAATGATCTTGATCTTCGTCGAGACATCAAATTTCTCGAGCTTTATATCAAATGTTGTCTTCTCTGCAGCCTTCGAACCAGTCGCGGCTGAACCACCTCCCTCTGACCCAGATGCCGATGATGAATCAAGACCAGAGATTGCAGGTCCATACTTGATTAAACCTAATTTAAACCTGAACAAGCTTGAGTAATCATGCCTTTCAAGCTTATTCAGGCCCAGAAGCTCGTCTGCGATTCTCTCCAGCTAATGAGATCTCGTCTCGGTGGTGGTGGCTGTGGAGCAAAGTGAACGGTAATAAACTCTGATACCTGAAAGGTACTTCATCAGGGCAGACTGAATCCGTGTCTGCAAGAAGGAGGAGAGGCTGAAGAGAAAGCTCGGATGCTGATTGCAGAGTTTGGTTGGGGTTTAGGGAAACGGATGCGGATTTAGAGTTTATTTGGGCTTGGCTTACAGATGTAGATGGGTTTTTGGTATGCATTCTCGAAATAGAAAATGCAATCCTATCGTAAAATGAGAATAGGCCAAAGTGTGACACATAATCATTCAAGGCACAAAATGTAGAATGCCCAAAAAAGCATATTCTCTTACCCAAAAAAAAAAGTGCATATTCTAGAAAAAACTGCATTCTTTTAAGACATACTATTATCCAAGAACAAGAATACATATCAAAAATTATTTTTGTTATTTTAGAATGTGTCTTTATGTGCTCTTGATCTATAACTTTGATCTATAACGCATTCCAAGAATGCAAGCCAAACGGATCTTAAATTCAATCAAATACCCTCCACATATGTCCATGCATTTTTCAGCCTCCAATATATACCATTAGTCTCGAGATTTTCAAAATTTATTTGCCATTCGATGAATTCTCTTTAAACTAGAACTTGATATGTACCTAGGGAACCTTATGGTCTACATTTTCATAAAATTTAGGCCCCATCTGATCTTCCACATGGTAAATATTCAGAACGTCTGAATAAGCAGATGGGCTGAAGGATGAATAAATATTTTGGGCCTAGGAGACATATGAATATGAGATAGGCCCGAGGTCCTTTCTAATTTTTCAATGCGGCCTTCAGCATGTATTCTTCATAGCCACACAGAATTTTAAAGTCTCAAGGGAGAGAGAAGTGGAAGCTTGATTTCCTGGAGGAATCTGAAAACAAGAATGGGGTAGGAGAGTTTTAGTAAATTTAAAGTAAGTATAAAAGAGTGATAGAAATTTTAAAAAATAATAATAATAATAATTATAAGAGCTTCAATGTTCTTCCCAATTGGTGGTCTCCATTGGGATAATCTATTCTAAACCATATAAACTAACTGATTAACAACAAACAATTTATTATCAACTACTCCAACTACCAAAAGACAGGGAAACTCAATCCGTTATTACAAATTTTAAAATGATTAATGTTCTAAGTTGACCCTCTCTATAAAAGCTTCACTAAAGGATCACTACACTAAATAACTCTAACTCTTTGAAGTTCGCTAGCATGGAAAATAATCTCACACAAATTATATTTTACTTAATCTTGATAATATGATAAGAACATGGATAATATAATTTGTTAGTTGAATAACAGAAGAATTCAAATCCAAAGATATTGATCCTTCTCTTTCTTAATTGTCACATAAACCAGTTCATGATATACTAATCCAATTACAACGTATAAACTGCTAATGCTTCTTTCTTTTATCAAATCTCAGGGACATTGTCTAATCATGAGGGTAGTATTTTATCATGGTGTCGGATCCCAAGTAGCACGAATACATTGCTTGTAGGATGGATAATCTGTTTCATCTCTTACTACTAAGACTAACTTACAGGTAGAATAAGTATGGAGAATGCACCTCACATGTAAAATCTAAAAATTTAGGCAAAAATTCTTTTAAAATTATTAAATTACATTTTGTAAAACAACTAATTTGACTCCTAAAAAAGATGAAGGAGAAGAATCATTTAATAATATTTCCACTTCTTCTTTTTAGTTTTTTTTTTTTTTTTGTTGAAAAAAATATTTTCACCTTACTACCTCATAAGATTTACAAATACTTCCACCTCCTACATGATAGGATACTCTCTCTCTCTCTCTCTCTCTCTCTCTCTCTCTCTCTCTCTCTCTCTCTCTCTCTCTCTATCTCCCTCTTCTTTGCAACCTAACTGATTCCAGCAGCTGACCACCAAAGTTGTCGAGATTGGATCTAATTGTCTTTCATTCATATACAAAACTTAGAACTTTGAGGTTGGAATTTTCTACGATTCTCTCCACCTTATGAGAACTCGTCTCGGTGGTGGTGGCTGTGGAGCAAAGTGAACGGTAACAAACTCTGGTACCTAAAAGGTACTTCATTAGACCAGAAGCGAGTTTGTATTTGTGTCTGCAAGAAGAAGGAGAGGCTGAAGAGACAGCTTGGATACAGATTGCAGAGTTTGGTTGGGGTTTAGGGAAACGGATGCTGATTTAGAGTTTATTTGGGCTACGCTTACACGTAGATTTATAAGATGGGCTTGATTTGTATTCTTAAAAAGGCATTCTCAAAATAGAAAATGTAATTCTACTGGAAAATTAGAATAAGCTAAAATGCGACACATTTCCATTCATGGCACAAAATGTAGAATACACAAAAGAGCATAAGCCAAAAACGACCATGTTCTTTTAACACATTCTATTATCCAAGAACAAGAATACATACTAAATATTATTTTTGTTATTTCAGAATTTGTTCTTTATGTGTTCTTTATGTGTTCTTGATCTATAACGTATTTCAAGAATGGAAGCCAAACGGAGTCTTAAATTCAATCAAATACCATCTACATATGTCCATTGATCCTTGCACTTTTCAACCTCCATATAAATACATCATTAGTCCCTAGATTTTCAAATTTTATTTTCCACTTTCTGAATTCTATTCAAATTACAGCTTGATATGTGTTTAGGGGACTTATTGTTTACATTTTCACAAGATTTGGACCCCATCTGATCTTCCACATGGAAAAAAATTCAGAACATTTGAATAAGCTTATATGAAAAAGCTGTTTAGTAAACCTTCGCCCAAGATATATGGGCTGGGCCTATGGAAATAGGTATTATTTGAAAATAGATAAAATCTCTTTTGTAAAGCCCACGTCCAAAATGAGATCAGATGGGCTGAAGGATGAATAAATATTTTGGGCCTTGGAGACATATGAATATGAGATAGACCTGAGTTCCTTTTTATTTTTTCAATGGATATACGGCCTTCAGCATATATTCTTCATAGCCACACATAATTTTAAGGTTTCAAGGGAAAAAGAGAGGTGGAATCTGAAAAGAAGATTGGGATAAGAGAGTTTTAATAAATTCAAAGTAAGTACAAGAGAGTGATAGATTTTAAAATAATAATAATAATAATTATAAGAGCTTCCAATGTTCTTCCCAATTGGTGGCCCCCATTCGGATAGTCTATTCTGAACCATATAAACTAACTGATTAACAAAGAACGATTTATTATCAATTAATCCAACTACCAGAAGACAAGGAAACCCAATCCATAATTACAAATTTTAAAATGATTCATGTTTCAAGTTGACCCTCTCTATAAAAACTTCACCGAAGGATCACTACACTAAATAACCCTAACTCTTTGAGGTATGTTTAGCATGGACAATAATATCACACAAATTATATTTTATCCTCGTGTCAGATCCCAAGTAACGTGAAACAGTTGAACGCGCTAGTACGAATACATTGCTTGTAGGATGGATTCTATTTCATATCTTACTACTAAGACTAATGGTTAGAATAAATATGGAGAATGCATCTCACATGTAAATCTACAAATTTCGGCAAAATTCTCTTAAAATTGTTAGATAATAACATTGGTAAAACAACTAATTTGACTCCTAAAAAGGAATAAGGAGGAGAATCTTTTAATAATACTTCCATTTTTTTTTTTTTTTTTTTTTTGTTGAAAAAAATATTTCCACCTTACTACCTGATAAGATTCAAAAATATTTCCACCTCCTACATGATGGGATACTCTCTCTATCTCCCTCTCCCTCTCAACCTAACTGATTCCCGGCAGCTAACCACCAAAGTTGCCGAGATTGGATCTAAGTGTCATTCATTTATATAGAAAACTTAGAACTTTGAAGTTTGAATTTCTGCAATTCTCTCCAGCTTATGTGATCTCATCTCGGTGGTGGTGGCTGTGGAGCAAAGTGAATGGTAATAAACCTTGATACCTGAATGGTACTTCATTAGAGCCAGAAGAGTGTCTGCTGCAAGGAGGAGAGGCTGAAGGGAAGGCTCGGATGCAAAGTTTGGTTAGGGTTCAGGGAAACGGATGCGGATTCAATGTTTGTTTGGGCTTGGCTTACATGGAGAAGTATAAGATGGGCCTTTGGTATGCATTTTTGAACTACATTCTTAAAAAGGCATTCTCAAAATGGGAAATGTAATCCTACCGTAAAATGAAATAAATAGGCTAAAGTGTGATACATTTCCATTCAAGGCACAAAATGTAGAATGCGCAAAAGGGCATATTCCAGAAAAGACCATGTTCTTTTAACATATTCTTTTATCGAAGAAGAAGAATACATATTAAATACTATATTTATTATTTATAGAACATATGTTGTTGACCTATAACGCATTCCAAGAATGCATACAAAACAGAGCCTTAAATTAAATCAAATACCCTTCTCGTATAACCATAGATCCTTGCACTTTTCAGCCTCCATATATGTACCATTAGTCCATAGATTTTCCAAAATTTATTTGCCAGTTGATGAACTCTAATTCAAACTTGAACATGATATGTATTTAAGGACCTTATGGTCTACCACTTTACAAAATTTGGGGCCATCTGATCTTCCACATGGTTAAATATTCATATCGTGCTTATCTGAACAAGCTGCTGTTTAGTAAACCTTCCCATGGAATCGCAGAAACTATCAAAATGAAAGAATATGGACTGGGCCTTGGGAAATGGGTATTATTAAAATCACTTTTGCAAAGCCCAAGTCCAAAATGAGATCAGATGGGGTGAAGGATGAATAAAGCTTTTGGGCCTAGGATGAAAATGAGATACGCCAGATGTTCTTTTTTATTCTTCAATAGATACATGGTCTTCAGCATGTACCACTTATGTTATTGAGCTATGAATTTTAGTTATCTCCATAAAAATGAAAACCGATATCCAAAATCGAATTCCTTCTCCTCTTTCACTCTTTCATTTTTTTTAAAGCAAAAAAAAATTAGGTAAATTTTGGAGAGAAATCATGGAAAAAGATGTACAGGACGATACCAACAAGGTTGCCCAAGACATCGAGTTGAGAGTTCATCTGGAGAACCAAAGAACAAATCAAAAAAGCGTGGTCAAAGTCAGAGAGGGTGACATGAAGGGTAATCTCAAGATTATAAAAATTCAAGGGAGAAAAAGGGATAAAAGTTTGATTTTCTAGAAAAATCTGAAAATAAATTTGGAGTACATAAAAGAGTTTGAGTCAATTTAAGATCGATAAATATAAAAGAGTGATAGAAATTAAAAAATTAATTATAAAATTTTTCAATGTTCTTCCGAATTGGTGGCCCCCATTCGGATAGTCCATTCATAACCATATAAACTAACTAATTAACAACGAACAATTTATCATCAACTACTATCCAACTATCAAAAGTTCAAAAGACAAGGAAACTCAATCCATAATTACAAATTTTAAAATGATTCATGTTCCAAGTTGACCCTTTCTATAGAAGCTTCACCAAAGGATCACTACACTAAATAACCCTAACTCTTTGATGTATGTTAACATAGACAAGAATCTCACACAAATTATATTTTACTTAATATTGATTATATTATAAGAACATGGATAATATAATTTGTTAGTTGGATAAGAGAAGAATTCAGAACCCAAGGTCATCCTTTATTTCTTAATTGTCACATAACCCATTTCATAATATACTAATCCAATTACAACGTATTAACCGCTAATACACATTTTTTTTATCAAATCTTAGAGACATAATCTAATCATGATGGTAGTATTTTATCATGGTATAGGATCCCAAGTAATGCAAAACAGGTGAGCACAATAGCGCAAATACATTGCTTGGTGGATGGATAGTCTATTTCATCTCTTACTACCGGATTAACGAATAAAATAAGTATCGAAAATGCATCTCACATGTAAAATCTACAAACTTAGGCAAAAATTCTTTTAAAATTGTTAGATAACATAGGTAAAACAACTAATTTGACTCCTAAGAAGGAGGAGAATCTTTTAATAATATTTCCACTTTTTTGGTTGAAAAAAATATTTCCACCTTACTTCCTGATAAGATTAAAGTATATTTCCACCTCCTACATGATGGGATCTAAGTGTCTTTCGTTCGTATATAAAATTGTTTTTCCCTTGCTCATGTTTGTTAATGTTCATTGAAAGGCATAAATAAAAAGTATATATCTACGATGTTAGGGTTGTAACATTAGATTTTTATGAAAATCTTGATATTGTTTTTGTGCAAGTTTTGAAGGACTTTAATAAGATACACATATATTTCAGAATGGGACCAACATTAATAACAGTATCCTCGCTATTAAACCGAATCCCATTTTATAGATTTTTAAAAATGCAAAATGTTTTGACAAAAAATGTCATTGTGGCCAACACTGTTGCAGGCCAGTTTGTGAACCCTCGAATTAAAATCAAGGTATAGATTAAAACTTGGAATCATGTATGAGATCAGTTTTCATTAATTCTGATTTCGGGCTTAGCCGGAAATCAACTGTCAGACTCAATAAAATCTCTCAAACTCTGCCTAACTTGGTGGGATTCAATACACGTAGAATTGGGGTACTCACTATTTTACAAAAAATTTCATACTTAATTTTTATAATTTTTACGAAGAGGGTTATTCATAATGGTTGGTAGAGAAATCTCTCATGTCACACTAATAAGGCATAGAAAATGATATCTCTAATTGAGGACGTGAGAGAGAAGAGAAAATTGAAATGAGAAAAGATAAAAAAAAAATGATAATATAAGAGAGTGGGTGGGGAAAGGATCCCACACTTGCATTTACATTCGGAGAAGGGAAAACCAAGGGTGGGGACAAAGTGGTTTTAAATTCCTCGAAAGACGTACGTCCACGTACCAGTAGTGTGAGTAATATTCCAACCCAAGGAGGAAATTTCCGAGAAGCTTCTTATTGTCAACCCCCGCTTAGAATGCTTAGAATGAAGGGAAATGAGGAAATGATCTTCCTAATCAAATCTGTAACCTTCTCACTCCCTCTCTCACTCATCTCTCTCTCTCAAAATATCATCACTTCATGCTTTTTTATTACTTTCACATTATACCTAACCAGAAAATCACTGTCACTCCATGGCTCATGGCCCATGCCTGCAGGTTCTAAGGAAACGGTACCGCCCGTTGGTTTCCTATTTTCTTTTACTTTTATTATGAAAAATGTAAAAAAAAAAAAATTTATTATTTTTTAATGGTGGGATGATCGACATGTTAGATGATTGATATAAGTCACGAACATTAAAAAAAATAAAATTAAACTTCTTCCGATTTAGATAATTATCTAGGTAGGTATCCACGTAATAATAGAATCTAGAAAAAAAAAGCAGCTACTCCCCAAATACTTTCGAAACATCATTTATCACTCATATCTTTCAAAAATCATCAACTACTAGTCAAACGTTTACCATCGTTAATCAAATATATCCACGGATGTACATCGTTTCCTCCCAGTGATTATGGGAGGACGCGGCAACCTATGTCGGATGACTGCCACATGGCTCTCGGTTGAATCTGAGACCCACGTCTGAGCCGACAACCCCTGTCGGTTCAGCTTGTCGGCTGGGTGTCGGCTCGGACGTGGGTCTCGGATTTACTTAGAGTCACGTGGCGGCCATCCAGGACAGATTGCCACTGTCCTCCCAAAACCATTGGGAGGATAGGATGCGGATCCTAGATCCACACCGTTAAACGAATGCTGTTAATTGTTGATGTCATTCATAAGTGAATTTGAATTGAAAAATAATACCCTAAAAAAATGTTAAGAGATGATTTTTTCCTCCTCTTCTTTCTCTTCTTCTTCTCCAAATCTACCATTCTCCTCCTTCTGAATACAAACCCTTCTCCTCAAAGAAGAAAAAAACATGCCTAGCAGTTTTTTTTTTTTTTTTTTTTTTTTTGGTATAAACTTGCCTAACATTTCATACTTGCCATTTTTAAAGATAAATCAGTCCTTATGCAGCTTTCCGCTTTGAAAGATGGATCGTCGAGTCCGTCTCTAATTACCCAACTGATTCACTTCACCTACAATCGTAGGGATTAAACAAATGAACATACAAAAATAGTTTATATGCTGCTTACCCAGAGAGGACGGCGATCATGTTGGGTTCAGTTCAGAACCGTAGAAAAATCATGGAAATAACTATGTTTTCCTTCTTGGATGATAATGTAGACATCGAATCGTCATCTTTTTCTTTTCTTTTTCACCACATTACCATACAGAAGCAATTTAGTTTTTTTTTCAAAAAACTCCCTCTTCTTGTACGGTAATGTCTTTTTTTTTCTTTAATTCCTTAATTTTTCTTAAGAAATATAGAAAAAAAAACGTAAAAACTCACCCTTTTTTCTTGTTCTCTTACCCATTCCCTCTCTTCTCTTAGATCACCGATCGATCTATCGAACCTTGGCTCGATACCACTTGTTAAGGATGAGCGCGACCACGAGAAAGATGGGTTCCGATAACTTATTAGGTCCATCAAGAGAGAACAAACGTCCCCAAAGTCCATGGTGGCTTTCTTTCTCTCGCCTATTTGAGCTTCAGCTCTATGTTCGGCGATGATGCGGTTCACGAACTGGTTGATTTTGGGGACGAGTTGGGAGCATTTGAGCCGTATATTTTGAGGGTTGAACCCAGACAGCCAAGGCAGGTGGTCGGACCAGTTGAGCTTCGTCACTTTCATTGTTTGGAGAATCCAGTTCGTATTTGCGTCCAAAAACAGAGCACATGATGTTTTTCAGCAAAGCCCACTTCCAGTGACACAATTCTAAATTTAGTTGCAGAAAGAAAATGGTGATTCCTCAAGTAGACCCACCAATGTTGGCCATGTGGCAAGAAACATGATTTGTATCCATATCTTTGATCACAACTACCAGGATTACTTTGTTACCACCAACTCATTAGTTATTGTGGATCAACAATTCGTCTAAATTTAGGAAATTTCGATTAGAAATATCGCCACCTCTATTGCACAAATCTCAGAACAATCTCAGAGCAATCAATCAATGGGGTTTTTGCATTCGTCTCCACTCCTTATGATTCTAGTATTTGCAGTCTTGCTTCTGCAAATCCACCATTCCCATTCCCTCACCTGTTCATTGAAAAGTTAACAAGCAACAGAGTTTACGACAACTGCAATGATCTTCCACAGCTGAGCTCTTGCCTGCACTGGAGCTATGATTCATCAAAGTCATCGCTGAAAATAGCGTTCTTGGCTCCTCCTGTGAAAAGCGATGGATGGATTTCATGGGCGATCAATCCTATAAAGCCAGGAATGATTGGATCCCAGGCGTTGATCGCTTACAAGTGGATGGAAATAAGCCTCCCAGCCGACCAAAAACCCCCTGTCGAAATCAGCCTCTCCCTTTCTTACGAAATCAGATTCTGCTATTCCAGTTTCGGCTTCGCAGCTGCATCTCCATCTGCTCCACTCCCTTTCTTTCACTCTCTTACTGATTTCCCCTGCTCCCGCACCTTCTACTCTCCATTTCCTTAGCTGCTTTTCTCATTGGAAAGCCTTGGGATTGGAGATCGATAGCCTAAGGTTTCAGCGATTATAAGAGGTATCTATTCGATTTCTGTCGGATCTGACTGCAATGCATGGAAGGAAATGGAATCTGACTGCAATGCAATGCAGAAAGCACTGTGAGGGGAGAACAATAAAGGAGAACAGGGGGAGAATAAAAATGTGAAGGGATATATTAATCATTTTATTAACTTTTAAAAAATGTTCAATTAAAAATAAAAATGGTAAAAATGTCTAGCAGTGATTTCAGTCTCATCCATCAGTTCCTTGGGGATAATTGATGTTTTTTGAAAAATGTAAGTTGTATGTGATGTTTCGAAATTATTTTGGAGAGTAGCTGATTTTTTTTCTAGAATCTAACATTTATGTAAATTCACTTATGTGATTTTCTTAATTTAAATCGTCCATTCTTGCATAAAATTGGGAGAATGCACCATAATATGTACTGTGTAGAATATTAGTACACATACATGTATATACGGAATACATGCAAATAAAAAAATAGATATTTAATTGAATTTGATTTTAAAATTTGAAATGAAACTGATCAAGACCATGATCTATCTATCCAACAGTCGAAATAGAGTCGGAATAGACACATCATTTACCCATTTGAAAAAATAGATACCTTGAGATATTTGAAAAAATAACAACCCCTCTCACAAAAAATATATTAATTATGTCACATAAAATATTTGAGAGTGTATATTTTTAGAAAATCAATACACAAGTATTTGAAATAAGTAAACTAAGACAATTTATTTATTTGGAATTTTATGAACTCAAAATCATAGGATAAATATTTGGCGCATTTCTCTTTTTAATTATTTTTTTTATTCATAAGAAAGATACATCTACCTAATCAGTTTTTTCTTTTTTTATTTATAAGAATCTAATTGATCAATTGTTAAACGTTCTTTCCAATCCATGTGGACAAGGGCCCTTCGTATTGTAGAGGATAAATTAATATGGTAGTACAAGTTGTCACTTTGTGCTACATACATATAACTATATACATGCAGTTTAAAGTATATTTGACTTTAAAATATTTTATGAGAATAAAACAAGGAAATTAAAAGAAGATACACATCCTAAAAATACTGGTATATGTGTGATTCAGATAACCAGGAATAAAAATATTATAGGGCTTCAGCCCATTGGAAGTAAACTTAAATAAAGGAAATTAAATTAAAACAAATATAAAATTCAAACTTTTCTAATACTTATCAAAAATAAAAGTGTACCTAAGTGGAATACTTATTAAAATATGATTGGAAAAATATTATGGGATATGAAAATCTATTTGAAAATGTTTAAGTATTATATTGGTAAGATTTTTAAGTTAGTTATAAAATCATACCTACAATAGAGGAAAAGAAAAACACTTAAGCCCTGCTTTTTTTGGTCACAGAATCGTGAATTTGTTGGTTGTTCTTTTCATTCTTATTATAAGGGTTAGGTAAAACAAGTAATCGTAGGTGGACAATTGTCGTACAAAAGATTCCATTTTGCAATGTTGCCCATAAAATTTTTCTCTTTTTTAATTTATTGGCATTTCTTAAAAAATCAAATAATTTGTAACTTTCTTTTGGCCCTCTTATTACAACACAAATTTCATTTAACAAAGGTCAAATCCGATCATTTCGTAGGTATATTAAAAAATGTGAGACAATGATAATTCTTAAAAATAATATAATGGTAGGTCATTTTTAAAATAATAATAAAAATATAATGTTTACTATTGACTTATAAACTTTTAAGAATAAAACAAAAGACAATCAAAGAAGGTTAAATATTCTATATGTTTTAAATATTTCTAAAAGAAATATCATTCAGTGAGCCATTAATTTTGAGCAATCAGTCCAGCTGATTTGATCCACTGAATCCACATGAGAATGCTTGATAGAGATCGTTGTTGATAATCACATCAAATTGTATATATATGGGGTCTGCATGCAGAACCTGGATCCCCTCATGTCACCCCTAGTAATACCAGCGATTCATCAAACAGACTGGGCTGCATTGACATGCCATTATACTAGTAATAGTGCCATAGTACTATGCATCTATTACCATGTGTCTAGTACAATCAGGATTAATAAAAAAAAAAAAAAAAAGGAAGATAAATAAAGAAGAAAATAAGTAGTTGACAAATCGTGACCTATGTATCGTTTGTTTATAAAGGAAATTAAAGAGGAGGAAAGTGAATTTTTTTAAATTTAAGAAAAACTTTTATTTTTATTTTTATAATCATTATATAAATGTGGTTTAGTCTAAACCTGACCCATCTGGGGTCGATCTATTCGTACAAAGCCGATCCAACTTCGAATTAATCCATCCAATCCTCAAGTCCTTGCACTTAAGTCATGCTCATGTGATAGTCATGTATTAAAGATTAAAAAAAAAAATTAAAATTGAAAGTATAATGAATAGTAAACACTAGCTAGGAAAAAAGAAAGGAATTTCAGCAACCTCATGTTTGACAAGTCCCAATTTTAAAGTTAGATATCCAGTTCTTCAGGTGTAAAGTATAATACCATATTAATTATTGTAATGGAATCAATTTTTTCAGAAGTATGAGAGCACATCCCTCAATTCTAGGAAATGATTTCTCCAAGTGGTTACAATCCACCAAGGATCATCGTGGAGATCTTATCTTAAGTCAGTCCACAGATGCAAGAAGGATACAGGGGGGACGTGTCATCTACTGTTACCTTGAATAGAAAAAGCCAATCTCTAATTTTCTAATCTACAATATATAGAAGAATCAATCAAGGAACCAATCAGAAGATGTATTTGTCTTTAAATAAGAACTGTAATTCAAAATAATAATCGATCAATTAAGAAAAATTATTTATCTTAGAAGTAGGTTTACCAAACCTGAACCACGCATTCCTTGAGTCTCCTACTTCCATCTAACTTTCTATTTTCTAACAAAAACAAATACCAAAAGAACTAAAGAGTTTTATCTCTTTTTTTTCCTCCCTTTTTGGGGCCTTCTTGATCACTTTGATCTTCCTAAGCAAAACAATAATATTGCAACCATTACTTGGACGGAAACTAAAGTTAATGGAATGTGATAGTTATCAAATCATAATAAATACCCTTATACAGTATCAAAAAATATTTTTTTATATATATAAAATAAGCCTGTGACTGAGAGAATCTCCCGTGGAATCCCTTCCCCCTATGTAAAAAAATAAGGGAGAGGAATCTAAGTGACAGCTGTGTACGTGTATTGGCATCTTCAACACTTAGTCAATAGCCGCACGAGAAAAACCCTCACAATTTGTACAAGGGATGCACATGGTCAAGGAGGAAAGAGAGTATTAATATAAGAGACAATGTGAGTATAAGACGAATTTATAAGAATTTTAATATTTATTTATACTCACGAGCATAGTCCATCCCATCTAACTCAATCTCATCATTTATATCAAACATATCCATGACTTCTACATGTATTATTCGAGTTTCATCAAGTCAGATGGTTGGACCATTTTCAAACCCCAAGGTTTTCTTCCCATCCGTTTGAAACCAAGGGCAAGTTAACCTGTACAACCTGGTAGTTCGACTCCAAGAACCAGGCCGCCATCAAAACCGGTTTTCCAATTAACCAATGTAATTAGAGATCCTAGCCATATATGATTTCAGTGGGGTGATGGATCAAGTCCTTTGGATAAAGGGAAACTGCAACGAAAGTTTGCTTCTTTATCTTTTATTCGTTTCACATTATTTAAATTAACCACTTATGCCCTTACCCGGTTAACCCTACCTGTTTTGGATTTTGGATCTCTGGATCCAAATAAGCTGGATCCGATCCACCTTTTCAAATGACTACCACCCAAGACAAATGCTTAAACAAAATGGAAATGACTTGCTGTTAGGCTAGATAAGACCATGAGACCATGAGGCCCACATTCCCACGTCATCCGACTCGGTCTTTGATTCACATCTCAATCGGTTTTCCTTCTATTTGTCATGCCTCATGGTTAACTTTATATATTCACAACCCACGGCAGTGGGTAGATTTCAACCAAAATGAGTAACAATGTAACCACATAGTTGAAAGAAATTACGAGATTACCATATAGTTGAAGGAAATTACGAGATTACCACATAGTTGAAGGAAATTAGATTATCACAATGTTTTTTTTTTTTTTGTGAAAATTACCACAATGTTTTTATAGAATATAAAAGCGTGATGTAGTATTTATGTAATTTAAGCAGTTCTTTTCACTCTCGATAGTTGAAATCTTCCTCTTTTTTTTTCTTTTTTTTTTTTTTTCATTTTCACTCAATTTGACTTGACATTTAT
The DNA here is from genome assembly GCA_028583415.1 of Protea cynaroides. NCBI lineage: Eukaryota > Viridiplantae > Streptophyta > Magnoliopsida > Proteales > Proteaceae > Protea > Protea cynaroides. The sequence continues at coordinate 122,864,329 of CM053276.1, forward strand.
ATATTAAAAAAAATGGGTGAATTATTTGTACCATCCTTGACCTTCGACTATAATACACAAATACCTTAAATTTGATAACAACTAAATATGCTGTCTAGCTCTTTGACTTGTTTAAACCATTATACCCTTATTACATTTACTAAGAAAAATGAAGAAAAATCATTTTTGATCTTTTGAAAAAAAGAATAATATAAAACGAATGGAATCACCAAACAGATCGACAAACGAATGGAATCGCTGGACAGATCAATAAAATGAACAGAAATCATTAGACAAATTGACAAAACAAATATAATTTGATGTTGTCAGGTAAGACGATGAATGATTGAAAATCTCACGCTGCTGGATATATCGACAATTAGAAATTTGGTATCATCAGACCAATTGATGACGATGAACAATGAAAATCTCATAGATCGACGATCAGAAATTTAGTGTTGTCGGACCAATTGATGATGAAGAAAATCTCATAGATATCAAACAATGGTGTCGTCGGATCAATTGATGAGGAGGCCTTTTCTTATCGTGAGATACCAAAGCAGAGCAAGTCTCAAGATCTTGGAGCTTCAAAGCCAGTTGCTTGGTAAGCTCTCATCTGCCTTTCTTGTATAGGAGATTGCAAGCCCTTATGTCTCTCTCTCTCTCTCTCTCTCTCTCTCTCTCCTCAATTGTGCTTTTGTTGTTTTCTTTTCAAGATCTACTAGGGCTAGGTCAATGCATTTTGATTCTCATATCACAAATCGTGAGACTAGGGTTTAATATAGAGAGCCTAACTTTGGTTCGTCTAGTGCTCATGTAGTATACTATTTTGAATTTTGATTTTATTTTTTTTATAGTTTCTAATTTGGACTGACTGTATTTATAGGGTTATGATCATTCTAATGGAACGGAAACGGACTTGTCTTCAAATTATTTTTCTCTTGATAGTTTCTATTGCTTTGCAACTTAGAGCTTCAGACGTGGTACGTAAAGTTGGAGATAATTGATATCCGTGCCTTCTAGCAATTATGCTTCTCCTTCCCCTAGCCCCCTAAAAATGAAACCAAGAGAAAAAAAAAATCATTTGCACCAGTTTTATTTCTGATTGAACTTTTCGATGAAACATACAAAGGACGATGGATAGTTTATGAGAAAGATGATTGCCCAAACACTCATTCTTATTTTGAAGAATTGCATATTTCTTTAGTTTTGTACTCATAGATTGCTCTTGTACTATCTGTTGCAAGAAGTTGTCTCCTCTCCCAATGCTTGATATCCACCTTCATGTGGGTATCTGTATTTATCGACTGTCGCCGTCATCGTTGCTGGAGAAGAAGATAAGAAAGATAAAATCAAAGGATAAGGGATTTTAAGCCAAAAGACCTAATTTCACCCTTTTACAATATCCTAAGGATATTTTGGATATTAAAAAAGTTCATATTGAGATTTAGGGATACTATGTGCAATTGTTATAAACCTTAGGATGTCTTTGTATTATAGTGAAAGATCAGGGGTGTATGAACAATTTACCCAAAAAATTTCAATGCTTATCTCAAAAAGATAAAAGAAAGTTGGACTTCTTTTTTCCTCTGCATGAAAATCACTATATTTTATCTCAAGCAATTATAGAAATTTTTTAATAAATAAAATAAGTTTTACGTGAAACAAACATAGCCTATGTAAAAAAATTTATACTTTTTCAATTAATATTTTAACAAGTTACACTAAAACAAAAATAGAAAATATTATTTTACAAAACTTTTTATTTCTACTTTTTTTACATTGAAACAAATGGAGCTTAAAATAATATTTCGTTAAATTTTTGTAAATCTCTATTTCTTTAGGCCCTCTTTTCTTATTTCATTTCTAATCGATGACAGGTCTTTGACAATTTCCAGTGATTTTAATGTGACAGCTCTCACAATTGATTTATATTTATTAAAAATCACCAAAATTATTAAAATAATTTACTTTTTAACACGAATCTACCAAAATAAAATTTAAAGCAAAGATCAAAATCCACGAATCTACTAAAATAAAATTTTAATGCAAAGATCAAAATCTCCATCATGAAATTGTGTTGGGTGTCGACTGTAGACAGCGTTTCCATAACATGTACGTACTTATTATGACATGATTAGGTAAATCGTGAAAAAAAAATTACCTATAAATAATAACAATTTTTTTTCTCCTTTTTATGGGATATATCGAACTTTCACTTCATTTTTGCAAGATTACCTAAAAATGGATTTAACTAATGCATCTGAGGTGGTGGCCTGCAATGCCGACACGTGGAGTTTGAGCAATCTAATGGGTGGGAAGAGTTTAACTTACCACCAGTGCATCGAAACTACTAGAGGGTAAGTTATTTATAGTAATATCTTTCCATCCCTTGTCCCTTATCCCTTTAGATTGCGTAAACTCCATGCGTCGGCATCAAAGGTGCCACTCCCTATGCATGCACCAGCGGACAAGTCAAATCCCTTGAAAATGGCTCTGAGCCTGGTAAATCGACGTGGAACCAAAAAACCATTCCATATCTATAAACGTATGGTATTTTTATTTTTATTTTTTTTCTTGTGGGGCTGATTAACGTGTCAAATAAGCAGTGGAATAATAGTGGTAGTTTGGTAATTTTGTAAAAAAATAGTAATTAATAATTTGAATCTTATCGTTTTCTCCGTCACGCCCCACATTCGCAAGTCGCAAGTGGCAACCAAAGAGGATGCTCCAATGATCTAATCGATGTCTTCAGTCCCACTTAGAACGGTGGTAGCAAGTTAGCAATCACGGAATTTTATATCTTTGATTTGATTTTCTGCCATTGCTCTTTCTTTATTTAGAAAATTAAATTAAATTAATGAATATTATTGGTAACAGAAAAAAGGAAAAAGAAAAAAGAAAAAAGAAAAGGTACAACAAGATCACGTGGAAGGTCCAGATTTAAAGAAAAGAAAAGATGGAGAGAATACATGCTGTCGGTATGTACGTCATTTTCCTTATTTTTAATAATAACTTCAGAGGTAATAATCTTTTATTACTTTTCAATTCTTATCTCTCTATTAGTTTTCAACCGACTCTCACCGAATTTTCCACCGATTGAATATAAAAACGGAAATCGGTCTAAAAACGTGTCAGCATTGCAAGATTTGTCTGTCTCTTGTCGTATTTGTCAGGGTAATGTTGTCATTATGTAAATATTTTTTTTTGGGTAATTGAAAAACTTCAAGTTTTAAAAGATAAAAACGTTTTTTATTCAACATGGATCCATCCATTGGATTCCATACCAGAATATCCTTTACGTTTTGTTCCGTTACTACACGGAAAAGTGACGGTTCTAACAGCGCTTTGTTTGTTTCGATAAGGCATAAATGGATCGGATCTTAATGCGGGACCCAATCCAACACATTTTTTGTGTGTACTCATCTTGCATGTGAAAGGCATATCAATTGTGGGCCAAGCGTTCCACCACTCTATTTATTTTTTAGGCAAAAGCTTTTGCCGTCATCAACGGTTGTCAATCGGTCGGTCTTCGTTGGGTCTAATGTATCTCTATCAATTTAATACATTATACCATGATTCATAAATTTAACTAATCCGTCTTGATTTATAAGATATTAATTCACTTATTAACTTGTTTATATTTGATCTGATTGATTTAAGTCTATAATCGGTCTCATGTTATCAGTTCAATCGATCTATTAATATTCATAATTTATTATCTTATTCCATCTAATGTTTGGTTATATTATTCAATTTTATGCTTAGTTATAATCGATCTATTTTGTTGTAAATCAAACCTATTGATTTTTTCTTACTCATAAATTAAAAATATATGTGGATAATGGTAAAAAAAAAAATATGAAAAAAATATATGTATTTTAAAGAATATTTACATGTGACCGTAACAGTTTCTTAGCATCATCTATTAAAATCATGTCACCTTGGAAGCTAAGATATCAGAAGGTATATTACAATCTCATTTAGTGAGGCTATATTTGTTGCAAGTCCAATGTTCACGAGAAGGTAAAAAAAATTGATGAGAAAAATAGGTGGAAAAAATAAAAGAAGAAACTTATATATATATATATATATATATATATATATATATATATATATATATATATATATATATATATATATATATATATATATATATCTTTAATCGAATTTTAATCGGTTTATACTAACTCAGGCTTTAATTGGTCAATCCAGTCGAACGATAATCGAATTGCACCTCTGCACCATAAACGACCTATTTTTAATCTGTCTAGTCCTAAGATTTACACGTTTATTAAATGGTTCAATTTTGTACAATTTTTAACCGGTGAACCCAACTCAAGGGACATATTACAATCCCAAAATTTACACTCATACCATCAGCCGTGTTTGTATGTAAACATATTTTAATGCTGAGATGATAAAGTGCAACCTTAAAATTATTTATCGAAAAAAAGTTTATCTTATGTTGTCTAGTTTTTTTTGTTACAATCCAATAACTGGTTTTCATTCGTTTCATATATCGTATTAGTACACGTGTTGAGTGAGTCCAACGGCTAGAGACAGAAGATTATCAAAGTTCATGTCCCTCCTCCATTGAATGAAAAATCGATACCCTGACCATATGAATACATGATATGTGGACAAAAACCATCTCCTTATTTTTATTTTTACTAATATTTTTTATTTATGTCTTACCTATCTTAACTAAACTAGAAAGAGTTTCTTTCCAATAACATTAAACATGTATACTATATATTATTGTAACATATGACATATGAGGGAAACAAATAAAAAAAAATTTGGAAAAGAAAATACTTCATTGAAAAGAGAGACTACAAAGTTATAGGGGCTTGTTAATTTTTTTGAAATCTGGACTGGGCTTAAAAAAATGTTAAATTAATATTTAATCTGATTTTATTGATTTTATCGAAGTCGTGTTTTAAAAGTAATGAAAATAATTAAATTTAAATATAAATTAGATGCGGATTCACATCATCTCCACCCAGTGGTTCTAGAAGGGCGCGACAGTCTTACCCGGATGACCGCCAAATGACTCTTGGGTGAATCCTAGAACCATGTCCGAACCAACATCTCCTGTCGGCTTAGTTTGTTAGTTGAGTATCGACTTGACTTGTTGGCTAGGTGTTGACTTGAACGTGAATCTCGGATTCACCCAAGAACTACGTATCAATCATCCCGATAAAATTACCATTATTTTCTCAAAATCAATAGGAGGAGAGGATGCGGATCCAAAGTATTCCCATTGGCATATGATTTAAAAAGGCAAATTATTCTATCAAAAAAAAAAAAAAAGAATTATTTGAAAAAAAAATGGTAAACTTTTTTTTTTTCTCAATTGCAATGTATTTGGAAAAATTTATCGAAAATAAAATTTAGGAGAAAATAACCCTTAAATTAAAAACAACAGGCATCCTTTAATTTCAACTACATTCAATGCTAAATTAATTGATTTGACATTTCACAGCTGGACACCACTACACATTGTTTTTCCAAAATGACCCATGGTTTCTCATATTTAAAGAGTTTCTACATGCTATTACAATAGTTAAATAAAAAAAAATATTGAAAAAGTGAACACCATCTAAATAAATAATGAGGAGAATATATATTAGCATCTATACGCCTAATCAATTGGACTACATTTGAGGAAATATTGCAAGGTCATGTAACGAGAGGAGAGAGAGTGTGTGAGAAGGTTGTACACAATTTCGATGTCAACCGTTTTTTCTCAACAAATAAAATCCTTATTTAAGGTAATTTATTATAATTTTCTTTTTTAATAGTTACCATTATAATCAATTGTAAAAAAAGAAAAAAAAAAGTCATAGATTTAGTAATCGGTATTGACTATCGACCATGATAACAGTCTTAGAAAACATTGAATCGATTATCAGTTTGAGTCAGATTGATTCTCTTATTTTTTTTGGAATACTTTTTTTTTTGTTCAAATCATTTTTTTATATTTGAAAAATAAAAATAAATAAATAAAAATATTCAGGAGTAAAAAGAAAAACCCATTATACTAGTAATTGTGATGTTCTTTGAATCCATCCATTCTAATTTGGATCTAAATACATATCCCAACAACACTCGTCAAAAGATATATCTTTTCCAAATGATATATTCATACTTAAATATTCAAATCAGATCCTTGTTTTCATGTTAATACATGATTCTGTTTGACTAAAAAATAAATAAATAAATAAATAAATGATTCCAGCTCAATGCATCAACTTTGAAGTGAGAATAATGTTTGAAATTCGATCCGCTCCACGTTTAAACCCGACCCATTATCCCCGTAGAAATGAAGCATGGGTCATGTGACAGAAACGTTCCGTTAGTTTTGAAGGAAACGGTAAAAAAGTCCGGCAGTAATGGAAAAGGTGGGTGATACGGAGTGATACGGAGTAGGGAATATCAGTTGTTGGTAGTGCGGGTGTGTGACGTGTGTCTTAGATCGGGAAACACAAATAATAGAGAAAGAGAAAGAGAAAGAGAAAGAGAAACTCTTTTCTACCAAATTGATATTATCTTTAAGGTATTTTTGATAATACATAAATGCCCTTAGATACCTTTTTTCCTATTTTCATATGGTCGGTGTCCTTTTTATGTCCGAATCATCATTTGACTCTCCGAGACTGTAAGGTCCGAACTCTCTGCTCCAGTCCAGCTATAAATAGGGATTTTGGGAAACGGAGAAGTAGAAGATATAACCAGTCGGTGGAGCGATCTTACCTCTCCAACTTTCTCTCTAAACCTCCATTACATCAAAGCTCCTTAGCTTCTAAGTTACTTATTGTATGGCAGCCAACTCGCAGAGCCGAGGGATCGTGAACTTAGGGAAGCGATTCGTTAACCAGATCTCGACTGGGCGCGTAGCTGATACCGCTCGCGTTTCTTCCGTCCAAGCCTCTTCTCTCAGGTACAACTTATTTTCACACTCTCTTCTTGTTCACTTCATTTTGGAATTGGTTTCAGTTTGTAAGAGACATTGATTCAGAGTGTTTAGCCGTTTTCAAACTTTTCCCTTGATTTCGTTTGGAGAAATTGATGCACTTTTAAATTATTTTTTGTCACTTTTATTTCAACAGGGAATCTTAAAAAGCGCTCTTGTTTTCTGTTATTTTCGTCTAATTCTTTTCTTTTTGTTTATATATTCGTGAGTTTTCTCTGTTGATTTTGCTATTTTAGAGTTGTAGAGTTCCAGCAGCCGATCTCCAATTAGAATCTGTTGTATGGAAGATTTCTGGAGTTTTCCGGTTGTTAGTTTTCATGTTATGGTATTATTAGAGAAACTTTCCTTTAACAGGTCGGGAGAGCATGGATTTTGTGCCCTCATGCTCTGTTTTCTTTTTTTCTATTTGTTCTGTTACAGATTTCAGTACAAATGCAAGTAACGTTTGTTTCTTCATCTTCTCCTCTATCTGTGATTATTTTTTTTTCTTCATCCTCTATCTGTGATTTTGTGCGCTTTATTTTATTATGAGTTCTCTTTCATCCCTTCTCTCCAGAAATTTCTTCTTCGATTTCTTCGTTTCCTCTGATTCCTTGGTTTAATTGCGTTGAAATCTCGAATTTCTTGTGTTTGAAACTACTCTCCCACGGTACAAAATTTCAGAGTTTCCAATACCTCTCATTTATCTGGAATCATCCTCCTCATCATCAAGAACTATAGGTAATAACTAATAACACCTAGAGCTATTAAATCTTCTGGAAATGTTTCTCGGATTCTGGCGCATATTCGCAGAACCTATTCGATAATAGATTAATAATACTCCCAAGCTCTTTAATTCACGAATTTGGAAAATCTAGGCCTCCCATCCTCACCGCCTGTCCAACTCACCGTCGGACAATACTCCATTTCAGTGGAGACGAAGATCTTTTCACACAATCTTGAGCTGGACTACAGAAAAAGGCCGTGAAAATAGTAATCTCACTCTCTTTCTACCGCAAGAATTTGTCAGTCTCGTTTCTTATCTTTCTTCCGTCCTTTTCCTGCCTTATCTATGCCTTGTCTAACACGCATTCACGTTGCCCGGGAGCTTAGCTACCCCGGTCAACCGTCCACCTCGCGCCTGACGAGTGAGGCCCGTCACCTACCCAGATTACTTGTGTTTTCTTATTCTATAAGGTAGAGATTTTTTATTCTTTAACGAAATTTTTTTTTTATATTCTTTTTTCTTTCCCTTTCTTGTTTTAGTGGATTTTACTTTTGATCTGTTAATTTCCGTGCTATTTGGGACGGACTTGGTACAATGGTACATCACTTCTTTCATGGGTCCCTCCACTTTCCTAGCTTTTGTAGCTGTGGGATCTGTTTGTACGGTACTATATGGCCTCACCTGCACGATCCACCCGGTTTGGTCCTAATCCATTTTCTCTGGTCCTAACCGAGCCTCACATCGAATGGGATCCAACCGTTGATAAAAAATAGGATGATTGCTAATCATGCGCTATTGTGGTTCAGACCGGTTTTCCCCTTGTGGTGGGGGCCTCATCTTTATCGTTATATTCAAAGAATCTCACCACACGCGATCAAACAAATTGGATGATTACTAATCCTATCTTTTCCTTGGCACAGCATCTTGTCCTTCTCCTGATTTAATAACCCACGCTGGCTCAATCCATTTTTTGAGGTTTTGTTGTGATTTGAAGCAGTTTGGCATGGGTTGGTTCTACTCAAAGAATCCATCAGTCATGACATGGATTTTAACAAATTAAAACAAATTTATTAATAATTTTTCCGGCTCAACAAAGCATGTTTATGCCTAGACCATATTGGCTGAACTGACTTCTTTTAATGTGTTCCAAACTGGTTTAGGATGGCTTGATCTGTTGAGGTTGATGATGAACTGGTTTTGCCTTTTGCAGGAGGGGAGTGCACGTCTCTGCCTACGACAGGGAGTTTGATGATCAAGTGCGCCCAAGCGTGGTACCTGACTATGTGATCGAGCACGGATCGGATAAGTACTGGGGTCCGCATCCACAGACTGGGGTCTTTGGTCCCTCGACGGAACACATCCGTGCTACCGGCAAGCTTGGCTTCCATTCACCACCAGCAAATGGTGGGACTTCAGTTTTGGAGCAGAAGGCCTGGTTCCGTCCCCAAGAGGACATTGAAAAGCCCCAGCCACTCTAAAGTAGATCTTAGCCTTTGAGACTTCAAATCCAGCAACCTTATATATATATATATAGATATATAAATAAATAAATAAAAACTCAGTGTATGGTACTCACTATACTACTTGTGGAGTACACGGATTGTATGTACGTATTATCATCATCAGCAGCACAATCTATGCCGGTGGCGTATGTAGATCCTATTAAGTGTTATGTTTAGTGCATGTAATCTCTCTCTTTGGTTGTGTGTATTTGGAAGGACTAGCTTTTTTCTGTATCTCCAATTAACGAATTACTGCCGTATAAATGTGTTGTAACTGGGTTTGCACTGAGTCTCACATGTCTCCCATTTGCCCGGTGGGGATATCAATCCAACCTGACCATGACCCTGACCGTGACTAATCGTTAGTGAATTGAAATTTGGGTCTTAAGACGAAGGTGGAAACAAACAAACTCATCACAACAGTGTATATCTTATTCTGGACTCAATCCTGGTGCCCTTTTTTTTTTTTCTTTTTTTTTTTTTTTGTGGGGGGGACCTGGGGCTCACAACAGTGCTTAGTGCCCCCACTCACATCCTCAGTACTGTTGGGTTTGGTTTTGATACCACATGTCATTGTTTTGTCCATACTCTTAAAGATAAACAGTTATTGTAGCTAGAGACAACCTTCCCCAACTTATAAGCCCAAGACCTAAGCACTGGGTCGCCCTGGTAGTGTTTCAGTTGCATTGCCCACCCCGCCAGTGGAGAGGAGAATGAGTGATCAAGTGAAATGACTAAAAGGTACCCTTGAAGCTTCTATGTTTCTTTTAGTGATATTTGCCCTTATAAGACCTGTGTATACCGACAAAGGTCAACAACCCCTTGTGATGGTTATCATTTAGTAAAATAATTCCCTAAAAACAATCCAATAAATAATATGTTGTGTGGTCTCGAAACAAAAGGGCTACCAAATTGGAAATATAGACAATTGATAAGATATTTTCTCTGTTCAATAATCAAGATTAGACCTCCACATGATTTAAACATAACTTAACTAGGATGATTATGTATAATTTTTTGGGAAATATCTTAAAAGCTTCTAAACGAAAAGAAAAAGAATTATATATGCAAACAATCCATTGTTTAATTTCTAGATGATTGTGATCCTCAAGGCAAAATCATTTCCAGTACCCCTTCCATGGCATTTTTGTTTTTCGAATTAATGAAATGACTAAAACATCCATAATAATGCAACTAATACCATTGTTATATATTTTCCTCAATATATGTTATGGAAACTTATACCACTTGTTAATTTCTTAGAGAGATGGATCTACATTTTAGCGGGGTCGATCTTACACATTAGAGGAAAAAATAGGAGTACGTGAAAGATCGATAGCCGTTCATTTGGCAGAGAAAGGAAAAACAGCTGTTCACTTGTACAAGTGCGAAAAGAAGCGTGGATTTCAAGAAAAAGAAAGATAGAGATAGAAGTACCCTTCCCTCTTAATTTTTATGTCGGGTCTCATCTAGGTTTTATGGTGTAGAGGACCCTCACCATCACACCAACTCACCAAGGATAGAAAACCCCTACTCATTAATGATTCACCATCACAATGTAAAAATGGTCCCCCATGAATCTCCACCGGTCACTCCACTATGCTGCAAAAGCAAGTAATCAGTGTGGGACCAACAAAGGGGCATGGTACAATGGAAGAATAAGTTTTTAAATGTAGAATATTTTTCATATAAAATAGGGTGAGGTATCAGCCCTTCATTTAATAGGAAATGAATAGTTTTATGATTATACTTTTTTCATCCGACGGTTGAAAATACAGTGATATATATGAAACCTTTTGCTATAAAATGTTATTTGCACCTAAAATTCTACAAAGAACCAAATCAATAGGGCTTAGTTGGTGGATTGCATATGCACTTTGGGTTGGATGGAGACAGATCACACTAGATCCGATCTAAACTTGATTAGGAAATGAGTGGACCTGATCCATTGTTACAAGTAGAAAAACCCATTCTTAGAAGTTGACCCAGATCAGAATAGGCACATTCCCACATGCAAAACCCAATGTTCTTAGCCATTTTTCCCTAGTATGGAAAAAAATCATCGTCCTATATATTGTTCAGTCTTCCTAGTCCCCTGTAATCCAACGCTTGAAATTCATCAAGCATGTATACCAATGTATTAACACGCACACAGAATAACTCACTTACCGAGAAGATCCAAATCCCCTGACATGGATAAGATAACCGAAACATCATCATCAAAGACTGGGACTTTTGCTAAAGAGGTCAAAAGAAGTATGGGACGGAGGTTGAAGGCTGAAGGCATGGCATCAAATCAATAATGACATGAGTCATTGCCTTACCAGGTCAGTTGTTGTGGCTTGTGGGTGGACCATCCAAGGGATTAGACCCCCCAAAACCATGGAAAGACTTCTGAATCAGGGGTTGGGTTAAGTGATTATAAACATAGCGTTTGAGATTATATAAATTGTATCTTTATCCGTTTCTAAGGATTCCAAAATAGTGGTTTGCTGTTAAGTGCCTATACTCTTTGCTGTGAACCTCAGTTTCGATCTATGTTCTTTACTACATAGCCCAAGCCCAAGCACTAAGCTAGGTTTAGGATAAACCCACCACAACCGTAGGTTTTTCAATTTTGGTTCTTGGGAACCTTTTGGTCCGGACCATTGGGCTTAATTAATTACTAAGCCGATTGATCAGTGAGAGTCTATGTCACTAAGTTGCACGTTTATTAAACTTATTGGGCTTAGGCCCCAATCGATTATTAATCGATCGTTCACAATATAAGGATGCAGTCTTTGATCTCCCAACCGATTATAGAACGAATCCAAAATTGACCCATTAAATATCCATTAAGCTAAATCCATAAAGGCCTAAACCCTTAATGATAGACTGTCTCTCTTTTTCCCCTTCTTTTAATTAAGAACTAAAATAAACTATTATGTTGCAAATGTAAAATAAATAATAACCAATCACAAGAAGTTGTGTGTGTGTGTTTTTTTTTTTCTCTACTGTAGACCGATTGACAAGATTAGGACAGTTAGTATAAATCTGAATAGCATAAGAAAAAGTAATAATCTATTTGAAGTCACCCACCCTTGCGGCATTGGAGCAAGTCTTTCACTACTATCCTTCACTCCTCAATTTTATGATGAGATCCTTCTCCCTCAATTTATGAACTCCTCTTTTCTTCATGCAAGTAAAAGATGGATAACAATAATTTTTCTGTAAAATAAGATTTTTCATTATTTCTTTTGATGTAAGAGTGAATGGTAATAGATATAGCTTATTTATATCTGTTATATCTGTTATGCCATTCGTGATTCATCTAAATCTTGAATTTAGTATACAAGTACGTCCATCATTCTTCATTTTCTGTTAAATTTTAAGCCCTCAATCCAAATATTAAACACGGAGAGAAGGTGGGCCAAATTTTAACTAAAATGCCAAAGCTAAAAAGAAAAAAAAGGAAAAAAAAAAGATTAGTGATTAATTAAAAATATCTAAGAAAAAATCTCATACAAATCTTATACAATGGGTTGTATGATGGAATCAGACTACCATATTTGACATATGGTTAATCTAAAGTAAACCCTACTTATCTCTATGACTGTTGCTACCTTCATCACTTGATGTAAAACCCAAAAATACGACATTGGAAAACTTAAAAAAAAAAAAAAAAATTCATTGAAAGTAATTAGGCAAGAAGTAGCCAAATGGATTTTGATTGGCTTAGTACAACTTCCATCTTTGGTCATGCGTCATGTGACATGACAATTTCCGATGTATTGATAGGAAGGATCCATCTTGTATTAATTAGAGGTTGGGTTGTCAAACTCAATTGTATGACCAACTTGTAGTGGATTGTTGTTGTGTATTCTCAATGATTTACTCTTACTTTGATTTTTTAATAATTCTTTGACCCTAGTTCCCTCCTTGTATAATTCCAATTGATGAGTTGAGATTTTGGATGTAGATGAGGGATTATATATGGGACCTACCTCTACCTGTACATCATATTTAGCTGTTAGATAAATATGAAGTATGCCATTTTGCCAAACCTTAAAAAAAACGAGTCATTCATACAATTTTCATTCGCAAATAAAATATCATACAACAAAACAAATGATCAATGAAATGGGTGCCCTTTCACATCCGTCTAAACTTAGGTGTATATTTACATTTGGATTTTCTTTTTCTTTGAAAGGGGTTCCTTGTCTTTTGTGTGGCAGTTATATTAAAGGATATGAGTGGATTCACATCATTTCCTCCCAGTGGTTCTAATAGGACGCAGCAACCTCACCTTGATGGTCGACACGTGGCTCTCGGGTGAATCCGAGACCCACATTTGAGCTGATACCCCCTGTCGGCTTTGGTGTTGATTCAAACGGGGTTGTTCCCCGGAGCAACTTCAAACGTGGGGTCTCGGACCCACATTCAGCCGATACCCACGTGTGGCTCGTCCGGGTGGGTGTTGATTCAAACGTGGGTCTCCGGATTCACCGAGAGCCACGTGCGGGAGGAGAGGATGCGGATCCGTCAATGAGATTTATGGTCAGAACATCTAACTCTCAAAAAGGTATACAAACTCTCTTTGTCCAACCACCCAAGAAAATTTCTTTTAGAAAATTGTTCCCCTATAGGACCTCTCTACATTAAAAAAAAAAATATGATTTAAACACGTGAGTTATTATATTTAGAATTGAAATAGCTGTAGCCGTATATAGATATAAATAAGAGAATTACAATTATAAAAAAAAATTTAAATATATTTTTAAGTAGAAAACATGAGATTTAAAATTGTTATAAACTACTTAAAACCAATTGTTGTCACATACAAATCGTTTTAGGTCCTGCCTATGTAACTGTCTAATGGAATTTTGACGCATGTGCTAAGAGTAAAAAAAACTCCATATAAATTTTTATTTTTGAAAAATGGGGTGATAATGATTTTCTTAAAAATTCAAATATAAGGTGAGCCAGTTGATATCATGGCTGGAGGATTTGGAGGAATTCGTTTGATCAAATTGGTCAGATAAGAATTGTCAGATAAGAATTGGCCAAAAGACTGGTCCCAATCCTGATTCTATACCGATTCGAATTGATTGATCCCTACTGAATTTTTAGGGTTCGGCCGATTCCAACTGGATTAATGGATTAAGAACTAATGGACGTGGAATTGCCCTTGCAGATTCTCATTACTTAAACCTTGTTTGAAATGTGATTCAAATATGACACATGGCAAAATTATGGGATCAGGATACTCTCCTGTTGCGGTATCAGCAGGAGAGACATCAATTGCAGCTCATGGGGACAACTGGAGCTGCAATGGTCGGATTGGATTTGGAATAGAATATGAAAGAGCAAATGAGGTTACACCGAATCAAGTGTAACCCTTCTTCATCTTCAAGTACCTGCAACTTTTCTTCCTCTTCCACTTCCCCTTTCCTTTTGATTTATTTTCCTTCTACTAAAACTTAAAAGGGAATTATGAACTCATTGGAAAAAAAAACTAGGGTCAAGGCCGGCCGAACCAGTACCACCGACGCCAATGGCCGGTTACGATGGATTCGTACTGATTCAAGGATGTGATAACTGATAAAGGATATTAGGGGAACTTCATCCAAAGGTTCCAGGTTTGTACTTTTTTATAGGTGGATGACTCCATACCATTGAGTCTTTTAACTGAGAGTCCTTAGAAAAACTTTTCCCTGTATACAAAACTCAGATTGAATCCAAAGTTTGATTGAAACAATGAGGACCAACACTCAAAGGTCCCCAAGAACCAAAATTGGAAAAGCTACGGTTGTGCTGGGTTTATTCTAAACCTAGCTTAGTGCTTGGGCTTGGGCTATGTAGTCAAGAACATAGATCGAAACTGAGGTCCACAACAAAGACTATAGGCACTCAACAGCGAACCACTATTTTGGAATCTTTAGAAACGGATAAAGATACCCCAAAAAAAGAAAATGCTCTGATTATATAGTTTTTTTTATTTTGTTTTTTTTGGGGGGGGGGGGGGGGGGTGGTGGTAAAATATGTTTATGTTAGTGGAGGTGAGAATACACAAATAAATTGATATTTAGAGTGAACATCACAAATCACATCCTTGAAGCAAACTATAGTATACTAGTGTCCAAAAATGGGGAGAAAAAACAAAGTGTATTATTAGAAAAGATACAAGGCCAAAATCACAGAAAATAATCACTTAACCCAACCCCTGATTCAGAAGCCTTTCCATGGTTTCTGGTGGTCTAATCCCTTGATGGTCCACCCACAACAACTGACCTGGTAAGGCAATGACTCATGTCATTATTGATTTGATGTCATGCCTTCAACCTCCATCCCATACGTCTTTTGACCTCTTTACCAAAAGTCCCAGTCTTTGATGATGATGTTTTGGTAATCTTATTCATGTCAGGGGATTTGAATCTTCTCGATTGGTGAGTTATTCTGTGTGCATATTAATACATTGATATATATGCCAGATGAATTACATGATAGGAAGACTGGACAATATATAGAACGATGATATTTTTCCATACGAGGGAAAAATGGGGATCCAGAATCCTCATAATTCCCACTAGCTAAGAACATTGGGTCTAGCATGTGGGAATGTGATTCTGATCTGGGTCAACTTTTTAGAATGGGTTTTTATACTTGTAACAATGGATCAGGTCCACTCATTTACTAATCAAGTTTAGATCGGATCTAGTGTGATCTATCTTGATCCAACCCAAAGTGTATATGCAATCCGCCAATCTGAGCCCCATTAATTTCGTTTGTTGTAGAAATTTCAGTGCAAATAATATTTTAGAACGAAAGGTTTCACATATGACGGTGTATATATACATTTTCAATGGTCATTTGAAGAAGTGTAGTTTTAAAATTGTTCCTTTCTTATTAAATGAAGGACTGATATTGTGAACGAATAAGAAAACACCGCTCCTTTTATTTTATATGAAAAATATTCCACATTTAAAATCTTAATTTCCCATTGTATTATGGTTTCGTGGGTCCCGGATTGATTAGTTGCTTCTGCAACATGGTGGAGTGAGTGGTGGAGATTCATGGTGGTTGATCAATGAGAATTTCATCTGGAATATTCTCACTTGAAATTAAGGCCATTATAAATGAGCTAGGGCCAGTGGCCTTCATCAGACTCCCAGTAACAAGACTTGTTTCACCACATTAACACCAGCCTAAACTGGGTACCTGGGTAGAATTGTAAAAAAAAAATCAAGGGCGGGCTGATCATAATATGGGTCTTAAAAGCAAGGTCCTTGTGGTAGGTGGAACTGCATGGGTACGTACCTGGGTAAGAGGCTTGTGAAGGCAAGTTTAGCCCAGGGTTACCGTACCTATGTTCTTCAACGGCCGGAAATCGGCCTCGACATTGACAAACTTCGGATGCTCATGTCATTCAAGCAGCTGGGATCGAGCCAGTCTCATTGAAGCTTCATTTTCTGATCAGCAGAGCCTTGTTGATGCGGTGAAACAAGTTGATGTCGTTATATGCGCCATGTCCGGTTCTTTTTTTAGGAGCTATAATATATTCTATATCAGCTTAAGCTCGTCGATGCAATCAAAGAAGCTGGAAATGTTAAAGGTATTCCATAACTCCTTACTGGCCTTCTCCTGTAATCCTTTTTCTTCTTTTTTAATTAATAGTTTGGATGAAACACTTTTATACAAATTAAGCTGGTGAGTATGAGTTGATTCTTGCAACTCAGGCCGTAAATCCATCGGTGATTTGTGTTCACAGGTGGTTGTACACCGCTGCAATTTATTTTTGCTATTACTATTTGGCCAGTACTGAACAACAGTGGTCCTTGTCTCCAATGGAGTGCATAATGTTACGTGAAGTCTCCAGTCCTCACTGATTGAGGGAGAGAAGGGGTGGTTTTACGGCTGCAATTAATTTATGGCTTTATTTGGTTGTTACCGATACTTTGTCGGCAGTTTTGTGACCGTAGGATCTTAAAAGTTATTTTACTAAAAAAATTGAAACTACCCTTTTAGCTTGCACTAGCTAGTCTCGTGCACCATGCATGAAAAAAGTATGTGATATTTTGCACCGGGGATTAAGGATATAAATCCAGGTATCGGTATCTGTCATGTTCAAAATCAATCTGGATCGGATTGAATCTATGCGTACAGTTCTAATTGTATACTGACATATGGATGATCCATAATTAATAATATTAAAACAAGAATCAGATCGGGATCAACTACACCGAAAACCAATAACTTGAACCAACCTGGGACAGTGCTGTAATAAAAAAAAATTCTTTTCTTTTTTGCCCTTTTTGGTGAAAGGGAAGCCTCATCATACATATCAATTCAATCTTCTCTTTTGAAAAGGATAAATAACGTAGCTATATGTTGATATAGTTACAATTAAGCTGTGTCTGAAAGATCTAACAACTTTGCAGCGATTCTTGCCTTCGGAGTTTGGCATGGATCCGGCACAAATGGGGCACGCATTAAAACCTGATAGGGTGACATTTGATGAGAAGATGAGGGTGAGGAAGGTGATCGAAGACGCCGGCATTCCCTTCGCTTATGTTTCAGCCAACTGCTTTGCTGGGTTGGAGATGCCAAAGTGAAAGGTATAAGCTAGCTAGCTCTGATTCTCATATCAGAAAATATAATTCTGATAATCCCTTTTTATTATTACCAAGGGGAGAATGAAATTAACTCTCAATTTTACCCACATTTTGTTGAATCACAATTACATTCTAGCTAGTCCTAGCTAGTTGTCTTTCATTTAGAATGTAGTATGTAAATCTTTGTTATCATTTCTTGCAGTAACATTCTTGGATGAGGATGATATCGCGACATACACCCTTAAAACCATAGACGACCCAATCACACTGAATAAAACAATCTACCTCAGGCCACCAGAAAACATCCTTACACATCGAGAGTTGATTGGAATTTGGGAGAAATTGCTTGGGAAACACCTAGATACAGCGGAAGACTTCCTTGCTTCCATGAAAGGTGCGATTCTTTCTCATCTATAAATAAGTCACGTGTCAAATTTCATAATCAAATTCAATTAAGTATCTTTTTTTTCATTGATATGCATCATATATACCTATGTCCATATATAAATGTGTACCAATACTCTTGATATTACTATGCGCTCTCCTAATTCTGAATAAGAACCGAAGTTTTAGAAAATAAAATAATGAAAATAATGTCCCGGATTTATCTTATTTGTTACATGGATATAACTACCCTTAAATTATTTGGTTTTTTTTTCTCTCAGGTCTGGATTATGCTTCCCAAGTTGGGGTGGGACATTTCTACCACATCTTCTATGAAGGCTGCCTAACGAATTTTGAGATAGGAAAGGGCGAAGAAGAGGCCTCAAATTTATATCCAGAGGTCAATTATACCAGAGTGGATGAATATTTGAAACGTTTTCTTTAAGAACTACAAAACAGCCAAGCTTCTATATCCGAAATAGCAAGATGTAATAAGATTCCTGGATAAAACTCATTTCTTGATCCGACTGAAAAGTGTTCTTCCAGATTCCCGTCCTTTTAAATTTTGAACTTGCACTACCATGTTCATGATGAATTTGGTTTGCAATGTTAAATTTGTAATTTATAAAGGCAGTTCAAATCTCACCATCTGCTGAAATTAAATTACCGAAACACTACTCTTTGTGATTTTCAGTAGTGACTGGTGACACCTCTGGTAATTGCTATTCCATATGTCCCAAAATACTTAGAAAATAAAGAAAAGAGAAGATACAGTATCTAGGCTGTCTTTGGTATTATTTTTGTTTTTGATTTTTTTTAAAATTTTTGTTTTTGGAAGTGTTTGGTAAAAATTTTAGGTGCTATTTATCAAAAGGAAAAATAAAAACAAGCTCAAATTCTGGCCAAAAATCATTTTTGAAGCTATTTTGAGTAACTTTAAGTTGCATATGCGTTTTTGTCTCCAACGACTCTAAATATTAGAGGTAAAAGTGTAAAATGCTTTTAAAAACAGATCAAAACTTCACAATATAAGAACTTCGACAGGAACCTCCCATCTTACGAGAGAACTTCCCTGCTAATTTCCATTTCTACAAAACTAAAAGCAACTCCCATCGTAAGGTGAAGATTGGTTTTTTTTTTTTTTTTGGATTTCTCTACTGCACTCAAGAACTATTCAAGGTAAGTACTCTCTCTCTCTCTCTCTCTCTCTCTCTCATCTCTATGATTTTTGGAGTTTTTTGTTTCTTCAAGTTTAGGGTTTTACTCAAATAGATTGGAATGGTTATAGAAGTTCGAACTATGTGAAGATCGGTTTTCTTCATGTTCTTCTTGCTTCAGGCAGTTTTAATAGATTTTTCCGTTTCAGAGATCATTTTTGAAGAACGATATGATACGCCATTTCTTTTCACTTCTCTAATTTCTGGATTCTCTATTTAATTTTTTTTTGCTTTTGGCCATTTCTTATTTACAACTTATCCTGTTTGCTCTCATTTAATTGGGTTTTCAACTCAATTATTGCTATTTTCTTTATTGGATATTTCCATTTCTACTTTTGTTAATTCCGAAACGAGTTTCTATTTGAATTTTTTTTATTGAAATGAAATGGAGGGTTTTTGGGCTGGAGAGCAAGAATATAAGTTAAAAAAAAATCCATTGTTGCCTCTCTTACTCTCATTTAATTGGATTTTAAATTCAACTATTGCTATACATTGTTGATGAATTTTGAAAAAAGAGTGAAGACAAGGCTGGTTATATGTCGTAGATGAATTCTGGTTCCCCTTCCCTTTTATATCTAAATGTTTGATTGATTAACATTGAACAAGGTTTTTTTGATACTGTAATGAGAATCTACATATAAGTGTCTGTAGTTTCTATTCTCTAATAGGGATGTAAACGGATTGGATTCGGCACGGATAAGTCACTATCCGCATCCGAATCTGCTGACCGAATATGCTATCCGAATTCGATCCGAATCCGCTGGATTTAAAAAAACGTAAATTCGAATTCGAATTTGCTTGTTAACCGGATTATCCGGTTAACATCCTATTAGAAAGATGAGATGCAATATTCAGTTTACAATTTACAAAACAGTTTACAGATTTTATTCTCTTGTATACACCACTAAATGTACAATAATAATCAACTCAAAACACAAATCAATTTACAAAACTTACAATAAGTGAGTTATCAAGAACGTAAACGAAGAGGCCCTTCATTATTTCCTACAAGAGTTCCAATAGATGGGAATGTGTTGGGAGGCATTGTCATCACTGTTAATGCTATTTCATCTGCAGATCCATTTCAGCACCACATCATATTAAAACAAACTGTCAGCATCATTCAACAGCCATTATAATTTGTATTAATGGCACGTTTTTCCATTTACAAACTAAGAAATTTCTTCTGATTCTTGGCTCCTCCATTCTTCAATTTCAGCTTGTACGGTTTTCTCCATTCATCGATTTCAGCTTGTGCAGTTATACCTTTGCATGAAAACCAGGATATGATTCATAAAGATAGGACATCTAGCCTGAAACAACAAAAAACAATGGTGTATATCTATTTTTTCCTTAAAAACTTTTAATCTGAAATAACCAAAAACGGTGGTGTATATTTATTTTTCCCTTAAATTCAAGGAAACAATCATAAAATCTTAAGAGGGTTAGACAAAATTACCTTCAATAAAACGAAGAAATGGGCCATTAGAAAGACTTGAAAGAGGTTGTCCAAAAGAGCTGTGCTCATTTCTGCAAAGCATTTGAATGGAGTAAGGGAAACGAAGCAGAGAAGAGATTGAGGGAAACGAAATAGAGAAGGAGAAAAATGGTTTGCAGTAGCAATCAACGATCGGCAGTCTGCAGTCAGCATTCGGAACTCCAAACCCTAATTTTAGTATCTCTCTTTCCCACATTCTTTTACTCAGCCGCAAGCCTCAACGCAGAGAGGAGAAGACCAATCGACAAGATAAGATTATATATTTATAACCCTAAGGCATATGTGCTTTAACTCAATACTAAACGGAGCGGATTATATCCGATCCGTTTGAGCAAAATCTGGATTCGTATCCGAATCTGACCCCAGTTATCCGAATTCGCATTCGAATCCAATTATTTGAATTCGGATTCCCTTAAACGGATGCGAATCCGAATCGGATCCGGATTTTTAGCTATCCATATACATCCTTACTCTCTAATCACGAAGGTTTAGCTTATTTGATTATAAAGACAATCAATGTGCTCTCTTGTTTTAAACTGTTACATGTTTTACTGCACTGGGCATAATCCTGATTCCACTGCTTGAATGTCTTGTGGTTGGGTTTTGGAATTGATTAGATGACTGAATGAGAGAGTGATAAACCAATTGAGGTAATTTGGAGTCTCTTCGTTATTTGGGTCCATTTCTTGGTATGCTATATAGATGGATTTATAAAGATTACAAAAACTATTTTTAGACATAGGTATACCAAATCTATTTCTCATTCTACAATCTATTTTTTATTGTAAGTACTAAACAACATTTTATTTTTTATCAAAAATGCTTTTCAAAAATAGTTTTCTATAAATAAATAAAAATCAAAAACAAATATAATACCAAAGAGAGCCTTCCATTGGAAATTAAGACAAAGGAATCTTAGTCTTATACTTGACTCAAAATACAAGCATTCCATTGGAAATTAAGACAAAGGAATTCTAGGTGGCAAGAAGCAGACTTCTTGAGCATTGAATCATAAGACAATAGAGGCAACAAAATTCTGGTTTTATGTCACTGGTATGCAGCTGAATTGAATCCACATCTTTGTACCCTGAAGAAGGCCCAGCAATCATTTGAATACAGAAAAAAGTCTTGGGCTGGCATTTCATCGAATGCCTTCTGAGCATATTTTTCAAATTTGAATGCTCTTGACATTTGATATTTCAGGCCAGGCTTAGAAAAAATCGCTCCTGTTGAAGAGAAAATCAATTTTAAAGAGAACCGAAAAAGCGAACAGAAAGGGTTTTTTTTTTTTTTTTTTTCCATGGTTAGAACGGGTACAGAAAGTTGACTAGAGCAGAAAGCATAATTGGAAAATTTGAATGCTCTTGCGTTTTCAGATTGCAAGAAATGGCTCCCATAGGAGCATAACTCAAGCAATGGGGTATCGGATTGGTCATTCCTATCCTTTGGATCTATTTACGATTTTGAACAATGGGGTATCGGATTGGTCATTCCTATCCTTTGGATCTGTTTACGATTTTGAATAATGGGGTAATGGTATCGGATTGGCTAATCCCTTGGATGTGACCACCATTTTGAAAAATCATAATTATTTCGTCGCCTGAGAGATTTGAACTCTCGCAGGCGGGTGGCCAATTGCGTAGCAAGCAACCTCCTTTACCACTCGGCCAAAACTTTTAATCTTTTAAGTATATCATTAAATTACAAAAAGGATGGATCACCCACCTACAGCCCCAGTGCCCCCAGCCCACAGGAGAAACCCATTTTACCAAGAAGAAAAAAAATATGTATGAATCCAGACCCATTCGGCATCCTTTCCTCCCAGTGGTTCTGGGAGGACAGTGGCAATCTATCCTGGATGGCCACCACGTGGCTCTCTGCAAATCTGAAACCCACGTCCGAGCCAACACCCAGTCGATAAGCCTAGCTGACAGGGGGTGTCGGCCCGTACGTGGGTCTCGGATTCACCCGAGAGCCACATGGCGGCCATCGCAGATAGATTGCCGCGTCCTCTCAGAACCACTGGGAGGAGACAATGTGAATCCCTCATTGACCCAGAAAATTTCTTCCTTTTTTTATTGATAATTTTTCCCATCTTAGAGAGTTGTTCTAACTAGGGATGTCAATTTCTGACCTACACCATGTCTCCTGAACCGGACCGATCGATTGAAACCTAGCCCAACCTGCACTGTTTATTAAATGCCTTGGGCTTAGGCCCAGACCGATTATTAATCAATTGTTCACGATGTAAGGGTGCTGCCCTTCGGTCGCTTGATCAATTATAGAACGAACCGGAGATCGACTCATTAAATGACCATTAAACTAAATCCATAAAGGCCTAAACCCTAAATGATTAAATGTCTCTCATTTTCCTCTCTTTATTTAAACTATTTTCTTTTAATTAAGAACTTAAAATAAACTATTATGTTGCAAATATAGAATAAATAATGACTAATCATAAGAAGTTGTATTTTTTTTTTCTTCCGTTGCAGATCGATTGACAAGATTAGAACGATTAGTATAAGTTCGAATAGCATGAGAAAAAATAATGGTCTAATTGAAATCACCCAGTCTTGGGGCATTAGAGCAAGTCATTCGTTGTCCTTCATTCCTCAATTTCATGATGAGACCCTTCTTCCTTAATTTCAATAATTTTTTTATAAAATAAAGTTTTTCATCATTTCTTTTGAGGTAAGAGTGAATGGTAATAGATTTAGCTCACTTGTATCTGTTATATGGCGGTTCATCTAAATCTTAAGTTTAATATAATAATAGGTCACATCATCATCATTTTCAGCCCCCAATTCGAATATTAAACACAGGGAGAAAGTGGGTTAAATTTTAACCAAAATGTCAAAGCTATAAACAAAAAAATAAATAAATCAAAATATTGACAATTAATTAAAAGTACCTAAGAAAAAAATTTAATACAATGAACCATATGATGGAATTTAACTATCAAATTTAACATATGATTAATCTAAAATGAACTTTACTTTTCTATATGACTGTTCAATAAAAAAAAAAAAGAAAAAAAAATTCCTTTGAAAATAATTCAGCAAAAAATAGCAAAATGGATGTTGCTTGACTTAGTACAACTTCCATCTTTGACCAAGTGTCATGTGACGTGACAATTTCTAATGTATGGATAGGAAGGGTCCAACTTGTATTAGGTAGAGGTTTGGTCATCAAACTCAATTGTACGACCAATTTGTAGTCGATTGTTCTTGTGTATTTTCAATGGTGTACTCTTTACGTACCTTTGATTTTTTAATGGTTCGTTGACCTATGTTTTCTCCTTGTATATAATTTCAATTGAGCTGAGATTTTGGATGTAGACGAGGGACTATAGATGGGACCTATCTCTACCTGTACATCATATTTAGCTATTAGATAAATGTGAAGTATGCCATTTTGCCAAACCTAAAAAACGAGCCATTGATTAAGTTTTCATTCGCAAATAAAATATCATATAACAAAACAAACAAGGCTTAGAATTTTTTTTTTCTTTTGGGGTAGGTAGAGCCCAATAAGAATTGAACTTGGAAAAACTTTTACTAACAGTTATGATTTAAAAATTGATCAATGAAGCCCTTTCACATCCATCTAAACTGGGATGCATATTCATGTTTTGGGTTTTCCTTTCTTTAGAAGGGGGCTTTAAGTCTGGCGTGTGGTAGTTACTTTAATGGATATGAGCGTGGATCTTCTTCTCACTTGGGTATCTTCTTTTTGTCCTTATCACCATTAATATTCAATGGGTTTTATATACTATCGCTGAAAAGGATTAAGAGGGAGGTTTCACCTGTGGGGTTATATAGGTGGGCGATCCACCCTTTTTGTGATTTAATAATATCTTTAAATAATTGCTTTAGCAACCGTCCCTTTGGCCGAGTGATTAAGGCAGTTGGCTGCTTAGCAATTGGGCTCTGCCCGCGAGAGTTCGAATTTCCAGGCGACGTAATGCTCTGGTCTGAAAATTCAAGAGCAATCAAATTTTCTAAACATTAATGCTTTCTGATCTTTTCTACTTTCTGTACGCGTTTTCAGTTCTTTTTAAATTTGATGAAATGCCAGCCCAAGATTTCTTTCTGTATTCAAATGATTGCTGGGCCTTCTTCAGGTACAAAGGTGTGGATTCAATTCAGCTGCATTCCCATGACATAAAACCAGAATTTTGTTGCCTCCATTGCCTTGGGGTTCAATGTTCAAGAGGTCTGCCTCTTGCCATGTAGAATTCCTTTGTGTCTTAATCATCCAATGAAATGCTACTGTTTTTAGTCAAGTATAATAAGACTAAGTACTGTCTTCTCTTTTCCTTATTTTCTAGGTGTTTTGGGACATATGGAGTACTAATTACCAGAGGTGTCACTAGTCACTACTGAAGATCACAATCAGTAGTGTTTTGATAATTTAATGTCAGCAGATGGTGAGATAACTGTCTTTATAAATCACAAAATTTAACATTACAAACCAAATTCATGAACATGGTCATGCAAGTTGAAAATTTAAAAAGGGTAACCTGGAAGAGCACTTTTCAGTCGGATCAAGAAATGGGTTTTGTCCAGGAATCTTATTACATCTTGCTATTTCGGATATAGAAGCTTGGCTGTTTTGTAGTTCTTAAAGAAAACGTTTCAAATATTCATCCACTCTGATGTAATTGACCTCTGGATATAAATTTGAAGCCTCTTCTTCGCCATCTCCTATCTCAAAATTCGTTAGGCAGCCTTCATAGAAGATGTGGTAGAAATGTCCCACCCCAACTTGGGAAGCATAATCCAGATCTGACAAAAAAAAAAAAAAAAAAAAAAAACCAAAACCAAATAATTTAGGGGTAATTATATCCATGCAACAAATAAGATAAATCCGATACATCATTTTCATGGTATTTTAATCTAAATTGTTTATTCTTATTCAGAATTAAGAGAGTGCACAGTAATATTAAGAGTCTTGGTACACATTTATATATGGACATACACATATGATGCATACTAATAAAAGAAGATACATAATTGAATTAGATCATGAAATTTAACATGACTTATTTAGAAATGAGGAAGAATCACACCTTTCATGGAAACAAGGAAGTCTTCTGCTGATATGCTGGACTTCTCTAATTGCTTCCCAATCAATTTCTCCCAAATTCCAACCAATTCTCTGTGTGTAAGGATGTTTTCTGGTGGCCTAAGGTAGATTGTTTTGTTCAGTGTGCGTGGGTCGTCTATGGTTTTAAGGGTGTATGTTGCGATATCATCTTCATCCAAGAATATTACTGCAAGAAATGATAACAGAGATTTACATACTTCATTCTAACACAAAGACAACTAGCTAGGACTAGCTAAAATGTAATTGTGATTCAACAAAATCTCGGTGTAAAAGTGAGAGTTCTTCTTTCTCTTGAAAATAATAATAATAATAATAATAATAATAATAATAATAATAATCTCTTCTGATGAGAATCAGTGCTAGCTAGCTGATACCTTTCACATTGGCATCTCCATAAAGGGTTACTCTTTCCTTTGGAGGTGTAAGCCGTCCCATCTGGGACAGGTTCCCAACGAAGTAACCGGCAAAGCAGTTGGCTGAAACATAAGTGAAGGGGATGCCGGCATCTTCGATCGCTTTCCTTACCATCATCTTCTCATCAAATGTCACCCTACCAGGTTCTAGTGCATGCCCCATTCGTGCCGGGTCCATGCCAAACTCCGAAGGCAAGAATCGCTGCAAAGTTGTTAGATTTCTCAGACAGGCCCTAAGTGTAACTACATCGACATATAGCAACTTTATTTGTATTACAGGACTGTCCCGGGTATGTTCAAGGTATAGGTTTTGGGAGTAACAGATCTCCGTTCGATTCCTGTTTAATATTATTTTATTATAAATAAGTCATGTGTCAGTATACAATTGGAACCGTATACCGATTCAATCTAATCCTAATTAGTTTTAGACAATGACAGACACCCATACCTGGATTTAAAACCTTGATCCTGTGCAAAATATCAAACACTTTTTCATGCATGGTCCGCAAGACCGGTGCAGCTAAAAGGGTAGTTTCGATTTTTTAGTAGAATAACTTTTAAGATCCTACGTTCACAAAGCCGCCGACAAAGTATCAGTAACAACCAAACAAAGCCTTAAAGTATAGCAGTAAAGCTACCCCTTCTCTCTCTCAATCAGTGAGGACTAGAGACTTCACGTAACATTACGCACTACATTGGAGACAAGGACCACTGTTGTTCAGTTCTGGCCAAATAGTAATAGCAAAAATAAATTGCAGCGGTGTACAACCACCAGTGAACACAAATCACCGATGGATTTACGGCCTGAGTTGCAAGAATCAACTCATACTCACCAGCTTAATTTGTATAAAAGTGTTTCATCCAACTATTAATTAAAGAAGAAGAAAAGGATAACAGGAGAAGGTAAGGAATTAATTATAATTAGATGGTATGTAATACCTTAACATTTCCAGCTTCTTTGATTGCATCAACGAGCTTAAGCTGATATGAGATATTATGGCTCCTAAAATGCACACCAGACATGGCGCATATAACGACATCAACTTGTTTCACGGCATCAACAAGGCTCTGGCGATCTGAAAATGAAGCTTCAATGAGACAAGCTCCCAGCTGCTTGAATGACATGAGCATCTGAAGTTTGTCAATGTCGAGGCCGATCTCCGGCCGTTGAAGAACATAGGTAGGGTAACCCTGGGCTAAGCTTGCCTTCACAAGTCTCTTACCCAGGTACCCAGTTCCACCTACCACAAGGATCTTGCTTTTTTGACCCATATTATGATCAGACCTTGTTTGATGTTTCTACAACTCTACCTCTGTTGCATATATATATATATAAAACAAGCTAGGGCACTCTCATCTTCTTCATTTCGGCTTTCATCTCTCTCTCTCTCTCTCTCTCTCTCTCGTAATAGAAAATGGTTTCCTATAAAGTTTGCGTGCATCTGTTATTTACCGGGACCAATTGGTTGGTGAACTCACATGAAGGAAGCTTTGAATTGTTGGGTCGGTTACTCCAAGTCTTGCTATAATCTAATATTCTAATGGCCTGTTAGGGAATGTTTGGTGAGGCTAACGTAATTACTACCCTCTGATTTCTTCTACGGAAGTATGATGTCATACAAGGGTTTAATGACATCATTATTTGTTTCTACATTTAATTTCAAAGCTATATATACGGTTTTGTATTTCTTAATTAACTCGAGGTTAGATCAGCTGTGCGCATGTACATGTATATACTCTCTATGAGATCTCATCACGGTCAAGGTGGTGTGGGACCCACCTCTAGAGTGTAGGGCCCACTAGATATTAATAGGGATGGAATCCCAGAGGATATAAATACATGCAAGTGAACTATTCTCTTTTTGGGAATCTGATGGGGGCCGCTAGCCTATTTATAATGGCTTTCATGTGAGAGTCCAGATCAGATTCTCATTGATCAGTCAGGTTTGCTTCGGCTAAGGGTGTCAATAATTGGCCCTAATCGAATCAGCCTAATTCGGCTTTGATCAAACTAAAATCAAACTTTATTGAACCATAATTGGGTTGTGAGTTTAGAACCCGATGAAAAACTAAAACCGGATTGGACCAATTGATAATTCCGAACTAGCCTGGTAATTGATAGATGAGAGTCCGTTAAATTAATATTTTATTAAACATACATGTAGGAAACCAAATCAGCTTGATAGAGCCCATGAAACCAATTTATTAGTACATATACAAATAGTAAACCGAAACCAAACCAAAACCGAACTAATAATGAACAGATAAGAGCCCATTTAGTCAGCCCCAATAAAAGTTTGAAATCGAACAGGATGGAAACTTGAGCGAAATCAAAAAAAATTTGTTGGACCGTGGTTGGACTAAAGTACCAAATCAATCAAAATCAAAATCAGACCGAACCGACCAGATGACAACCCCTAGGGCCTAGTTTCAGTAATAATAATGTCAAATCAAAATTTCATGAACCATGAGTTGGAAGATCGGAGCCCATAATCTCTTCGGAACCAAATCGTCTCCTGCGGCAGGCGGTTCCTGCCACTGATCCAAGGGTTTGGGATCAGTCTGGCCGCTTGCCAATACATTGGGGAGATGGGTCGACTGAAATCCGGTCCTTGGCAGGCGACAGGACCGCAGGAGACGATTTGGACGCAATCTCTTTGGTCCGTAATAATGGAGCCCACAAACTACCTAATTTTGTTGGGTCTTTAATAGTAGGTCACCAACAAATTAATTCTAATCACTGGATGGACGATTGAAACCTAGAGACAAATTCAACCCATTTAATGGAGGTTAGATTTCTTCAAACATGTAGTCTCTGACAGAGAACCAGGACCTAAGAAGCTAGGTCAAAAAAAAAGTAACCATAAAGACTTCATGTAATAAATGTATTGCAGAAAAAGTGAAGGAAGAAACTGCTGATCTACGTCATATTTTTGACAATGGAGGTTATGACTTTAGGAAAATGGAAGTCCAGGTAATGACTTTATGAAATGGAAATCCTTCCGGATTATCCATTGATTCACATTGAAACCACAACATGCATGTGACTTATTTTCAATCGTCATCTCTACGTAACCATTATGATATGATTGATTGTTATAGGCCGCTTTTTGAATTTTATTTTGTTTTATTTTTTGAATATTGGATTTTATTATTATTTATATTATATTTATTAATTATCGGTAGGAATTCTCTGGTCAAGATGCTAGCGAGCTGAAATAAGGATCCATCTTATACTGACCCTTTATAACCTCGAACCCAAAAGCGTCGACAAACATAGCTCCCAACAGAGAGCCTTCTACTTATTAGTTCATCAACAACTTGGAAGGAAAGGACTTTTACAATGAACAATCTTTGCTATAGGGTAAATGGGTAATTAACTCACCAACTTTTATATATATTATATATATATATATATATATATATATATATATATAATAAGTTTTAAAAATTGGGATTTTTTTTATTGACAACTCTTAATCTTTTTTTTCTTTTTTTTTTTGTCTCTTAATATAATACATTTGTTTTTTAGTATAATTCTTGTCATTTTATATGTGTATTTGAAAAATATGTATTTGTCAAAAATCTATTTTACTATAAGCTTAAAATATTTTTGAAAATAAGACATGTGATAATTAAAAGAGATATTATATAATAAAGACACATGTAGAGGAGTAAATCCATAAATCAAAATTGCAGAGTACTCCAGTATTTCAAAATTTCAACAAAATAATATACTAGAGTTCTCTACAATGTTGAATGGGGTATGGAATGCCATGGAAGGTGTGTTGAGGTTATGAATTGAGAGTGATTCAGCATTCCATGGTGTCGTTTACAGGACTGGATGAGTCTTTCTCCCTTTTTTATGACTAGATCCACTAGTCAACTATGCACTACTTTTGGAAAGTTATTGTCGTAGTTGATGGGTTATCCAGACCCACAACTGTTCTCAATTGTCTAATTTTTGGTATGGGCTTGTTCGAGTCGATTTTGGCTTAGACTAAGTTGGTCTTGGGATTTTTAGGGGCAGTCTAAAACATGTTCAATAA
This sequence comes from Protea cynaroides, assembly GCA_028583415.1. Lineage (NCBI taxonomy): Eukaryota > Viridiplantae > Streptophyta > Magnoliopsida > Proteales > Proteaceae > Protea > Protea cynaroides. Next base: position 122,894,756 of record CM053276.1, read on the forward strand.
GAGATTCGTGTTGGGGTGGATTGACTGTACATGTTAATTAATGGGCTGATCTAGTGTCGGTTTCTTATTGGGGTGGCTAAATGAACTCTTGTCTGACTGCTATCGGTTCGGTTTTAGTTTACTATATGTATATGTGGTAAAAAAAAAAGTTGGATTAATAGACTCTATCAGGCCATTATCGTGTTGGTTTGGTTTCGGTGTTGGTTTCCTACATGTATATTTAATAATATTGGTTTAATGGAATCCTATCGGTCCATTATCGATCTGGTTTGGTTTCAATCTTATTAGTTTGGTTTGACTCCAACATATCAATTGGTCTGGTCCGATTTCAATTTTTCAACGGGCTCTGAAAACACAACTCAAATCATGTGCAATAAGGTTCGGTTTCAATTTGATCCAGGCCAAATCAATTTGATTGGATTTCAATTTTTAGTTTGGACCCAATTTTGATACCCCTAAATCTTGTCTCCCTTTTGTGTTAAAGGAGGTGAGTTAGGACGCTTAAGATCATCTAAGTTTCGTTTTTGTTAGAATTGAGGTCCCTTCTTAGTTCTTGGTGACATTGCCAAGGATGGATGAGTTCTTTTTCGCTATTTTCAATTCCATTGTACATTCTCTTTTTTCAATGAAATTACTAATTGTTGCTAGGAAAAAAGACAGTTGCCACCCTGTACTATGCCTAAAGGATAAATGCGTTCAAAAGTTTCTTAAAAAGACAGAATAGAAATCGTCTCCCGCCTGGGTTTGGGCGGGAGATTGGGTGGCCTGGATGGATGGCCGCCACCTAGCACTTGAAGGGATCCGAGCCCTCCATCCGAGCCGACCCCCCAGTCGACAAGCTGAGCTGACTGGGGGGTTGGCCCGGATGGAGGGTTCGGATCCCTCCGAGTACCAGGTGGCGGCCATCCATCCGGGCCGCCCAGTCTCTCACCCAAACCCAGACGAGAGACGATGTGGGTCTAAAAAGACAAATACCTCCCCTATAAATACTATTAAAATACAAATAGACCTAATGATCAAATTATCCCTATAGAAGGGTGAACTACTATCAAATAGGGTCTCTATTCATTGGCTGCAACCTCACCGATCACAGTCCAAACCCACCGTAGTTTATCCTCAACGAGATTGGAATATCAGATTTGATGGAATTTGATTTTTCAAGAGTAGAAACTGCGGATCTGGATCTAAAGAACTCACTGGTAACAGTGAAGGGCATCTTCAACCCTCCGAAGCTAGTTGAGTACATGTACAAGAGAACAGGGAAGCTTGCAATGATCGTGAAGCAAGAACCAGAAAAGAATGAGGATGGAGGAAAAGGGTGAAGGGTGAAGAGAAAGACAGGGGAGGAAACGACGGCGAGAAGAAGGAAGGAGAAGGAGAAAATTAAATCCAGTTTCTTGAGGATAATATGTCCTTTCTCTCTGTCTCACTGAATCAAACACACAGAAAGGTAATGGTTTACCAAAAATCAAACTCATAGAAAGTTAATGATTCACCAACCATTACCAAAGCATCTGTCTCACTGAATCAAACCCACAGAAAGGTAACTATGGCAAGAATGGTAATGGTTTACCAATCGATTTCTCCACTTATGGCATGGACTCCAATGTTATTGAGTCGAACATCGATTCTTACGGTGAGTCCGACAATGGCATACGCATCCAACGGCAACGACCCAAATAACAATTTCAGAAGCTACGTCGAAGGTGGGAACGCTGCGACAGACGAAAAGATCGAAGACGGCCTTCTGGGAGATAACGCCCAGAGTGAGTGAGAAGCCGATTCTCTCTTCTTCATCTTCACTTTCTTGATAGTTTGCTTGGGTCTCGTAACAGACGAGGAGAGGAGGGCGCCCAGGCCAGTTCTTGCAGTTTGCCGGCGACTGCTGATGAACTGCTAATATCCTCAAATTTTCAGTGACTAAAACCCCAATGCCTGTTCTGTTATGTAACAAAAGCAAGAAATGAAAAGATTCGCCATTCGGGGCCGGGATTGAAATTGGGAGTTAGGGATTGGGACAAGAAGATTAGAGAAAAGCTTGGCACGATCGATTGGCAAGTATCTCTTATTCTATGGTATTTAGAGAAAGCTTGGCACGAGAGATTGGCGAGCGTTTTTGGAGAACGCCATGAAGATTAGGTATCAGAGACGAACCGGAAAATAAAAAGCTCCGCGGCAGCTTTCTATTCGTGAAGGGATTGAGGACAAATGCTCCAGATCGAGCTGACCTTCTATGATCATGAACTTCCAGTGAATGGAAAGAAAAACATTAATTGAATTTGAATATTATTATTTTTTTTTTATCTTTGATTACTAAGTGCCCAAGAAAGAGATCTACTGGATCTGATCAGCCCAAAAGTTCACCATGAAAGAGATCTAAGGTTCTTGAGATTATCTGTTAAAAAAAAACACGTAATCCAAAGTGATAATTTGCAATTTCTTCATGTATTTGGATTTGCGAGTATTCTTCATGTTTTTGGACAAATTACAGTGGTTTGTTCCCAAGCCAGATATGTCGGTTGAGTATAAATTAACCTTTATTTTATTTTAGCGTTCACAGTAGGATTGTTCATAAGAAAATTTATTTTATCATCGAAATAAAAAACGTTTTTCTTTTAATAAATTTTTGAGAACATTTGTCCATTAAGCATTGTACAATAGAGGTTTTTTTTCAAAAAAAAATATGCATCTTCAAATTTAAGTGGATAAAATAGCCTTTATTTATATTATTTGCCGTCACAAGTCCATATTCGTGATGATATATATTGAATGATATATATCATGGAAGAAAATTAAAATTTGATAGTAATAAGATAGGGATCAAATGATTATAGGATTCTATTTCATGGCATGTCAAATCATGGCAAATGGGGATCTTCACTGATATCTTTAATCATTGTATGTTGGCCATTATTGATGAAATTATTACTTACCTCCTATATGTGACATGGTAGATTCTTTATCGTTAGTGACATAAAAATCCTTTACCTAACAACATATGGTACCCACAATTTTTATTTTTTTATTTTTATTTTTATGAAAATACCAAAAGTTGATCCTAACAAAATTCAGTACCCACAATTTGATGCTAAGAAGTTTGTTAGTATCAAAGGTGAATTATATCCATTGTGAATACAATTATGCCTGCAAAGTATGTATTTTGCTTGATAAAAATAAATCTACCACTACTCCATTCCTAGTGTCAAACAAATTATTTTCAAACTCATAGTAATTTTCAATTCGATGCCATGTGTATATATGCACATGCTTCAATCATATGTATATATAAGCATGTGCTTCAAAAAAATTAGCAAAGTGGATCTCTATGTAACCATGTTTGGCATTTAGGGGAAGTAGGTGTAATTGTTGTCCATTTTAGGATAATAAATGTACTTGGACCAAAATCCAGGGATGGTATAAGTAATTTTTTCAAAAAAAATATCTTACATTTAACTGAATAAAATTACTTTCATTTATATTATTTAACGTCACAAGTTCATATTCGTGATGATATATATATGGAATGAATTTTTTTCATAGAAGAAAATTAAAATTTAATGGTAATAAGATGGAAAAATGATTATAGGATTCTTTTTCATGGCATGTCATATCCTAACAAATGTGGGATCCTCGCTTATACTTTTTATCCTTCTCTGTCCGCCATTATTGATAAAATTATAATTTAGATCCTAATTGATGTGACATGAGAAATTCTCTAGGATAATGACATAGAAAATCCTTTACCTAACAGCAAACAACACCCACAATTTGATGTTAAGAAGTTTGTTAGTATCGAAGTTGAATTATATCCGTTGTGAATACAACGCCCACAAAGTATGTATTTTGCAAAATAAAAATGAATCTACCACGACTCCATACTTGGTGCTAATTCAATTTATTTTCAAATCTCAATGGTAATATTCAATTCAAAACCATGTTTATCTAAGCACGTGCTTCAAAAAAAAACTATCATATGTAACTTTGCAGCTAAATATGTAATTACAAGTAGCGTGTGAGATATTTGTCCACCATTGTGTAGTTCACTTCTGGGTAAAGCCTTGAAGCCTCTTCTCCTTCTTCGCCTATTTGAAAATTTGCAAGGCAACCCTCGTAGCAAACATGGTAGTAATGCGTCAATCCAACTTGCTCAGCATAATTTTTCTCTAGTGTTTGAAAGATCAAAATAATTAAACAAATCAATGAATAAATCAAACAATCAATCAAAATCTTATTAATTCACAGTATATTATAGTTTTTAGCCTATTCTCATCCTATATTAAAAATACATTTTCTATTTATGAAAATACATTTTTAAAAATATATTACAAAAATAAAAATTAAACATAACTTAAAATCCGATTCCATTATTGATTCCTTCGGCAAGGGAAAATCCAATCTTACCTTTCATGGTAGCAAGGAATTCTTCTCTGGAGATAGTAGACTTGTCTAGAACTTTGCCTATGAGATTCTCCCATATTTCGACAACCTCTCTTTGAGATAAAATGTTTTCCGATGGTCGTAGGTAGAGTGTTTTATTGAGTGTACGTGGGTCATCAATGGTTTTGATGGTGTATGTTGCAATGTCATCTTCGTCCACATAAATTACTGCCAAAGCCAAAGGATAAATATTACAGGCTTACAGTCAAATAATTGCATTATACAGAATCATCATCCCAAGTCCAGATTCAAATCGTCTCCGGCAGCAAGATTCCAGTGAAGATTCAAGGGCGGGAGTTCAGCCGACATACATATCAATACATCGATATGTGTGTCTGCTGAAATCCTACCCTTGGCAAGAGATAGGTCGGCTGGAGAGGATTTCTATCCCCCCAGCCCAGCCCAGCCCAGCCCAGCCCTCCCCTCTCTCAGTAGTCAGTATCAGTGGGGACTGATCTGCAGCCGATGTCGGTTACAGAAACCCTGATTAGGATAGGCCTGCCTCTACCGTGAGTTTGTGAATTCATGAGTGGGGAGCTTCTAACTCCTACATCAATGGATACAAGCAAGTATATATAATTACCTTTCTGATTAGCATCTCCAAGCAAGACCACACTGTCTCTAGAAGGAATTATCCTACCAGGTTGACATAGACCACCAAGGAAGTATCCAGCAAAGCAATTTGCAGACACATAAGTGAAAGGGATGCCGGCATCCTCGATCGCCTTCCTCACTACCATCTTATCATCGAATGTCACCCTTCCGGGTTCCATCGCATTTTCCATCCGTGCCGGGTCTGTTCCAAACTCGGACGGCAAGAATCGCTGCAACACATTTCGTTAATCAATCATAATCTGGATTGTGAGTTGGTTTTGTCTTCTTGGTTGTTGGCTTCTTGTAAGTTTGTTTGTGTCATAATAAAATATCTACTTACCTAAAAAAAAAAAAATCATAATCTGAATTTCTTTTATTGAGACCGATGGGTGAGAGGGTTATGCGATTGATCCTGTCAAAAGAAAATCTATACCTTAATGTTTCCGGCCTGTTTGATGGCTTCAACGAGCTTAAGCTGGAGAAGGATTTGATGGCTCCTAATGTGGACACCGGAGATTGTGCAGATGACAACGTCGACTAGTTTTACGGCATTGACGAGGCTTTGATGATCATCAAACGATCCATGAACAAGGAGAGCCCCTTGTTCCTTGAATGACAAAAGGGTCTGCACCTTCTCAATGTCAACGCCCACCTCAGGCCGCTGAAGGACATAGGTGACATGACCCTGGGCTAAGCTTGCCTTGACAAGCCTCTTCCCCAGGTATCCTGTGCCCCCAACAATAAGAACCTTGCTCTTCATCACCATCTCTAGCTCTCTAGCTACTCTCTTCTCTAATGTAAGGTTGGGGATATTTTCTCCCTTCTCCTATCTTTGTATATATAGTAAACTTGAGTAGCTTAGGAGCTAAACAACTACATATATGGGCTCTATGTGTGTAGCTTCAGATCTCACCAACTGTAAAAAGGTAACCTGCCTGTTTTGCTTGTTGAGAGCCTAGTGTAAAAGTAGAGGGACTGTCCATGCATGTATAAGACTGCAAGATATATTATCAATACTCCCCTTTACATGTAATCCTACCGTTAGGTGGTGTATATGTGATAGTATATGTGGTATTACATGACACTTTTCAAGTGACTGGTCCTTCTTCTTGGGTGACTTATAGTCTATTTTTTTGGGTGATCGTCCCACTCTTTGGGTGACCATAGTCCTTCTTTTGTACATTTGGCGTCCCTCTTTTGGTGACTTAGCTTCTTTTTTTTTTTTTAAGGTTAATATAAGAGGGAATTTGGAGCTCTGATACCATGTCAAGTTTTCAACTTAAAAGTTCAAACTAGTAAATGAAGAGACTCTCCATATATAAGACTACAAAATTTCAATCTCATTAGCAATGTGAGACTATTCCCAATAAAAACAACCTTCATATAATTCAAGGGAAACATCGTCCATAGTTGAACAACAGTTTAGGTTGGCTTTTCTTCCAAGGATCTTTCAAATTGAGCCTTCAAAGTTCCTAGTTTTCTTTGTCGGTAACAGACTTTTCAAATTGAGCCTTCAAAGTTCCTAGTTTTCTTTGTCGGTAACAGACAGATGATGACATTATCCAGAACCAGTAGAATTTAGAAATCATGTTTGGTTTTTGGCTTAATATGCAATTAATACTGGTTTACTTCCTTTATTTGACCTTGAGGCAGGTATTGCGGAAAAGTAAAGCAAGAACGGTGGTAGGCTGGTAGCTAGATCACCAACCACATTTTGACAATGAGTGTGAAACTATCCATGGATTCAACCTCCAGATGTGGCCCCCACCCGATACTATTTGAAACCCTTTTGAGGCTTGGGGAGTTTTATTTAAGAAAGCTTCATGCTCAAGTACTGTAGAGTCAAGAGATCGATCATTGGAAAAATAAATTCCAGCAAACCGGATTTTTTGTACGTGCAGTGATTTTTAATCTATTCCTTCCCCTAAGAATTCATAAATTCTTTCTTAAAGATTTTATATTTTCTGAAATCGAACAGCAGGAAAATTCATAAGATCATTGCACTACTATTCATAATGTTTTGAATGTTATGGGTTTCAAAATAACAGAGGATATCTTCCCATATAAAGACGCCACAGTTTTTCTGTCATCTGAATTTATGGAATTGTGATGCTGGGATTCTGAAAACAGTCTAGAGGATAGTTCGGATATTCAATATTGGGTGGACTTTAATTATGATTCCTATCAGTGGGATTATCTTGATCCCTGATGATGAAACCGATAACTCCACCTGAAGATTTCTCCCAAAAACTTGCGTCAGTTTGATCTTAATAAAACCATCTAGAGGCATTGATCGTGAGGTAGTCGGAAGAAGGGCATCTAAAGCCAGAACCGATACAAGGCAAAATTTGTTTTAGACTCAACCGATCAATTGACACTCCTGTACACTGATATATCCCAACCTCAATCCGGCATAAAATGACAAAATTGAATACCAAGAATCCCAATGGCCCATCAGGTTGCAAGGAAAATAAAAGAAAGAGAAGGAAAATCAAATCAAAACTAAAATGACCAAGTTTTTCGTCACTAACGGTGAAGAAGAATATTTTACCTAGCTTGGGCTTTGTGGTGTTAGAATGAGATCTAGTTATGGGTGGAGATATAATTGGGAATTCGATTTAAGATCATTTAGTGCTTGTTTGGTAACACTCTGCTCCGGCTTTGCTTTTGAGTCAGACTCCCAGGGAGCTATTTGGGAGCTAGAAAGTGTTTGATAACACTATGTTGATTCTAGCTCCCATGGAGTCAACCGGTTCAAAAAATGACTCTCAGACCCAAAATTTGAGGGTAAAAATACCTGCTTTTAAAGAGCCGAAGCCAAAAGAGAGTCCAAAATTGGAAGTCATAGCCCACTATCGCCACCACCCACTACCCACCACCACCGCCACCACCACCACCATCGCCACCACCGTCACTACCGCCACCACCACCGGCACCACCACGCAGCCACCACCGCCATCGCTACCACCACCACCACCACCACCACCAAACAAAAGTAGAAACTTTTATAAGTAGAGTAATTCTTTTCTTTCACCTTAGGTGAAAAGAAAATAGCCATTTGGATTATATGCATTAAAAAAATAAAATAAAAATAAAATAATAAAACCCTAGCCATTTGAATCCATTATTATCATGAACTTTACAAAATGAATTCCGAATTTTCAATGTTGCCCCTCCTATTGTTGTGAGATTTCATCTAAAGTTTGAAACCGATGGCGACAAATATTTTATCTACTATGTATGGCTAACAAAAATCTCGGTTCTTATAATTATTACTCAACATGATTGTATAGCTAGCTCTAATTTTTTTAATTTTTTTTTCAAGTGTGGTTAATAGATTCTTTAGTTTTAAATAAGAAAGTAAAGATTTCATTTGAAAAATATGATTCCCATGTTTGATTAGAGTTTAAGATAATAGCACAATCATGATCATAAACGAATTTCACTTCTTTCGAAAATTGGTTTCATTCCCCTTTCGTTCTCTTAATTACTTGCAAACTGGCAGAGCCTTAAGCATTCTTGTGCATTAAGCACAGTTAGACTATAGTTCCATTTCCTTGTCCCCCACCCCGCCCCCCCCCAAAAAAAAAAAAAAAAAAATTTACTCAAACTGCACTTTAAGCTATGATGGAAGCAAAGATTTATTTATTTTTTATTTTTTTTAATGAATGGAGGAGAGAAATAAACTATAAAGTAGTCATGTTTAGTCATTACATTTGCAACTTTTTGAATGGAGGGGAGAGTTAAACATATAAATTAATAATTATTAGGAAAATTACTTATACCACTCCCGAGCTTTAACTATAATACAGAGACCCCCTAAAGTTGGTAACAATTACATGAACACCCCTTTGACTTACAATGTTATGTTCGTACCATTATACCCTCATTGCATTTACCCACAAAGAGGAGGAAAAGACCAAATCACAATCCATAAAAAAGGTAATCTTGATGCTCTCTTGGCTGGCCGATCCAAAGGGAGGGGAAATTTCTGATGGGAAGACTAAAGAGTGAGGAAGTGAGATACTGGTTGTTTCTAAGGAGATCGAAGACGACATGAGTCGAAAGAGAGAGAAACCGGACTACGGTTCCGCTCAGTTGGTCTCTTCTTCAATTCGAAGATTGAAGAGGGCTCGTCCCTATCTTCCCCACCACTCCAATGGCAGAACTTCTTTAGGAGATCGTCTATAGGAGCTCATCACCACCATCGAATCAGAGCAGAGCTCCCTGTTGTGGTTGTCGTGACCAGTCTAGGCCGGAGCTGCTCTGTCCTCGACCTAGAGTCTCGTTTTGAGATGTATGGCAATATCTCTTTGTTAAGGTCATGGGAATCTCCACGACCTCTACCTCGATCCTGCATCCTTAGCCTCCAACGAGCTATCTTGCTGAAGTTAACAAGGACAAACGAAAATATTTGCAGACGCAATAGCGTAAGAAAATGATAAAATTCACACCTTTATTCATATTTCCCGAGCCTTTAAAAAGACTCAATCCAACGTTAACAAGGAAATAACAGAAAGGCCAAAAAGACCTATTCTTACGGAAACAATTAAAAACAAACTCCCACTACTCCCACTACTTAGGAGTAGTTGCAAGTGGAAACCCATTATTAACTACCTAAAGATACTAAGTCAATGGACAGTCCATAACAACTCCCCGCCCCTAAGAAACTCCTTGACCTCAAGGAGGAGAAAATTTTGGAAAATCTCGGAGGAAATTGGCTCGATTGACCCAGGTTGCATCGGAAGCAGCCAAGCCTTCCCATTGAATTAAAAATTCTTGTTTCCGTCCACGTCGTCGAACACCAAGTATTGTTGATGGTTTCTTCGGTGACTCGGTATCATTACTTAGTTCAAGCAGCTCCATCGAGACCTGAGAAAGGTCACCAAGTTTCTTTCTCAAGACTGAGACATGGAAGATGGGATGACTTTTGCTGAGAGGTAGCAAATCCAGCTTATAAGCCACTTGCCCAATTTTAGCGACTATTTTAAAAGGACAGTAAAAACGAGCCGCAAGCTTCTAAGAAACCCGATTCACCACTGACGATTGTCTGTATGGCTGAAGTTTGACATATGCCCAATCCCCTGGTTCAAATTCTCTTTCCAACCGATTTCGATCATAAACTTGTTTCATTCTGTTCTGGGCTCCCAAAAGGTGGGAACGAAGTTCTTGAAGGATCTTATCTCGTTGGAGTAGGGAATCTTCCACAGCTTAGACTTTGGCAGTTCCCTACACATACGATAGAAGTGTAGGAGGGGGCCAGCCATAGACAACCTCAAAAGGGTTGAGCCGAGTTGAGGAGTGGAAACTGGTATTGTAACAGTATTCTGTCCATGAAATCCAGTTAGTCCATTCTTTCGGCTTAGAGCATGTAAAACACCGAAGATACATCTCAATAGTACGATTTACCACCTCGGTTTGACCATCTGTCTGTGGGTGGTAAGCTGAACTGAAATTAAAGTGTGTACCTTGCAAGTTAAAAAGTTCCTTCCAAAAGGCACTTATGAAAGTGGGGTCGCGATCACATACAATCGACTACGGCATGCCATGTAGCTTGAAAATGTTATCGAAGAACAATTGAACAATGTTGGGGGCAGTATAGGGGTGGGAGAGAGGCAAAAAAATGAGCATACATTGAGAGCCTATCTACCACCACAAATAGAACACTCCTACCCTTGGAGGATGGGAGACAATCAATGAAATCCATTGAGACGTCTGATCAAATCTGAGAGGGAATTGGAAGTGGTTGAAGTAGGTCGGCAGGTTTGTGTAATTCAGCCTTACGGCGTTGACAAACATCACATTCCCTTATGAATTGTCGAAGTCACTCCTTCATTTTTTTTCCAAAAAAAATTCCCTTAACCCGATGCAACATTTTATGATAGCCCCTCATGTCCACTCCCATGAATTTCTTCAATTAAAATAGGAATCATGCTGAGTCTTGAGGGAGGTAAATCTTTTCTTTAAATAACAGAATCTCATTATTCACTTGCCATGGTCCAATTGCCTCCCCTTGTTGCAGCAATTTGTATAGATGTTAAAGCTTGGGGTGGTGGTGATTCTCCTCTAAAATGGGATGAAGCCACTGAGGTACTGATGATGAGATGGCATTGAATTCACCTTGTCCTCGTCTTGAAAGAGCATCTGCTATGGCATTGGTGATTCCTTGTTTATACTCGATGACAAAATCATATCCGAGTAATTTAATGAGCCACCTTTGTTGTGCATTGGTGGCAATCTTTTGCTCTAACAGATGTTTGAGATTCTTTTGATCATTTCTTACGGTGAAGCGCCATCTCAAGAGGTATGGTTGTCACTTTTGCACTGCAAGGACCAAAGCCAATAATTCCTTTTCATATGTAGAAAGCGAAATATTTTTACCTTGAAGGCTTGTGCTAAAATAAGCTATTGGCCGCTGATTTTGCATGAGGACAAACTCCAATTCCAGCCCCTATGCATCACATTCAACCACGAATGGAAGCGAAAAATCTAGAAGAGCTAGAACAAGTGCTTGAGTTATCACCTTTTTGAACTGCTGGAATGCCTAATCTGCCTCGTCATTCTAGGAAAATGAATTCTTCTTCAACAAGCTGGTAAGAGGACAAGCAATTGCACCGTATCCTTTTATAAACCACCGATAATATCCGGTTAGCCCCAAGAACCCCGTAGCTCCCTTACTGTGCATGGTTTGGGCCAATTTGACATGGCTTCAATTTTCTCCGGGTCAACGTTGACCCCGTTGTTGTTGATGAGGTGTCCCAAATAATGAATATGTCTCTGGGCAAACTGACATTTCTCTTTATTCACAACCAGTCTATTGTTTTTTAAGACTAAAAAGACAACCCTTACATGAAGCAAATGTTCCTCCCAACTCTGACTATATATCAAAATATCATCGAAAAATACCAAAATGAATTTTTTCAGATATGGTTGGAAATTTTCATACATGAGAGCTAGAAAAGTAGAGGGGGCGTTCAACAGACAGAAGGGCATTACCAGAAATTCGTAGTGACCGTGGAGGGTACGGAAAGCTGTTTTGGCGACATCTTCAGGATACATTCGTATCTGGTGATATCCGAACCTCAAATCCAGCTTGGTAAACCACGTTGCCCCTTTCAATTCACCTAGTAGTTCTTCAATTATTGGTATGGGAAACTTGTCTTTTATGGTAAGCTAATTAAGGGCTCGATAATCGACACAAAATCGCCACGAACCGTTGCTTTTCTTGACCAGCAACACAGGAGAGGAGAAAAGGATTTTGTTTGGACGAAAGATTCCTTTAATGAGCATATCGGACACCAATTTCTCAATTTCTATTTTCTGAAAATGGGGGTGCCGAAATAGTCTCACACTGATGAGATGGCTCCCCTCTTGCAACAGAATTCGATGATCATGTGCCCGGTTCAAGGGTAGGCCATCTAATTTATGAAAACTTCAGGAAATTCTTGTTGAATATCGAGCGAAGCCTCTAGTTGGATAACCTCTTGATTGGGAAGTAGAGAGATCTGCAGCAAGGCTGCTCTTCCTTGATTCTGTCGAAGTGTTCGGTAGAGAGTCTTTCCCTGGGCCAATTGGGCTTCAGGGGTCTTGATTCCTTGTAAAGTGAAAGTCTTCATTCCCCTCCTGAATTTCATTTCCATATTTCTAACGTTCCAAATGATGGGGCCCAAGGTTTGAAGCCATTGGGCTCCAAGCACGGCATCACATCCATCTAGTGATAATAAGACAAAATCAACTTGAAATGGCGAATTGAGGAGGTACAGGGTAACTTGCCTACAGAGACCTATACTATTGAGTTTCTCCCCACTAGCAATCATCACTCTCATGGGTGGTCCTGATTCAATTGGAAGCCTCGTAGCACATGCAATATCCTCATTTAAAAAAGGAAAATTATGGGTAGACCCTGAATCGATGAGGACTGTGATGGGAGTGTCGGCGATTTTTGCTTCCACTTGCATCGTTTGAGGAGTAAGGACACCCATAAGTGCATGGAGAGAGATCAGGTGGCTCAGTCTCCGGATCGACGTCCGCTTCTCCCAAGTGGAGCTCACTTGCTTCTTCGGGCTCTTGTTCCAACTCAATAAAGAAAAGTTTCTTCCATTCATGGCCTACCGTATACAGATCGTCGCAGTGGAAGCAAAGGCCCTGCCGCCATGGTTGTTGCAGCTCGGCGGGCGTGAAGCGACGAATGGGAACAGACGAAGCTGGAGTCACAAGATGAAATCCTGATGCGGGCTCCCTTCGATTAGGCTCGCTGATTTTACTAAGGGGTGGACCCTGCTTTAACTCTTAAGCTCTCGTTGATCTGCTCTCAAACACCCTTGCCAGCCTGATGGCTTCATTTAGGTTGGGTGGCCGTTGTACCTGTACATCAGCCCAGAGATTCTCCTTTAATCCGCTAATGAATGCACCCACCTCTTGTCCATCCGTTAAAGCCCCCGCTCTCACTAGGAGTCGATAAAATTGCATTTGATATTCACGAATGTTCCCAGTCTATTTGAGTTTACAGAGATCAGCAAACAAGTTCTTGTATGTTGACAACCCAAATCTCTTAGTGAGTCCTTCCTTCATGGTGTGCCATGTGAGGTCTGGATGTATCGTCTGTTGATGTTGTACCCACAGTTGTGCATCCTCCTCTAAGTGATAGGTAGCTAACCTCATTTTCTCTTCAATGGTAGTCTTCTGGAAGTCGAAGAATTGCTCTACTTTACTGATCCAGAGTGTAGGATCGTCTGTGCCATCGCATCGCGAAAAATCCAGTTTGATCATTTTGGGAATGATCACTTCGCTTGTTCCCTCTCAGTCACCGTATCTGTAGACTGGAGGAGGTTTATTTGTAAAGGACTCCTCCCTGCCCTGAAATGCTTGTAGTAACTCCGTCATCTGTTTGTTAACCTTCTCAAGCTGTTGCTCAAGCCGAAGGAGACGCTGGTCGTTCGGTTCGTCAGCCATGGCCGACTTTGATACCACTCTGTTAAGGTCCTGGGAATCTCCATGACTTCTACCTCAACCCTGCATCCTTAGCCTCCCACGAGCTATCTTGCTGAAGTCAACAAGGACAAATGGAAATATTTGCAGACACAATAGTGTAAGATAATGATAAAATTCACACCTTTATTCATATTTCCCGAGTCTTTAAATATACTCAATCCAACATTAACAAGGAAATAACAGAAAGACCGGAAAGACCTATTCTTACGGAAACAATTAAAAACAAACTCCCACTACTCCCACTACTTAGGAGTAGTTGCAGGTGGAAACCCATTATTAACTACCTAGAGATACTAAGTCAATTGACAGTCCATAACACTCTTGCCTCTGCATTGACTGTGGTGGACTTGGCGTCATCACTTTCTGTTCGGTCAACTTTGCTGCTACTGCCATCAGCACTTCCCACAATCCCTCTTTTCTCATCATTGTCAATCCTGAAAGGTGAAAATTGGGTTTGGGCAAAATAATTGCTGGTCTTTAACTTTGTATTGGTGAAATGCAATTCAAGCGTAGATCTAGCACGCCCCTCCATGGCTCCATTTCTTGATTTGGTGATTCTTTACTCTACATTGGATGGTTTTGAATTTTAAGGTTGAAGAATTTTTCCCCCAAGTCACTCTTGCAAAATTAATTGATTTTTTTTTCAATTCTTAATATTTCGAAAATAGGGATTTTCGTGTATGGAGGATCTTAACAGTGTATTAGAAGAATAAACAAAGTGGACAACTGGTCGAAACCGAAAATTGGCAGAGGATACTTCTTTGCATTGGCAGATCTGTATTGATTTTGGGATTCCCTGATACAGATACTTTGTCGATACTTAGTCGCGAGTTGGGGATTTAGGGTTTTACAATAACAAAAAGAAAAAACAAAAAGGGTAAAAGTAAAAACCTATTTTCATCATTTTACAATACCCATAAGGGTATTTTAGATATTAAAAAAGTATCATCATGTTGACATCAACATTTAATTGAAAAATCCTAACTGTGTAATTAAGTTTGAGATTTAAGGATAATACATGTAATTGCTATCAACTTTAGAGTGTTTTTGTATTTGACCAATACCTCAGGGGTAGTAGGAGTAATTTACCTATAATTATTTTAGAGTAAAAGACAGTTACCTCCCCTATACTTAGCATAATGACAGTTGATCCCCAAAGTTTCTCGAAAAGACAAATGACCCCAATTTCTAATGGTGTAAAAGTTATAATTTTTGTGGATAACTCTATCCCTAATTTTCAATCATATGCCATTTTTAAAATAATCTCACCTGAATCTTCTTGTAGATTTGTCGAGCTTCTTCTACACCGGTTGACAAACACACTGAGAAAAACTCTAGAAAATCCTACCGAGCTCATGGAGAGAGGATCTTAGGCCCTAAAAGATGGCGATTCAACATTTCCCCTTCACCGCCTGTTTCTTTAATCTGAACAAAGAGTAAAGATGAAAATAAACAGGATCAATCGCTGAACTCAGGAACCGAGTAAGACATGTTCTTCGTGCCAGCTCTGCCATGATGATGGACATCCCAAACCATCCCAGGGATACACAACTCATGAAAAAAACGGATTTCAATCACTTGGCCTTCTTCCAAGATCGGATCATTTTCGTCCTCCAGGGGTGGCGGCGGTCTCATTTCAGACGCTCTAACACACACTTTCCTCCTGCTTATGTCTAGCTACGTCCTAATCTCTGCCTCAAATTCAAATCGGTGCACCTCCAAAATAGTTGCAGAAATTCATCCCCTAGTTTCATGGTAATCCCAATCTGCTTTATAAGTGACATCGACTTCATCTTTGACTCTAAACTGCATCACTTCCATTTATATCTTTATGTGAGTTTGAACTGCTCACCCTGCCTTGCTCAATCTTTATTTTATAAGAAGAAGATGATCAAGATTCATTATTGAATGAACTCAGATCTAAGGTTTTTTTGGAGGTTTTACGATAAGCAGTTAAAAGAGTTGGGGATTTGAAAAAAAAAAATATCGCAAAAAGGATTGGGGATCTGGTTCGACACCCAATGAGTCGTAGCTCAAGTATGAAAGACCAATCCACCGTCATCATCATCACCAAACTATTTCTTTCAATTTCCACTTTTAGTTAACATTGGTAAGCTCTTTCTACCAAATCTCTCATGGCTTTAACATAATCCTTCAATTTTCCTAGAGAACTTAGGCCTAGTAAATCTTTGAGGTACTGCATCTTATATGCTTTCATGTGTTGTAAGTATTGCTGGTCATGGTGAAAAGGGCCAATGGAGACCCTGTTGGGTATGTGGGCTGTTGGATTTTCTTTCAACAACATTGTAAGAACTCGGTACATATTGCAATTAGATGGCCTGAAAGGAATATTGTTTAGTTTTTGCTCTAATACTCCCACTACAACATCTTCTGGTTCTTGTGTTGAATCAGTAATTGTAATGGTGGAATTTGGAAACATCGGAGATCAGATAGAGAAGATTCTTCATCTGAGATGGAGCCTAAGATTATAGAGATTATAGTTTTTATTTTTATTTTTTTGGTAAGAGTCGGTCACACTTGGAAAGGGTTAATTTGATCATTAAGAAAAAATTACCCACCCATGATCGGTATCTAACGAAATATTCCTAATAATGTGGGTCTATTTGTATTTTATCAATGTTTATAAGAGAGACATTTATTTTTCTTGAAACTTTTCTTGAAAAGGTCAACTGTTATTAAGGTATAGTACAGAAGAAGAGAGGTAACTATCTTTTTTTCTATTATTTTATTATATTTTTTTTTCTTCTTTTCTTAGAGCTCTGAAAACTCTGTGGAAGGATTGGGCTTGAGCTACTCCCAGTCCCAATCCATATTTCACAATAAACTACTCGGTCCGATGCACCGATATCCCACCCTCAGACTCAACCCGATAAATCGACAAAGAATTCAACGAAACAAAATCCCAGTAACTAGTTCTACGGACTGACTGATTCAGTCACTCTCCGAAGCAGTACAGGAGGAGGAAGAAGCACTCCCCAGAAAATCCCGCGAAATCAGAACATAGAGGAACACACCATTCTCTCTCTCTCTGTCTCTCTCTCTGATTCTTCTTTAATGGCGGAATTTCTAGACTTGGAAGCCCAAGACGGTGTTCGGATGCCATGGAACGTCTTCCCAGGAACAAAGCAAGAATCCACACAGTGCGTCGTCCCTGTTTCTGCGATCTACACACCGTTAAAGACCTTCCCCAACATGCCTGTTCTTCCTTATCCTCCCCTTCGTTGCCGCACCTGCAGATCGATTCTCAACCCTTTCTGCATCGTCGATTACGTCGCCAAGATCTGGATATGCCCTTTCTGCTTCCAACGCAACCATTTCCCTCCTCACTACGCATCGATGTCCGAAGATAATCTCCCCGCAGAGCTCTTTGCTCAATACACCACGATCGAATACGAAACACCGACGGAAAAAGCGGATATTCCTCCTGTTTTCCTCTTCGTCATCGATACTTGCATTATCGAAGAAGAGTTGGGGTACTTAAAGAATGCTCTCTCTCAGGCCATTGATCTGTTACCAGATAATTCGCTTGTTGGTTTCATTACGTTTGGGACTTATGTTCATGTTCATGAACTCGGGTTCGGGTCGATCCCTAAGACTCATGTTTTTAAGGGGTCAAAGGAGATATCGAAGGATCAGATTCTTGAGCAGATGAATTTCTTTGCGAAGAGGCCGAGACAGAGTCCTGGCGTGATCGCTGGTGTCAGGGATGGGCTTTCTGCAGAGAGTATTGCTCGATTTCTGGTGCCTGCTTCGGAGTGTGAATTCGCCTTGAATTCGGTAATTTCCTGTGAATTTTATGGAGTTTTTATTGAAAGAAGTGGATCAACGTGCGGATTGTGAAGTTTTATGTGGTTCATGGATTGGATGAACTGGGTTTTTGATTAGGTCTTGGAGGAGCTTCAAAAAGATCCTTGGCCGGTGTCAGCTGATCAGAGGGCAACAAGGTGCACTAGCACGGCATTAAGTGTGGCTGCTAGTTTGTTAGGTGCCTGTGTTCCTGGTTCTGGAGCTAGAATTATGGCATTTATTGGTGGGCCATCGACAGAAGGGCCGGGTGCTGTAAGTTTCACTGAATTGTCATGGACATGGTTTGTGCTTTGCTTCCATGATTTTGCCGTCATATGAGTTCGGCAAAAAATTGATTAAATTGCAGTTTTCTGTCTCCTTTTATATTGGTTTAAGAGTGTGTTGTGGTTTCTTCGATGACATCTTCGTAAAGCGTCAATGATTTCTTGATGCTGATCCTTAGCTCTACCCTTGTCTTAAAACTTGTTTCATTTCTTCTAATTTATGACCAGTAGCGATTAATGAGGCTAGCTGGCTAGGCTCACGCACACTAGAAAAATAAAACAAGTAGACCAATAACATATGATGCACATGGTGCTTTTTCAATATATTCAAGATTCAATAAGAAAGGGGCAAGTCTGTGCTTCAAGCTGGAAATTGCTAGTCGTTGAGTAATTCATCAAACCAATCACTATTAACCACAGTTTCTCTTATTATAACCCCCCACCACCCACCCACCCACCCACCCCACACACACACACACACACACACACACACACACACACACACAAAGAAGAAAAAAAGTACACTAATTATCTACCTTTATGTGCATTTAACCAGGGACATCAGCTCAGACTTCCTAGATCCAAAATAAATAAGCTAATGACTCATTTGCCTTTTTTTTTTTTTTTTTTTTTTGTTATAGTTTCATTCAACTTCTTTTCTGTTTCTTTGCTCTTTTGTTATGGTTAGCAACATAAATATCTTTATTCATGGATAGTGCCAGATATGCATATGTATGTTCTTCATCACCTTACCAAATATAAGATTCTAAGGCAAGAAGCTAAATCATGTGTCCTCTCCAGTCCATAAAATTCTTTCAATTGAAAACCCAATCTAGCAAATCTGAACTCAGACAGCACAAATTTTAAGAAAGTACACAATAATTTCATTTGAATAAACGCCTAGAGTATCAAAAGAGCAAATGACAATAATCTCCACAAAATGTTCCTTCGATGCTCATGAACTTGGGATGGCCAAGGGAGATATTCTCCATCTATCACAGGGCCTAATTATATTAATCCCAAATAGACCTAGATATAATGTTCGATGGACTGGCTATATCAGATTTGATGATCAAGTCACACTGAAGTTTTCCTCATCTTTCTAACATATGACATTTATTTGCTAATGGAGCTTCTGTTCTTTTAAGTGGTTCAAAGGTAGCCCTTGCTCTAGGGCAATTATCCATGTAAATATCTTTTATCGGAAAAGGTTCTCTGAGCTTCCAGGGTGGAATTGCAATCTCCCACACCCCCTACACCAGCACCTTATTGACCACTGGATGGGAGAGAAAAGATCCCAACAGTTCAATCTGTCTACCACTGCATTTCTCTCTCTCCACTGCCATTGCACCCTCTGTATCTTTCTCTCTCTGCCACTGCAATATTTTCTCTGTAGATGTTTAAGAGATGGAAAAAATGATTTTTTATTTTATTTGTTTTTTTTTTTTTTAAGTATATTTCTTCTCTTGTGAAAGATGATGGAGTCCATTGATAATCTTTTTATCTACATCGTGTGACATAAGGGGATTGTTAATCGGGTTAACAACATGAAGTGACAGTCTTTCTGAAAGTTCTTTCTGTTGTAACTTTTGTAAATATTGGAAAATGGTGAAGTATGTTTCTATATGTAGATCTTCTTGTTTTGTGAAGTATGATTGATTCAATTTCTTCTTCTCTAAGCCTCTGTGCATTTATACACCCCTGGTCTTGAATAATTCTAAAATGAGCACTGGGAAGTGGGATCTAAATTTGTTGGTCAATTTGATCAGCGTTGCAGGTTTGTAGATTCTAGAGATGACTAATAGTTGGGATTACATGGTCTTTGCATACTGAAAAATTAATCAGGATAGTCTGCTTTAGTTAATTTTGATTATAAGGAGGGGACGGTTCCGCGGTGGGTTGCTGCAGTGAGAGAGGAGAGAGAGAGAGAGGGGTGTGGGAGATTCCATTCCACCTTGGCAGCTCGAAGAACCCTTTCCCAAGTTTTATTTATTATTTTCTTTTGATAAAACCCATTTGCCACTCCAATTACTACAGCTTGGAACAAATTTGCTCCTGTTTCTTAGAGTTTCATAATAATAGATTGAAAAAATTTCATCTACAGCCCATCAGGGATTGCCATCATCTACACTCACAAGATTGCAAAAACATCACCTAGGTCCACTTAACTGACGGGAATTACTAAAATTGTTGAAATACAGTTTTACCCCTCATATTATGAATTTAAAAACTAAAAAAATTATGTTGATTTACTAATTTGACCTTCAAATCGCCATGTTCTATCTCATCTCTCTCACCTTCATCTCCCTCCTCTTCTTCTGCTTTTCTTCTGCAAGATCCCATCACCAGTATTGCAAACCCACTCCAACATTTGCTTCTGCTCCTCCCGAAATCATCCACCAAGCATGCAAGGCAACTCGGTTTCCCAACTCATGCGAGGGCTCATTAACTCAGTCCTTCAATCTCACCCAAATTTCAAAACCCATTGAGATCGTCTAAGCAGCCATGTTCGTTTCTACCCAGAACCTCAAGACCGTGCAATCCATGGTGAAAACATCCCTGATACCTCTTCACACCGCCACTTTCCAAATCTATCATTCAGACGCAGGAGCTCTCAATCCCTTCGGATGAACAGTTGTAGAAGAAGAAGTATCGGACGGCGGAGTTGGCGGCTTCCAGTGGTAGAGCACTTGCCTTGGCTGTTCTATGCAACAAAACTTTGTTCCTTATTCGGGTTCAAATCACTATTGCTCTCACTCCTTCGATGGCAAGATTCCTGGCGAGGAGAAAAATATTAGGAACCATGGACTTTAGATGGTGGAATCTTGTAAGTTGATCCATTTGGTTATTTGTGTATGAACTCTTGGGATTTGAATCCGTAAAGAAGCGATTGGGGGAAGACGAGAAGAAGATTTCTGTTTTGCAGCGAACCAACTCTCCAGAATCATCGATTTGGATTATTTTTCTTCTACTTAAGATTTCTGTTTTGTAGATTTCGATCCCAATTCCTTATCTCAGAATTTTTTTTTTCCTTTTTAAATCAATCTTCCAACGATGACATATCTGTTTTGCAGATTTCGATCCCATTTCCCTAATCTCAAAAGAATTATCAATTTGGATTATTTTTCTTCCACTTAAGATTTCTGTTTTGCAGATTTCGATCCCAACCTAATCTCAGAATGGTTTTTTTTTCCTTTTTAAACCATTCTTCCAACGATGACATATTTGTTTTGTAGAAGGTATCAAGAGCCATTATTCGGGATTCTGGGATGCGCAAATATAGCGCGGAAGGTATCAAGAGCCATTATTCTCTCTCCTAATTCAACCCTTTGCGCTATCAGCAGCCGTTCTCTTGACAAGGCCAAGAAATTCATCGCGGATAATGGATTCCCTCCGTCGGCGAACATCTATGGCAGCTACTAAGCTGTACTTGATGGCCCATCTCCAGATCTTGGGATTGATCTGAGGAGTACTCCTTTTTCGAATCGCCGATTCTAGAGCAGTAAAAGAAAGGAAAGAAGAAGAGGAAAAAAGAAGAAAGAGACAAAAAGAAGAAGGGTAAAATTGTCTTTTACCTTTACTTTAAGCTTGCCGCTCAATCCTTCCCAACTCTGGCCGCCTGTAGCTAATGTTTTCCCAATAGCGCCTCGTAAGCACCTTCGCTAAGAGGCTACGCTCACAAGCGCTCGCAAACCTGGCAGCTACCAACCTCGGAACTAGTCTCGTAGTTCTTTGCTCTGATTCCCGATCCATGTGTCGAATAAGAACTAAAACAAGCTATAGGCTTGCTACGGCCGGTGAATCCGGAAATACTACGGTTCAATGATCGAACTGAGGCAATCTTTCTGGATTCGCTCCGCCTTACAACCTTGCTTCCCATTGTAATTGCCATTGTAGCACGTGTGTGGCCCAGCCCATAAGGGCCATGCGGACTTGACGTCATCCCCACCTTCCTCCAGTATATCACTGGCAGTCCCTCATGAGTGCAGCAATATCGTCCATGAAATAGTCCAATGCAGCTAACATCAGCATCTAACGGTAATCTTCTGACGGAGTGAACTTCTTTGATTAGCACAACAAAGTTTTTGGGTGGTAGGTGATGTTTTTGCAATCTTGTGGGTGTAGATGATGTTAGCAATCCTTGATGGAGTGTAGATGAAATTTTTTCTAACAGATTTGTTAAAACCATTCTGAAATTGATATTATTCCACAACTCAAGATCTCAAAACGAGTTTAAGATAACTTAGGATAGCAGCTAGTTGTAATCTCCTTTTCTATTTACTCCCCCTTGAAGACAGACGCACTTCATCAAAGTCTTATCTTGCATTGACATTGTAACAAAATAGAAAAATAAGAGAAGATGAAGAGAATTGATGTGTTGTATTCCTCTCCTCTTAGCAGTCACTATTTATAGATAAAATAAAAAGGTTAAAGTGATAGGTCTAGGACTCCACAAGATAAGGAATCCTAGTTACAAAGTGAATAGGAGTTCCATATGTCAACATGAAAAAAAACTCTCATGACTAAAAGGATAAAGAGAAACAGTTATATCCTAATAAAGAGAAACAATTCTATTCTAAGTAAGGAGAAGGTGAGAAGCTAGGACTCTAACCTTTAGGGTCTTAGTTACAAGTAAGAAAGGATAGGATAGGTCACATGGTCCTTAATTAAATTGGTATTGGGTCTGAATAATCAGGTCCATCACTAAACATTTAAATATTTAAACACTTAAAACTAATCAGTAATGGGCCTTAATAAACAAGCCGATTCCTTTACAATAATATTAGTTAACCCCCCTCAAGCTGGAGCATGGGGGAATGTGAGAGCTTTAGCTTAGAACAATGTAGCAGCGGAAGCAACAACAACAATAGTAGTAGTAGCAGCACAGTATAGGTCACTGTGAATCAAGTAGTAGTAGCAGTACAATATAGGTCACTGCGAATCAAGTAGTAGAAGTAGCACATTATAGGCCACTGCGAACCAAGTATTAGTAGCAGCCCAATATAGGTCATTGCGAACCAAGCAGTAATAGTATCAGCAGTAGTAGGAGTAGCAAAGTGGTGGCTGCCATAGTTTGAGGTGACGATCGAAACCAGTAGTTTCGACCGGCATAACTCGAAGTTTCGAGTTGGGTCGGCACGATTTCCAAGACTCAAACCCAAAAACTACAAGGTTTAAATCGAAACTGGTTTCAACTTGGTTTTGCTCCACTCCGATGCAATGTTAATGAGCCAAAGGCCCAAAGCCAAGCCGGCTAGCCAGCCTGGCCTGCCAAGCCAGCCAAGGCTAATGGTTGAGCCATTGATTGGTCAGCAGCTGTCCCATTAAGGAGAAATTCTCTTCTCCTTATTCCTTCCATAATTTATCACTTTCCTAATGCTTAAGATACCATGTAAGCATGTCTCTTATAGTAGTTTTATTTTTTTTTATTTTTTAGAAACTTTCCATCCTATGTTTAGGAAAGTTTCCTATTAATTCTTTTCAATTTTTAGAAAGTTTATAGTAAAGAAAGATTGGACTTTCCTTCTATGTTTCTAGTCAATGATGGAAGGATTGGATAGATCTCCCTTCCATAAGCTCCATTTTCTATATATATGAAGCAATAAGAAGGAAGAAAACTAGGCTTGAAATTCAAAAAAGCTTCTTGCGTTTTCTGGTTGAGTCTCAAGGTTGTGAGACTCAACCGACCACCTCCAACTCCGTCTATTTTCTTCTGTCAATCTCTCTCTATCTTTGCCCCATTGTTCTTTCTTGTTTGCGCAACAAGTATCCCCCAAAGATCCCATCAGTTGCTGAATTGAAGAGCCATTGTTGCTGCTATAAATCCTGGCCTGTTTTTAGGTGCTAGCAGTTTGAAGAAAATTCATAACTCTTTAGTCTTTGGTTGGATCGACCTCCATTCGGACATGGTTGCATTATATCCTAAACTACAATCCCTTCAAGTTTCGTAGTCAACTAACGGTCAGATTGTTCTCAAAGTTAAGTTTTCTTGTTACTCTTATAATTCTGATTTCTTGGCTTTGATTGGATTCTTATTGGGACTAGTTGTAAAAGACCAATCGCAAGGTTAAGGGTTAGATTGATTGTAAACCCTAACCTTCGCATTACACTCCCTTATATAAAATGCAAGGTTTCAATTGTAACCTATCTATTTCAACAAGTTTTGACCTCAAGTTGACTTGGCTTGGACTCCAAAGCTAGGAACAGTACACATGAACAACACTTATTAGGCATTACTTATTTATGACTAATATCATTTAAGTAAAAATAGTATAAAATTTAAATTCCAAAATATTAAAAAGTCAACACTCTAGTTTAATAACAAAAATCGAATTGCTGGGAGTGGGGCGATTTTCAACTTCCAAATGCTAGATTTTTTTTCAATCTAAAATTTTTCATAAATCTTATTATAATAAATCATCACTAGAAACCAAGAGTGTGTCAAAATAATCTCTTGTTTTGTTCCGCAAAAGATTATTTCAATTCATTTGGAATTTGAATTTTATACTATTTTTATTGAGTTCAAATTGGGGGGCGGAAGGGGTTTGTTTGCTTATTATGAATAATTTCTTAAGTAAATGAAATTAAAGAAACATTTACTCGAAACTTGATCGAAACCTGTGACAACTCGTTTTCGAGGCTGGTCGAAACCGGCATCTTGAACCTTGGTGGCTGCACACCTGATGGTGATCTTTAGACGACTCTTAAAAAAGCAACCCAAGTGATTGTTTTGATACCATATAATAAAATAGAAATATAAGAGAAGATGGAGAGAATCGATGTGTTTTATACCTCTCCTCTTAGCAGTTACTATTTATAGATAAAATAAAAGGGGTAACGTGATAGGTCTAGGACTCTACAAGATAAGGGGTCCTAGTTATAAAGTAAATAGGAGTTCAAATGTCAACATAACAAGGACTCTCATGACTAAAAGTATAGAGAGAAACAGTCCTATTCTAATCAAGGAGAAGGTGAGAGGCTAAGACTCTAAATGATAGAGTCCTAGTTCCAAGCAAGGAATCAAGTATCGACACAATACGCACCGTACCGGCCGATACGTATCGGTATCGACACTATTTGATACGATACCAGTCGATTCGTCACTTTATTTTTAAAAAAAGTATAGTATCAAGCCGTATCGAACTGATGCGGCTCGATTCGGCTCGATACATTTGATACGCACCGATACGGCTTGATACGCATCGATACACTTTAATTTCGATTTTTTTTTAAAAAGAAGAAAAACCAACCTGTATCGACCAGTATCGGTTCGATACTGCTCGATACTGGTCAATACAACCTTTTAAGTATCGAGCAGTATCGATACTACTAAAAAACAAACCCTGTTCGTGTTTTTTTAAAAGCCGACAACCATTGAAGCTTCAATACTCCTCTGCAACTTGATTTTTTTTCCAAAAAACCTTAGGGTTTTGATTCTTAGCCCTAAAACGACTAACGACTAGGAAGGTAGTATCAAACTGAGTTTTTGTGAAGATTAGAGCCTGAAATCATCTCTTCAAGCTCCAAGAGCGGAAAACCCTAAAGGTATGAATTTCAATTTCAAATTTTTTCATAATAAATCGATTTTTGTGTTGTTTCTTCTCATGAATCAATGAACTATGGTCCTATTTGATGAATGCATGCTACATGCATGGATTTAAACATTGATTTGAGGTTTGATTTGAGGAATTTTGGAAGAACAGAAGAAATTTTGAATTTTTTTTTTCCAAAATTAATCATTTCCTCTTCTACTATTTATATAAGATGTGTAGACTACTAATCTACCATTTTTGCTTCTCAGTTATAATTTTTGAGTTTATTTTTTATTTTTTTTATTTTCTGGTTAAAAAAATAGAAATATAATTCAGATAATATTATTTTTTTTCATGTAAAATTTGACTATTCTTTCTCGCTCTCTCTCTCTCTCTCTCTCTCTCAATTTCTATTCATTGATTCCCTGTTTTGGTCCTGATTTGTCTTTCCAGTAACAGTAACAATAATATGTACATGACTCTAACCTATTTTTTTTCATGAATCAACATTTTTTATTGTAAGGGGAAATTTGTTGTCAGATCTAAGATATATGTGGTCCTGTACTAGTTAAGGCCCAGATATATATATATATATATATATATATATATATATTTTTTTTTGTCTTTCCTTTTCTTACATCCTTGTTGTTTGTCGATTCTCTGTGGGGTGTACATGACTCCATGAATTTGATTTCTATGCCATGATGTGTGTTCTTTTTTCTTCTGTCTCAATGATCCTCTACTATTTTGTTAAGTTTTAAGTCTTGCTTTCCTTTATTTTTTTCTTAATGCCAGTCTCGGTTGTAGGGAAAACTATAAAAGATGGTAAGGGCTTGGTATGTTTGTGTTTGTTTCCACTGAGATGGGTATTTACTGAAGAGGTAGCTTTTGGTTTTATTTGCCTTCTTAAGGAAAATGGTTTCCAATAGGATTAATAAAAAGGCA
Organism: Protea cynaroides; assembly: GCA_028583415.1. Taxonomy (NCBI): domain Eukaryota; kingdom Viridiplantae; phylum Streptophyta; class Magnoliopsida; order Proteales; family Proteaceae; genus Protea; species Protea cynaroides. The sequence goes on from CM053276.1 coordinate 122,921,346, forward strand.
TGGTTCTGTATATTTTTTTGTTGTTTTACAATACGTAGGGTATTCGGTTAGGAGTTTATGTGTATCCATGATGCAAGAAACCTTTTCTTTCTCAATGTTACTAATTACAGTGTTTTTATGCTTTAAAATTGTGTTTTGTATGTTCCTTAATCATTTTTGTGCGTATCTTGTCCCGTATCCATGCGCATCCGTGCGTATCCATTGTATCCACGATACGATACGTCGATACGATATGTCTCTTAATTTCAGCTGACCGATACAGTACCAATACATGATACTTGATTCCTTGGTTCCAAGTAAGAAGCGATAGGATAGGCCACATGGTCTCTTAATTAAATTGGTATTGGGCCTGAATAATCAGGCCCATTACTAAATACTTAAATTAATCGGTAATGGGCCTTAATAAACAGGCCCATTCTTTACAATAATATTAGTTAACAGACATTTATTTTGGTTTTATTTTTCTGATCTACTCGGCTATTCTAGGTTTCATAATGAGGAATACTCTGTTTTTGTCCTTAATGATCAATGACCAATGATTGACTTTCGCTTGGATATGCTAATTTTGCACGAACGTAGATATATTCTTAATCATTCAATGATATTCCTTGATTCCTTTGTTGGAAACTGTGTAGGACCAGGTTGAGCTTATCTATGGTTTGACCCAAGGTTATATAGCTAATCTTAGGGTAGAGTTGGATAAACACACCAAAAGTTGTGTCCTGCTGTTGATGGATTTGCTGGGTTTAATTTAAACTTGAAGAGCCTCAACAGAATTCCTGGATTTGTGAATCACAGTAGTTAAGGCTCTGTATGTTTGTATATCCACATTAGGTCTCCCTCCTCCTTGATGAATAGGATTTCTTGCTTTCCAATTTTTGCATTTGGAATTTTTAAGAGAAAGTCCTCTATAATTTGACTGTATACCTGTTGAGTGTACTTGCTTATCTGTTTCTGTAAACATATTGAAAGAGATGCCCAAAATCATCAACATTCTTTATTTTATTAAATCTCTAAAACATTTATGCAAGTGATTATTGTTTGGTGTATTCATAAATGTTTGGAAGACTTTCTGATTTGTACTTCATGTAAACCAAAATTGCAGATTGTATCCAAGAATTTATCTGAACCAATTCGTTCTCACAAGGACCTTGACAAAGATTCTGCTCCCTACTATAACAAAGCTGTTAAGTTCTATGAGGGGCTCTCAAAGCAACTTGTAACTCAAGGCCATGTACTTGATCTGTTTGCATGTGCTCTTGACCAGGTAATTTGTTTCTCTGTGTCTTAGAACTTCCCCCCACACCCCCTTTTTCCCCCCCTCTATGTATTTGAATTTTCTACCATATTATTCCCTGCTTTAATTTTGGTATCTTTGTATACAACTAATTTCTCTACCATATTATGCTTGTCATTTGCCTTAACAGTTCCTATGTTTAATTTAGACCAGCAATGTTGTATGAAGCTGCTAGTATTGGCTCCAATAGGAGACAAGTGGAAGAAGAATCATTTGACATGGTATGGGCATTTGGAAAGGTGGCTTTTATGTGCACCTGTTATGAGGAGTGAGTGATATGGTGCAGATTTGAGGAGTTAAAAAACCAGGGTTGGCAGAAAATGACTTGGGAAGAAGTGAGAAAAGATACGAATGGTTTTAGGTTTTCAAAACACATGGCTGTAAATCATCTTGAATGGTGAAACAAGAAAGCTTAGCTGCCCCATTTAGTTGGAAAAGGCTTTTATTGATTTTTAGTTTGTTTCTGTTTCAAAATGCAACCATAATTTTGAATCCCAATATTTTTCTTTCTATGTATCATACATTGAATTTTATTTGATTTTTCTTTTTCGAAGTTCTTACGTTAGTTTGGGATTACCTCCTGGTTCTCTTGCATCAAAACTTTAAATTAAAACCTGATTAAAAGTTGTCCAACTCACATGGATTGGAATTTTGTATGTAGTGTGACAATGAGTTCATGTTGACCTTTATCTCTTTTACAAGCTAGTTTTATTTGTGCTCCTTTGGTTTTTCTGTGGGTATCAATGAAATATTGCCTCCATTAGCCCTGTGGAAGTTCTTTCTTTTCCTTTTTTAATTATCCATAAAAAATATATTTTTCTTATAATAAATTAAAAGTATAAATGTTGATTGGAAGTTGGAACCAAATGCTTCAATATAAAATTCATGGTATCAAACAGGAAAACTAGGATCTAACAATGATCTTGTAGTTGTAGTGCAAGTACTGGTGAGAACTCTGCGAGTTCTCCATTAAAGCTTAGTGCAGCACAGGGGGGAAGAAATTCAGGTTTGCCTGAAGTACATTCTCTAATAGGAAATATGAGATGATTTGTGTTAAATTGAAACCAAAACTTTCTTGCTGCTAGCCAAACAGTGCTTTAGAAATCATGCACCAGCCTTTCTTCCTTTCTTAGTATTTCCGTGGACCTTTGATGGACTGCTTTGTTCGCCTTAAAAAATGCATGGTTTATATGTACTATTCTGAAGTTATATCCATGTACACATTGCTAGGTTTTGTGGAAGGGTATATTATCCCCGATTTGTCTACACTATTATCAGTCTTTATAATAGTAAGGTTGATGGCAAAAGGGGGTTAGGGTAACTTAAATTCACAAACCCTCTTTGCTACAGGATCCCTACTCAGTCCAACACAAAATCTGCAGAAAAGTAATAGAGCAAATTACTTATCTTGAAATCTGTCCGCCAGAAATTGATGAAACTTGGTTTGGATGGTCTTTATAACAATTATGGACACTCTTCCAAAGTTGAAGAAGATTTGAGAAAAGCTGAAGAAGTTATGGGGCCCAAAAGCTGGCTGAGCCTGTTAGCGCCTGGATCTAGACAGCGTATTTGTAACTTTGTGATCTGGTTTCAATTCAGCCAAAGAACTTGATGGGACTGTAGGAACAGTGTCGCCAGCTAGGGTATAGTAGACCTAGATCAAAGGAAAACGGAAAGTGCAAGGAAAAGAGAAGAACAAGAGGTTGAGTCTCACAACCAGGTGAGGTTCAGCTAGAAATTAATTGATTTTTTAATTTTTTGGAAAAGCTCTAAACTGCCGCCAGCCTTCTTCCTCTTTATTTATAGCTGAGATCTTACAAGTAAATAGGAAAGACTAGAAAATAGGAAAAACTAATCTCCTTTATAACATAAGAAGGTTTTAATATAATGCAAAAGGAAAGTTTCTAAATCTGAAAAATAGGAAAGTTATGACTTGGTCTCCAAGTAATTAGACTTTCCAACTATCCATTCCATATATTAGGAAACTAACTAAGCAATAAAATTAGGAAACTGACTAACTATCTAATAGTGTTGACTAGGACAGATTAAGTGCTGGCGGTAGAGGCCACTAGTAGCAACTTTTATCCAATTGGGCCAGGCCCAATCTGAAACTTCTTTCGGTGGCCCCTTCTGTGGTAGACTGGGATGCATCAGCTCCCCCTGGCTTAGAAACATTCATTTCCATCGAATGGAGGAAAGACATGTAGCGTTCATAAAAATCTGGGTCAATGCGCTTAAAGTCATCCTCATGTATCCACGTGATGTCACTACGTGGGTGCCATTTCCACTTGACAAAAAATGACTGGTAACCTCCACCATTGCGAGTCATCGTATATTTGGAGTCAAGCACATTTTCAATTTGGTCTGCGGAAGGAACAACAAACTGTGGAAGACGTAAAGTATGTTCCGTATCTCCTTCGTCAAAATGATGACCCGTGTAGAGAGTCAAATCAGCAACGCTGAAAATGTTACTGATAGCCATGCCACGTGGGAGCTCAAGGACGTACGCATTGACTCCTATTTTCTTCAGCACTTTGTAGGGACCCATCTTCCGTGGATGTAACTTGGTAGCTTCACCGGGAGTGAATCTTTCAGGAGTTATTCGAACCATCACCATGTCACCGGGCTTAAACTCTACATAACGGTGATGACGGTCTGCATTTGCTTTGTATGCCTCATTGCTAAGTGCTATACGCCATCGAACATCCTCATGTACTTCCGTAATATGATGGGTAAATCATCAGCTTCAATGCTCACACGTACTTGAGGTGGAAGCGATACAAGATCAATAGGTCTCTTGGGTTGTATGCCAAGCACGATCTCAAATGGTTACGACCAGTGGTCTGATTGACAGAACTATTATAAGCAAACTCTGCTATATCAAGAATGGAGGGCCAAGTTTTCTCATAATCACGAACAAGGCATCAGAGAAGATTGCGCAAGCTCCGGTTCACTACTTCAGTTTGCTCATCTGTTTGAGGACGGAAGGTGGTTGAATAAAGCAACTTAGTATTTGTCTTCAACCATAACATCTTCTAAAAATAGCTCATAAATTTCACATCCCGATCTGACACAATAGTCTTGGGCAGCCCATGGAGATGCACTTCTTAAAGAATAGAACAACAACATGCCTTGCGTCAAAAGCCTTCTGACAAGGGAGGAAGTGTGTCATTTTTGAGAATCTGTCCACTACCACAAATATGGAGTCATATCGTTCCCTCGTGGATGGCAAACGGAGGACAAAATTCATACTAATGTGCAGCCATGGTGAATGAGGCACCGGTAATGGTGTGAGCGAACTAGAATTTTGTTTGGTGCCTTTAGGTAGTTGATATGCATGACACTGTAGGACAACACTTTGCCCATCATGGGGTAAGTGAGGCCAATAGTAAAGATCCGTAACTTGTGCCATTATCTTATCACGACGGAAGTGTCCACCTAAACCACCTCCATGTAACTCCCGAATTAGGTATTGGTGTAGGGACGTCTTTGGGATGCATAACCGTATTCCCATAAACAAGTAGCTGTCTTGAATCAAGAACTTTGGATTGGCTTCACCTTTCTGTGATTTTCGATATATAGTACCAAAATCTTCATCTACTATGTACTCCCCTTTGATATGTTCAATTCTTGTACCTTGGGGTGAAAAGGTACTCATCGCATTCACGTTGCGGCTCAATGCATCTGCTACTTGGTTCTCTTTTCCAGCTTTGTAATTGAAGGCAAAAGTAAACTCTTGTAAGTACGAAATCCACTTACCATGCTTGTGGCTAATGGTTTTTTGGGAGTTAAGAAATTTGAGTGCTTCATGGTTAGAGTATAGAACAAACTCTTTCCCTATGAGGTAGTGTCTCCAATGTTTGACCACTTGTACAACAGCATAAAGTTCTAAATTAGAGGTGGAATACCTCTTCTTGGCATCATTGAGCTTCTCATTGTAGAACGCCATCGGATGTTTTTCTTGCATTAGTACCTCTCTAATTCTAGAGTGTGAGGCATCAGTAGCAACCTCGAACACACGATCAAAATCAGGTAGGTGTAGGACAAGAGCTTCAGTTACGGCTTTCTTTATAAAATGGAATGCTTTGGTGGCTGCCGGGGTCCATTGGAACGGACCCTTCTTTGTCTTCATGTACTTTGTGATGGGTGCCATGATGGAGCTAAACCCTCGTATGAACCTCAGATAAAAGGAAGCAAGGCCGTGGAAACTACGAACCTCGGTGAGAGTTTTTGGGAGTGGCCAACTAGTGATGCTCTCAATCTTGGATGGATCACCTGCGACTGCTTTTGATGAAACAATGAAACCAAGGAAGACTACCTTGAGGAGCATAAAAGAACATTTCTTCAAGTTCAAGTACAACTTCTCATCTCGAAGGATCCTCATCACTTGCCGTATATGATCAAGGTGGTCTTCATGGCCTTTGATGTATATTAGTATGTTATCAAAGTAAACAACGAGAAAATTACCGATGAACGGTCGGAGTTTGATTCATTACTCTCATGAAGGTACTAGGGGCATTGGTTAACCTAAAGGGCATAACCTTCCATTCATATAATCCGTTTTTCGTTTTGAAGGCTGTTTTCCATTCATTGTCGGGACGAATATGGATTTGATGGTAACCACTCCGTAAATTAAGCTTTGTGAAGATAGTAGCACCAATCAACATGTCCAACATATCATCAAGCCGTGGAATAAGAAATCTGTATTTGATAGTGATTTTGTTGATTGCTCTACTGTCGATGCATATCCGCCATGTTCCATCTTTCTTAGGTGTCGAGTGTTGGTATGGCACATGGGCTCATGCTTCCTATAAGGAAACCCTTTTGTAACAATTCATCCACCTGTCTTTTGAGTTATGCATGCTCTATAGGGCTTAGACGGTAGGCGGGAAGGTTCGGTAACCCTGATCCTGGGACTAAATCAATTGCATGTTGTATATCCTTCATTGGTGGCAACTCATTAGGTAATTCATCTGCAACAAGATCTGCAAAATCAGACAAGATATATTGTATAGGTGGGGGAAGGTTAGTTTTTTCAGAGGGTAGGGTACAACTTCCCTAGCCATGAGGGCTATCATTACACCTCTTTCCTTACTTGTTTCTTCAAACTCTTGTTGATTGAGTATCAATAATGGGTGATCAGCTTGCTGTCCAACCTTTGATGATTGTCCCTTGCCCTTGTTCTTGCTATTGATGGTTGGTTGGTCCTCCTTTAGAGCTTTAGGATTTGTTTACGCTTCAGTTGTGCAGCTCGTAACCTATTTTTCTCCGCTGGTACATTAATTGGCTTTAATATCATGGGCTTTCCATCAACATCGAAGTAACATTGGTTCTTGATACCTCCAACCAACACATCATGGTCATATAATTATGGCCCCAATAGTACATCAGTCAATATCATGGGATAACGTCACACCATACTGTATCATTGTAGACCCCTACTTGTAATGGAATTAAACACCTTTGACTTACCTCCAATGTATTACCGTTGGGAAATGAGACCTTGTACGGTTGAGGATGAGTTTCAGCTTCTAGTTTAGCATCAATCACAAAAGCTTGTGACACAACATTAACACTGCTACCGCTGTCCACAATAATTTGAGCAAGCTTAGGTCCAGTAAACATGCGGGTGGTAAAAATGCAATGATGATGCCAATCTTCCCCTTTTGATTCAGCCACTAATATCCGACTCACCACATGTATACCAAGGGATGCTTCATCTTCTTCAAAGTTATACTTTGGATCATCAGCTAGGGCAACATTATCATAGGAATCATCTTCTTGTGGTTCCCATACTTGGGAATTAGGATTGGCTTCCACTGAAGCCACTAGGGAATTGTCTTTCACCTTTCTTGGACAATCCCTTACATAATGACCATGGGCATTACAATGATAGCATTGAACACTGTTATTGGGGGTCATTGGTCCCTTTCACTTTTCAGTTGCCGTGGGAGTAGGACGAGGTACAGCTACAGTGCTCTTGGGATTTGTCAAGGGTTTCTTGCTTTCATTATAATTTGGGTTATACCTTCTAGAGGCCTTTAAGAGCTCTTCGGCTTGAAAAGCTTTATCAACACAGTCATTAAGACTTACAATATCAACCACACCCATTTATTTCTCTAATTTCAGGTCGCAGCCCCAAAAGAAAATGAGATATCATCTGATCATCATTATCTCGTGAACCTAACCGTGCACATAATTGATCAAATTGATATACATAATCTTCCATACTCATATTACTTTGTCGAAGATTATTCAACTGGTCATGCAACCTTCTTTGGAAAGACCGTGGCAAATACTTTTCTTTCAATTCTTCCTTCATCTCCTCCCAAGTAGTGGGTTCCCTCCGGTTTCTCATGAGACTATACTCTTAGTTACGCTATCAATCACAAGCACCACCCACAAGTTTGGAGCGGGCCAATTGCAGTTTTCTAGGTTCGGGAAGACTAAACCAATCAAAATAGTCATTTAGGGCATTCACCCAATCATGAAAAGCTTAGGGGTCTTGTCTTCCATGGAACTCCTTGAGATCCATTCGTACCTTATGAGTTTGATACTAAATAGGTTGATTGCGATCATAGTCTTCATAGGGTGGGTCTTGGTATTCCTCTCTAGGGACTCTTTGGGGAGCCCTAGCTACACGCCTTGGCATTAGGTTGGCTATGAGAATTTCTCTTCTAGGAGCTTCTATTCTAGCTGGCCTAGGATTATCCCGTTCCTCCAAATTACTTATTCTCCCATCCACGCTATTTAACTTGACATCCATTTTAGTCAATCGCTAGAGAACCAAATTAACAAGGTCATTGAGGTTATTGGACTGATTAAGAGAGGTAGAACTCTCCTCAGCTATGCTTTGATATCAATTGATGGCAAAAGGGGGTTAGGGCAATTTAAATTCACAAACCCTCTTTGCTACGGGATCCCTACTCAGTCCAACACAAAATCTGCAGAGAAAAGTAATAGAGAAAATTACTTATCTTGAATTATGTCCGTCAGAAATGGATGAAACTTGGTTTGGATGGTCTTTATAACAATTATGAGCACTCTTCCAAAGTTGAAGAAGATTTGAGAAAAGTTGAAGAAGTTATGGGGCCCGAAAGCAGGCTGAGCCTGGTAGCGCCTGGATCTGGACAGTGTATCTGTAACTTTGTGATCTGGTTTCAATTCAGCCAAAGAACTTGATGGGACTGTAGGAACAGTGTCGCTAGCCAGGTTATGGTAGACCTAGATCAAAGGAAAACGGAAATTGCAAGGAAAAGAGAAGAACAAGAGGTTGAGTCTCACAACCAGGTGAGGCTCAACCAGAAATTAATTGACTCTTTAATTTTCTGGAAAAGCTCTAAACTGCCGCCGGCCTTCTTCCTCTTTATTTATAGCTGAGATCTTACAAGTAAATAGGAAAGACTAGAAAATAAGAAAGACTAACCTCCTTTATAACATAGGAATGTTTTAATACAATGCAAAAGGAAAGTTTCTAAATCTGAAAAATGGGAAAGTTATGACTTGGTATCCAAGTAATTAGACTTTCCAACTATCCATTCCATATATTAAGAAACTAACTAAACAATAAAATTATGAAACAAACAAACTATCTAATAGTGCTAACTAGGATAGATTAAGTGTTGGCGGTAGAGGCTACTAGCGGCAACTTCTATCCAATTGGGCCAGGCCTGAAACTTCTTTCGGTGGCCCCTTCTGTGGTAGACCCTGGGCTGCATCAAAGGTTGCGTATATCTGCCTCTCCCTAGACCACACAGTGTCGGGAGCCTCGTGTACTGGGTACGCCCTTTTAAGTATTATCATTCTTTATAAACCAAGAGTAAAAAAATTACTGAAAGGAAAAGAAAGGATCAAGATGTACAAGGCCAAAAAGACCCACCAAAACAGCTATGTGGATTGATATTCCACAAGTGTTCCTTGGTGCTTTATGTTGTCTAATATCTGAAGCATTCAAATTCCTAAACTCAGAAGAGAAATAAGCCCACCACCATAGCATATTTGTTTGATCCTATTTACTTCCACTGGAGTACCATGAATGTTGGATGTTAAATCCTTTATACACCTTATTACAGCACCCTAAATTAAGAGCTAAATCCTTTTACCTGTTTAGTATCTGATTAGAGCATTAGCCAAAAGATAAACAATATGGCACCCTGGAAATGCTTATATATGCAATAATCTCTGTTCTGACCTCCTCAGCAAGGGTAAGAATAATAAGAAAGACTCTTGAATGAAAGAGTCTGATGCAGTGGCAGGCCCACAGGATGAGATGGATATGGTTGGGAATCTCTGCAGGATTTTATTTTAATTGGAAAATATATTTGTAGTCTTTTATTTTAGGGAATTTAGATAGGATTTACTAATTTCTATGTTAATCTTTTATTAGCTAGCTATTAGAGTCCTTTAGATTTGATTTGATTTCCAGTTGAGTATTGGGAGTTGATTTGGTTTCCTAGTTTTAGAGTTCTATTTTAGTTTGGATTGCAATTGCCTTTTTCTTTATAAATCAATGTAACTGAGACTACAGAGGTAGAATTGAAGAATGGATTGAGTTATTGATTTGGTGCCTGTGGGCAGAAGTTTGAAGTGCACTCCCTTCTCTCTCTCTCTCTCTCTCTCTCTCTCCTACAATCGAGAGTTCCATCTCCGGTAACCTTTGTCCTTCTTACTTTCTATCTACTGTTACGTTCTATTCTGTTCTTCTCTTTTCTTTATCTTTCCCTTTGAGTTTCTGATCCTACCCAAAAGATACCCTGTTCATAACAGCCCCATAGTTTGATTTTTAGCTCCCTGGTTATCTGTTCTTTCAACCTGAAATTTAGGGCACTAGATGTCCTCTGTAGTGCGAATCTACCCCATGAATATCCAGTCTGAAATCCCCTTCTACTGATAGTAATAAACCTGCAACCAGGCTGGGTCCTGGCTCTTCCGCCAAACCTGATTTAGATCCTGATTTAGATCCGATCGATGCCTTTTTTGCTTGATGTTCCAGCCTAATGTTTACCGTACTTGGTAGTCGTGAAGATTAAACCCCCGTTCTGTTGTTTCAATGTAAAATATTTTCCAGGATTTTTAAAAACAAATAAAAGATTGCGTAAGGGTTAAGAAAGGGGGAAAATATTTTACTGAATCACAGTACAAAAAGTTGGAAAACAGCTACTGTTTAAATTTCTGGATGTTGTTTTCCCCAAAAAGCAATAGTATCTTGTTCATTGGTACAATTGGGAGTTGGCACCAATGGAAGGCTCCACCCCCGCCATATGATTGGATTCTTTCCCTCATTCAACCATGCTCAAATATGATTCTTTGTCATGTTCAACCCAAAAAATGACAAATGGCACTAATATATAAACGAAATTATAAATAATTTTAGTGGAAAATATTTTACAGTGAAGCAAACGGAGCCTATGCTGATGATTTCCCTCCGAAGTGCCCTAAGGTCTAACCAGCTAGATCTCCAAAGGATAAGTGAGCCATCCTTAGCAATAATAAGTAATAACAGATGATCAACAGTAACCCTCTTTGATGCAGTCCAAGAAGGCCCAAGGCCCAAGCTCAAGTCGATAATGGGTCAGCCCAAAGAACCAGTCGGTATTGGTCCATTGGACCAACCCAAAGACCAACCCACACTGTTCACGTGAACAGTGTTCACGGTACTGTTCACGTGAACAGTACCAACAGCAGAAATTTTCCTTCTTTTGTTATTTCTTTCCTAAATTATTCGTAGATTTTGTTTCCTAAAGTTAAGTTATGGATTGATATTTTGTAAGTTGTTTTTTTGGAAACTTTCCTAAATCTATAAAGACAAGTTTCCCTTTTAATTTATCTTAGGATATTTTTTAGATTGAAAACTTTCCTAAATCTATAAAGGCAAGTTTCCCTTTTAATTTATCTTAGGATATTTTTTTTTAAGAGGACCAAATCCTTCCTTATTTTGTAATCTTTCTTAAGTCTATAAATAAGATAAAGAAGAAGAGAGCCAGCAGATTTTCCAGAAAAAAAAGAAGAGTTAAATTCTTATTTTCTGGTTGAGTCTCCTACGGTTGTGAGACTCAACCAGATTCCATTCCCTCTTGATTCTTTAAACAGGTACAGCAGGCTTTTGAGACTCATAACTCCTATAGTTCTTTCTAGATCCTCCCCAAACTTGAAAGTGTTTCGCATCATTACAAAGGTCATCCATCCCATGTTTCTTTGGGTTTTAGGGGGGGTGCAGATTTTTGTATTGGACTGAATTAAGATTCTGTAGCAAAGAGGGCTTGTTAATTTGACTTGCTTTGAACCCTCTTTGCCATCACTCTTCCTCACCAAGCCTCCATAGTCACTGCAGAGCTTGGTTTTGTTGACATAACACTTTATTATTACCCTTCATTGACTGATGCCATAAGGTATAACCTCCTATGTTTGGTAAGCCATATTTAGCAATATTGATAAATATTTCCAAAGGCTGCCTTTTCCTCATAAAGTGTCCAAGGCCACTTGCAGAGCAGGCTTCAATTGTCACGCCCCCCAACTCAAGGCCAGGTACGTTACAGTTAAGTTGCCAGGATTCCAAAGGTTCAAAGAAACAAATAAATCAAGCATAAATTAAAAGAAATTAGCGGAAGTTTAATTGACATTATTTAACACAAAAAGGGCTACATACATTCCTTCTTCTGGTGGCACCGTTACTTAACATTCAAAATTTACTTACATGCCTATCCCGTCACACAGTTCTTGTTCTTTACAAACATACAAAAGCTTCCACAGCAGAACAAAAGAAAATGAATCCAGCAGCCTTAGACACTTCCTCTGGGTTAGCTGAACCAAGAAATCCCTCTGAAAGCCCTCCACTTGTCTCTGTGATCCACCATTTAAATGACAGAGTGAGTTTATGCTCAATGAGGGTAAATTATTTACTTACAACAACAGAATCACAAGCACACCAAGTAGTCAAACATAGACAACAACTTCCACATCATGAAAAAACTTAACATACTTGGAAATTATCATATACTCATGATGTAAATGCAAGAATCTCAGTTGAAATATTTCAAATAACTCTAGGTAAGCCAGTTATGTGTTTGTTGCAAGGCGTCTAACATTGGAGTCGTTAAGCATTAATTGATTTCTCTGACATCTCGTCTTGATAGCCGTATTTGTAGTTGATGTCCTAGACATCTCGCCTCAAGGCGGTGAGTTCCCAGAACTCTCAGTCCTCTAATGGACTGGTGACATCCCAGATGTCTCGGCCTCAGTAAAAGACGGTGAAGTCCCAGACTTCTCGGTGCCGCGTGACTCCATTCATTATTTTACCCCTAATGAGAAGGGGGCAACAACCACGGGTTTTAAGTTTATTTACCTTGTTCTTTCACTTCCTTGTTCTGTACTAGTCATATTAACACCTTTCTACTCTGGCCTTATGCCAGCAGTCTATCTTTATACTCTGGCCTTGTGCCAGCAGTCTATCTTATGGAACAAGTTGGGACAGCTTTCCCCTTTTCTCTAAACATGTGCTTTACTTTCCAAATATAAAAGGAATTCACTTTCTTTATCTTATTAGGTTCCTTGATAACTTTTCATGCACCTTTACATAGACTATTCTCCATAATGTTTTCATTCATCTTAGTCAACATCACATCCATTCGTCATAACCAATAATCACATTTAGAAAGCACTTAAATAGGAAAACATAAACTAAAGGCAGATTTACTCATGCATAACAAAATTAGCACATTAGTAAAACAATCGTGTTATCCTTCTTAATACATAGTTTCAGCGCCATAGAGTACACCACATGCATAAATTAATCACATGGCAAGTCTACTTACATATAATCAGTATAAGTAAATAATTTCCCTCACCTATTGTTACTGAATTCAAACCTTATACTTGGACAGCAGCTAGGTTAGCTCTCTTTACCTTTTAATTCTACAAAATGAGAGATATAACATAATTATTTCATTTCTAGCTAAACCTAACTATCTCATAATGATTTACAGGTTTAAAAACTGTTTTTACATTATTCCCCAAAGCCTTAAATTATTTGGGATTACCATTTTCTAATGTTTTTCCTAAAACAATTGTTCTTTGGGCCAGCCTTTAGGTTCAAGTTAGGGTTTTCTAAGAACTACTCTTCAATTTGGACCCAATAACACAAGCTGTCCTATACAGCAAGTATTAACCAAGTAAACCATTCAATTTCTCAGAAATTAGGGTTAGGGTTTATGATGAAACCCTAGGTGGCTTTCCCCTTTACGAATTTCATGCAACAAAGAAGGGAAAAGGGGGGGACTTCACTATTTAATGATTGGTTTTAATCAGTTTCAGATTTAGGGTTCTTTTCCCCATTAATTTTTTTTCCCCTTTTCGGTTCTCTTTTTGTCATACATGGACGGTAGAGAGGGATGAGAGAGATAGAGAAATAGAGAGAGAGAGAGAGAGAGAGAGAGAGAGAGAGACTTACCAATTCTCCTTCTTCCTCCTCTTCCTTTTCTTCTTCTTCTTCCTCGCTGTTTTTTTTTTTCCTTTTCCCCTCTCTTTCAATGTAACCAGAGTTTCTTTCCCCTTACGTTTTGAATATATATAGAATTATTATATATCAATTAATTAATAATTGGATACTTAGTTAAACTTAACTTCAAGAAAATGACTAACTTACCCTTACTTAGGTCTTTATAACTTTAGGATTAAAATTGATTAAATAGAATGCAATGGTATCCCTTTTAAATTAGGTACTGGTTATACTAAGTCTTTTCCATTTTATCTTTTTACAACTAGGCCCTTCAAGTACATAATTTCCTTCTTAGTTGTCCCCCACTTTTAAATTCTTTTATTTTCTTCCCTATCCTTCTATATTTTTCAATTACAACCAAACCCAAGACTATTAAGTTTTATTTCAAGACTTACCCCACATTCAAAGGACCAACTAATCATGTGGGGCCCACCTATTAGCATCACCATGTAACCACACATTGTACATTATATAGTTCCACACTTCATAAAGAAAAATTATAACTAACTAACTTCCAATATGATTAATACATTATCAATTCCTACTCTCTTACCTCGAATCGGGGGGGGGTGGAATTACTAAAATACCCCTAGGAATAAAATTCAGCAGAAAATTCCTAAAGAAGGAAGGAAAAATAATGGCAAATGAATATCACAGGAAATGGGGTATTACATCAATCCTCCCTCTGCTATATAGGCTTGTAAACCTCTTTCTAGTACACCAAGACATAGTCTGTAGCATCTCTCCAACCAGCCGAAGAAAATTCATTTGGATTTGCTGAATTCATCTTGAAACTGAAGCTTGGATGGTAGGATGGGAAGAAGTAGGAACGTTGGCCAATGACAGTGAAGATTAAGAACTACTGTGTTTGCTTTACTGTTTGGATTACACATGCATTTTAATCATGTACTTATATTTATGTTTTATTCTCAAAATTCAAGGCTCTAGAATAGGAAATTTTCCACAAAAGGTTATGATTGCAGGCTCTTATGAGTTTAGTTAGACTTTAGGGAGGCACCTTTGTGTATTGTGTTTGTGTGTATGAATAGGGACTCTATTGATCCTATGTTCCTTAAGTGTTCCTTTTCCAAAAGAGTACATTTTCATCTCGACTCTTTGGGAGGAGAGAAATGCTCATTTGTTAGGGTTTTTCTTTGGAGTTTGAGTAATATTTAGGGGATAACGTTCAGAATGCCACATGCGATGGCTGATCTTCTCATTAGAGATGTTCCATCTATTTTCTGTTCACAGATTGGGACAATGTGATCAACTCAACTCTAACTTACCCAGGTATCGAGAAGAGCAGTTGTGGTTCCCTCCCCCAGATGGAGTGTGAACTTGAATTGTGAGGGTACCCTGATTCTCTATTGATATACACAATTTCCCCCCCTTTGTCATTGTTGCGGGTGGCTTGCCCTTGCCTTAAAGGCTTCATAGTTTCATCTGATCATTTCCATTAAAGGTTGTCATTGTATTAAAATAAAGAAAGATCTGCTTTTTTTCCCTTCAAGGTCTATTTCCATGGCAATCAATTTCTTTTGATTGATTGTTTAATACTTTCTTAGTAACTTACTTCTTCCACGTGTCATAATTGAACTTAGTACCTGTTTCATTTATATATACATTTTTTAAAATTTCCAGGTGGGGGTGGCTGAACTTAAAGTTGCAGTTGAAAGAACTGGAGGCCTTGTTGTACTTGCAGAAAGTTTTGGGCATTCTGTTTTCAAGGATTCTCTGAAGCATGTCTTTCAGTCGAGTGACTATGATCTCGGTCTTTCATTCAAGTAAGGCCTATGTAATGCCTTTAATATATAAGCTTTGAAGAGCTCATCTTCCTTTGTGTCATAATATAATCTCTCACCTTGACACCAAACCGTGACCCTGATCAATCTATTGTTGTCCATGATGATTATCTAATTTTGTGAATGAAATTTTTGTTCTTAAACTCTATATTTCATCAGAAAGAGCTCTTTTGGAAATGATCAGGAGAATGTTATTTGTAATATTTATTATTATCAAATGAAAGTTTATTGTGTAACTAGCTTTTTAGTCTTAGCGTCTTTGATATTTTTTTGAAGTCTTTCACTTTGTAATTTGTGATGAATGTGTAAATACATGATTCCTGAACCTTTATTGTATATATGTGTGAACAATCTTTCATGGTTTAATTTTTCACCTTAATAGTTGACAGTCTTTCCACATCCATAGTGCAAAACTAGATGCAGAGGGGGTGATGCAGCAGCAAACTACCGGAAGGGACCAATAGACTTAATTTTGAGTGCCCAATGGGTTGTATGGGTTGGGTTTCTATTTTTGGGCTTTTTATTATAAGGGGCCAATTCTATAAGCGCAAGAATGAGGGAGTTGAGTTCTATACGAGATTAGGTGTTAGTTTCTAATTTCTAATTAGTTTTTAAAAGGTGTAGCTTAGATCTCACAAGATCTGATTCAGTTTTATTTGTTTTTCCATTTTGGTTGATATATTTTATTTAGTTTCTATTTTCAATTTTTCTTCTTTGTCAAGTTGTGTAAATTCGTAATGGGGAGGTTGGGGTAGTTATTAAATATTGAGTTATCATTCCCTATTACCTATTTAAGATATAAATAAAATAGAAAGGAGAAGTTCCCTATGGTTTTTTTTCGATTTTGAGAAAAGAATGACTGCTTCCTTTGTTGTTTATGTAAGAAGCAGAGAGAGGTGAGATGCCTTGGTGGAGAGAGTTTACCAATTGTAGCCTTTGTAGGTGGGAGGCCCAATGCTGGTGATATGTTACCGAAATCTTAGGAGAGAGACCTTTGGTTATATCCTTTTCTTTTTATCTTCTTCTTTATTCAATCAAAAAAAAAAAAAAAAAATCACCTATTGTTCTGGTTCTATCCCTATTAATGCGGTCCTGTTGCAAGCCATTCTCCTGCTGGTTTACTGATTCGAGATTGGCCTCTTGCATCAAGGGGTACTATTGTTTTTTTCTATTTCCTAATTTCGTCTAAGTGTACAAGAAATTAAATTGATTGTCTCGTCGGCATGAGAGATGCATGGAACCTTTTATTTGTTAAAAAAAAGGGGAAAATATCTGTCACACCTCCTGTGGTATGGTTTAATCTCACCCACCAGCCTTTGTTTGCGATAATATCCCTAACACCCCCTACTTTTGAAAATATGTATCAATCAGACCCCCTCCAGCCATTATTGTCCGCAACTGATGATGTATCACCATTTCAAATTCGTTAATGACAAAACTACCCCTATCTATAATTGCCTTTTTAATTTTAAAAAACTTTCCATTTTTCACCTACCCATCGATTTCACAACAGTGGTGCTCTGGTTTTCTTCCTTTATTCCGGTGACATTGTTTCAGCTCGAATTTCTTCTCTTCATTTGGATGATGTCGTCTAACTAGATCAGTTTGAGTTTCTCTATTTCGTAATGACGATGAGTTGATTTTGGGAAGTTTTTAAAAATTTTCCTAGTGTCACTTATGAATTATGATGCCTCTGAGTTAGGGTTGTGGAGTTATCAGCAGTGTTTTCCTTCGTTGATTGACTAACTTATTTTTTTCCTAAATTTTAATTCTTTTTCCATGGGAAAAACCCTAAATGGACGTCTCTTCTAGCAGTCATGGACCTCCAAGTCCATTCTGAAT
Organism: Protea cynaroides; assembly: GCA_028583415.1. Classification (NCBI taxonomy): domain Eukaryota; kingdom Viridiplantae; phylum Streptophyta; class Magnoliopsida; order Proteales; family Proteaceae; genus Protea; species Protea cynaroides. Next base: position 122,938,780 of record CM053276.1, read on the forward strand.
CGCAATCCCGCCAGATTTCGATTTCAAATCCTTAACTCCCTGTTCAGATTTCCATTTGTGTTGAAGAACTAAAATCCTAATAATCCACCAATACCAATCAACTTTCCCATTTCAACAGCATTTGCAGGCTATGAGAGACGAGGTTCGATGATCGTCTTCTCCCAATTACAAACCTTTATGGCCTCCATGAAATCCAATTGTGCTTATCCACCAAACTCTTTGATGATCTTACATTTTCACATATTCAAGAATCTCCGCTCAGATTCCCACAGCAGCAGCAGGGGCATCAGTGGCTTTCCACAAGATGATCTTGAAGGATTAAATGATTCTGATTTTTCGGCCCCAGTTGATGCAGCTTGTCCATCTCAAGAGAAGCACAGAAAAAAACAACCTGTTTCGCCGCAAGATTTTGCCTTTTGCAGGATGCAGTTCATTGCTTGTCGACGAAGAGTGTGGATTTGAGTAACTACTCTGGTGAAGCCCTATTAATATCAAATGCAATTAGGATAATGGAGACAATTTTGGTGACAAAACCCACAAAAACAGAAAGTTTTTTAAAATTAAAGGGCAAATTATAGATGGGGTTAGTTTGATCATTAATGAATTTGAGATGGTGATACGTCATTAGTTACGGACAATAATGGCCGGAGGGGGTCTGATTGATACATATTTTCAAAAGTGGGGGGTGTTAGAGATATTATTAAACAAAGGTGGGTGGGTGAGATTAAACCATACTACAGGGGGTGTGGCAGATATTTTTCCCCCCAAAAAAAAAAGAGATGCTAAAGGCTAAATCAAGCAATGACTGTGTGGGATCATCTCAAACTCAAGCCATCATGTTCTTTTTGGAAATACAAGTGATTGTGTATGTGTTAGGGTACTAAAATCAATATGTATATGATATTAGAGCTGCAAGAGGGTCGGGTTGGACTGGGCTTCTTAAAACTACAGTCCAACACTGAGTCCACTTAGCTAGGCCTAGACCAGTCCAACCTTGACTCAGGGCCCAAAAATTCAACCCTGACCTGCCCCCCAGGGCTGGGCTGGGCTGACTTGATTGACTTTGACCATGGGGAGGGGGAAGGGAGATGCAAGGGCTGTGCAAGGCTGGGGAGAAATAAGAAGAAGAAAGAATAGGTAGAGGAGGAGGAAGAAGAAGAAGAAGAAGAAAGAAAGAAAGAAAGAAAGAAAGAAGGAAAGAGAAAAAGAAATTAAGAAAGAAAGAGAGAAAGAAGTAGAAGAATAAACAGGAGGAGGAAGAAGAAGAAAAAGAAGAAGACAAGGCCGGGCTGCCGGGCTCAGCCTAGGGCCTCAACCTTGGGCTGGCTGGCCCGGCCCTAACTCAGGGCCAAAGATTCCCAGCCCTAACCCGCTCTTATGGGCATGCTTGCAATATTTTGGTTGATATTTCGGCATCTCGATCATTTCAGTCAATATTTCGCTCATTTCGGTTAGCATCTTTAGTTCTTGTGCCAGTCTTCTCCTCCTTATCTACATCATGTCTTTAAGGCAGGGCAGTCTTTCCTACCAAGGTTTTAAGTCTTGGATCTCGACCCCATATCGGTGAGGCCTGAGATTTCCAAGATCTCGTCGAGATCTCAAAAATTCTCACTAAGGCATTGCTTATTTTTAAACATATGAAGGTCGAGATTTCCGAGATTTCTATTTCGTAATTCGATCACGAAAACTGTTCTTCTTGAATGGGGAAGAATCGTTGCGATGAAGGAGACTGCAGGAGAAGAAACGATCTGGAAAAGTGACCTCCGGCTCCGCCCACGACTTCCTTCCCTTCGCGTAGCTCAGGGTTCCAAACCTTTTTTTCCCAGAATGAATTCGCAACAGAGGTTAGACAGCTCTTACCGGAGGAAGAGGTGCGAAAGCCGCTTGACCCAGACACGAACTAATCCTTCTCTCTCTCGAATGTATGCCCGGTTTTCATCGAATCTTTTTGTCTGGTCTCACTCAGCCACAGACTAGACCGCTCTCGCCGTTGCTTCTTCTCTAACGACCCAGCGAAGAAAACTCCAGGTTGAGCGAAGCCAGCGGATGCGCTCCTAACAGAGTCAAGGCAGATTCCGCCGATTCAAGAAGCCAGGCCACATAAGACTCTGACGGAATGGACAAAAGAGGCTACGGGATTCGCACACTAGCAGGGCCAATCCGCGAGACTGAAAGAAGAGGCTGGGCTTAGGAGTACTTAAGAGCAAAAACAGAAGTTCAAGTAGTAACAGTTCTCTTGTGAGAGTCCCTTCGGTCTTTCCAAAGGGCTGGTTAGCCGCAGAAACCGCTATCGCGACTAGAGCAATAAACGGCACAGTAGCGCCAGCCCAGAAAAAGTCAAAGGTCTCCCCGTTTGAAATCTGGAGAAGGTTGAGATTTTAGAGATCTCGCTGAGATTTGGAAAACACCTACTAAGTCTGATTTTGGTTATTTCATGTACAATGTGTTGTTTCATAATTAATCAATATAATGTTTCTTCATTCCTACTGCATAATTTACTTGTTTTGCTTGCCTTTTATGTCTTCTAATACAATACCAATGTGTAGAACAAGCAATATCACACAAGGTATACACCAGGGTTCAGCGTATATTGCCAACCTAGGGTGCAAAGCCAAACTACCATTTTGTGTGAGTTTCCTTGAAATATAAAGCTTCACATAGATTAATAGAGGCTAAAAGTTCTCATGAAGTTTCTAACCTTAATATGACTGTTTGCGGCTGAAATTCTCAGCTGAAAAATGCAGGATTTCGGTGAGGGATTTGATTTTAGACTGAACAACGTGATAGAGGAGGAACTGACTTAACCTAGTTCAGTAGGAATGGAGTCACTCCCCCTCTCACTCAACATAAGGCTCTTCGTTGGTCAGTCAGTCAGTCTCTACTATGCCTTCGACGTAGCAAGTCCTCTCGAGTCTAATCTGTCTGTCCTTCTGTCCCCCCTTAGTTAGTTGTCAGTGAGAAGTACCTCTGGTTCTCGGGGCGAGGTTCAGTACTTCTTGGCATCCATTGAAATCCAAGATTTTTATCCTTGTCAGTATATGGTGGACCATATGGTTGAGTTGGACTATAAAATTCACATTTGGTGTATCTAGATTATAGCCTATCTATCAGATGGTCAAAATAGTGAAATAGGCAGTCCATGTGGCAGAAACTTATGGCCATGCACAGACGCTGTATACATAGGATGGGAGATCTTATTTCTCCCTTCTATAATGAATTCAAAAATTTTTGTATTAAGTTTGGTTTTACTATTTTATTAATAGAAAGCCCTTTATTTTTTGTTTTTAACATGTGTGGTTGCTTTTGTAAATGCTTAATTAGGATAGGAATGTAAGGGATAGGGAGCTTACAGAGCAGATTGGTCGATGAACATGACACTTCTTCCCTTGGTAATTCGTTATCCCTCCAGGCCTTCACAAAACTCTTAGGACTTATCTGTAGATGGGGTAGATGCCTTACATGCGATGATGTATTACATATGATAAAACATGACATCATATACAATATGGAGTAATCTTTATATGTGGAGCATAATCACTTACAATAGTGTCGGTGGAGGTAGTGCTGTACAATGTTAGTGGAGAGTTTTAATGCGCAGAGGCTTAATTCACATAAGAGTGTCGGTGGAGATACTGATTGATGTAGGATATCCTAGGGTTTCTAGACCAATCTATTCTGAGACAATGATTAAGATGAAGACTCACTAAATAAGACTATCTAATAGGTAAGGACTGGGATGGGCAGCAACGTACATAACGTGCAAATATGACTAGAATCATGATAACCATATGTAAGAAACATTATAAGCCTAGGTAACATGCTTCCAACTTAACACTAGTCAATTAGGTCATGTGAGATCAAAACAAACAACAGGTTAAGAAGTACTACTATGCAAGAACTCTCAACAATTCTAAAATTGCAAGATTAAATGCTTAGCAATAAAATAATCTATGAACATGTATAATAGAATCATTCTCAACGTAGAATGAGAGGAAAACTAACCATAACATGCTATAATTGAGGGCACCAGCTGTAAGATATACCCATTTAGTTGTTGTCTAGGTTAACAATAAACCAAACACAACAATATACTATGGCAGAAATTATGTAGGAAAGGTTACAGCAGAAACATTATGTTACAGATAAAAAAAACTCAGCAGTGGGTTCCGCACTATTATAACAGCAATAGGGGTAAGGAAATATTTAAAGACAATAAAATAAAACAAAGGAGAACTAACCTGCCAGGAATAACAGCCCCCGGGGAGGGGGGGGGGGAGGATTAGTTGAAACAGAAAAGGGGGTATTGCCGCCTAGCAAGGTTTAAAATCTTGGTTCTCGGAGGCGTCTCGGCCTCTTGGAAAACCGAGATCTCAGCGAGATCTTGCCGAGACAGTGTAAAAGCAACTTGGTTTTGCTCCTGCATGTAACATTCAATAACACAAAGTATCCCAAGATCTTGGCGAGATCTCAAGCGAGAAGTTGGCGAGAAACTACCGATAACACAAAATATCCTGAGATCTTGCCGAGAAACTGCTGATAACACAAAGATCTTGGCGAGAACTTGCATCGAGACCGAGAACCATTATCGCCATGGTTCTCCGAGATCCCGGAGAGAGAGAGAGCGATAGAGAGTTACGTGGGAGGGAGGGAAGGAGGAAGAGAGTACTGAGAGCATTCTTTTCTTCATTACTCAATTATCATCTAATGAATTTCATTAATAAAATTTGCCTTTATATGTGTATGGCATACAATCCTAATCATATAATAACTCTAAAAGACCAATTAGAAAATAAAAATAGTAGCCTATTATGTAGGCATTACGAACCAACTCAAATACTAACTAACAAAAGGATAAATAAGAGTCCAATATAAAAGAAAGGAGAGAGGGGGGAGGGGGGAGGGGGGAAGGGGCCTACACCTCTAATAAAAGATAAAATAAATGACGCCTCTAATAGGGGGAAACAAATAACCACACAACAACTAAAAAAATAAAAGAAATAGAAAACTAATCATATTGTGTGTAATGCATCATATCGTGTGATATCCTCATCAAATCTCCCCGTCTGGGAAGAATTCACTTCCGGTGAATAAAACTCGTGTAATCCACTAGTTGCTACTCCGAGCTAGGGCCCCTAGCTAGGTGATATCCTTGGAACTTATCATCCAACCACGAGAGATAAGGGGAAGGCTGAAGTCTCCGTCTCCTCTGCTGGTATGCTCTAAAAGGTGGGTCCACCATGATATCATCAACTCTCCCCGGCATGGAAGAAGTCACCTCTGGTGAAGAACTGATGTAGTGCTCAAGCATAGCCGGGTTGGGTCGCTGTAGTTCCTCCATAGAAATCCACGTACAATCAATATCTGGTCGTATATGTCATCGAACCAAGAACTCTTGAGAATCGCCAGAATGTGTAGTGGTGACCCTCTCATTAAGAATGTCCTCAACCTCCTCAACTTGCTGATCAAATTGGGGTATGGGAGGGGTAGAGGTAGCAGGAAGGGAAATAGGATCGGATGCAGAAGATGCAACCGTGAAAGAAATTGCCTCAAGGCTATTAGGATAAATTGAAGGAGCGGTAGCAGGGTCATGGTAGGAAACTAGATCCTCAACTTTGAAAATGTTGCTAATTCCCATGTCTGTAGATAACTCTAGCACATAAGCATTCGCTCCTACTCCTTTAAGAATTTTGAAAGGTCTTGCACTGTGAGCATGTAATTTGCTTGACTTCCCTTTGACAAAACACTGCGGTTCAATTTTGACCATCACCATGTCACCTTCTTGAAACTCTTGCATTTGTTGATGCACATCTACCTTGGATTTATATTGCTCATTACTTAAAGTTATCCTGCTTCTAACCTTTGCATGCAAATCATGTATGTGCTGCACAAAAGACTCAGCTGATTGGGATGTCCTAGAGCTAGACACAATATGTATAAGATCCATGGGAGTTTTAGGTTGGTGACCTAGACAAATCTCAAAGGGAGATAAACCAGAGGTTCGATTCTTGGAAAGATTGAGGCAAACTCGGCCTGAGTAAGAACACGGTCCCAACTAGTAAGATGAACACCTATCAGACAACGTAACAGATTCCCTAAACTTCTATTTATGACTTCAGTTTGACCATCGGTTTGGGGTGGAAAGCTGACGAGAAACAAAGTTTAGTGGCTAACATTCGCCATAGAGTCCGCTAGAAATGATTAGTGAACTTAACATTCCTATTTGACAGTATTGTCTTAGATAAACTATGATACTTGACGACCTCACTAAAGAAACGTTTGGCCATGGCTGATGCATCAAAAGTTTTTCAGCATGGAAGAAAATGAGTCATTTTCGAGAAGCGGTCTACTACCACAAAAACAGAATCATGACTTCTCGAAGTTTTAAGCAATCCAAGCACAAAATCCATACTCAAGTCTTGCCATGGGGTATGAGGGACAGGAAGAGTAGTATACAAGCCAGTATTTGCTTATGCTATTTAGCAGTTTTGACATGTTCGACACTGGCTAATAATTCAAGCTACATCCTTCTTCAGACTACAGCAATAAAATCGGTCCTCTACAAGGGCGATAGTTTTATCTCGACCGAAATGACCGGCTACCCCACCAACATGCAATTACCAAATTAGGAAGTCTATTAATGAAGTCTTGGGAATACACAACCGACTTCCTTTAAAAAGGAAATCATTTTGAAGAATATAATCTGAATGGTTCACAGGAGGGTCTTCGCTCAAAGAAGTGAAAAGCTCACTAAAATCTAGACAAGTAGGATATTGCTTCTTGATTCCCTCAAACCCTGCAACCTCTATACTTATGGTGTGGAGTAATACCTTAACCTGATTTTAGACATTCTTAGGGAGGAGGGGCATATGTACCCGACTTAAAGCATCAGCGGCGGTAGTATCAACACCAGGTTTATGTTTGAGCACAATTATGTACTCTTGTAGAAATTCAGCCCATTTGGCATGGTTTAACTTGGTTTGGGAGGTCAAGTATTTCAATGCTTGGTGATCAGAATATAAAACAAATTCTTGCGACAAAAGGTTGTGTCGCCAATAGCACAAGGCTTAGACAACTACATAGAGTTCTTTATCATAGGTGGAGTACTGTTGCTTGGCTTCATTAAGTTTTTCACTAAAATAAGCAATATGGTGTTCTTTTTGAACAAGGACACCACCAATTCCAATGCTAGATGCATCATACTGCACTTCAAAGACTTAAGAGAAATCAGGGAGACGTAAAATAGGTGATTCCGTCATCAACTTCTTGATTTTTGCAAAAGCCTTAGCAGCTCCCTTAGTCCTTTTGAGCTCCCTTTTTCTAATGCAATCAGTAATGGGAGCCATGATAGAACTAAACCGGTGGATGAACCGCCTATAGACAGTTGCTAAACCATGAAAACTTCGCACTTCATGGATGTTAGTCGGTTCAGGCCACTCAACAATTGCCTTTATTTTCTCAGGATCAGCAGACATTCCTTGTGCCGAAACAATAAATCCCAAGAAAATAACTTGATCACTCATGAAGGTACACTTCTTTAAATTTGAATAATATTTTTTCATTTAGAAGTGTTTGGAAAACTTGTCGTAAGTGATCCAGATGGGCGGTTTGTGTTTTTACTAAAGATGAGGATGTCATCGAAGTAAACTACTAAGAACTTGCCATTGAATGGCTGTAGCACCTAAGTCATAATTCTCATAAAGGTACTAGGTGCAATAGTCAGGCCAAAGGCATAACAAGCCATTCATATAGACCATCTTCGTCATGAAGGCAGTTTTCCATTCATCACCGGGTCTAACCCAAATTTGATGATACCCACTCTCAAAGTCAATCTTGGAAAAGAAAGCCAGCTCATCTTCCGCTGCTACCTTAGCCCTCCCCTAGCCTCTAGACCATAGCGAGGATTGGTGGGAAGCTTAAAACGGTTTCAAGCTGAAGCATTCACCCTCCCCATGCTCCAGCTTGAAGGGGGAGGGGGAGGTGTTAGCGTAATTAAGTCAAAGCAGGTTTTGATAGTGTCTTAATTAAGTAGATAATCTGTCAAAGATTATGGGCTTGTTAGTTTCCTTTTTTTATTTTTGTTTCTTTTATCCTTGCTTCTTTAATTTGTAACTAGTAGGACTCTGACTCGTAGTGTCTTAGATCTATTTATTATTTGTTTTTCAATTTCTATAAATACAGGGTGCAAGGAGGGGAGCAGCACATCTATTGATTCTCCTCTCTCTTTTTTCTTCTTCTCGTTTTATCTCCCTTTTCTTTACTGGTTTTTTTTGTTAATTTCTGTTTTGTATCAATTTTCATGTAGCATTTATACATGCCTGAAATATTTTTTAATTGGGAGTGGGAAACTGGTATATGCCTTACCCTTTGTTTATCCTTATGTGCAGTGGTATATTTGAAGTAAGCTGCTCCAAGGATATCAAAGTTCAGGGCATTCTAGGTCCTTGTGCATCTCTTGAGAAGGTATGATCAAAAGCTTCTGATATCCTTTCGGACTTTCCCTGTTTTATTCTGATTTTGTGTGTTGCTCATTTTGCAGAAAGGTCCTTTATGCTCTGAAACAGTTGTTGGTCAGGGACACACCAGTGCTTGGAAGATGTGTGGCCTTGACAAAGCTACATCTTTGTGCTTGGTATTTGAGATTGTCAAAAAAGAAACTCCTGATTCAATTGGTCCATCCGCAAGCAATCAGTTTTACCTTCAATTTTTAACTTAGTATGTACTTTGGGGCTATCCTCTTGTTAATGAGATACTACATTGAGCTTTACAAGAAGATTAAGCTTTTTCTAACAGATTACAGATATTTTGCTCCAGTTATCAGCACAATAATGGTCAAATGAGACTTCGTGCTACAACACTTGCTAGAAGATGGATTGCTGGATCTGGAAGTATACAGGTAAGCTTCTGCTATTTGGTTTATTTAGTTTAGCAACAAGTTTATCTGGGCTTCTTCTTTTCATTTTCTAAACCTAAAAATATCTTCTTACCGATCAGGAGGAGAAAGTTATTAGCACCTAAAAGACTCTTGTCTGGTGGAAGTTGAAGAACTATTCTCTTTATCTTTTCATGGTTTGATCACTTACTAATCTTTAGGTTAGGCAAGGAAGACAGTAGATTAACTTGCCTCCCAAAGTTCTAAGATTCCTAAAGAAGCTATATCGGAGTGTTTAGGTCTCTAAAGAAACTATGATACTCTACTGAGACTGATGCTTCTTTATCGTAATCCACTGCCGTGTGTGACTGCCCTTTTGTTGGTCATATTTGTTTCTTCTACTGAATTCTGAGTGGATAACCACCCAACCAGATTCTGGTCCACTGATTGAAAAAAGAAAAAAAAAGGTCTTATCCTATTGTTCTCTTTAAAACATCTTCATTTTGTGTCAACCTTCTTCCCCCTGAAGAAGGAAATGGGGAAAACGAAGCATTTACAATGCATAGTCATCCTTAATAGTAAACCCTAGACTTCCAACTCCATCACCCAAACAAAGAAACTTTAATGCCTTTAGACTACTGGGAGCAATTTTGACTTGTTACTTCAGAATACGACTAGCAAGGCTGGGATCTTTTGGTACAACTTATTTGGGGGTGGGGGGAAGATTGGGGTTGGACACAGCTATTAATTATGTTTCATTTTAATTCCTTCTCGCTTAAGTATTAGGGTGATTTAGTAGTTTAAGTATATTGTAGACTGAGGGTGTAGATTGACTGCTTTTCATGTAAGAGGAGGTAAGGAGTGCAGCTAAGAAGTATTATGAGAAGTTAGGTCAGAAACTAGAACATAGAAGCAAAACATCAGTCACTCAAGGCTTGCAAAATTATTCCTGGGGCAACTAATTTTTTGAGATCTTTCAGTCACTCCTGGGTTGGAAGGCTTTCAAGTTGCATTTTGTAAACACTATTGGAACATGATGCAGTGGCGGGCCCACAGGCTGAGACGGATATGGCTGGGAATCTTTGTATGATTTTATTTTAACTGGGGATATCCTTGTAATATTTTATTTTGGGAAATTTAGATATGATTTTTTATTTGTTTCTATGGTTATAGTTGTTAGCTAGCTATTAGAGTCCTTTTAGATTTGATATCATCTCCAGTTGTGTTAGATTGATTTGTTTCCATTTTTATTTTCTTTCAATTAGATTAGGAGTTTTAGCATTAGTTTCCAATATGGAGGCTTTTTGTTTTCTTTATATTGGCATGTATTCAATGAATTATTCAGATTTGAGAATGAATTGAAAGTTTAGTATTGTGAATTTGTGATGTTTGCATGACCAGTTGAGTGCATGTGAGCTGCGGCTCCCTTTTCTCCCCTCTTTTCTCTTTCTTGTTCGTGACTCGGAACAACACCTTCTCAGGTGTCCTTCCCTTCCTTCTTCTTTCCCTGCTGTTTACTGTTATGCTGCAACTTCTTCTCTGTTAGTGCCTTGGCGGTAGAACAGAGCCCGACTGAGTTACAGGTTCACCAAGACCCATTGGTTTGGGGACTGCCTTCCCTTCTGGGCGACACCAAGCCTAGGAGATCAGGCCCTGCGATCCCTTGTAGTGTGAGAAATAAACACCTGCAACCAGTAGGTTTTCTCTCCCCTGCCAGCCAAGTTTCAGACCTAAAAGAAGCCCCCATTCTTTGCTGTTTCTGAGTGTTAATCAGATGCTTTCTCTAGGGCTGGCAGACATGAATCACCCTTTAAAATCATAGTTCGATTGGGCTTTAATTGAGGGAGTTCGCGCTTTTCAACCAAATCTGGTTTCCGCTATTACCGTTAGGGTAGAGAGCTTGAAGAAACAACCCAGCCAAAATTGTGAAATGAATTTAATTCCCCTTTACCCCTGTTTTTATAGAAATCCTGTGGGCTTGTCACTGCATCAATAGCGGATCCAACTTGGGTTTTCCGACCTTGGATCTGCATCAGGACATCTGGGGCTACTTTATGACTTTTGTTGGCTTGGTTAGAGATGTGAACTTATGTCTCAGTTTGTTGTTCGGCTAGTATTTGGTGCATTTGGGAAAAGAGGTAAGGGGTTGCGTAAGCACTCAGGAGTCAGGAGGTGATTGAGCTTATCATGCTCGATGGGCTCTCACTTTGGAGGCTTTTCGTGGGATTTCTATTGGGAATTGACTGCTTCATGAAACATTGGGATTTTTTTGTGTCTTTGTATGTGAGCCATAATTAAGTCCAAAATGTGGGTATTCCACCACCCCAACTCCACTAATCACAATTTTGATGGTTGCTTAGTGGGCAATACAAGCCCTTCATTGACATGGTGGAGCTGTTTTGTTGGTTTTCTTTAGCCTGTTGGTAGAACCTATTTTATAACAGCTGAGATTAAGGAGGTGATCAAGGGTGTGATAATCTTTGTTGATAGTGGGTAGCTAAATACCATTATAAATTAGGTTCAAAGACATTTATCCGCTGACTTCAGGATCATTTTGGTGTCCCTTGCAGGCACTTGAATGATTGTTTTGTAGGAAGGCTAGATGGTAGATAGTCATCCTCTAGACCAAAGGCCCCCTTCGGCCCGTTGGGGACTCTCTGGTTTTCCTTGTGTCTGGGACCATACCCTGCTGTCTTGTCCTTTGTTGGTTTATTTTATGTCATTGTGGTTTTGGACCATTGATGTAGTAAACCGTGCTCTGTCTATGTTTCTTCCTTTGCAATAAAAAGCTTTTGTTATTCTAAGAAAGTGCATCATAAAAGAATATTTGATTGAGGTGCCCCTTAGTCGTATCCCAATACTTCATATAGTGGTGCATGGGGTGATGCATGCTCAGTGGTGCACTTTCTGGCTCCTTTTTGGGGGGGTTTCAAGTTGTGTTGGGCCCTCCAACTCAATCGTACAGGCTATAGGAAGAAAACCTGATAATTTCCATAAACTATGGTATACAATTTTTCATATTTCACCAGGTATGTAATTTTGAGCCCTAGGGAAACAAAATTTTGCTGATTTCAACTTGTTTTTTTTTTTTCAAAATTTCTTCAATTTCACCAATATAAGCAGGTTTCAACCCTTGATGGAACAAATATTTTGGCCTTTTAATAGATTTCATTTGGAAGTTCAAATATTGATGCTATGCCATCTAGCAAGAAAATAAAGATGAATGTTGAAGAAAGAACTTGGAAGGCCTTACACAATTCTATCGCCAACTTATTTTATTTATTTATTTTTTTTGAAGGCCCAATATGCAAAATTTGCAAAGAGGACCACTTCCATTCCATATGAACCAGCCTCTTCCACTCAATTCTGAATAATACCAAACAGCGATCTCCTCTTGAAATTGTCATTGTCACCGTCTTCCTCTTATTTACTTTTAATTTGTTAACTTGAAAATATCGAAAACATTTTAGTTTCAGCACTTCTGAATCCTTTGTAGCCACAGTGAATGATCTGCTGTTAGTTTTTTTTTTTTAATTTTCTTTCTCTTGCAGTCTTCCTCATTAAATGCTTTTTTCCATATTTTAAGGCTGCTGCATGTACAGTTCCCCTTGCAACTGAAGATTCTTGTGCAGGAATTAATTGCTGGATTTGACCAAGAAGCAGCTGCAGTAGTCATGGCACGCCTTGTTTCTTTCAAAATGGAAAGTGAGGTAATGCAAATGAATTGCTGTGCTACTTAAATTAACTCTACATGCTTTGTTATTGGTATTGGTTGTAAAGTTTTTCTAATTGTAGTATATGTCTTTTCTTTCTCTATGTTGTGCCATTACCTTGAGATAGATGAAAATATCTGTCGTTGTGGATTTAACTTTTTTGATGAATTGACACTTTATTGCTCCCTTGACCAAAAAATGTATATAGGGCAGTTTCATCATGTACAATACCATCTAGCTAGCTGCCATAGGCAGAAAGATGAACAAAACAGAGATGTCAATTATCTCACGATTGGAATCGGCCTTATATACAGAGACTGTCTATGTACCCTTCCCTTGGCTGGTGAATCTGCTAATAATTTTGCAGCTCTTAATCTCCATGAGAATTCAATGTTCTCATGATTGCATAAAGATTTTGTGCTCCTGATCAGATGTGCTGATCTCCACTGGATCACACCATCATTAGTCATTCACTTAGTTACTAAAGCTAAATCACTCTCGAGGATTGAGTCCAAGTCTGGGATGAAAATTACTTGAGCCCCTGAATGACTCCCTTTACTTCTGCTATATTGTAATCATCTCTCCTAAAAGGTATAGAGAACACCAACAATGTATTGCCCACATGATCTTTGAAAGCACCTTGTAATTCATTTTTAGGTCGAAATCAGCTCGATGGAAGCAAAGCTATGAAGAAAAATAGGATAAAGCCGAGCTCCTAACTTCTGTCACAGCTTGGTTTTTGCTATTAAGTACTCAACTCTGTTCACCCAGTCCAAGAGTTCTTCAGCCTCCAAACCTCCATGAAAATCTGGAATTTCAATTCTGAACCCATTCTCCCGTTAGCTTTTTTGAAGTAGCACTAGCACAACTAAAGTCGCCGAGGACAGGCAGATGTGCAAAATCTCGGAACACATTATCGTGAGCACTGTCATTCACGCATGAAACGTAGAGAACCTAAACTAAAGTACAGAACAATAAGGCCCCGTGCTCTCCTCTCTCCCCCTTTTTTAGCCAACACCATCAACCACTGTTCTCGCTCACTTCAGGAAGAGCGGACGGAAAGAGGAGGGTGGTCTACGATCAGCTTGACCATCTCTCCCGATCATCGAGCCTGATCAACCAAACACTTTTCCCTGCCCCCTGGCCTCTCACTTCGTTTCGTTCTTCTTGCCGTTGTTTGTAAGGGCGTTTTCTTTTAAATGTAGAGCAAACAAAGGCAAGTTTGCTATGTCGGACGGACGATAAGCTGCAACAAGATGGGTGGCTTCTGCTAGATATTGCTTATTGGGCACTTTCTGAGATCAGATTAGGGACTTCAATGCTGGAGGAGATTTCTTCGAAAAGCATTTGACCGACCGCGGGGATGAAACTTAGATTGGTTTTTGTGACTTGCCCCCGGCTACGTGAAGCACCCTTCGCCCACCCGCCACCATTTCTTTTTTCGTCAACTCTTTCAGAGCCTCATTGCCAAGAAATCCAGAAAGAAGAAAGACTATTCCAAGTTGGGGAAAGGGATGCTTACTAGGTCCAAAGTTAGGACCTCTTTCTCAAACTTCTAGAAGTAAAAAAAAGAATGCGATGATCAATGCCAGTTGATCATGGAACTACACTCCCAAGGAGCATCACGTTGGCTTTGAAGCAGCTGCATGGTACTGGCATTTTGTAGACATGGTTCGGTTATTTGGGTAAGAAAGCAGAACCTCACCTCTTTCTTTTGATGAACACAAACCTACTTTAGATCTACTAGAACACGTAGATCTACTAGACTACAAACAAAGAAGTTGGTAGTTCTGGCATATAGTATCATAAAATGAAAGATTATTTATGTCCAACTGAAACAGCAGCCTCAATTGATCCATCGTTACTGCCCAGAGGAGAAGTAATAGGTGCTGGAATCCAACCTGCTATTAATGTGGGTATTTCCGTACTTCAGCCCCTTTGAGTTGGCCACGGGGCAACGGCCTCTGACGCCCCACACCATTGCGACAGGAGGGGGCTTGTCCATCAGCCTACTTTGCCAAGCGGGTCAGGCACTCGCCATCTATTTTCATTGTGTCCTGGATTGTCCATGCTACTCCCATCGAAGTTTAGCTTCACAGAAGAAACAGATGGAGCCATCAACACATGAACTAGTGTTTCTTTAAAGGGTGTAGGTCTAATTACATTACCCCCATTCCCAAATAACACATTAGAAAGAGATCCCCCTAAATCCCTCTTGGTTTATGGTCCAATGGGCAGCTTGGACCTTTTTTTTTTGGGTAAATGCAGCTTGGACCTTGATGGTCTCATATGCTTCGTTTACTTTGCCTTCCTCAAATGTTCTGTTGTTTCTTTCTTACCAGATAGGTAGATCATAAGATCTTCATTAGCGTGTTTCACCACAAAGTCCCTTATACCAAAGGAGTTGGGGGACCAAAACCAAGCCAGCTCCAAAGAGACAAGAAATAGTGCAGCTTTGCAAAGTCATTGTGATATTTAATAGTTAACTGGTAAAACTTTAACCATGTGGAGTGTGGTAGAATTGAACCAGTTTTGATTTTGATTTAGTTCTCACAGTAGGGAAGAGGGTTGAGGATGAGATTCTAGGAGTTGTGATCGCCCTAGGGTAAGGGTGGTGTTCTCCAAGTTTGAAGATGGGAAAATTGGAGATTCAAACAAATCCCCCTCAACTTTGTTGGTTCGGTAATGGCAACCAGAAGCAGTAAACCATCAACATTCAAAGAAAATTAAGAAATAAAGAAAGGGTAGTAGAAACTAGAGAAAGAGAAGAAGAAAGAATATTACCTTAGGAAGGAGAGAGAAATTCCAGGGAGAGGGGTCATGGCTACCAACAGGCCACGCACACAACTATTAAAACTCGAACTAAAATTCCCAATTCATTAAATCTAATCTCTTCTCTTTGTTGAGGACATGGATATTTAAAGAACTGAAACTAAACTAATCCTAATTGAATGCTAGAAACCAGTTGAAGATAAATTCCAAAGTAACTAGGACTCTAAAACTGAAAGCAATCAACTCAAATTTATCCTACCCTGCATAGACTAATGCAACCAAATAGATCAAATGCTGCTTGGACCAAAAGGCTAGTGGTCTGGTCCGTATTGGTTTGGGCCGCCAAAGTGGGCCATGATGGTCCAACTTTGAGCAAGCCACTGCATTACTCTATCTTTTTCTCCCCCCACCCCCCCCTCCTATCTCCTCCTGTTCTCTTGCTTTCTGTTACAATGTTTCCCTCTCTCTCTTGTTTTGATAGAGGTGTAGTGAGATAAGCTCCCCTCCATTTCCCTCTGTACTTTAAAAGCTTGAAGCATCTGTTGATAGGACCTATGTGAAGGACTTATTTTATTACTTTGTCTTGGTTTAGTTGGTTATTCGGGATCTGGAATGACTTTGTGGCTTGTCAAATGAGCCCATGTGCTCGGAGTGCACTGATTATATATAATAGGGATGTAGTTTTTTTTTAATTTAAAAGCATTTAAAACAAATGTAGTAGCGTTTAATAGGTACTTTTTGATAAGACCAAGTGCCTCTCTCTCTCTCTCTCTCTCTCTCTCTCTCTCTTGTTTTGATAGAGGTGTAGTGAGATAAGCTCCCCTCCATTTCCCTCTGTACTTTAAAAGCTTGAAGCATCTGTTGATAGGACCTATGTGAAGGACTTATTTTATTACTTTGTCTTGGTTTAGTTGGTTATTCGGGTTCTGGAATGACTTTGTGGCTTGTCAAATGAGCCCATGTGCTCGGAATGCACTGATTATATATAATAGGGATGTAGTTTTTTTTTAATTTATAAGCATTTAAAACAAATGTAGTAGCTTTTAATAGGTACTTTTTATTTTGTTTTGAGTCGATTTCATTGTGTGCTGTAGTTCCACATGCCTTGAAGGCAAGGTGTAAGCTGGAATACTTGCACACATGCCTCACAAGCATGGCTTTGTAAGAAAAATAATTAAATAAATGGAAAAGTTTCTCTAGATGGCCTGTCTGCAAGGGAATCTCTGAACTACACACCTTGTTTGTGCCACATGAAAGGATGATGTAGAAATTCCAACTATTGGATTTCAGGGGAATAGTTTGGGTGGATCATATATCTAATCTTAGACTCAATCCAATCATACAACTCCATGTATGTCCTTGCATAGTGGCACCTGCTTGGTGGTCTCTGTGCCCTCTTCATAGTGCTGAATTTTCCAATGCTTCGTTTTGCCTCCTGACAATTACATTTTGGCTGAAACTTGACACCTGAGCAGGGGACTTGGGTTCTACCCATCCACAATTTGTGCCCTGTCAGAGGCTCAGAGCTGCCACATGGCAGATATTTGAGCTGCCTAGAAAAACCCTTCTAAGCACTCCACCTGGATATATTCACGGCATAAATAAAATGTATCACATTCAGTCGGTTATACTCCTCAACCTTGTTTTTTTATTACTGTTACGAAGATTCTATTTGCTCACTAATAACTAAAAAGATGTGATTTCCGAGCAGGCTGAGTTTGATCCTATCAGATGGCTGGATAGATCATTGATACGTCTATGTTCTAGGTTTGGTGATTTCCAGAAAGACAGTCCATCTTCTTTCAGCTTATCACCCCGGTTTTCAATATTTCCACAGTTCATGTTTCATTTGCGGCGTTCTCAGTTTGTTCAGGTATATTATAATGTTACTCTGTTTTTCTTTCTTAATCGGGCTTGTTTTAAAAGTAGTATCATGCTTATCCTTAAAGCTTGCAATTATTAATGTGGTTGTTACATTTGCTACAGGTCTTCAACAATAGCCCAGATGAAACTGCTTATTTCAGAATGATCCTAAACAGGGAAAATGTGGCGAATTCAGTTGTTATGATTCAGCCATCCTTAATATCTTACTCCTTCCATTCAGGTCCAGAACCAGTGCTCCTTGATGTGGCTGCAGTTTCTGCTGACAGGATCCTACTTTTGGATGCCTATTTTACTGTTGTTATATTTCATGGGGCTACTATTGCTCAATGGAGAAATGCTGGATACCAAAATCAGAAAGAACATGAGGTAAATATGTATTTGGCATGCAAGGTGGACTTTAGTACTAATTTAGCCATTGCATTTTTTGGGTATGGTCATGATGCAAGCATTCCAATTTGATTGGGCTTGAATAGGTTTAATTTTGAGTGGCCAATGAGTTATATGTAGGGATGTAAGTAAATAGTTGAAAATCCCTATTCGATTTGCATCTATATCCGTTTAGGGGTATCCAGATACAAATTCAGATAGTACAGAACATAATCGATCTGATTTATATTGATATCCAACTAATAACAAAAAATTAAGTAGCTAATGATCTTGAGGGTTCTTGAAGAGTTGACAAGTTCTAGAGAATAAGGAAAAGAGAATCATGAGACTAAGACAACTAAGAGACGTGGACAGAAAGCTTATCGTATCTATTGGGGGGAGGATGGTCCAATCAGGGATGTAAACAGATAGTCAAAAGTCCGGATTCGATTTGCATTCATATCCATTTAGGGGTATCCGTATCTGCTTAGGGGTATCTGGATACGGTCACATCAGGACTGTATTCGATCCATTTACATCCCTAGTTATATGGGTTTTGGAATTTTAAATAATGATATTTATTGTAAATGGGCCAACTTTATAAGCCCTTATTATGGGGTTAGTGAATCTATACAGGATTAGGTGTTAGGTGTTAGTTCTTAGTTCTATTTTGGGTTTTAGAAGATTTGTGTTAATATTTAGTTTCCATTTATGAGTTCATGTTACTTTTAGGAGTGTCTATTTTTTTGTTTTCTTAGTCATCAAGTCTATGGAATTTAGAAAAGTTCCCGAATATTTTCATTGTTAGAAATAGAAGGTTAGGCTTTTATTTGTCTATAAACAAGTGGACTGATTAGGCATGTAATGCAAGTGGTATTAGATGATTGAATGACATTTTGAAGGATGCAGTCGATTGTTTATGGGTAAAGTCCCAGGTTCATGGCCTGGCTGATAATTTTTCCTATTTACTGCTGTTATTCCAACTCCTTTGTACAGTTTGTTCTTTACTTTGCTCCTGTTCATTAGTTCTTGAAGTTCTAATTCTGCAGTTTACTTACACCCCCTTTCCAACCCCTGCAGGTACCCTGTTCCACACTCCAGTTCCCGAATCCTGAAATCCATCGTCTCTCTCTCTTTCAATCCTTTTATGTTTTCCCTGAGATTTTATCCCTAATCCCTTCAGTCCATTACCTGTGGATCCACCAGCAAACCCCATTTTCAGAGCCTTCTCCATACCTATCTAATGGGTTATTCTAAATCACCTAAGGATTAGGATATCAAAAACCTCAAGAAAACCAGAATCGCAGGAATAGGGCCCTACTAGAAATCAGGAGAAATTCAATAACTAAAGAAAAACAGATCAGATTGGGCCAATTCCTTGCTTGATTGGCCTATTTGTCCAGAGGAATATATCAAGCAAATTTGTTTCAATTCTGATGATTAGATTTTCAGGAACTAAGAGTCATAGTGAGAGTTGGACTCTTGAAGCGCAGAAAACATATAATTTGATATGTAGTTAATTAGGGAGTTCGGAACATAATCAATTAGTGGATTGGTTTGATGATTAAATAAACTGTAAACAGAAATCCTTAACTGATATCCACCGATCTCTATCACTTAACATAACAGCGGAAGTCTTATCTTTAAACATAAGTCAAATATAAAAGGGGAATCCATTAGGTGGATCTCGACCTCTGGTGGCAAAATGAAATAATCTAAAGCATTATCCATTACATAATACGTTCTAAAGATAAATTAATTTGGTACATTTATCCAATATAGAGTAACATAAAAGTAAAGTAACATAATTTTGTGCACCTTCAAATGGCCCTAGGCTGGGTTGTGCTCGTCATTTCACATAAAAAAAATCTACTATGGGGTGAGCTATAAAGCTCAGTGAGAAAGTACATCTATTGTAAGCACATAAAACAATCAATCAAGCATTTCATGCATAGTTGTCAAGGCGCTAAGGCGAACCAAGGCGTTGGAGGCCTGACGGGGGGCCTAGGCGACGCCTTGACAACTATGATTTCATGAATGGTACATGGATACATTACATCATTTGCATGGTATTTCATAATATGCATAAACATAGTACATTATCATATGTAGGTCTTTTTTATGCGTAGTTTATTTGCATTCATATCTTAGATGTGAAGGCGTCACCTAGGCGTCCAAGCAGCTTGGTAGTGCTTCATAAAATAGGCCGCCCTGGTTGCCTAGGGTGTCTGTCAGGCCTCCAACGCCTTGGTTCACCTTTGTGCATCGCCCTTTGACAACTATGATTCATATTGTTCTTTTCATTCTCTTTTCGGTTCTGTACTCTAGGCTCAACAAGTCTCCACTGTCTTTTGGCTCACTGTTGCTGTTCCATCGATCTTTTGCCTTACAGTGCCTTCTATGCTTCTTTCCCTTCATACATTACCTTATTTTCATTACTTCTCTCTTTCTATTTATTATTCTAGACTCAACAGATCTCTACTGTCTTTTGGTTCACCAATGCCGTTACACTGATCTTTTGCCTCATAGTGCCTCTTGTTTCTTGCCCTTCATATTTTACCTTTCTTTCGTTACTTTTACCCTTTACATTCATACTCTAGACTCAATGGAGCTCCGCTGTCTTTTGGCTCTCTAATGTACAATGGTCTTTTGCCTCACAGTTCCTCTTGCCCTTCATACTTTTCCTTTACTGTCATTACGTTTCACATTTCATGACTTTTCAATGAGGTCGCATGCATACATGGCATATGATTCAGTTCTATTCATGGCATAATGAAATTCATATCATTCTAACGTATGACAAAACAATCCACATAATTCAACATTTCTTTTTGATAAGCTAACACATAATTCAACATTACATTCACATAACAATTGTCACAGATCAAATCATGTATTCTGTCATGTTATTTAAATCTAAACAGTACAATTCAAAGCATACAACAATAGCATACAAGAGTAGCCTTCAATAGATGTAAATCTCTCACCTTGTTCCTCATTTGAAATTGTCCCACTTGGTCTGTTCGACACACTTATAAAATTCCCTACGTTACAATAACTTACTTGTTAGATTAGTTCTTAAGCATTCCTTGCACTTCTTTTACATGAAATAGGGTCCATAACATAGCGATAATTTTTAAGTAGGTCAATGAAGCGGGACCCATGATCGTAAGACCCTAATTGGTCTACGAATGGGTAGAGATGTAAACGGATCGAATTTGAATTGAATACACTACTATTTGGATTCAAATTGGATTCCTAATTACCAAATCTGAATCTGATCCGAAATTCGAACCTTCAATTACTCCATTGATGCTTTTCAACACATTCACAGTAATAATCAGATTAAGTTTAAAGGAGAACTCCAGATTCAGATTTGAAGGAGAAATTCAAATTTAAAAAAAAAAAAAAAAAAGAGTTACAAGATGAGAACTCGAGATTCAGATCTTAGAGGAGGAGAAATTCAAATTAAAAAATAGTGTTACAGTTAAGTGTCCTTCGTCTTCTTTTTTCTTCTTCTTTGTGGCTCTAGATTTTTTCTCTCATTGAGTTAAAGGTAAGAGATTAGTGACAATCAACCCAAACTCCCAAAGCATGAAGTACAGTCTTTCTTTGTGGAGAGTAGATCTAGGTCCATCCTTTGCTCCATCCTCTTCCTCCGATTACGAAAGCCCTAGAACCCTTGTGGCCATGACAGAGGTCCCTCTTCACTCCAGCCTCTTCCGCCGATTAAGAAAACTCCAAAAACTCTTACGGCTCCAGTCTCAGTGGAAGAGAAAGATTAGGGATTTCAGCCGATTAAGAAAACCCTAAAATCTCTTGCGACTCATGTCTCGGTTGAATAGAAAGATCAGGATTTCTTTTGTTGAAAGATAAAAGTAATGGATGTCCCTTCCCAAGAGAAAAAAACAGGAAACGTGTTGTTTCCAACTTGTACAGCTGATCCTTTTCATTGTTTTAATATCTTTTTTCATTTATTCTAAAGTTACTTCTAATCCGCGCACTAATGAATTATTTTAATATTAAAATTTAACCGACCTTAAGATAACGATAAATGTACATTTAAATGGAGCGGATTATATCCGATCCATAATGAGTGAAATCCGAATTCGCATCCAAATCCGATTTCAACTATCCGAATTTGAATTCGAATCCTCGGATCCCCCTTAACGGATGTGAATTCGAATTGGATCCGGATTTTCGGCTATCTATTTACTTCCTTACTAATGGGTCCACTCAGAGAATATAAGGCTTGAGGAAGAGGGTAGATGGCAGTTGTGTAATATAAGAGGTAGACCAATGCTTCAATAGAGGGTTAACAATAGACGGGACAGAGAAGGAATTAGTTGTGAAGTTGTTAGGATAAAACTTGGAAAGGAATATTAAGAAGGGACAAAATGTAATTGATTTGGAAGGAAAGGGTATTTTTAGAAGGACATCATATGGGTTTTCTTCTTCCTTAGAAATCTACGGTAGATGCAAAGAAATGGTGACCAGATTTGGGAGAATTGGTGGAACTCTCCTTAATAACTCCCAATTGAGTTGGAATTCTATACCAGTTACCTAACCCCATGTTCTATGAAGCCCAAACAATGTATGATCGATGTGTTTTGCTCATCTCTTTGTAGCTTGTATTTATAGAAAATAGAAACCAACTATTAGATAGAATCTAGGACTACAAGTCAGAGTCCTAGTTACAAACTAAAGACAAAGTAAACTCAAAATAGGAAAAGGAAACTAACAAGCCTTATTGGTAAATGTCACTAATAAATTAATTAGGAGTCCATATTACTAATAAGAGTCCAAGTCCTAGAAACTAGCACCAATTACTTTGACTAAGTCAAAGCACTGTATGTTACAATTTTTTACGCTAACACCCCCCTCAAGCTATAGCGTGAGGGAATGTGAGAGCTTCAGCTTAAAACAATGTTGCAGCGGAAACAACAGTTGTAGTAATAGGAGCAGTAACAATTGTAGTGGTAGCAATAATAGTAGTAGTAGCAGAACAATATAGGTCATTGTGAACCAAGTAGTAACAGCATAGTATAAGTCACTGTGAACCAAGTAGTAGTAGTAACAGCACAGTATAAGTCACTGTGAACCAAGTAATAACAGCACAACAGTTGTAGTAGTAGGAACAGTAGCAATTGTAGTGGTAGCAATAATAGTAGTTGTAGCAGCACAATATAGATCATTGTGAACCAAGTAGTAACAGCATAGTATATGCCACTGTGAACCAAGTAGTAGTAGTAGCAGCACAGTATAGGTCACTGTGAACCATGTAATAACAGCACAATATAGGTCACTGTGAACCAAGTAGTAACAGCACAGTATATAGGTCATTGTGAACCAAGTAATAGTAATAGTAGCAAGGTTTAAAATCTCGGGTTTCGGAGGAGTCTCGGCCTCCTCCGAAACCGAGATCTCGGCGAGATCTCGCCGAGACAGTGTATTTTCCGAGACAGCTTAAAAAGGCTGTCTCGGTGGCCAAAATGCATTTTTAGGTCTCCAACTTCAAGGGAACCTCATTTTTACATACATAAACACATTAGAGTATAAAATTGTAAAAATAATGACTCTTTGTGGTTGTTTGGGTTTACACCCATGTTTTGACAACAACGCGAAGTCCGTTATAAATTTAGGTTAATATTAGCATTATATTCAATCAAATATGGCAAATGAGACAATAACATAATGCATAGGGAAAGAGAAACAAAATAACACTTCATTATAAATCATTACATCATAGTTCAAATATTCAATATTGAATGATCACGTAGTCCCCCGTGCCCATAGTCCACAATTCCACAACCTCACCCGGATACAATGTCTAGTAATACGTAGAGTGTCGTGGATGATCCATCCTACTATCATCATATATCCGGGAAAGTTGTCGACGCAAATTGTCTTCCAATTGAGCAACATAATCTTCCCATGACATTCTTGATGCAAAGTAGTTCCGTAGTCTTGCACATGATTCATAAATATAACATCGGCTGTCCGAAGGATACCTATCTTTGGGAAGAATGGAAACCAAGTAGTACCGTGCATAGACTCTTGTGGAAGTCCGATGGAACGGAATAGAGTTGGTTGACCACTCGGGTTACAAGAATCCCCGCAGTCAAGCACCACCCGTGCAAGTTAAAAGTCCAAACAAAGAAAGATGGAGGAAGAAATGAAAAACCATGAAAAAACTAAGAAAAAGAGGAAGGAGCAATCTCCACCGAGAACAGCCTCTCTTTTATAAAAGAGAAAAAAAAAAAGAAGCAAAAAGCATGTTCTCGCCGAGATCTCGCGAGAATTAGCGAGATTAACCGAGAATGCCGAGATCTCGCCGTGATCTCGGCGAGATCTCGGCGAGAACATGTAAATGCCGAGACGAAAAGGGTTATCGACCCTATTTTCGTCTCGGTTAGTAGCGAAATTGGCGAAATCGGCGAGATCTCTCGCTCTCGCCGAGATTTTATTCCATGAATAGTAGTAGCACAGTATAAATCATTGTGAACCAAATAGTAGTAGCAGTACAATATAGATCATTATGAACCAAGTAGTAGTAGCAGTAGTAGAAGCAATAATAGTGGTTGCTGCACACCTAACGGAGAACCGTAAACGACTCTCAAAACGGAAGCCCAGGGGATTGATCTTATACCATATAACAAAATAGAAAAATAAGAGAAGATGGAGAGAATCGATATGTTTTGCTCCTCTCTTTGTTGCTTGTATTTATAGAATATAAAAAACAACTAGATAGGATCTAGGGTTCTACAAGTTAAGAGTCCTAGTTACAAACTAAAGACAAAGTAAACTCAAAATAGGAAAGGAAAACTAACAAGCCTAATTGATAAAGAAAACTAATAAAGTAAAATAATAAACTAATTAGGAGTCCATATATTAATAGGAATCCAAGTCCTGAAAACTAGCACTATCTACTTTGACTAGGTTAAAGTAGTGTATGGCTACAATTTTATTGCGCTAACAAAACCCAAACAATGTAGGATCAAAACAACAAGTAATAATCAATTAAATAATGCTGGGACAAAATCTGGCAGTGGTGGCATGATCAATTGAGTTGTGCAGGTTTTCAGTAAGTTCCAAACAAGGTCTAACATGAATCATAATTAATGATTTAACAACAACTGAAACCTCATGCAATAGATAGAAACGAAACCCAAAAAGTAACTCAGAAAGTTCAAGAATTCAAGATTGAGGTTTGTAGTAGTAGTAGTAGCACAGTATTAGTCATTGCAAATCAAGTAGTTGTAGTTTGCAGCAGTAGTTGTAGTAGTAGTAGTAGGTTGCACCAAATCGTAGGAGGCAGCAATAGGGTAGTGGTTCAGCAGTAAATTAGGAGCAGCAGGACATCAGTGGCACATCAATACATCAAGAGTAGTAGTATATCAGCGATAGGGAGGAGTTTCTCGATCAGCAGTACCCCAGAAGCAGTAGCTCATCAGCATGATACCAAGAAGGGCTTGCGGCATCAATGGGGCTATAGTACATTAGCAGCAGTTCAGTAGAAGCAGCAATAGTGGTGGCTGCACACCTAATGGGTAACTTTGAACGACACGAAAAATGGCAGATCAGATCAACCTTGCTTTGATACCATGCAACAAATAGAAAATTAAGAGAAGATGGAGAGAATCGATGTGTCCTGCTCTTCTCCTTGTAGCTTGTATTTATAGAAAATAGAAAATAACTATTAGATAGGATCTAGGATTCTATAAATCAGAGTCCTAGTCACAAACTAAAGATAAAGTAAACTCAAAACAAGAAAGAAAACTAACATGCTTAATTGGTAAAGCAAATTAATAAAACAAACTAATAAACTAATTAGGAGTCTATATACTAATAGGAGTCTAAGTCCTAGAAACTAGCACTAACTACTTTGACTCTTTGACTCAGTCAAAGTAGTGTACGGTTACAATTTATTACGCTAACAAGCTTCACTAACCATATCTGAGTTAACAAACTTCAATTGAATTTCCCAATGGACTGATCTTCCTCTTTCACGACCATGAACAGACAATGCAAAATCTCAGATTCCTTCTGCCCTTTCAAAGAGCAAACTTGAACAATAGCAGGCAGCGGAGATCGTGCATCATCTTTTTCTTTTTAGTTTCTGCAACTCCTTTGGATAAAGAGATCCTCACGAACAAGGTTGCTGCAGTAGTTGAGACTTGAGAGACATCTCCTTGAACTTCAGTTTCGGCAACATAAATAAAGAGACAAATCTTCATGAATAGCAAGTATAGCAGCCTCCTTTCTTCTTTGTTCTTCAAGCCTCAATGAGAGAATAACAAGGTATCGTCAAGAATAAGTTGCGGCAACCCAGTATGCTCTCCCCAGTTTTCTAAAAAGTAGTTTTTCTTTTTTCTTAAACCCCCATCAACGCATTCTAAGCCCTCACCCTCACAGAAAGGTCGCAACCAATTGATTCTCATCCTCTCTCTCTCTCTCTCTCTCTCTCTCTCTTCACAGTCCAAAACGTGGCCAACTCGTACCCCCTTTTCTCTTCTATAAGCGGCCACACTAATTCTAAATCCCAAGATAAAACTGAAAAGAGAAAGCAATCCTCGTTAAATAAAGCTCCTCTTACTGGCCATCCAATTCTTAACCATTTGGAATTTAAAGACTAAATACCCTTCACAATGGGGTAGCTTCTCAATTTCCCTTCTATCCCTTGCTACCTCATCACAAATCCACCAACCCTACTCTCCCTTCTTCTCTTAACATGACTCCATAACCCATGTTCTCATCTTTTATATAAGAGAATAAAATTACCCCCCCCCCCTCCCCCCCCCCTCCCCCTCCCCCTACTTAGTTTAATGAAGTCAAAATGGAGTCACCGCCTCATCCTTTAGTTTTTACTTACGTACTTATGTTCCATTGCTTTTGAGGTTATCCTTTAGATACAAATCAGTCCGAAACTTGGTTTTGAACCATCCAACTAGCCTTTTATAGATCCAAAACCAAGTCTGTTACTAGGTGGAACCACCATCTCAAGCTACTCACAATGCAAATCAATTCGGGTGTACCGGTCTATCCATTTGCTGACATGGCCGAACCCGCATGCGTGAACCATTCAAAGTACTAGCTGATCAACCTTTGAACCAATCAGTCACCCATTATCTTAAACCAGCGCTCCTAATCTGGGTCAACTATTTTATGTTCAAAGCCAATTGAAAAAGCCCACTAATCATGACACTTTGTCAAACCGATTCTGAACTAAATAGGAGTATTTTCTAGTTTCGACTGGACTAGAAGGTCTTCACAAAAAAATCCCAACAGCTGTATTTTGTAAGCTTCCAATGCCCTTGCCCCGTCAACCTTGTGGGTCCACCAAAAGATCCTCCAAGTCAATTCAGCCCCTCTTGAGCCATTCTTTGGTAAAAAATGGTTCATTCTTGAACCAAACTAACACTAAACATATGACATACCAAATACCATCATATACAATTAATCTCACATGTAATACAATAAAATATTTAAAATAGGTATAATTACACGTAAAATATACACACTCACATTCATGAACATACATGCCTACACATACACACACTTCAATAGTTATAACTTAAAAAGTAATTAAATGCTTACCTATAGGGTTGAAATTTACGAAATTACTCCTTAAGCACCTGTTAAAGTTCAAATATTTTTAATTAGTCCAGGACCCTTGGTTCGGGGTATTTGGGGGGGGGGGGTAAAAAACTCCACCCTGCTGAAGCTACCTCATAATTGTCTAGCATTGTGCTCCTCTCCTAAAGTGCAGAACACAGCCATAAGAATGCACCTAGACTCATGGGACAATGTCAGATTAGGTAATCAGATCATGCATAGGGTAGAAGATGTGAGAGAGAAAGGTGAAGAAAAGAGGAAACTGAGAGAATAGAAAGGGGAAAGTTGTGATTGATGGGAGGTAGAATTACTCCCCAGAGATAAACTTTATTATAATAAAAAGAAATAAGTGAAAGTACAATTATACCTTTACACCTTTAACCACATAATTGTAATTAATGAAAGTAAATGCCTAAACTGCCCCAAAGGGTAGCTCAGTTGGTAAAGGCCAACACCTCGAAGAGGTCATGAGTTCAACTTTTCTTGGTGCCTACCAACCCAAAAAAAAAACTCAAATTTCCTCCTTTTATAAAGAGATCAGCAGTGATATCATTAAGCAGAGAATAAAGTAGAGAACCATTTCAGATGTAACAAATTTTAGGAAATGTTCCTCTATTCTTGAAGCAAAGGAACAATACAGGAACAAATGGTCAGTTCTTCATATATAATCACATGATAAGACATACTGTGGGAGGACAGAATAGCCTGGGTGCTCCTGCTACAAATCATAAAATATTAAACCTTTTTGTGAACAACCTCTCAGTAATCCTTTCATTTTTGGGCATTTTGACACTGCTGACTTTGTGAGGGAAGGTTTTCCTTGGAATATCTAGAAATACGTCTTGATGAGACCTAAGAGGTTATGAATTTCAAAATCACATCTTACCCTGTGTTGAATTTTTTGAGAAATATATGACGGCTGCCTTCACTACTCCCATGATTCTACACCTACACTCCATCCATCAATACCCTTGTTAATGCTACCTGACCATCAACTGTTCATGATTTGGTCGTAATTCCATCCTTCCAAGTCTCAAAACTAGTGACTTTTGCTTTCAACTGATCTCTGTCAATATGCTCTGTCCCAAGATTATTTTTTACTGGTTTTAGAACATGTAAAATGAAATGTTTCCAATTTAGGAGGACACAATAGCCTGGGTGCTCCTGCTACAAATTATAAAATGTTAAACCTTTTTGTGAACAACCTCTCAGTAAGCCTTCATTTTTGGCATTTTGACACTATTGACTTTGTGAGGGTAGGTTTTCCGTCGAATATCTAGGAATACGTCTTGATGAGGGTAAGAGGCTATGAATTTCAAAATCACTTCTTACAGTGTTGAATTTTTTTTTGAGAAATATATGATGGCTGCTTTTGCTACTCCCAAGATTCTACACCTACACTCCATCCATCAATTCCCTTGTTAATGCTACCTGACCATCAACTGTTCGTGATTTCGTGGTATAGTTCCATCCCTCTTCCAAGTGTCAAAACTAGTAACTTTTGCTTTCAATTGATCTCTATCAATATGCTATGTCCAAATGAAATGTTTTTCAATTTGGTTTACTTGTTTCAACCCTCAAATGTGTGGAAATTAGGTTCTTGTATTGATATTTGGGGGTCAATATTGTATAGGTATTTGCCCAGTTGCTGCAAGCTCCTCGTGATGATGTAGATGCTATATGCAAAGAACGTTTTCCAGTGCCTCGCTTGGTAATTTGTGATCAACATGGCTCCCAGGTTATTTCTTCACTCTATTTTCATTCCGTGAAAGTTTTATTTATCAAAATGATCATCCATAGGTTATCTTCCTCCATGTTTATGGTTTAAGGAAAGGTATGGCCTTTGCTATAGTGGAACGATATTAGGATTTGTTTAGCTGGTCCTTGGTAATTGGAAGGTTGTTTAATTTTTATTTTTTTTTTTATTTTTTATTTTTTTTTTGGTCTACCTGTATATCTGTCTGTGGGACTTTGACTATAACCACTTAGAGTTACAAGGGAGAAAGAGGTTTGGGAGAGGGGTGCCTTAAGGCACAAGGTGAAGATAGGAGAATCAAACCCTTGACCTCCTGGGTGCCTGCATTCTACTGGTGGGACAGCAATCAAGTAAACAGTTGTCTTCGTGTTTGGTAAACTTGAGGTGATCCTCCTCATTTCTGCCGAACAACCAATCTCTGTGCCAAGTCTAACACAATGGCTCATAGATGTTTCCTAAGACATTAAAAACCTATAATTTTTTTAATCTTTAAGATTAACACTTTTCTTAGCAGTCTTTATTCAAGCACCTTTATATTTGAACATGATTAAAGCAGCCCAATTGTCTGTTCTTAGCAGTCTTTACTCAAGCACCTTTATATTTGAACATGATTAAAGCAGCCCAATTGTCTGCTTTGCAAGTGGTGGAAACCTTGAAAGAGGTGATCTGCTGCCTGCTTGTATAGTAGTAGTTCAACAGGTAAAAGTTTCAGGAATACTTAAATAGCACTTTGTAATGGTTCTGCTAAGAAAGTTGTGCAATTTCCCAAAATTGTGGTCTCTACTAGAGAATTTCTGGAGGCCGGAGTCTTTGAAGTACTATTATGAAGCTGCATCTTGAGTTGTACGCATCCAAGAATAAATAATTTGTGACTCACTGCTGTTGTACTTTTTCTTAGTCAAATTTGGTTGTTTTGCTGTCAGAAGAAGTGATTCATCTATCTAGTATCTAGTAGGTTCTGTTTGTCTAAAAGGAAAATACTTGACCGAACTTCTACTACAAGCAAAAGTATATTTTATAGGTTTGGAAAGGAACAGAACTATTTCACCGGAATGTGATACTAAAATTTGGAAAACAGCTTCCAATTTAACTTTCTGGATGATGTTTTCCGGTAAAAGTAGTACCCTCGTGCATGATTCAATTGCCACCTATGGATGACACACAAGCCCATCATATGGCTAGATTCTTTACCTCCCTCAATCATGCAAAAATATGATTCTTTGCCGTGTACAATCACCCCCCCCCCCCAAAAAAAAAAGCGGGTTTTGGGGGGGGGGGGGCAATGAAACCTTTTTTGGACACAGATCGTAGACATCTTTTACTTTGTGATGCAACTAAGCTCTTATGGTCTTCTCTTACAAGGCAAGATGGATAAACTGAGTAGTTGGGCTTATCAATAAAGTCCAACTGCTGGCAGATACCAGAAGCCATGGGTATAATATATACATAGTTAATTCCTTGACATGTCTTGGCTTCTGATTCTGCATGGGTTTCCATGCAACATGGGTGGGGCCTATAAAATATTAAGCATACCAGCCACTAAATTGCATTATTTGGACAGCTCTTAATCTATTGTTTTTGCAATTCCGTATATCTTCTTTTCTTTCCTTTTCATTCTCTTTTGAGATTGAGGTGCATGTGTTGTTTATGTATTACAATCTTATGATTAATGCAGGCCCGCTTTCTGTTGGCAAAATTGAATCCCTCAGCCACGTACAACTCCAGTTCTGCTCCACCAGGAGGAGATATTATCTTCACAGATGATGTCAGCTTTGAGGTCTTCTTGGATCATCTCCAAAGGCTGGCAGTTCAACAATAATTTGTTACAACAAGAAGGCCTCTAGTTTTGTAAAATTTCATCTTACTTTTTTGTACAGTAAGACGGAGAATTATCCTTCTTGCTTTGGCTGCAATTTGTAATCTTCAAAATTTCACTTCTAGTTTAGTTTCTGGGCTTCATTGTTTGTACAAATACTTGTTTATGTTGGACTCTTAACATCCTCCATTCTCAAAATTTTGTTGTTCGCCCCCAATTATTTTTTCTTTATTCCATTATTTACAATGGCCTGGAGAAGGCACTATTCTTTGGCTTTAACCTGAACCTCCGCCATCTTCTACCTGTTAACATGTTTTATTGTTTTTATAGATTAGTATATTTAGTAGTTGCATCTCCAGGATTGAGCAATGATCCAACAGGGACCAAGTGATTGTATTTGCCATGAGTCTGCTGTTCTGACATAGGGTCGGTATAACAACACTCCGACCAACGTTGGACACCAAGGGTTCAAGATATCTGCCGATGTTAAAACCGATCTGATACTGATTTGAATTGGTTCTGCTTTCAATGGATGACTGACATGTGACCGACACAAATTAAAAAATAAAAATTAAATGTATCAGATCGGTATTGATCATGGCGGATATTGATCATGACTGAAACTGATATGAATGGATTGATCTTGTCGATATGATTTGATAACTAAAATCATGTTGGACACTCCTGGCGGTGTAATAGCCCTTTGACATCTATGTTTCCTAATTCTTTTTATTTTATTTTTTGGGTAAAAATCTTTCCTAATTCTTTACATTGAGAAATTGTTAACGTGAGGATGTTTAGATCGATGTTTGGCAAAATAGGAAGGATGTGTTAAAGAATTTTGAGCTGATTTGGGAGTAGTGTCGATACATGATAAGTTCCAAGAAAATCATTTGAAATGGTAAGATAATTTACAATGGGAGCCTTTATATGCCTATAGTATGGAGGAGTGATTTGATTAAGATCAATTGATGTAAAAGAGTCAAGAACAAACTTAAGATGAATCTAGGTGAAGTGGTGAAGGAAAGACATGTATAGTTTAAATCTTGTTTCAAGCATGGCCTATAACAGAATTGATTGGAGGATAAAAATCAATATAGTCAATTTTATTTAGATGGAATAAGGATTTGTTATTAAATTTTTTTTTTTTGTTAACATGAAACAAAGTTTTTGACTGATGGTCAGTGCTCTTGATTCTCCATATTAAAAATAAAATTGACATGAGATCAACTCTTTGATTGATCTCCAGGTCCTTGGTCTACAATACGAAAGGCAAATTCATTCTCCTTGCCCCACTTTGATAAGCCCACCCTAATTGTGTCACATGGATACATGATATGACTTACAACTATTGGATAGAGGTCACGGTCTAGATGGTCTAGATTAACTTTGGGCCGATTTCCAACCAAATTCAATCAAATCTTATTTTTGTGTATATCCATGCAAACCTTTTGCATTCAAAGCACTATATTTTATATGTAAGTCGCGATTGTGCACTCTTTTTTATTTGGGTAGGTAGAGCTCTAAAGAGAATTGAACTCATGATCTCTTCATTTTGAGGTGTTGGCTTTTTTGCTAACATTCTATCCCCTTGGGGTCGATTTGTGCACTCTTCCATTGTCTTGATTCTTCATATTTCTTTTAGAGATGAGTGACAAACTCTATTTGAAATAAAATTTGAAATATGAGTGGGAGGCCCTAAGGTCTCTTGTCTACAAAATTTCCGCCCCCACCTCAAGATAAAACTTGGATACGACCGTGGGATTAGCCTTCACCAGTTCTAATATTTGAATTGAATTGGTTGGAATCAATTTAGAATTAGTCCTAATCATAGAAAATGAAATTGGGAAGAAGCAAAGACTTCCACATATCTTTGGTTTCTTTTGGAATTTTTTTATTCAAAAATCTTATGAATCAACTTACAAGAGAAGTATCATTGATTTTTTGCAATTTTTAATGACTAAAAGAGAGGCAGGCAGGCAGCAGCAAAAATGAAGCTTTGAGTACATTCATGGCCAATCCAAAACAAGGTTTGGAAATTATGCATAATCAAAATCAGTGTTGGTTGAATCTGATTCCAATTGAACGCTTCCTCCATTCCGATCCGATATTTGAAGATGCCCCATCTCCTTGTGGTTTCTGGAAGATGGATTTGACGAAAGAATTATGGCAGCAAGCATGGGGCTCTTAAGGTACAGAAAGATAAAAGATTTGTGTATGTTGTAGATTTTGAACTAGTCTTTAGTTTACCTCAAGGGTGTACGTAGCTCCAGGTGGTAAAAACTTTTAAATTAAATAGGAAAAATATCTGCCACACTCCTATAGGTATTTTAATTTTACCCATCCATCATCGTTTTACGATAATATTCCTAACACCCCTTAAGACACTCAAACCTTGTTTTGTTTAGATGCTTAAATGACTTTTTTTACCCTCAATACTTTTAATTTCATTTTTATATTTTCTTTTTGAGGTTTTTTTACATTTTTTTATTTTCTTTTTTAAATTCCGTTTCTAATTTCCTTTTTCCGGTGATGTTCTGTTCTTCTCCAGTTCTTCTCCGGCTAAATCAGAAAGTGGATGGACGAGTCCACTCTGTTGGCGTCTCGGCTAAGGCAACACCATTCTTCAAATTCCCGACTTCTTATCGATCGATCTCACAACGATGTTGTCGATGTGTTGTGTGGGCTTGATCAATTACCTAACCAGTTGTTAAGTGAGAGTTCAATTACTGATTTGACCGGTTCAGGTCCGATTCGTCACTGGTTAGAGACTATCAACCCGGTCCACTGTGGGAATGGTTCTGGGTTAGGGATAGTATTATAAATACTATGGTTAGGGTCATCGCAGACATTGATTTTTTATCTCTCTATTGTTTCCATACGCACGGAGGCAAAAGAGATCCCAAGATGCTATGGAAGATTCAAATCGAGGCATTCAACCTACAGGAAATGATCGAAAATCAATCTACAGCAATTGGTATGTGTTCTATCATCTCTTTTATTGTTCATTGTATTCTAGTAATATGTGTAGTGGATTTGTTAGGGTTCATGAAAAATCCCATGGGAAAATCTTAACTTGCATTAAAAATTCTAACAATTGATATCAGAGCCACCCACACAGAGCTAGGATCGTAGGTAAGGGAAAGTTAAGATGGTATGACTGATTGAATTGAAAATGGAGAGATTTTTCTCCATAATTTTTTCCCACGAAACTGTAAAAGTTTAAAACCCTTTAAAAAAATTTCAGACTAGTGAAATTCAAAATAAATCATACCAGCTTGTGGTACATTGAAAGACAAGTCGACCGACACAAAGTTGGTCGACGGAGGTGGCCGGACGCACCCTCACGCGCCGCCTGAAAAAGCACATGAGATCTACGTGCAGGCAGTTAAAAAAAAATCTGACGGCGTCAAGTCATCGTCGTGTCTACTCGGCGCCAAATCGTAAACCCTAATCGGTTTGCTAGGTTGACTCAGCTGAGTCCACCCAGCCTAGGCCTGCCAGGCCCAGACCGGCTCAGCAAGGGCTGGCCCAGCCCAAGCCCAGACCTACCCAGGTCCAGTCCAGACCTGGCAAGCCCAGCCCAGGCCAAGCCAGACCAGCCAAAGCCAGCCCGGCTAGTCAGAACCAGCCCAGGGCTGACCAGCTTGTCCAAGCCCGACCCGAAAACCTGAATGGGTTGACCCGATTATCCGAGTATACTTGACCCAAAAACCTGAATTTTGGCCCATGAACCCGATTGGGTGAACCGAAGTGTTCAGTTTGATTTGGCCAGACCGATTCGATTTGGTTCAGACCGTGGTTCATCCCTGTCCAGATCCTAAGGCCTGTTTGCCTTGCAGCTTTTTGACTGCATTCACAATCTGACTTTAAACTGGATTTGTGGGAGCTAGGAAGGTCTACGATTTGTTCCGTTGGACTTGGATTTCAATGCTCTTCAATCTGAAATATATATTATATTTTGGTACATTGAAAATAGTATTTTTTTAATTTAATGCTATTTTGGAGCTCGATTTACAGTGTTTCTGTTGGTTTTTCTTAATATTCTTGTATCATAATGATTTTTGAGCTAAAGTGCATGTTTATTTAAATGTTTAGACTTATAAAGTTTATTTTTGAAAACATTCATGGTTATATATATCCTACTAGTGCTGTAATTTGAGATTTATTCATATCATGGTGGAACTTGATGGATCCCACCAAAGTGGTATACCTTGTTTTGTCATGATGTGTTCAAATTCAAGCGACTGTATTTGTAAATACTTTACAGAATGATAATATTCATCCAAAGGTGGCATTGTCCCAGTTTATTCAAATTATGATTTGTACATGTTGTGTAAGGATTGGGTGGGACCACCAAAGTGGCAAGCTCATTTCTATCATGATATGTTCAAATCCAATACTTATGCATTTATAGACACAACAAAGAAGGATAGTGCTCACTCAAAGGTGACATTATTAAAATTTTCACTTTTATGGAAGCAGCAAAGAAAGTGGCAAGTTCAGTTCTATCATGATATGCTCAAATCCAATACTTATGCATTTATAGACACAACAAAGAAGGATAGTGCTCACTCAAAAGTGACATTATCAAGATTTTTACTTTTATGGAAGCAGCAAAGAGTGGTATTGTCCACCCAAAGGTGACGATGTCAAAGATCATGTATACTCATGCACATGAATGAAAGATCTTGACTTTAGGAGTTTCAGAAACCCAAAGGTGGTAGAATTTCGAGAATCATTATCCATTCGCATGTTTTGCACAGATAGTAAGAGGACCAGTGCGTTCTCATCTCAAAGGATAAAGGTGTAGTTTCGATTGACTCTACACAGATAGTAAGAGGACCAGTGTGCTCTTGTCCCAAAGGATAAAGGTATAGTTTCGGTTGACTCTACACAGATATTAAGAGGACCAGTGCGCTCTTGTCCTAAAGGATGAGGATGTACTTTCGATTAACTCTTCAAAGGAAATGGACTTGCATATGTTTAATTATTATAAGTTTAACTTATCTTGTGTGTATGTTTGCATAATATCACACATATTAGAGAACATATAATGATCAAACACCTCATGATGCCTGTTATGGTGGCAAGTTCTATGAATTGACATAAAAAATTAAAAACTAGTCTAGGAGTGTTTAACCTAGATATACTCAGTAAAAATTATATTCTGATCTTTAGGAATGTTCAATCTCTAAGATCAGATAAAAGAAAATTCAAATAAGGAACATGAGAAATAGATGTTTAGAGTGAAATCCAAAAAAAATTTTGGTCTTTAAAATAGGGTGGAGAGATGTTGTATTCTCAAGGTTGTCTGTACCAGTTTTGATGGTATAGGATGATATTAGTGTGTGAAAAAAAAAATTTAGAGCTATTAGCCATCACTGATAAGCTCTAAGATATGTGAATCTTTGTAGGTAACTCATTGGAATATTATAGATGATTCATTTAACTTTCACTTCCTCACTTAAACTGCAAAGTTAGATCTTGGTGATCCACAAACCCAGTGGATAGAAGATGAGTTGATTTCCTTTACATTAAGGAAGAAATTTTAAAGAAAAAAGAAAGAAAAAATGCCAATGTCATGATGTGTGAGTCATACTCTGAAAATGCAGTAAGTGAAAGGTAGGGTCTTAAAGAAAGAAAAATAATTTTTTAAGGAATAGTAAGAAACTTTTGACAAGAAAAATGATTTTATGGAGGTACAAAAACTCATAAGGAACATGTGAAAAAGGTTATAACTGGAAGAAAAGTAGGATCATAAAACTTTCAAGTGAGAAGGTGATGGAAATTAGAGACTTAAGTAATAGAAGTAATCCAAACCTATAAGAGTAACAAAAACCTCTTATTTACTCTCTGTAGTGTACTTAGCTATAGAAGTTAGACAATATATCCTAATTTAATCCTTAGCATAGACATTTAGGACTCTTATTTAAAAAAAGACTGTAAAAAGATTGTAAAGAACAGAATTCTAAAAATTCTTAAAGTTAATGACTTGCGTACTTGTAAGGATTGTTTAAGGAGAAGATAACAAGATTAAGAAATATTAAAAGGTATTTACAACAGGAAATTGTTGGATCTTGTGGACATCAAGATTTTATCTAGAAATTCTTGTGATAATCAGTTCATTGGATTTTTTTAATATATTGAAAAGAAAGAAAAATATCTTATTAAAGGATTAAGACTGTTGGATCTGAAAGAGAATGTAAATTGTTAAGGTAGATAGAGTGATATTGATATAGTCCCAATAATTTTAGCCAAATATTTACAAATGCTAAAGCTTATGGCTTAGCATCATGTGGATGACATTCAACAACAAAAGAGTGACAAATAGATATGATCAAGAGAACTCAAGAGTTTATTAACTCCTATAGAGTGATCAATACTGCAGCCTATAGTATTGATAGGGTGCAAAGTAAGTTGGTTTCAAGTTCAAGTTATCTTCTTGATTGAAATTATAAAAGTAACGTGGTTTCATAACACTCGTGGGAGAGTGATTATTTTAGGACATTGAGTTATCATTTTTGGGATATCCACTCATGTCTGAAGGATTCAGTAAGATTCATTGATAATGTTGGTTAGCAGTCACATCCAAAAAATATAAGTTTAATGAGACCACATGAAAATTATTGTGGAACAATTAGTTGAAGTATCAAAAATATATCAAAGTGTAATGAGATAATTGTTGAAACTATCTTCATTTAGGTTGATGCATAGTCAAAATACTAGAGCCAGATAAGGTAATGAAGAGATATACTAGACCATGTAGATCTGTGATTTCATCCAATCACATGTTATACCTCAAAATGGATGTAATGGTATTGGATAAGATGAAGATCCCCAATAGTTTTGAACAAGTTATAAGTAATGAAATTATTTTTGAGTGATTACCAATCATAAATAATGTATTGTTATTTATGAACATCAACGAGATTTGAGATTTTATGCTCTTGTCATGAGCGGTGTACTCATAAGCTCAAAATGAATATATAAAAAAATATATGATTCTAGTGGAATAATTGATTGCTACAAAGAAAAACTTGTAGTGAAGTGAAATCACATAAAGAGAATGAAAAATATAGACTTCAAATCTTTGAGGTCTTAGTTGTGCATTTTATTTTGGAGTTGCATCAGATAGATGTAAAGATCGTTTTGATCAAAGAAAATCTAAAAAAAAAGGTGTTTATAGGCTTTACCCAGAAGGTTTTGAGGTAAAAGAGAAAGAAAATCTATTTTGTAGACTTATAAAGTCAATATGTTGATTAAGCAAGCATCCAAGTAGTGGTACTTGAAGTTTGACAAAGTTGTATCTTTTTTCAACTTTGTTGAGATTGCCATTGATCATTATATATATATAGAGGTCAGTGGGAATGAATTCATTTCCTAGTCATATGTGTTGATGGTTAATCATTGACCAACAGTGACATGGTTTACTTGTTGAAACCAAAGTTTCAATGTCTGATAAATTCGAGATGAAGAATGTGTGAGTAAGTACCTTTGTACTTGACATTGAGTTTCCTCGTGACAGAAAAAATAGAACTCTGAATTTGTCTCAAAGGGTATACGTTATTCGTGTTCTCGAATGATTGAATGTACATGCATAACAGTTAAGTTACATATGCTTAAAACAGTAAAAGAGACAAATTGACAGAGTTATGTTCAATAAATGATGTTGAGAGAGAGCATCTGAAGTACAGAGCTTGGTGTATGCTCAAGATTATGTTAGTTCTCACATAACCTTTGTTTAGAATGTTTTGAAATATTTTTAGTTGGATGCTGGTATAGCTCACTGAACAACGGAAATAGAAGGTCATGCGGTACTTGCAGATGACCAAGGATTATCCACTCATTAGTGACAGTAGTGACACTCTTGGCTATTGTGATGTAGTGTTTGGTGATTGCATTGGTGGCATGAATCCCATCTCAGAGTTTTTGTTATGATGGTAGATGTACCATTTGGGAAAAAATGTAAAGAAGTTTATCCATGCATCACCCTCTTGGTAAGTTAGATTTTATAAGAAAATTTTTCATATACACACCGTTAAGGATTGGAAACCTCATTTAGCTCCACAAGATTACAAAAACCTCATCTAGTACCCAAAAAGTTTGTTCCGTCCATTCCGTTAAAATATTCCTGTTAGTTGCCGACGTAAGATGTGTTGAACATTTTAATGGATGATAATACCCTTTTAGGCTTGTTAAAAGATGAAAATACTCTTTATTCATTTATTACCCAGTTCATTCAAGAAATTTATACTATTTCAACGGTCTTGATTGATGGTAAATAAAATAATATGGTAATATGGTAATCACAAAACCTTAAATCTTTCTTAAACATGCTCAATTTAGAGAACTCATTAGAAAGTCTTTTGTGATCCTTAGAGCCCTTAGAAACCCCGTCGTGGAAGACAAAGATCACCGATGCTGCCATGGAAGACGAAGATCGCGCTCAGCATCCTCTCCGTCGTTACAGACAACCTCCGCCATTCCGATGGCACCATCAACCCCTGGATTCTCAATTTCTTCGAACCCAAAGTACCTACTAACAAGATAGTAGTTAGAGGCGTCAAAACCTCCGACATCACCGTCAATGGCAATCGAAACCTGTGGTTTCGCCTCTTTACGTACACCAACGGAAACCCATGCTGATATCAGTCTCCCAGTCATCGTCTTCTACTACGGCTGAGGATCTCTCTCCTCAGCGTCGATGGTAAAGAAATATTGAAACGCTGACAGAAGTCGATCCATCGATCATGAATCTCTAACAAATTGAAGTTTAGAACAGAATTCAAAGAGAAATCGTTCGACAGATAATACGAAAGAGAAATGCATGTCAAGAGAATGAAAATAAATCAAGAAAAAGAAAGAACTTATTGAGATTTTACTCGTCTTTCACAGAACCAAACTAGACAGAGTACTGGAAGAGATAAGAGCTCAAACGAGCATCAGTGCATAAAAGGTTGGTGATGATGGAAAAAGGACAGGAATACCCTCGCTTTCGAGGTTGGGTTGCTGAATATTAATAATCTTATAGTTTTGTAATATTGCTGGTGTGATTTAGAGGGTGGTTGAGGTTTTCCTTCTCCAAATCGTGAAAAAAGGAGAAGAAATCCAATCGTTAGGGAAAATGCCCACCTCCTAAATGTGGCCTTCGAAGATTCTCTTGCGAGGTGCCACGGAGCCCAACGTTGGCTACCGATATTCGACAATCAAATTCTGTCAATTTCCCTGAAAATTCCCCCTGCCCGAACGCCATGGTGGCGCGGCTAATGGGATTTGATGAGATCCTAGTGGCATCCCCAAATCCGCCACAAAAAAGCGACGGATGTTGTTGGGAGCACTGGAGAATGCGACAAGGATCTCAAATCGTTGAAAAAAATCATTGAATCTATACAATTTTCAGAGCAGTTTAAGTCTCTGCCACCTGCGGTTGATGGCATCGTCGGCGACGGTAGGAACCGAGACACAAGTACAACTAGCCCTAGAAGCATAAAAGCACGTGGGATGCCGATCGGAGATGGGATGCCGCCGTAGATGACAACGCAAAGGGGACCAACGCAGAGGGGTTAGGGTTTGGGTGAGAATGAAAAGGAGAGAAGCATAGTTCCATTACAAAGGTCAAATTAATCATTCATCATATTTTTTTAATTTTTCAATTTTTAATATGAAGGGTAAAACTGTATTTCAATAATTCCTTCAGTTAGTTGGATGTGGTTGATGTTTTTAAAATCTTGTGGGGTTAGATGAGGTTTTCAATCCTTAATGGAGTGTATATGAAAATTTTCTATTTTATAACTATATGCAAAACTAATAAGTAGCATATCTGGTTGAAGAGTTATCTTTCAGACCTGGAAGGTTGTATGTTTTACTTAGGCCTATTGAAATGTGTTGTGACAGTGGTTCAGCTGTGTTGTTCTCAAAGAATAATATGAAATCTAGTAATTCAAAGCATAATAGAGATTGGATTTCAAATCTCTTTAGGTAAGAGAAAAAGATCAAAGAAATTATATCATTATAGAGCACATTCGTTGAACAACTTGATTGTAGATTCTCTGACGAAGGTTTTGTCAATGGGAGTCTTCAAAGGATGGTATGTTTAATATAGAAATGGTTAATTCATTAAATGTGCTTGGTAAGTGATGCGTGTCGAGTGCAATAAAAAATAAATTACTCTACCTATAATGAATAATAATAATAAGCAAAGGTCGATCTACAGAGACTAGTTAATCAAATTGTTTATTTACCAAGAAAAAGGGAGATTTTCTTCTGTAATTTAATTGACAACAAAATTAAGTAACAAAAT
This sequence comes from Protea cynaroides, assembly GCA_028583415.1. Classification (NCBI taxonomy): domain Eukaryota; kingdom Viridiplantae; phylum Streptophyta; class Magnoliopsida; order Proteales; family Proteaceae; genus Protea; species Protea cynaroides. The sequence continues at coordinate 122,979,874 of CM053276.1, forward strand.
TCATTGGAAGATGACGTCGATTCAAGAAAATTTACTCACGACTATAAATTGATCACTGACCTCACACAATAATAATATATATATATTATTCTCTATTCAAATATTTAACCAAGGATTATCAAAAAGCTAGACAATCTTTATCTTTCTTAATTTCATTAATTTGAGCTTAGCACATAATTTAATTCTTATCAATAAATCAACTGGTATTAAACAATCCTCATGAATTTACTGATAGCATTACACTCTCGGAGGGAGTTAAAGATGAACAACAATCTAATAAGCATCAGATTATTTAATTCATTATATGTTTCCTTTAAGCAAGTAACAAAAACTTGTATCATAATTGTTCTGCTTAATTACTATTTTTTCTGAGCACCATAATAATTACGGATTATGGATTCAGGTTAACAATAAATCACATAACTCAATCAATTAATAGGCCTCTTAATAAATTGAATCATGCAATCATTAACTTAAAAAATCAAGAAACACAAATATTTGAATAGAAAAATAATTAGAATTAAGAACAGAGTCTCACAATTTTACTAACCGGATTGAATTCTCCTTGAATCGACTAAAGAACTTAGCTAGACATGATAGAAAAGAAAGACAAAAGAATTAAAACTATCTTCACAATAATTCTTGGATGCTCTATTACGTAGTCTTTACATTACTTAAATAGCCAGAGTAGAGAAGATTAAAACTAGTATGTCAAGAATTGACAACCTTATTACATAGAAATAAAGATTAAACAAAATTCGCTTGCCTAGATTTGATAGAGAATCATTCCATCATTAATCAAATGTCACCTCTAGTTTTATCAATCTTTGTAATATTCCATAGAGGTATATATTCTCCTCAAGATTTCTGACAATCAATCAAATCTTTTCAATAGTAAACCTTCTATGGGTAGTAATCTTCCTTCTCTGGTTTGAATTCAAATCAGTTTTTCAGATCAGATTTTTGGATCACGTTTGATTTCTAGAATTCTTTCCATATTAAAAACATGCATGAAATTCAGAAGATCATTATTGAAAATATCAGAATTTTTTTTATTTTAAATATAAATTACCAATACTTTCCATCAATGTCTTATATATAAGGAATCATCACAAATGAGTACCATAAGACATATAATATGTTAAATATATTAAATATAAGAGAAATAAATATATAAAATTATGAATCCATCAGTTAGTGAGAAACTTTTCTCACATTGATAATGATTTATTTCATTATATTTATTTACATTGTCTATGGTTTTGACACATATATTTATTACCATTGTTATTTTTATTTCAGCATTCATTTATTGCTATGTTGCATATTCATTGACATGTCATTGACAATGACGGTATTTAACCAAATGAAGGAGGCGGTATTAAGCCAAATGAACGGGACGATATTTAGCCATAGTTCATGGTAGTGTGCCAAAGTACGATATTGATCAAAAGAGTATGTGGTGGTTTGCTACTGTCAATATCAAGGTTTATAGTCTTTGAGGTTTTATCAAGGCAATTAGATCGAAAGTTATTTGATCTGGACCCACATGAAATAATATTTTCATGTATACATGTCTTTAGGCGATTCATGTCATTAAGTAGACCATTGTATGTAGCTGACAGAAGGTAGTACACTAGATGTGTTGGAGTATTTTTCACTGTTGCTCGACATTGGTAGGCTTGATGAGTGGATCAAAGTTTGATGACGGTTTATTATGTAATAGGATTCTATAGCCACATTTTTCGATGATGGTTTTGTAATTAATCTAGTCCAAGTGAAAGATTTTTAGATTCCTGTTGTGTGGGCTTGATCAATTATCTAACCAGTTGTTAAGTGAGAGTTCAATTACTGATTTGATCGGTTCAGGTCTAGTTCGTCACTGGTTAGAGACTACCAACCCAGTCTACTGTGGTAATGATTCTGGGTTAGGGATAATATTATAAATACTATGTTAGGATCCCCGTAGCCATTAGTTTTTTATTTCTCTGTTGCTCCCATACGCACAGAGACAAAAGGGATCCCAAACGCACAGAGACAAAAGGGATCCCAAGAGGATGTGGAATACTCTAATCGAGCATTCAAGCTACAAGAAACGGTCGAGGCATTAGTTTTTTATTTCTATCATCTCTTTTATTGTCTATTATATTATAGTAATCTGTATGATGAATTTATTAGGGTTCATGAGAAATCTGATGAGAAAACCCTAACTTACATTAAAAATTATAATAGTTGATGTTTCCTTAAAATCTCACGTGAGTATCAAAACCCTTTGATGATTGGAACTAGGGATCCCGGCTCCAATCTGTCAACGTAGATGAACTGACCAAGCCGTATTTTGTTGCTGAGGACAATAACATCTTGTTCAGAAGGTGGACTGGCATAGATTGAATGGGAAGAATCAGAGACCTTTATGTAAAAACCCTGTTTAGGCCAGAGATTCGTCTCATCGAAATCTGCTAGTACGATGTCTGTCACCTGTAGAAGTGAGCTCCTGTGCTCACCCGTAGGTTTAAGCCCCGATTCATTCCATTGAGGAGCTTCAATAGAATTCCAGGAGCCATCGCCGCCATGATCTTCTTCGAAGGTTGACAAAGAGCCAAAATAAGGGTATTCGTTGTTTTCTGGCAGATTAAAAACGATCAAGGTTGGAAATACTTACCAGAAGAAATGAGAGGGAATTAGGAGTTGACCCAAGTTCAACAAGAAACACAACAAAAATTATGGAGAATGACCTCAAGAAAGGCGGCAAACAATAACGTGGAAGAGGAGTGACAAATTTACCTCAGAACATAATGGAGGCTTAAAAATAATTTATAGGAGGTCTGGTAGATATTTAAAAAAAAAAAAAAAAACTCCTAATTCTCGTTGGGGCTTACCTATTAAAAAAAAAATCCTAAATTTATTGGTGGTATCTTGCACGAGATCCGAATCGTCTCCTCCTGTACTTCAGGGAGAAGGGAGATGCTCCCGTCGGATGATCGACACGTGACTCTTGGAAAAATCAAAGTCCCACGTCCGAGCCGACACTCAGCGGACAAGCCGAGCCGACAAGGGGTGTCGGCTAGGACATGGGGCTCAGATTTTCCCTAGAGCCACGTGTTGGCCATTCGACAGAGACGTCTCCCTCCTCCCTGAAGTACAGGGAGGAGACGATTTGAATCCATGTTGCACGGAAAGAAATCCTTTCCCGTTTGAGATTTGGCAGGAGAGTCGGCAGTCCGGATGGATGACCGACACCTAGCTCTCAGGTGAATCTGAGCCCTCCATCTGAGCCGACACCCTAACTGACAAGCTAAGGCGACAGGGGTGTCAGCTTGGATGGAAGGCTTGGATTCACCCGAGAGATGTCGACCATCCATCCAGGCCGCCGACTGAATCTCAGACAGGAGAGGATGTGAAACCTATGTTGCACAATATACCAATAACAGTTGAAATGGATTTTTTCCTCTTTTGGGTACAAAACGATTCTTCTCTTTCAACGTCTCTCTTATCAAAATCGTCAAATTGATTAACATAAATATTATTAAATACGTGCTTTAATCTCTCTCTCTCTCTCTCTCTCTCTCTCTCTCTCTCTCTTTATGTGGAAGACGAGAGTGTCCAATCTTGTGAAAATGTTCATTCCACGGTTATTTTCTTCCAATGAGAACTATTTGGAACACCGGCCCATTGGATTCATATCATATATCAACAAAGTGCTGAAATATGCAATGCGTACGTATCCTGGGCAATTGAATGGTGCATTGGTGCTGCCCCTGGTCTCCTCTCCCACCTTTCCCCTACCGCTCCTCTTCTCTCTCTCACTGGTCAAGGCCCTGGCAGCAAAACGTCTATCGATGGATGTGGTGGTTGGGGTTAAAATGGCAATAGTGATCCCTGGTGACGGAAGTGGCAAGCGGATTAAGAACAGACCATTGAATCGATTATTAATATGTTTCGATTTAAACATTTAAAACTGATACTAGTAATTGATTCAATTTTAATTTTGATAGGAATAAATTGATTATTGAAATTGAACCAATTAACAACCTTTTTTATATATAGCTAGGTTTTGGTGTCAAATCCCCAAATCCCACCTTTGCTTAGACAGTAAAGGCTGGGTCAAATTAGGATGCATCTTTCCTAGTATCTTTCCTATTATCTTTCCTATGACAGACAATACACATAAATGACATACAATAAATGACTGATTAATCCAAAGATAATTGTACACTACTGTGGTAATAATTAAAAAATCTTTCCATGAAATTCTTATGAACTTCCAATTCAATAATCTCTATTGGAATAAAAGGACCACGTATATATCCTGATGTAGTATCATGTTTTTCTTTTTTCTTCTTAAGGTAATTTTTTATTTATTTTTTTTTTTTTTTTTGGCGGTAAAGTTTTTAAAGTAAATCAAACAAGGTAGAGGAGTAAGAAAATTTTTAGGAAACCAGGCTGGGAGTGACAGGGCAGAGAATGATGGAGAATTTTAGAATCCCACAATATCAAACAATTTTAGATTCTCTGTTTAACATCCCGAATCTGAAGAGATGTATGAGCATTCCAACAACTAAGAGCTCAGTTAAAATTGGATTCACATCGTCTCCTCTCAGTCATTCTGAGAGGACACGACAACCTCCCTCGGATGGCCACTATGTGGTTCTCAGGTGAATCCGAGACCCACGTCCGAGCCGACACCCTTTTGTTAGTGTGACATGTCGACTGGGTGTTGGCTTGGACATGGGTTTTGGATTCACCGAGAGACACGTAGCGGCCATCCGAGGGAGGTTGCCACTGTCCTCCCCAAATGACTGGGAGGAGAGGATGCGGATCCGTTAAAATTCCAACTATTTGTAACATTTATCCTATTAAAATTCCAGCTATTTGGAACATTTCTTCAAAGGCCTAGGAGAAGCTTAATGTAATAAGTCATTATCCTCTCCAATTGCTGGATCCTCCGAGGATCCAACAATTGGAGACGATAATAACCCTAATGTAATTGCCACATATACTACTCAACGAAACAGTATTTGCTTACGTGGCAAAAAAATGTGGAAGAACATGAGAAATCACACAGGATGCAGGCTTGGGACAGTTGACCAAATAAGGGTACTGAGGAAACCACAAGGAGCCCAAGAGAGATATATATCAGTAAATTATGGAAACACTCAAAATATGAATCCTGACACACATTTGACAAGCACCTTACACACTCCCACAGGTGCCGTGCGCACACAGAACGTATCAAAGCAACAATGTGCCACAGCCCATAAACACCAATAAATTAAATAAGGGTCAACCCAACCAGTTTTGGAAATAGTTTCCTATTTTCTTTTTTAAGGAATTATGGAAACCTCAGATTCATCGTTGACCTTCCAATTGTACTCACAAATATTCCCCATGTCCATTCAGTGGTTCCACACCCACTCAAGAGATAAACAAGCCCTGAAGAGATCATATATCTGCACACTATTTAGCAAAAGGATTTACAGTTATGCTTTACTGTTAGAGAGAGAGAGAATTTTTATTTCTGGTGAGAGAGAGAGAGAGAGAGAGAGTCAGAGAGAGATCCTTTCTTAATGGAAACAGTGGTGGAGATCCTCTACCACCCTCACACTCTTAGGAACCGATTGTGTGTAAGACTACTTTTGGAGTGTAGGACCCATACCCACTGAGGATTCTTAAAGTTGTGAGTTGGTTATTATATATATGAGGGAGCGATCCCGATTGAGTATACTTAGAGTTGTGAGTTGGTTACTATATATATGGGAGAGAGATCCCGAATCATACCTTTAGTATTGGAGTCTCAATTGGGCTAAAATATTATGAAAATATTCTTGGCTATAAATAAGGGCTTGTAGAGATACATTCTCCTCATTCTTGGCTAATTTGTTTTTGAGTACTCATAGCTGGAGCATTCAGAGAGAGAGAGAGAGAGAGAGAGAGAGAACATGGAAAGATCATCTCCTACTCATTCCCATGTAATGATCAAGAAGGTTAGAGAAGCAATATGGTTTCTCATCTTACTGGTCTCTCTTGGGGTTGTATTTTTGTGGGTCATGATCCCCACCAATACTTTCATACGCACTTGGCTGCCTGAAATTCAAGCAAAGACTGATTCAACAACATATTACGGCTTCCAAGGTTATACTCTTCTCTATCAATGCTCATTGAAATATTGGTTTCCAATGAATACTAACCATGTTTCTTAAATACTAACCGTGTTTCTTAAATGATTATTTTGTGTTATATTTGTTGTTATAGGAGACAAATTCCTCATGTTTACATGTCCATTCTTATTCATTGCTTCCTTGGGTTGTGTTTATCTTCATTTGGGAAGGAAATGTGGTGCAAGGTATATATGTCGTTTCTGTTTTTTTTTTTTTTTAAGCAAAACCCATTAACTCAACAAGGTTTGCTAGTATACACAGTTTTACTCTAGCTTTGTTTTATGAAGAGAATTGTGGAGAGACTATTTTCAGGTTCAAACCATGACCATTAGGTCACAATGGAACAACCTAACCTTTGCCATTGTGGTGAATTATCTTAAACAGCGGAAGCAACCATCATCAGCGACTAACATCATTGTCACAACCAATACTAGTAAAAGGGCCTCTAGGGATTGTTTCATGGACAGAGCTTACCTTTCTCTCCATGTTTATTGCACTCTTGATTTGGTCCTTCTTTACATATTTGCAATGGAGCTTCAGGGAGATCACACCACAGGCAGCTTCAAAGGAAGGCGTGCAAGTGTATGAACAACTTCTGAGGATGTTTTTGTATTGCATTGAGATCTAATTAATAATGATTAATGGAAGTGGGCCGGGTTTGATTTGTTTTGGCAGGTGGGAAGCTAAGTTGAACTATGCAGCTCTGTGGCTAGGCGTTGTTGGTAACATATGTCTTGTATTCTTGTTCTTTCCGGTGACACGAGGATCATCGGTGTTGCCACTCTTTGGGCTCACATCGGAGTCAAGTATCAAGTATCATATATGGCTTGGACACATAGTCATGACCCTCCTCACTGCTCATGGCCTTTGTTTCATCATCTGTTGGGCTGCAACCCATCAGATCTCGGAGGTAATTACAATTAATTACAAATAGAAAAATTCTATTATGTATTTACAATTGGTTGGTGTTCTAATGGTATTCTTTTCTACCAAAAATTATATATATATATATTCGTATTCATATCTTATATATGAGTTTTTTTTTTTAATTTAATTACTTCAGATAATCCAATACAGTTTTCAGAACCGGATAAGGGGATTTTTCTATTCTAACTTTTGAACCAGTTCAGCCCACCTTTTTTTTTTTTTTTTTCTTTTTTGCATGGTTTTATGCTCTTGAGCAATAACTAACTGATATTTGACCAAGTCCATAATTTTGAGTGTTTAGTTCAGGGCCAACTGATTGGAATATTTAATTATGAATATTGATCCATGATGATCATAGCCAAGAACTTTTTCATCTTTCATGTGGAGTATTTATAGTCTATCCCACTGTCGAGTATTCCAAAGTATTCTTTTACTTTTGGAAAGCAAACAAATTGAACGATTAAGATTGTAGTTCCTGAGTCAAACTCATAAGTTGATTGTGTAAGTAAGATTCTTTTTTAATCTTTAATTGTTATTTTTTTGGGTTCTTGTTGAGGGAAATCGGAACCCTACATTCCCCAAGTGCTCCACAAAGATATTATATAGGCTGAAATTAGAAGTCAACCCTAACCATCTTACCTTATTTTCATATCCTCTCCCAAAGGTGTCATCAATTGCAGTAGCAATCATGGTTTAAGTCCACAGGATCAGGGATGGGATATTCGATTTTGTATTGGATCGACTGGACCAGGGAGAATTGGTCCCTCAAAAGCCTTAGATTTTGCAAAATACAATTGCGAGAATCAACCTGAAACGTGTGACTGAAGGGTGAACAGGATTCGTCCCAATCGATTCCAATCTGGATCAGCCGATTTCATCAATCTGCACCCGAATCATTAAGCATGCTAACATTTGTTTTCCGAACCATCTTATCTTGTTGCAGTGTTTATTTATGGGAATGAGGCAATGGTTCCTCTGATGTATGGTCCAAGTATTTGGACAAATAATACTCAATTGAATAGGATATATGCCCAGTAAAATTTAGAATTTTATTTTGTTAAACAATGAAGAAGGTAGTTATTTGAAGGTACCTACGCTATTCCAGTACCCGGGTACGGGTAGAACTATGTAGATTCTTATTTAATCAGCCAATTATTGAGATCTTATACAAATTTGATTAGAAGTTTGGTGATCCATATTAAACTTTTAATAATGTTCTTCTCTTGATCATCAACTTTCCAAGTGTCAAAGCTGAGTAGGTCCATGTGATTGAGGACCCACACTTTTTTCATTGGTCAAGTATCAATTTGAAATAAATAGGAGAAACACTTGAAAAGTTAATCTAAAGCTACATAAAATAGTAAGAACGTTTTTAGATTCTATAAAAAAAAAATCCCCTTTTTGTGTTTGTTTGAGATGAAAGTTTTCTGCAAGAGATTTTGATTTGGTGATGACTGCAACTTAGACTATGTTTGATATGTATTCTTGGGATGCCTTCTAAATGAATAATACATTTTTAGATGATGAAAACTGTGTTTGGTATGCATGCATTCTCATTCTTAGATCATAGAATGCCTTAAGAGAGAATGTGGTCTATTTTTTAATGCATTTTTTTTAACCCATTCTGAATTCTGACCTTAGAATTGAAAAGTTTTGCCGTTTGGCTTATTCTCATTCTATGGTAAGAATGCTTTTTCCATTCTAAGAGTGCATTCCAAAAATAGCTTTATTGATGGAAATTTTTTGACTTCTTTCCCCATCTTGGTCTTTAATATGTAACGTTTTTCAACATATTTCATTCTTATCACTTTGAATAACATTGGGGATCAATTCAGATTTTATTGTTATATATACTCAGAATTAGTCTGAAACTTAATCCAATTTTAAACATTTGTTTTTTTACCTGATTTGATATGATTAGTAATTGGGTACCCAAATTTAACTGGAGACCCTAGTATAGATAACTTCATTGAGTAATAAGGTAAATAGTTTTTTTTTTATTTTTATTTTTTATTTCTTTCAGTTTGTATTATTCATAAAATTATCTAACGAAAAATAAAGTAGTTATTATGTTGTACATTGCAATGCAGATGCTAAAATGGGATAAAGTAGGAGTATCCATTGTGGCAGGAGAGTTGGCTTTGCTCTCTGGACTGGTTTTGTGGACAACCACCTTCCCTCGTATAAGGCGAAAGATGTTTGAACTCTTTTTCTATACCCATCACCTCTACATCCTCTTCGTCATCTTCTTCATATTACATGTTGGGATTATTTACGCTTGCATAATGCTACCGGGTTTCTACCTCTTCTTGGTTGATCGTTATTTGCGATTTTTACTATCTAGGCAAAGCATTCGCTTAGACTTTGCTCGTGTTTTACCTTGTGAAACAGTCGAATTGAACTTCTCCAAGAGCCCAGGTGAAGTTGTGATCATTGAACTAACTGTAGATCTTGGTTTAATCTTTTTTACACACAATAATGATGATAGGATTAGTTTTTCTGGTCTGTTGACCAGCTAATTGACTCCATGGTTTGGAGTCATCCATTGTATGCTGATTTCCATCTCTACCCCTTCCTATCCACCCTTGATTTCTCTAGTCTTTGGACAATGATGATTTATGCTGGCTTAATTCACTTAGGTTTGAGTTACACTCCGATGAGCATCGTGTTCATTAATGTGCCTAGCATTTCAAAGCTACAATGGCATCCTTTCACTGTAAGCTCCAACAGCAATATGGATCATGATAAACTAAGTGTGGTGGTGAAAAGTGAAGGAAGCTGGACTAAGAAACTTTACCAAATGCTTTCATGTCCCTCGCCTGTGACCCGTCTTGAAGTCTCCGTTGAAGGGCCCTACGGACCTGCATCTACTACTTTCATGAGGTTTGTTACTATAGAAGGGAAATATTAATATTAATGAAGGAATCGGTTGTTTCTTGAGTTAACTAATTAAGTTAGCATGACATGCAGACATGACATGCTAGTGATGGTAAGCGGAGGAAGCGGTATTACACCATTCATCTCTATAATCAGAGATCTCATCTTTATGACCAAGTTAGGGTTCAAGTCTCCAAGCATTCTCCTTGTTTGTGCTTTCAAGAATTCTTCTTGTCTCACGATACTAGACCTCCTCCTACCAATCTCGATCACCCTTTCTGACATTTCTTCTTTGGATCTACAAATTGAAGCCTATGTAACAAGAGAGGAAGGGCCCATATCAGAACATCAGGACCAACTCAGGCTCCTTTGCTTCAAGCCCAACATGACTGATGTACCTATCTCTGAAATCCTTGGCCCAAATAGCTGGCTTTGGCTTGGAGGGATAATTTCATCTTCTTTCATTATTTTCCTTCTCTTCTTGGGATTATTGACTCGTTACTATATATATCCTATTGATCACAACAGCAACATCTATTCTACTTCCGCAAGAGCTCTTTTGAACATGTTACTCCTATGTGTTTGCATAGCTACGACTGCTAGTGTAGCTTTTCTTTGGAACAAGAAGGGAAGAGCCTTGGAAGTGAAGCAGATTCAGAATGTTGATGCTCCGACAGCAATGATGACTTCGTCATATTCATCATCCTATAATTCTGAGCGCGAATTGGAAAGCCTTCCTCACCAATCCTTTGTCGATGCTACTAAGGTGCATTATGGAAAGAGACCTAACCTAAAGAGTAAGTTATTATTGAACTTTTCACAATTAATATATATGATGTGTCAATGGGTTTCTATTATCCAACTAATGGAGGAATTGCCCTTGATCATAGAGATGGCAATAGAATGCATGGGACTGTCTCAATGACACACATGACACTTCCTTTTATATATCCCTCATCATATTTCTAGAAGTTTTTAGGTCAAGGGTAAAATGGTTTTTTCACAAATTTTTAGGAGTATTATCTCACACATTTTTTCAAATAAGCATATGAAAATCACCAGAATTATATCTTGTAAAAAAATAAAAAATAAAAATAAAACTACCAATGCATTGTACTAAGATTGCAAAACAATAAGGTTTCAAATTATTTAACACCTTAAGAGGTGTCAAAAAAAAAATCCCAAATATAAGTCTCATTAAGGCTTTTGAACTTCATAAATGTCATGAGTTGCCATATCAATTATAGATATGGGTGATTACTTATATCACATTCATGAAGTTTCAACCTAATTAGAGTATGCAAGAGTTTGGATCAAAGTCATAAATGTATGGAAGTGCCATGGGGCTCTCTTCTATATAATAGTAGAGGTAGTAGCACCTTTATAATTTTTCACAATTTTAACTCATATGGCATAATGATTATTAGGTTGAAATTTAACCAAAGAAATAGGTGAGCTATCCCCAAGTGAATTAGAATAAGTTTCTTGTACTTGTTTTAATCCAACTATAAAGGGACAAGAGGTCCAAACTGGTTTTCTGTCAATTCATTAATAAATAATTGAGGCCTATATATATCTAGTAGAGATGGGCTTTAGTAGAATTGGGTTGATATTAATTATATATATAAAAAGCTCAAAATGAATTGTTCAAGATTTAAAATGTGTACATGTATCCTCATTGCAGAGATACTACTTGAATGTGAAGGATCAAGTGTTCAAGTTATGGTTTCTGGTCCAAAGAAGTTAAGGCAAGAGGTTGCAACAATCTGTGCATCTGGTCTTGCAAAGAATCTTCATTTTGAATCCAATAGCTTCTCTTGGTAATAGAAGTGACCGGGAAGGAGGTGTGTTAAAGCTTAATTCTGTTTATGGACATCCACCAAATTAATGAATTAGGACTCATAAGAATTATGGGCTATATTTGTGCTTGTGAGTATTCCGTAAATGTAAATTCCATAAATGGCATCCGGTTGATAGATGCCATGTAGATGTATGTCCACGCATCCAACAGTGCATATTGAAAAATCACAATTTTAAAAGATGATCGAAAAGAATCAGTTTGGGAATTTCTTTGCAAACAATATTATTTCATTGCTACAATTGAAATCGTTTAGGAACCCGATTAAACTGTGCCGGTTGACGAATCTTTCCGTTTCAGTTTTGGTTTTGCCTGTTGTAAATGTTTTGATTTGATGTTGAACTGATATACTACAGGTTTTAAATGAATTAGATGGAGTGAATATATTTTGCGCTTTCATATATACCAATCCATTTTCTCCACATGTTAGAATGATTTAAAATAAAAAAAAATTGTTTTAAGAAGTTAATTCATTGTGGAATTGTTTGACAACTAGTGATCATTTGAAAGACAAGTGAAAAGCCTCAAACATGGTGGGTCATATAATATTAGTAATTCAATAATAAAAAAGGTTTGCTTTCTTTAATTTTATAATTATAAAAAGGGAGAGGGTTTTCTACGCTGCCAGTGTGTGAGTGTGTGTGGGGGGGGGGGGGGGGTGATGTCCTTGAGAAATGATATCATCTACATGACACTCACATGATAAGGGGAGGAAAGAGAAAATAAAATAAATAATCCCAAATGAGACAGTGTATGATACTATGGCAGCCTAGGAAACTTCTTCTCATATTAATTAGAAAAAATTTCATCTACACCCAAAAAATTATGTCAAATTCGATCTAACCTTACAGGTTTTCAAATGTCTCATCTACCACCCAAAAGTTTTTCAAATGTTTCATATACCACCCAAAAAAATTTCATCGTTAATCAAAGAGATCTCATCTGTTAGTAGAGTCCTGTTAGTTGCAAATATTAAGACAATAATGTCCTTATTGTAATGATGAAAGATCATTTTACCGTTATACTTATATTTTACCCTACTACCAAATCGTGTAATCCTCTCTTTCCTCACCGGAGATCTTTTCCGATATAATGGTCGATTGAAAGTTGCCGAAGAACTCATCTCTGCCAGAGTCTTACTTCTAGATCCCTAACCCTAACAACCACCCACCGTCAGTCGATTGATCTGTATTGGGTTCTCTGCAACAAATTTTCCATCCCCTTTTCTTTCTACTTTTGATTCATTCTCTCAATTTATCTTGGTATCTGGTATTTTCTCTTGTTCTCTATGGTTATGAGATTGTTCATTCTCCATGCTGAAGAGGAATCAAAGCTAGGGTCTATGCATTCTATGGTTCGATTCTATTAGATTATATGCTTGATTCAGTTTGTTTACCATAAGGGATTGGAGTTCTGGATCAGTTTGATTGAGGATTCCTTCTGGACGGGCTGACAAAGAGAAGTGGAGGGGAGGGAGCTGAGTGATCGAAGGGAGAGCATTGAAAAAAAAGAAACTGTGCAGAAGAGAAGCCGAGAAGAAATAAAGAAGGGGAGGGGGAAGATCCAAAAAGGAAAAAAGTAGAAAGAATAAACAGAGGAGATGAGAAAAAAAAAAACTCAAAGAAGAATAAGAGGAAGAGAGGGATTTGAGATAAGAAGACAGATACAGAAAGGGGGATGGGGAGATCTGAAACGAGGAGAGAGAGAACAAAGAGAGAAAAGGATGGAGAGAATGAGAAATATTGAGAGAGAAGAAGGGGATTTTTTTATTTTTGGGGATTGATGAAATTTCAATTCATGAGTAAAATTATTGGAGGAGACCCCCATTTACATCTCCAACTACCTTCAGGGGTTCCTTGGAGCAGACCCCCATTTACATCTCTAACTACCTTCAGGGGTTCTTAGAGTAGCATTAAAGGCTCAATATTGGATCTTCTCTGTTCTCATCAAATCTCACTAGCTGACCAGCTAGATTGGTCTACTGAGCATAAAATCAAAATGATGAACTAGATTGAATTATAATCACAAAGTTGAATGATGTCTTGATTATGGGGGGATGAAGAAAATGAGTTCTGCTTCTTAGATTATCCGCATGACTCTCATCATCTTTCTACTAATTTTATTTCTCAATCCCCAGTTTCTGATGGCTCGTGCTCTATTGAATACTGCTGAGAGTCTTACTAATGTTCTTATTTTACAAGAACATTACTGGGGAGAGAACAATGTAGGTTCCTCCATTAGAAAGGTTTCAGGAGAGGATGAGACTGAAGAGATGAAACATTTGATCTTGGAGAAATTCAGGGTTTTATTTGGATTGAATTTGATGCAGTCCAATTACGAAGATCGGCCCGCATCAAAGTCCAAGCCCACAAAGCCCATTCGTCCCAGGACCAAAGTATGAACCAGGCTACAAAAGAACTAATGAACTTGACCCTTGCTCCTTAAAATCAATCTCTCTTTTGGTGACCTTTCAAGTCTCTAGTGGAGAGTGAAGTCGCATTTTCTATTCAATGTTATTAGAGTCTTCTCTACATTGGAGCTTGCATCAAGACATTAAACCTAGTATCAATACCTTGGACCTTGAATCAAGACTTGAAACTTGCATCAATGTTCATTGGAGTAACCCCTTGCATTGGAAGAGTTCATTTTTTTAATCTATCATTTATTGTTTTCTATTTTGTATTTTCAGCCCTTGGATTTAAGGATATGATTGTCTTTTTATTTTCTTTATTATGTCTATAAAAGACCACCAAAGTAGTTTATATTGCAGAGACATTTTTTGAAGTGATTCTTTTGAATGAAATTTACTAAAGTGCAATTCTTGAACCTAGAAGAGTTATCCCTTGAAACCTTGAAGAAGTTTCATTCCATCTTAAAAGAATTGAAATTTTATTCTTCATCTACTTTCTTGAAGAGTTGTAGGCCACTTTTGGAGTTGATTTACATCATAGAAGAGAAGCAAGTCACCCTACCTTAACTTCCATCAATTATATCTTTTTACCCTTTAAAAAAAAATTCTAAAATTTATTTCTACACTTCACCTCCCTTTTGGTTCTTTTGATTTTATATAAATCCATTCTCCTGATCCATTATTTTCATAAGTCAAAATCGGCTTACATTAGAATTCCATTAGAAGTCCCAAAAATGAAAACCTTGAACATAGGTTCTCTTCACCTTCTCCAGCACCAACTCTTTCCCCTGTTACAATGGTTCCCATCCATTTGCACTCCCATCCTTCCCTTGGTCATGAATTCATTATATGAGTGTAATGAAAAGAGTCTCACATGTTCGTTTTTATTTGGTCGCCGGGGAAGAAGGGGTTAAAAACTAATTTGGATTGTTATCTTTAAAAGGTCAAATTAGTAATTTTATCTTATTTTAATATTTTTCAGTTTCAAATAAAAAAGATAAAAATGTCTTATCATATTTTCAGTCAAATATGTCAGTCAATTGGGGCTGATTGAAGTTTCTGCAAACTATTGAATAGCAGATCGAATTTAACATCCTTTTTAAAGTGTAGATGAAATGTTTTCTATTAATTAAAAAACTCATAATCTGCTCGTCACCTAGAAATACTTATGAAACAAAATCGGCTCCCCCATATTTTGTTTCACCAATACTTTCGGTAAGTGGAGAAAATTGCTGACACCATCTAATAAGCAAATAAATGGTTGACAAATGGTTGAATTCATTTACTATCATGTGTATACAAAAGGGAAATTGATGACATTTTTAAATAAAATTTAATCCATCATTAATCCAAAAGTTAAATATAAAAATACCATATCATTTCAGTCCATGGAACAAGAACAAAAAACAATTGCCTCCTCAAATGGGACCCAGTAGGTAGCGTTCCTAAAAGGATTCAAATCGTCGCCTGTTGTGGTATCAATAGGCGACCCGGCTGACTGAAGTCGATGGCCAACACGTGGCAAAAGTATGATCCAACGTTGCTCACAAACCCTCTGTTCGACTAGTAATGGTAGGTCGACTTCATCTTAACATAACCTAAAGAAGAGTCACCACCATCACTGCCGCCGTAACCTAAGAGGAGTTGCCATCGCCGCCGTTTCCGTAAGCTAAAGAGCGAACAGAGGTACCTCTAGCACACCGCGGCCATGAGAGGAAGGAGAGGAGAGGATCGCCGACCACCGCTTTTCCTCCACTTTTGACTGGTACTTCCTTCACCCGATCTTCCATTAAAGGTAAGTTTAGTTGACCACATTCGGGTGCTATTTTTTTTTTTTTCCTGCAATGTGATTCCCTGCAGGTTTCTTTGAGATTACTTGTCATAAATTACTAAGATTAACAGTTTGCTGAGAATGGTATGAGTGAAGCTCTATGAGGAACTTTATGCTCTATGTTAGGCCACCGCTCTCTCGTTTTTTTTCTTCAGAAATCGTCTTCCTCGCTCTGTTGTACTCTTGAGATTCTTTCTTTGTTTCCCAGCAATGACCCAAACCAACAATTTCAAGGCCACCATTCTTCTGTGCATCGTGGCGATGTTCGCTTCCGTTTCAGCCATGGAGATGGCACCATTGCCAGCGCCTTCGTTGGCAACGGGAGCTGTAGTTGCATTGCCGATTTCAGGGGCCATTCTTTGATCTTATCTCTTTCGGCTTTGCAGGCCGAGATCCACGGGAACTTTTGTAGTTATTTTAAAAAGGTAAATGTTAAGGTGAAATCTACCTACCATTATTAATCCTACAGAGGATTTGTGGGCAACGTTGGATCATACTTCTGCCATGTGTCACCCATCGACTTCAGTCAGTCGGGTTGCCTGTTGATACCACAACAGGCGACGATTTGAATCCTACCTAAAAACATATATCGAAGCGCATGTTTCGTACAAATATCTCTCCTTCCTACTGAAAGTCATGAGCAAAATGTCAAGTAGCATTATTCAATCCGACTACATTTTATAATTAAACAAAATATTTAAAATGAAGATACATGTTTCAGCGTACGTAACAAATAGAAATGCATGTATATTAATCTAGAACTTGATTTCTCTGGTTTTTGGACCACGATATTTATGTTGGCTTTATTCAATTAGCAAGGTTGAGTTACAGTCCAATGAGTATCATGTTCATCAACGTGCATAGCATTTCAAAGCTACAATGGCATCCTTTCCCCGTGATCTCCAACAGTAATATGGATCAGGATAAGTTAAGTATGGTGGTGAAAAGTGAAGGAAGTTGGACCAAGAAACTTTACCAGACGCTTTCATGTCCCTCGTCTATGGACCATCTTGAAGTCTCCATTGAAAGGCCCTATGGACCTGCATCTACTACTTTAATGAGGTTTGTTGTTATTAAATAGAAAGATTAATATTATTGAAGGATTAACTATTTCCTGAGTTAACTCACTAAGTTAGCATGATATGCACGCATGACATGCTGGTGATGGTATGTGAAGGAAGCGGCATTACACCATTCATCTCTATAATCAGAGAGCTCATCTTTAAAACCACATTAGGGTTCAAGTCTCCACATGTTCTCCTTGTTTGTTTTTTCAAGAACTCTTCTAGTCTCAAGATGCTAGACCTCCTCCTACCAATGTCGAACACACTTTCTGACATTTCATCTTTGCAAATACAAATTGAAGCCTATGTAACAAGAGAAGAAGAGCTCATATCAGACCACCAGGACCAACTCAAGACCCTTTGCTTTAAGCCCAACGTTACTGATGTGCCCATCTCTTCAATCCTCGGCCCAAACAGTTGGCTTTGGCTTGGATTGATAATCTCTTCTTCTTTCATTATTTTCCTTAACTTCTTGGGATTATTGACGAGTTACTACATACCTCCTATTGATCAAAACAACAACATCTATCCTCATGTCTCTAGAGCTCTTCTAAACATGTTATTGATATGTATTTGCATAGCTATAATAGGTAGTGTGGTTTTTCTTTTGAACAAGAAGCAAAGAGCCTTGGAAGTGAAGTAGATTCAGAATGAGGATGCATCGACACCGAATATGACTTCGCCATATTCATTGTCTATTGGAAAGTTTCCCTCACTAATCCCTTGTTGATGCTACTAAGGTGCATTATGGAAAAAGACCTAACTTAAAGAGTATGTTATCATTCAACTTCTCAACAAAATATATATATATATATATATATATATATATATATATATATATATATATATATATATATATATATATATATGAAGTTTCAGCCTAACATGGATATGCAAGAACATGGATCAAAGTCATAAATTTATGAAATTTCCATGGCCTCTTCTATGTAATAGTAGAGGGAGTAGTATATTTATAACTTTTCACAATTTTCATTTTTTATTTTTAGGTTGAAATTTGACTAATGAAATAGGTGAGTTGTCCTCAAGTGGATTAGAACAAGTTTCCCGTACTTGTTTTATTCCAACCTCCTTCAATTAATTAATAAATACTTGAGGCCTATATATATATATATATATATATATATATATATATATATATATATATATATATATATATATATATATATATATATATATATATATATATATATATATATATATATATATATATATATATATATCTAATGGAGATGAGGCTTAGTTGAATCGAACTGACTAGTTATATGTATAAGAAACTCAACAAATTGTTCAATAACTATAATGTGTACCTGTATTCTCATTGTAGAGAGACTACTTGATTGTGAAGGATCAAGTGTTGAAGTTATGGCTGCTAACCCAAAAAAATTAAGACAAGAGGTTGCAACAATCTGTGCATCTAGTCTTGCAGAGAACCTTCATTTTGAATCCATCAGCTTCACCTGGTAGGATAAACGATCGGGAAGGAGATGTGTTAATGCTTAGTTTTGTTTATTGGCATATAACAGCTAATGGCTCTTAAGAATTTTGTGTTATATGTATATTTTTTAGTGTTCCACAAATGTAAATTTTAATGAAATTTTTTTTTTCACTTTATTTTATAATGTGATCTCTCTCTCTCTCTCTCTCATTTTTTTTTTTTTTAAATCTCAAATCACAAGTCTCTCTATTTCTCTTACTAATCCCCAAGGCCGAACAGCTTAGTTAAGACCAGTTTTCATATTTTGTTTGACTAGCAACGTTGTTTTATATGATAAAGATAAGACCCAAAATATGGCATATGACTAGTCCAAGAGGTATGTTATCAGTTCTCCAGATCAACCCTTCATATCACAATAAAAGATTACATACTACTCATCATTTTCATTTGTGCATAAGAGTCCAATCCATTTTGAGTTAGGATGACCTAGGCCTCTTCCATGTAGCCCAGCCAAATTTAATAATTGAAAAAGAACACCCTGACAAATGCAAGGCGAAGATTGGTTTTTTCCATCACTACATATGTCTAAAATAGATGGCATGGGCGGTTGCTAAAACATATTAGGTTCTAATTGGTTGTAATGGGAATTAAAAAAAAGAGAAATGAAAATTTTTTACTTAGAAAATTTTTATAATCATTACAGCATATGCTATTAGATGACTATGTAATTAACTACAAATCATTGAATATTTAATTATTAATTTACACTTTACTTTGGATCAAAATTCTTTGCATTTAAAAGTAAAATAAATTTTACATCTAAAAAGCTTTGCAGGACATGTTTGGCATACAAATGGATAAACCCATTTGAATCAGCAAATCTCCATCACAACCCAACTTGTAGATCAAGTAATGGAGCTCTTCACCCAGCATGATTCTGTGGAATTGCCTGTTAGGATCGGAGACGCAAACAAGAAGAAAAATACGAAGATTAACATGGTTCAACACCCCATTGTGGGATACCTACGTCCACGGAGAAAAAAAGAATTTTTTATTGCCAAGAAACCTCTACAACTCTCCACCTAACAGAGTGTTCTCCTCTGTCAGCCTCACAGCTGTCACCCAGCCTTGCCTAAAGTTTTTTCCACATAGACAATATATAGGGATCCCAAGAAATCTTAATTCCCACATAATTACAGATTTACCCCATACATGTAGTAGACTCTAATACAAGTACAATCCAGTAACAGTGTGGATCCCACAGAATACAAGACACAACCCAACAAATCTCCACCTGGCTTGAATTCTGCAAACCACCTTGAAGAAGAACCCGTTGACGTTGAGTCTATAAACCCGTCTCTGCCAAACCGCTACACCCAAATGGACATAGCCTACACCCAGTCCGAGTGTCCTATACAGCTCACCGTCGTACAAAGTGATGTGACTCTACCTCTTCCACTGTCACAACATCACCGGAAAGATAACATCACACACAGCCTGCTGCAACTCCAGATACACCTAGAACTCGAGTTTCTCACATCTGCACCTCCAGCGCAAACCTAGAGAACCGACTCTTCTTCGCAGCCTGCCAGTCATTCTTTATCCCATGGTGCAGCATCAACTGACCATTATGCGTACTGTGTTGGGATTCAAATTCTGCTGTCAGATCCCAAAGAAAAAACCTCCCTGATCTGACCAGATCCACGAATAGCTATCAACACCACATGTGATCCTACCACAAGCAAGAATACCACATGTGATAAAGCTCTCAACCATACAGTTGCTCAGTTCCACACCCAAAACCAAAGAATAGCCCTACCATCGACATACAGGCCTCACTGGCCATCATCTCTGGCAACGTCTGTCGACTCGGCTAATCTCCACCTGAATCACACGGCATCCAATCATGGACAAATAACCCACTTTTTTTTTTTCCAAAGGTAATGTGGAAAAACACACCACAGGTGTACTGATTACACCTTCTTTTTTTTCTTTTTTTCTTTTTTCTTTGTTGTATCTCAAAGTGTAATGATTACACTTTGTCTTCTCCTTTTTCTTTCTTTTTTAATCATTGAGAACCCAAAATCCTCCCGTTGAGAAAGAGCCATCTTGGCAGAACAGTGCCTCCAATGAAAACTTCCATGAACAGAGAGACCTCCTAACCAGAGAGAAACTTGTTAGAATTTTTAATTCAAATTAAAGGTTTTCCCATGGAATTTTCCATGAATCTTAACGAAACCATCACACAGATAATTAGAATAGAATGGACATTAAAAGAGATGATAGAACACATACCATTTGTTGTAGATTGATTTTCGACCGTTTTCTGTAGCTTGAATGCTTCGATTAGAGTCTTTCACAGCCTCGTTGGGATCCATTTTTCCTCTGTGCGTATGGGAACAACAGAGAGATAAAATCAATGGCTGCGGAGACCCTAACCATAGTATTTATAATACATATCCCTAACCCAGAACCATTCCCACAATGGACCGGATTAGTTGTCTCACCAGTGACGAATCAGATCTGAATCTGTCAAATCAGTAATTCAACTCCCACTTAACAACTGATTGAGTAATTGATCAAGCCCACACAACAGGAATCTAACAATCTCCCACTTGGGCTAGATTAATTACAAAACCACCGTCGAAAAGTGTAGTCATGGAATCCTATTACATAATAAACCGTCATCAAACTTTGATCCTGTGAGGACATGGGAAAAAATCAATCTCCTTGAAATTTTCAATTTGGATTTATCCTCATTTTTAAAATTAAATTTTCATATAGTTAAAGTTGTCTACCCTCATTACACTCAAACTGGGATCTGGAAAGTTCTCACTTTCAGATCCCATCCACTCATGCCAGTGGAGGGTATGAAGACGGGAGTCGCCACCTAGATAAGGTCTAGGACCTATAAATGATGTCCCTCAATGGAGGAACACTAATGACTGACGCAAATGGAACGACTATCTTGTCTCACCAGAGGCGGGTAAGTGTCAAATTACGAGTTGGGAAGGTGTTAGGCACCCAACTCGTCCGATTAAACCAGTCTCCCTAAATCCTATCATTTCCTACAGTTTATGAATGTTTGGGGCTATCTAAATACATTACAAGGTAGAAGGAGGAATCCTAAGTTAATTTCTAGTTCTTTGCTAACTAGGCATGGCATAAGCTGAAATTAAACAAATTAGACAAGAAAAATAATTACAAAATAAATTAAAGAATTAAAAGAATAGCTTAATCATACATCAAAAGAAAGGAAAAAAAGATATATAACATATGACCGAGGTCTGGGAAAATCCCAGGCCGCCTACGTATCCCTGTGCGGTGGGAATCAGGCCAAATGTAGTTCGGGCGGGTGTGTACGTACCAAGTGTCTGCAAGAGAAAAGGGACGCTTCTAAAATATTGGAACGCATCCCAAGCGATGGACGCTCCCATAATCATGGAACACATCCAATGGTGAGAGATGTCCCCACAACAGTGGGACCCATCTCAATGTTGAGGTACTCCCTATCACAAGGAAGTCCCCTCGTGAGGTAATCCCATAATACATAGAACTTACCTCAATTTGAGTGTGTGTGTGTGAAAATGATGCTCCCAAAATATTGAAACACATCCGAAGGATGAGATACTCCCACAATGGTGGAACACATCTCGGTGTACAGGTATTCCCTTCCACAGGGAAATCCCTTCGCTGAGATAATCCCATAATACATGGAACTTACCTCAATTTGACCGAGCATGGAGCGATCAAACTCCCCCGCAGCCTACGTATCCCTCGAGACCTCTGTCTCTCCAGAATCAGGTCAAGCGTAGTTCCCATGGAGTGACGAGCCATGGACACGCGTGGCAACACTCAAGAAAGGCCAAATGCCTCAGCTCCCCACACACGGGGGTACACTAAATCTCACTCATATCCCACATACGGGATACCCAGATGGACCGTCCGTCGGACCACCAATCCTATGCATACATCTACCCAATCGCACATTTTTCATTAATATACATTTTTGATACAACGATTTCCCACACTCTTGGATCCAATCCTAGGGTTAGGTGGGCTCATTCTAAATGGGCCCACGAAGGGCAGCTGAACTCATTGGAGTCCCCTAACCAATCATATCACGGGAAGCAAGTATCCTAGCATACATCTATCAAAATTGGATGTCACAGACCACTTGGGGGTATGGATGATGCCTTCAAATTAAATCATACAAATGTATAAGCATATAGGCATGTGATGGAAATTAGATAAAGCATGTGATAAAAACCAAAAATAGAAAGCAACTATATATACATGTGATGTCAGAACAGCAGGAACCATCAAACGTGTAAAACATGAAACCATAATGAGAACCAGGATGTATAAAAAAAGTATGTATTATGTACAATGAAATGACCTACATACCCTACCTGAGATAGATTGATCCTAAGAAATGGCATGAGATGAAAAGATAAAAGAAGACATGAGCACAACACTAAGCCAAACCAGAACCAACTTTGAACCGGACTAAGATTAACCAAGTCTAACTCAGGTCAAGCAAAACCTAAATCATGCTATACCTAAACCAGGTCCATAAAGCCAAAGCAAAATGAACCAAACCAATCCACTCCCACACAAATCGGACTTGGTCATTAAAATAAACATGGTTTAATCCGAACCAGGTTTAATCTTAATATTTAAACCACCATAAACATGACCAAGTTCATTTAAAATACTTAGAAAGACAATCCAACGGTTCAAATTCATTTTAAGCATCCATGATGAAGATCCGATGGTCCAGATTCATCCAAGACATTTAAGGTGAACATCCAACGGTTTAGACCATTCAAAATGATAATCTAATGGTTCAGAATCATTTAAATCACTCCCAAAGACAATCTAACGGTTCAAATTCATTTTAAGCATCCATGATGAAGATCTGATGGCCCAGATTCATCAAAGACATTTAAGGTGAACATCCAACGGTTTAGATCATTCAAAATGATAATCTAATGGTTCAGAATCATTTAAATCACTCCCAAAGACAATCTAACAGTTCAAATTCATTTTAAGCATCCATGATGAAGATCTGATGGTCCAGATTCATCTAAGACATTTAAGGTGAACATCCAACGGTTCAGATCATTCAAAATCACATCTAATGACTATATTAAAATACACATTAAAATTTTATGATCAATGGATGTACTTTAATCACATCAAAAATTCCAAATCAATGGTTAAAATCAACTCATTAAAATCCCAATTATGTGGTCATGATCAAATCTCATAAAATTCAGATCATGCGGTTGGGTCAACCACATTAAAATTTTCATCACATGGTCGGACCGATCCAAACCGGCCCTCACTTAGACCCAACCAAACTAGAACTCGTCCTAGACCAAAACAAACAAAGAACCAACCAACCAATCACTAAATAATAATAATAATAACAAAAAATAAAATATACCTGTCGATCGAGATCGCTGGCAAAAAAGGAAGCTGCTCCTTCCTTCACGGCGGCGGTTGTGTACTGGCACCTCCACGGCGACGGCGGCGACTATGCTGTCGCCCCTTTCTTCCTTTTTTTCTTGCTGGATTCCCCCCCCCCCTTTTTTTTTTTTTTTTTTTTCTTTCTGGAGCAGTAGCAGAGCTGCTCCTTCTCTCTCTTTGAGGGCGGCGGCTCTGCTGCTGCTGCCTTCCTTTTCCTTCTCCCTCTCTCTTTCTTCTCTACTTCTTCTTCTTCTTCTTCTTCTTCTTCTTCTCCTTCTGCTCCTCCTTTCTCTCTTCGACGGCGGCAGCTCTGCTGCCGCTGCCTTCTTCTTCTTCTTCTTCTTCTTCTCCTTCTTCTTCTTCTTCTTCTTCTTCTTCTTCTTCTTCTAACAGCCCCTTAATACATCATAGTAATCCAGTTGTGTGTGGATTGAAATTAAAGACCAGTCTTGAAGAAAAACAGACATTGAATTTATAGGACTATTTGTAGGCTGTGTTTGGTAATGTTCTCACCTATTTTTGTTCTAAACCGGAAGAGATGATCTTTTTCTGTTCTGTTCTAAAATAGTTTAAATGAACAAAATAGTCAACCCAAGTACCCATGCAAACAAGAAAATAGAACATCCCGCCGAAAATAGTATCAAAGTACTACCCCCCACAACTAAGGCACGTCCCTTGTCTACTTCTCCAGTAATAGATGTGGTCGGATAGACAAATCACAAACAAATCTGGACAGCTATTCCAAACTTTAGATGTCCTATCAAATACAGCTTGTTTAGCCAACTTGTCTGCAACATTATTTGTTTCCATGAAACAATGAGTAATTCTAACTTGAAGCATGTCATTACTTGTAACAACTGTCCACCTTTATTTAACAAACCATGGCATAGTAGCTTTATTCAGCAAGTCCAGCACTGATTTATAATCACTCTCCTGCCATATCTTTTTAAAACCCTTAGCCATTGCCTCAGAAATACCACGAACAGAAGCTAACACATCAACCTTAAAATTTGTATTTTGCCCTATATACTCGGTGAATGCCATCAATATCTTTCCTGTCGGGTCCCAACTTTCTTCATTGACACAACTCTTAAGCTTTCTTTTCTCCCATGTTTTATGACCTACCATCACAAAACTAATCCTATGCATTTTTGACCGTTGGATTACTGCCTTTCCATTTGGTGGTCATCCAACGGTCTTCGCCAAGTCTCCTATGTGTACGCGCATAGGAGACACGATTCAGATTGCATAGAGAAGTGGTTGATGTTGGTGCTTCTGACGCTGCTGATAGACCTACAGTGGTGGTTGCAAGGAATTAGACGATTGGAATCAAGAGGTGGTAACTTAAGAGTGATTGACAAGACAAAATGTCATTGCCCCACTCTATACCCTTAGCAAAATAGTCGATGGGTAGTTGGGTCATAGTACCGATAATCTTTTTGTGTGCAAGAATTGCCAAGAAAAAAACATCACAAAGCACGTGGAGACAGCTTGTCATTGTCGGGGCGCAAAACATGAAAAAAACAATAACACCCAACACCCCAAGTATTAAGGAGAATAAAGATGATTCTGGATACAAAATTTCAATGGGGGATTTATTATCAAGTACAATGGATGGCATCCAAGTAATCAGAGAGCAAGAGGTTAAAGCATCATCCCCCGAAAAGGTTTTGGAATCATTTACGTGAAACAATAAAGAACCTGCAAATTCGAATAAGAAACGTTTTTTTTCCTTTCAATGACACCATTCTACCAAGGATATATGGACAGCTAGTTCGATGTAGGTTAGAACAAAAGGATGAAATAGCATTTTGAGTGAATTCCAAAGCATTCTTTCAATGTTAAAGTGGTTCTTAACTTCATGATAAAAGGGATAAGACAGATAAAAGTTCTGAATCATCATGCAAAAGGTATAACCAAGTCAAACGAGAGCAACGCATCAACAAAAGTAATGAAATATCTAAAACTAATTCTATTTTGAATAGGACAGTATTAGAATTTTTAATAAAAGTTAGGATTTTTCCATTAGATTTCTTATGAATTATAACGAATTTATCACACAAATTACTAAAATACAATGGGCAATAATAGATATACCTCTGTAGCCTTGATGATAATAGACATACCTCTTGCTGTAAATTGATTTTCGATCATTTTCTGTAGCCTTGAATGTCTCGATTAGAGTCTTCCACAACCTCTTTGGGATCCATTTTGCCTCTGTGCGTATGGGAGCAATAGAGACATAAAAACCAACGACTGCGGAGACCTTAACCATGGTATTTATAATACCATCCTTAACCCAGAACCATTCCCATAGTGGCACTACAACATTCTGAACTATTTATGACGGTTGTTTTCCGTCGTAAATACTTATTCCCGTCATTATTACATTTTTAACGACGGTTACTTACCGTCGTCTATGTGTCGTTAAAAGTTGCGTCGTAAATCTTAACGACGGAAAATTGGATGTGTCTGGAATACCCTTATATACAACGAAAGAGTTATGTCGCCTTATATGCCTTTATTAACGACGGTTTGATACCGCCGTTAATATATACCAATTGCGACGGGCATATATCACCGTCGTAAAAATATCTATAGAGACGGAAACCTACCATCATGTAAAGAGGCATGTACAACGGTAATATATTAAGAAGGGAGTGCCACTGAAGTGGAGGAACACCACAGCAGTGATCGGCAGCATCATATCTACCTCATCTAGTTCAGATAATTTTTGGTGTGCTTCTTGGATACCGTTTATCCATTTTGGACACTGCAACCATATTGTATAAGTAGCTGAATGATTCCCGGAGGAAAGGTGGCATAAGGGAGTGCCACTGAAGTGGAGGAACACCACAGCAGTGATCGGCAGCATCATATCTACCTCATCTAGTTTAGATAATTTTTGGTGTGCTTCTTGGATACCGTTTATCCATTTTGGACACTGCAACCATATTGTATAAGTAGCTGAATGATTCCCGGAGGAAATGGTGGCATAATGGTTTGAGGAAGTGGATCGCATTAATCGTCTGAATCAGTCGTCCCCGATTCAGGTTGGCCGATATGTAGTATATTTCAAGCATTCAGGCTGATTCTGACAATCTGCAGAGGCTGATTCCGTTTACTTGGACCTGGGGTGGCATGCATATTTCAAGTTCATTTCCTTTTTTCCAAATGAATAACCAAGTAAGGACACTTATATCAAATGACCAAGTACAAAAACGAAATGCATAAACGGACCCATTAAGACAAAATTAATGAAAACATTGGCCGGGGATCCGAATCTCTCCTCCCTGTACTTCAGGGAGGAGAGAGATGCCCCTGTCGGATGATAGACACGTGGCTCTTGGGAAAATCCTAGCCCCACGTCCTAGACGACACCCCTGCCGGCTCGGCTTGTCGATTGGTTGTCGGCTCAGACGTGGGGCTGAGATTTTTCCGAGAGCCACGTGTCGGCCATCCGACGGGGGCGTCTCCCTCCTCCTTGAAGTATAGAGAGGAGATGATTTGAATCCATGGCTGGATGGTCTCCAAAGTTGAATTACCAAACTATTGTGATACTAACCCACTGTAAATGAACGGAAGATATTTGGTAAGACATATTTTTCAAAGAAAATGGTAGGATCATAATAGCATTACATAAGAAGAATATAGCTTAGCGGCGCCAGACAATACAAAATTTCCCAACTCGTGTAGCCTTATTAGGCAGGCGACCAAGAAGAATGCAGTAAAAAGTACAAAAGAGAAGGATTTATTTGGTTGCAAAGGGAATCGAAAGGAAGAAAAATGAAATTTTTAACCTTTAAATACTTTTGTAATGATTGCAGCACATGTAATCACATTACTATTAAACCCTATTTTTTTTTTTTTTTTTTTTGGTATAAACATTCCCATGTAACTAATGTCAAAGTATTCCACATTTAGTTATGAACTTGCACTTCTCTTAGCATCCAAATCCCTCTCACTTGAAAAGGAAAATAAATTTCACAACTTATAAGTATCATTACTAAATATGTTAAGAAATTTAAATACTATATATAATCATGTTATATTACAATTATAAAAGTCTTCCTTTTAAGTTTAAAGTTTTCACTTCCCTTCTTTTCAATTGCCTTGCAATCAAACATAGCCAAAAGAATTAAAGAAAAAAATAAATAAATAAATAAAGGAAGAACGTATCCAATCTGTACATTCAACAATTGAATTCAAGACCTGTGCCAGATTCTTGGTCTCATTTCACCTTTGTCTTGCCAACCTCTTGTGATTTATTGGCTAACCTAGGCCTCTATTGGAACAAAACCTCTAGGAAGGCGTCCCCACCTAACAATAACATGCAGGTACGGTTGTCACCAATTCTTGGCATCCACCCACCACAATTAGAGCGTCCAAATCGTCTCCTGCGGTCCTACCGCCTGCCAAGGGCCCGATTTCAGCCGGCCCACCCCCCAATGTATTGGCAGGCAACCAGACCGATCCCAAACCCTTAGATCAGCGATAGAAACCGCCTACCGTAAGAGATGATTTGGTTCCACAATTAGATGAATCACCTTCTGCCATAACTATTTTGTGTACCCTGGCTAGGACAATCTCCAAATCATGCTGAATCCCCTTTAACACTAGGATTACAGTAGAAGCCAACCACTGAATCATCATGAAATCAGGTAAAAACTCTACCCTGCTGAAGCTACCTCATAACTGTCTAGCATTGTGTTCCTCTTATAAAGTGCACCAAAAATAAGGGTCAACCCACCCAACAAGGAACCGTCTCTCTCTCTGCTCTCCCTTGAAATCTAGTCAACCCGCTCAATAGTTTTATTTTGGATTTATTAGAAATTTTCCAGCCACATACCCATAGTTGACCTTTCACTGGTTAATCTAGGGGTAAGGGAACGAAGACTATTGGCTAACATATTTTAAGATGGTAATCACCCCACACTCTTGGGAAGCGATGGGATATGGGATCTACCTCTAGAATGCAGTACTTATGACTCATTGATGACGTGTGGGGTGGTTACCATGTGGGGGTGGATATACAAACTCATACTGTTGAGTGTTGGAGTCTCTCTGGGGCTAAAAGTATAATATTATTCTTGGTTATAAATTAGCGCTTACATTCCTCTCATTTTTGGATAATTTGTTTTTGAGTGCTCATAGATAGCGAAAGAGAGAGAGAGAGCATAGAGAGATCATCTTCCACCCTTTCCCATGTAATGATCATCAAAAAGGGTTACAGCAACAATATGGCTTCCCCTCATTTGGTCTCTCTTGGGATTGTGTTCCTTTGGAATTAAGGGTGTCAAAAATAGGCTCGATCCGGTAGCATGGACCGAGCTGGCCCGATATAACTCAATCCCAGTTCGGATCAAACTTTAATGGATAGGTTTCGATCTCGGTTTGTAAAGCCCGATACCGTTTCAGCTCAAACCGAAATCAGACCGGACCGGCCCGTTAAGAAGTCCGAACTAGCCTGAACACCTGTAAGGTCCATCCGGGCCCAGTTTCTTAATTTTAATGGTTTTAAAATTTGATGGATTATTTATACTGTTATAGCTCACTTTTTGATCCGAAAAATTATATGAATCTATAGTTGAAAAGAGTATGTTAATTGTTACAATTTGTTGAATTACATACATATAGAAGGAATGATGCTCATTTTATAGATAGAAATAATAAAATAGGCTCGATAAACTTGATAAATCCGGTCCGGACCGAACCAGCCCGAAATCACCTTAATAAGCCCAACCAGATAACAAATCGACACCAGACCAGTCCGTTAGTTATTGTGTCCAGCACAGCCCAACCTAGCCTGAACTCTTAAGGACATGTTTTGGGCTGGGCTTATAAAACCCGACATCGATTCAGCCCGGATCGAAACCGGCCCAGACTGGCCCGTTCACACCCTTACTCTGAATCATGATGCCCACCAACACTTACAATACATGGATGATTGTAATTCAAGCAAATGTTGATTCAACAACATATTTCAGTCCACAAGGTTATACGCATTTTCCATCATTGCTCACTAAACTATTAGCCTCCAACGATTACTGGCCAAGTTTGTTTAACTAATGGTACTCTTTTATTGTGTTGTATTTGTTGTTATAGGAGATACAATCATCATGTTCACATTCCCAGTCCTATTCATTGCTTCCTTGGGGTGTGTTTATCTTTATTTGGGAAAGAAATATGGTGCGAGGTATGTATCTTGTTTCTGATTTTTGTGTTATATTTTCAACAAAACTCATTAACACAATAATGATTGAATAAATGGCATACCCAATGGGCATGAAACCCTGGGGGTTTCTAGATTCAAACCCATGACCACCAAGTCACAATGGAGCAACTTAGTCATTGTGCCAAAGCTAATTAATAAGGATTGAAAATGAGTGAATACAATGCTCGTGTTGAATGATCTTAAACAGTGAGAGCAACCATGGTTGGCGATTGGCATCATGGTCACGGACGGTACTAGTCAAAGGACCTCTAGGGATTGTTTCGTGGGCAGAGCTAGCCTTTCTTTTCATGTTCATAGCTCTCTTGATCTGTTCCTTCTCTACATATGTGCATTTGGGTTTCGAGACGATCACACCACAATCAGCTTCAGAGCAAGGCTTGCAAGTGTATGAACAACTTACACTATGTTTTCGTATTGCGTTGTGATCTAACTAAGAATGGTTAATGGAAGTGGACCTAGTTTTGATTTGTTTAATTTGGCAGGTGGGAAAATAAGTTGACCATTGTAGCTCTAAGCCTAGCCCTTGTTGGTAACGTATGTCTTGCATTTTTGTTCTTTCCGGTGATCCGAGGATCGTCGGTGTTGCTGCCACTCTTCGGGATCACGTCGGAGGCAAGCATCAAGTATCATATATGGCTTGGACATACAGTCATGACCATCTTCACTGCTCATGGCCTTTGTTTTATCATCAAATGGGCTGCACTCAATCGTATGTGGGAGGTAATTACGAGTAGTTTATCCAAAGTCCAGTGTACGGTTAATCTTAAGTTTGGAAACCTAAAATTCTTTTATTATTTTGTTGTACATTGCCATGCAGATGCTAACATGGGATAAAGTAGGGGTAGCAAATGCAGCTGGACAGTTGGCTTTGCTCTCTGGACTGGTCATGTGGGCAACAACCTTCCCTCGCATAAGGCGAAAGATGTTCGAACTCTTTTTTTATACCCATCACCTCTACGTCCTCTTCGTCTTCTTCTTCATATTACATGTTGGGATTATCTACGCATGCATGATGCTACAAGGTTGCTACCTCTTCTTGGTCGACCGTTACTTGCAATTCTTACAATCTAGGCAATGTGTTCGCTTAATCTCCGCTCGTGTTTTACCTTGTGAAACAGTCGAATTGAATTTCTCCCAAAGCCCAGGTAAAGTTATGATCATTAAACTAATGGTAGATCTTTTCTTTAATCTTTTTCACATGCAATAATGATGATAGGAAAAGTATTTTTTCTCTACGGCCACCCTCAAAAATGCACAAATCTCAACCCCCTATATATGGATTTCCATCACTACTCTGCCCCCCTTGATTTCTCTATTTTTTGGACCACCATATTTATGCCGGCTTTATTCATTTAGGAGGGTTAAGTTATAGTCCAATGAGTATCATGTTCATCAACTTGCCTAGCATTTCAAAGCTACAATGGCATCCTTTCACCGTAACCACCAACAGTAATATGGATCAGGATAAGCTAAGCGTGGTGGTTAAAAGTGAAGGAAGTTGGACCAAGAAACTTTACTAGACGCTTTCATGTCCCTCGCCTGTGGACCATCGTGAAGTTTCCATTGAAAGGCCTTATGGACCTGCATCTACTACTTTAAAGAGGTTTGTTGTTATAGAATAGAAATATAAATGTTATTGAAGGATCGGCTATTTCCCGAGTTAACCCCATTTTTTTATATGGGTTTGGGGAAGTATGGTGTTGTGGTGTTGGGGGGGGGGGGGGCCGGCAATCAAAATCCTATATATAATATAGTTAAAACATAAAAAAAAAAATAAAAAGTGTAAGCACCCCATTTTTTGCCATCCCCGACCATGAACAAGAGTCTTGATGGGCATATTCAGAAGGATTGCGGGTCAATTCAAAGTTTGGACGATAAGTGGTGATTTCAAAGCTGATTTTGGCAGGCCCTACAGCAAGGTCATGAAAATACCTTCGAATTGATACAAGAATCATTCAATTCCGATATCAAACGAAGAAGATGTCGCGATTTTAGTCGGATTGAAATTGGCTTATTAAATCCAAGGGCTTTTCTGTAAATTATCATAAATTAAGGATTTATTGGGCAAATTATCGTGGTTTAACTCTATCGGACTTCATTCGACCATATCTTGATCGTTCGACATCCAAATCCGACGATTCAAGCGTCACTGTGCTCCCTTGCCTGTCCTCTTCAAAGTGGACGTGAAGAATTTTGGGCGGAAGCCGTCAGTGGGTCCCATGCAAAGTTGTCGATCGGATTATCGTCAAAACTCCAATTCTTCATATCTTGATCATCCGAAGTCCGAATCCGACGATTCAAGCGCCACTGTGCTCCCTTGCCTGTCCTCTTCAAAGTGGACGTGAAGAATTTTGGGCGGAAACCGTCGCACGAAAGTTGCTAGCCGAATTATCGCCAAAGCTTCAATTCTTCATATTTTATTCATCTGACGTCCGAATTAGACGATTCAAGTGCCACTGTGCTCCTTTGTCCGTCCTCTTCAAAGTGGACGTGAAAAATCTGTGAGAGAGGTCGTCGAAATTTTCATGCGGAATTACAAGTTGAGAGGACTCATAATAGAGAGAAAATCAACCCAAGTCCATACTTACTCAGCCCAACCCAGCTTCAAGCCCAATTTAGTCCAACCCGTTGAACTCAACCAGTCCAGCCTTACCCAGACCCTAGACCGGTCTGGACCGAGTCAAGTCAATCCATGTGCATTAATATATATATATATATATATATATATATGATTTTATATTATATAAGAGATATATATTATAATATATGCTCATATATATTATATTATTTTATATATGATTTGGGTGGGATTTGAATCAATAAACAAGAGAGAGAGAGAGGAAGAGGGAGAGAGAATGGGAAGAGAGAGAGTGGAAGAGAGAGAGAGGAAGTTATATATATATATATATATATATATATATATATATATATATATATAATATATATTATATACCCGGTCAAGGAAGCCGATAAAGGGAGAGGAAGAGAAAAAGAGAGAGAGAGAGAGGAGAGAGAGGAAGAGAGAGAGAGGAAGAAAGAGAGAGAGAAAGAGAGAAAGAGAGAAAAAGACATGAGCAAAAAAAAAAAAAAAAAAATAAAAAAAAAAAAAAGCGAACGTAGAAGGAGGTGCGGAACCACGCCGCCACCTCCTCCTTCTGGATCGCCATGCCCGGCACACCTCACCGCCACCTCCTCCTCTCCATGCCACCTCCTTCATCGAGCCACACAACCACTCACCCACTCTACCACCGGCCACCCCCCCCCCATGTCCAGCAGTCCAGCCCCATGTTGCCGCTCACAAGCCCCGCCCAGCCATGCCCGAATCACTCCACCTCCCATGCTTCATTAACACCCATCCGACAACCCTCTTGCCGAGCAGCACCTACCTACCCAAGCTGAATCACCGTACACTCCACCGCCACCTCTTGCTGCTAGCCCCGCACAAGCCCGCACATCACCATCCCTCCCTTGCCACCTCCATCTTCTCCCTTACCGAGCAGCACATACCTGCCCAGCCGTCTCCCTCACCTGCTCCCATCCGATTCCCCAAATCCTCCGGCGAACTTCCCCGAAATCCCTCCACCAAACCGCCGACTCTCCATGCTGCCACCATGCCGCCACCAACCCCATCGCCTTTCCTCCCATGCTACCGCCATTCCATGTCGTCGCCAGCCCATACCCAACCTCACCGCCACCTCCTCCTACCCATCTTGCCGCACTCCTCCCCAAACTGCTATAAAATCCCATCTCAACCGAATGAGAAGGGAGGGATTTTTCTGGCGGGTTTTTGAGGTAGCAGATCATTTTCGGTCTGAACTACCTCTGAAAGAAAAAAAAAAAAAAGAAAGGGAGAGGCGAAAATCGCAGCACCCGACCACCTCTGCTCCTCCTTCTACACCGTTACCCACTAAGTCTCCCATCTCCCGTTCATCATCGTCACCATCTTCGATTCATCCCCGACCACCTCGCGACACCCCTACGACGATCTTCGTTGGCAACCCGACGACCCGGTAACGTTTCGTCACTCTCAACCATCGAAACAAAGATCAAGCCAGGTCGGTCGTTTTGTTTCTCCCTCTCCTCGGTTGGCATATCGACATGTAACGAAGATCTTGATTAAATTTTTATTTTTATTTATTTGTTTATTCTATATTTTGTTCTTTATCACCGATATTTTTTGACATTTGAATCATCATGCCTATCTATGTTTATCGAGAACCATTTATGTTAATATTTCAACATGATGAAAATCAAACCATTGATCATGGAATTTAATGCAACGGAAATTGATCCGATGTGCTTGTAAATTTTATGTGATAAAAAAAATGATCCGACTATATGATGAGAATTTCATGAAATTGGTCCGACCATAGGTTTGAAATTATAATGTGGGTGATCCAACCACATGATTTGATTTTTACGAGAGTTGATCGTGACCATATGATTAGAATTTTAATGATTTGATCATAACCATTGATCTAAAATTTTGATGTGATTATAATTAATTTGAACCGTCAGATGATCTTTGGAAGTGATGTTAATCAATCTGAACGGCTGGATTGTGATCTTGACAATCTGAACCGTTAGATGGTCTTTGGAAGTGCTTTTAATCAATCTGAGCGGTTAGATTATCATGATGAACGATCTGGGCCATTAGATTATCTTTGGAAATGATTTAAATGAATCTGAATGGTTGGATTATGATCTTAAGCAATTTGAACCGTTGGATTGTCATCGTTGGTGATTTTGATGAATCTAAATCGTTAAATCTTGATCATGAGTATTTTGATGAATCTGAACGGTTGGATTATGATCTTGAGTGATTTAAACCATTGGATTATCATCGTAAAAATTTTGAGTGATGTAAATTATTGAATCTGGATCATAATTGATTTAGACGAATCTGAGCCATTGATTTCTTAGTCTGATCATGATAGGAGATCTAAGCCATAGATCATAGCTATTTTGATGAGATATGAGCCATTGATCATGATTATAGCTATTTGATGAGATCTGAGCCGTTGATCTTGGCTGTTTTGATGAAATCTAAGAGTTGATCATGATCATCATTTTTTTTTTTAAGAGATATAACCGTTAGATTGAGGATTTGATATGGTATATGTTGTTATATCTATGCATCTATCATTTTCCCTTGATTATCTTTGTCATATTATGCGCTACCATGTTTGGAATGCTTACAATGTTAGCTTTGTGCACACCGCCATGCCGATCCGCTGGCTATGCTATACTTGAATGATGTTTATGTCGGCAAGAACTTACTTTTCGCTACACCCTAGTCGAACTGCTGTGCATGTACACTGATAGAAGACACTCCTAGGTGTGGGGACGTGCATGTAGGCACCCACATTCATGGGAAGGGTAATAATGGAAAAATGATAAAATTCTTAATCAAGAATCATGAAGCCTAGCCCAACAATTCTAAAATCAGGGTTGTAAGTGACAAGGGTAGTTTAGGACGATCCCTACCCCTCAGTTCATTTTCCCTAGGATGCAGAATCTAGATAGGTGTAATGTTGAATCCAACCACAGATCATCTAGGATTATCATTCGGTCAATACCCTGAGATACGTAGGTAGTCTGGGAAACTCCCAGATACGGTTCCACACATCAATCAATGTGCCCACAAACAACCCTACTCCCTGAGAGTACAAACCTTACTCCCTGAGAGTACAAACATCACTCCCTGAGAGTACAAACAAACCTTACTCCCTGAGAGTACAAATCCTTACTCCCTGAGAGTACAAACCTTACTCCCTGAGAGTACAAACCTTACTCCCTGAGAGTACAAATCCACTCCCTGAGAGCCAAACCCTACTCCCTGAGAGTACAAACCCTACTCCCTGAGAGTACAACCCTTACTCCCTGAGAGTACAAACCTTACTCCCTGAGAGTACAAATCCTTACTCCCTGAGAGTACAAACCTCACTCCCTGAGAGTACAAACCTCACTCCCTGAGAGTACAAACCTTACTCCCCGAGAGTACAAACCCAACTCCCCGAGAGTACAAGAACCCCTACTCCCCGAGTACAAACCTTACTCCCGAGAGTACAAACCTTACTCCCCGAGGTACAAACATTACTCCCCGAGAGTACAAACCCTACTCCCGAGAGTACAACCCTTACTCCCGAGAGTACAAACCCTACTCCCTGAGAGTACAAACCTTACTCCCTGAGAGTACAAACCCTTACTCCCTGAGAGTACAAACCTTACTCCCTGAGAGTACAAACCTTACTCCCTGAGAGTACAAACCTTACTCCCCGAGAGTACAAACCTCACTCCCGAGAGTACAAACCTTACTCCCGGGTACAAACCCTCCCCGAAAACCTTACTCCCCGAGAGTACAAACCTTACTCCCGAGAGTACAAACCTTACTCCCTGAGAGTACAAACCTTACTCCCTGAGAGTACAAACCTTACTCCCTGAGAGTACAAACCTTACTCCCTGAGAGTACAAACCTTACTCCCTGAGAGTACAAACCTTACTCCCTGAGAGTACAAACCTTACTCCCTGAGAGTACAAATCCTACTCCCTGAGAGTACAAACCCTACTCCCCGAGGTACCAACCCTACTCCCTGAGAGTACAAATCCAACTCCCTGAGAGCCATATTCTACTCCCTGAGAGTACGCATGCTCAATCCTGAAGTCGTACTTGCGAGTACGCACCCTTAGCCTTGCGAGGCTCTATCTTGAAGTCGTGCTTGCGAGCACGCACCCCCCTTAGCCTTGCGAGGCTCTATCTTGAAGTCGTGCTTGCGAGTACGCACCTTAGTCTTGCGAGGACTATCTTACACTCTACTCCCCGAGAGCCACACCCTACTCCCCGAGAGCCACACTCTACTCCCGAGAGCCACACCCTACTCCCCGAGAGCCACACTCTACTCCCCGAGAGCCACCCCTACTCCCGAGGAGCACGACCCTACTCCCCGAGAGCCAACCCTACTCCCCGAGGTACAAATCCAACTCCCCGGAGTACAATCCTACTCCCCGAGGTACAAACCTTACTCCCGAGAGTACAAATCCAACTCCCTCTATCATGAAGTCGTGCTTGCGGACGCACCCCCTTAGCACTACTCCCCGAGAGCTCACACCCTACCCCGAGAGCCACACTCTACTCCCGAGAGCCACACTCTACTCCCCGAGCCACACCCTACTCCCCGAGAGCCACACTCTACTCCCCGAGAGCCACCCACTCCCGGGCCACTCTACTCCCGAGAGCCACACCTACTCCCCGAGAGCCACACTCTACTCCCGAGAGCCACACCCTACTCCCGAGAGCCACACTCTACTCCCCGGGAGACACACCTTACTCCCCCGAGAGTACAACCCATGAAACGAACTACGTTGTACCTGATTTCCAGGACCTCTGGAATACGTAGGCAACTTGGAGGACTCTCCAAGTACGGTACCTCATCTTAGTATCCTTAGGTTCCCCATATCCATATCCATATCCGTATCCATATCCTCGTTCACTTCGATCCATTTAGGCTATCTCTAGATTCAATCTCAATCATCATCAAGCATAAACTTCAACTTGAATAAATTGAATCTAAGAAAGCTTAATCATAATCCACATCCATAAACCTTAATCACTTTCTGTTTCGAACTACGCTTTTGGACTTGATTTCCAGGATTGGAATACGTAGGCAATTTGAGACGTTTTGGACATCTCAGATTCAGTCCATCACCGAACCATCTTTGGTTCGGTTCATTGTATATTATTTTATTTATTTTCTTACTTTGAGAACATGTTTTGGCTGAACTTAAGCTAGAAGAACTTAGTAACTTGGCATAGGGTCCCCCATAAGCCCTAGTCATCATCCATTGACCATGAACAGTCAGAACCATAGAGTCTAAGGAAAGTAGAATCACATAGGAGGCCGATTTTGGATCGGGCAGTTTTGGGTGCCTAACACCTTCCCAAATCGTACTTTGAACGCTTACCCGTTCTCTCGTTGGACCAAAGCCGATATGTTGGGTCATGAGTCAATAGAAGTCTTATCTCAGGATGAGGCTACATTTTAGGTCCTAGACCTTAATCTAGGTGGCGACTCCAAATCATTTCACCGTCCATTCAGCGTGGGTGGACATCACTATCCTCACAGTGGCGACTCCACTGGGGACTCCACGTTCAGACTCCTGATTCACTTTTCTTACATTGATTGACTGACATTGGATGCTAGATCTAGGGCTACTATATTTATGATTGTACATATTGTTTTGGGGGGTTTGGGTTCAGTCACACATCGTGCTATTAGCCGACCCGGGTCCTCATGAATATGGGATCGCCCGCTAGGTGAAAAGCACAACCTTGACACGTACCTTGTAAAAGTCTCGACTGTGGAGAGCCTCTGACGTTTATTTCTCGGGTCCGCCCGGGGAGGCGTTATACTTCTCTAGGTCGTTTGACATTTTGCAAAATGGTATATCAAAAGGAATCGAGGGGCCCATGATTCACCGTGTAGACGGGAATAGGTCCACTCCTCCTCGTCAAGGTAGCCTTTGCCGGTCCTAACCCAGAGTGAGCCACATGCATGTTATTTTTGGTTCATCCCTGAACTGACTATGTAAATTCCAACTCAATTACGACATCTGTGCCTATGACATCGAAGTTCTGCCCGTTTTGATTCTCGATTTATCAACATGTTTGGATTCACACTTGAGGATTCAATGTGTCGAACCTTTCATTGTTGATACATCAAGTCTTAAAAACGATCGGAAAATCTCTATCATGGCATGGATATTGTGATCGAATGGGAGTTTGCCAGTTTGTTCAGTTATAAACCGCTTTTGCTAACTTATCCCTTATGAAAGTTTAAGGATGAGCGTATCCGTTTCAATTTCTTTGATTTTCATAAACTAAGTGGTTGGACCTTGTCACCCCAATGACCCGTTTTGGGTCAAGAGGCCCAAGGCCGATCACGTGGTCATTCAAAGCAACTAAATTGGCACAGATAATGTTTGTTCTAGGGGTTTCATAAGAGAGCTAACATTTGTATGGTTGAGTCAGCTCTGTTTGTGCATGTTAATTCCTTTTCTCGTCCTATCTCCATCCCAAGAGTCTTAACACTTGTCGCTTTGGCCTTTCCCGATATCTACGGTTAACCTAAACGACCATTTCTACTCTGTAGGACTGGGATTCCATCATTGTGAAATTGTCTAGAGTGTTTGCACCTGAACCTATTGGCCCTACCTTGTCCATACCAGTTGAAGCAATGGGTGACGGACCAAATCAAGGTTCCAAGAGCTACAGATGCCGAATTGAGAGGGTAGTTGATACCATAGAAGTGATGGTTACCATGATTCAGAACCTACAGATGCAATTGCAAGTCCAAGCGTCAACCATTGAGAGAATGAATTTGGTACACCCACAAGGATTGAGTACCTCTAAGCAAGTTGTGCCACAGCGTTTCTCAGAACCTGTATTAGAAGACACAGAGGAGATTGTGTATCAGAAACCTTTGGTCATTCAAAAGGCTCCCACATTCCGAAAGCTGAATGAGGAGGATGTCCCTTCCAGGGATAGACTGAACAGATCAGAGGAATTGCTAAGAGCTATGAAGGCATGGGATGATCAGATAATCTGCCAAAGAGCTTTCCCTCCTAATCAGTCAATGGCACAAACTGCCAACATTAATGCTAATCCATCGATCTCAAGGAATCAGAACCACACTCCTGCTCCGCAAAGGTTGGAAAATAGAAGGCAGTTTACAGATTTGGGCATGACAAAAAATAGGGCTCTGAAAGTATTGGTACAGGCTGGAAAATTGAAGGTACTCACACCTCATCCTCTGCCATGTCCACTTCCACTGAAGTTTCGAATGGATCTATTTCGCAAATATCATAACCAACATGGTCACCATACTGAAAATTGTAACGCTCTGAGGCATGCTATACAAGACCTGATGGATGCAGGAGAAATTGAGATCCGAGCTAGACAGAAATCAATGGAAAATGGTCCTCCCTTTCCCCATCACACAGTTAATGGAGAGAGGCATGGGTTCCAACTGAGACAGTCCAAGCTGAAATCGAGGGAAGCGTCACATCTGGTGACCAAATGAACAGGGTCTCAATCCAAGAAGTGCGGCATGGGCATGGGGTATACTTTTCAGAAATCTCTCAGTACAAGGTGACGATGGGGCAGAATGATAAGGGATCAGAAGGGAATGCAGCCCAAGATATCAATCTCAGAGGATTCCAAGTCAACAGCAACATCATGGCAATCACAGAATCAAATCCCTCAGGTTTGGACTGGGGTATGCCCCTACCAACCAAGATCTGAAACTGATAGAGGAGAAGCAGAGGAGAGAAAATGATACATTTTGAAAGCTTGAGAGGAAAGGTCCAACAAAGGCAGCAGACAAGAGTCACAGAAGATGGCAACCATATGAGGACAGATGAACCGGTCTATCAAGCACAGTTGGCAGCATGGATGAAGAAGAGCAGATCACTCCATACTTGAATACACTCAATGGGAACTTCGTCAAAGAATGAGAGGACATTGCATTTATGTGGTTTCTCTGAACCATGGCTGGATAGAAACCTCCAAAGACAAGAACCCGATTTTTGAGTTTTTCTTCGACTGCACCATTGGCTAGATAGAGATGGAAGAAATCAAGATTCGAAGGCTGAGCAAGGAACAAAAGTCATAAACAAAGGCGATCGACATCGACAATCTGTTCGACGAGGACCAAGTTCTAATGCTCACTGGGGAAGACCAAGATGGAGATCCTGATCCACAACAATTCATACTCCCTATCAATGGAATGATCCCCAAACTGAAGTTTTTTTATGTTTTGTTTACCCGAAGATTTTGTCATGTAATCACTATAATATGGCCATGTCTGGGCCCAAAGTCTACGAGTCCTTAAATAGGTTGAATCTTTTGATAGTGTTGACTTCGTTCCATTTGGAACCTCCTCTTATGTACCTCTGTTTCCAAGCGTTAATAAAGAAAAAAAATTTCAATTTTGCTGTGTCCACTTCTCCCAATCTCTTGTTTCCTAACTCTAACTTTAATGATGATAAGAATAATGAACCATATCCTAAAATTTTGCAATCCATCAAAGCCTCGGAAGAGAAGAAATCCCAACCTGCCGGGGAGGATTTCAAGATGATCAATCTCGGCACGGAGGAGCAATTACAAGAGATCAAGATTGGTATAACCTTGACAGAAGAGGAGATAGCCCATTTGACAGAATTATTGAAGGGATTCCAAGAGGAATTTGCATGGTCTTATGAAGATATGACAAGCATAAACCCAGAAGTGGTATAGCACAAGATACCCTTGATCCCTAAGGTAAAGCTGCATAAACAGAAGTTGAGTTGGTTGAAACCTGAGCAGACTTTAAAGACTGAGTAAGATGTCATGAAGCAGTTCAATGTCAGATTCTTGGAAGTATCAAAATACCCAGAATGGTTGGTCAATGAAGTTACTGTGCATAAGAAAGATGGTTGATTGAGAGTATGTGTTGATTACAAGAATTTGAACAAGGCTAGTCCTAATGATGATTTTTTTCATTGCCAAAGATAGATATAGTCGATGACACAGTCAACCATAGAAGGCGTGGAGCTGGGGTATGACTAATAGATCCAAAAGGGAAGTTTGCGCCATTCTCGCTTTGATTAGAATTCAAGTGTACAAGCAATACTGCGGAGTACGGAGCTTGCATCACGGGACTTAGAACAGCCCTCACGATCAACATCAAGAAGTTGAAGGTTTGTGAGAACTTGTCCATCATTGTCTACCAAGTCAGAAGGGATTGAAAAAAAAAAAAAAAAAAAAAAAAAAACCAAAGATGAAAAATTGATACCGTATCAGCAGTATACAATCAATTTGGCTCAAGAGTTTTACAAAGATCAAGTTCGACTATTCTCCAAGGGACAAAAAAAAAAAAAAAAAAAATATGCCGATGCATTGGCCACTTTGGCTTCAATGATCGGTGATGATCTTGTCGAATGCACAAGGCCCTTGGTGATCGAAAGAAGAAGACAACCAACATATGTTGAAGTCAATGCACTGATAGTGGATGGTAGACCTTGGCTTGCACTCATAGTAGACTTCATTGGAGAAGGCATATACCCTGCAGAAGCAACAACAAGAGAAAAGAAGTCATTAAAATGATATGCTATGTAGCTTATCCTTTGTGAAGATATCCTTCATAAGAGATCCAATGATGGGGTATAATTGGACTTTGTCGACGAAGAGCAAGCATAAACCCTCATTGAGCAGATACATCAAGGAGTCTGTGGGCCTCATACTGGATGCCTGGATGCTTGCAAAGAAGATTCTGAGAATGGGGTATTATTGGAATACAAAGGAAGCAGACTGCGCGGAGTTTGTGAAGAAGTGTCACAAATGCCAAATCTTTGCCAATCTGATACATATACCACCTACAGAATTACACACTCTCAGTTCGCCCTGGCCATTTTCAACTTGGGGTATAGATGTGATCGGAAAGATTCACCCAAAGGCGTCAACTGGGCATGAGTTCATTTTAGTAGCCATCGACTACTTTACCAAGTGGGTGGAGGCTCAATCATATGCCAAGCTCACCGCCAATAAGGTAGCCAAGTTCCTTCAAGAGCATATCATCTGTTGGCACGGGATGCCTCACACTCTAATCTCAAATCAGGGTCAACATTTCAGAGGAAAGGTACAAGAATTGTGCGAGAATTTTAGTATCCAAAGGCACCGTTCTTCCCCTTACCGGCCACAAACTAATGGAGCAGTAGAGGCCACTAACAAGAACATCAAGGTCATCCTCCAGAAAATGGCAGAGTCACACACTGACTGGGCGGATAAGTTACCATATACACTATGGGCCTACAGAACTTCTATAAGGACTTCTACTGGAGCCACACCATATTCTCTGGTATATGGTATGGAGGCAGTACTCCCGGTAGAAATGGAAGTACCATCCTTGAGGATCCTAATGGATTCCCAAATCCCTGAGGCTGAATGGCTTCGATCCCGTTATGAAGAGTTGAGTCTCATTGACGAAAGGAGGATGAAAGCAGCTGATAGTGCAAAGAAATACCAAAAGAGAATGGCCGCCACTTTCAACAAGAAGGTCAGATTTCATCACCTGACGGTAGGAGATCTTGTATTAAAGGAACAAAGAGCGCCTATCCATGACCCTAGGGGTAAGTTTCGTCCGAACTGGAGCGGGCCATTCATAGTGAAGGAAATTTTACCAGGAAAGGCAGTTCGACTGATAGATCTGGACGGTGAAGAGCTACAATATCTGACCAACCTCGATCAGTTGAAGTGGTATCATGTTTGACCTCTTCACCCTCAAAAAAAAAAAAAAAAAAAAAAAAAAAAAAAAGGGAGGGTGCGAGTTGGTTACGAAAGTCGGGTGCAGTTGGTCACAAAAGTCGATCGTTTTGGATGAACTTCACGACAGGTTTGGGCTGGATTCTCTAAAGAGGTTATTACACCCCACCACTCAGGATTGGTTCCATCATCTTGTCATTATTAAAGGAAGAACTTCCCGCTTTCTGGCTGAACTCTTTCATCCGTTCATCTATCCAATGGATTTCCCAAGAGTCGCATATTGAGCCCATCTTTCATATCTCTTGATATCAACCCTAGTGGGTGTGTCATTCTAAAAAAATTATAATGATAATCTGGCTGGAACTCTTATCTGTCGTTCATTACATTCAACGGCGTCCAAAGGTTCCAAAGAGCCCTTCATTCTATAAGCCCATAAAGTGGTATCTCCTCGGAGAGATCGACCATTCCACATAAACAACCAAAAGATCCTCCTGATGGGAAATCCATCTGGATAGCTTCATATCAGCCACTTTAGGCCTTTGTCTTCTGTCACTTATCTTTGGATTTAGAGACTTAGGCTCCGGACAAGGTCATACATATATGCATTTCATGCACAACTCACTAAGGTTTTCAATGTGTCTATAAGGTAAGAAAGTTCCAATGATTCCCCTACCCATTCTGTTGTGAATCAGAATTTTCTCTAAGTCGTTCCAGTGAGTGTTTAAGAACTTCTACTCGTCAGATAGAATGGCCATGGTGGATAAGGCATCGAGGGAGTGGAGTTGGCATAAAGAACTTGCTGAAGATAATTTTTTTCTAAGGGAGGTCCACTGGTATGCCTTCTCCAAATGGTGATAATAAAGCATGTGCCCAAGTTTGTCAAAAGAGGTAATTCAGGGCTGAGGTACACATGGCCCGCATGTTCAAGAAGGTTTCGTCTCTCTCCGTTATGAGTGGCA
Source organism: Protea cynaroides (assembly GCA_028583415.1). NCBI lineage: Eukaryota > Viridiplantae > Streptophyta > Magnoliopsida > Proteales > Proteaceae > Protea > Protea cynaroides. Next base: position 123,024,421 of record CM053276.1, read on the forward strand.
AAAATGTGCTTCTTTTATCTTTACCCTCAATTGATACAATCTCGGGTAAAGAGGGGTATCTGTAAGCACCCCATTTTTGCCATCCCCAGCCATGAACAAGAGTCTTGATGGGCATATTCAGAAGGGTTGCGGGTCAATTCAAGGTTTGGACGATAAGTGGTGATTTCAAAGCTGATGTTGGTGGGCCCTACAGCAAGGTCTTGAAAATACCTTCGAATTGATACCAGAATCATTCAATTCCGATATCAAACGAAGAAGATGTCGCGATTTTAGTCGGATTGAAATTGGCTTATTAAATCCAAGGGCTTTTCTGTAAATTATCATAAATTAAAGATTTATTGGGCAAATTATCGTGATTTAAATCGATCGGACTTCATTCGACCATATCTTGATCGTTCGACATCCAAATCCGACGATTCAAGCGTCACTGTGCTCCCTTGCCTGTCCTCTTCAAAGTGGACGTGAAGAATTTTGGACGAAAGCTGCCAGCGGATCCCATGCAAAGTTGTCGATCGGATTATCGTCAAAACTCCAATTCTTCATATCTTGATCATCCGAAGTCCGAGTCAGGCGATTCAAGTGCCACTGTGCTCCATTGTCCGTCCTCTTCAAAGTGGACGTAAAGAATTTTGGGCAGAAGCCGCCTGCGGGTCCCATGCAAAGTTGCTAGCCGAATTATCGTCAAAGCTTCAATTCTTCATATTTTGTTCATCTCACGTCCGAATCAGACGATTCAAGCACCAGTGTGCTCCTTTGTCCGTCCTCTTCAAAGTGGACGTGGAAAATCTATGAGAGAGGCCGTCGAAATTTTCATGCGGAATTACAAGCTGAGAAGACTCATAATAGAGAGAGAAATCAACCCAGTCCATACTTACTCAGCCCAACCCAGCTCAAGCCCAATTTAGTCCAACCCGTTGAACTCAACCAGTCCAGCCTTACCCAGCCTAGACCGGTCCAGACCGAGTCAAGTCAATCCATGTGCATTATATATATATATATATATATATATATATATATATATATATATATATATATATATAATATATATATATATATATATATTATATATAATATATATTATAAATATATAAATATATGCTCATATATATTATATTATTTTATATATGATTTGGGTGGGATTTGAATCAATAACCAAGAGAGAGAGAAAGGAAGAGGGAGAGAGAATGGGAAGAGAGAGAGTGGCAGAGAGAGAGAGGAAGTTATTATATATATATATATATATATATATATATATATATATATATATATATATATATATATAACCGGTCAAGGAATCCGATAAAGGGAGAGGAAGAGAAAAAGAGAGAGAGAGAGAGGAAGAGAGAGAGAGGAAGAAAGAGAGAGAGAAAGAGAGAAAGAGAGAAAGAGACATGAGCGAAAAATAAAAAATAAAAATATAAAAAAAAAACAGAACAGAAGGAGGTGCAGAACCACGCTGCCACCTCCTCCTTCATGGATCCAGCGGCCATGCCCGCACACCTCACCGCCACCTCCTCCCTCTCCATTGCCACCTCCTTCATCGAGCCACACAACCACTCACCCACTCTACCACCGGCACACCCCCGCCCATGTCCAGCAGTCCAGCCCCATGCTGCCACGCGCCGCCACAAGCCTGCCCAGCCATGCCCGAATCACTCCACCTCCCATGCTTCATTAACACCCATCCGACAACCCTCTTGCCGAGCAGCACCTACCTACTCAGCTGAATCACCGTACACTCCACCGCCACCTCTTGCTGCTAGCCTGCACAAGCTTGCACATCACCATCCCTCACTGCCACCTCCATCTTCTCCCTTACCGAGCAGCACATACCTGCCCAGCCGTCTCCCTCACCTGCTCCCATCTGATTCCCCAAATCCTCCGGGGGCTTCCCGAAATCCCTCCACCAAACCGCCGACTCTCCATGCTGCCACCATGCCGCCACCAACCCCATCGCCTTTCCTCCCATGCTACCGCCATTCCATCTTGTCGCGCAGCCATACCCAACCTCACCGCCACCTCCTCCCACCCCTCCCGCCCTCCTCCCCATTGCTATAAAATCCCATCTCAGCTGAATGAGAAGAGAGAGGATTTTTCTGGCGGGTTTTTGAGGTAGCAGATCATTTTCGGTCTGAACTACCTCAAAAAAAAAAAAAAAAGAAAAGAAAGGGAGAGGCGAAAATCGCAGCACCCGACCACCTCTGCTCCTCCTTCTCACCAGTTACCCACTAAGTCTCCCATCTCCTGTTCATCATCGTCACCATCTTCGATTCATCCCCGACCACCTCGCGACACCCTACGACGATCTTCGTTGGCAACCCGACGACCCGGTAACGTTTCGTCACTCTCAACCATCGAAACAAGATCAAGCCGGGTCGGTCGTTTTGTTTCTCCCTCTCCTCGGTTGGCATATCGGCAGTGCAAAGTATCTTGATTAATTTTTTATTTTTATTTATTTGTTTATTTTATATTTTGTTCTTTATCACCGATATTTTTTGACATTTGAATCATCATGCCTATCTATGTTTATTGAGAACCATTTATGTTAATATTTCAACATGATGAAAATCAAACCATTGATCATGGAATTTAATGCAACGGAAATTGATCCGATGTGCTTGTAAATTTTATGTGATAAAAAAAATGATCCGACTATATGATGAGAATTTCATGAAATTGGTCCGACCATAGGTTTGAAATTATAATGTGGGTGATCCAACCACATGATTTGATTTTTACGAGAGTTGATCGTGACCATATGATTAGAATTTTAATGATTTGATCATAGCCATTGATCTAAAATTTTGATGTGATTATAATTAATTTGAACCGTCAGATGATCTTTGGAAGTGATGTTAATCAATCTGAACGGCTGGATTGTGATCTTGACAATCTGAACCGTTAGATGGTCTTTGGAAGTGCTTTTAATCAATCTGAGCGGTTAGATTATCATGATGAACGATCTGGGCCATTAGATTATCTTTGGAAATGATTTAAATGAATCTGAATGGTTGGATTATGATCTTAAGCAATTTGAACCGTTGGATTGTCATCGTTGGTGATTTTGATGAATCTAAATCGTTAAATCTTGATCATGAGTATTTTGATGAATCTGAACGGTTGGATTATGATCTTGAGTGATTTAAACCGTTGGATTATCATCGTAAAATTTTGAGTGATGTAAATTATTGAATCTGGATCATAATTGATTTAGACGAATCTGAGCCATTGATTTCTTAGTCTGATCATGATAGGAGATCTAAGCCATAGATCATAGCTATTTTGATGAGATATGAGCCATTGATCATGATTATAGCTATTTGATGAGATCTGAGCCGTTGATCTTGGCTGTTTTGATGAAATCTAAGAGTTGATCATGATCATCATTTTTTTTGAAGAGATATAACCGTTAGATTGAGGATTTGATATGGTCTATGTTGTTATATCTATGCATCTATCATTTTCCCTTGATTATGCTGTCATATTATGCACTACCATGTTTGAAATGCTTACAATGTTAGCTTTGTGCACACCGCCATGCCGATCCGCTTGCTTATGCTATAATTGAATGATGTTTATGTCGGCAAGAACTTACTTTTCGCTACACCCTAGTCGAACTGCCGTGCATGTACACTGATAGAAGACATTCTTAGGTGTGGGGACGTGCATATAGGCACCCACATTCATGGGAAGGGTAATAATGGAAAAATGATAAAAATCTTAATCAAGAATCATGAAGCTTAGCCCAACAATTCCAAATCAGGGTTGTAAGTGACAAGGGTAGTTTAGGACGATCCCTACCCCTCAGTTCATTTCCCCTAGGATGCAGAATCTAGATAGATGTAATGTGAATCCAACCATAGATCATCTAGGATCATCATTCGGTCCAGTTGGACCGCCCATATTCTGACCCAAGTGGGTCACCCAATGAACGTGCCGTTCGAACTACGCGGATCCCGATTCTCTAGTGAAAACCCCAAGATACGTAGGTAGTCCGGGAAACTCCCGGATACGGTTCCACACCTCAATCAATGTGCCCACAAACCTTACTCCCCGAGAGTACAAACCTTACTCCCCGAGAGTACAAACCTCACTCCCCGAGAGTACAAACTCCCAACTCCCCGAGAGTACAAACCCCACTCCCCGAGAGTACAAAACCTTACTCCCCGAGAGTACAAACCTTACTCCCCGGAGTACAAACCTTACTCCCCGAGAGTACAACCCTACTCCCCGAGAGTACAAACCTTACTCCCCGAGAGTACAAACCTGACTCCCCGAGCAGTACAAACCCTACTCCTCCGAGAGTACAACCTCACTCCCCGAGTACAAGTACAAACCTTACTCCCGAGAGTACAACCTTAGTCCCCGGGGGTCAGTACAGCCTTACTCCGAGAGTACAAACCTTGCTCCCGGCAAGTACAACCTTGGCTCCCTTGGCGGTACAAACCCTTACCCCCGAGAGTCAAATCTTGAGCTCGGCGAGAGCACGCACCCCCTAGCCTTGCGAGGCTCTATCTTGAAGTCGTGCGTGCGAACGCACCTTACCCCGGACTCGAGGCCGATCTGGACCTTGGTCCCGCAGTCAGTGCGAGACTATCTTACATTCTACCCCCGAGAGTACGAACCCTCAACCCCCGAGAGCCCATACTCATACACGAGGCTCCTATCTTGAGTCGTACTCCGGAGTACGAACCTTAGCCCTGCGGGGCTCTATCTTGAAGTCGTGCTCCCGAGCACGCACCCTTATCCCCTTGAGGCTCTATCTTGAAGTCTGCTCCCGAGAGCCACACCCCTTAGCCTCGCGGTGCCCTATCTTGAAGTCCTTGCTCGAGTACGAACCTTAGTCCCCGAGACTATCAAACATTCTACTCCCCGAGAGTACACACCCTCCCCGAGTACAAGCCTTACTCCCGAGAGTACAACCCTACTCCCCAGAGTACAGCGAGGCCCCCTTGGAGTACAAACCTTACTCCCGAGAGTACAATCCAACTCCTCTATCTTGAAGTCGCCGCTTGCGGCACGCACCCCTTAGCCTTGCGAGGCTCTATCTTGAAGACGTGCTTGCGAGCACGCACCCCTTAGCCTTGCGAGGCCCTATCTTGAAGTCGTGCTTGCGAGTACGCACCTTAGTCTTGCGAGACTATCATACACTCTACTCCCGAGAGCCACACCCTACTCCCCGAGAGCCACACTCTACTTCCCAGAGCCACACTCTACCCCGGGAGCCACACCCTACTCCCGAGAGCCACACTCTACTCCCCGAGAGCCACACCCTACTCCCCGAGAGCCACACTCTACTCCCGAGAGACACACCTTACTCCCCGAGAGTACAACCCATGGAACGAACTACGTTGTACCCGATTTCCGGGACCCTCGGAATACGTAGGCAACTTGGAGGACTCTCCAAGTACGGTACCTCATCTTAGTATCCTTAGGTTCCCCATATCCATATCCATATCCGTATCCATATCCTCGTTCACTTCGATCCATTTAGGCTATCTCTAGATTCAATCTCAATCATCATCAAGCATAAACTTCAACTTGAATAAATTGAATCTAAGAAAGCTTAATCATAATCCACATCCATAAACCTTAACCACTTTCGGTTCGAACTACGTTTTTGGACTTGATTTCGGGATTGGAATACGTAGGCAATTTGAGACGTTTTGGACATCTCGATTCAGTCCATCACCGAACCATCTTTGGTTCGGTTCATTGTATATTATTTTATTTATTTTCTTACTTTGAGAACATGTTTTGGCTGAACTTAAGCTAGAAGAACTCAGTAACTTGGCATAGGATCCCCCATGAGCCCTAGTTATCATCCATTGACCATGAACAGTCAGAACCATAAAGTCTAAGGAAAGTAGAATCACATAAGAGGCCGATTTTTGGATCGGGCGGTTTTGGGTGCCTAACACCTTCCCAAATGTACTTTGAACGCTTACCCGTTCTCTGTTGGACCAAAGCCGATATGTTGGGTCATGAGTCAATAGAAGTCTTATCTCGGGATGAGGCTACATATTAGGTCCTAGACCTTGATCTAGGTGGCGACTCCAAATCATTTCACCGTCCATTCGGCGTGGGTGGACATCACTATCCTCACCTCTTTTTTTTTTTTTTGGGGTTTTTTTTTTTTTAATTTGGGAAATTTTTTAAATTTTTCATTTTACAAAAAAAGGGTTTTTTTTTTTTCATAACCCCAAAAAAAAAAAAAAAAAGGGGGATAAAAAATTTTTTTTTAGGGAGAAGAGAGGGGGGGTTATATTTTGTTTTATATAGGAGCAGAAGAAAAAAGATTAAAAGAATTATTAATTTTAAAGAAAAGAAAAGAAAAGAAAAAAAAGGGGGGGAGGAGAGAAAATTTTTTTTAATAATTTTTAAAAAAATTTGAGAATAGAGGGGGGGGGGGATATTTTTTGTTTATTTTATATTAGGGAATAAAGGAGGGGGAAAAAGGGGAAAGAAACACATGTGGAGGAAAGGGAAGGGGGGGGATTTGGGGGGGGGGGGGGTTGGGAGGGGGGGGGGGGGGGGGGGTTGTGGGGGGGGGGGGTTGTGTTGTTTTTGATTTGGGGTGGGGGGGGGGGGGGGGGGTGTGGGAAAAAATAAAGAGGGAACCTTGACCGTTATCAAATGGTGAAAAGAGTAGATCCTACTACCTATCAAGTGGATACGGATTGGCCATCTCGTCTAAAGCAGATGACCATTTCAAGCATCCGATGGAAGTGTAGCTGGTGGAATGCAGAGAAAGTTGTTACAAACACTCCAGGTAGTGCAGATGTTCAGATCATGGGACTGACACACACTTCGTTTTATTCACCTATAAGGTTGGTCCATCAATATGGGGTGTTGAGAGACATTAGCAAGATGGGAACTAGTTGTGAAGCTCCCAAAGAATTGGACCTCGATATGGTTAAGGCTATTGCTTCTGGGTGGGATCAGCGGACTCTTCAGAGGGTTTTTTAGACTTGCCTGATATATTTGAATGTTTTGAAAACTATGTAATCAGACAAGGTTTAGCCCCTATGAGCGTCATTTCAATTTCCAACAATCCTCCCAGTCTCATTCGAAGTGTGCATACTAACTGTCATTTGTTTCGATTGCATGATGTGAATGATAAAGTGTTTTTGCTATGTCCTAATGTTAATGTAATTGCCATGGCATTTATGTGAAAGTGAAGTTGATAGATCTGATGATATTGCCATTCGGAAAAAAAAAAAAAATCATCTCTTTGATTCAAGAGACAAAAATGCGCTTCTTTTTTCTTTACCCTCAATTGATACAATCTCGGGTAAAGAGGGGTATCTGTAAGCACCCCATTTTTTGCCATCCCCAGCCATGAACAAGAGTCTTGATGGGCATATTCAGAAGGATTGCGGGTCAATTCAAAGTTTGGACGATAAGTGGTGATTTCAAAGCTGATTTTGGCAGGCCCTACAGCAAGGTCATGAAAATACCTTCGAATTGATACAAGAATCATTCAATTCCGATATCAAACGAAGAAGATGTCGCGATTTTAGTCGGATTGAAATTGGCTTATTAAATCCAAGGGCTTTTCTGTAAATTATCATAAATTAAGGATTTATTGGGCAAATTATCGTGGTTTAACTCTATCGGACTTCATTCGACCATATCTTGATCGTTCGACATCCAAATCCGACGATTCAAGCGTCACTGTGCTCCCTTGCCTGTCCTCTTCAAAGTGGACGTGAAGAATTTTGGGCGGAAGCCGTCAGTGGGTCCCATGCAAAGTTGTCGATCGGATTATCGTCAAAACTCCAATTCTTCATATCTTGATCATCTGAAGTCCGAATCCGACGATTCAAGCGCCACTGTGCTCCCTTGCCTGTCCTCTTCAAAGTGGACGTGAAGAATTTTGGGCGGAAACCGTCAGCGGAAAGTTGCTAGCCGAATTATCGCCAAAGCTTCAATTCTTCATATTTTATTCATCTGACGTCCGAATTAGACGATTCAAGTGCCACTGTGCTCCTTTGTCCGTCCTCTTCAAAGTGGACGTGAAAAATCTGTGAGAGAGGTCGTCGAAATTTTCATGCGGAATTACAAGCTGAGAGGACTCATAATAGAGAGAAAAATCAACCCAGTCCATACTTACTCAGCCCAACACAGTTCAAGCCCAATTTAGTCCAACCCGTTGAACTCAACCAGTCCAGCCTTACCCAGCCTAGACCGGTCTGGACCGAGTCAAGTCAATCCATGTGCATTATATATATATATATATATATATATATATATGATTTTATATTATATAAGAGATATATATTATAATATATGCTCATATATATTATATTATTTTATATATGATTTGGGTGGGATTTGAATCAATAACCAAGAGAGAGAGAGAGGAAGAGGGAGAGAGAATGGGAAGAGAGAGAGTGGAAGAGAGAGAGAGGAAGTTATATATATATATATATATATATATATATATATATATATATATATATATATATATAACCGGTCAAGGAATCCGATAAAGGGAGAGGAAGAGAAAAAGAGAGAGAGAGAGAGGAAGAGAGAGAGAGGAAGAAAGAGAGAGAGAAAGAGAGAAAGAGAGAAAGAGACATGAGCAAAAAAAAAAAAAAAAAAAAAAAAAACAGAAGAAGAAGGAGGTGCGAACCACGCCGCCACCTCCTCCTTCATGGATCCGGCCGGCCATGCCCGCACACCTCACCGCCACCTCCTCCCTCTCCATGCTGCCACCTCCTTCATCGAGCCACACAACCACTCACCCACTCTACCACCGGCTACACCCCCCCGCCCATGTCCAAGCCAGTCCAGCCCCATGTCGCCGCGCCGCCACAAGCCCGCCCGACCATGCCCGAATCACTCCACCTCCCATGCTTCATTAACACCCATCCGACAACCCTCTTGCCGAGCAGCACCTACCTACCCATCTGAATCACCGTACACTCCACCGCCACCTCTTGCTGCTAGCCCCGCACAAGCCCGCACATCACCATCCCTCACCGCCACCTCCATCTTCTCCCTTACCGAGCAGCACATACCCGCCACGGCCGTCTCCCTCACCTGCTCCCATCCGATTCCCCAAATCCTCCACGGCTTCCGAAATCCCTCCACCAAACCGCCGACTCTCCATGCTGCCACCATGCTGCCACCAACCCCATCGCCTTTCCTCCCATGCTACCGCCATTCCATCTTTGTCGCCAGACCATACCCAACCTCACCGCCACCTCCTCCCTACCCATGCTGCCGCACTCCTCCCCAGCTGCTATAAAATCCCATCTCAGCTGAATGAGAAGTGAGGGATTTTTCTGGCGGGTTTTTGAGGTAGCAGATCATTTTCGGTCTGAACTACCTCTGAAAGAAAAAAAAAAAAAAAGAAAAGAAAGGGAGAGGCGAAAATCGCGACACCCGACCACCTCTCGCTCCTCCTTCTCACCGTTACCCACTAAGTCTCCCATCTCCCGTTCATCATCGTCACCATCTTCGATTCATCCCCGACCACCTCGCGACACCCTACGACGATCTTCGTTGGCAACCCGACGACCCGGTAACGTTTCGTCACTCTCAACCATCGAAACAGCATCAAGCCAGGTCGGTCGTTTTGTTTCTCCCTCTCCTCAGTTGGCATATCAGCATGTAACAGTATCTTGATTAAATTTTTATTTTTATTTATTTGTTTATTCTATATTTTGTTCTTTATCACCGATATTTTTTGACATTTGAATCATCATGCCTATCTATGTTTATCGAGAACCATTTATGTTAATATTTCAACATGATGAAAATCAAACCATTGATCATGGAATTTAATGCAACGGAAATTGATCCGATGTGCTTGTAAATTTTATGTGATAAAAAAAATGATCCGACTATATGATGAGAATTTCATGAAATTGGTCCGACCATAGGTTTGAAATTATAATGTGGGTGATCCAACCACATGATTTGATTTTTACGAGAGTTGATCGTGACCATATGATTAGAATTTTAATGATTTGATCATAACCATTGATCTAAAATTTTGATGTGATTATAATTAATTTGAACCGTCAGATGATCTTTGGAAGTGATGTTAATCAATCTGAACGGCTGGATTGTGATCTTGACAATCGAACCGTTAGATGGTCTTTGGAAGTGCTTTTAATCAACTGAGCGGTTAGATTATCATGATGAACGATCCGGGCCATTAGATTATCTTTGGAAATGATTTAAATGAATCTGAATGGTTGGATTATGATCTTAAGCAATTTGAACCGTTGGATTGTCATCGTTGGTGATTTTGATGAATCTAAATCGTTAAATCTTGATCATGAGTATTTTGATGAATCTGAACGGTTGGATTATGATCTTGAGTGATTTAAACCATTGGATTATCATCGTAAAAATTTTGAGTGATGTAAATTATTGAATCTGGATCATAATTGATTTAGACGAATCTGAGCCATTGATTTCTTAGTCTGATCATGATAGGAGATCTAAGCCATAGATCATAGCTATTTTGATGAGATATGAGCCATTGATCATGATTATAGCTATTTGATGAGATCTGAGCCGTTGATCTTGGCTGTTTTGATGAAATCTAAGAGTTGATCATGATCATCATTTTTTTTTTAAGAGATATAACCGTTAGATTGAGGATTTGATATGGTATATGTTGTTATATCTATGCATCTATCATTTTTCCTTGATTATGCTGTCATATTATGCGCTACCATGTTTGGAATGCTTACAATGTTAGCTTTGTGCACACTGCCATGCTGATCTGCTGCTGTATGCTATACTTGAATGATGTTTATGTCGGCAAGAACTTACTTTTCGCTACACCCTAGTCGAACTGCTGTGCATGTACACCGATAGAAGACACTCCTAGGTGTGGGGACGTGCATGTAGGCACCCACATTCATGGGAAGGGTAATAATGGAAAAATGATAAAATTCTTAATCAAGAATCATGAAGCCTAGCCCAACAATTCTAAAATCAGGGTTGTAAGTGACAAGGGTAGTTTAGGACGATCCCTACCCCTCAGTTTATTTTCCCTAGGATGCAGAATCTAGATAGGTGTAATGTTGAATCCAACCACAGATCATCTAGGATTATCATTCGGTCCGGCTGGACCGCCCATATTCTGATCCAAGTGGGTCACCCAATGAACAGTGTCTGTTTCGAACTACGCGGATCCTGATTCTCAGGTCAATACCCTGAGATACGTAGGTAGTCTGGGAAACTCCCAGATACGGTTCCACACATCAATCAATGTGCCCACAAACAACCCTACCCCCGAGAGTACAAACCTTACTCCCCGAGAGTACAAACATCACTCCCGAGAGTACAAACAAACCTTACTCCCCGAGAGTACAAATCCTTACTCCCCAGAGTACAAACCTTACTCCCCGAGAGTACAAACCTTACTCCCGAGAGTACAAATCCACTCCCCCGAGAGCCAAACCCTACTCCCTGAGAGTACAAACCCTACTCCCTGAGAGTACAACCCTTACTCCCGAGAGTACAAACCTTACTCCCTGAGAGTACAAATCCTTACTCCCCGAGAGTACAAACCTTACTCCCGAGAGTACAAACCTTACTCCCCGAGAGTACAAACCTCACTCCCCGAGAGTACAAACCTCACTCCCGAGAGTACAAACCTTACTCCCGAGAGTACAAACCTTACTCCCGAGAGTACAAACATTACTCCCCGAGAGTACAAACCCTACTCCCGAGAGTACAAACCCTTACTCCCGAGAGTACAAAACCCTACTCCCCGAGAGTACAAACCTTACTCCCTGAGAGTACAAACCTTACTCCCTGAGAGTACAAACCTTACTCCCTGAGAGTACAAACCTTACTCCCTGAGAGTACAAACAAACATCACTCCCTGAGAGTACAAACCTCACTCCCTGAGAGTACAAACCTTACTCCCTGAGAGTATACAAACCCTACTCCCTGAGAGTACAATCCTTACTCCCTGAGAGTACAAAACCTTACTCCCTGAGAGTACAATCATCACTCCCTGAGAGTACAAGCCCTACTCCTTGAGAGTACAAACCTTACTCCCTGAGAATACAAGCCTTACTCCCTGAGAGTACAAACCTTACTCCCTGAGAGTACAAATCCACTCCCTGAGAGTACGAACCCTACTCCCTGAGAGTACCAACCCTACTCCCTGAGAGTACAAATCCAACTCCCTGAGAGCCATATTCTACTCCCTGAGAGTACGCATGCTCAATCCTGAAGTCGTACTTGCGAGTACGCACCCTTAGCCTTGCGAGGCTCTATCTTGAAGTCGTGCTTGCGAGCACGCACCCCCCTTAGCCTTGCGAGGCTCTATCTTGAAGTCGTGCTTGCGAGTACGCACCTTAGTCTTGCGAGACTATCTTACACTCTACTCCCGAGAGCCACACCCTACTCCCCCGAGAGCCACACTCCTACTCCCCCGAGAGCCACACCCTACTCCCCGAGAGCCACACTCTACTCCCCGAGAGCCACCCCCTACTCCCTGAGAGTACGAACCCTACTCCCTGAGAGTACCAACCTTACTCCCTGAGAGTACAAATCCAACTCCCTGAGAGTACAATCCTACTCCCTGAGAGTACAAACCTTACTCCCTGAGAGTACAAATCCAACTCCCTATATCATGAAGTCGTACTTGCGAGTACGCACCCCCCTTAGCCTTGCGAGGCTCTATCTTGAAGTCGTGCTTGCGAGTACGCACCTTAATCTTGCGAGACTATCTTACACTCTTCTACTCCCTGAGAGACACACCTTACTCCCTGAGAGTACAACCCATGAAACGAACTACGTTGTACCTGATTTCTAGGACCTCTGGAATACGTAGGCAACTTGGAGGACTCTCCAAGTATGGTACCTCATCTTAGTATCCTTAGGTTCCCCATATCCATATCCATATCCGTATCCATATCCTCGTTCACTTCGATCCATTTAGGCTATCTCTAGATTCAATCTCAATCATCATCAAGCATAAACTTCAGCTCGAATAAATTGAATCTAAGAAAGCTTAATCATAATCCACATCCATAAACCTTAATCACTTTCTGTTTCGAACTACGCTTTTGGACTTGATTTCCAGGATTGGAATACGTAGGCAATTTGAGACGTTTTGGACATCTCAGATTCAGTCCATCACCGAACCATCTTTGGTTCAGTTCATTGTATATTATTTTATTTATTTTCTTACTTTGAGAACATGTTTTGGCTGAACTTAAGCTAGAAGAACTTAGTAACTTGGCATAGGATCCCCCATAAGCCCTAGTCATCATCCATTGACCATGAACAGTCAGAACCATAGAGTCTAAGGAAAGTAGAATCACATAGGAGGCCGATTTTCAGATCGGGCAGCTTTGGGTGCCTAACACCTTCCCAAACTGTACTTTGAACGCTTACCCGTTCTCTGATGTACCAAAGCCGATATGTTGGGTCATGAGTCAATAGAAGTCTTATCTCAGGATGAAGCTACATTTTAGGTCCTAGACCTTAATCTAGGTGGCGACTCCAAATCATTTCACCGTCCATTCAGCGTGGGTGGACATCACTATCCTCACAATTAGGGTTCAAGTTTCCACGCGTTCTGCTTGTTTGTTCTTTCAAGAACTCTTTTAGTCTCATGATGCTAGACCTCCTCTTACCAATGTCAAACACACTTTCTGACATTTCGTCTTTGCAAATACAAATTGAAGCCTATGTAACAATAGAAGAAGAACCCATATCAAACCACCAGGACCAACTCAAGACCCTTTGCTTTAAGCCCAACTTTACTGATGTGCCCATCTCTTCAATCCTCGGCCCAAACAGCTGGCTTTGGCTTGGATTGATAATCTCTTCATCTTTCATTATTTTCCTTATCTGCTTGGGATTATTGACAAGTTACTACATATACCCTATTGATCAAAACAACAACATCTATCCTTACTATTCTAGAACTCTTTTGAATATGTTATTGCTATGTATTTGCATAGCTATTACAGGTAGTGTGGCTTTTCTTTGGAACAAGAAGCAAAGAGCCTTGGAAGTGAAGCAGATTCAGAATGAGGATGCACCGACACCTAAGATGACTTCGCCATATTCATTGTCCTATAATGCCGATTGCGAATTAGAAAGCTTCCCTCACCAATTGCTTGTTGATGCTACTAAGGTGCATTATGGAAAAAGACCTAACCTAAAGAGTAAGTTATCATTGAACTTCTCAACAATAATTAATATACATATATTGTAGATGACTCTACTTACATCCCATTCATGAAGTTTCTCCCTAATACAGGTATGCAAGAACATGGATCAAAGTCATAAATTTATGAAAATGCTATGCCGCTTCTTTGTAATAGTAGAGGCGTTTGTATCTTTATAATTTTTCACAATTTTCATTTATATAGCATGAGTTTTTTTAGGTTGAAATTTGACTTATGAGATAGGTGAGCTGTCCTCAAGGGATTAAAACAAGTTTCTTGTACTTGTTTTATTCCAACAACCTTCAATTAATTAATTAATAAATACTTGAGGCATATTATATATCTTGTGGAGATGAGGCATAAATAAATTGAGTTGATTAATTCAATATATAAGAAACTCAATGAATTGTTAAAGAACTAAAACGTGCACCCATATTCTCATTGCAGAGATACTACTTGAGTGTGAAGGATCAAATGTTGAAGTTATGGCTGCTGGCCCAAAGAAGTTAAGACAAGAAGTTGCAACAATATGTGCATTTGGTCTTGCAGAGAACCTTCATTTTGAATCCATCAGCTTCACCTAGTAATATATGCGATCGGGAAGGAGATGTGTTAATGCCTAGTTTTGTTTATCAGCATACAACACCTAATGGTTCATAAGAATTATGTGCTACAAGTATGTTAGTGAGTGTTTCACACATGTAAATTTTATTGTAATTTTATCTACACTTTATATTATAATGTTATTTCTCTCTCTCTCTCTCTCTCTCTCTCTCTCTCTCTCTCATTTATTTATTTTTTTTTAAATCTCAAATTGCAAGTCTTTCTATTTCCCTTCCTAGGCCGAGCAGCTTAGCTTAAGATCAATTTTCATATTTTGTTCGATTACAACCTTGCTTTATATGATAAAAATAATACCCAAAATTTCCTCTCATGCCTCCCATGACAGCAAGAGAAAATTCACTGGTAATCATTCATTGTGTGAGTATACCAATACATCGATATGTATACATAATAAACTACAGCTACTGGATTTTCTCATTCGAATTCTATCCCTATAATGTTTACGAACTACTCATCTATTTCGTTTGTGCATAAAAGTCCAATCCATTTTAAGCTAGTGGCTAGGATGACACCAGCCACGATTAGTGAGTTAGGCAGGCCTGGGCTTGGCCCATCTAGTCCAACCAAATTTAATAATTGAAAAAGGCAGACTAACAGATGCAAGGCAAGGATTGGTTTTCTCCATCACTACACGTCTACACGTGTCTTAAATGGATGACAAGGGCGGTTGCCAAAAGCAAATCACTTCAAAATCACACTTTCTTCTCAGGGTAAATTTGGAAATTCAGTTAAAAACCAAGACCAGTTTTATTACTGTTAAAAATATGAAGAAAAGAATATCCTAATCCAACGCTATTTAAATTGGTATAATAAAATCACTTTTGGTCGCCTGCGTGTAGACCCTCATGTCCCCTCTTTAAAACCGTTAACTGTGCTTTACAAGTGGACAAGACGAAGCAGACAGCGAATCGTGTCGATTCTCTGAAACTTCTCAGAAGCCATTGACGACATCGATTACCCCTGCGGCCACGCCTTGCCAGGACCAGAAGTTTTAGGGCTTTTTCGGTTCTCAATTTGGAGGTGATGAGTCTCGTCTTATGTACCTTTTTTTAGTTTTCTTTAAATTCAGTTGAAGAACCAGCGATCTTTCACTTGTGGCCTAGGGTTTTTGATAGCTGTTTTCGAATTTGTTTTCAGGTGGTTGGATTATCTTAATTGATGATCTTTGTTGAGGGGTAAGTTCTACTTTTTTTCAGTAATGGATACTTTTTCTTTGTTGTTTTTGGTGTGTTTGTGGAGAACCCGCATCTTAATTGGTGAATAGGGAGAGATAAAATAGGAAGAAGATAAAGTTGGACAGAGATAATAGATAATTATATTTAATATGAAATATACTAAGGATAAGTAGTTCTATCGAGTGAACCATGCCTCTGGCTTTACAGAGGAGCCGGACCTCCTTCTCAAATAGGGAAATTGTAGGAATCAAAGACTGATCCTAAATCTTCCTTTATCCAATAGTTTTAACGTTTCAAATTACTCAACCCATTGTTAAAATAACTCCCCCCATAATTCGGTAACTACTCCCCATGTAAGGTAACTCCTATTTTAAATAACTATACTCCTACTAGGATCAGTCGACGTACAATGCCAAGGAAATGCTACATACTGTCTTCTACTCTAGCATCCGAAATTACAATTAAGAGAATCCGTATTTTTATGCACGTGAGAGGGTTTTTATGTAATTGTTCGAATTGTGTTGGAGTTTATGTGGTTTGGAATCTGTCCGACTTCTTGTTTTCTGTGAGGCCTCTGGACTTGAGCTCGTAATTGGTTGGGTTTCTGCTGTGTCTGGTTCTTTGGGAATATGGGTTTTCTGATGAGTTATTGAAATGGTGAGATGTACTTTTGAGTTAAATTTATTTGTGTATTTGTGACAGAATTTTCTAGTTGTGGAACATGTTTTTTTCCTGGTAAACCTACAGTTTGCCTACTTTTATTTGTTTACAATGACATGTCTATATATGAACAATCTTCATAATGTATTTAATTTATGTTCTGGTCATTAAAAAATCATAATTAAGGAAAAACCAGCAATTCACCTATGCTAATTATATTCAAGCAGTAGTAATTCAAAGTAGAACTCTACCCTTTCGAAGGGTGGTGGCTGGGATAAGTAGCTTATCATTCGTAGGTCACTACTTGCAGCTTATAGAGAGATTATTTGTTATGCCAATCCATGTTATGGTAGCAATTGGCATAAAATCCTTAACCTGTATGCCTTGAATTTCTCAATCTTTTCCTTATTGTGTGTTCATTATGTAGAAATTGCCCTTTTTTCTTGTAGCATACTATTGCAAGGATCAATGGTATGGCATTAAATGATCTGGGAAGACAAATCCCCGTATGCTTTCCACCAGGGAAGAATGAAGAACTGTTGCATCACAGTGTTTGAGTCCAGGTTTTATTGAGTTTAGGCTCAGTTGTTAGATTCGGTTTTATTCAGTCTCAGAGTCCTTATGCAGGTGTACAGTTTGGAGGTCATTAGGTCAGTTATTGTTAGTTACCGTAAAATATTTATATCCCATGTTACTTGTTCAGTGCATTGACAATTGAATCGTATCTTTGGTGGCCCAGCTTTCCTTGTTCTTGTTTCATTCACTCTCATGGGAAGACATAACAAGAACAGAAAGATGAATAAAATGAGATCCAGATTGTGCAGAAGGTCACAAACTACTGGAAATGAATAAATTTAGTGTGTCCGAGTATTTTCATGTTTTTCATTTTCTACGAGGACTGCCCTGGAGTGGTGGGCTCTTTAACAATGGGTTAGATCTGCCAGGATGCATAAAATATAAGTAGCTGCTAGTAACTAATTAACTCATCATAGTAATCCAGCTGTTTCTGATTTGAAATTGAAGGTCGGTCTTGAAGAAAAACAGACGCTGAATTTATAGGGCTATTTGTACAGACTAACCAAGTATCGTTTGATTATATGTTATAGTTGATGTTCTTGAAAATCTTATCGCAAAGATCAGATTAGTTGGAAATCATTTTGAGATGAGGTTCTAATGCCCTATTCAATAACTCCACACTCACAATAATGGGGTAAAACCTTTCGAAACTGTAAGAGACCTACCTCCACTCCCTTGGTTACAGAGTAAATGGAAGCAAAAAGCATATCACAGATATCTCAGTTTCATAGGGAAAGAAATTATAAAGTGAGAAGAAAGGGAGATATGAGCAACAATGCATTAGTTGCATTTTCTTATCTGTGTGATACAATAAGTACATATCCTAAATCTTTTGTTTCTCAGGGAACCGGAATATTAAAATAGAATCAAACAAAGCAGATCAGTGTGCAAGCCATGAGGAAACCAGAAGAGAGAAAGAGAGGAGAGAGGAGAGAACAAAAACAAAATAAGAATGTTGACCGGTAGCGCTGGGAGCTCTCGGTTCGATTCTAATCTTTAACCGAGAGCCCCAATATGTATTAACACAACAAAATTACATGACAAATCTGCCTCTGTGGTCCAGCCCTTACGACTAAGCAATATAAACACATATAATGGACAGAAAATGCCAAAAATACCCCATGAAACAAGGAACACTTAACACTCCCCCTCAAACTAGAGTATATATATCTCCCATACCCATCTTGGAACAATTTTTAACAAAGGCAGGACGGAACAAAGCCTTAGCATACATTTACCTAACTGACACTCAGAAGAGACAAATGGAGTAGAAATCAGTTTCTTCAACACAACTTCTCAAACCATGGTTTAGGTAATCAGTATTGGATCAGCCAATTTGTGTCGGTTGACCTGACCGATCCCCGTTCGAACCCTGTTTTAATATTATTATATATGATATCGACCACGTGTCAATTTCCCATTGTATCCGTGCATGATTTTGGACATGTCCAATACTGTGTCCAATACTTGGATTTAGAACCTTGTCTAGAACAATTTATGACAATAAACCTCGATATGTTTAGTGCATTCATAAAACACAGGGTTGCTGGCAATGTAGATAACTGCCTGATTATCACAAACCATGTTTATAGGTTTGGGAAAAGCAATCCAACTTCTTGAAGAAATAGACTTCGACCACATTAACTCAATTGGAGTATGAGCCATGGCTCAATAGTCGATACTCAACTTATGCACTTGATCTTCCAATAGTAGATTCCTTTTTTACTTCTCTAAGTAACCAAATTTCCACCAAAGAAAATACAATATCCAGTGGTTGATCTTTTATCACTCCCAGATCCAGTCCAATCGGCATCAAAGTATCCGACCAGATCGGCACTACCGTTAGGTCTATACATTAGACCCTTGCCAGGTGGACCTTTAAGATAGCTAAGAATATGGCAGACTGTTTCCCAATGAGCCCTTTTAGGTGGATATATCATCAAGTAACAGTAAGGTATATAAGGTTTCCTACTAGCCTTCTATATTGATGTACATCAACAAACTCTTCTCCATCATTCACCTATAAACTTTTGATGTGGGTTCATGAGGGTGTCCACTGGTTTGGACACAAGCATACCTGTTTCAGATAAGAGATCAAGAACATATTTCTTCTAAGTGGGACTAACACTTTTCTTACTCCAAACTACCTCAATACCTAGGAAGTACCTGAAATGCCCAAATCTTTGATCTTAAACTGTTGATCTAGAAATGAATTAACTTCTGCAATACCCTCTGCATCATTGCTATAATATAATGATATCGTCCACATACACAACCAAAATGACCACCCTGGCTTCTCCTTGGCAAACAAAAACTGAGTGGTTAAAGTAACACTGTGTCCACATCCAGTGACAACAGAATTAAATTTCTTAAACCACATTTTAGGAGATTGTTTCAAACCATAGATAGCTTTGTGTAGCCGATAGACCTTAGTGGCATTCTCCTTTTTAGCAACATCTCAAGGAGGTTGCTCCGTATAAACCTCCTCATAAAGATCACCGATTCACCATAGAGAAATGCGTTCTTAACATCTAATTGATATAAGTGCCAAGCAAAATTAATTGATAAGAAATGATAACCCAAACTGATTTAAGTTGAGCCACAGGAGAAAACGTCTCAAAGTAGTCCACCTCATAATCTCTGAGTATATCCTTTAGCAACCAAGCGGGTTTTAAGCCATTCAAATGAGCCTTCAACGGTTAGACTTTATAGTGTATACTCCACAACACCGCACTAACTCCTTTCCTAGCGGTAAGACCATGGCTGACGAGAGACAAGAGCCTCCATTTCCACATCTATAGCCACTTTCAGGCAGGATGAGACAAAGCCTCAGAATAAGAGGTAGGAACAGTGTGATAAGAGAAGGATAAAACAACAGTATCAAGGATGTGGGAAGATGTGAAATGGACACAAACTTTTCAATGGGGTAAGCAAGCAACCATAGAATTTTGAGTACAAGGATGAGTACCTTTTTGAAGAGCTACTGATAATACAGCAGGATATTCAGGAACAGAATTAGACTGCAGAAAGGGCTGTAGAGAAGATGCTGGTGTTGGTGCCTTCTGATGCTGCTGATAAACCTGCAGTGGTGGTTGCAAGGAATCAGAAGGATTGAATCGAGAGGTATTAACTTAAGAATTGTTAACAAGGCAAAATGTCAATTGCCAACTCTTTACCCTTAGCAAAATAATATGGTGTTCTTTTAAAGAAAATAACATTAGCACTGACAAAATGTTGATGGGTAGTCTGGTCATAATAGCGATAACCGTTTTGTGTGCGAGAATAGCCGAGAAAATACATTTAAAAGCACGAGGAGACAGCTTGTCATTGTCAAGGTTACAAAACTTGAACAAAACAACACACCTAAAAACCTGAGGAGTTAAGGAGAATAAAGATGAATCTGGATACACAATTTCAATGGGGGATTTATTATGAAGTACAGCGGATGGCATCCAAATCAGATGGCTAGAGATTCCCTCCCCCCCAAAAAAAAAAAAAAAAAAAAAAGGTTCTGGGAACATCTATGTAAAACAATAAGGAATCCGCAATATAATAGGTGACAATGTTTTTTCAGCGACATCATTCTGCTAAGGGTATATGGACAACTTGTTTGATGTAAGATGACATGGTCAGAACAAAAAGATGAAATAGCATTTTGAGTAAATTCCAAGGCATTCTTAGAATGAAAGATCTTTATAGAGGCATTAAACTGGTTCTTAACTTCATTATAAAAGGAATGAAACACAGATAAATATATATATATATATATATATATATTCTTCCAAAAGATATAACCAAGTCAAACGAGAGTATTCATCAACAAAAAAAGTAATAAAATATCTAAAAACCAGGTCTTCTTTGAACAGGGCAAGGTCCCTGAATGTCTGAATAAACATGAGAAACTAAAGGGGACACTCGAGATTCATGACGCGAAGGGAAAGACAAATGATGGTGTTTCCCAAGTTCACAGGCTTCACACTCAAGCTGAGAGATTAGTCTTACACCCAGAACCATCAGCTGAAGTTTATATAGAGATAAGTGCCTAAAAAGGGAGTGCTACTGAAGAGGAGAAACACCAATAACAAAGAAACCAGCAGCAACAAAAGACTCTACGTGATCCACGTAATATAGTTCGTGTCTTTCATGCTCTCCACCAATCTTCTTCTTTGCTCCGAAGATCTTTAAAGACACAAGAGGAAGGATAAAACATAACAGAACATTTAAGACATTTTAATAAGTTGACTAGCTGACAAAATATTCAATGGTAATTGTAGATCATGAAAAACAAAGGATAGACAAGGAAGGGGTGGGTGAAACGACACCCAAACCATAACTTGGGTAGTAAATCCAGTAGCAATGATAAGCTGGGATTGGAACTCGATTCAATACAAGATAAAATAACTCTTGACTTACCAATAATGTGATTAGAAGCACCAGAATCAATAACCTAGGAATTACGAGGCAAAGTAGACAAAAGAGATATAGTTCCTGTATGAGCAAGAGTGGTTG
Organism: Protea cynaroides; assembly: GCA_028583415.1. Classification (NCBI taxonomy): domain Eukaryota; kingdom Viridiplantae; phylum Streptophyta; class Magnoliopsida; order Proteales; family Proteaceae; genus Protea; species Protea cynaroides. The sequence goes on from CM053276.1 coordinate 123,046,130, forward strand.
CAGATGAAGGAGCAGATGTCTCTAGTTGCTGGACATGTTTCAGTAATTGTGTGACCAGATCATCCCGAGACAAGGAATCTGATGAACCAACTCCAGATAAAGTAGATAGTTTTGTGGTCACTAGATGACATAGTACCAGCATTCCCATCAGACACAGCTGCATTGGCATTGGATAACCGTTGAGCCCATTCAGAGTTTTCATGATTGGCCCGACAACCATAAACTGTATGATTGGATTTCCCACAATGTCTGCATTGAAGAAGAATCTGATCTGTCTGCTGTCCGTCACGGCCACCTCCACGGCTACATCCTCCCCCTAGACCGCAGCCTCTTTCGGAAGTAGCACCGTGGCTATGCCGACCATTTCCAATAACAAACGTAGAACTGTCCTTAGAAGAACCATAAGGACCAGCTCTGGTATAAGAGGGAGGTATAATGCGCTGAATTCGGATAAAAAGTTCCATTCATAGAAGCTACCTTCTCCCCAGCAAATGACTAACTGAAACTGGCTGCAAATTAGATTTCAATCCAGACAAAAATTTAGCTAGCTGGAACTCAACTCTATTAAGTTATTTATTTTTAAAAATCACTAGTAAGGGGCTGATACATATTCAACTCCTTCAACATTCCTTTCAGTGCACTATAATATTCCCAAAGACACTTGTTGCTCTGTTTAATTTTTAAATATCTTCTTATAGAACTCATATACACATATACGGGACCTATTCTTGTCTTGAGAGAAGCTCTCCCCGAGGTCATCCCACACACCATTGGCAGTCGTATGGAACATAACATTCACAACAATAGAGGGCTCCATACTGTTCTACAGCCACACAAGGAGCGTATCATTTTCTTGCAGCCACTAAGGATATTCTTTAGAATCAACCTTAAGAGGATCAGATATAAGATACTTTAGTTTACCTTTGGCATTTATAAAAGGTTTACACCCTGTGCTTATAACAGATAATTAAAAGCTCCATTGATGGTGGTAGTAATTTGAACATTAATACTATCCATGGGAGGTTTTGACTTATGCATAGTAATAGACAAATAGCAAAACCAGAACAGATACCCAAACAGCCCACTATCTCCAAATACAGTCTGAGAACTTCAGGCCAGCACGTAAATGTATGAAGATAAACAGCCAGCATATACCGTATGAAGATAAACTAATATCAGCAGCACATAAACAGCCACAAGGAGAAACTTAAAAACACTGCAGTCCAACGGTGAGTATCTCAAATCAAGAGACACAATACCAACAGATTACAGAGAAAAAATAAAAGCAATCTAGTTGCTGGCAGCAGTCATATAACATTCATATGATCGTCCTAGGCAACACCAAATTGGGCACCTTGGTCACCTAGTCGGGCGCCTTGATCGGCTTAGGCGTCTGTCAGCCGTCCAGCTCCTTGGAATCGTTCCAAATCAACGTGACAACCTTGACCATCACATGATAAAAATTCATCCAAGAACCAGATCAGAATCAGACTTGCAAAATAGAAGGTTGTAAAAGGAAGGAAACACCTCATATGATGACGTAGTCCACCGGTGGACCAATAGAACCAACCATCAATCGCTTGAAGCAAGATACCCCAAGAATAGGTGAACTGCAGCCATTACAGAGAAGATCAGTTCCTGACGCTAGCCATTGCAGGAGATCTACAAGAGATAATCAATACTTGATCAACCTTCCAAGTATTTAAATCCCCAGTTTCCCATGTGAATACCAAACTAGGGTTTAAGACATCATGAGAGAAGCAATATGTGACTGCACAGTGCACACCAAGGTATAAGAAAGAAAAATCAAAAGAGGTCTTCAAAACAGCAAGAGGAGATTAAACCTACTGATCAGTCTTGCTCTTATACCAGGAAACATTGCACACTTAACGATTTTTAACCCTATTTAGCTGTCATAAGTCTAAACCTTGCTTTGTTGCTAGATTACTTGCAGTTCCCCTAGTTGTAAGTTAATAAACTTACTGCTAACATGCATTCTTGAATGTGGTTAGATTCTTATGATATCACTTCCTGAAGAACCTAAACTTTATTCTTTTCCTATATGACTGCAGGTGCTGTGTGCTGAATGGAAAGTAATAATGCCACTGGAATTTGTCAATTATGTTTACTCATGTAAAACTGTATATTACCTGGGATACACAAATTAAATGAATGCATTCTTGCGAAGGATTTGGGATGTTTCAGTGTGACAGTTGGCTTTCTAGATTTCGAGAAACCGAGCCCAGTGAGTTATCTCCTATGGCTCCAGGAAGCAGCATTTGCAAAGAGGTTTCTGAATCTCTGGATATGGAATCATTGACTATCAATGAAGAATTGGAGAATTTTCAACTCAGTAAGCCTTCCAATGCTCCTAATGTTCAACGAGCAACATCTGCTACAAATGGTGTACACGAGCTTCTTGAGTGCCCAGTTTGTACCATGTCAATGTACCCTCCTATACATCAGGTCTTTCTCCTTTCTCTTTCCCTTCATGCTTTATGCTTCTTTGTGATGTGAGATGTAGCCATTGTTGTCTTTTAATTCTTTTAGCATTGTTGTTCCTTTTTTCCACCCTTTCTTTTGTTATGGTTTTCTAATCCATATTCCATTAGGGCGAAAGTAATGGCCTGCTGATGCTTGCTTAGTGCTTCTTTTGTGAACCATCAATGATAAGACATCTTGGTCACTCTCAGACTGTTGGAGTGAATCTCGCTCTGTCTTCTTCTTCAGAGGCTTTGCCAGAGACATGAAGGCTTAAAACAAAAGTGAAACTCTATTCTTTTTCTTTCCTAGTAAATTTTCTGAAGACAGAAGCCTTTAGAATTGAAACCTAGTCTGGTTGACATCTTGGTCACACTCAGTCTGTTGGCACGAATCCCTCTGTCTTCTTCTCCTGAGGCTTTGCCAGAGACATGAAGGCTTAAAACATGAAAACTTAAAAGTGAAACTCTTCTTCTTCTTTCCTAGTGAGTACTCCAAAAGACATAAGCCTATAAAACTGAAACCTAGTTTGGTTCTTCTCTCGCTACTTAACCAGAGGCCTGAAACATGTAAAATATGGACTGTAAAATTTCAACCGAGACTGATTGACACAGGGATGTTGAGACAAGGGTTACTTAATGAACTTTTCCCCTATAATTATTTGACATTCTTCCTCTGTTAGTAGTTTTGAAGATGTTCTAAATGAGTTGCTTCCATCTTCTTCCATTTTTTTTTATTTTTTTTTTGAAGAAACTTACGTTTTCATTCATTCAATTACATATTTATTATCATTTCCTATCCAATTATTTGAATTGTTGCTCTCATTTGCAGTGTCCAAACGGCCACACACTTTGCTCAAATTGCAAAGCCAGAGTACATAATCATTGCCCTACTTGCCGATATGAACTGGGAAACATTAGATGCCTAGCTCTAGAGAAAGTGGCCGAGTCCCTTGAACTTCCTTGTCAATATCAGAGCCTGGGATGTCCAGACATGTTTCCGTACTATAGCAAATTGAAACATGAGCATCTTTGCAGATTCAGGCCCTATAATTGCCCCTATGCGGGTTCTGAATGCCTGATCACCGGGGACATACCATCACTTGTTGCACACCTGAAAAATGATCATAAAGTGGACATGCATGATGGATGTACTTTCAACCATCGATATGTCAAATCAAACCTCCAAGACGTTGAAAATGCCACATGGATGCTCACTGTAAGTAATTCCTTTCCCTATCTTCATCTCCACAATATGCAATTTTTGGATCAAATTGAATTTTTTATTGTATAAAATGGCTGACATATAGATCAAGTAGCCAACAAAAGGATCAAGAACATTCTCTCTTTTGAGTGTCTTCTATACCGAAAACATGTTTTCTTCTTCCTATGTGACTACTGTAGTACTTGGTGTAGGTTGCTAATAATAGCCTAAGGTGTTGGAGACAATTAAAACCACCCATCTTACAATTTGATCAACTGCTTATGGTCCAATACCTGTTATTTTGAGGGCTTTTTTGACGTTATTTAGTTTATCCTCCTGCTCTTTTATTGCCCCTGCAGATTTTTAATTGCTTTGGGCAACACTTCTGTCTACACTTTGAGGCCTTTCTATTGGGATTGACTCCGGTTTATATAGCTTTCTTGAGATTCATGGGAGAAGATAATGAGGCAAAAAACTATAGCTACAGTCTAGAAGTGGGTGGTAATGGGCGGAAGCTAATTTGGCAGGGAGTGCCAAGGAGTATTAGAGATAGCCACAGGAAAGTCCGTGATAGCTATGATGGGCTGGTAATTCATCGTAACATGGCACTCTTTTTCTCTGGTGGCAATAGGCAGGAGCTGAAGCTTCGAGTGACTGGCCGTATTTGGAAGGAACATTGATTTGGTGAGATAAAAACATAGATGTTATCTTTATCTCTCAGGCCTTAGTTTATAACAACTGCTAGTTCTGTAGATTAAACTGTGAATACTCCCCCAAGAATCGAAGCTACAAGGATTAGCTGGTTCTTGTGTAGAAACTGTAAATTATGTGAATTCTCTGTTGTTCGCACCATCATCAAGTGGGTGCGCATGCATGTTCCTCACTGTATCTGCAGCATTTATGGACTTCCTGAATTCTAGTTAACAAGGTCTGGATCTATTCTGTTTCTATGCCACTAAAACCTAGCTATGTTGTACTTTATAAGTGATAAATCAAATTAAATGTGTTTTTTTTTTTTTTTTGTATAAATGTTTCTAGTCATTACTGTTAGTTACATAGCTCAGCTAACCATGGAGTGGAGGTAGACCAAGTTGTCATATACATGCAAATGGCCTTGCCAGGAACCAGTCATGCTTTTGATTTCCCTTGGAACATATTTTAAGGAACAAGATATAAAGGAGGACAGATGCAATTTATGTGGGATCGTGGGCAGGGAGACCAACCGTGGGAGCTTTTCTGCATTGAGGTGGTATGAGATCAATTCCTTATAAGGGATTCGTTAAAAATGGACTCAAAGCTCTCAGATAAAGCATGAAGCATGCCAACACGGATGACCAAGGCTTCCCCCATGGGGATTGAAGAGGATTGAGGCTCTGAGACACGAACTTGTGGTATGCCCTCCAAGTTTCTGATGATGAAACCAATACCCCTAATGTTGGTCAGATGTCATTGAAGCATCACAGTTGAGCCTAGTTGAATTTGGTGGCGGAGATTCAAAGGTAGGTTGAGCATGAGATGTGGGAGATTGAAGCTGCTGAGAGCTAACCGGAGCTGGGCTGAATTCCATGAACGCATACTATGCAATCTGGATCACCTCGATAGGGGTCCAGCTTTAATGCCCGAAGATAGATTCATTTTTGTATGCCAGAGATACCAACAAATGAAAAAGCAGAGAGTCAAGGTATCACAGGATTCACCCCAGCCTTCCTGTGAGCTAGGATCTCTCTCCAACTTTGAATCCTCCGGTGGAGTTGTGGCTTTGTGGAGAGCGGCACGATGAATGTCAAGGAACTCCCACACCCATTCTCTTCCAAACTGAGTCCGGGGGCTGAGATGAGAGATGGGTAGACCTTGAGACTCGTTTGCAGTCTGATGATTATGCAGGAGGCTGTATGTCGTCTTCCTGGTTCCTAATTAAGAAATATGATTTACTTGACTCCCGAATGGAAACAAGTCAAACTAATGACAATTGTTTCACAAGTCTCTTCCTGGCTTTGTTGTTGACAAGCTCAACAAGGTTAGACTGAGAATTTCATCTTGTTTGATTCAGCATTAAAAAGTAAGTTCTAGGATTAATGATGAAATTTTTTGTATGGAATCTTAATAACACAACGTGTGATGTAGAACTGGAGTATGAAGTAAAATAAATTCAGTGGTAAAATTAAATAAAATAATATGAAATAAGATGAAAAAAAATTATAAAAATAAATTTTCAATTGGGCTGTTTAGTTAGGGGTAAGGTTGATGTTACACTATAAAAATTCTTATTTTCGATGACGGATAATTTGTCACTGAAAACATGTCGCCTAAAATGCTCTCGATAGAACATTCTCTGTCGCTGTTCCATCGGCTTTAAGCATTGAGAAGATACCAGGTTAAAAAAAGAATAAGAGTGAAGTAAAATTGATTACAATATTTAGTATGTTTTGAAGTTTTCTATTTGCTATTGTTAGATCTCTTTTTACCAGTGGTAACGTCCTTAGTTGATTTCAGAACCATGGAATTGAATTTCGCCCTCAGTTTGAGGAATGGTGATAGCTGAGGCTGGGGAGGGTGTTAATGATTTGGGTTTTCCTTACCCAAAAAAAAAAAAAAAAAAAAAAAAAAAAAAGCCCAAAATTTAATGGGTCATGATATGAGCAATGATGCCTCATACATTTTGTATCCATCAAAACTTGCCACATCAGCCATTGTGGGAGGTCCATGTGGTAAGTGGATAGTAGATCTATCTTACTACTAATATATATCAACATAGTTAGAAAGGAGTTGCTTAAAAGTGATTTCAAAGTTAACAATTTACAAAAAATAAAATAAAATAAAATTCAAAATATGCACCCGTTTTGAGCCACGTGGAAGGTGGCAGTTTTGAACTGTTGCTGATTTAAACCGTCTCATTGATTGATCATATGTTAAATTTTGTCATTCAACTCAATCATATCAATCATATGGTCTATTTGTATTCTTAATTTTAATATAAATTTTTAAATATTGAACTATTTTATTTGATACATTGAGTTTTTTTTTTTTTTTTTTTTTTAACAACTTTGACTATATTTTATGAGAAAAAAGATTCTCACAATGTTATTTTAGGGATTCTTTCCAACACTCACATTTTGGCATTTTTTTTCCTCTTCTCTTTGACAATGTGGATCTTCCATTGGAGTTACCATTTCATCAACCCTATAAGTGAATAGATGGGAGATTCTCCCACAATGGCGTTGTGAGGAATCCACTACCATATTTTTAACCAAATTGTGCATTCAATTTGGGTTGAAAATTTTACATCGTGGCACTGGATGATTTATCCCAAAATAAATAAATAAGAAGGCTATCATGCTAACCTCTTCTTATTTTGCAATTTTATGAATTTTTTTAAACTACAACGAAAAGAGAAACACACCTGAAACAATTCATAAATACTCACTCTACCCTTCATGCATGCTTGTTGAAATAACCAAAAGAAGGTGTTATGTTCTAAAAACAACTATATTTCTATTTTAACTAACTATAGTCTTATCTCAAAAGTTTCTTTAATACAAAAGGCAAATGGACTTTTTCATGATTTTTTTGAAAGTGACTTACCGTTCAAGAATTGTCACAGTCTCACACATTTTTATAATGGACATACAAAATATCAAGAATTACTCTCACTAAACAAACAAATGCATTATATTAAGAGAGCAATAAAAATAAGATTTTAAATTATTTGTAGCCTTTAGAAGTGTCAATAAGAAAATCCCACTAAGGATCATTTGTAGCATTGCCAGCCGATATTAAAGGAATTTGACGGTGGATTGTATCGGGCACGTAACATGATGCATTCCTAGCTGTCGAATGCCTCACTATCAACTGGTAGCGTTACAAAGGATCTGAATCCTACAAAAAATCTCATCAAAAACTATTTTGTTTAACTTATAACTAATTCCAAATTTTCAACTCTTGTTTCACAATTTATTCATAACAAAAGATGAGGTAAGACATCACATGGCAAAAGGAGCCAGACATAAATTGCATCCATCATAGGGGAAGGTTTTTGATTTGGTGGCTGTGTTCCTCTCAAGCTCGCATGGCCAGACATAAACGGTTCAATTTTGGTATTACCGTTTGTGCACCGAATCGAACCGACCGTGAATCCAAAATGGAACCGTTTAACACCCATATTTATATTTTGGATTTTCATCAGAAAACTGTCATTTGCCTTTAAACCTTCCCATTCTTCAATCCTCACGACTTAAAATCCACAAAAAGCGAAAGTCAAAATACAATTGAAGAAAGCTTCTTTTTCCTTTCGTTTCGGGACATTCACAAGAGAAGAGAGAGAGAACCGTTGGGCGTTCTAGGGTTTATTTATCTTAAGCAAGTCCCAACGCAACGTTCTGCTCCCTTCTCTACTTCATCTCCGAAACCCTAAAGTTTCGATTCACAGCGGGTTATCTATTTGAAAGGTTTGAAGAATCTTATCTCATTTGAAATTCCTTTTCTTCTGAATCCGAACTTCTATGATACTATTTGCAATACTTCCTTCGCGAGATTTCTCTAAAGGTTCTGGAATTGCCATTTTTGTGATGGTCTGCCGATGATTTTGAGCTTTCCAATGGTGCTATTTGTATTTCTAGGGTGTCGAATTCATCTATTGTGAAGAGGAGTTTTGAGCTTTTCCTTCTTTTTTTTCTTCAAAATTTCTTATCTTGTACGACTGGGAGGTGACATTTGGTTGCGTTGTTGGGGATCGTCTTCCTCTTCTCTGGGTTGGGTTTGTCTGGAATTGGGTTTCTCTGGAAAAGCTGAACGTGGCCAAACTCGCTGTGAGGTTATGGAGATTCAGACTTCAGGGAAGCCAATTGATTCTTTGCTGGAGAAGGTCTTGTGTGTAAACATCCTTTCTTCTGATTATTTTAAGGAGCTTTACAGATTGAAGACTTACCATGAGGTTATAGATGAGATATATAATCAAGTGGATCATGTGGAGCCATGGATGACGGGAAACTGTAGGGGCCCTTCGACAGCATTTTGTCTGCTGTACAAGTTTTTTACTATGAAGCTCACGGTTAAGCAAATGCATGGCCTCTTGAAACATCCTGATTCTCCTTATATTAGAGCAGTAAGTGTGTTTCTGTCCAGAATTCGGATCCTGATGGTTAATATAATTGCTTTGATTGAAATATATGCTTCTGCCTATACAGAATCTTCAACTGTATCGTTAGGATCATTCTCAGCCCTTTCATTTTTTCTTCAAATCCACATTGGATATATATTATCCGAATTATATAGCTATATTATTTAGGAATCTGTCTGTTCATAGTGTTGTTTCCCCTGTTTGAAGTTTGTGGGAACTACCATTTGCTGGTCTACAACTCTTCTATTCCATCAACCCTGAACATCCGAACTGATCAGTAGTCTTCTATTGTGAGCGTAGATGTCCACTAACATACTTCATTTTGTTAATTTAATTACATATTAGTTATGTTGGTTCTGCATTTGTTAGTTGTGATTGGGAAATCGACTTGGTTCCTTACATCTTTTGTATCTCATGGGGCAGAGACTGATGGCTAATTTTTCTTTGCAGATTGGATTCCTCTACTTAAGATATATGGCTGACTCGAAAACTTTGTGGACCTGGTTTGAGCCTTATCTCAAAGATGACGAGGTACTTTTGAATCATGTCTACGTTCGTCCATATTGTATTCAGCCATTTTATCATTCTTTTATCATTGTCTTTGGGGTTACTCTTAAAATTTTTGTGGGTTACCTGGGGCCGGTAGATTCTAAAGGTTTCCAAAATGTCTGCACTTCCACTTTTAACTTCCAAATGTATTACAGGGTCTACTTCCATTGGTTGTGTTGGTAACCTGTGGACATATATTAGCACACTTTTTCAGAACCTTCCTTTGTATATTCTAGCTTTTATAAATAGAGTTAAAGGCACTTCGAGTTCATCTATGTAACTAGGTATCAGCATGTTTTTTTGAGGGTCTGTTTAGTCTTTGATGTGAAATTTGATTTGCAAAGGATTTTGAAACAATCTCTATGTTTGATTATAAAAATATATGTAGTTGGGTTGCTTTCCTCGATATGGAATTGCTAAAAAGAAAAAGAGAAAAAGAATCCATCCTAATGTTCTTTCTTGTGAATGAATATAAGATGCTTTGCGACACTGGATTATGTTCATTGAAGATTTTTGGCCTTTGCTTTGTCAAGAGGTTCTGGTGTGTTTGTGTACATGGAGTTATATTATGATAGGGGAGGAGTCAAATGTGATAATGTTTAGTGATGGATTTATTTTTGTGTTATTTTGTTTCTACTTTAGAAGGGCAGTCATATACTATGGTAATAGGAATAGCTAGGACTAGTCTTCTATATAAGATGGGATTAATTTTGAGTGTCTTAGTATTTCAAATGTGACCCTTCCTTATAGGTAGACATACTTGACTAAGTAAGCAGTGTGTGGGGTTGGAGTGGGAGTGGGAATATAATTTGAGTGTAACTGATGCAGTTGCAATTGACTGGCTGGACCAGTTCGACCCATCCTGGAAACCCAGGCTGCGAAGAATCCGGACCAAACCTTTTAACTATTTCTTGGGGTTAGTCTGTTAGTAGTTTATTAGTTGGGTAGTTATCCATGTCACAATGGAATGTGATATTTCCGTAAATCACAAAACAAATCTGGGCCATTCATTTTTATGGTATTTTTAATCTAAACTATTAAAAGTTGGGAAGTGCATAGTAATGTTTAGAGTATTAGTACACAAGCGTGGACATACATACGATGTATGCCAATATAAGGGAGGGCATTTATTGAATTAGAACCTGAAATTTGACATATTTCTAATCTAGACCAGTTCTCTTCATCCAACGTTCGGAATGGACACATTGTCTGTCCACGGTGGCAGAATAGATGCCTTGTGCTGTTTGGAAAAATAACAGACCTTTGTCAAAAAAAATAAATTGCCTTATTATTTTATTTTATTTTCAGAGTTTCAGTTGAGTTATGCTTTCAATTTTAGAATACATATGGGAGTTCTAGCAGATTAGGAGTCTTTTTAGTTACTTTATTAAGTACATGCCTGTTAATTCCTCAATTCAAATTTTTTGGAGTGGAATCAATTTTTTTTTTTTTTGGGTTCAAAATGGGGTTGTTCCCTGTCCCAAACCATTTATTTATAATACACTGTTTGCCCCTTTCGCCGAAATGATACATTATAAGGCCGAGATTTTGACGAAATCCTGAAATTTCAGCCGAACCAATGCTGAATTCTTAACTCTTGCACAATCTCATGCCTTCACCGAAGTCCAAAATTTTTCCGTGATTTTTTGAACCATGCATCCATGTTGCCCCAATGTATTGAACTTTTACCCTTGTATTTCAGCTATTGAATAAAAATTTCCAATGTTAGCTTCTGATCCAACTCTCAAATATTTATATTTCCTTCTGGGAAAATTAGTTCTGGTGGAATTTAACCAATGGATAGTTGGGACCAGGCAACATGTCCAATAAATTTGTGCTCCAAATAAGCTACCATGTGGTAAATATGGCCGTATAGATATAACTTCTCTTAATGGGCTGTGAAGGAAACTATATCATGTTCATTAATGTATTAATCTTTGCTGCAGTTTTTAGATGTGAGTTAAAACCAAGGTTTGAGGTTTCAATTTCGAGGCCGGTTTTGACTAGCCTCGAATCCTAGTTGTCCTGGGTTTCGACTTGGTTTCCGATGAAAGCTAGGATTTTTCCCGGGTCATCTCAAAACTCAGGTTTTTGAGAGTTAAAAAATGTTTTTTTTTTATCAGATTTTTTTGTGCAGCATATTTTAATCATTTTACACCTATTCCCTATATTAGTTTTAAAAAAAATCCAAAATGGTATTATGTGGTGTGGACTGAAGTTTGCTAGTAGCGTACATTGAAGGCTGAATGCTATTGTACACTAGAAAACTAAGCCCTATGGCACTAACAATTAAGTATTAACTACATCTACATGTAATATGGATATTGGACATGAAATTATGTAATTAAAACCATCAAAGCATTCATTTAATACATTATGAAAGGTTAGAAGAGAAACCCAATTCTCACCCATCTTCCACTCGGAGTTTCGTGGAGCATCTAATTCGCGAGTGGCATACCACTGATGGTGTCAATAACAATCCTCTAATTGCAGCACATATGTATTCCATGACATACTTTGGGCCCAGTTTTTTTGAAAGTCAGTGATAACCCACATATACACCGTATCATCAACATAATGGAGGTATCCCAATGTAAGGAATGGCTCATTGAGCGAGGAAGTGGGTGGAGTTGGAGTAGGTATATTCATAGGCGGAGGATACACAAAGATAAAGTCGACGAAAGATGACCCAACACCTGATTCACCCCCATGTTGACCGTTGTGGAATAAAGTAAAAGAGTTTCCATAGCCACCTTAATAGCCACTAACATATCTAGCATACATTCCATACCCAACATGTGCTATTGAAGTGATGCTTTCGATGCCACTATCATCATGATGTGTTGGACTGTGATCCGCTACGAAAATGGTGTACGCCATGCCCAGATCGTGACATCTACTCTCCTCTAAACTCATAGCTTCCATGGTGTTAGGCAAGCTTGATGTATCCATGGGTCTCATCCCAACTGCCTCCTCACCAAGTCTGAATTGCCTACGTTGACCTTGACTGTAGCCTCTAGACCCTCTACTAGTATTGGGCCGTGCATCGTGGTCCTCATCCAGCGTGGCATGATCGAACTGAGTCTGGTCTGTGAATTTGATGGGATCATACAATGGCTCTGGCATTGCCTCTGGCTGCTTCATCTGGTCGAACTCCTCATGTAAACATGCATATCTGTCACCACCACCATCATCAAGGCCTTGAGTGGGGGAAGGTGTGTGAGACCCTCTCGGGAAGACCTCTAAGTCATCATCTCCACTAGCCTGAGACTTAAATGGATGTCGGGTTGCAAGTGACTCTACCCTCTGATGCCATATACTCATCCACATCAGCATGCAACTCTGAAGCAATTGTAGTGTTGCGCGGACCCTCAGGCTAATCTAATAGAGGCTCACCTTGATCCTTAATCTACTTATAAAAGGGATCTCCCCCTCTTCGTCCAATTGGAAGATTTCACTCAGCTTAATTGGGGTAGTATCTTTATCAATGCCTAGGCGTATGCATATTTCTAAATCTCGGCAAAATCTCAGAAATCTTGACCACCTCGAGATCTCAAAATCTTGGAAATTTTGGACCTCATAGAGACGGGGTCGAGATTCAAGATTTAAAACCTTGGGTGTATGTGCTCCTCACTCAATCTCATTTTATAGTAGACATACACCAAATCATCAAGCTGCTTGGCAACCAATCGGTTCTGCCTTTTGTGTGTATGAGAGAGAATGTGCTCCAGTTGTAGAGCATGTTTGGGATAACACTTTTGTTGCTATTTTACGAAGGTTGGGTGTGTCCAACCCATATAGGACCCACCATTCAGATGCAAAATGGTGTAGAAAAGTGTTGTTAGATGATGACAAGTATGCTACATACTTAAACATTAATGGAGAAGTTGAAGGTGATTGGACATACAAGAAGCAGTGGTTGCTGGACCAGAAATTACAGTTGGCTAGCCAAAACTCCCAGTGGCATCCCTGAAGGCTTTGATCTGGAGCAAATATGAACCGGTACTAGTGTTAGCAAATAGCAACTATGGCATATTTATAATTACATAAGTTCGATTGTACCAAACCAAATAAAGTACTTATCTCACCTCTTGATTTGCAATGGATTGAGATTTGATTATGGCTCAAGGGTTCCCACCACATCTTGCACTGCATCTATCAAATTTTGACACAATTCGACATCTTTGAATTGATAGTTGGGATTGAGATAGTATGTTGAAAACTGAAGGAAGGTGAATGCAACGTAGTCAATAAACAACTCAATAAATTAATTAAAATGCATGGAGTAAAAACTCACTAGTCTTTTGGAGTGGATGCATCGGCTGCCTCTCCCAATGATCTTTGATATTAGAAATGAATTTTGAAGCCCCACGTTTATATACTTCCTCTACCTGGATCTCCATCATATCGATCGCTTCCCACAAGTGTGATTGGTAGCTTTGCTACCTTAGCTTTTTACCTTCCACAGGAAAAAAAGGTGCTTTAATTTGTTGCTTCGTACTCTTGTGAAAACGGACTACACTATCTCAACCACCTGCTTTTCCCTTCTTTGAACAAAGTGCACGGGGATCCGGACCAGAGTGAGATTGATGTAATGGGAAGGGAAGAGGTGGTGGTTAGTGGAAATGTTTGAGAGAGCGTTTTGCGAAAGAATCGTGTGGCACGGTGAAAGGTTTCCCGTTGGGGTTTCCGGCCCTTAAGTTGGGCTTCCTTTGTGAGTCAACCATTCTTAACACTTTCATGACCGACTCTGAAATCAACACAACTTTCTTCAGGTCATCCCAGTACTTGTCGTTGAAATGATCGAAGGGGCTACACTATGCCCCTACCTGTACGAGAACCAAATTCAGGCCACTCAAAGCACTCCTCTAAAGCAAACTTGAACCTAAGTCCAGATTTCTTGTTTCGAAGCTCTTCAGAATGATGTAGTTTTTACAGCAAAGTATGTCAACCCTGGCCTCACCAAGTCCCCAACACACTTGTTTCTCAACAACTGTAGGGCATATCCATGATTATGGACAAATGTAGTAACCTGCCTTGCCCTTTCTACAACATCTTTGACCAACTTATACTGTCCATTTCCTTTAACATCAATTCAATATAGTGTGCTGTATAGGGAGTCCAGAATGTCGGTACATGGGAATTGTTCACAATTTTTTCCCCAGTCTTCTTGATGTTACTCTTATTGTTAGTGACAACTTGTACTACATTTGCCACACCCACATCATCCACCACCTTTTTCAACAGACCATATATGTACTTGGCATTCTTTTTATTCTTGAATGCATCAATAGACTAAAAATGTTGTTCTCCGTTCACAGTACACCATGAAATTGATGAGGGATTGTCTGGTAGGTCTAGTTCAACCATCTTACATCATAGTGAGCCCGTATGTTTCCCAATGGGGTTTCAAACTAATGACATACTCTTGTATATCCTTCTTATGGTGAGGCAAGTAAATGTTGTACATCTCCCATCATGTGACTCCTGAACCAGCCCTACCTACCTTATCCAACATGCTTTGATAATAAGGTCCTCAAGTGCAAGGTTTTAAATCTCGAATCTCTACCCTGCCTTGGTGAGGTCAGAGATTTCCGAGATCTCGAAAAATTTCACCGAGACATTGCATTTTTTAACCATATAAAGGTTGAGTTTTTTGAGATTTTGAGATCTCGAGAAGGTCAGGATTTTCGAGATTTCCCCGAGATCTCACAGAGAGTTAGAAATATGCTCAAGTGGCATTGGTTGGTATGCTATTGTAGAGAAACCACTTAGAGACAGCAGCCCCTACCATGCTTTTAACATCAGTTCACATTTGTTTCGGCTTCTTCTGTGACCGGTCTTGTGTAGGAAAGATTGCAGGATCCCTCTGAAGGACCTCAACAGCAAGATCATGAAGTGGGGGTGGGGCTCTGGTCCTCACACTCTGGGTCCTCCTAAATGACATTCTGGCTCACACCTCGTCTAACCTCCTCTTCCTCCCTATGGCTTTTGTTCTATCTCTATTGATGCCTGTCTAGATGACCCAGCTCCCCTGGTCATTTGCATCTGCCTACCCTAGTCCTGGGCAAATGCTTCTCTGCTCACTATCTTTGCCCTCTTCAGCTGTCTAGCCTTTGCCTTTTTCAATTTTGGGTCGTCCAAATTTGGCTTATCGCTATCATAGTCCTCCCTTAACTTTGGCATTCTCTCTAGACATGCTTCCTCAAATTCCTCCTTGTTTTCCCTCTTTTCTTGTCTTCTTTATGACCCACCTCTCATCATCGTTGCAAAGGTTTTCTTAATGTCGCTTGGGACATTAGGACAGGCCGCGACATCTCTATTCCCACCAACAAGATGGCACTTCAATCTAGTGGCTCCACCTCCCATAATCTTTTTATGGCAATAGTTACGTTGTGATTGCTTCTTATTAGCTGATAAAGGTATCCCATGCCTCCATGCAACGTAACCATTCTGTGAGTTGGCCATTTCACATTAGTTATTACACTGTTGAAACAAAAAGACAAAGATAATCCCATGGTAGCATCAAATACTAGCCCTATGATTGTAACAAATCCTATTGTGAATTTCCCCCCATTCCTTATATTTTTCTATAAGTAAAACAATTTTTTTAATAATTAATAAACCCTTAAATCAACAAAAACTAATTAATTAACATCACATAATTATTCAATATCAGCTGAAAATGAATTTGCAATACATTCATTATTTTTCGTGATTTTCCAAATGAAAAACAGTAATTTTTTTTATCATTTATTACCTTAATTATCAATTTCAGCAATTATTTTTGAAATATCCAAAAATTGGAATAAAAAAACGAAAAGAAAATTCGACTCTGTCACGCTGTAGATCAGCCCAGCCCCTTATGTCCAACATATAATGATTTGACTTCCATCCATCACATTACCCATATTTTTTTTGAAAAATAGTTGTAGGAATAAAAATAGCAAGCAGAAATTCCAATAAATAAATTACCAATTTAATCTGACTCCATGGAGTCATAGATCGGGCCATTCTAATTAACATATAAAAGATTAAATGGAAACCATGATGTCTACATACTATTTCTATCAAAAATGGAAATTGGAGAAAGGTGGGTTTACCTTCAAGAGCTAGAAGTTGAGGAAAAGTAACTTCTTGATGATTTTGGAGAAGAATCAGACAAAAAACTAGAGAAAAATTGAAGTTTGTTGAAGATTTTCTGTCAAAGGTGTTGAAACTTAGGCTGTTTTGTTGAAACTTAAGGTTTCTGTCACCTTTGTAAAATGGCAGGTTTCTTCGATCAAAACAATGGTGTGAACCTGGTCTGGTTGAAACCTGGTTTCAGGTCTAAACAAGTCGACTCCGATCAAGTTTATAAACATTTCAGTACCGCCCTACGGATTTGAAACTGAGATATGTGGTTTCGACCGAGACCTCAAACTATGGCTGAAACTATTTGAGGCTATGAAGCAAACTTTATCAGTTTTCTTTTAGAGATCTAAGAGAAGAAGAAATTTAAGGTAAATACATAGCTGACCTTAATACATAAGTGAGAAATGGAAGGCCTTAAAAGTTTAAGGTCACATGATGGCAACTGAATAGAAAAAAATAAATACTGAAGAAGCAAATGGATCCTAGACTCCTAGTCTCTTCATATTGTCCCTATGCTTTCTTTATTCCTTTTCAACAAAGGTAGATAAGGGTTTCAGCTGGTGGCATGTCACTGTTGGAGTAAGGGGTAAATGAGTAATGGCATTGTTACTGCTGTGGATAATGACAATTGACAACAGTGCAACTGAGGAGATGAACGAGCTCAAAATCCTCCACATCAAGCTATGGTGTAGGTCCCAAAATGTAGGAGTCCTAATTCAAGTAAGAAACTGGACTTAGATTAGGAAATCAAACGGTAAACAGGATATAATTGAGGGATAGCCATATAGGTTTCTGTAGTCAGAATTAGCAACCAGTTTATTTAAGAAATGAAAATCCAGAACCTGTGACTAACTGATGCAGGCAGGGACCGTAAATTTTGTTGATTGCACTTGATTAAGTCCAAATTCAAAGTCCCCAGTGGTTTATCTAAGTCATGTGCTAGTTGCTTTTGGGTTTTATTTGTAATGTGCCAACTCTATAAGCCCAGGTATGGGAGGGGGCTTGGATTCTATACGGTATTAGGTGTTAGATTACTTACTATTTTGTGGTTCTAGAAGTTTAGGCAAGTTTTAATTATGTTATTACTTGGTTAAGTGGTTATTAGCTTAGGAAAGTTTATGATTTTCTCCATAGGAGTTTAGTCTATAAATTTACTGATGTTACTGATCTTGACGGAGTATAATTAATGAATTTTTTTTTTATGGTCGAGAAGGGTTCTCAATTCTTGATTTGAAGGTCTGCAGATCCATCGTACCAGCATAATTTGGCCTGAGATTTTGGGTGATGTTCACTTCTCCTCTGGCAACCCAAACCCCAGAATCTCAGCTCCTAAGGTTATCCCTTCTGTGAGATAACTACAAACTTAGCTGGTTTCCCAGTGTTTGCCAGGTCCTGTTTCAGATTCTTTTTTTTTTATTTTTTTATTTGGTCTTTCCACGTATTACTTATCATATTTGGCAGTCCTAGCTGTGAGGCTCATATCCTTAAAGTTCAAGCTTGTTTTGATCGAAGGATTAGGGTCAATCACAACTTGCAAGGAATTGGGGTCTACAAATTTGCAACTCTATTTTTATTTACCAGGAAGTCCTTCAGTCTTGCATCTTCTAGTAAACTGGTTATATACTTTTCTGGTATTACAAGCAGTCACTTACAGTTCAATTTCTTTGCAGACTAGTCCTCTTATTCTGAACAAATATCCTATTCATCCCAGGGTAATTTTTTCCTTTCCAAAAAGGTCCAGAAGTGTTCTGAAATTACAGAATTGCCCTGATTTACTTGTTTGAGTACTTATTAGCTTGGGATTGGAACCTAGGCTGCCGCCACTAACTCTGGTCAAATAATCAGTCAGCTGGACAAAGTGGAGTTTATGCACATTCAAATAATCAAAGCAGAATTTGGGAGACAACTACTCGGTTGACGTCTCTGGTTTGGTCTGAAAAGTAATATTTGCTGTTATGTTTTGCTTACCAGAATAGGTTAAAAGTAATGTGAATGAACTGGAACTGATTCTAACCGTCAGCAGAAACATGAGTGGAGGAGAAAAACTTGGCCAGTTGGATTCATATCTCTGAAAAGTTCTAAGATTTGATCTGTTATGTTTCTTACATCAATGGCTTCTGCAAATCTGAGCTGACACTGAGATCTGGAAGGAAGGAGGATCTGGATCTGGAGAAGTATAATAATAGAAGAAGAGGAGAGCAATGTGGGCCCAACCTGTTATGCTCTTTCAGCATGACCCAGACCCTTTATCACAGGCCCTAGTCTACCATAGGCTCAATACGAGACGAACAGGCCTACACCCGAACTTTTCTGGTGGCATAAGCGGCATGCCAAGATTGTCTTTTAATATCATTAAGTTCTCATTTTGTTATAGAAGTCCACTATCTCAGGGTTATGTTTGAGTTAGTAGTCTTAGTTATTAGTCTTAAGATCTTATTGTGATAGTTGGTGGTTAGCTACTGTTCATTGTGGTTTTAGTCCACCAGGCAAGTAGTTACACTTGAAAATTTATGTAAAAATTAGTGAAGCATGCTAGTGTTAGGATGGGTCTCCAGAGCATATTATTATTTACCTCTTTCAATCCCTGCGAATCTAGTCTCAAGTGGAGTCCTTATGTATCTTTTTGGAAGATCAAGCTAATGAAGAAATTAGTGTATGTTTGAAGATTATTGTTCCTATACAGTTCGAACTATCTGTGGAGTATTAGGCATCAAAATTTGGAAATTTATAAAAGAGGAATAATTATCCTTTCCTTGCTCTTATGTTTTTGTCTTCATACCTTATTAGTGGGCATCTATCAAGTGGTTCTTGATGCAATCTACCTTAATTGAATTACAGCAAGCTTTCTGTTCTAACTACTGGCCCTGGGACTAAAAACCCAAGTAGTTACTTAATCATTAACTCTCCCACTAAGTACCTTTGAGTAGTAACTAGGACTACTAGATGAAGTACAAATCCAAGATATATGATTTTAAGACAATAATTACTTAGAAATCTTCAAAAACACTCTTGGTCCTGTTTTTTGGGTCACCATAATTATTTTTGAATGAACTTTGTCTTGTTGTATTGGCCTTGGGCCTATGGTAGACGTGGGTCTGGGTAATGCTGAAAGTGTGTAAAGATTGGGCTTCCTTTCTTGGGCCTACATCAAGAGGACAATTTTGATGTACCATTGTATTAATTTGAGTGACAATTTGTTGAGGTTCTTATAAGTATAATTTTGTTTTCAGGAATTTTCACCAGGATCAAATGGTCGCATGGCGACAATGGGTGTATATGTACGTGATTTGCTTCTTGGACAGGTGAGCTGCCATCAACTTCCATCATGCTTGTATCGTAAATTTACTGCTCGCTTGGCTGCCATTTTTCTTACACTCAAATATGTCTGTGCTAGGATATAAATTCAAACATGATAAAATTTTGAAACTGTTAGCATAATTTGCATACTGTATTACAAATGATTTACCTCCATTAGGTAAGACTAATGACCAATGTTTTTTGGTCCCTGATGCATCTGTTAGTTCGAGCCTGCAGTCTTATGGTGTTACTGAGAGAGATCATAAATTCATCTCAGCCAATAGCAAGGATAGTAATTAATGAGGTTCTTTGTGAAAAAAGGGTGATGAAAGTGATGCGATGTTGCAATTCTTTGTCTCTTGATAGGTGAACTATTAAGAACTTCAATCAAATAGTCAAATCTCAAATATATTACTTGCTATATATGGCATAGCATTATCTAGATGGTCTTTATGCAGTTCATCTTCTCACCATTCAAGATAACTAAATCTGAAAGTTCCTCAATAGGATTTGAAAATGCCGTCAAAGCTAGTATATGAGCAACTCTGTTAGTTGAAGCAAGGGAATAAACTACAGTACAGACCTAATAGTGGAGTAATGGGGTCTCGTGTCCAAAAGAAAGTTTATTCATTAAAAAGAATACAAAAGAGAAGTTTAAGATGTGTTATGATCATTCTTTGAGATCCCTGAGTGAAGCTTCTGGCTATTTTTTCTGAGCTTGATACAAACTGTGCCACATCAAAGCTGGGATTGTGCAAGTGCTAGTCCTTCCAAAAAGTTCCATAGATTTGATTCTTCTTGAAGTAATTTGCTGCTGTTATGATGATATTCCCAGCTTTTGCTGTAGCTGGATCTTAGTGTAGGTTCAGTTAAAAATTTGTTTACTACAATTCAAAATATTGCAGTATGTGCAATTTCTTCATTTGGTGTGAGACAATGTGCAACAAGAATTCCTTGCCAGTTGCCTCACTTTTTTCTGCACATTAGCTGTTGCTATGAGGGGAATAAAGTTTTTTTTTTTTTTTTTAATAGGTAAGGGTCGATATGTCAATCAGTATTTGCAAAGAGGTGCCCCCCCCCCCCTTCCTCCTTGTCCTCCTCTCTCTGTTTCTTTTTTTTTTTTTTTTTTGGCCTTACTGTGTAATGTAGCATGCAATTCCCTTATGTAGTTTGAGGATTAGTCTGCAGAAATTTCAACCACCGTAGATTGCCATGCCTTTGAAGATCTTTTGCTATTGGATACATTATATTTCCCTGTCTTACTATTTTGTAAAAGCTTATGAAGGGAGAAAGGGAACAATGTGCTTGGGCACTTGTATCATGAGGGATACATGGATGATCCGATCTTTGGTGTTAATTGGTGATACTATGATTGCTAATTTTCTATTGTATCATTTTCAGCTAATTTTTTAAGAGAAGATTTAGTGCACAATCCCCTCTCCCTTAAAAAAAAAAGAAAAAAAGACAACCTCTCTTCTGTAAAGACCTTTCATGTCAACTATATTAGCAGATATGGCAAGGGCATGGGGGTTTGAAGTGCCCACTGCAAGATTTATATTGAAAATAGAAGTGTTTTGATGTATCTGGGTAAACATGGTTTGCCTGGTTGTAAGTTACTGTACTTACACTCCAGTGGTAAGTTACTGTACTTCTAAACTCCGGTTGTTGCCTCAGTGACTGTTAATGTGACAGTTTTGTTACCGAACTACTTTCATATCCAGTGTTAGGACTACTGGGCTATGGCATCTATATCTTCTGTAATTCTTTCTTCTTCAGAATCTTTCTGATATGTTCGATTGTTTTTATTATCATTTGGCATTCTGAGTTGGTCGGGACCTCTGGAGCAATCTCACTTGCATGGCTGTGCCTTTAAAATCTGCCTTTTAGGCTTTTACAATTTCTGTTGAAGAGCAAAGTAATAACAGGATTTTCTGGCATGTGGCGTGATGATCATGAATCTGGACAACCTGAAGCATGGGTCACCTCTTCAGTGGCCATAACAGGCATTGCAGTGGTTTAGCTGTGTTATTGGTGTATTTTGAACAGGTAACTGAGTGGTTAAGATCTTATACTAACAGATCTCATATTAGAATTGTCTGAAAGGCATAAAGTCTTGGTTTGTGGCCAGTCCAGAAGATGAAATAATGTTTCATCATCCTGGATGATGCCTGTGGATATCCTGTCTTTATTTTCTTTTCTTTTTAGTGAATCCTTTGGGGTTGACCATCATCCATGCATCTTTTCTGCAAAGCCTTGAGTCTTACAATAATACAATCACATGGTTTGAATTTGTCCAGATATTGGAGAAAGCCTTTAGTTTGAAATCTATGGGCGTGCTTGAATTTGCACTTGGAAACAAGTATTTGGAATACCCCCCCCCACAACCAAAAATAATAATAATAATAATAAGTAGCACAAATTTCATTTGATACTCGAAAGTCCTAAGAAAGCTGATAAACTGTTGGCAAATTACCATAGTTTTATTTTCTTTTTCCCCCTTTTAACGCCCACCCTGACTTTGGAATGATATGTATGCTACCTTGATTAGGAACTGCATTGTACTAAATTCTGATTAACATATGGTATGACACAATATGGAAATTGTCTGGTGGCACTTAATGCTTGCTTCTATAGTCGTGAAGGCATTGCCTGGTGACAAGGTGCCCCTTGAAGTCCAAGGCACCCAATTATCTTACATGCCAAGGCACCAGACCAAAAACAGATGGTCTTGCCTTCCACATGTTCTAAATTTTGATCCTTTTTCATTTTTAGCCTTATATGTTTCCATAATCTCATTTTTACTTACCTTCTAAATTTTGACTGTTATAAACCTATAGTATACATTGAAATATGACCTGGGTGTATGCCTTTTGCCTTGGGTTCCTTGGCCTCGCTAAGGCATCGCCTAGGTGTCAAGGACACTTGCCACGTATGTGGTTGCCTTGGCGTCTTAACAAGTGGCTTTTAATCACTATTATTTTAAGCAGTTAGTGGTCTTACATACTTTTTATAAGCACATTAGATCTTTCAATAGGTTTACCATCTCCCATATTGGACATAATATGCAGTTTAGTCCATACTGGCAGATAAAAATTGTGATGAAGATTTTTGTTGGTTGGAGAATTAGTGATGGTAAGAAGTGGTGAGAAAAGATATGAATGGCTTTGGGTTGATGACAAACATGGCTTTAAATAGAGTTAACTGGCAAAATGAGTGTAGCCAACCACATTTAGTTGGTTAGCTGACTTGAGTTGAGAGTAAGTAATGGATGATTAGATTCTCTTCCCCTCCCCCAGACTGTTTTTTTTTGGGTGGGGGGAGGCATCATTAAATATGAAGGTAAGAAAATTTATGAATTTTGCTTCTCTGTATGAAATTAAAGTCAGTTTTCTTTTCCCCTTTCTCATTTCTTTTCCCAGAACCGAACATACTTGATTCCATATCCTTAAAAGTAAATCCTTTCTGATGGAATAATTGATCTAGTTTATCTTTGTGGTGGCTTTCAGTGCATGGTTTTGATGTTGTATACTGAAGAGGATTGGTAGCATTGAAACAAATTTGCATTTCCACTTGGATTGCTAATGAATACTGTTGTTGCTTCTTGTGGTTTTCTGTAGTTTTGTGTGTTAAAAAGAAGCAAAGAACTAACTGCACATGCTTCCCCAAGTACTTTATTATTTTTGTGACCATTTGTAGCTAATGCACTTTTTGTACCTCAAGTGAGGCAAAGTACTGATTAATTGTTTGAAAACAGTACTACTTCGATACCCTTTTCCCGCGGACACCTGTTCCTATCATGCGACAGATTGTTGCCAACCTTGAGAAGATGAAGCTCCCTAGCAAGCACTCTGGTGTCACTGGGGAAACTAACCGTCATGGATCTGATGACACTGCTCGTCGACCACCTTCTGTGAAAGCTGCTCTTTCAGTCTCCTTTGGTCAGCGTGCTCCCCATCGTGCATCCACAAGGGACTCATCACCAGTTAGGCGTACACTGCCTCCTCCTCATGACAGAAACAATGGGGATGATGGTCGAAGATCTCCCAGCAGCCGTCGCAGCCGGAGCCGTGAATTTTCTGACCGTGACCATTCAGACAGGGATAGGGATAAAGACAAAGAGAGGGAGAGGGAGAGGGAGAGAAACAGAGATAGGGAAAGGGACAAAGACGGTGTGAGGGAGAGGGATAGGGATAGAGACAGGGAGAGGGCACGGGATAGGGATAGAGACAGGGAGAGAGACAAGAATAAAGATAGGAGACATGAATATGATCGACGTGGAAGTCATGAGAGCAGAGACTATTACAGGTCTAAGTATTCCGACGGGGATAGAGAAAGCAGCAGACGGGACCATGAAAGGAGTAGACTTGATGGTAGCAAGCATAGAGAATCTAGCTCTCGCAGAAGTAGGAGTAGAAGCCAGAGCCGAAGCCGAAGCCGAAGCCGGAGTTTGCAAGTCCACAATCATTATCCTAGTCCCCTTAGAGATGGAAACAAGGAGAAGACACAAACATCTGCATCTAGCAATCTGGCCAAGTTGAAGGATCTGTATGGGGATACAGGTGATCAAAAAGGGTATAGCACCCTAGATAGGGGTCCCAAAGACAGCAGCTCTGAGGAGGTGATCAGATTAGGCGGTTCTACTTGGAGGTAGAGAGGTAGTTTTACCTCATCTACTAGGCATGTGGGTGCTATGCACTGGCAATGTAAAATGTTATCCTTGTCTTTGCTTTGGCCTTTCTTTCAAATAAGGTTTAGCGGCTGGAAGATGAAAGCTGTGCTCTATTGGGATAATATTCTGACAATGACACTTCTGCAACGTGCGATATTATGTTGCTAAATGTCTGTTGTACTGCAGTTGTATGAGCATGGAAATTTTCATACAGCAATGACAGGTTTATCCATTCTAATTTTGATGCACTCTTGAAGTTATTTGGTTTATGTCCATTCTTACTTTTGTATGGTACTTGTTTGGGAGTAGTAATGCAATCACAAGTGGATACCATGCTTCTGCAAGGGATAGGAACACTGTATATTAAATACTTGGTTATACCTCATTTTCAAATATACTCTTTGATCTCATGCTTTCTATAGGGATTTTGAAATGTTAGCCTTCCAGGAACCCACCATCTTGGGAGATCTGAAATGTCTTTATTTTGGCTGTTCTTTGGGTCTATTTAGTGGCAAATGTCAATTCACATGTACCCAGTTTGTGGTTCATTTCCGGTAGATTTCTATTGTGTTATTTCCACAGTAGACATTTCACTCCTATGCTTTTCATGACTTAAGCTCTATGGCTTCAGTTGTTTTTTGTTATATCCTAGAAAATTTTAATAAAATTGGTATTATTATATGGACAAACTATTATCTACTACTCCTAAACTGTGGGTTTCTCGTTCGTGGATCTGTAGTAATATTAAAAGTTGGACCTATAGCCAAGTTGTGCGGAGAGTTTTACTGGATCTTATAGCTGTCCATGGGTGTGGATCCAGCACATGTCCACTCGGTTTTGCACCCATGAACAGCGATTGAAGTCCCGTGAAGCTCTTTGCATGGTGGAGAGGATCTGCACTCTGGTTGTTGCTGTTCCGTGCCCCTTTATTGTTTTAGGAGCCTGTGGAGAGGATCTGCACTCTGTTTGTTGCTGATCGGTGCCCCTTTATTGTTTTAGGAGCCTGTGAGGTTTACTACTTTCACATGATAGGGAAAAAGATTGTCTGTAATGCTACTGTGTAGTACCGTTGATCCTGATTGAGAGTAAATTGGTCACGTGTCTTGATGCACTCCCAACAGTCTGGATCAACACTGTTACACAGCATTGGAAAGAAAAACTCCTCTTTTCACTAGCGTAGGTTGTAGAACTCAACTAGGGAAGCTACCATGCCAGATTTGCTGATCAATCGGGAACCTCACTTGGTGTAATTTTTAGTGCTTTGTTTTGTGACCTAACATACTTTTTCGTTTGTAATGGGACTATTAGTCCTCCAAGTTTGGATGCCACTGAAGGTGCAACTGGCACAATCACGGGACTCACTCTTTCCCTCTTTTGTCTGCACATTCACATGTTACAAACAGGATGGTACGATGGTTTCATCTGTACTTGAAGCAGCTACACGTGTTTTGCATGTCACCCTCTATCCACAAGAATCTCAAGGTATATTATATTGTTTGTGGCCAAGTAATTCCCCTTTCAGACTCAACTTTTAGATTGTGATATCCACTTTTTTTTCTTAAAAGGTGGAGCCATGGTGGAGCCTTTTTTTTTTTTTTTTTTTTTTTTAAAGTACTACCGAAATATGAGGTTTACGTTTCAATTGAAGATGTGTGATTCAGGCAGCTTCCTGATATAGGAGATTTTCCTTTCCTTTCCTTTCCTTTCCTTTCCTCCTTTAATGTCCTTTTCCCAAAGCATTTGATGTGAGAGAAACTTGCAGTTTCGGTTTCTCTTTTTCTTTTCTTTTTTGGCATAAAGTTTTGGCCTTAGCTGCACCATCTTTTTGTTTTTTGTTTTTGCCATTACGTGATTCGGTTTGACAATAGTAGCCTTCTTGGGGAGTAATTTAAAAAAAAAAAAAAAGACAAAGAAAAAGGCATATCCAGTGTAGGAGATTTTCGCTAGTGGAGTTTGGGGAAGGGTTAATGTACTATTGTATGTAGTTTTACATCCGGTTAGCGAAGAGGTAGAATCATGACCACCACTGTCACAATGGACTCACAATGGAGTAACCTTACCATTGTGTCAAGGCTCAACCTTTAAAAAAATACGCCCACCATGGGGCTCGAACCATGAGCGTTGCGCTCTACCAACTGAGCTAGACGGGCTTTATGATTAATTTAAAGTTCTGTCTTAATTACCTATAGACATTATTTGATGACTGGCATGAACATGGAAATAGATAGAAGACAGTGAGCCGGAACATGGGAAACCGATTACAAGGTGTTTTTGGGCCTATCCAGCACGGAATCAAATCAAAATTAGCCAAGGTTAATCTTGTGTTCTTGAACCACGATTACATTTCTATTTTTACAACATGTGAATTGTTATGAAAGAGATGTACATCTTGATAAGTTGTGTAGTTCATCAAGCCAAACTTTGTAGTTAATCTTGTATTCCTCAAGTTCTTTATAAAATAATAATAATAATAAAAAGTTTGGCTCGACTTTGTATTTTTTTTTAAGTAAATAAAATGGCCAATTTAACTTTATATCTTTGTTTCTACAATCACGTATTTCTCATAGGTTTGTTGAATTAATTTTTCTTTTTATTTATACACTAAATTTGTTCGGATTTGGATTCAAATTCAAAACAAGACTATTATCCTTCCCAATAATTATCGAATTGTTTTACCAAAATTTTTTTTTATTGAATTTAAATTTGTTAACTATGGTTGAACCACAAGATGCATTCACCACTTGATATCTTGGTTGTTTTCAGACGATTTTGACAATTTGGGCAGCATTTTTTATTTTTTGTTTTTTCACTTTGTTATTTGTGCATCACTTGTTTCAACTTTTGGTTTTGCTCATCTTTTGCCTTGACTAATTCAACGAGTCTATAATGACTCCACAACTATATTGACCGAGTCATTCCGAAAGATCTCTCAAAGTTTTGTTCTTTTCTGTCACATATGTTTCCCTTTTGAGGATGAATGTATTTTATATGTATATTATTTTTTTTTTTTGAAGGGTTTGGGGGGGGAGACCATAACTATTACAATACTTAGGGTCCAATCTGTTTCAACCGTTACTAGACCTAATTGTTACAAGTCTGAAAAACATAAAATGACACAAAAAAAAGACAAATGGCAGCTAAGCACTGGGCAAATTCAACATCTTAATGGACCCCACTAGATATTTCCAATGACGAAAGACTAGAATTACTCTACATAGGTGTTATTGGAGGAATCTCTATGTTGCTACTTTCTTTTGTTTTTTTTTAAAGTATTCCCATCTACGAAAGTAGAACTCCTACCCTCTACACTCCAGAGAGATAAGGAAAACGAGGGTGCAACAAAAGTAATCGGTATTGGATCAATTGGATGGATAGATTCGCATTGATGGATATGTTCGATAATGATTCAATATTGATTCTTGACAGATTTTGAGAATCGATTCGATATTGTCTCGAGTTAATCCAACCAATTTCATCTGATACTCATTATTTTAATTTTTTAATATTCCATACTACAAGTCAATCAACCAATCGATAAAATTGTCACATGGTACCACCCATGATTGATAGAAATATTTTTAATAAAATAATAACTGATCTATGTTTTTTTGAATGGAACCCACTTAGCTAGTATCCCAAACACCATGTTTGACTGTGGTTTATGGTATTGGATCGACTAATTCGTATTGGTTATGGACTTCACCAATCCCTGATCTTAATATTTTTAATATTATTTTAATAAAGATCAAACACGTATTGATTTCTTTTGCATCCATACATTGATCTGAGTAGTTTTTGAATATGACCAATCTCATGTCTGATATTTGGATTTATAATCTTGGATGGAACGGCAATAAAAAATTGTTCGATGAGTTTAATACTATGACAGGTTTTGATAAAAGGGAATGACATCTTCTCCATTCTTGGTATCGAATGGAGACACGGCTACTGACCCTGATGCGTGATATCTTTTTTTTTTTAAATATTATATATAGTATGATATGTAATCTTAAAACACGTGTTTGGATAATTTTTATGACGTAATCAACGTAGCCCTTAACGAAGCCAGAGAAGACAAGGATGTTTGGGCAGACAAAGATAGATCTTTCTATTTTTTAAGGATATTCCATTAAGATTGCCGGTGGGTTCACATGTATGGGACCGTAGGATAGAAGTGTATGAGGCTATTTACTAAATCTTTAAAATAAAAAAAATAAATCTATTAATTAAGGCTGCATTTATATCTATTTTTTGAATTTCTATTATAGAATAAAAATAGACTAAAATGTGAGATTTTTTTGTTTTAAATTTAGAATGAAAAATAAAGTAAGAAATATAGATTTTAAAAAAGATTATTTTTTTAATCAAATTCTATGGTCCAGGCTCAAAAATGCACTAAAATGCATACCAACACAGCAGGAGATGCCATGGGCTTATCTAATTATTTACTCGCTTGGGTTTATTCAAGCACGGGACTGTAGACCCCTTATAATTAATAATAATGGTTAAAAAAAATTAGACGTATTTCTTTGATATCACGTATGGTATAGTTGCATCCAATCATGGTTTAAAATCTCACTCGAGATCTCGTGATAATGGTTCTCAGTCTTGATGCAAGTTTTCGCTTGAGATCTTAGAATATTTTGTGTTATCGGTAGTTTCTCGGCGAGATCTCGAGATATTTTGTGGTTATTAGTTGTTTATCGGCAACTTCTTACCCGAGATCTCGTGATATTTTGTGTTATTGAATGTAACATGCAAGAACAAAACCATACTGTTTTTACATTGTCTCAGCGAGATTTCGATTTTCCAAGAAGCCGAGACGCCTCCAAGAACCAAGATTTTACACCTTGCATCCAACTAGACTGTTAAACTATGTCTTGAGGAGATGTCATTAGTTTGACACTACTTTGAACCCTATAAATTCTCCAAATCCTGAATGATGAAGATTTAAAAAGAAAAAAAATGTCAAATTGTTCATACTATATAGTTCTTCTCTTAAAAGACCTAGTATATAATAGTAATCATAATGTTCAGGAAGGTTATTGCATTTTGTACAGCACCCTTTTGAGTTTATATGATAGGTTTCATTTTCAAAACATGTTATAAAATTTGTAATAAATTACACAAATACCATCCCCTCTAATATGCAATAAAGGGGGTTAGTGTTATTTTTGTAATTTACAAATTAAATAAATATAAAATGCTCATCTTGTTAAAATGGCAAGGTATGATTGGCCCATTATTTATTTATTTATTTTTTTATTTTTTTTTTTGGGTAAAAGATTAGCCCATTGTTTAGTAGGATCCACGTCTTCTCCGGTGGCAATCGAAACTGTCAATTGATCCAATAGATAGAGTTCAATCAGTATTGATATGTGCATTGGATGAAGTCTAACTGCTAGATCACCTTGGTAGCTAGAACTATGCAGGAGAGAATTTCTATACTCATTGATATGATGTGCTAAAACTTGGTGATTTTACAAGTTTATTGTGTGGGAAGGTATGATGTAGATTAATTCTTACAATTATGAGTCATAATTGAAAATTTACCCTTTAAGTGTGGTGAAATTCCATGTCCTACAAACAATAAAGAATAAGAAATAAAAAAATCCCATATTTACCATCAACTCATGGCTTTTTTAAACCACCTTTATTTTCTTTTGTTCTCAGGAACGCTTCTTGAACTCGGCACGCATAGCACCATTAAGCACGGAAGCAAATTCAGTAAAGGAAGAAGAAAAGTGGGCTTCAGAATAGATGGAGAGAAAGGTTCTACAGGTGTGTGTTGTTGTGGGTTTTCTAGGAGTCGTAGCAGCTGCTTTGGGTTTTGCAGCAGAGGGCACCAGGATCAAGGTACTGCTCTCTTCTTCTAGCTCTGGACTGCTGCTTTTGGGTAGATTACAGTGGAATTGGTTTCTCTGCTTAAATGGGTTTCTTTAGAAGTATTTATTTGGTCCTTTACATTAGCTTTTTTCCTTTTAGTCTTAGCATTGGTTGAACACCATCATGGTGATCCTTTGCAGAGACCTTTTTAGTGGTATGTAAGTTGTGATTCTGTGTCGCCGTCTTGTTCTTGAGGAAGTGTTGGGTTTCATGACTCTAATGAGTGAATGAAAATGGTTACTCGCTATCTATGTCCTTGATCTTTTACCCCTTATTTCCTTTCTGGGTATTGGTTTTCAGCCTTTCATCTTAATTATTCTTTTCAGCTAATATTTCAGATAGGTCCTTGTTGATTTTGTTTGGACTTTTGAATTCATTTAATTTTTTTTTTATCTGTAGGTCGCGCCCCTGTTGCCAATTTAATTTCTTAGATCATTAGATGACGTTTCAATGTAATGTAGGAAAAACGATGGTTCTGCAATGTCCTGTAATATTGTTTTGACGTTGTTGGATTTGTGGATTGTATTCCATGGTTCAGACTTTCTTGATTATTGTTTCTTTTTCTCTCATATTGGGTTATGCTTTTTTTTATTCCACATATTCTCTGGCCTGGTTCCAGGAATCAGGTCTCTTTTTCTATGCAAGTAGTCCAACTAGGCTTCAAATTTCAATATTTGATATTGTAGAAATCAAACTATTGCTGAGCATTTCTTAAATGAATCAAAACTTAGTACTTCTGTGGCAACCTAAACTAATAGTATTTGGCAGTTACACTTACCAAGGTTTTAGTTCCAGCTCCAGGTATCGGCTGATGCCAACAGATAGAGTACAGTTCAATAACATGCACGTGCTGACACGTGGCCGATACTGATTAAAATATAATAAAACTAAGGAAGAATCGGGTCTTGGGATCGGCCATCACCGAACTGATACGAATCGGTGGATCCGATAGCAATTACTAAAACCATGGCACTTACTATTACAATCCAACACTTGAGCTTAGTAGCACAACATTCCTATTAATATGAAAGCTTCTTGTCAGTCAGGTGGAGGGAACAATAATAAAACTGAGGGTGATTTAAGGGAGAGACTGATGGTAATCAGCTTTATTTTTCAGTTCAGGTTGGGCGAGGAGAAAAGGCATGAGATCAAACGAGGATCACACTCATGACCTCATTAATTTGGATAGGACCTGGTCAATTAGGTTTTGTGGAGCTAGTAATTGACTTAAGTTTTCAATGTCCTCGGAAAATAAATGTGTAAGTTGCAGTTTTTATTTCAGGTAGCTTTTTATATGGTAAAAAGAGTCTTTAAATAGGAGGGAAATCAGAAATATGATTAATGTTTTTTTTTTTTTTGAGTAAGTATTTTATTAACCTGAGGAAAGAGAACATCACAAGCAACCCAACTGAGGAAGGGAGCAAAAAACAAGCTGAACCAAGCACAATTGGAACATGCTCCAGAGGCTAACCAACAGCCAAGACAAAACAAAGAAAACAGAGACCAAGTATCACAGACTCATTTTTTAATGTCTCGGAGATGACTAGAAGGTGTACGATTGCGGGTACTCCTTCTCAGGAAAGTCAGAGAAGCAGATTTAAGAACTCCCACTGAATCACTATCACTCATTGGATGGTGCGAGAAGTTGCTACTATTGTCCTCCCAACTCGAGGGCACATCCGTTGAGTCTTCGCTGTCCAAGGAATCACTATCAGATGACTCATCAATAAAACCTCTTCCTTGGCTGTCCCATTTGTCCAAATGGTGGACAACCATCTGATCAGCTAAACGGACATGTTTTCCAGTCATATCACTAAAAGGAGGAGGGGAGGGATCGCAGCTAATAGAGTTTCACCAGGAACATGATCAAGTTGATCATTCACATGATCCGATAAAACCTCTTCACCACTAGGAGTGAGGGGGGAGGGATCAATGGTTTCAATCTCACTATGGAGGGAAGCCAGGGTAATATGGTAGACAAGAGGCCGCGGGTTAGGGGAACCGAGATTGCTGGACCCATAATAGCCAACCAAAGCCAGGGGGAGGAATAGTGGCTAGAGGGCTACGGACATCAAGAAAGTGGGATGGAGGGGGCCCCAAAATCTAGTTGAGATAGGTTCATTCAGCGGCAAGGGGTTGGGCAAAAGGGACTGGGGCTGACTCTTGGGTTTGGACAGAACCCGAGGGTATAAGGGCGAAGAGAAAGGGTCAGGGTCAAAGTTCAGGGGAGGGGAAGGGACCGGCTGGTGCTTCCTACGAGGAGAGGAAGAGTATTTTGACAAAAGGGGGGAGAAGGGAGATGGGGACTTTGGATCTTAGCGTTGGGATAAGGATGGACAGAAGGGGCTAAAAGTGGAAGTTACAGAACTAGGATTTAGAACCAAGGGTGGGTCAAAGAGGGTTGGGTCAGTAGAAGGGTTTTGGTGGGGGGGGGGGTCGAGGAGGACTGAAGGACTGAATGGAACAGGTTTGTTTTGGTATCCAAATCCTCTCCTCCAAGTGTTTCGGGAGGAGAGGGGGCACCCCCATTGGATGGACACGTCACCTGGGGCTCGGGTGAATCGAGCCCTCCATCACCGACAAGGGGGGTGGCTCGGATGGAGGGTTCGGATTCACCCGAGCCCTCGGTGTTGTCCATCCAATGGGGGCGCTCCCTCTCCTCCCAAAACACTTGGAGGAGAGGATGTGGATCCTTTGTTTCGATTTGAGGGATCGATGGAGAGAAGGAAGATGAGGGTTTCGCAACAAGGGAAGGAGGGTCTACAGTTGCAAGTGCTCCTTTGACAGGACAAGGAATCTTGTTGGGTGAAAGATCAACAGAGGGGTCAATACGTAACCCATAAACACATCCTGATTTGGGGAATCTGGTTCTGGCCCCTCGATTATGCCATTCGGCTTTCGAAATTTCTAATGTGGAAGAATTTAAATTGGACGAATCACCAGAACTTTGATGATCCAGCTCACCAAAGCTGACAGTGATGACAGGCTTCTTCTGCCAACAAGAGGACAAGGGTTTGGTCTAAGCGCAGCCACCACCACCAGCGGCGGTTGCTCCTCCCTTCTCTGGGCAGAGCCTTTCACATCCATCTTCTTGCAGTTGCATAGCACCCTCTTCCCTCTTCCGCACACATCTCACCGGTGACCGGAGAGATTGATATGAGATAATCAGAAAGAGCAACTCCTGAGTATGCAGCAGATCTAGCTTTGACCTTATCCACCTTCTTCCTTTCTCCTGAAGCTTGGCAAGCAGATTGATAATGGCCGAAGACTTTACATATCATGCAATGCTCCGGCCGTCAGTCATAGGAGATCAGTTGGATGAAAGCATTGTCTTCATTATCTAGGATGTTGATATAATTTGGAAACTCAGCATCACTTGCAAAGTCTATACAGATTCTAGCGAAGGAGAGCCTCTCTTTCAATAAAGTTCTTCTATCTGAAAATAAAGGTTTCCCTATGGCAGAACACACGATACTAAGGGCTTCCTCTCCTCATAAATGCAGGGGCAAACCAGGTAGAGCAATCCAAAGGGGAATCAATTTGATTCCTAGCCTGTCAGAGTGCATACTCCTCTCCCATTGACGAAGGAAAATGGGTCTTCCCCCCACATGAAACAATCCTCTCTCAGGAACCAGCAGCTTGTCTTCTTCTGAAAATTTAAAACTTCTTCTAAGAATTTAAAAATGAATCCACCAGTATGCATCATATAGCATTTAACACAGCCACGAAGCTTCCATTGCTTCATGAGGGCATTCCTTGTGTAAGTGAAGCCCGGGTGTTTTTCTAGAAATGCAGCAATCAAGGTGTTGTGGAGCTGGTCCACTTCACTCTCCAGGGCAGAGGAATGGACTCGACCAACTCGTTCTTCACCTTCTGAAACCGATGGCCGAAGTCGAAGTTTGAGATCAACTTTCAGAGGTTCAGCCGTCTGCTCCTCTACTAACCAAGGCTTCTTCAAATTGGAACCATCTGAGCCAGGTTTCACAGTCCCCTCTACAAAGAGAAAGGAGGGGGGTCAGAACTTTGTTCCTGACTCAGCTTCATGCTATTGGCCTGGGTTTCCATCAGCATCTGGCAATTTGTTCCATCACCCTTACCCGAATAGGGTTACTTTTTGAGTAAACAATTTCTGGTGTGCAGAGTTAGCCTGGAACATCAGAGTTGAGTTGTTGAATTTTAGTTTGAACTACCACTGTGTTTCCCTGTCTGCTCTTCAGAAGCAAGATTAACTGCTTGAATTGTCAGATGATGCTGCCAGTGCCATCGTTTTATGCTTTGCAGAGACTCAACTGCGATTATCTTGGTTAAGTGTGATATTTATCTTAAGTCAATGGTAAATAACCATGTGATATCTTGGGAATAGATTTCTAGCTTGAGTTATTGGATGTGGTGCCTTTAATGATTGTATATAAGTAATTTCTGTGAGCATAAGAAGGATTTTATACATAGTTTAGGTTCACTACTTGAAATGCAAAGCTGCTCAATGATAGTTGTGAACTGAAGCATGAGAAACAGGGTTTCTGTTTATACAGGTCCTTTACCGTTTGGTCAGATGATTCAAATCTAATCTGGTACTTCTTGGATCATTTGTAAGTGCCAATATGGCAGAAAGGCTGGGCAATATTTACAAAATACTTAAGCTTATGTATGAGAATTCGGTGACAGAAATGGTTTTCAGTTCAGGGAGTGGTTTCATCATATCTACCCAATGTAAATCTTGGAAGTTTTCCTACTTTATAAAGTATCTGTTTGTTTCCTGGCATAAACCATGTAGAAAGAAAATCTCCAGGTAAAACCTGTGTAAAGAAAATTTTCTTTTTACGTAGTATGTACCAGGAAACCAACGGAGCCTGAAAGTCAAGTTTGTGAAGAAGTGTTAACAATTGTGAGGATTCGCGGACAGATATTGGAGAGGTCACTCTGAAACACAAAATTTAAGGGGACTAGTCAGCCAGTTGGACAGGTCTGAAGGAATAGAGCATGTCATGCAGGATCAAGGAATCAAGGAATCAAGGAATCAAGGAATCAAGGAATCAAGGAATGATCAGTGCAAAGATATTGAAGATCAGGATCTCTTTGTGTGGATGTGTAGGTTTTGTAGATTCATCATGTCCATTTTATTTTCAAAACCATAATCAGAAAAAATTCTGTGAAGTCAGCCATTCATAAAAGAGCCAGTCCCCATAAAATTGTTAAAGCTTGCAAGATGTGGCTAATTTGATAATGGGTTTTCTTGTCGACACCTCAAGAGTTGTCAACTAATCCTTAACCTGTTTTATTTTCCCGAACTCTTTTTGAACAGTTATGAATCTTAAAGGTAAATCCTGTAAATTTACATGTGAATTCCAAAAGCATGTGAAATTGAAAATCCCCTCCCAAATCATGTAGGTATGGGCATAATAGTAAAGCAATCCAACCCCATACCATCTTCAAGTCTCTGAGGTAGTGCCGAGGATGTGGAGTCTGATCATTGTCTCTGTTGTACTTGTAACAAAATAAAAAATAAGAGAAGATGGAGAGAATTGATGTGTCATGCTCTCTCCTTGTAGCTTGTATTTATAGAAAATAGAAAATAATTATTAGATAGGATCAAAGACTCTACAAGTCAGATTCCTAATCACAAACTAAAGACAAAGTGAACTTAAAATGGGAAAAGGATCAAAGGCGCTACAAGTCGAGACTGGGCGCCTAATCGACAAAGCTAAAGACCAAGGTTTTTGAGACCTAAAATGGGAAAAGGAAAATAACAAGTCTATTGATATAGGAAATTAATAAAGCAAACTAATAAACTATTTAGGAGTCCAAGTCCTAGAAACTAGCACTAATTACTTTGACTAAGTCAAAACAGTTTACGGTTACAATTTTATTACGCTAACAATAATAATAATACGTGGGCCTAGGATCTGCAATTTGTCCTATTCCTACTGTTTTACCTTTAGGACATTTATTAATTGTACATTTTTTTTTTCCTTTAACTCTTTCGCACCAGCTCTTGCACCTTGTGCGGTGAATTTTTTTGGGTTATTTTATCTAGCTTGGTGTTATTTGTAAATTTACTATTTACCTTATTGAATTCTAACTATTATCACATCCAAGCTCAAAGCTTCACTGACCTGTATCAGAAGCACAGCAATTTTTTATTTCCTGCAATCATTTGTTATATTTTATTGGACGATTATTTAGGTTTCAAAGAAAAAGTGTCCTGACCAAGATTATTTAGGGGCCTACCTGCCCACAAAGTTTCAACCCAATCCAATTTGCCACATGGCAGAAATAGCCCTAGAATGTTTATATGATTGGCTAACCAGGAAACCCCTCCTCATATATAGAACTTAAAAATGTATAGAACCTAAAAGCAACAAGTGGAAGAACTTGCCGTAATCTATTAGCAAGGCAGGTGCTAGGAAGGTTCTCGAGGGGATTTCAGGACTTCAGGTGGCACCTTGCGCAGAGCTATTTTTAGTGTTTTGCCTATCCCTTAGCTTGTTTCTAGGTTAGAAGAGATGGTTTAAGACAAACTTTGATTAAACACAAGAAGCATTTTGGCTATCGTTGAAGTTGTCAAGTGTGGAAACATTTATTGGCACTTAGAGAAATAATAAAAGAAGCGAAGTTACACATCCCTAAATACCATATAATTGAGAAGTACTAGAAATATCTTTGTGTTAGGTATTTTGATTTTTATCATTTTCTATATGAAAGCTCCAAAGAGTTGAAAGGATTTTAAGGATGAAGACGTTACTGCATTTATTTGTTATTTTGTATATATTTTTAAAGAAAAAGGGACATAGAAACATGATTAGTGCGTTATAACTTATTTTTACGTTATGCATAAATATGGAATAATAAAAATTGCCAATGTGTTCTTTCTTAAACACAACTCAAAGATGTGCTTAATGATGAAAACAAAGAAGAAAGCATCAATATGCAATCTTTTGGTTGGTATTTCCTTGCAGGTTGATAAGAAAAATTATATTTAGTGCATAGTCAAAACAATTTGAAATCTTTAGGAATACAAGGAAGTTTGTCAAGGTAAATTTTGTGTTGGTATCTCTTTACCATGAAAAGGGAAATGTTTGTGGGGTTGATGTTTCAATTTTTAATCAAATGCTATTACACTAATTATTTAATCGCTGGTAAATCATCCCCCCCCCCCCCCCCCACCCCCACCCCACACACACCCCAAAAAAAGAAAAGAAAAAAAGAGAGTAAAATTAATTAAATAAAATATAAGCTTAAAAAGGGAGTGGGAGGACAGTAATGTCATTTCCTTATAATTGTTAACTGCTACAGCCAACAAATCAAGTCAGGCATAACATTAAAAAACAGAATGCATCAACCAATCAGAACTTAATCATGAGTTGTTTTTCAATAGAGTTTATTCTTGCATTTGTATATTTACCTGATCCATTACGTTTCTACATGTCTCAGGGTTATCAGGTACAGTTTACTCCTCCAAATACATGTACATATCCAAGAAGTCCAGCTTTAGGTCTTGGATTGGTGGCAGCGGTATCTCTTATGATTGCGCAAGTAATTGTTAATGTTGCAGCTGGTTGCATTTGTTGTAAAAGAAACCCTCAGCCTCCAAACTCTAATTGGACATTGGCCTTGGTCTACTTTGTTGTCTCCTGGTAATTTTTTTTTATTAGCACTTGACATTCATGTTTCCTTTTTTTGTTCACTTTCTTTTTGACTGATGAAATGAGCTTAGTGATAAAAAAAAAGTGGGGAAAAACCGCTTCGATGTGCCTTATAATAGATGTGCATACGAGCTTGTATACTGGAACCTAGGAAGAAAGGCTGAATCAGCACCTCATCCTCTCAAATATAGGATCCCTAATGCTAGCTGGTGGGCTAACCTCATTAGATGACCTAGGTGACCATTGAAAGGAGGTGTTTACTCTTAGCGATTAGTGCCAATGCAATCCCCAAAGTGCTAGAATCCTGAGAATCCTTACAGCCAATTAAGGTCCATAAGTCATGTACTACTAACAAGTTGATGCACTCTTGAGAAACACTCTAGAGGTATTTGTCGAATAGTAGAACAAGAATCCTGGAACAAATGGAATTGCCCTAACCTACAGGAACAGAGTTAGAGTAGAGATAGTGGTGTTATTCCTATCCCTTAAATGTCCTTGTTAGAGGGTACCATTAAGTGTCGGTTAGGGATGGTTTAGGGTTATTATTGTAGTTTGCTTTCTTATTTGTTATAAATAAAGAATAGCCGATAGGGATTATGAGTCCCATACTGCTCAATTTCCTCTTTTCTCCTCTTTTTTTTCTTCTCCATTACTGCTGTTCCTTATTTTACTTTGTCACATGGTATTAGAGTGGGATATTCAGTGATTATTTATCCCATTACCTCTAATGAGCTACAAGCAGAGTTCGAAAATATCAAATCTTTGATGATGCTGTTTTGAGAGTCATTTAGGGTGCTTTGTTGTTTTGTGCACCTACCACTGCTGCTTTTGATATTGATGGAGATTGGTCTGCTATTAGGATTTTATTTTTTTTAAGGTGCAAAAATCCCTCTAATGAGGGGGAGTGTATTCATCCATAGGGGGTGAGAAAGCATGTGCAATAGGTATGAAGTCCTCCGGGAAAGAGGAATGCCAAAAGCCTTGGCCAGGAAAGCAAACAGCCCGTATAGCTAACCTATGGCCAGTGTGAGAGCTGTTTGTTTTTATCCTTTTTTTTTTTTCATAACTGTCGATCACAGGTTGACACTGAGAGGGGGGGGGGGGTGAATCAGTGTCTTCAAAAATTCTTCTTAGATAATTTCCTTGAAGATGGATGCTACCCCACTTTACTCACTGGCCACAACCACACTATCACTAAAGTACAATCACACAACCACTGAAACACAAGCACACACAAAGTCGTATGCACAACTACCTTGCTACCACAGAGTGGCCAGGTCTACCATGTTGTGCACACCCATCCAGCAGGTCATTCCACGCATTTCACAATATACAGATAAACACATTTACATATAATCCACAACACAGAAATATACGTGGTTCATGAACACACTGTGTGATG
This sequence comes from Protea cynaroides, assembly GCA_028583415.1. Lineage (NCBI taxonomy): Eukaryota > Viridiplantae > Streptophyta > Magnoliopsida > Proteales > Proteaceae > Protea > Protea cynaroides. The sequence continues at coordinate 123,085,510 of CM053276.1, forward strand.
GCTAGTCCACGGAGTAATGCCCAATGGGCTCCGTATATACTCAATATTCTACTTTTAGCTCTCTACATAGCAAGGAGTACATACACCCAGTTTATCCAGTATAAAACTAGGAGAGCACAAATGTGCCAATAGTTCAGGTACCAAAGTATCAGTGCTCAACACATGCTGCACACACCACGCTTAACCTACATCCACAGGAAGCAAATAATATTAGTTTTTGGGTTTATAGCAATGCCCTTACAATTTTAGCACAGGCGAGTTAGGTATTCATCATTCATCACCTACAACTAGCATATAATGAGTACAAGAAATAAACAATTAACTCATACAAGGTTAGGAAGCTTACAACCCTTGTCTGGCATTTTCTGGTACTCTGGGAAGACTTTGGAATGTTTCTGTGATCCTTGACATAGTCCAGAAATCCATTAGAATCTTCAAGTTTATCTCTGTAGTGTTAAACTTAAGTCTTCAAGTGGAAACAGTCATAATGAGGCTCCCTTGCCCTCTTCCACTCTCTTTTCCCATACCCAAGCTCATACCTCTCTCATTGATGGCTAATGCTCAGTTTCACTCTTCATTGACGCACAACAAGCCTTCAAGAAACTTATCCTCTCCTCAACATTGCCTCAATACATCCATGGAGTGATAGTAAACAATAAAATACATTGAACAATAGTATCCACACTCTTCCACGGATTTTCCTCAAGAATAGAGGTTCTTCTTCCTCTCTCTACTCACATGACCTTCATTAATGGCTCACCACCATTTTCATTTTTCAATACTAATCAATGGAGTCCAAAACAATCCATTAGAGGTTGGTGGAAGAAATCAACACATCAAAACACTAGCCTACAACCTCATAGAGAGTTTTCGCCCAAAAACCAGAGCCATAACTCTATTCGTCGTCCCTCATCATTCCCACAGTGTAGAGCATTCAAAATAGAAGAGAATGCAACTTGAACTGTCTGATTTGGACTCCAAATGACCGAGATATGGCTGTTACAATCTCGGCCAATAAGATAATTCTAAATGGCATCTTTTGACCTTAAATCATGCACCCGCGATGCACTCTAGTGCCGCCTGTGCTGACCGGTCAGAGCTCAGTGTCGAGTTGTGGTTGGTCGGTTATGGAATCATCATTAACCGCCGTAGGATCTTCAAGAAAAGCGGAATTGTCTTCTGTCCGTCAGATTGGCTTAATCCCATCAACGATCCTCGGCAATGATCGCATCTGTTGGATTTGGATCAGATACGGCGCCATACAATACGCGCGCTACACCGAAGTTTTGTCGCCGCTGACAACTCATAAATTGTTGTCGAGTTGTGATTGGTGCTCATGGTATCTTCGGCATCGCCCGTTCAATCTAACCAAAAAGGGCGGGATCAATCTTCGGCCGTCAGATCCTTCTTAATCTCGCCATAACAGATCGGATTCGCTGATCTCCATGCAATTAGAATCTGACACGCAGCCTCACCGTGCGCGCATCACACCATATAATGTTTTATCTTGCATGCTTTGCGGTTCACTGCATAATGTTGCATCCAACCAATGGCGGGTCACGCGGGAGGATCTCGACGCGACCTCCGCACAACACTGGATACCGCCATTTTGTGAGACGTTCGATCAGTATTTTGCTTGCGTGGCTTCATCTGGACCGCAAATATCAAATTTTCTTCTTTTTTAAGTCCCCAAAATGCCCCTGAAAACCGACCAAATGGCCTTTGTAACCTGTTATTAAACACAAACTTGATACTCGGGGGAGAATTCTAGTAGGGTTTTCTCTCCCCCTGCATTTCATCGAATAGGTGGTGGGCTCACTCATCCGCGCTGCTGAGGCTTGCGGGCCTTGGCTGCTGCGCAACTCTGATTGCGGGGTGTGCATATGGCTGGCCTGCGGCTTGCTGTGGCTGCCCATGGCATGCCTGCGCACCTGCTTGGGGTGTGGCATGGCTTGGTCCTTGTGGCAGCCTGGCTGCTGTTGTGCCACTGTGACATGGCCGTGGGCTCGGCTGCTGCTGTGTCCAGGTGCCATGTGGCCTGGCTGCCATGTAGCATGCCACCTCATCAGTGGGTCCCACCCACAATCTCTCTCCTCTTTCTCTCTCTTGTGCTCTCCTACCACATCAGCCATGATTGCCACATCATCAGTGGGACCCACTGTGGGATCCACACACTCTCTCCTCTTGCCACATCTTCAATGGGACCCACACTCTATTTTCTCAATCACTTTGAAACTGCTAAACACATACACAAGGCTAGCTCATCTCTTCCACTTGCACAGACACCAGTGCCACTTGCACGGACACTCTCTCTCCTGCACTAACACTCTCTCCTCATTTCTCTTTCTGTATGCTCATCTATGCTGCCACCTCAGCCAAGTTGCCAACAATGACAACATATGGCCAACAATAACCAGATTCTGTTTTCTTACCAAAGGGGTCCATATTGTTCTGATTATTTACACTATTGCAATTGGTTACATTATTTGGATTATTTGTCACTTTGGTGGGCCCATAGCAACTTGTAAGCGGGGTTTTTGCAAGTCGGAGTTGCATTAGTATCAACATTACAGTTTCTGGAACCAGTGGATTCAGAAGTAATTTTTCCGAGGCACTGATTGGATGCTATTTAACTCTTCGTCTGTTGGTTGGAGTTCTCACTAAGGGGTTTGTTTGTCCATTGTTGCTTCTCCTTGCTATACTTTGATACTTGGTATCTGTCATTGGATTTTATTATTTTTCTACTGCTCCTTAGATTTGGACTGGATTATTTATGTGATCCTGTGTTGCTGCAGTGTGATGTTGGGACTGCCGGTTCTATTTGTTCTCATTCTCTGTGTTATTTGTCCACATGGAGTGCTCCACGAGAGGGGAAGATCAACTTATTGAAGATTTCTTATTGCCTTGAAGATTATTTGGCCATTGATGAAGCTTATTATTGCATTGAAGATTATTTACCCTTCACCTGTCGCCTATTGTTGTCTATTATCTGTCTTCTTTATAAAGATTATTATCTGTTTTTTTTTTTATTGAAGATTATATGTCTTCTTCATAAAGATTATTGCATGTCTTCCTTTGAGGATATTATTGGCGGTATCTTCTTTCTAGAAGATTATTGCTGCATCTTCCTCAATGGAAATTTTTACATGTATCCCTTTATGGAGATTATTTGTTTGTCTTCCTTCATGGAGATTATTACTTGTCTTCCTCCATGGAGACTTGTCTTTTTGAGTTAAAATTTTTTCCTGTCTTTTTTTCGTGGAGATTTTTATTTGCCTTCCTTCCTTTGTGAAGATATCACGTCTTCCTTTGTGAAGATACTTACATGTCTTCCTTTGCAGAGACTTTTTCTTTTCATGTCTTCCTTCATGGAGATATTACTTGTCTTCACTCCTTCATAAAGACTTGATATTACATGTGGATTTCTTCTTGTTGAAAATTTCTTCTTTTTGGAGATTACTTTATTATTTGCCTAGAGTTTATCTTGTTGAAGATTTCAGCTTTCTAGTCCACCATGATGATTTATTCATCTTCCCCTACTGCTATGTTTGGGTCTTATTGTTGTTGTTGCTATTGCAATTTTCTTGCCTACGGCTGGTGTTTTCTGGCACTTATATTATGTTTTGTGTCTTGAATTCTTCGGCAATTTTGGAATTATGACCCCCTTTAAAGATTAACCCGCTCCGACAAATTTTGGTGGCAACCCAAATGGGATTTTTTCTGAGGTCTGTGATGGAAGCAGAGGGCTTGGGCCAATATCATTTGGGAATGCGGGGGTGAAGCCCCGTGGTAAGGTTCGATCCGACCCGATGGAGTGACCCAGTGGATTGGCCCGATTTGAAGGAGCTCATATATATATATATATATATATATATATATATATATATATATATATATATATATATATATATATATATATATATATATATATTCTTTTTCTTGTCTTGTAACCCTAGCCGAAAAAGGAAAGAGAGAAAGGGGGTTTTTGAGCTTGGACTTGGGAGAGAGCTTATTCTTGAGAGATCTCCATTGTAACTTCATTTTGACATAGTGAATCATCTTCATCTTCTCCCGTGGATGTAGCATATCACATTCATGTATGAACCACGTTAAATCTCTGTCATTTTTCCTTGAATCGTTTTTCTGTTTATTCATGTTTCTTGGTGTTTGTTTAAACATATTGTTATATGGGTTTCTTCTTAAATGAAGAGTTCTCTCTTTTATTGATGCTGGTGGTTCATCAGTGTATGTTTCCTTTGTTGTTGTGGTTAGACGGTTCTTTATGCGATTGGGCTTTGTGCGGTTCTTTTGTTTGCTACATGTTTGGGTGTGATTGGTTTTTTATGTATTTCAAGCTGAAGCGTAATGGATATATATGCTTTAGCTTGAGGGGGAGTGTTACAGAGTACCGCAAGTATTACCAAGGGGAAGTTTAGGCTCCTTTATTATTAGTGTTGGTTAGGGGTGGTTTAAGGTCATTATTGTAATTTCTTTTCTTATATTTGTTGTAAATAAAGAGTATATAGGGACTATGACTCCTACTGTGCTCAAGTTCTGCTTTTCCTTGTTTTACTTTCACAGACTTTATGCACTCTAGAATGACCTAGATTCCCTGATAAGCAGCCATCAAAACTCTGTCCGACTTTGATCATGGGTTCAACCCCAGAACATATTTCCCCAAAATTTTAGCCCTTGTACCAAAAAGTACGAAGAGCCAAAGTCCAAGTCATGATTAAGATCCAATCAACTCCAGGAAAGGAGAAGAAATGAGATCAAATATTTCAAGAAAATGCAGTTGGGATGACTAAGTGGATTATGGACTCTGCAGTCACCATGTTCATTTAGAATATGGAGATAGGGACCATTTCTCCCTCTTCTGCTTCATATTTGCCATGGACCTTAATACGAGCCACCTCCTAAGAGAAGCCTTGGAAGGGCTTTGGATTTCCGTCTGACTTTTTTGGTGGAATTGATAAAATATCCAGTAATATCACCCCACAAAGACTTTAATGAGGGATTTGGATTTGAGCACAGGATGAAGTTAAATGGATCAATTTTTTTGCATCTCCATCAAGAGGACAGGAAAACATTATGTAACGATTTGACTGAAGAATCAGCCATTTCGACTTTATTTTCCACCACAACACCACTAATGGAAGAGATGCCATGGATGATATTGGTATTTCTTATTTGACACTGTTGTGTTCCAATTTTCCGTTCTGATGTTCTTTTAGGAACTTGCTTAATTGTACATCTTGTCTGGCTCATGAACTAATAACCCGCAAAAGGCTTACATCAAACCAGACTGTCTGGCCTAAGTTGTGTTTGAGATTCATCTCACATATCAAAGGAAATCACCATAAGTGCCCATCTTCAAAGTCATTTGGTTTTCCAGTTTGATGTTCGGGAGTGAATTTACATCTTTTGCCAGTTGACTTTTTTTTTCTTTTTCTTTGCTGGGTCCTTTTATTTATTTTTTTTATACCAGTACTATGAGCACATTACTATAGTGGACGATGGTGTTGCTTGAAATGTCAATATGAAAATTAGTTACCAAGTCCCAACCAGCAGTTGTGTCCCCTGCTGGCCAGTTGTCAAAGATGCTAAAGATTTTGGAGACAATGTTGCCCTTCTGGTAATCAAAATCATGTTGCCGATCAGAGAAAGTCAGATTTCATCCGTAATGCCGGTAGAACCAAGGTTTATAGTAACATCTAGTATCAGACCGTATCGGCAGATATGTTCCTACGTCGCCGCGTTTCACAGTTCTTTTCTTTCACCACTCATTTGAAGTATGAAAAGGGGATTCTTTATAAAGTGGTCCAATAACACTTTTTCCTGGGTATCGGTTGTTGTGTCTATTGTATATGTATATATACATACAATTTGCAGCCCTCTGATGAAAGGATTTGAAACAACAGGCTCCAGTGTCCGGCATAAGGAGAAACCCTAGCTTCAAACACTGGGAGAGTAAGTAATACATGTGGCAATTGTATTATGTGCCTTTTTTTTTTTTTTTTTTTTTTTACCTCGGTTTTAGAACCCTACGGGTTCCAGGGGTGTTCCGAGTCACTCTTGAAATTCTTCGCTCGTAAGGCGAGCACTGAAGCTTCTTTGGCGAGGGCAGGGCGATTATAGGTGACGTCTCGTGGGAGACCTCCCGACAGCGTAGAATGATCCCACAAATGAAAGAAAGGATGGGGGAGGGAGGGGTTGGGGGTGGGGGGTGTTCCTCCATGTGATTCCTTGAACTTGTTCATCATTGTCTTCTTCTCCCTGCAACTGCATCTCCATTCTCCAGTACCTTAGCGCTACTATTCTGTGTGCAACACTAATACTCCATCAATAAAGGAAAACAGGGTACCCTAACCCTAGGAGATAAAATCAGATTGATTTCTTCTCTTCTTCTTCTTCTTCTTCTTCTTCTTCTTCTTCTTCTTTTTTATTTAAATGGAGGATTTTAAACTAAAAGGAGGGGTAAAAGAGGACTATAATTTGTATTCCAAGGATATCAATTAATTGAGATGGTTCCATCAGTTTAGCTTAATCATAGTGCATATTCATTTGGAATTCCCTGTGATTTAACTGGGCCATCTTATATAATTTCTGTATTGTTGAGATGTCATTTTGGATAATTATTGAAGAATACATTTTCCTGCCTGGCCATGGGATGTATTTATGGTTCATCAATTTATTTGCAAGTCTATTTCAGCTGATGCAAATTAGTATACCATCATTGTGCAGGTTCACGTTTGTCATTGCATTTCTCTTGTTACTGACGGGTGCTGCACTGAATGATGAGCATGGTGAAGAGAGCATGTACTTTGGCAACTACTGCTATGTGGTAAAACCTGGGGTATTTGCAGGAGGTGCTGTCTTGTCCCTTTCAAGCGTTACACTTGGAATCTTTTATTATCTCACGTTATCCCCAGCTGAGAACAGGGTGCAATGGGGTGGTACTCCATACCCTAGTCAAGGAGGCATTGCAATGGGACAACCTCAACATCCACCTCCAAGCAGTCAACCACCAGTTTTCGTGCCTGAAGACATATATATGAGGCAGCAATTTCCTTGAGTAGCCTAGTATAATTTTGCCCTCAGACCACCCCAGAAAAATCCTTAATCATAAGCTCCTAGTCATAGTGTAGTTAATATTATTGCTCGATTTGTATAGATCATCATACAATGATATTTCAATTAAACTTTGCAGGTATTCCCTCCAAGCTTTTTGCTCCACAGGATCACAAAAATCATCTGTTTTATTTTCTTGTAGAGATGCAAGAACTTGTGGTGGTGCTCATACACAAGATGTTGCTTTTTTTGGTGGGTAATGTAAAGTTGCAGGGAAAACATCATGGGCATGCTTGCTATTCGAAAAATATCTTCATTCTTTCTTCTTTTTGCTTTCTTGTCATTCCTATATCAGCACTCCACATAAACCGCTATTTGAAATGCTTAATAATATGAGTTTCTGTTGCCCAGTGTTCTCACATCGACTAGGATACTAAAACACCATTTTAACCTGCTTAAACCACAATTTTCTGGAAACTTAAAAACTGGGAGAAGTGTCAAAATTAAACATTGGTCTTTAGATCTGCTTTCTATCGGAGATTCTGGTATACATTTCAGATGCTTCATTTCTGGCCCTGTATACCTTTTTAGCCAGCAGGTGTGTTGGCATCATCATATACCTTCCAGAATATATACGATTACAGTCATCAATCCTGCTGGCCTTATGACAGTCTCAAACTTCCAAAGTATGTTTCTTCCCATTAATCTCCTTAACCATGACAGGAGTCAGAGATTCCTCTGTATAGAAATCCTCTAATTCTGCCATGGCTCACTTGCATTCTCCTGCACCTATTTGAGCTTTAAGTTTGTCTGTGCTATATGGTAAAGAGAATAGCACAACATCCAGATTTCCCCAAGGATATGTTGTATGTGCTATAACAAAGAGAATAGCACACCATCTTCTTCATTTTTTTTTTTTTTTTTTTTTTGGTAACTGAAAATCTATTTGCGGGAAAAGTTCCTGGAAACAAGATTACATTGATCCCGGATCCAGGGATAGGGATCGAAAATTGGCCAAACCGTTGCACACGCTTTGGACCCTCCTAGCAAGAGAGTCAGTAATGGTGTTAGTCTCTATTAAAATATGCATAAAAGAGCAGAGATCAAAGTGAAGATGTTCGGTGTCTAATGTCTCTGATTGGCGCCTGAATCAGCATAGGACTACTGGTGTTCCCTTGTAATATTGCCGCAGATTCTTTATTGTCTATTTCGATGATTACTTGGAGGAAACCTTCTGAAATAGCTTCTAATATTGCAGCTCTCATCGTTGGCACTTCACCAACCATAGGACATGGGAACGATGCGGGGATAGATATCGCAAAGACGAGATGGCTAGTATGGTTCCTGAAAATAAAACAAAATCTCCCTAACAAGTCTCAGCCTTGAATGACGCATCACAGCTGATTTTGATAATTTGGGGAGGAGGCTGCTGCGGCTGCCAAGATATCTCTGAAGGTGTCATCCTTATCAGTAGGTAAAGAATGTAAGGGTGCAGATACATATGGCTCAGACGATCTATGGATATGTCCATGGAAGCATTAGTATCTGTATTTCACAACTGAAGGTGGTAGCCAAGGAACTACACTGACGGGACATGTAGGCTCTGGATGGTAACGTTCATTAAAAATGTTTATGTTTCTGTGTTTTTTTTTTTTTTTTTCCTTTGAAACAAATGTGGCAAGGAACTTGTATGGCATTACTGGTTCGCTTTTGTCTTCTAATTAAAAAAGCTTGCCCGAAAACAAACCCAAATTGCAACTCCATCACACCTCTCACTCTAGATAACAGAGCGAGAGAACGCTACAGAACCAGCTATGGCGAAGATCAAGCCCGTTAAAGCTAGGCAGATTTTCAACAGCCATGGAAACCCTAGCATTGAAGCAAGTTCATTCATTTTCCATTTCTGTTTTCGCATATTAGTTCATTTTTGCCCACATTTTTTTTTTCCTTCTTCATCTAACGCCTTAAGTTGGGGTTAACTTTCGTTCATGCTTGAGTGATAAGGTTCAGCAGAGGATTAGGATTCTGCTGAGGAAGAAATAAGATGGACAAAGAAATGAATTTTAATGAGATGATTTTGGCAGAACTTCGACTGAAGGAAGTTCGATATCAATTTTTATGAATTCAGTTGATGGATGGGAAAAATAGTGCTTTCTATAAATGAAGGGGAGATGCTATTTATTATGGGCAGGAGATCAAGAACCCCCTGTACAATCTCTGTTGTGATCAGCCCACATAGTTCTCAGATTAACAATCACATGGTTAACACACTGAGGTCAGAATTCCTTTAGGGGAAAAAATAATGAGAATGTAACCAGATCTACGACTAGATAATAAGAATGTAACCAAATCTATGACTAGATAGGAAGCTGGGATCTCCAAATACAGAAACGGAATTGTAGGGACAAGTTAAATAAGGAAATAAGACTGCAGAAAATACAGAATTTATAGATCCAAATGATGTTTTGTCCTGCTCAGGGGATCTGTTAGTAGATATCTCATGAAGAAAGACTTTAGAACTAAGAGAGAGTCGAGTTTACATTATTATTTGCTTATAAAATTTTGGTAATTGTGGACTCTTAAATTTTGTGTACGAGGGCATTTTCTGTAATTTTGGTGCATGTCATACATGTTTCTGTTTCCTGGGAGCAGAAAAACTTTTTTTTTTTTTCCAGTTTTTCCCTACAACAACATTTCTGAGCACAAGTATTCCGAAGTAACAGAAACAGGAAAAAAATGTTGGTCTCAGAAACACTATTTTAGAACAAAAACTTTACCATACACGTATTGAACCTGTTATCTGCTGACTGGTAGAGGCTGTTAATAAGATAACCTTTTCTTAAGCCACCATTATTTCCTTACATAGCCAACTGATTTCTCTTATCTGCTGACGGGTAGAGGCTGTTATTAAGATTACCTTTTCCACATCTTTCCTCCAACTTCCAAATATATAAAAAGAAAAAAAAAAGGTTTATATTGTGATCTGCTGCAGAATTCCAGATTAAGATCTGCTACAAGTTTCTCTTCTTTCATCTTTTTTTTAATATGAGGTGTTCTAGTAGATTATTGGTATCTACTAGCTAATAGAACGCAAATCTTGGATCAACAAAGTTGTCTCCTTTCATTAAAAAAAAAGAAAAAAAAAGGGTCTTTTTTGCCTTCTTTCATTATGATGATTGTAGCAAACAAAACTTGGGAAATTTACAGACTGATGTACAGAAGTATTATACTCCTAAAAAAAATAAAGAAGAAGAAGACAATACATGAGTACAAAGGGGGGACACACATTGTTTCTTTTTTTTAAATTCATCATTTGTCAAATGTTTTAATGGATGGGCCCCTCAAAGTCTAAAGGCATACATGTGTGCCATGCATTCAATATAGGATCTCACTGTTTCATGTATTGTGATCCACCGAAGTTTATGGTGCATGGAGCCAGCAATTTTCCCAACTACATAATGGAGTTTTGGGGGATGTGTTCATACTTCGAAAAATGTTTTGAGTCTAGGCTGAAACTTCACTAAGAAAAATGATAATCATCAAAAGAAGAAGGAACAAGCAAAAGAAGGCTACGAAATGTTTTGCATTCACCTGCACAAAAAATATATTAATAATTTCAGCACTACCCAATCTTGTTATGCAAGCCATGGAAATTCTTGAAGATTGTAAATGAAAATAATATGGAAATGAAATTTCTAAGCCAAAAAACAGAAGCATTAGGAAATCCTGTTTTAGCGCAAAATATTAATGGCAACCTATAATAAGAGCAAATAACTTATCAAGGATGGACTTGGTCATGGAAATGTTTTTTGAAGTGGTTCATATCTCAAAATTTGGACTGGGCCCTTCAGTTCACACTAATCAGCCTTAGAGTAGGAGGAGCTGAGTCAGTCTAGTGAGGCCATTTTGTCAATCCAGACCCTCCCCCTGAGGCCCTGAGGGAAAGAGAGAGAATAAAGTTTGCATTATCACTCTTACCCAGGTCACTGTAAGAGATCAGATTATCATATAATCAGATTAAGTATATTAATCTGGGTCAGGAATGGGATTTCATGAGGAAGCTTAAGGTTCAATATGAAGATATACATGCCAAAATCCTATTTGAGGCCATTCTCATTGCTAGGATAAATTCTTGTAATCTCAAAAACCAAAGACATGGTGAAGGCAGACCATATTTCAAATACAACACAGAAGTCTGTGAGGAAAAAAAATAAAGTCACGGGCTCAAGGCATCATAACACTGGTTGGAGATATTCATGTTGGGTGGATTAAAGGAAATACACAATCTAAATATCAGGAAACACTATGGCAGAGACTTTCTTTTTACGCACGGTCACTGTAACACGAAATCAGAAAATCTTCCATGGTAAGACTATCCCTGGCTGAGTTAATTTGACAAAGTATGAATTTGGCCATGCATGGATAATCTAGAAATACCAGTTGCAAGGTAGTGACGTCATCTGGAAATCACCAAGAGTTGGAAGGATTTTTATTTGCGTAGATGGAGCAGTTTCTACTTCCACAGTAAGGCTATCCCTGGCTGAGTTAATTTGACAAAGAATGAATCTGGCCATGCATGGATAATCTAGAAACACCAGTTGCAAGGTAGTGAGGTCATCTGGAAATCACCATGAGTTGGAAGGATTTTTATTTGCATAGATGGAGCAGTTTCTAATGTTACAAGACTGGCTGCAACAGAGTATCCATTAGAAAGCTAATCAGCGAATTGCAATTTATCAGATCCAGGTCCAAGCTATTGCAAATTGCAAAGCTACAAGCATCTACATCTGACTCCTCCAGATCACTTCAAGAACTGATAGCTCCAAGATAAGATTTTGTTTATACACTATTAAGGTATACGGAGTCCTAATAATCGTTATGTTGAGCTGACTACGTTAATTTCTCCAGACCTCAAAATAGAGTTCAGAGTTATCAGCCAGATATGGCCTATTCTGATTTAGTGGAGCAATTGTACATATTATGATGTAGCAGGAATTTCCCTAATGAATGCTGATGTAGCTTTCTTTTGCAATATAGCTTTAAGCTTTTGCTATAAAGAAAAGGACAAAATTGAAGGCAACCAAAATACCTCCTTGAAGAATTTCTCGCAAATCCCAAGCACCTTCCCCAGAAGATCTATCTAATGCCACAAATCCTGAACATCATCGCCAGAAGCTCTATCGAATGCGGCTTACATTTGCAAATGGCTCTGAATTTGTTTTTGATGCAGGCTTAGCCGCTTTTGGACTCCCAAAAACTTTCCAAAGCCTTAATGTTTCATCTGCTGCTGCAGATGCCACAGTGCAGCCATCGGGGCTCTGAAAGGAAATCAGGAATATGAAGAAATCAACCTTAATCCAGATTACCAAAGTAAAAAATAAAATTTGGATTTTAGTTTCTTCAGATCAATACCTGAGCCATAAATAGTACTCTTGACGTGTGACCGCTAAGCTCCGCCATCTTTATCATAGATGGGTATTTCCACAGAGTTAGTTGATTCTCTGTGAACCCATGAGAGCTCAGAAGCTCCCGCTCATTCTTGTTCCAGAGCAGAGAACAAACTTGCGAGCCAGTGTCCAGGGAATTCAAGCAAGAACCTGTGTGAGTGTTCCAGAACTTTATACAACGGTCTCCTGCACCCCCTCCAGAGGCAAGCAAATTACTCTGGAAGGGACACCAAGCAAGAGCTTTCACTGCGGCTGTGTGATCTTCGAGTCTATGCAGCCATTGGGTTGAAGAATTTGAAGAAGCCATTGCCCGATCCCATATCTGTAGAAGGTTATCATTTGCTCCACTTGCTAGTTGCTGGCCTGAGGCTGACCATTTTAGCCCACACACCTCTCCAGTGTGTCCTCTATAGGTTTCAACAATGTGATACCTCACCCTCACATCATTGTTTATGATGAGGCTATCCATTGCTCCTGTTGTCAGGATAAAATTGTTCCAGTCAAGTGCACCCACTCGCATTCGGTGGCCTCCATGAAGAGTTCTCAGCTGTTAAACAAATCAAAGCAAAAAAAAAAAAAAAAAAAAGAATTCAGTACAAAGATCTTAAAGACGGAGACCTGAAAGAAGCACTAAATTCAAAGAAATCACTAACCTTTCTCTTTGCTGTAGTGTCCCAAAGCTGGACTTCAGAATTGTTTAAGCCAATAGCGATATGTCGACCATCAGGAGCCCAGCGGACACTTGTAATGGGACCATATTCATCCTCGATTGTCACAAGTTCAGAAGTAGAACCATCTGAAGCATCCCACAGATATAAAGTGTTTCCAAGGGCAATCGACAGGATATTGCTGCTACCCCAGTCCAGTAAGTTCAAGTAGTAGTCATCCACAATATCTGGAGCATCTAATGTCCTCTCAGAACTCTGTATAATGAAATAATAACAAAAAACTGTTAACATAAAGAACATAATTTCAGAATCAAATGCCATGAAAATAGAGTTTCAAAATCAAATTACATTGTCAAGTGTCAATAACCAACAAAAGGAAGACAACCCACCTGAGGAATGTGTCTTCGAGGTTTCACAGATTTCAGTTGTTGAGCAGAAGAGACTTCAGTAGGAAACAGCTCAACAGGGGTGGGTGGCTTGTCTTTGAACGCTAGAATCCTTGTCCTGTTCATGTTGAAAACTTCTGCAAGTAGCTTCTTGTAAGCCTCTTTGGATGGAGAACTCACAACAGGGTTTGGCTTCACCTTTCTCCCTTCTGTCAACATATAACGAGCAAAGTCGAAATCCATTGCCGCTCTGTTGGGTATGAATCTATCCAACTGCGTAATCCAAAGGAAAAAAAACGTTAAAAAAATAAAAATAAAAAATCGAATCACAAATTCTTCCAACAAAAATAGAAAAGAAAAAACGATTAGAAGGATCACATTAACATGTTATACTGGTATTATTGAGGGCATTTTGAGGAAAAGAAAAAAAAAGGAAACACAAAGGGAAGGAAAGATAACCACTAGTACAAATTAAGAATTTCACAGCAAATGATTAAAGCCCAGAGGGGTAAAAGCCCCAAAACTATAGGAAAGATTAAAGCCCTAATTAGAGACGAATGTCGAAGTCAAATCACATATAAAGAATTGAAGCTCTAATTATAGAAAAGCAAGAATTTCTTGTAATTGATATCAATACCGGAAGGGGGGAAAACCCTAGAAAACTTGAATAAAAACATAAAGGACATACTTTAATTCCTCTAACCGTAGCGAAACAAATTGGATATCACAGAATTTCCATGATCGACTTACATTTTCACGGGAATTCTTCCTTCGAAAGATCTTCTCTTGAAGAGGGCTCCGAGATGGGGTCTTACCTGCATCCATGGAGACAAAAAGTCGGAACAAAATTATGCAAAAAGAAAGAAGTTATGCCTGCAAAACAGCGAAAGATTAAAAATTATGGTCGATAAATCAATGTCACAGAAACTGAGAAACAGAGAATAAATCTTTGATAAAAAGCTCAGAAGCAGAAAGAGTCGATGAGATTGGAGGAGGCCTCCTCAATGTTTGAATAGCTTTCAGATTTTCAGTAGCGTTTGTGACTAGAGATTACAAAACGTTTGAACAGTAAATAACTCTCTCACTCTCTTTCTTTCTCTTTGTCTCTCTCTCTCAAAATAGTAACTCAAACGTCTCAACGTCTCAACGTCTCAACGTCTCAACGTCTCAACGGTCCCTTTTTTCCCCTATCCTGTAACGGTCTTTTTAACTTTCTCGTTTTAAACGGAAACGATTGCGTTCCGCGCAGGCAACCGAGCTTGCACTGCCTTCCAATTGAAGGATCGGAAAAGGTATTTTTAAACGTAGGTCTTATTTCTATATAAAAAATGGTTTTGGATATCACTCGAATCCCCCTAGTCGTGAATCGTGATCCAAGGGTTGGAGTATTGGGATTATCTATATATACATATACTCTCTATGAAATCTCATCACCGTCAATATGGTGTGATCCATCACCGTCAAGTACATATGGTGTAGATCTATCTCTAGAATATGGGACCCATTAGATATGAGGGATCCTAAGAAAAAGATACAAGTACATGCATGTAAACTATTCTCGCGACTGCAGTCACTTTACGTGCATACCGATACGCTAATCATGATTTGATCAACATGAGAGGATCTTTTTCCCAAAAAGAAAAACGTTGATCTTATAATAAGGCCTAATTTGCTTAATATTGTCATAGATTCATCTCACATGAGGGGGGGAGAAAATGGCTTCAAATCCTCTCTAGTCGCCTAGCTTGTCTAGCACCATGGATTATGCTCTCGCCCAACACCGTTGTCTCTCTCTCGCTCTCTCACTCTCTCTCTCTCTCTCTCGCTCTCTCTGTCATGGGCGAGACTCGAGAGCACTATCCATTAATGTTGAGCGATCTCGTTGGTTGGAGAGCATGATCCAATGATTCATCACCGTCCATTCCTAGTGGGTCCCACCTCTATTGATGGTGATGCCTCGTGGGGAGGAGAATCTACCTTCGAATTACTTGGGGCGTGGGGTGGCAAAATTGGACACAAATCGAAAATCGAAATCGAACCAGTCTGATTCGGCTAGACCGAACCAAAACCAAACCTTATTAGGACAGAAATGGATTGTGCTTTTAGAGTCTGGTGAAAAAACTGAAACAATAATGGACTAACTGATGAATTCAAACCAAACCGCTCCAATGGATCCAAAACGAAATCGAAACCCCAGCCTGATAATGGACTGATTAGAGCCCATTAAACCAACCTTGTTTTAAATTTATATGTAGGAACCGAAATCTAGCCCATCCTATGTAGCCCATCAAGTAAACTTGTTCGTAAATGTCCATATGGGAAACTGAACTGAACCGATAGTGGACTAATATGAACCTGTAAACCAAACTTGAAACCGAATCAGATAAAAAAACGAAAATTTCCTAACGTTTTGGTTTTAGGTTTGAGTGTACAAGACCAAAACCGATTTGGTTCGGACCAAAGTCACCAAACCGACCGACTAACCCTTCAGAGCAATCAAATGACCAGAATACCCTTCCTCACGGCACAAGGCTGTGCAAGCCGAAGAAAATTTCCCACTTGGGCTGCCACTATTCCCTGCGGAGCTTAGATCATTAAGCAGCGTATAAAACCACTAACTGAAGTGTTCAGAGCTGATTCTAAATTCCATGGCTCCTGTCGCTCCTAGATCTGGAGATGCGGTCTTCGCTAATGTCGAGCGCGTGGTGAGAAGCCCTTTTTCTTATTTTCATGTATCCTTGGGAAATTTGATCATTGAGTATTGATCTCTCAAAATGTTTTGTATCAGTCAACTGCTGAAATTTTGATTGTTTCATTTGTATCTATGGGTTTAGAATGCAGAATTGTTTACTCTCACGTATGGGGCAATCGTACGGCAGTTGCTTACGGATCTAGAGGAGGTTGATGAAGTCAATAAGCAGCTGGATCAGATGTAATGGTGTCTTATCTCTTGATTCTCATTCACTTTCTTTTCTCATTTTTCACTGTGTTACTTGATTGATTTCATTGCATCTCAATCATTTATTACTGTTTGGGGCTTCTTTGCTTCATATCTCGCTTTTTTTGACCCTTACCCTTGACAGTGTTTGCTTTGAGGGTTTGAGTTTTCATTTGTTGGGGTTGGGGTTTCAGCTTTTATTTTTGTTTTTGGATGTATGAAGTATGACTTGTGGAAAATGTTTGCAAGAATGAACTGGGTGGCCATGCATCAGATGTGATTGGAAGATTGTTCTAAAAAAACATTAATGTACTTCGTGTCTGTTGCGTGCCTGATAGATCCTCTCAATAAGTAGAGTTGGAAGGAAACAGCAATCGCATTATAGTAGACAGCCCAAAAATAGAAGCATTAGACGCAGGCACTCGTGTAGTTTCTCTGAGTTTTTTCAGTTTGTTTTGGCGACGAGCGTATTTGTGCTAATCTGTACTTTGGGATTATATCCCTTTTCTTTTCTTAACTTTCTCGAAAATTTCCCTTCTAAAAAATAAATGCTCACTGACTACAGAAGGAAGTGAAAAAGCATATAATTATTAATTGTAGCATTATCTGGTGCTTGGGAACACCGGAACAACATTATGATAATACTGATTTCTAAAGTCTCTTTAAAGGAACATACTTTCAACAACAGAAAAGAGATGATCTACGGTGCTCATTAATCTAGACTGTTCAATTTGCAGGTCAAGTCTTGTATGGGCCATATTGAGATCCCCTTTTTTAATAGCGATACCTCTTGCCTGGCTAGCACCACTCCTACATTGTCTTTGGAAATCAACTTGATGATGGGTCTTTTTTGTCCTAGGCCTTCTGATCATATTGCTGAAACATGGATGGGTAAAGAAAGAAGAAGTTTTAATTGGACATAGAGATTTTAATTCATGTGTACATAGTGTACTTTGTCTCCCACAAGTTGAAGCATCCACTTTCCAAAATTAAGGGACATTTAGCCAGCAGCTGGTATTGGAATTTGGTCCCCTATAAACTGTTGGTTTCTGATTGGATCTCTATTCTTTTGGTTCTTTCTTCCTAGATATATCAATATTCTTCTTGTTTTTAAGTGTATGTATGGGTCACAATTACGATAATCTCCATAAGCATTCATAAGCTGTTTTTCCTTTTGTTAAAGCTTTGAGTTTATACAATCATGTACAGTTTAATCATCCATAGTGTCCGTGGGTGTCTTGCATCTTCTACAGGGGTTACAATATTGGAATTCGATTGATTGACGAATTTCTTGCAAAGTCTGGTGTTTCCAGATGTGTTGACTTCAAGGAGACAGCTGAAGTGATTGCAAAGGTCTTTTAAACCTGTCTTGTTTCATATTGTCAACATTGTTTTTTTTTTTAAATTTGGGGCGCTTTCTTCAAATTTGTTCTATTATTTGAATATGAATTGATTTTCCATCTATATTATGTAGTTGAGTTGTTTATATATATCGTAGCATGTGCAATCTTTCTATACTGCTATTGTTAAGAAAGAACAACTGCTGTTTTTTTTTTATGATTTAGTGAAATAAATGCATGAATGAAATAGATGCACGAACAGCTAGTCAATGCCTTGCTTCTTAGTGGGGTGGTTGGGAAGGAGGAGGAAAATTGTTCTGAAGGAAAGATATTAAATGGATGAACAGAGCTGGGTAATCCTTCCCCATGCAGATGCAAGCACAATGATATGTTACATGAGAGAATGATATAAGAGTTGGCTGCTTTTCAAACTCAAATTTCCATGTAATGAATCAAATTTGTTCTTCGTTTGAGATTTCCTCCCTCAGGGCTTCATTGGCTTTGTTCTTCTAAAATGTATCTCAAAACATGTTTCTGGGATGCTTTACCACATGAAAGGAGGAGAGATATTAAAATTGGCAGTAACCCTGAAAAGAAAAGGGCAATTAATACATAGCAAGCTGAGGGAACAGTGTGAAATCTGCCTGAAACTCTGTATATTAGGTGGAAGATCTGATTAGTTTTATAGTAGTGAGTGAATAACACTACTAGCTTTTATAATGTCAACAACCATCTGCCGTTCATTCTGGTCGACAACAAATACAATGAGAGAATGCCAAATCTTATCGCAGTGCTTATATAATGACGCCTTCTGTTAATTTAAAATCAAATGTGGTCTCTATTTTGAATGGGAAAGTTTTAGACTGATTGCAACATTATAAGAGAACACTAGACCTTCCCCTCTTTGAATTTTTTTTTTCATAGTTCCCTCCTTTCAAATTTTCATGACCTCATCTAACTTGTGTTCCTTGTTTTTGAATCCGTTCAACAAGGGATGGGCTGTTGTTCAGGCCTCAGGGTGAAGGATTATTTGAGTTGAACTGGTTGAAGATTGCTGATTTTTCACTGGAAGGGAGAAAAGAATTCACTCTAAAGTCCCATGTAAACATCATTGGTTGTTTTGCATGGAAAGTGAAGCCTCTTCATGTAGAAACTATTTAAAAATCATAGGCTTGATCAGTATAACTCTCAACTCCTTGTTTATTACTTTTTCTATGAAACCCTTTTATACATGTTCCTTCCTTATCCTATTTATTAAATGCCCTAAAAAGAAGGTTAGAGAATGGAAAAAAAATGCCATCTTCTTCATGATAGCAGACAGGCATTTCAAAAGAAGGCCTGTATGGTCTTGCATGGGGCCATTATTTTCTTTCAAACTAATTAGAAATATAAGTTTCTACATATACTCTTCACCAATCCCCCCCCCCCCCCTCAAAAAAAAAAAAATGTTGTGAGCTAGGATGCTGGAGTGAATTAGGGGAGAATGGAGGGAGAGAGAGGTGATATCCCATATTTCATGACCAATCGGCTGTTGAGCCTTTTCTAAGCCCATGGTTGGACTTCTTTCTGGATTTCCTATTCATGTGTTGTTTGAGGGGATTTTAGTATGAAATAGTGACAAACAGTAGAATGGAGGTGTAACTGAATGTATTGCTCAAAATTAGACCTAAACAATGATCATTATGTTGAACATTTATAATATTTGGTAAACACAATTCAAACTATGTCAAACCTCACATTGAATTTTAAGACTGGAACATGCATTTGATGTGTTCTATGTTGAAATAGTTGAAACTGTTTTAGAACTCGACATATTTCAAAGATTTTGATTCACGTTTTCTACACCCTGATTGGAAAATTATATTCATATGGGCTTTGCTGATACTCTTGAACAGGTGGGTTTTAAGATGTTTTTAGGGGTCACTGCATCTGTGACCAACTGGGATGCTGATGGAACAAGTTGCAGCCTTGTGTTGGAGGATAATCCATTAGTAGATTTTGTTGAGCTTCCAGATACGTGCCAAGGTCTATATTACTGCAACATCCTCAGTGGAGTTGTCAGAGGAGCCCTAGAGATGGTGAGTACCTAAATTTCTGAGTTGGTACATCTGCTGGCTAGTTGTATAAACAATAAAGCAGACATTAAATTTCTGTTGCCTTTTATGAAATTGTGGTTTCAGTTATACAAAAATTATTCAGCTTTCCTGTGCTAATACGTTGATTTACCCAAATTATTCTCATGGCATAATTTCCTAAATTCAAAAGATTTGTCCTCTTTAATATGCTTGTATACACATGGAAGGCCTAAAATAGGTAGACATATTCATCACATCATGTAATTGATGTATGCATTTGTTCTCTGCCTCTTTGAATTTTGTGTAGAGTACCATAATTATGTGCTTTTACCCTTATGTCCTTATTTATTTTTATTTGGCTGATAATGTTCACAAAGTTGGTGAACTTCATCACACCAAGTCACCAACCTATCCATTTTCCCTGAGGATTAACGTGGTTGAGAATTCAAACGGCAGGCAGAACATGTAAATTTTCCCTGAAATTCTATTTTGGTACTTAATATTGAAGCTGAGGCCACAATTGAAATTTTGTATTTTGTAAAGTCGCATCTCATTTTGTGGGCTTTCCAGTAAAATTGTGTTAAAGTAGGTTTTGTGACTTGTCCCCAATCAAATCAACTCTTCTTGTTTCTCATTCTATCTTGGGGACAATGGAAGACACCATGGAGCTTAGAACTCTGCAACCTCCCAACTGAAGACAAGGCAATCAATCTGGAACACCTTTCTGTCTTTGACGTTGTCAAATAGGTTTACTTTTTGATGCAGCAGCAAACCAGGGCCATTGGTTGGGTCAGCGGGACCAAGAATGGGCCAATAGGCTTGATATTGGGTGCCCAATGGTTATATGGTTCATAGGTTGACTATACTTAGGTTTTTAGATGTAAAGGGCCAATTTTATAAGCCAAAGCATGAGGGATTGGAGTCCGATACAAGATTAGGTTTAGTTTTTAATTTATACTTTCAGTTTCTAGAAGATTTAGGTTAGATTGAGTCCATATTGAGTTCCTAATTTGGATTGTTTCTGTTTTGTTAAAGAACTGTTGAATCTGGTTTTAGAAACTCTAGAAGCTTTGGGAAGTTTCTATTTTCAGATTCCTTGGTTCTCAAGTTTAGGAATTTAACAGAGTGTATAATTTGTGAGTTGTTAAGAATAGAAAGTTGAGGGGTAGTTAGCCTATAAATTAGTTGTCTGATATGCTATAAATGCAATGATTTGAAGATTAATTGAAGCTTTGCTTTGTTTCAGTCTGTGATTCAGACCTTTGTATCTATGGGATTCAGGTGTGGCTCTTGTGGGTAAGGATGTAAACGGATCGAATTTGAATCGGATACACCACCATCCGAATTCGAATCTGATAACTAATTACCCTATCCAAATCCAATCCAAATTCCAGCGAATTCGATTCTCCAGTTCCTGGTTAAAATCCGATTCAAATTTGATTCTTCAATGCCAATAACTACTCTCTTCTCTCTCTCTCTCTTTATGGTTCTGGAGGACATTAAATCCAAGGGCAGGTTTTGAATTTGATAATCCATGGGAAGGAGATGAAGCGGTCAATCAAATAACTGTATTCACAGACAAAAGTCGACAAACATCAATAATCCTATCCATTGATATTCCCTGTTTGTTTTCCACATCAAATCCCCAATGTCAAATTGTTAAAACAATTCAATAAAATAACAATTAAAACCAGACATTTTCATCTCTTTTGATGGTAAACTATGTTCATGAGTCTGCAGAACATGGTAAACATAACCAAAACTAACCTTCAAAATAATACAAGACTCATCTGGGAGCTTCGCAGTGATGTCCACGGCCACTAGAAGAACTGCGATATCACACGCAGAGAGACACCAAACATTTCCAATGTAGCATTATCCTGCAGCCTCCCTCGACTACTGACTTGAGTATGAAGTGAATCTGTTTCGAAACCTTATTCCGTTTCCCTATATTACCCTTACTTATTAGGCTATATTTTACTTAAGGCGACACCTAAACGAATCCGCCTCTGAATCCGATCTCCCTTATCCGAATTTGCATCCGGATCCCAACAATCGGATTTGGATTCCCTTAACAGGTGCAGATTTGATTCGAATTCAGATTTTCGGCTATCCATGTACATCCTTACTTGTGGGATTCAATACTGTTTAACTGATGTGAGATTCAGTAGTGAACCCTGGTGGGATTCCAGGTTGGGGTACTGGTTGGAAGCCAGCCCTGCAGGTCAGGTGGGCTTTCTGACCATATCTTTCTTTTATCCTTTCTTTTATTTCTTTTGCTTCAATCACCTACCAGGTTAGACCTTCCAATTCTATACCTGCCTATTAATTGTTTGTTGAAATCAGATGCCATCTTGCTCTGGGCTTTCCAATCGAATTTGAGAATCCTGTTCGAAGTCTGATTGTTCAAATTCTTGTTTTTAGAACCTGAAATCATGTGTTTGATTACTGGCTTTATTTGGTGAGTTATTTCTGACACTGATTACAACTTTGTTACACTGATTACAACTTTGTTTTCTGTTTGAACCATTAAAAACATCTTACTAGTGATTTCTGTTTCAGCCTAGGTTTTTAGTTTCCTACATTGAATAGGATTCTTCAGTATCTTGTGATCTGACCATTGGATTTCAGCCCGAATTCTCTGGCATGCCCTAGTATTATTATACTCGATCTGAGTTTCTGCATAAACAGAATTGTTTTAATTTAACAATCTGGCTTTCTTTCAAACCTGGTCTGTCATTATACCTGCGATGCTGTCGCAAGCTGATCTTCCACTGGATTTCACTTGTTCAAGATTAGCACTGCATTACTTTTTTCCCGAATGTCCATTGATGGAGGAAGCATCTTTTTATCCACAGTTGCCAAGTGTATGGGTGAAGTGGTGTGTTAGTCATTTGTAAATATGGAGGTCTGGTGAAGTTCAGCCAACATGTGGGTAGGACTTCCCATGTCAACTAATTGTTTTACTTTCTCCTTTGGCCCTCCATTTTTGTAGAGTGACTGTTGTACCTCGGTTCTTTTCTTTTAATACATTCTTTATTCACCAAAAAAAAAAGAAGGGTAAAGTACATAAACCTCCCCTGTATTTAAGCTAAAAGACACCAACCTCCCCTGTCATGTTTAAAGGACACAACCTTCCCCTCAATTCAAAAATTCATTACCACTTAATTACAGTCTGTTAATTAGAAGATGGTAATTGCTGATGTCACATAGGCAAATTAATTATAATGACCATACTACCCTTATATATAATAAAATTACAAGTTTGCCCTTACCCTTGAATTTTGAAACTTCCTCTTTTTTGCTTGTTTTTGGTTTTAGAAACCAAACGAACTATTCTCTTCTTCACCTCTTCTTCTCCCTTCCTCTCATCTCTCTGCTGCATCTCGATCCTCCATTCCACTGATCTTCTTTGTTTCTCGATTTCGAAACTGAATTCGCCAGAGACTGTGCTTGAAGATTTGGAAATCGAATATCTTCCTTCTTTGTTGAGTTAGGGTTTTACCAGAGAAGACTATGCTTGAAGATTTCACTCTCGTCTACTCTCTGCCTCAAGGTGAGTTCTTCTGTTAATGGTCTTTTTAATTGTTTCTTTCAGCCCATGAGTGATGGTATGCATTTCTTCATTGCAGAGATTAATCTCCAGGTCTAGGCTTTTCCTTCTGATATAGATTGGATTGGAACGGTTTCAATCTGATCCTAAGTTGACTCAGTCGAGTTTGGCTGACCCTTGCTGAGTATCAGTTGTAAACAGGGGTTAACAGCCAGTTCAGTGAAGTTTTTGAGGGATTGGTATCCAATTGGTAAATAAGGCTCTATCAATCCTGAGTTGAACTTGGCCGAGTTGCTCAATCTAATATCAAAACTTAAACCAAGAAATTCCAAAGAGCAAATTTTTGTCAAACATGAAATCTTATACCTTGGTTTGGCTACTGCACTCATATTTCAGAGGAATTCTTGTGGCAGAAGTCAGCTCTTTTGAGAGTTGTAAGTTGCAAAAAACCATAAGTTTCCTGCTTTATCATTTTCTATGACTGCAAGGATGCTTATAATCACATTTTGACATGGTATAGTGACTGATGTTCACAATCTGCATTGTCTAGATTTTCCCAAGGGAATAGGAAATTATGTTCACCGAATTGGAAGAACTGGGAGGGCTGGTGCAACAGGGATATCATACACCTTTTCTGATCAGGATTGGAAGTACGCAGCTGATCTGGTAAAGATTTTGGAGGGGTCCAACCAGTGAGTTCTTCCTGACGTACGAGAGATGGTTGTACGTGGTGGGCCCATTATGGGCAAGGGGCAGGGTGGCATGGGTCGTCGTGATTCTGGTGGTCGACGTTGGGATTCTGGAGGTTGTGGTGGATTGAGGGATGGTGGCTTTGGTGCCCATGGTGGGAGGAATGACTTTTTTGGTGGAAGGGGAAACCAGGGACGGGGATTTGGTGGGCCTGGTAGTGGTCCTTTTGGTAGGGGAAGGCATGAACAGGGACAACGTGATCGTTACGACAATGTGAAGGGGAATTGAGCCTGCAATTCCGCTACCAGTAGGTGATGGTACTGGATCTGGTATCCTCTGATGGTAGGAGAGCCAAGTCTGGAATTAGAGAATAGATTGCAGGAATCCTCAACCCTTTGCAAATGCAGAGGGGTTTTGAAACAAAAGTTGCAGAGGGGTTTTTATATGGTATTAAGAGGGTAAATAAGTCATCTTACCCAATAATGTTAACGCCGTTAGTCAATGGTAGTTGAGTGTCTTGTTAAAAATGACGGGGAGGTTGGTGTCTTTTAGCCTAAGTACAAGGGAGGTTTATGTACTTTACCCAAAAAAAAAAGGGAATTTGAGTTTGCTACATCGAAGCAATAGTAGCAGGGTTACTGACAGGTTCTAAAAGAAGATTAAAAGAATTCTTGCAATTGAAACCATGATTTAATTCATTTTATGACTGAAGTGATGGTTCCACTTATTGGGTAGAGGATGGGAGTTCGATTTTCCCTTTCTCCGTATTCAATGGGCATAACCCATGTCACCTGATCAAGAAACCAAAATCTCAATTGTTCTGATCTGGAAATTTCTTCTTAACCCTTAGAAAAAAAAATTTGGGGGGATTTTGGGACTTTGTGCGTGTAAAGATCCAGAATGTCTGCTGAAGTCACTATTCACATAATGTTATGGTGGAGGTAATAAAGGTCAGTGTACCGACCAATGTAGTAGGCCTTTGTGAATGGTAGTACTCCCCTGTTTTTAGTAATATATTATTGTTTAGAAGTTATGAAATGTGAAGTTTGGTATGTTTCAACCAGGGATCATGTAGTCAGGTTCATGCATTTGATTTTTGTCTTTAAATAATTATTATCTGAAAACTGGCCCAATTTTCTTTATATAGGTTGAAATGAGATACATTTGATTATGCAGACTTGTTTCCTTGTACATGTATCCACTGAGGTACTTAAAAGTTAATCCCTATGAAATATATAACAATGTTATTTTCTGTGCCCCAATATTTCTGGTGAGTTGCTTGTTTATTGATTGTCTTCTAAAAGATCTGATCCCCCCCCAAAAAAAAAAAAAAAACACACCCACACAAAAAAAAAGGAAGAAAAAAATGTGGCTGTTTCTCCCCTGGCCTCTCATTGTGAGGTATGAACCAACATGTGACACCTACTAGATGGCAGAGGAATGCACAGGATCCTGATTGGGTCAGTTGCTTGGTATCTTTGTTCTCTTGTCCATAAATTCTTATTTCTTACATATTCACCTTTTTTTTGGGTAAGGGTATACATTTTCACTGTTTTTTTTTTTTGGGGGGGGGGTAAGTGTATACAATTTCACTGTTTTTTTTTTTGGGTAAGCGTATACAATTTCACTGTTGCTTGGCTGCAACAAGACAATTTTATGATACTTTGACAAAAAGGGAAACGACAAATGAAAATAATAAGGGGGCCTATTGGTTCTTTGGAATGACCAATGTGAACTCTGATGATGCAACATAATCAAGTAGATTGTCTTGCAACGTCTAGGAGACCTTAGTTATCCATAATTTGGGGGCCTAGTGATCATTAGTGTCATTAATTCACTTTTGTTTTGTGTTATCTGGTTTAAAATTTAATAACAAAGTCTAGTCTTCATCTGCATTCTGCATGCTTCACTACCTGTTCCTTTACTTGATATCTCCCCGTTCTCTCTCTCACGCTCTCTCTATCTATTTGTCTTTGTCTCACTATTTATTTGTAATTTGTATTTTCTTCTTGATTCAGGTTTCAATGAAAACTGAAGTCACATGGGTACGGGATATGCTTCGAGGAGATGATGCCTATGAATTGCGAGTGAAACTTCTTAAACAAGTTCCAGAAGAGTACCCATACAAGGATGATGAGTAACTTGTTTTTCATGAGCACACTTCCTGTATATGCTACTTAAGTTTTTATTTTCTCCATAAATGTTAGAAAGTTGTTTTCATGATTGGGAGGGACGATGCCCTTATTTAATTTTTAATGATATGATTCTAGTGTCATACTTTTTCCAAGTTAATGGGAATTGGCGAGGTATGGTAAGATAGTGATAGTGATAGTGATAGTGATAGATGGATCTATTTTAAGAAATGATTGAATGGAATTGCTAGTCTGATGCACATTTCAAATCAGTGATGATTCTTTCATCCAAAAAAAAGTGATGATTCATGATTAGAATCTCAACCCTGCGGTGGGCCATTCCAGTACAAGGTCTGTTTGGTTGCAAGGAAAATTAAAGGAAATGGAAGTGAAAAATGTTTGAACTTAAAAATGAAACTTTTTTAGGTTAGTTATATTCGCTTTTAATTCCCCGTCTGTGTATTATCAGAGACTGGCTTAGCATTTTCCTGATGGAAGAATGATCAAATGCTGCTGCTCTTCGGAAAAAAGATAAACAGAGCATGATGACCTTTCCACAATTGGCCATCTGTTGTTGTTTATAATGTAGGGGAAAGCATGCATACAGTCATCTTTTGGGAAATTATACGAGGAATGTTTGAGCCAAGGATGTCAATCAGTTTGATTTCTATTATTTGGCTCGGTTTGGTTTTGGTTCATGTCATAAACAGTAAAAATAAAAACCAAATCAAATATAAAACCGGTTCTTTGTTTCACAACCAGAATTGACTTGGGTTCAGTTTGGTTTAATTGGTTCCTTTTTGGTTCTAGTTATATGGTTTTAAACGGTTTTGGATTTTATTTTAATGCTGGTTCGTGTATTTGATTAGTAATCGGTTGGGATCAAGATAAACCCGAGCACACAAAAAACAATGCCTTTAATTCTGATATTAAATAAGCACTATTCTATTTGTTTAGAAAAAAAAATAAAAAGTAAATTATATTATCAAACCAAAAATATAGTCAAAACAAAGAAGAATCCAATATGTTACAATTACTAATAAAAAAAATGTTTTACGAAAAACAAATATTATTAAAAAGAAAAAGAGTCCTTCTGCTAGAGCGAAGAACCAAGCAACAGCTAGCTGATCGTAGAGCACTCTCTCCCGGTGGTCGAGTTGATCGTAGAGCACCATTGCGCTAACGTTGTAGTTTTGCAGCTAGCCTCCGGGCTTGAAAACCGTAGTTTGCTGGCTTAAAAGGTACTTAAGGGTGTCAATAATTTCAGTTTCAGCTATTCGGTTTGGTACAGTTTGGTTCATGTGATAAAAAGTAAAAATCAATCTAAGTTTCATAACTAGAACCCAACCAATTAATAATTTCGGTTCAGTTTCGATTTTGGTTTTCAGGTTGCAGTGATTTCCTTTTGACACCCTTAGTTTGGGCAATCTGAACATTATTATCCATATCAAATTATAACACATTTCGACTGGTATCCGTATCTCTGGACAAACAGTGGAGGACTATTTGGGCCAATCCGGAGCATCCCTTGAATTATCCAGGTCAAGTTGTGTGATACATCTCAACCGTATGGCCTGCCATCTAAAGGATTTTCCTCGCCTGGATTAAATGTAACTATGCCTGTAAGAGAGACGATCCTTCACAGAACTATAATGAACTCCACTGGAAACCCGCATAACAGAATAGATAAGGATTCACAGTTTAGAAGGCAAGCTCACATCTGCATACTAGAGGCATTCCTTCCAAAATTAGTTGTAGTTAGATGCCAAGCCACAACATGAAGAGGTTTACTGTGGATGCCCGGCTCTAAGCAAGGCCGAGTGGAGATCTTGTGTTGGAGCCTTGTCTCCTGCATTCCTCTCTCTCTCTCTCTCTCTCTCTCTCTCTGGCCAGTTGCCCTTTTTACTATCGGAAAAACATGAAAGAGGTTTACTTGGGGATGAGAGTGGGAAATACAAATTTGGTTAGAAAAAAATCTGAAACTCCATTAATCATGGGCATCTAGAGGCAAGAACTTGTAGGGATGTGAGCTAGCTTAAAAGCAATCTGGAAAATGAAAAGTTCAGTAAAAGGCCAGCATTTGCCAAAAGGGCTATTTTTTTTTATTTTTTTGTTGTTGTTGTTGTTGTTGTTATTGTTGTTGTTGTTGTTGTTATTGTTATAAACAGTTTTTATCTTTGTCAAATATGAAATGTGTTTCAACCCAAAAAAAATATAAAATGTGAAACACAATTAGAACCATATAATAATCCACTTTGTTGGGAAAACAGACTACTTTCCCACATGTGTAAGTTTATGGAGATACTGAATAATGCAAAGAACTTGATCAAGATGTCTCCTATATAGAGTTGGAGGGTCAGAGCATTGAATTTCAACTTAGAAAGTCATGCTTTCCTTTTTGTTTCTTTGGGAAAACTATATGGTACTATCGGTGGTGCTGACCAGCAAGGGCCAGTGTACATCCCAGACTTCTCAGACATGTGTTAGGTCTTGACCCAGGTTTTCTCCAACTCATCTTCGTTTTTTCTTTTCTTCAAAATTTTGCAACTTTTATCTGATCATGTCCAAATTCTGTTATTCTAAGTGCATTGAGGAAAGGTATTTTTAATTAATTTATTATGTAAAAAAAAATGATTTATACCTTTCCAAGAATCAAGAAAAAAAAAGGTGCATTAGAAATCCATTTGTTTCTCCTATGAAAATTGACAAAATTTTAGCTGATGTAGTAAACCCTATCTTTTCTATTCAAAAATTGGATTTGCCAAGTCATCCTTTTATGTGGTCAATAAGGTGACTAATCCGTGGAAACATCAATGGGTGGACAGACCACAGGAAATTCTACCCATAAGGCTTTGAGCAAACCCAAAAATAATAATAATAATAATAATAATAATAATAATAATAATAAATAAAACTTTATAATTTTGAATGGGCTTGTGGATTATGTGCACCAAGAATCAAGATAGAAAGTTTGAACACTATCCAAGATTCGAGGAGATATGATTAGCTGTTATGGAATGTTCAACTTCAAAGCTTGAGCTCAACAATATTTATGTCTTAGCAATATTCTAATAATCAACAAAGAATATTCCGAGAATGTCAAATTAATGCAAGAGTTTCATGCTTGCACGTATACATCGATATTAAATATTTATTAATTTCATTAGTTGACTAAACAATCATTCTCTTATTAGCTGGAATAGAGATTATATTCAAGATTTGGGTTGGGTAAAGAGGATTGAGAACTAACAACTGACATCTCAAGTGAAATTTAAATTTTAATGGCGGGTATGTTTCATATTTTCATACTCATGTATTAAGTTTGAGTTTTATACGATTTTATGAGTATGTATTATAATGAAACAAGAATAATTGTTTGAAAAAAAATCAGCTCCCACCCAAAATAGTTTTGAAACATCACTTACCACCCACAATTTTCAAAAAAATCAGCTACCACCTAAACTTTTACCACCGTTAATCAAATAGATCCACTCCGTTAAATGAATCCCATTAGTTGTTGCTGTCATCTAAAATCGTTTCTAAAATAGACAATAATACATTTAAGAAAATGTTTAAAGACGATTTTACCCTCATTCACTTAATTCACCATATACCTCAATTGTAGTCTGGAATCCTGACTCGAATGGAAGAAAGGAAGAAATCTTTTCTTCTTCGACTGTGTTCGCCCACCATATTCGCCGACGACGATGCAACCCATTTTCTTCCTCGTCGACAATGCACCTCAATTGTGTTGTTCTGTCACATCTGCGTTCTAAAATTCAGAGAGAAAGATAACACAGAAGATATGAAAGAAAAACATCAGCTATATAGATGATGAAAGGTTACAGTAGTTGTAATAATTAACAACATTGAGAAATTTCTGATTTCACAGCTGTAAAAAACAGCGTGGGAAGGGAATAAAAAAGTTGGATCATCCCATATTTACATGCACTTCCAATCCGATCTTAGCGTTTGCTTCTCTCTTTTTTTTCCAGAAAAAATAAAGGAGCAAGAACTTTAAATGGAAATAAAAATTTTAGGAACCGGCGACGCTTCCAAAAATCTGATTTCAAACAACTTGCAACTTCAGATGGGGGGGTGGTGGGGCTGATTGAGGTCAATATCAAGAAGTCTTCTAGGATTCAGAGGGTTGTTGGTGTAGTTACTGATATCAACGATGGTCGAGGAGTCAGAATCGCTCTGGGCTCCATTAACACCACCAGCAAAAGCAGCCTGGAAATCAGCAGTAGCAGGGACAACTGGGTCGAAACTCAGATGGTGATGATTCATGTTCTTGTTTTCCGAACTTACGAACGGATCAAAAAAGAAAAATGGGTGCACGGTCGGCAAAACCCTAAATTGCTGATGATGGGGATGAGGATGGTGATGGAAGGAGGATCTCATGGTGAATCCTCCACTAGAACCAACACAAGAGCCGCCACCACTACCACCACAAAGATCGAGGACCAAAGGAGGTGCTAGAGAAAACCCTTCTCTGCTAGAAGACTCAACGGTGCTGCTTTGATTAGGGCTCTGCTGATTGTTGGTGTTATTGTTAATCTCAGAAGTTAAAGGAAAATTAATCTTGGCTTTAGAACCTGGGTGTTAGCTCGGTCCACAACTGCAAAAATTGTATGGGCAGATTGGAGAGCAAGGTTCTAATCCAAGTATCAGACAAGGTGTCAATCATATTTTCTTGTGTTTTGGGTAAGTTTGAGATGGTAGCCGCTGCTCAAGAAAGTAGCGTCCTCACTCCAGCAATCTTTACGAAAAGGTAAGGGATTGTGGGAAGTTCGTGGCGGCAGCGGTGGTGAAGTTGGGGTGTCGGATCCGTCCATCACCGGAAGTTCTAGAGATGGAGAGAGAAGGGAAGAGAGAGAGAGAGAGAAAGAAACGTCCATGGTAGATGAAAACTGAGTGGAAAGAGACTGGGGTTATATTAGGTATTTTATTAACTTCTAAAATTTTGAAATTAAAAACAAAAAAGGTAAAAATGTCTTACAATGATTTTAGTCTCCTCCGTCACTTACTTGGGTGTAATTGATGTTTTTTGAAAATTGTGGGTGGTAATTGATGTTTCGAAACTATTTTGAGTGGTAACTGTTTTTTTTCTAAAAATAACAAAATATTTCTCACTAAATTCAATTAATAGAAATACACCATCAAACACCCCCCCTAAAGGCCCATTACCCTAGTCTTTCTTATTATCTTAATTGTAATCCTATTTTAATGTCATGCTAGATCCAAACCATAGTTAGCAAATTTGGATTCCATAACAAGTCAAAATGCCAAAAAAAAAAAAAAAAAAAAAAAAAAGGAGGGAGATGTTTAATTCAATGTGAATTTAGAGAAAAGAAGTAAAAAAAAATTAATTAGAAACGCCAAAATAAGAAAAAAAAAAAAAAAAAAAAAGGGACAGAATTGGATTTAAAAAAACAGTTACGTTTCACAATTTTTTTACCATGAAATAGCCCATTTTTGGTTTTTAAAGTTTTGTAAAGCTTCAAAGTTTTTGGGGCTGAATTATTTGACTCCAAATTTTGTGATCACCCCTTTATATAATAGAATTTACTAGATACAACATGAATAAATTTTTATTTTTTTGGGTGAGGGGATGAGAATTAAAAACTATTTTTTTTTCTTTGTTTTTCTCCATACTCTAGTTTATTTATAAGTTGATTGCAACCTAAGCTAGAGTAAAGAGTAGAGTAGAGGAAATATATACCTTTAAAACTGAATCGCTGATCACTCATTTGTCTTGATGAGGGCATTCGCAAACAATTTGGTATTCATGAAGACGAGTATGACAGTGCAGTGAGATAGCCTATCTAGCTTTTAGTATAAGGGTGCAGAGTTCTAATTTTAGCATGTGCAGGAAAATTCGTGGTTTTGTATTTGAATCTTCTAGATTGTGGATTGTAGGTTGGATGGAATGAATTTTTGTGGACAAGTCGACCTGACAATCCCTGTTTACATATTAAGTTTTAGCCCAAATAAAATTGCACATATGAAAAAATGAATTTTTTGTGGATTAAGAAACCAATGGTTGAAAATACAAGAGAGAAAATAAGAATAGTTCACCGACATATACAAGTATTCTCCATAAAATTCCATCAAAGTCCATATCTAATAGATCCCATACTTTAAAAATGTCTATGCCTTTTTCTATTACCCATCGGAGTAGCTACATCACTTATTCATGTGGTGGGCACATAAGTGTGTAAGATCAGGAATTTATTCCTATATATACCCACTAGGCCACTAGACTGGGAAACCACTAGCCTATAATTTTATATGTTATATATTGGTCAAAAGTGTCTACCTACCAATGATTAACATAAATATGAAATTACCAACAAACATCAATCAACCATTAACATAACATACCATTTTAGCACACTTAAGAACAAATAAAAAATAAGAACTATATCATTTAATTAAGGACTTTAAACTAGAAGATATAATATTGTCATGTAATGATAAGCATATATTTGCATATATTATTAAGTAAGCTCTTCTGAATAAGCCAACCGTGTTGAATTTCATTCTTCATCATATAAATTCGTGGGTTCCCATAAATTATAAATTTGGTTAATGGAGTGCCTCGTTGCCGTCTAATCAGTTCTTCACAAATCTTCACTTATGGATACTATTAGCTTATATTTTTTTAATCTTTAGAAAAACTTTTATATATATAAAGGTGAGAATTAAGAACATCATAAGTCAATTTGTTTTGTATCATAACAATAAAGTATTCGATCCAAAAATTTAAACTGGAGGGATTCTAAGGTGTATAAAGGGACTTATATAAGAATGTAAATGGATAGCAGCTAGAGAATCCAGATCAGATTCAAATTCAGATCTGTTTAGGAGAAACCGAATATCAAAAAATCAGATTCGGATTCGGAGTTGAATTTAGATAGCTTGGGTTGGATTTGGATGCTGAATTAGACATCAATCAAATGGACAAGATTATATCTACTCCATTTATCCTAATGCTAAGACGCATATAACTTTAGGTTTTAGAATATTAAGACACATATAACCTTAATATTTATATAGTCATTTAGTGTTTCATCTTTTATCTTCTTAGTGTAGGCGATACATTTGTTTTAAAGTACTATCATTTTCCTAGTAATCTGTATTCTAATTCTGTTTTCTGGATTCAAATTGAATATCGATTGGAATACTAACTTGGTTTTTATACATCTGTCGGATTTCGGATCAAATTCAAATGATATAGCCAGTAAACAGGATTCAAATTCAAATAATAATAAATCCCATTCGAATATGACCTGTCTACGGACTGAAATCCTCTCCCGCGGCAGGAGATTCCTGCCGCTGATCCAAGGGTTGGGGATCAGTCGGTCCGCCTACCAATACATGGGGAGGTGGATCGACTGAAATCCTACTCTTGGCCGGCGGCAGTTGGGCGAGAGAGGATTTTTTTGCACCTGTCTACATCCCTACATTACTTATAGATTATGTGATAATCGTTGTTGGACTGAATTCCAATATTTTTCCACACGTGTAGGAAAAATAGTTGGGATCAACTAGTCCTTGTTTACAGAAAGAACACAGCAAGGATACCAATAGACAGCTTCCAACTTCCAACCTAGCTTGTTTTTCTCATTAAAAGAAGTCCCCAGGCCACCACGTTTTTCTACCAAAAGCCTTATGTATACATACAGACACTCATGATCAAACGATCAAACCTTTCTTCTTCTTCTTCTTCCTCTGCTAGCTGCTACTGCTGCTAGCTAGCCTTGATCATGGCTCCAACTCCCATTCTTTGCTTCACCTTCTTCTTTCTGATCATTCTTACTTCCGTAACATCATCAGCTTTATTAGGTCAATGGACACTCCTACAGAAAAGCGTAGGAATATCAGCTATGTACATGCAGTTACTCAAAAACGATCGTGTTATCATCTTCGACCGCACAGATTTTGGCCGTTCCAATCTCTCTTTGCCAGATGGCAAATGCAGGAACGACACCAATGATTACGTCCTTCAACAAGCTAGACTGCACTACTCACTCTGCAGAGTACAACGTAGCTAACAATTCTATACGAGCTCTAACGGTCTTAACCGACACCTGGTGTTCTTCCGGTACTGTTTCTGCCGACGGTGTCCTCATCCAAACCGGCGCTTACAATGACGGTGACCACGCCGTCAGGCTTTTCCAGCCCTGTCCTACCTGTGACTGGAAGGAAATTACAAACGGACTAGATGCACACCGCTGGTACGCAACCAATCAAATACTACCTGATGGACGAGTCATCGTGATCGGCGGCCAAGATAACACTTGTTTTACCCTAAATCCACATCCACGGATTCTCTCTTCCCTTTAACATTTCTAGAACAATCTAGTATTCTCTATCCTCTTGTTCATCTCAATGTGGATGGAAATTTATTCATTTTTCCTTACAATGAAGCCATCTTGTTCAACTACACCAGCAACACCGACGTGAAAACATTCCCGCCGGTACCGGATTATCAGCCACGGACCTACCCTTTTACCGGCTCCTCAGTTCTCCTACCACCGAATACTTCTTCTTCTTCTTCTTCTTCTTCGGTGGAAACTGACGTTCTCATCTGTAGTGGAACACCATGGGATTCGTACGTGGAGGCCACTGCAGGGATTTTCACACCAGCTTTAAGCACGTGTGCTAGGATCCGAATTATTGACCCGAATCCAATATGGATCATGGAGCCAATGCCACTTGCTAGAGTGATGGGAGACATGGTCTTACTCCCAAATAATCAAGTCTTGATTATCAATGGAGCCGGAAGTGGGCTTGCCGGGGGGGAATATGGTAGAGATCCAGTTTTATTCCCGGTTTTGTACCAACCCATTAACCAAGCCGGGTCTCGGCTTCAAGTACTAAACCCGACTACTATTCCATGTATGTACCATTCAACAGCAGTCTTACTAGGTGACAGTCGAGTTCTAGTGGGAGGAAGCAATCCCAATATGTACTACAACTTCATCAGCGTTCTTTTTTCGACGGAATTGAGCTCAAAAGCATTCTCACCCGCTTATTTGGATTCTGGATTTTCGAGATTTCGACTGACGATCATTAAGCCGGCATCTTATATTCAGTTAAGCTATGAGCAACAATTTATGTTAGGTTCAGGGTGTCGAGTTGGTTATAAAGGAGCAAGATAGTAGTGCCAATGGTGGCTCCATCTTTTATGACGCACTCCTTTGGAATTAATCACAGGCTGCTGATACTAGATAGCAGAATTGCGAGAGTGAGGGAGGAGGAAGAAGAGTCGCAGGATTATTCTACGCATAACGTGGCAATGACAACTCCAAATTCAACCTTCTTGGTTCCTCCTTGGTATTATCTTTTATTCTTGATTCATAAAGATATACCTAGCGAAGGGATTTGGGTTCAAATCTTGTGATTTATTTATTTATTTATTTTTTTTTAACTTGATTAATTCTTAATATAAAGGAATGACTACCATTGAAAATTAAGGTGTATTTTATTTATTTATTTATTCTGATATTCATGAAGTGTATTTGTTTATTTAATAATGTATTTCTTTATTATTCGTTTTTATTTAATTTGGGAAATGATTTGAGACTTTAAAATTAAAGGCTTCGGCAATGGAGGTTCACTTTGTGTTGTTTTATGAAGCAATTTATGATTTTTTACCACAAAAAAGGGGAAATTATAGGATTTCCCCTGTAATATGCAATAAATACAATGGACTCCCTCGACTTGGGATAAATGATACAGAACTCCTTTAATATTCGAAATTGGTGACACTCAAATCCATTTCATTAGGCTTGAAACAGTAGTTGCTGATGTCACTAGAACCTAAAGACTTATATGACAACGCTACCCTCAATAACGAGCGAAGTTGCCATTTTGCCATGATATCCAAGCCACTTCACCTTCAACTTCGCATCTTCCTTTCATCAACCAACGCTCTCGTCTCTCCTCTCCCTGAAGCATACTTGGTGTATTCTAGGCACCTCCTGTGTATTCTTGAAGCATTTTAGCCTTTTTTTGGGATAACTTATAACGATTCCCATGCTTTATGATTTTATGGAACATCTCATTCGCCTTGATAATAATAATGATACACACTAACCATAGATCTTCTTATCTTCATGTGTATCAAGTTCAAATTTCAAATAATGAGCCAAGAATCAATTAAACAATCAATCTATCGTATCAATACCCTAGGGAAAGGGTAAAAAAAAGAAGAGAATGTTGGAGCATGATCGCCCGTAATTGAAAAACATCAAATGAAACCATCAAAACACAAAGAAATTAAAAAAAACCTAGTATTCTCTCCCAGGTTGACCTTCTAAAATCTCAACAGCATTTTGAATTAATCGCAAACACGTGGATCTAAGAACACGAACCACAGGACGAAGAAGGTACTACTCTGCTTTGATGATTGGAATCCGTTTTGCTATGGAAAGAAGTTGTGAGTTGATGTGGATTGAATCTGATTCAACTGGTGTTATCGAAGGTTTGCTGCATTGCTCTACTCCTTGGAAGTGTCTCCAAGAGTGGCTTTATTTATTGCCTTCACTTCATAGAATTCAGTGGTTTATTACTCACTGTTTTCGTGAAGTAAATGTTTTTGCAGCTTGTTTAGCTAGGCATATAAGACCCACATCCTAAATCCCAGACTAATTAGAATCGTTCCACTATTGATGCAATGGAATCAGCACTGGAATAAGCTTTGGAACTCATGATGGTATATCATTCGATTTCATGTTATGATAGAGCATCATAAAGAAATCACATAACGTGTAGGAATAGAAATATGGATAGATTAGGTCAACAGGACACGAGATTGACATGTCAGAAGAGAGAACTGTGTCTGGTCTCTTCTACCGGACAACTTAAATGTAGGCTGGGTTGAACCATAGACTGGTTAACTCACCTATGGAACAAGTGCGAAATAGATAAAATTAAATGGATCATCTGAGGATAATCATTAGTGGGACCTATTCCCTATCCCACAAAGGGACGCATGGAATGGTGACCGCCTCAGGTGCCACTTGTCCCTTTGGGTAACCGACTCCTACTAGAAGTTGGAGGTTACTACCCCTTATGCGAATCTATGGACAGGTGGCAACAAGTGGGGCCTCCTTCCCTTGAAAAGAGGAGTTGCACTAGGAATGGGAGACCCCCATCCGTAAAGGATTCCCTCTCCGTTCGTATAACCCAGTTTGAATCAAGCAAAAGTCTTCACGTTGACTCTGAAGCATTCCGAGAGAGAAGAATGCAGAACTAGGAAGAGAGTGAGAAAGGTAGAAGCCATCTTGTTGTTGTGGAAGTTCTTCCAAGGCAACCAGTGTGCTAACGAACGGAAACAAGTCCAGTATGTGCCCCTAGCTTCCCTCTTTGGATTCTGATTATTGTAGAAACCTCAGAGAGTGGGAACACCCTCTGTGGCCATGGAGGCGAAACCTCCATCGGCCATTAATGGGAGACAATTACTGAAATGACAATGCTGCCCAGGTTTGATATAAAACCTGTACAACAGACCATAGGACGGATTAGAGACCTTAGAAAGAACCATAGGGTGAAGACAAGACACCCAGTGGTGTTCCCTAACTAGTCAATTTGTCACAAATCTCCACTTATGGTTATTGTTAGCTTATCCTTTTCAATCTTTAGAGAAAACTTAAATATTGTTGATACTAAATAATTTTAGAAAGAGGGTTTTCCACCACACATAGGAGTCTCTTATGTCACACAAATGGAACGCAAGAATTAGTATTGTCCATAAGGACGGCCCATCCACCCACATGAGTCCATGACCAAAAAGGAGAGAGAGAGTCATAAAGAGGAAACGGAAAATGTGTTAAAATGAGAGAGAGGTGAGAATGGATCCCATTATTTTATGCTTTTATATTACTTAAAACCATATTTTATAGTTTCAATTCAGATTTTTCCCCCAAAATAAAGGAATTTAATTTTTATTAAATTAGCTCGAAACTCATATCCGAGTTTTGACAATCCAGATACTAACGAGAAATGAAAGAACACAAGATGCAACACAAACAAAAAAAAATTTGAGGGATGAGAATTAAGAATATATTATTATTATTATTTTGGTAAATTGAGAATTAAGAACATCATAAGTTAATTTGTTTTGTGTCCTAACGGTAAATCTTTTATCCCAAAAGGGATTTAAAAATTATTTGATAATCGGTGTGACAGTACAATACTATAAGACTATAAGTTAGAGAAAGAGTTGGTATGAATTAATCATTATTTACAGAAAAAACACAGCAAGGAGAAACAGACAGCTTCCAACTCCCAACTTCCAACCTAGATATTTTCTTTTTCATTAAAAAAAAAAAAATCCCCACGCGTTTTTTCTATCAAAAACCCCTTCAACAGAATTTAAAAGAGCCCGCAAGCCTTCTATATACACACACACATGATCAAACGATCTAACCTTTCTTCTTTTTCTGCTACTGCTGCTAGCTAACCTTGATCGGTTGATCATGGCTCCAACTCCCACTATTCTTTGTTTGACCTTCTTCTTTCTGATCATTCTTACTTCCGTTACATCATCAGCTCCATTAGGTCAATGGACACTCCTACAGAAAAGCGTAGGAATATCAGCTATGCACATGCAGCTACTCAAAAACGATCGCGTTATCATTTTCGACCGCACAGACTTCGGCCGTTCCAATCTCTCTTTACCAGATGGCAAATGCAGGAACGACACCAGTGATTACGTCCTCCGACACGACTGCACCGCTCACTCCGCAGAGTATAATGTAGCTAACAATTCTATACGAGCCCTAACGATCTTAACCGATACCTGGTGTTCTTCCGGTGCTGTTTCTGCCGACGGTGTCCTCATCCAAACCGGCGGTTACAATGACGGCGACCACGTCGTCAGGCTTTTCCAACCCTGTCCTAACTGTGACTGGAAAGAACTTACAAACGGACTCGGTGCACACCGTTGGTATGCTACCAATCACATTCTACCTGATGGACGAGTCATCGTGATCGGCGGCCAAGAAAACACTTACGAGTTCTACCCAAAAACCAAATCCACGGATTCTCTCTTCCCTTTAAAATTTCTTGAACAATCCAGTAATCTCTACCCTCTTGTTCATCTCAATGTGGATGGAAACTTATTCATCTTCACTTACAATGAAGCCATCTTGTTCAACTACACCAGCAACTCCGTCGTCAAAACATTCCCGCCAGTACCGGATTATCAGCCACGAACCTACCCTTTTACCGGCTCCTCAGTTCTCCTACCACTGAATACTTCTTCTTCTTCTTCTTCGGTGGAAGCTGAGGTTCTCATCTGTGGTGGAACACCATGGGATTCATACACGGAGGCCACAGCAGGGAATTTCACAGAAGCCCTAAACACATGTGCCAGGATTCGAATTACTGACCCGAATCCAGAATGGATCATGGAAACAATGCCACTGGCTAGAGTGATGGGAGACATGGTCTTACTCCCAAACGGTCATGTTTTGATTATTAACGGAGCCGGAAGTGGACTTGCTGGGTGGGAATATGGTAGAGAACCAGTTTTATTTCCGGTTGTTTACCAACCCGATATCCAAATTGGATCTCGGTTTCAAGTACTGAACCCGACTACTATTCCACGTATGTACCATTCGACAGCAGTTTTACTACGTGACGGTCGAATTCTAGTGGGAGGAAGCAATCCCCATATGTACTACAACTTCACCGGCGTTCTTTTTCCGACGGAATTGAGTTTAGAAGCATTCTCACCGATTTATTTGGATTCTATATTTTCGAGATTTCGACCGACGATTATTGGGGCGGCGTCCTATACTCAGTTAAGCTATGGGAAAGAATTTGTGTTACGGTTCAGGATATCGAGTTGGTTATTCAGGAAGAGTATAACAGTGACAATGGTGGCTCCATCTTTTTCGACACATTCCTTTGGCATGAATCAGAGGCTGTTGATATTGGATAGCAGAATTGTGAGGGAGAAGATTAGGAAGGAGGAGAAATTGGAGGATTCTACGTATAACGTGGCAGTGACGGCTCCAAATTCAACTTTCTTGGCACCTCCTGGGTATTATCTTTTATTCGTGGTTCATAGGGATATACCTAGTGAAGGGATTTGGGTTCAAATTTTGTGATTTTTTTTTTAAATTTGATTAATTCTTAATATATAGAAATGACTATCCATTAAAAATCAAGCTGTATTAATTTATTTATATATTCTGATAATCATGAAATGTATTTGTTTGTTTATTTGTTTAAAAATGATTTTTTTTTATTGTTTGATTTTATGGAATTTGGGAAATAATTTGGGACTTTAAATTAAAAGGCACTAACCCTAGATCTTCTTATCTTCTTGTGTTTCAAGTACATATTTCAAATACCGAGCCAAGAATCAATTAAACAATCAATGTATCGTATCAATACCCTAGGGGAAGAGATTAAAAAGAAGAAAATGTTGGAGGATGATTGCTCGTAACCGAAGAACATTAAATGAAACCACAAAACGAAAAGACAGAAAACCTAGTCTTCTCTTTCAGGTTCACCTTCTAAAATCTCAACAACGTTTTGAAGCAACCGAAAACACGTGGATCTAAGAACACGAACCACATGACGAAGAAGGTACCACTCTGCTTTGATGATTGAGATCCGTTTTGCGATGGAAAGAGGTTGTGAGTTGCTGTGGATTGAAATCTGATTCAACTGGGAGTGTCTCTAGGAGGGAAAACCCATTCAAAATGGATCGGAATGCACATGTTTCAATCGATTCAATGTTCATTTGGATACACAAAAAATCCACCTTAAGTGGATGAGAACCTCGGTACAGTACAAGATGGCTTCACTACAGAGAATCCCCATCCCTCCAAAAGTGGCTCTGTTCGGCTCTGGTTATCTCATTTACTTCACAGAAATCAATGCACTGTTCCATGATGTGATGTTGCGAATTATTTGACTAGGCATGTTGCTCGATCACATACATCCTTCTTCTGAGATTTTTGCCCTCCACTTATTCAGAGGGAGGTTAACTGAGACGCATTGGTTGTCCTCGCTTTCACTTTCCTTAGGTTCTTTGGTCTTTTCATGCTGATGGCATTGCTAAAGATGGGGATTGCATCATTAATGGTTGTTTTTCCTTTTTTATAGTTTTTCTTTATCTTTTAATAAAATTTTCAGACCTTTAGCGAAAAAAACGGTACCACTTGATCTCAGTTTAAATCTTCGAGGACTTCAACCCTCGAGAAACCAGTATTTGGGAACCATCCATAAGAGGTCACTGGAATAGAGTCCAAGAATCAGATTATAGCTGGGCTTCACAATCGATTCATGGAATTCGCAACCAGCTAATTATCGATAATGTTGAGAGAGTGAGAGATAGAGAGAGTGGATGGGACAGGGCGAATTAAAAGGGAAAATGATAAAATCCTTCGGATGGCGGGGACAGGGGTGGGGAAGAAGTTCAGAATGGATGAGGGCATAGGGCGGGTGAGAGGGGAAGGATGGTTTTAGTGGAAGGGTAAATTAGTCATTTCATTTTTTTAACACTGTTAGTTGAAAGGAGTTAAGTGTAATATTTAAACCACGAGATGTGATTGTTCTTATACCAAACTCCAAGGGAGGTTTGAGTAATTTACCAAAAAAAATGCAGTTTATGATTTAAAATAGTTAAATTATTATTGTCATAAGGGTTGGTTATTTTTCGAATGTCACAATACTTTTATTCTGCCACATGGGCAGATGATGTGTCCATTTCAACCATTGGATAGAGAGAATATGATCTAAATTAGCCACATGTCGAATTTCAAATTCTAATTCAATCACAAACTACAATTGTATTTGCATTCGTCCGATGTATGCCTACGCATATGCACTAGTACTCTAAACATTACTATGCACTTTCCCAACTTTAGTTGGTTTAGATTAAAAAAACCATGAAATGAATGACTTGGATTTGACTTGTGATTTTCGAAAACATTAAATTCCATTATTACATGGATAACTATCTTTCAAAATAATTGATTTTATCAAAACATGATTTTCCAATTTTGGTTGTGGACTTATAATTGGGCCTATGGGCTTATTATTGAAGTAGACATGTATGGAAAATTTATTGTACAAGTGGACCTCAAGCTTCCTTGCTCACATGTCAATTAATAGCTTAATTGGAATTGAGGATATGGCAAAACAAATTATTCAAAAACCTTTTGACATCACTTGAGGTTCTTCATGAATGTCGAAGATTTGACACATAGCTTATCCATGCCGTTTTTCCAGATACCCAATGATCGGAATCGCCACATCATTCATTCATGTGGTATGCATATGTGTGCAAGACCAGGAATTTCTTCTTATACCCACCAGGCCACTAGACCGGCAACCTTTAACCAATGAGATTTGACATCGGATCGGTTTCACCAAGAAAAACCCAATTTTGTATGTTATATATGGATCAGAAGTGTCTACCAAGCTAGTACGTACCTACCAATGAAATCACCATTAAAATATCATACCATTCATAGCACATAGAAAAACAAATAAAAAAATAAGAGCTACATCATTAAATTAAGGGCCCTTAAATTAATATTTGAAGATGTATTGTCGTGTAATGATAATCATATATTTGCATATATTTCGTCAGCTCTTCTGAATAAGCTTTGCTGGTATTACCAATTACCATTTTCCTGATGGAATGATCAAATGCTGCTGCTCTTTGGAAAAAGATAAACAGAACATGATGACCTTTCCACAAGTGGCCATCTGTTGTTGTTTATATTGTTGGGAATAAGCATGCATAGAGTCATCATTTGGGAAATTATCCGAGGAATGTTTGAGCCAAGGATGTCAATCAGTTTGATTTCTATTATTTGGCTCGGTTAGGTTTTGGTTCATGTCATAAACAGTAAAAATAAAAACCAAACCAAATATTAAACCAGTTCTTTGTTTCACAACCAGAATTGACTTGGGTTCAGTTTGGTTTAATTGGTTCCTTTTTGGTTCTAGTTATATGGTTTTAAACGGTTTTGGATTTTATTTTAATGCTGGTACGTGTATTTGACTTGTAATCGGTTGGGATCAAGATAAACCCGAGCACACAAAAAAAAATGCCTTTAATTCTGATATTAAATAAACACTATACTATTTGTTTAGAAAACAAAATTAAAAAGTAAATTATATTATCAAACCAAAAATATAGTCAAAACAAAGAAGAATCCAATATGTTACAATTACTAATAAAAAAAATGTTTTACGAAAAACAAATATTATTAAAATGAGAAAGAGTCCTTCCGCTTGCGCGAAGAACCAAGCAACGGCTAATTGATCGTAGAGCACTCTCTCCCGGTGGTCGAGCTGATCGTAGAGCACCGTTACGTTAACGCACACGCTGTAGTTTTGCAACTAGCCTCCGGGCTTGAAAACCTTTGCTGGCTTAACAGGTGCTTAAGGGTGTCAATAATTTCAGTTTCAGCTATTCGGTTTGGTACAGTCTTGGTTCATGTGATAAAAAGTAAAAATCAATCTTAGTTTCATAACTAGAACCCAACCAATTAATAATTTCGGTTCAGTTTCGATTTTGGTTTTCAGGTTGCAGTGATTTCCTTTTGACACCCTTAGTTTGGGCAATCTGAACATTATTATCCATATCAAATTATAACACATTTCGACAGATATCTCTGGACAAACAATGGAGGACTGTTTGGGCCAATCCGG
Organism: Protea cynaroides; assembly: GCA_028583415.1. Lineage (NCBI taxonomy): Eukaryota > Viridiplantae > Streptophyta > Magnoliopsida > Proteales > Proteaceae > Protea > Protea cynaroides. The sequence continues at coordinate 123,129,507 of CM053276.1, forward strand.
AGATCCCTTGAATTATCCAGGTCAAGTTGTGTGATACATCTCAACCGTATGGCCTGCCATCTAAAGGATTTTCCTCGCCTGGATTAAATGTAACTATGCCTGTAAGAGAGACGATCCTTCACAGAACTATAATGAACTCCACTGGAAACCCACATAACAGAAAAGATAAGGATTCACAGTTTAGAAGGCAAGCTCACATCTGCATACTAGAGGCATTCCTTCCAAAATTAGTTGTAGTTAGATGCCAAGCCACAACATGAAGAGGTTTACTGTGGATGCCCGGCTCTAAGCAAGGCCGAGTGGAGATCTTGTGTTGGAGCCTTGTCTCCTCTCTCTCTCTCTCTCTCTCTCTGGCCAGTTGCCCTTTTTTCTATCAGAAAAACATGACTATATATAGAGTTGGAAAATACTTTCCCACGTGTAAGTTTATGGAGATACTGAATAATGCAAAGAACTTGATCAAGATGTCTCCTAGATAGAGTTGGAGGGTCTGAGCATTGAATTTCAACTTAGAAAGTCATGCTTTCCTTTTTGTTTCTTTGGGAAAACTATATGGTACTATCGGTGGTGCTGACCAGCAAGGGCCAGTGTACATCCCAGACTTCTCAGACATGTGTTAGGTCTTGACCCAGGTTTTCTCCAACTCATCTTCGTTTTTTCTTTTCTTTTTTCTTTTCTTCAAAATTTTGCGACTTTTATCTGATCATGTCCAAATTCTGTTATTCTCAGTGCATTGAGGAAAGGTATTTTTAATTAATTTATTATGTAAAAAAAAAAGAAGTGATTTATACCTTTCCAAGAATCAAGAAAATAAAAAAGTGCATTAAAAATCCATTTGTTTCTCCTATGAAAATTGACAAAATTTTAGCTGATGTAGTAAACCCTATCTTTTCTATTCAAAAGTTGGATTTGCCAAGTCATCCTTTTATGTGGTCAATAAGGTGATTAATCCGTGGAAGCATCAATGGGTGGACAGACCACAGGAAATTCTTCCCATAGGGCTTTGAGCAAACCTAAAATAATAATAATAATAATAATAATAATAATTATAAAATAAAAAATAAAACTTTATAATTTTGAATGGGCTTGTGGATTATGTGCATCAAGAATCAAGATAGAAAGTTTGAACATTATCCAAGATTCGAGTAGATATGATTAGATGTTATGGAATGTTCACCTTCAAAGCTTGAGCTCAACAGTATTTATGTCTTAACTATATTCTAATAATTAACAAAGAATATTCCGAGAATGTCAAATTAATGCAAGAGTTTCATGCTTGCACGTATACATCGATATTAATTATTTATTAATTTCATTAGTTGACTTAACAATCATTCTCTTATTAGCTGGAAAGGATCTAAATAGAGATTATATTCAACATTTGGGTTGGGTCAAGAGGATTGAGAACTAACAACTGACATCTCAAGTACGTGAGATTTAAATTTCAACGGCGGGTATGTTTTATATTTTTATATTCATGTATTAAGTTTGAGTTTTATACGATTTTATGAGTATGTACATAATGAAACAAGAATAATTGTTAGAAAAAAATCAGCTACCATCCAAATAGTTTCGAAACATCATTTACCACCCACAACTTTTAAAAAAATCAGCTATCAACCAAACTTTTACTACTGTTAATCAAATAGATCTACTCCGTTAAATGAATCTCATTTGTTGTTGCTGTCATCTAAAATCGTTTCTAAAATGGACAATAATACCCTTAAGGAAATGTTTAAATGCGATTTTACCTTCGTTCACTCAATTCACCATATACCCCAATTGTAGTCTGGAATCCCGACTTGAATGGAAGAAAGGAAGAAATCCTTTCTTCTTCGATTGTGTTCACCCACCATCTTCGCTGACGACGACGCAACTCTTCTTCTTTAGGAAGTAATCCTTTCTTCTTCGATTGTGTTCGCCCACCATCTTCGCCGACGACGACGCAACTCTTCTTCTTCCTCGACGACAGTGCAATGCTTGTTGTAAACTCCCAACAACAACGACAGATTGAATCCGGATTTGACGGTCTTGTGTTCTTCGTCACATCTACGTTCTAAAATCCAGAGAGAAAGATAACACAGAAGATATGAAAGAAAAACATTAGCTATATATTGATGATGAAATGTTACAGTAGCTGTAATAACAAACAACATTGAGAAATTTCTAATTTCACAGCTGTAAAAAACAGCGCGGGAAGGGAATAAAAAAGTTGGATCATCCCATATTTACATGCACTTCCAATCCGATCTTAGCGTTTTCTTTCTTTTTATTTTCAGAAAAAAATAAAGGATCAAGAACTTTAAATGGAAATAAAAATTCAGGAACCGGCGACGCTTTTAAAAAATCTGGTTTCAAGCAACTTCAGATAGGGGGGGGCGCTGATTGAGGTCAATATCAAGAAGTTTTCTAGGATTCAGAGGGTTGTTGGTGTGGTTACTGATATCAACGATGGTCGAGGAGTCAGAATCGCTCTGGGCTCCATTAACGCCACCAGCAAGCAGCCTGGAAATCAGCAGTAGCAATGACGACTGGGTCGAAACTCAGATGGTGATGATTCATGTTCTTGTTTTCCAATCTTACAAACGGATCAAAAAAAAAAAAGGGTGCACGGTCGGCAAAACCCCAAATTGCTGATGATGGGGATGAGGATGGTGATGGAAGGAGGATCTCATGGCGAATCCTCCACTAGAACCAACACAAGAGCCGCCACCACTACCACCACAAAGATTGAGGGCCAAAGGAGGTGCTAGAGAAAACCCTTCTCAGCTAGAAGACTCAACGGGGCTGCTTTGATTAGGGCTCTGCTGATTATTGGTGTTATTGTTAATCTCATAAGTTAAAAGGGAAATTAGTCTTGGCTTTAGAACCTGGGTGTTAGCTTGGTCCACAACTGCAAAAATTTTCTGGCCAGATTGGAGAGCAAGGTTCTAATTCTAGTATCAAACAAGGTGTTAATCGTATTTTCTTGTGTTTTGGGTAAGTTTGAGATGGTAGCCGCTGCTCAAGAAAGTAGCGTCCTCACTCCAGCAATCTTCACGAAAAGGTAAGGGAATGTGGGAAGTTCATGGCGGCAGCAGTGGTGAAGTTGGGGTGTCGGATCTCTCCATCACCGGAAGTGCTAGAGATGGAGAGAGAAGGGAAGAGAAAGAGAGAGAAAGAAACGTCCATGCTAGATGGAAACTGAGAGGAAGGAGAAGAGGGTTATATTAGGCGTTTTTCTAACTTCTAAAATTTTGAAATTAAAAATGAAAAAGGTAAAAATGTCTCACAGTGATTTTAGTTTCTTTCCTCAATTACTTGGGTGTAATTGATGTTTTTTGAAAATTGTGGGTAATTGGTGATGTTTCGAAATTATTTTAAGTGGTAATTGATTCTTTTTCTAAAATTAAAAAAAAATATATCTGAATAAATTCAATTAATAGAAATGCCCCATCAAACACCCCCCCCCTAAAGGCCCATTACCCTAGTCTTTCTTATTATCTTAATTGTAATCCTATTTTAATGTCATGAAAGATCCAAACCGTAGTTAGCAAATTTGGATTCCATAACAAGTCAAAATGCCAAAAAAAAAAGAAAAGAAGAGAGAGATGTTTAATTCAATGTGTATATAGAGTAAAGCAGTAAAAAAATTTAATTAGAAACGCCAAAATAAGAAAAAAAAAAAAAAAAAGAGGAGATGGAAATGGATTAAAAAAAAACAGTTACGCTTCACAATTTTTTTACCATGAAATAGCCCATTTTTGGTTTTTTAAGTTTTGTACAGCTTCTAAGTTTTTGGGGCTGAATTATTTGACTCCAAATTTTGTGATCACCCCTTTATATAATAGAATTTACTAGATACAGCATGAATAAATTTTTATTTTTTTGGGTGAAGGGATGAGAATTAAAAAAAAAAAAATTTCTTTCTTTTTCTCCATACTCTAGTTTATTTATAAGTTGATTGCAACCTAAGCTAGAGTAAAGAGTAGAGTAGAGGAAATATATACCTTTTAACACTGAATCACTGATTACTCGTTTGTCTTGATGAGGGCATTCGCAAACAATTTGGTATTCATGAAGACGAGTATGACAGTGCAGTGAGATAGTCTATCTAGCATTTAGTATAAGGGTGCAGAGTTCTAATTTTAGCATGTGCAAGAAAATTCGTGGTTTTGTATTTGAATCTACCGGATTGTAGGTTGGATGGAATGAACTTTTGTGGACAAGTAGACCAGACAATCCCTGTTTACATATCAAGTTTTAGCCCAAATAAAATTGCACATATGAAAAAATGAATTTTTGTGGATTAAGAAATCAATGGTTGAAAATACAAGAGAGAAAATAAGAATAATTCACCTATGTGTATAAGTATTCTTCATAAAATTCCATCAAAGTCCATATCTAATAGATCCCATACTTTAAAAATGTCTATGCCTTTTTCTATTACCCATCGGAGTAGCTACATCACTTATTCATGTGGTGGGCACATAAGTTTGTAAGATCAGGAATTTATTCCTATATATACCCACTAGGCCACTAGACTGGGAAACCACTAGCCTATAATTTTATATGTTATATATTGGTCAAAAGTGTCTACCTACCAATGATTAACATAAATATGAAATTACCAACAAACATCAATCAACCATTAACATAACATACCATTTTAGCACACTTAAGAACAAATAAAAAATAAGAACTATATCATTTAATTAAGGACTTTAAACTAATATAGAAGATATAATATTGTCATGTAATGATAAGCATATATTTGCATATATTATTTAGTAAGCTCTTCTGAATTTCATTCTTCATCATATAAATTCGTGGGTTCCCATAAATTATAAATTTGGTTAATGGAGTGCCTCGTTGCCGCCTAGTCAGTTCTTCACAAATCTTCACTTATGGATACTATTAGCTTATATTTTTTTAATATAAAGGTGAGAATTAAGAACATCATAAGTCAATTTGTTTTGTATCATAACAATAAAGTATTCGATAGTTTGAACAGGTAGATGGAGGGATTCTAAGGTGTATAAAGGGACTTATATAAGAATGTGAATGGATAGCAGAGAATCCAGATCAGATTCAAATTCATATCTGTTTAGGAGAATCCGAATATCAAACAATCGGATTCGGGTTCGGATTTGAATTTAGATAGTTGGGGTTGGATTTGGATGCGAATTTAGACATCAATCAAATTGACAAGATTATATCTACTCCGTTTATTCTAATGCTAAGATGCATATAACCTTAGGTTTTAGGATGTTAAGACACATATAGCCTTAATATTTATATAGTCATTTAGTGTTTCATCTTTTATCTTCTTAGTGTAGGCGATACATTTGTTTTAAAGTACTATCATTTTCCTAGTAATCTGTATTCTAATTCTATTTTCTGGATTCGAATTGAATATCGATTGGAATTCTAATTTGGTTTTTATACATCTGTCGGATTTCGGATCAGATTCAAATGATATAGCCACTAAACCGGATTCTAATTCAAATAATAATAAATCCCATTCGAATAGGACCTGTTTACATCCCTACATTACATATAGATTATGTAGTAATCGTTGTTGGACTGAATTCCAATATTTTTCCACCCTTTTTTAGCCAACACCATCAACCATTGTTGTTTTGGTAAGAGCAGGAACTCATAACAAGGGACACATAACTCAAGAGCTCCTCAACTTGAAACTCAAGCTGGCGCTCTAACTCCAAGCATGTCGCATATCTGCTGTTAGGTCTTAGGAATCGATTGAAGAAGAAAGAAATGATATAATGGTGAGCCTAGGGCGACGAACATGGCTCTTCAGTGTCTATGCCCTTCTCTTCTTCACTCAAAGAGGCAATGCACCCAGCGTAGAAAAGTCTTAGCCCTATATAAAAAAAGCCAAGAAGAAAGGGTGGTCGTAGATCACCAGTGGAAAACCGGACAAACTTCGGCAGACCCCCACGAGCGGTGATGCAGGGGCGGAGAACACATTTAGGCAGAACGAGGGGCTTCGTTAGAGGCGCAAGCGGAGGCTCGTTTACTTATGTTTTCTCATATGAATCTCTTGTCTCCAGCTATTAGAGATCCCATTTCTGTACCAACCCAAGATATGCTTATCGGACTCTATGTATTAACAATCGGGAATCGTCGAGGTATTTATGCAAATAGATATAATCCATGGAATCGCAGAAACTATCAAAATGAAAGAATTGAAGATAATAACTATAAGTATATAAAAATAAAAATAAAAAAGAACCCTATTTTTGTAGTTCTTATGATGCACTTGGAGTTTATTGGCAGAAACGAATCAATTTAGATAGTCCTTTGTGGCTCCGGTGGCGGCTAGATCAACGCGTCATCAAATGAAATGTGAATAACCCGTCCTCCTCTCTTTGAAACAAGGCGTGGAAGTGCACCTACTCTCTTCTCTTTTACTTTGTTTTCGATGAAAGTTGAAGACGGTCTTGTCCATTTAGTTACAATTAGGACTAATTTCCATTATTATATATATATTTTTCGGATGATTCCCCGAAGATCACATAAAATCGACTCACATATTCTTTTTTAGTTAAAATATTTTAATCGAAAAGAAAAGGAGGCCCAGGTCAAATAGAATAGGTTTTTAAAAAAGCATTTCGTTTTTTGACCTGGGGAAATCGTTTATGCCAATGTTTCCGAAGAATTCGTGTGGCAATACAATACCATTAGTAAGGAAAAATAGTTGGGATCAACTAGTCATTGTTTACAGAAAGAACACAGCAAGGATACCAATAGACAGCTTCCAATTTCCAACCTAGCTTGTTTTTCTCATTAAAAAAAAGTCCCCACCACGTTTTTCTACCAAAAGCCTTATGTATACATACACACACTCATGATCAAACGATCAAACCTTTCTTCGCCTTCTTCTTCCTCTGCTAGCTGCTACTGCTGCTAGCTAGCCTTGATCATGGCTCCAACTCACATTCTTTGCTTCACCTTCTTCTTTCTGATCATTCTTACTTCCGTAACATCATCAGCTTTATTAGGTCAATGGACACTCCTACAGAAAAGCGTAGGAATATCAGCTATGCATATGCAGTTACTCAAAAACGATCGTGTTATCATCTTCGACCGCACAGATTTTGGCCGTTCCAATCTCTCTTTGCCAGATGGAAAATGCAGGAACGACACCAATGATTACGTCCTTCAACAAGACTGCACTGCTCACTCTGCAGAGTACAACGTAGCTAACAATTCTATACGAGCCCTAACGATCTTAACCGATACCTGGTGTTCTTCCGGTGCTGTTTCTGCCGACGGTGTACTCATCCAAACCGGCGGTTACAATGACGGCGACCACGTCGTCAGGCTTTTCCAACCCTGTCCTAACTGTGACTGGAAAGAACTTACAAACGGACTCGGTGCACACCGTTGGTATGCTACCAATCACATTCTACCTGATGGACGAGTCATCGTGATCGGCGGCCAAGAAAACACTTACGAGTTCTACCCAAAAACCAAATCCACGGATTCTCTCTTCCCTTTAAATTTTCTTGAACAATCCAGTAATCTCTACCCTCTTGTTCATCTCAATGTGGATGGAAACTTGTTCATCTTCACTTACAACGAAGCCATTTTGTTCAACTACACCAGCAACTTCGTCGTCAAAACTTTCCCGCCGGTACCAGATTATCAGCCACGAACCTACCCTTTTACCGGTTCCTCAGTTCTCCTACCACTGAATACTTCTTCTTCTTCTTCTTCTTCGGTGGAAGTTGAGGTTCTCATCTGTGGTGGAACATCTTGGGATTCATACACGGAGGCCACAGCAGGGAATTTCACACAAGCCCTAGACACGTGTGTCAGGATCCGAATTACAGACCCGAATCCAGAATGGATCATGGAGATAATGCCACTGGCTAGAGTGATGGGAGACATGGTCTTACTCCCAAACGGCCATGTTTTGATTATTAACGGAGCCGGAAGTGGGCTTGCGGGGTGGGAATATGGTAGAGATCCAGTTTTATTTCCGGTTCTGTACCAACCCGATATCCAAATTGGATCTCGGTTTCAAGTACTGAACCCGACTACTATTCCACGTATGTACCATTCGACAGCAGTCTTATTACGTGATGGTCGAATTCTGGTGGGAGGAAGCAATCCCCATATGTATTACAACTTCACCGGCGTTCTTTTTCCGACGGAATTGAGTTTAGAAGCATTCTCACCGATTTATTTGGATTCTATATTTTCGAGATTTCGACCGACGATTATTGGGGCGGCGTCCTATACTCAATTAAGCTATGGGAAAGAATTTGTGTTACGGTTTAGGATGTCGAGTTGGTTATTCAGGAAGAGTATAACAGTGACAATGGTGGCTCCATCTTTTTCGACACATTCCTTTGGCATGAATCAGAGGCTGTTGATATTGGATAGCAGAATTGTGAGGGAGAAGATCAGGAAGGAGGAGAAATTGGAGGATTCTACGTATAATGTGGCAGTGACGGCTCCAAATTCAACTTTCTTGGCACCTCCTGGGTATTATCTTTTATTCGTGGTTCATATGGATATACCTAGTGAAGGGATTTGGGTTCAAATCTTGTGATTTTTTTTTAAAATTTAATTAATCCTTAATATATAGAAATGACTATCCATTGAAAATCAAGCTGTATTAATTTATTTATATATTCTGATAATCATGAAATGTATTTGTTTGTTTATTTGTTTAAAAATGGTTTTTTTTTTTATTGTTTGATTTTATGGAATTTGGGAAATAGTTTGGGACTTCAAATTAAAAGGCACTAACCCTAGATCTTCTTATCTTCTTGTGTTTCAAGTACATATTTCAAATACTGAGCCAAGAATCAATTAAACAATCAATGTATCGTATCAATACCCTAGGGAAAGAGATTAAAAAGAAGAGAATGTTGGAGGATGATTGCTCGTAACCGAAGAACATCAAATGAAACCATCAAAACGAAAAGACAGAAAACCTAGTCTTCTCTTTCAGGTTCACCTTCTAAAATCTCAACAACGTTTTGAAGCAACCGAAAACACGTGGATCTAAGAACACGAACCACATGACGAAGAAGGTACCACTCTGCTTTGATGATTGAGATCCGTTGTGCTATGGAAAGAGGTTGTGAGTTGCTGTGGATTGAATCTGATTCAACTGGGAGTGTCTCTAGGAGGGAAACCCATTCAAAATGGATCAGAATGCATATGTTTCAATCGATTCAATGTTCATTGGGATACACAAAAATCCACTTTAAGTGGATGAGATCTTCAGTACATTACAGGGTGGCTTCACTACAGAGAATCCCCATCCCTCCAAGAGTGGCTCTGTTCGGCTCTGGTTATCTCCTTTACTTCACAGAATTCAATGCACTGTTTCCATGATGTGATGTTGCGAATTATTTGACTAGGCATGTTGCTCGATCACATACATCCTTCTTCTGAGATTTTTGCCCTCCACTTATTCAGAGGGAGGTTAACTGGGACGCATTGGTTGTCCTCGCTTTCACTTTCCTTAGGTTCTTTGGTCTTTTCATGCTGATGGTGGAGATTGCATCATTGATGGTTCTTTTTCTTTTTTTATAGCTTTTCTTTATCCTTTAATAAAATTTTCTGACCTTTAGCGAAAAAAAAAGGTACCACTCGATCTCAGTTTAAATCATTGAGGACTTCAACCCTCGAGAAATCGGTATTCAGGAACGTATTCAAATCGTCTCTTGCCAATCTGTCGCCTGCCAAGGGTCGGATTTCAGCCGGCCCATCTTCCCATGTATTGGCAGGCGGGCAGACTGATCCCCAAGCCCTTGAATCAGCCGCAGGAACCTCCTGTCGCAGGAGACGATTTGGATCCTTCAGGAACCATCCATAAGAGGTCACTGGAATAGAGTCCAAGAACCAGATTATAGTTGGGCTTCAGACAATCGATTCATGGATTTCGCAACCAGCTAATTATCAATAATGTTGTAAGAGAGAGAGAGAGAGAGAGAGAGAGAGAGAGAGAGAGAGGATGGGACAGGGTGAATTAAAAGGGAAAATGATAAAATCCTTCAGACAGCGGGGACAAGGGTGGGGAAGATGTTCGGAAGGGATCAGGGCATAGGGCGGGTGAGCGGGGAAGGATGGTTTTAGTGGAAGGGTAAATTAGTCATTTCCTTTTTTAACAATGTTAGTTGAAAGGAGTTAAGTGTAATATTTAAACCACTAGATGTGATTGTAATTAGAAACTTCAAGGGAGGTTTGAGTAATTTACCAAAAAAATGAAGTAGTTTATGATTTAAATGGGTAAATTATTATTGTCATAAGGGTTGGTTATTTTTCGAACGTCACAATACATTTATTCTGCCACATGGGTAGATGATGTGTCCATTTCAACCATTGGATAGAAAGAATATGGTCTAAATTAACCACATGTCGAATTTCAAATTCTAATTCAATTAACATACTACATTCGTATTTGCATACGTCCGACGTATGCCTACGCATATATACTAGTACTCTAAACATTACTATGCACTTTCTCAATTCTGATTGATTTAGATTAAAAAAAAACTGTGAAATGAATGACCCGGATTTGACTTGTGATTTTCGAAAACATTAAATTCCATTATTACATGGGTAACTATCTAGAAAACATTAAATTCTATTATTACATGGGTAACTATCTTTCAAAATAATTGATTTTATCAAAACATGATTTTCCAATTTTGGTTGTGGGCTTATAATTGGGCCTATGGGCTTATTATTGAATCAGACATGTGTGGAAAATTTATTGTACATGTGGACCTCAAGCTTCCTTGCTCACATGTCAATTAATAGCTTAATTGGAATTGAGGATATGGCAAAACAAATTATTCAAAAACCTTTTGATATCACATGAGGTTCTTCATGAATGTCGGAGATTTGACACATAGCTTATCCATGCCGTTTTCTAAATACCCAATGATCGGAATCGCCACATCATTCATTCATGTGGTATACATATGTGTGCAAGACCAGAAAAATTTCTTCCTATACCCACCAGGCCACTAGACCAGCAACGACCTTTAGCCAATGGGATTTGACATCGGATCGGTTTCACCAAGAAAAACCCAATTTTGTATGTTATATATGGATCAAAAGTGTGTATTTAGCTAGTACGTACCTACCAATGAAATCACCATTAAAATATCATACCATTCATAGCACATAGAAAAACAAATAAAAAATAAGAGCTACATCATTAAATTAAGGACGACCCTTAAATTAATATTTGAAGGTGTATTGTCGTGTAATGATAATCATATATTTGCATATATTTCGTCAGCTCTTCTGGATAAGCCAACCTGTTGAATTTCAATCATCTATCATACAAATTAGTGGGTTCCCATAAATGATAAATTTGGTTAATGAAGTGCCTTGCTTGGAAGGAGCTAGGCCGGCCTTCATACATGTAGTCAGTTCTTTACAATTCTCCACTTACGGAAACTGTTAGCTTATTTTTTAAAATCTTTAGAAAAAACATATATAAACTATTAGTATTAAATAATTTTAAGAAAAAAAATTCTCACAACATCAATGTAGGGAAGTTTCCTATGTCACACTAATGGGATGCAAGAGAAATGGTATTACCAATAGAGGCTCTAGTGATTGATCACGAAGAAGAGAGAGTGACACAGAGGAGAAAGAGAATTGAAAGTGTGTTAGATTATGAGAAGGGATGGGGGATCCACATCCTCTCCCGCCTGAGTTTGGGCGGGAGACTTGACGGTATGGATGGCGGCTGGCTCAGCTTGTTGGCTCAGGTGTGGGCTTGGATGGAGGGCTCGGATCCACCCGAGAGTCAGGTAGCGGCCATCCATCCAGGCCGCCAAGTCTCTCGCCCAAACTCAGGCGGGAGACGATTTCTATACAGGGATGGGAATGGATCTCCACACTGACAATGTGGTTATCTTTTTCCCATTATTTTATGTTTTTATGTTACTTAAAACCTGTCAGGTGCTTCAATGATTTTACATTTTTATAGAGAAGCAAATACTATTGCAGATGCTATTGCCAAAGACGTGACTAATAACTACATCTTCGCCGCGCTTTTTATGGCTAGAATTGGATTGGAACATTTCTTCCCATCCAATATATCATTTTTGTTAGGAAATTTCCTTTTTGCTTTGTTCGTTGAGGGGTTTGCTAATGGCAATGTCAAAGGTGGTCCCTCTTCTTATTATTTTTTGCCAGCATTTCGCTGGCGTTTGCTAATGGCAATGTCAAAAGTGGTCCTTCTTCTTATTATTTTTTGCCAACATTTCTCTCGCGTCTTCTGTAATCCTTCTCCTTTTATTCATTGATTAATATATTTCTTTGCTCATTCCTAGCAACAACAAAAAATGCTATTCAAAACCTAATTTTGCGGCTTAAGGTTTTTTCTTCCCCCAATAAAATGGAATTAAAATTTATTAAATGAGAGCTCAAAACTCATTTCCAACTTAATTTTTTGACCATCCAAGTACTAATGAGTAAAAAACAATTAATATTTTGGATAAAATGAACAATTAAGAACATCAAAATTAGTAAATTTGTTTTGTATTATAAGATTCATGATCCTAAAGTTTTTATTTTAAATATTCGAAATGGTAGGTGAAGGAAATTCAAATTCCTAGCTGTACAGAAAAACGTCAACCATATCATAGACTATTTGATAATTAATGTGGGACTAAATACTTCTCCCTTCCACGTATGACAATACATACAACAGATGCACAGATATATAACAGAGAAGATAAAATCCAGATTTTCTTGCACGTTGGTATTACCTAATCATTGTTTACAGAAAGAGCACAGCTAGGATACAAATGGACAGCTTCCAACTTCTTTATTCATTTTAAAAAACAAAAATCCCCACCGCTTACCAAAACCCCTTCAAAAGTATTTCAAAGAGCCGGCAAACCCTATTTATATACACATACTCTTTCATCAAACAATTGAACCTTCTTCTTCTTCTTCTTCTTCTTCTTCTTCTTCTTCTCTAGCTAGCTTTGATAATGGCTGAGACATCCATTCTCTGTTTCTCCTTCTTCTTTCTGATCATCCTCACAGCTTCCGTCACCTCATCAGCTCCATTAGGTAAATGGACACTTCTACGGAAAAGCATAGGCATATCAGGAATGCACATGCAGCTACTCAACAATGATCGTGTCATCATCTTCGACCGCACAGATTTCGGCCGTTCCAATCTCTCTTTGCCAACTGGCAAATGCAGGAATGACAACAATGATTTCGTCCTCAAATACGACTGCACTGCTCACTCCGCAGAGTACAATGTAGCTACCAATTCTATACGAGCCCTAACGATCTTAACCGATACCTGGTGTTCTTCTGGTGCTGTTTCAGCCGACGGTGTCCTCATCCAAACCGGCGGTTTCAATGATGGTGACCATGTCGTCAGACTTTTCCAACCCTGTCCTACTTGTGACTGGGATGAAATCAAAAACGGACTCGGAGCACATCGTTGGTATGCAACCAATCAAATTCTACCTAATGGACAAGTCATCGTGATCGGCGGTCAAGAAAACACTTATGAGTTCTACCCAAAAACCAAATCCACGAATGCTCTCTTCCCTTTAAATTTTCTAGAACAATCCAGTAATCTCTACCCTTTTGTTCATCTCAATGTGGATGGAAACTTATTCATCTTCGCTTACAATGCAGCCATCTTATTGAATTACCAAACCAACACGGTCGTGAAAACTTTCCCGACGGTTCCGGATTATCAATCTCGGACCTACCCGTTTACTGGTTCTTCAGTTCTTCTACCATTGGAGACTTCTTCTTTTCCATTGGAAGCTGAGGTTCTTGTTTGTGGTGGAGCACCATGGGTTTCCTACGAGGAGGCCACTTCAGGAATATTCATACAAGCCCTAAACACGTGTGGCAGGATCCGAATTACTGACCCCAATCCGAAATGGACAATGGAGACAATGCCACTGGCTAGAGTTATGGGAGACATGGTCTTACTACCAAGCGGCCATGTTTTGATCATCAATGGAGCTGCAAATGGGCTTGCCGGGTGGGAATTAGGTAGGAATCCGGTTTTACATCCGGTTCTGTATGAACCCAATAAGGCAATTGGGTCTCGGTTTCAAGTACTAAACCCGACTACTATTCCACGTTTGTACCATTCGACTGCTCTCTTACTACGTGATGGTCGAGTTTTAGTGGCAGGAAGTAATCCACATCAGTACTATAACTTCACCGGCGTTCTTTATCCGACGGAGTTGAGTTTAGAGGCATTTTCACCGGTTTATTTGGATCCGAGATATTCAATTTATCGGCCGACGATCGTTGCGCCGGCATCTAATTTTAAGCTAAGGTATGGGCAAAAATTTGTGTTACAGTTTACAGTGTCGAATTTGGGGTACAAGAGTGGAAAGATTCAAGTAACAATGGTGGCACCATCTTTTACGACACACTCCTTCGGAATGAGTCAAAGGCTGTTAATCCTGAATACCAGAATTATGAAGGTGGCGCCGCACGGTTTGCATGCTGTGGAAGTGACAATTCCAGATTCAACTTTCCTCGCACCTTCTGGGTATTATCTTTTATTCTTGGTTCATAGATCTACACCTAGTGAAGGGATTTGGGTTCAAATTCTGTGATTTTTTATTTTATTTTTTTTAAATTGATTTGTTTGTTGAATGTAATTTTTTTATTCCATTGTTTGATTTTTATGGAAATTGGGGAATGATTTGGGACTTCAAATTAAAAAAGTGGTTCAGTCTGTGTTGTTCCATGAAGCAGCTTATGATTGAAATAGGCAAATCATTATTGTCAGAAAGAATCTGTGATTTTTCCAAACGTCAAAAGACATTTATTCTGCCTCATATCTAATTTCAATAGAGAGAATATGATCTAGACTAGCCACGTGTCTAATGTCAGATTTGGCTCCATTACATACTTCCTTTATATTTTTGCATATAACCCATATAGGTCCATCTATGGCATAAATTAATTAAATATTACTATGCATACTCTCAACTCTAAATGGTTTAGATTTAAAAAAAAAAAATTTGTAAAAATGAATGATTTAGATTTGTTTTGTGATTTTCAAAAAAAAATCACATTCCATTTATTACATAGATAACTACCCAAAAAATAATGGATTTTATCATAACATGATTTTCCAGTTTTGGTTGTGGACTTCTTATTGAGCTTATGGGCTTATTATTGGACTTGAAATTAATATATAGAAAATTTCAATGTCTCTTATTCGCATGTCAATTTTCAGCTCAATTGAAACGAGTGATATGGCAACTTTGAATGCTCCTACAATTTGTAATAAAATTCAAGTTCAAAATCAGAAGAAACCTAAACTTGATCAGATGATGGGGCAACTGCTATTTGTTTTGGTTTCTCTCTCCAGTAGATGCAGGAGAGTTGAGAAATGTCTGCTACTGGCTGCATAATCCCCACAAGGATAACAAATAGTGGATCGGCTGAATGAAACATTCAAATATTGGAGTCTTGTCATGATTAAAAAGCTTAAATAATTGGAATAATGAGAGAAAACCATGCTAGCAAGTGAATGGCATCAGCCATTTTCCACAAACTTCGCTTCATTATCAGTGATCAAACACAAAGACTTCAGTTTTGTATTTGGTTTATGTAATGAGGTTCTAATAAATTAGTGGAGAGATCTAGAGAGAGGGGGAGTGGGGAAGGATATTCTTTAAGCTCCATTTGTTTCACAGTTTTTAAGATCAGAATGCCTTTTTTTAACAAATTTAAAAAACAATGTTCTTTAACAGAGGAAGCTTATTTTTTAAGCTTAATCCATTTGTTTCATTGCATAAGTTTCCACGTAAATGACTTTTTACATGAAAAAATTGTGTAAAATTTTCCTATTTTTCATTTTTTTTTTCATTTTATATTAACAAATAGTGAAAAAAAATCTTACGGGAAATTTTTTGTTTCCACTATTCAACATGGAAACAAACAGAATCATTTTGGAGAACAAGTTTCTCTCTTACCATATAATGTCTATCCAAACTGGGCTGTAGGGTGAGCCATGCATTTTCATATCTGGTCCTCTTTTCAATTTCGCTGAATGTTTCCTCACCCATCCCAAATTAAAATTTACCTTTTCCTCTCTTGCTTCTTGATGACTTAATTTACCCTTTCCTAGAGATCCTGGTACATAGGGGGATCGGATCTCCTAGTCCGTTTAAATTCATGCTTACAACTTTAACTACGGCTCTCTTTGGTTTGTATTATATAATGTATTATGTAATACATTATGAAATTTGTGATTGTTTGGCATGATTTATAATGTCTATTTATAATTAAAATAAATAGATATAATGCATAATCTACAAATAGGTTATTAGTTGTTTATCATTATAACCTAGTTCTCATTATATAATGTATTATCTTTAGTGGACCAAACAGTCATTATTTATTACTCAGAATCTATTATCATAATTGATTTGTCACAAACTCATAATACATTATATAATACAAACCAAAGAGAGCCTACGTAGCCAACAACATAATCTCTTTACCAAAAAATTTAAAAAAAAAAAAACAACAACATAATCTTAATGACTTCGGTTTTCATTTCAACCCACCGAAATGGTAGAATGTAAGTGTTGTTCACTTGTTCCATCCTTTTTCCTCCTTGTAAAACTGGAGTAATTAAACCTCATAATTTCTGTTTATAACATAAAAATAAATCATTTGATCAAAAAATTGCAGTTCTAAAAGTGTTATTCCATCCTTTTTCCCTTGTAATGCCACGAATATCACAAGCTGCTCAGATTTTTTTTTTAATTTTTTTTTAATAGATAGGCTCCAAGGAGAATTGAATTCATGATCTCTTAAATATGAGATGTTGGTCTTTATCAACAATTCCAGCTTCTTTAACTAAAATCGTACATCCAATATAACTATTTTCTTGGAAATCTTTAATTTATATTTTATAATATGGAGAATCTCAGAGGGAGAGGTTGTAATTCCCAGCTTGTTCAAGCATAATCTTGACTCAAGATACTCTCCAAAATATGTTCTCATTGTTCTAAAAAAAAGGGGAAAAGAAATAACCTCAATGAACAGGAATCTGGTGCTATTTCCGTATAGGCTTGGGCTCTAAATTCAGTTTTCAATGCACTCTCCCTGCTTGTTTGGGCTGAAACTTGATGATGATGAGATAGGTAGAAAATCGTCTATCACATGAATGCACCCATATTAACTAATGTGAAAGTCGTGATGTGATGCATTCCTACTGTCACTAACTAGTAATTACAAGTACTATGATCCTTTCAGCATTGAGATCCGCTGTACCATTCTGCTAACTAAAATGTGTTTTAAGTTAACAGACAAACCTTTGTTTGGTTGTGGATAGAAGTCGTCGGCATCAAGAAGACTGCAATTCTTGGCCTTGTTGTAGCATCTCTGCTACTGTTCTGTGAAATTTACAAGCAAGAATAAGTTCTTGATGAATCACAATACGCTTAACAATGAGGACAAGAATTTCATCTTGCAGTCGCTCAGTCATGACGTGCTGATCATTAGAATCCTAAGTAGCATAAGACCCGCTTTCACATGACATGCTTCTAAAATTTAAAGAGGATTCCGAGCTGACGTGGACATGGTCAAGCTGTACACGTGGCTGATTAATTAATCAAGCAAAGCCACAATCAGATGGACAGTGTGGATTTGCCTTATTAGGCTTTGGAGCTCATAAACAAAGGGAGCAAAATACGTAAAAACATTTTTGAAAAATCTGTAAAACAACTGCTAATCCTGAAATTCATCTCATACACACAAAAAGAAATCCAATTTCAAGAGTTCAAACGACTCAAACAAATTCACTCCAAAATGTAGGTTTTTGTCATCTGATATTCTTGTCCTAATAAAAAGAAATTCCATCCACATTTTGTATGGTATCATCCATGAGAGAGAGAGAGAGAGAGAGATCTAACCTTAAGATTGGAAGCCATGGAGAATGAAGGTACGTACTAGTCATAATTCCGATAGAGTGGCTTTTGCCCAACAACACAGGATGCTGTTTCCGTGAGACAAGTTGGGTGAGAGTCAGAGACCGAGCCCAAAGTCTCCCCAGTGTAGTTGCTCCATGTGTTATCCCCCAATCTCATCATTGCTTCCATGGGATCTCACGTAAAAACTATGAATCATGGACTTAAGGATCAGGTCAGGTTGGACTTATTGTCTATATTGCATCAGTATCAGCCAGGACCAATCCAGCCAAAGGCCCAATACTGCACGATAACGTGATCTTCCTATCAAAGTTTGTGTAGATAGATATGGCCGATCTGAACCCCACAATCGTTCTTGGTGAAGAGACCATTCACCATATAAGGACCACGAGAAATATATCATGATGGGAGATGAAACTTCAAACCTCATGCAAAAATGCCAACTAATATTTAGACATAGACCAGCTATTTGGCTGGGCAGGGCAGAAAATCAACATATTCTTAATTCATAACATTAAGGGTTTCGTTCCATCTTGAGTTGCTACCTCGTGAATAAAATACATCCAGATAAAAAGGATCCAACAACCATAAACAGAGTAGGATCCCTGAAAGATTTTGTTCACTCATTCACTTTCCTGTTTTGAAGAATACATTTGTATCTCTTTTTTTTCATGAACCGCAATGCGATCTACAGATATACATGATCATGATTTCTCCAAAGTAGCCTTACACTCGGATACGATGATTTAAAAAAAAAAAATTACCCTTGATTGTAGCTATCATTCAGGGATCATGCTGGTGTATCATCGGGCAACATTAAGTATCCACACCATTAGTCTGATCATTGCCTCATTCACACTAAACAACCTTTGAAGCCTTTCCTCAAGGAAACTTCATCCAAATTCCTCCCAATGAATACAAGCTTGTTTATTCTTTTTTCTTCAGGTCCCCATGCTTTGCCTGGGCAGCTGTCCAAGATGGAATGCACCCCCTGAGCATCACAACCCTCATCAGTGAAACGACAATAAGACAATGCAGTGATAATCTACGTAATGTTTCTTTAAGCATCATCAGAGATGAGAGGATAGGACACCTGTACAACATAGCGTTTGTCAGAACCACTCACGGACAAAACTCCCTTCAACCTATACAGGTTCTCACCCTTTTCTTCAACCAGTCTCTCAAGCCAATCATCAACCTGGATTGTATATCATAAAGAAATATTAAATAAAAATTGATCCAAATCACACAATTCAATTGCAAATTTTTTTGCTGAAACTTATCAGTGTCGTTGTTCGCATAAAGTAGCACATAGGTCAAGTCCGCATAATAACAGCTTAAAGAGGTCAATTCTTTTTGTGTTCTTTGGATTCATGATCTTTGTGTTCTTTGAAGTCATTCTCAAAGAGGAAGACACCACATCAGCTAAATCTCATGGCAGCTGCACTTCAATTTGGACTGGGTCATGGATAGTGGAGGTACAGATTTCCCAAAGTAGGGCATCAATCACAGCAGTTACTCAAGGCAACCACAGTTCTGAACCTTCCCCATCTTAGAATCTAAGAAGGGAGAATATTTTAGAACCTCTTGTCCTTTTTTTTATCTTTTTTTTTTTTGTGGGGGGGGGTTGAAGGGGAGGTGAGGGGGGAGTAATGGGAGGGATGGATATCAAAATTGCGCATGAAATTATATGCTCTCCAAATAAGACGGATCATTACCTCATCAAGATCCAGGGTTTCCTCAGAAACTATACTGACACTGGAAACAGCAGAATCATGCTTGTGATCATGATGATGTCCTCGATGGTGCTCTGTTACAGGGATGGGGGAAAACAAAAATAAGTAAGGGTCACAAGAAACTATACAACTTTACTCGCCTCAAAGACATTAAGAGGTCAGACTCTTATCATCATAATCCCAGCACTGAAAGACTAAGTAGCTACATTTCTATAAGAAGCATAACAAAATAAATACAAAATACCTATTAAGCACCTCTAGACATAAACTACAAAACAATAAATCAATGATTATTCATTTCTTAAGTGAGTGAAAGGTTCACAAGTAATCCGCTGGTGGATATATTGTGTTCTACTAATGCTCAAACACCTAATTCAATGAAATTCAAACCTTTATAAAGAAAACAAAATTTGATGCAAATCCAGATATGGTTCACTAATGTTCAGAATCAATTCCAAAATAAGACATCATAAGGAAACAAGACAAAGCAAGGCAAGATTTTGTGATCATTATTGTCATTCAAGTAATCAAGTGGTGGTTAACAATCAACTTCAGGCCTCCCACATGTTATAATTAAACAAATTACCAAAACAATTTCTATTTGAATGAACCCCAAATCCTGATGTTCACAAGTTCTCAACAGCTTCTGGGGGCCTGCCACAAGAAAATTTCAATCTCCTAAAATCATAATTTCACATTTCTTAGAAAATTTATTGGAAAAAAAAGTCTACCAATATATGCTGTCCTATATGTTGACCATAACGAAAAAAATACCGAAGAATGTTACTATTGTTGTAAGGTGTGACAAGACCACGTCTTCCTATCTTAAGCAAGACAATTTGATGCTGTTCACTAGACCATAAGTCTAGAAAACTTAATAAGGATCAGAATCGCAGTGAGTTTAGAAACCCAGATTAAGGATAAGTCCAATAATAGATAATCAGCTATTCAGATATGGTCCAAACCTTGATCGAAGGCTCAATTAAAAGAGGGGAACAGAATAAAAAAGTTTCAAATAAATCCGGTGGTTAGATCTGAAGTTATGACATAGCCCCAAAATAGCAGGTAGCCTAAACTCAGAAAATTGACACCAACAGCAGAGTTTATCAAACCAAATTAGAGTAAAAAGAGTAAACAGGCACCAAAGACAGATTTAGTAACCCCTCACTATTAACTTAGTAACTACAAGGATAGAAACTTAGAATAGGAAATCTACTAAAAGAATGCAGCAGCCATCTTCTAGAAACCCTCTCCACGCAAGGATCAAATGGAACCCACACAATCTGCCAAGAATCTCCATCAAACTATGCTGATAATATCTCTAAGAGGGGCCCTGAAATCTTCTAACAAAATCCAGCATCTTGTCTGCTTAGCAAAATCTTCAGAATTCTTTTGACACAAGTGGTCAAAGTATCTTTCAACTAGCCAGTTCTGGTCTGATCCAGAAACTGGCCCTAAAATAGAACCGCAGGGCTAGGCTAGGCCTGGTTATTGGTTCTGACCCTTCTTGTCGGAACTCTGCATCACAATTAGGTATGGCCTAAACCCATATATCCATAAACCACCCATACATGGAAACACATTCTTTAGTCAACCTGTAAAGATATTTCAGACCAATGGACCCAGGGAGAACATAAACAATGAAAGTAGGGACCATGAACATTTCAAGGAACAAATGATTTTTTTTTTTTTTTAACATAAATTATTCTAAAACTCTATTGAGGATGGTGAACAATAACGTGCAAACTCGTATCTTTCATTTAGATAAACTACATTTATATTAAGCACTACAAGTACTAAAAAACACTTTATTATGATTTTCATATAAGCATGTAGAATGCATTCCCATTAATGGATTCATGGACATACTCAAAACTAGTAAGAAGTCAAGAACTAGCACTATCAGATTAAGCCGACAGCAACTCTCTGATAAAATAGAACCAGACTGGCACCTAAAAAAACAGAAAATTTACATAAGAAATAAAATATTACCATGGCCAGCCTCGTGATGATGACTTGCACCATGAGATTCATCCAGCTGGACTTCAGACTCAATCCTACAAATTCATAAGCATCTACACATTTAGAGAAGCAAGGGTAACTCGACTCTGCCAAAAATTCTATATATAAACACTGTGCTCGCTAGATGAAAGAACAATGTTTCGCAAGAAATATCCTTGGCTTGAGATTGGTGATTACTGACCTATCAAGATCATATCCTCCCACACCAAGAACAAAATCAATATCAACAGCTCCAAATGTAGCTTCCTTTGTTTGTGCCATTCCATTGATATGCTGAAACAGTTGGATCAAGAAACATCAGAAGGAGCTAATAGCAGTAGTAAGGTCAGAAAAGCTGTGATGCCTTCTTGTAAATGTTAAGCCCCTACCTTGATTCTCTTTCTCAGTGCCTCCAACTCAGCTTCACTAACTAAATCAGTCTGCCAGAACAATTGATGTGATTATTCAAAAATTATATTCCACAGACTGCTCAAGATTTGGCACAAAAAGGAACTCACTAACAACATACAGATGATTCAAAGTAGCAGCAGAAAGCATATTCCTTAATGCCACACATGCTAACCTTGTTCAAAATGATACGATCAGCATAAGCAACTTGTTCTACTGCCTCATTAACAACAAATCTTGGTTTTACTTCATTCAAATGCCGCATGGCATGCTTACAGTCAACCAAAGTAACGACCCCATCAAGTTTGACATATCGTGAAACCAATTCATCAGTACAGAATGTTTCAATAACTGGAGCTGGCTTTGCGAGACCTGCAAAAGGAACATCAAGTAGTGACTTAAACAGGCATGCTCTCAGGTTCCAGCACAAGATGCAACTTTCAGGTCAATAAATTCTACGAGGAAAAGACATGGAGATAGAATAGAGATAAATCCAATTACCTTCAGGACACAGCACTAAAATTCTATACTTCAAAATATTTGGGGGGCTGGGGGAATAGAAAAGAGGGCAAAAAAGCAACAGTTAGAAACAGAAATGACATTGTAATGTTGATGATGACAACCTACAACAATTTCATGGATAAGGGAAGAGCCAAATCACCTAATGGTTCACCCCTACCTTAGTTTTGGTTGCCAAAATTTTTACACATCAATGAAGTGGCAGGTTATCAGTCAAAGCCAATATCACAAACACAGCTTTTCACTTAATACTACTCTTGCTCATAAAACAGAGGACAACTTTAAGTGGAAAACTTGGTTCTGGCTAAGTGTCTATATCATGCTTCTGACCACAATAAATCTCGTTTTAAGAAGTTTGGAGGGCAGGGGGAATAGAAAAGAGGGCCAAAGCCAACAGTTAGAAACAGAAATGACATGTAATGTTGATGATGACAACTTACAACAATTTCATGGATAAGGGAACAGCCAAACCACCTAATGGTTCACCCCTAGCTTAGTTTTGGTTGCCAAATTTTTACACATTAATGGAGTGGCAGGTTATCAGTCAAAACCAATATAACGGACACAGCTTTTCAGTTAATATTACTCTTGCTCATAAAACAGAGGACAACTTTAGTGGAAAACTTGGTTCTGTCTAAGTGTCTATACCATGCTTCTGACCACAATAAATCTTGTTTTAAGGTAAATAAAATTTTAATGACCAATTATACAATGACTACAAAATTCTAGCTTCACATAAAGAGCTATACCTGTTGTTTCGATAACAATATGGTCAAACTTGTCCCGCTTTTCCTTAGCCAACTTCAAAAGCATTTTAACTAAATCCCCTCTCACAGTACAGCAAAGACAACCATTGTTAACCATGAGAATGTCCTCAGATACAGAGGAATGGCTTGCAACTAATGAACCATCGATATCGACCTCCCCAAACTGCAATGAAGCACCAATAATTAAATAGACTTCCACAGGAAGAAAAAGGTACCTTTTTTCCAACAATCACCAATAACTCAACAATTTCAAAGATGAAATCTGCGGAAGTTAAATCATAATGGTAAAAAAAAAATTCAAGTTTAACAATATATCTGTTCATTTCTTTTCCTTTGTTGTTCTCTTAATTTTCTTCTCATTTATTGCCAAAAATATTTCAACAAAAAAAAAAAGAGAAAAGAAAAAAAAAAAGATAACTTCATATTTATATGTGCAAGTACACCATTCAAATAATGCAGGAAATATTATCCCTCTAAGAAAGGTTTCTGATAAAGGTTAGTTTAGAGGATCTGAATGAATTCAGCTCGTGTCTAACTGCTTCAGTTTGCAATTATGAGGCCATATGAAGGAAAGCCCATGTTCAAAAGAAAAGGAAGGGGTAAGACTCCAAAATTTTCAGTTTTGTACAGGAAATACATCAACAAGCCCAGATGAAACTGAAAGGATGCTCGGACCGCTACATCTAGAAGTGTTTAATATTTTCAAAAGTTTCAGTTAGCAGCTGCACAATTTAAGCATCGGTTATAGTCAAGCCCAATACTGCCAACACTGCTGCTGCTAGTGGTGGCTCAGAAGGGAGGGACTAAGTGACTAACCATAGGAAATAACTTCAGTTTATGTGTTTAGACTTTAGACCATTTAGTGGAGAGAATGAAATTATGGTCAACCCTTTAGTGGAGATACCTCCAAGTGTTATCATACAATTCCTAAGGTTGTTTTTCTGGACATTTCCCAAATAAGCAGGGAAAGATGGTACATCCCTGTAGATGGGGACAACGGCAGCTTTTGAGAAACTGTTCACTCTGGATAAATATCAACCAATGACAAGGACAGGAGGTCATTTTGTTTGGACAATTCACCACTCATAGAGACACTGATATGGCGACAGCTTCTTCAAAAGATCACAAGAACACTAGAGGAAAATGCAGCACCTGAAGAAGACACTGCTACCAACAGTCACTCAAGAGTTATTACATTGGAAAAAAATGAAGGGGTGGTAGAGATAAACCTAGCAACATTACTGGCTCGAGGTGAAAGAGGCCATAAATGTTAACCAAAGGCTCTAAGTTCTTGGCATTTGGATGTAAGCTATTCTGTATGTGTCACATTTGCAAATCTCAAGCCACTCTAAGTGTTTTTTTTGTTTTTTTTTATTTTTTAGATACATGTGATCTGCGTCCTCTTGTGGGTCTCTTTATCTTTTACAGGGTTTGTGTTAATTTGCAGGCCTCTGAATGTTTTATCTATTGGCTATACCATGTAGACCCATGGGCTGATGGCCTACATTCAATTTCTCTTCCTTCTCCATCTTTTTCTCCCTCACAAACAAGGATTTAAAACTCAGTATTAGAGGTCGAATCATTTGCCAGCAATACTGATCTGGATCACGAACAATCTGGATGATCCAGACCACTAGACTGGACTATTCCAGACAGATTAAATTTATTAAAAAATAATATAAATCAGGGATCCATTCCTGTCCCAGATCGGATTGTTCCGGAACAATCTGGATCAGTCAATCTGGGCGATCCAATATCGATCTCACAAAGTTCTAGCTGCAGCTTATTTACCACCCAGTAACCTATAACAGATCCTTGTTTCTGATCAAATTGTTTATAAATTAGAAAAAGAAAAAAGAAAAAAAAGACAAGGCATAAAATTGTTTTTTCATGGATCTTCATCAGCACAGAAAACAAGGACAGAGGAGAGCTTATTTTCACCTATAATAACCTCGGGCTTCCTATGAATGTTGTTTTGCGAGAGAGGATATCACCTTTCGGAAAATGAGGTTGCAGCCATTGGCTTTTGTCAACAATTCTCCTTTGATGAATTTGCAAGGTGAGAGATGCAAGAGTAGGCCATCAATTGTCCAAGGCTATGATCTATCATACTATTGAAATGGTGTGCATTCACACGAGGCCAACAGTTCCATTGGGAGACCCTTGCATGGGTTTATCAGTCAATAATTATGGTACAGCAACTTTATTTCTAAAAAATGAAGCTCCAAAATTTCATCCAGCAAACCTAATAGTTGCTACAGTAAGTTCATATTGAAGAACCTAAGAATAATTCCAAGGAGATCGACAATAGAATGTCAATTATAATATAGCTCTGCAATGTGCAAGAAAGACCAAACATAACTATTAGGGATTGAGTATTAGGTGCAGGCTTCATCATCTAAAAACAAACCAAGCACAGCTATAACGGAGACTAAGTCACATAGAGAATGAAACAGTAGGATTCGCAAGTTTAAAAAACCCATATATTTTTTCAGCAGTAACGTTAATAAGATGATGACCATGAAAAAGATGATGACAATGATAGAGCTATTATTTTATCTATTTCCCCTTTCAACCAATGGATCAAATTTCCCTTGGAGCAGACCCAGTAAGCAATTTATGTGACCCAAAGGAGCTGTAACAGGACATCATGGCAAAGAAGTATTAAGTCATTCTCATTCAGAAATAAAAGTTCATCAACATTCTTCAAGAGGTAGGCAGAGAACCAGACTGAAATTCCTAAAATGTAAATATCTGTATGGTATATAAATATTTGGCAAAAAAATTACAAAAGGAAAATGAGAAACAACTAACATTCAAGGTCGGAAAAAAAAATAGCACCTTCTATGCATTATAGAGAAGCACATATTGACACCAAAAAGAACGTATGTTTTAATAATTCATATTATGGGGCAGAAATTAAACACCAGAAACAAGCATCTAGCTATGCGTACCTCATTCTCAATAACAGCAATCCGTCTGCCATGCTGGGAAGTCAGAATGTGGTTCAGCAGAGTTGTCTGCAGTAGATTGTCCAAGTTAATTGAACTGAAACAAATGTTAAAAAGAGATAATTAAAATAGTGCAATCACTATGCAATCAAACAATTAATTACAAACAACTTCGGTTATGGTACATTAAACCTCAGCCATTGAACGTTTCAGAGGGCAACATCAACCAAAGGCAATAAGGTCAAATAACAGAATTTACAGGATTCATTTCATCCAGTAACTTTCTGAAGCCCTTTCTGTTTAGAATAAAAGTGAAATAAACTAAGTAAAATTATAATAAATTAAATAGAAAGTTTTAAAATCATTACAAATAATAATTGTGTAACTAACTCCACAAAATATGTTAAACTTAAATTTACTTCATTTTCATTCAAAACATCACTGAAATTTATTGAGATGGCCAAATTTAATTCCATTTTTTAGTATGCTTTCGAGTTTGTTACACAATTGTTCTTGGTGATTACAAAAAATTTTAATTTGTTATTATTTAAATCTTACTTCAGTTGGCATCTAACCAAAAAGGGTCTTACCTAAAAAAACAAATTAAAATCACCCAAGCCTAAATAACTTGCAAATTGCAATCGAATCATAGATTACAGACGAAGATATTGTTTCGAAATATGACCTTTCCAGAGCCCAGGAAGCCAGTGATCACAGTGGTAGGAACCCGAGTATCGACATCCGACTCAGTCGAAATGGCTGCTGCTGTATTAAACCTAGGACCCGAGGTTGTTACCATTCCCCTTGAATAAAATGGAGGAATCATATCCACATAACGAGGATGGAATCTCTGTGCAACAAATGAATGAATGCTCCTGAGGCATTGAGAAATAGAGGAACAAGATATTGACGATGAAGAATTAAATAGAGAGGGCCTCAGTATCTGATTTAGGGTTTTATCTGATGCTGCTTTCGAAAACAATAACTTCGTAGCCATTTTCACTGTCGCTCGAGAAGGTTGTGGTTGATAAAGTTGCAGGGGCGCAGAGCAGACAATCGGAAGTTTACGTCCTAAACCCTAGGAAAGGGTTTTAACGGTCGTTTTGTCACAACTGCAATTAGTACCCATAAAATCTAGAAAGTTCACGTGAAAACTTTTTCTTGGAGGACGGAACCACACGCCGGAGGCGTATACTGGTATCTCCTACACCGAACCAACGGGCAACGACAAAAGAGAATGTGAGAACGATTAATGGTGCAATTTTTTCTGTTGGCAAAAATAGCCGTGAGATACGAATTTGGCTCGTCTCAAGTTCGAGATGAACTTGAGACTTGCCAGTGTCGATCATCCGACCTGGCATTCCTTCTGATCTCATGGTATGAGAGTGATTGTAAAGAAAAGTAAAAAAAAAAAAAAAAAAAAAAAAAGCGCAATCATACGATAGAGGGAAGAGTTGGTATTTCTCAAGTTCAAAATGAACTTGAGACGATCCTCTTCCGTGAGATACAGCTTCCTTTGAAATAAATAAATGGGCCGAACTTTCTTGTACGGTCGTGTGGATCCCGCATCAGCTCTCCGTCCAATGAGAGGACATGAATAAGTATATAAAGGAATGGATAAGGGAGTTATTTCACCGTTCATGTGAGAAGACATTAGAAATAGAGCCCGAGCTGAAAACATTTTTCCCATAAAATATACCTACCATAAAACAATTGTCCCTTTTTGTTTTTCCTGCACCATCATGTAATATATTTTTATGAGTTAAATTAATTATAAGGTTATTTGGTTCAGTGGGAATCTAGTTACAGATTGATCGGTTTAAGTATGATTAGAGATGGACCAACATAGTCCACTGTGGGACTGGTCCAGGATTGGGGATAGTATTATAAATATTAATGGTTAGAGTCCCCACAGCCACGGTGTTATTTTCTTCTCTTGTTCTCATATACAGAGTAAAGGTCAAGGGATCCTGACAGGCTGTGGAAGACTTTGATCCAAGCATTCCAAGCATTCAAAGCAAAAAAAACGATCGAAAATCACAGCAAGAGATATATGTCTAATCATCTCTTTTCAATACCTATTGTATTCTAGTAATCTGTGTGGTGTGTTCGTAAGGGTTCATGGAAAATCCCATGGAAAAAACCCAAGAGAGATCTGAAAAATCCTACATATCAAACCTATTCTGTTTTAGACTCGTAGATTATAAAATGTGAGAAAAGGAACACCCAGTCATTCCCGTCTTTGTGTGGAAGGGTGAAGGGACCCGTGTCACCGATGTGAAGGACAAATGGACTACAGGTCATCCTAAATTTAGAACAACTTCATTGTCAGCAAACAAATTAAAAGTTCACGAGTTCAAATCTCCTACGGGCCAACCTTTCCACCCAAAAAAAAAAAAAAAACTTCATACTTGATCATCAACAATTACATCTTTAGTAGAGTGCTAGAGTACACAATTGACGAAGTCATTGATGGAGCTCCTGCAAAGGCAGCAACTCCGGTGAATAGTGAAGGTTTATCCTCGGGAGCCATCTTCGTCAGGAGAAATTGGACAAATATTTACATGCATATTTTGTTTCTATACAAAACAATAAAGAAAGAACAACTTCGAAATGAAACCCACATGTGGGCATACTTCTTCCGGCTTGTATTTGATAATGTGAATTAGATGAAAATGGAAACAACCGTAAGGAATTGCAGAGTCTTCAGCTGTAGTCTCTGCCATGATCTCAACAACTTGGAAGCAAGGGATGCAAGGACAAATAGGTAAGTTCACTTCACCTTAAGGGTAATTTAGGCATTTAGAATGTTGATTATACATGACCACAACAACTTATAACGTTTAGTGGGCTTGATTGTAACCAATTTCCAGTATTAAGGGAATTCCTTGTCATTTCTCGCAAGTCAAGATAGTTCATTGTATTTAACGATTTATTTGTACATGAGAGATCCACATTACTTTCCCAAAATATTTTGACAATGTTGGATTTGGTAAGCAGGACAAATGTGTAATATCTTTTGGCAGACCGTTAAGCCCCAAAGGCCAGAACAAAGTATATCTGTGGAACTGTAGGTGACTTGACTACTTTGGATGATTTTCAATAAATTTCTTATATGTTTACTTGGGATGATTTTCAATAAATTTCCTCTATTTTTTTATTTAAGATGAATGCCTACTGTGTCTCTTCCACATTTCCAATGCTTTAGCTTCCTCCAAAAACACAATCCATAATTCACAGAGACCCCACATATGATAAGAAAGCATCTTTAAACTCAATGATTGCTTCAAAGTCCAGTGATAATTTGGAGTTCTATTTCTTAGTTTCTGTTCAAGGGATAAATTTCCCAATTTATTTGCCTCTCCGTTGTATAAACTTCCTCGCATTAGGTCTTTTGGATCACATCACAGGCCTTGTTGGAGTAAAGGAAAAACGCCATGTTTTGCAGACAACCGTCAATGAAGAGAAACAAATGGGGATGGATCCAATTCATCTTAAGTCCATGAAACGGTGATATGATGCCCATAGCAGGCGGTGAGAACTCGGACTGAATTTTTAGGTAGACAGGTTGCAGTCATTGGAAGCAATGATTTAGTTATTGGTTTCAACCAACTCCAATAACGATTTTATCCCCCATTTTATTATTTTTTTAATTGTATCGGAACTGATCGTATCAGATTGGCTTTGGCATCAGCCAATTTCGTTTCCGATACTAATTACATGAAACCTTGATTGGGAGTCTTACAACGACTAATTGCCAGAGGGTTTGCCATGGAAATAAAATACCCAACATTTCGAATAAATAAGAAATAAACACACTGTTCTTTCTTTGGAAACCTCACTGTTAATGTCTCCAATGCCAAAGAAGAATATGCAACGGTTAGCTACACTGAATTCCGGTACTTTAGAACTGCATTAACATCCAAATCATATGTTTTGCAAATATCAGAAATAACACACTTACTGAGACCATCCTCAGAATCTTTGCCACGAATAAGCTTGTCAAGTTCCTTAGAGGGCCGCAACACCTATTCACAAAAGAACACAGAATCTCAGAACCATTTTCAGTTTTGAATCCTTAGGGGTGGTGGTGGGATCACACTGATCAAAACTATTTCTGCTACATCCCTCCCGTCTTAGCTATTAATAGAATGGAACGGTTTTTGCAGGAAATCCTGCATACAAAGGCAGGCAAATGCCAGCCACTAGGTTGATTTGTTATCCCAAAAATTTCACATTGAAATTTGAGGTGATAAACAGTAAACTCTAATGAACAAATTCCATTCCAAAATGGTCATGTCATTACAATAAAAAAAATCTCCCATCTTCTGCCAAGAAGTAATTGATGTATGAAGATTAGCGGGGATGATTAATGAATTTATGAATTATTATACAGTAAAATCTAAATTTGACTCTTTTCACAGGGTCAATCTGTCAGGAATTCCTCTCTCAGCATCAGTAGCATCAATCAGCACATTTGCAACTAGGATATTGTTCTTTTTATATACAATATCATTGCCAGGGGAATCAGCCATTTCAGATTGAAATCTGTAGAGGCCGATCCCAATTTCCACCTATTCTCCTCAAGGAACTGAATCTTCCAAGGTATGCATTTTTTACCATTATCTATTTATCTCCTTCATTTGGACCCCTAATGGCTATAAGATTCATTTTGACTGATCTATAAGATTCTTGAGCAAAAAAAATCTATGAAATAAGGAAATATGCATCCCCCCCAACCCCCCATCCCAACACACACACACACACTTGATCTAGTACAGTGTCTGTTCATGATCCAAGTACAAAGTTTAAATCCTTGAGCATTGTACAGCAATCTACATATAACCAATTGATCTTAAAAGGACAGTGTTTCTTATCTGGTCTTACTCTGCATGGGCAATTCAAAGTTAATATTGTCCAATGGTTGCTTATGGAAGAGGTGTGGAAACATTTTCTGTGGAACATTGGAATGGGCTAGGTTATGACAAGGAGCTTACTAAAAATAGCGTGGAGATGGACAGAGGCTTGCATTGGAAAAGAGCAAGAACCACAGGAGGTAACAGCAGTGGCCACAAACTAATGTAAATTGGTGGTAAAGATAAAAAGGATTTGAAAACCACATGCAGCTAAGGTAACTAGCAAAGATAGGAAATAGATCATTTTTTGAGCATCAACTTCATAAGATATCTGAAGGATGGGCATTCGAACATCTTCTCAAACTGGCATGGTGTTTAGCAATAGCCATTAGGGGTCTTCTGTTTTGGTGACTGTATAGCCACAGTAATATGCCATGTATACTAAATAGCTCACTCTTCTGTGATTTTGCCAAACACTCCCAATAAATCCTTTTCCTCATCCAACCACCAATGAAGTATAAACAAGAAACAAAAAACATTTTCAGAAATTCCCGGAAGAAAAAAGAAAACACGGGGGAGGGGGGAGGGGGGAGGGGGGGGGGGGGGTGGGGGGGCGGGGAATGCATGGGTTTAATTCCTTGCACAAGTCTCCCATCTTCAGATGAGTTTAATTTTCTTAGATAATTACAAGTGATAACTCCTTACCCATGATTGACCGAACAAACTGGGGGTTCTTGAGGAGGGGGGGGGGTGCATGGGTTTAATTCGTTGCACAAGTGTCCCATCTTGAGATGAGTTTAATTTTCTTAGATAATTACAAGTGAAAACTCCTTACCCATGATTGACCGAACAAACTGGGGGTTCTGCTGTCAGAATCTTTGTTGGATGTTTCCTTTCCATTGTCATTTCTTAGGACTGAATTTTGTGTTTCCGAGCAATCTGAGATTAATAGAAGAAGCTTTTCACTTCCCTGAGAAATCATTGCCAGAAATATATTAATGACCTCATTCAGTTCCATAAACAGTATAAAGAGGAACCCACCAACCATCCACCATCCAAAACAACACAAAAGAATTAAAGATAGAAGATAAGGAGAAAGGTATCTTTTACTACAGTTTACCAATTTCGATGGCATTTGGTTCGGGTTCAAGTTCACAGTTTACAATTAAACTTTTAAGAGAGTTCAGTTCATTAGAGGTAGGCTTCTATTTCAGTTCTCCTATTTCTTGGGCCACTGAAACAGTTATCCTCGCTTTTTTTATATTTCGTTTTTAATGGAAATTTAAAATTTTCATTTAATAAGGAGCCTTTCTGTGCAGTAGATGTACAGTCTACCACGGGCTATCTTTATAAATAAATAAAATAAAATAAAACCATGTGTTACTAGGTTTTCTTTTGATCCAAATACATCGGACATAATATTCTGATAATCAAAATGGAAAATGCCCAAAAGGATCATTATAACTATTGGAAGCAGGATGACCAAGTGTCCTACAAATATGGCCTCAAAGGTGGTAGGGTTTAGGCTGGCAGAAAATTACAGATACAAGGTTTTAGGGTTTTGGGTTTTACCCATGAATTGGAGCTAAATTTTAATTGGAAATTGAGGCCGGAAGGATTCTCCCCAACCTACCCACCACCCCCAAAAAACCAAAAGGAAAAATAACAGCAATTCAACTTGGTGTCTGATTTAAATGGAATGAAATTTCTTCAACCTCATAAAGTGTTTTATATGAAATCCAGAACCGAGGTTTTAGGACTCGGAAGTCTCACAAAAGAAGCTCAGGTCCTTCTGAAATAAGCTCTGCTTGTTAACCTAGAATTATCATTTCATCTCCTTCATATTTTAACACAAGCTTTGATTGAAGGTCCTACTTTGTTTTGGATAACCATCATAGACTGATATCAGCCCAATCAAAATTGGCCATAACATTCCCAAATAACAACATATTGACATGAACTTGGTCTCACTGGAATGATACAAAATAACTTTTCTAGCAACACCAATATTTGCCAAAGTACACCTTCAATCCTTAAAAAATACACGTGAAAGATAGGTAGGATTACAACCGGCACATTTAGAAGCAGCAAATAATTCCTAAATAAACTTCAATGAGCTATTTAAAAAATTCCAATTAAAGACCAGTAAACTATCTGTACCACACAACTTGAATTACTGTAGAAACCAAATCAAACACCAACCTAATTATTCTCTTGCATTCAGAATCTAATTTGGAACCATAGACAAGCACAACGCCAGAAACTAAAGAGATCTATAGGACTTCCAGAAATAGATATATAAAACCAATACCCATTCAAATTAGGTCCAACATTAAGTGCACCAGGAAGCCCATATCGAGGCCTCACAAGCAGGCCTAAGTGGACAATATTCGGGCTCTTTGGAAGACCATGGAAAACCATCTTTCAAAAGCACACTGAAGATCTCTTGCGTAACCATAAAAATGTCTATGGGCATATCCGAAATAATAGTTATTAAACCAGATACGCACTGCACGTCCTTTAAAAGAGGGAATCAGCTGCCTAAGAAGGCATAGATAACCAGCTCTCAAATTAATTTATTAAGAAAAAAGAAACAAAAACAACTTGAGCAACCTGCAAAATACTGTAGTTTCTTTACTTGGATGACTCTTATAATAGGATCTTCAGTTTAGCACCGCAAAAGAATGGAAGGAATTGCCTCTCAAGCAAATTGGAAAAAAAAAAAAAAATTTGGGGGGGGGGGGTCGGGAACCCTTCTACAAAGGTCAATGGTCCACAAAAAGTGTAGATGATTCCAACTTCACTCATTTCCAAGGAACATCAAGTTTATTCAGGGTCACCCCAAAGGAAAAAGCAAGAATAAAATTTATACAAATGCTAATAAGAGTGCTAATGGGTAAATAACTTCATGTGATTAAAACAGTAGACACCCAGAGATAGAAACCAAAAACATAGACATTGGGTACATATGCATGCATTCAAATGCACGCACAGATCTTATTAATTGACAAAATTATTTTATTCAGGGAATTGTAATGCGTGATTAATTACATGCAGGAACAGAACATTTCCCAATTGAGAAAAAGCTGAAAAATCATACAAAAAAATTGTTCATGAGACTACACAATGTATGATAAGCAATGTGTGAAGACAATGGATTTTTTATCCTCCACAATCAAAGGCTCTCGCCTTGTGACCTTTATCCATCCACACCAATGGATGGCAAAAATTGGGAGTTGCCACCTAGATGAGGTCTAGGACCTATAAGTTGTCTCTCACTTAGAGAGACGCTATGACTCATTGCTCAATGGATTGGTTTCTAGTCTTACCAAAGAAGGGTAAGTGTCAAGTTACAAGTTAGGAAAGTGTTAGACACCCAATTGGTCCGGTCAGTGGACCAGTCTCCTTCTGTTCTATCATTTCCTACATTCTTAAAGTTTATGTATGTTCAAGTCGTTCAAACTAACCTAAGTAAGCAAGCGGGGGAACCCTAGACCAAGTTTCTAAATTCTACTAACTTAGGGAGCCGCTACATTGGTTTGAAATTACAAGTCAATAGAAAAAAAAAATGAATCAATGAATAAATGAATGAAACAATCATGTATAAACAAATAAAGAATTAAAATAATATACGAACATAGAAAACCAACAACAGATGGATGACCGAGCTCGAGATCTATCTCAAGTTGCCTATGTATCCCTATGCGGTGGGAATCAGACCAAACGTAGTTCAGGCAGAGTTGTGGTTGTGTGTGAGGTGTTCCTTTGACAAAGGAAGCACATGTCACCGTGCGCGAAGTCACTACGTACTTCTCGCTGCCTACGTATCTCTTCAGAGAATCAGGTCAAACGTAGTTCCCAGCATTAACAGACTATTAGACCCCACATGGTATCACTCAAGAGGTACTCGAACCTCAGAGGTAATAGGACCTCAGCTCCCCGCACTCAGCAAGGGTGAACTAGATTTTGAAAACAATGGTTGGTTGCCTCGCAAACTGCAAACCAAATCCCAAACTTGGGAGACGTGCCCTCAGGCCACAAATGAATCTGGATGATGACTACGTTGGAGATCAAACATGATCCCAAC
The DNA here is from genome assembly GCA_028583415.1 of Protea cynaroides. NCBI lineage: Eukaryota > Viridiplantae > Streptophyta > Magnoliopsida > Proteales > Proteaceae > Protea > Protea cynaroides. Next base: position 123,164,768 of record CM053276.1, read on the forward strand.
CCGTCGCTTGAAAACATGCAAATGTGACACGTCTTTTTTATTTTATTTTTTCTTTTCTTTTTTTTTTTTATGTTTTTCTTCTCTTTTTTTGTATTTTTTTCTTTTAAAAATAAAAACAATTTTGGGGACCAACCCTATTGTTGAACGGGCCCACAACCTAGGCAGGGCCACGCTAGTCAAAGTGGGATTTGGAAATCCCAGCAAGAATGGACTCATTGGAGTCACTCTAAAGTCCTACAATGTTGGGGAGAGGATTCCTAATCTATTACAGACATGAAGTAAGGGGGATACATCTCTTGAGGGTAGGGATCATGCATAGGAATCAATTTTCATGTAGGCTAAGCTAAGCATGCATGCATTAATTTGGTATACATAACATGTTAGGCATGAGGATGCATTATTGCATACAATCCAAGCATACAGCCAAATACAAATCGGTCATGATTCCAAGCATTGGGCTAAACAACACTTTGACCATTGGACTATTCTTAACAACTGACAAATGAAATCGATTTAAGCATACGAACAAGAATCAATCCATCATGTAATTATTCCTATCCCATCATGGGGTTGAACTAGCCAAGCAATTAAACCAAATCCACCATGTGGTTGAACCAAATCTGAACATATAGGTCAAGCATCTAGAATGGTCTTAACATAAACCATGGTCTAATAAAGGTATAAGACCAAACCAGATTTAAGCTTTGAACCGAATCAGGTTAGGATAAGCACTGAATTAAGTCACATAGGCCACAACAAGTACACAACAACCATGGGCAAAAATCAAACTCAGCACTAATCAAACGAGGATAATGGAAACCACTGCATCCGGTCCAAAGATAAATTGCACCTTTGAATAGAAAAAATATCTACCAGCATTGTGGTTCATAGGAATCACTGTAACTGTAGCCTACAGGCTACAACCTGCTTTAGACAATGACTTCTCAAGCAGGAGTATTCATACCTACCATTCGACAAAGTTCAGTTCCAGGCTTACATAAACAGACCTACGGAGATATGTATTTCTTTTGATCCCTTGGGAGAAGTAACGTTTGGCAATGGAAATTTTAGGGAGCCCCCACGCCACTACATCATTACACGCTCACCTAGCAGTTTCAATAGCATGGGGCTACCATGTAGAGATGCCAATGCCAAAGAAAATAACTCAAAATAAACTTAACTGATTGCTAAGAGAATAGGTTTCCACAACAAAAGCCTAGCTATTCCATGACCAATAAAACACCCATTGAAATCGAACTCAGGATCTCTGTAGAGTTGCTTCCACCTCTTCTTCTCTCTCAACGTCCTGCCCATCTAACAAAGCAAATCCTCCACTTAATGGAACCCCAAAACCGAGACTGATAGTCACAAGACGGCCCAACCTCTTAGACCACTATGCCCGTGAGCTAACCTGGCCAAACAGTGGACCTATTCGAGGATCTAAAACAGAGGTGAAACTGGGCTTCAACTAAGGTCAAACTAAGATGAAGTTGATTTAAAACTAGTTCGGATCTGAGATTTACAGTGGGATTAATCAAGAGAACCAACCTAACAATTTATAACAAGAAAGTGACAGAGGAGATGGAATTCAAAAGAGAAGAATACCTGAAGAACTTGAGCACTAACCATGAGCTTCTGCAGCTGCTGCTTCTATTTTCCCTGATCTCTCTTCTCCATTTGATTTCTCATTTTTTCCTCCTTCTGGTTATTCTTCTTCTTCACACGAATCCCAGCAGCCATCTATCTTTGCTCAAAAGAGACCCCTTATCGCAGGAAACCTCCCTTGAAGCTCAACCCTATCCTCTCCATTTCTCTCTGCTCTCTCCTGTAGTCTTCCCTCAATGGTTTCTCTTCATGTAAGATATTTTATGGGCTAAATTAATTATAAGATTAGTTGGTTCAGTGGGAGTCTAGTTACAGGTAGACCGGTTTAAGTATGATTAGAGATGGACAAATCTGGTCCACTGTGGGACTGGTCCAGGGTTGGGGGTGGTATTATAAATACCAATTGTTAGAATCCCCACAGCCACGGTGTTATTCTTCTCCCGTTCCCATACGCAGAGAGAAAGTCAAGGGATCCCGACAAGCTGTGGAAGATTCTAATCCAAGCATTCAAAGCAAAGAAAACGGTCGAAAATCAATCTACAGCAAGAGGTATGTGTTTTATCATCTCTTTTCAATACCTATTGTATTTTAGTAATCTGTGTGGTGTGTTCGTTAGGGTTCATGGGAAATCCCATGGGAAAAACCCAAAGAGGATCTAAAAAATCTTACAGATTCTTGAGCATTTCTCCCAGCTCCCCTTTCTGCTCTCTCTCGTTTCTATCTCAACTGAATGCCTTCTTCTCCCTGCCACAATCACTCTCTCCATCTCTTTTCTCTCACCCTCCAGCTTCAATTGAACCCGTCTCACTCTTTCATCTAATTACTTCTCACCTATTCCTTCCCAGCCGAAACCCCTTTCTCTCTGCAACTACTTCAGCAGCCGCTATAGTCCATCCCTCTTACCTCTCTTTACGAAAATCAGGCTCTCCTCCTCCTTACGTCTTTCTCTAGGGTTTGTCTTTATAACCCTCTTTAAAGTGACATAAATGCCCCCTACTTAAACCCAATTGCCTAAAGGCTAAATCTACTCTTTAACCAAGCCCACTAAGGAAATATAAGCCCCTTTAAGAAAACACAAATCCAAACCCACTAATGAGATCCCCCCTTTTTTTCTTTTGTATTTTTTTTTTGTTTTAATGATTTGTTCTTTTTTTTCGTTTTTCATAAAGACCTAGAATGACCAAAATGCCCTTGATAAGAAGGGGACAAAATGGGGTCTTACACAATGATAACCCAAAAGAATGACCACAATAAAAACTTGTATTTTTCTTCTCTATCTTTGACCAGGAGGAGATAATATTGAGCAGAGTGCAGGTTGTAAAAATATTGAAACTATACTGCAAACAAAACTGGCAAACTATCATTGTTGATATAGCTAGATAATTAGACCAATTTCATCCATTCTGCTGACACTGAAGTTAGTTACACAATAGATTATAAAAGCAAAAACAAACAGAAGCAAGGACGAACATACAAGAATAGATAAAATAAACGATCAATTCGAGTCTACAGTTTCACAAAGAACTTATTTTATCCAGCTTGAACTAACACAACAACAAATGTTATGTAAGTATTCCAATTCTACAGTCTGCATTTGCAAACCCCACAGATTTAACATCAAAATGTGGCACAATATGCAATGTTAATATACATCAACATAAAGCAGTAAAAAAAGCTACAACTATTTTCAACATCAAATCGTTCACACACCTGGAGAGCTCTCCAGTTAGAATATGTACGGAATAAGACCCAAAAGAATGGTATGTTAGGCAATGGCAGAACCTACATAAGATATGAAACAAGAAAAGCAAGTAAAAATGATATAACAGAGAGAAGAAAACAATCATTTAACACATAATCAAGATTATTAACTGCATATGAATACTCTGCAAATAGGAGAAGACTTCAAAGGACAGGTAAAAAATAATAATTCAGAAGAAGTTAACAACTAAATTCAGCAGTTAATCAAATGGTTTTGACACTAAACATTACACCAACTTACAGTGAAAGCAGTGGTGAATGGAAGCAATGCAATAGAACCATAGAAGTATCTCCTATGAATTATAGTTCCCCTGAAAACCAGATAGTGGAGTACCGCTTTTCAGTAAAATGCAGTTCACCTAAGTGACAACTTGCAGGAATCAGTGACTTACACTTCCAAAGTCATGACCAGATATCATCAAATAAGAGAGAGAGAGAGAGAGAGAGAGAGAGAGAGAGAGATCCAATAAATGATATATAAAAATAAAAATAGGATCAAGCTCCACATGTTTTGCAGTTTCCTACAAGGTTGTCACGGCGACAAGGTGACCCAAGGTGTTAGAGTGTTACTGGAAAGTTAGGCAATGCCTTGTCAACAATGGATTCCAAGTAATACATAAGAAATTTGCCAATGCAAGCTATCTATAACCAGAAGCCCAACATGTTTCAGAGGATGAATAGATAATTTTTTAAATAAAAAAAAAAATAGCGGTTACTAGCATACACTTAAATGAGCCAGAGCTTATAAGCCTCAATATGTTAAATCCCCAAGAGGAAAGTAAATATTTTACCTGATAGCAATATGTCGTAATCTTCGGCGTACCAGACGTGGATTTAAACTGCAAATGTTTCAAGAAAGTTGTCCTCAATAAGCAAGTATGGGGCTGTAGTCACCAAAAAGAAAACTTCAGAAGAAACAGAACAGTGCCCAAGCATTTTACTTGTTTCCCTAAGACAAGTAGACGATCTATGAGCATTTTTTTTTTTAATTTCAGATATTCATTTACCAGATAAAAACTATTGGAAGTCAATAAAAGTTATCCTGTTTCAAAAGTACAGAAATTCTGAACGCTTCATACAAAACTTAATTAAAATCTTTAAAAAAAAAAAATTAACATACTCAATCAAACCTCACAAATACAAATCGTCTGATGTTTGAATTGCCCATTTACATGCAACTAGATACCAAGATTTCAAACATTACACTTGAAATAGCTTCAATAACATATCAAAGGTAGAGAGAAAAACGGTGACTGAATCGCAGGGAAATGCTGATAATTTTTAAGCGCTGAGTGCTCAAATCGGGCCTAAACTTACAGTTTCTCAACTACTGGATTTCATGAAGGATATCCGTGAGGGGTTTAGCTGAGGCTTCTGAGTGTAGAAACCAAAGTAATATACTCTACATTAGACAAATGTAACCGAAGCAAACCTTTTCGGATAGGTAACTTCGATATTCGTAACATCCTTAGAAATAGATTTCAACAAAATCTCAGAAGGTTTAACACCAGCCAAAAGACGCAGTCCCAAACTACACAGAAACACAAATAAGATCAATCAATGTTGAATCTGCACCATGTCAATTTCGAAAGAAAGATACCCTAAAAAAGCTTACCCATGTATCTTATTTTTAAAACTTCCCACAGGAGCCTTCTCGAAACTAATCCAAGCTCGATTCATCTAAAAATATAAACCCAATTCACATCAAACGTTCAAACTAAAAAAAAACCACCTTTTTTTTTCCGGGGAAGAGGTTCTTAACCAACAAAATCTGAGTGAAAGTGGAGTCTAAACCTTATCAGATATAAAGTCAACAACGAGTTCGGCATTCTCATTCATTGGTTTCCCATTAGAGGAGATTTTCTTCCAAAGATCTCTCAAAGTGGGAGAAGCTTGAATAAAATGAGATTCAGACGGAATAGCATAAGCTGAAGGGTCAACTGATCTGCTAAAACACCAGTTCCTTCCTTTGATTGGAAAAACTAACAATCGAGCTTTCATGATTATAAAACGACCTCTATTGTCAACGCCCTTATTAGTAGTAGAAGATGAAGTGACTCCAGAGGAAGAAGACACAAGAAAGCCTAAAAATCATTCCAATATGAACATTGCGCAATGAGAAACCCTAGGTAACAATAGAAATTAGTAATCGACCAATTTCAAGAGAGAGAGGAGGAGGGAAGGGAGAGAGATCCGTACGGTTCAAGGGAAAGTATCGGGTATCCAAATCGTCTCTTCTCAGAGGTTGTGGGCGGCACCCCATTAGATGGTCGACACCTATAACTCGAATGAAGGACTCGGATGAAAGACTTGGATTCATCCAAACCCCGAACCCCAAGTGTTGGTCAGAGGTTCCGGAGGAGGGATGGTAATCCGATTAGATGGCAGATGCACATCGTCTCCTCCCAGTGATTTTGGGAGGACGCGGCAACCCATCTCGGATGGTTGCCATGTGGCTCTCGGTTGAATCTGAGACCCACGTCTGAGCCGACAACCCCTGTCGGCTCGGCTTGTCGGCTGGGTGTCGGCTCGGACGTGAGTCTCGGATTTACTGAGAGCCATGTGGCGGGCATCCAAGGTAGGTTGCCACTGTCCTCCCAGAACCATTGGGAGAACAGGATGCGGATCCTTAGATGGCCGATATTTGAGGCTCGGATGAATTCACGCCGACAAATCAAATAGACAAAGGTGTGTCAATTCGAATTCACTCAAGTTTTAATGTCAGTCATCCAACGAGATTGCCGCCCCACCTCCATCAGTCAATCGTATCGGAATTACCAAACAGATAAAAGAGATATAAACTAATAACAAGTCATTAGACTCATAACTGAAAATTATGTGAGAGAGAAAGCGGATGAGGAGTTAGTGGGTGTCAATCGCTCAGTTTTGGTGATTAATTCATATTGATTTTATACATGGACTTGTTTAGTAATAACAAGTCATTAGACTCATAACCGAAAATTATGTGAGAGAGATAAAGGGAATGAGGAGTTAGTGGGTGTCAATCGCTCAGTTTTGGTAATTAATTCATATTAATTTAATAAATAGATTTGTTTATTTAGTCGAGTTTATGGTTAGTAAAGTAATGTTCAATATACTAATTATATGTGTTTCCAATTTTTAAAAATAGTGTTTAATATAAGAATTATATATATTCTGAAATTTTTAACATCTTTTTTTGTGGATTATTGCTTGAATTCTATAAAAAAAACATATTAAACACATTTTAACCACGTATTTACGTATTAAACATGAAAAAAATCCCTCTTTTTTTTTTCTTAATATTTTGGTTTTTTCCCAAATTCCTAAAACCTCATTATTGAAAAAACCCTTTCAGTTTTTATATATGTTTTATGTTAATGAGATTATGGTTTTATGTGAATTTCATGGATTGCAAGTTTTGTGTGTGAGTATATATATATATATATATATATATATATATATATATATATATATATATATATATATATATATATATATATATATATATATATATATATATATATTTGTTGAATGTTGTAGATGTTTATTGCTTAATGAATATATGTCCGTATTTTTTAAAAAAATATTTTCGTATTAAACATATACATATTAATACCATATGTGTTTTTTTTAACAGGATTTTCAATCCCCGTGTTGAAGGTTGATTGCATTTAATACATGTATGTATCTGTACCGAATATTTGGCATTCCTGAACTTGTTATGGTTGAGTTTCATGGTTTAGGCATGGATGTGTGTTATATTTGATTGGTTCATTACCATTCCATAATCGGATTCATGTTAATTGGGCTATGGACCGGTTCTAAAAATGCTCATGTCACATGAATTGAGGTTTTTTTTTTCATAGGTTCTGGATGTCTTTGTAACACACATATGGAGTCTAATTTGTATGTTCTTTGTGGATTTAAATCCTCTCATGCCTCTCATGTCAGCATGAGAAAATCCAATGGCTGTCATCCATTGTGTGCGTATATCAATACATCGGTATGTATACACAGTAACCTACAACCATTAGATTTTCTTATACCAACATGAAGGACATGAGAGGATTTCTATCTGTTATTTATATCATAGGAAATAACATAATGATTGATAGTAATCCTAACAATTAACTACTCGGTTGGTCTTAACAAATGACAATCTTACATGTGATGGGAATAATGACAAATATAAGGAGGGATGTGATAGTAACTCCTAGTAGACGATCTTGTTGTTTCAGTTGGGCACTCAACGGTTTACCTTGAAGAACTATGACCGTTGTTATAGGGGAAAAACATCATCCAATTAAAATTTTATACGTGGCAACCAATATCCTCAAAGCCTACCAGATATGATAGAGTGGCGCTCGGCTTATCTTGTTCGGAGTTATAGTCCTCTTAGGACACGACGCTTGGTCGGAGTTATAAACCTACTCGGTTACGTTTCTTGGTCGGAGGTCAGAGTCCTAAGGCGACTAGGTTACGTCAGAGGAGTCATTTTCCTAGTACGATACGGTGTTGATCATCACGGTCATACGGTCACCCCGGTCGTCATTCACCGACTTGCTTTCTTAACTATAATCTCTCACACCTACTCGGAGTCTATGACCTGGACGTCCCTCAGAGCGACACATGGTAGTCCTATTGGCTATCTACTTCCCTGAGTCCCGATATTTCCATGCTTCTTTCCAGTTCCTATAAGTAAAGGATGATCTCTCAAGGTAAAGATAGCACATAATCTCACTTTCACTCTCAATTATCTCATACGCTCAAACTCTCTCATCGTTCCTTTCTTTCTCTAAACTGGAGATAGCTTCCTGTTGTTTCTTAACTGTTTACATTAAAAATCTGACTTAAGTATCAAAGTGTATATATTTGGGGTTTAATCGTCCAACTCCCTTGTTTAACTTCTGTGACTACAGATTGCTCGGATTACAAACCAACGGATGATTTCCAATCGAAACAACCACTAAATTACTAATTGGGTTGGAACTTAATAATCGATTGGGCCTATTTTTAACTAATTGGTTTTGATCAGATTTATAGAGGTAGTCTAAGATCGACACCAGATAAAATTAAGAAAGATTTGTGGTCTGGTAAAATCTAAATCGTCTCTTATCGATGGAGAGACGCCAACCTCCAAAAACAGGTCAAATCATGTCCTCGTTGGACCAAGAAGGCAAGAATTGGCACGTGAAATCAGGATGCAAAGAAAAACCCCCAAAAAAATTAATATAAGAATCCCATTGGAGAGTGGCAGAAGCCGTTAGATTGGAATCACATTAAAATCAAAGATCATCTAACGACTGACTCATTAACGAGTCCCCTTTGAAAAGCAAACTGTTCATTTACCCACATATGATGTCAGTAAGAGACTCCTGAGCTCAGGCTGCTTTTCCTTTTTCCTCTTCTTCTTCTCCTCCTCTCTGATTCTGCGGTATGTCCGTCTCAACCATGAATTCCAATCTAAAAGGTCAGATCTCTCTCCTCCTCTCTTTCTCTCTGGTTTTTTCATGGATGAATTACTTAAAAACAGTATGTTTGAATGGAATTTTTAATCTAGGAGAAGAATCTCAGAAGACGAAATATCTTCATATAATTCAGATTGATTTTTTTTTTTAAATTTTATTTGTTTGATTGCTTTTGGAATTCGATCTATTAAAAATCATATCTCTTTTCTTTGCACGAGATGAACTTCAGGATTGGCAGTTGTGATCATGGGTGTCTGTGGTTCAGGGAAATCGTAAGTTCTCGCTCCCCCATCCTTCATTTACAGATTTCCTCCCTTGCTCTTTTAGGAGTTCCGAAGGTTGATAGGGCAGATCCACACCGTTCATTTGCTGTTAGGAATGAAAATTTTAAATCCAATGATCTTCTAAGACTTCTAAATAAAAAGTTTAAATGGGGATGGGGGCGTACGGCACGTGGCAGAAGGCTATTGGGCTACATGAGTGTGTTGGGGATTGAAAAGCACGTGGACGAAAAATTGTCCACCTGTACATTGCCACATGGCAAATGATCCGTGTGTGGTGACTGAACGTCGACAAGATGAAAATCTTGTCCTCCCATTGTCCACCCGTATTGTGATTCATCAATTGCTCTGAACCATACTCATCTAGCTTTTAAATTTCACAGAACAGTAGGAGAGATGCTTGGAAAGGCGGTGAATTGCAGTTTTCTCGACGCCGACGATTTCCATCCACAATCAAACAAAGGTTTATATGTCAACTGACCCACTTTTTTTTTTTGAAGAATATTACATTTATAAGATAACTGAAATGCATCATTCTCTGTCAACACCATCAATATGGATGTCTTCAAATAATTGAGAATCCATACTCAATGTCTCTTAAGGTTTAAAAACTTAGAATCGGACATGAGATCAGCCTTCATCGAATTGGATTTGATTTAGAATGAAAGGGAGCCCTAGAAATTGGGAACCAAGAAAGAGAAGCAACGATTTCACAATTTTTTTTTAGTTTTTATGAAAAAAAAATTGCAGATCTTACTATAAGAGAAAATCTATTCATTTTCTGCTATCCTATTGATTAAAAAAAAGCAAAAATAGGTTGTAACTTGTAAGAATCGGCATTAATGGGAATCATAGGGTGGAAGTAAGTTCAAATATGATTACAAAAGTATCATTATATTTTGGTGCAATACAATGAAACTCTTGTAGTTTTATGAAACTTTAAATTCAAGTTTTAATCATTTTTTTTATGTTAATTTTAATTTGACTAATGAGATAGATATGACCACACGGGTTATTCACATAGTTCCTCTCACCTTCTCACGTCCAACAAGATTTGTCATATGACAAGAAAGCATTATTGGCTGCATTTGTAGCAAAAAAAACATCACTAACAAAGTGATTCCATATTGATTTTCCTGATTCCTTGCTGATTTTCCTATATAACTCATACTGAGTTATTTGTTTGGCCCTCACCTAGTATTGGAAATAAGTTTCATGGTAACTGTTTGAGTCGAAACCTCAGAACTCCCTTACACGAAACAAACAAGGCCTTCCAGACAAGATTATCGGCTATGCCATTGACAACTCTTGGAATGAAAAAAAAAAAAAAAACCCTGCAGAGAACAGCCCTTGATTGTAACCTAGTGCCTAATCCAAAGCGAGTGAAAAGTACCTACCTGATTACTAATAGAAAGATTCTATCCAACTGTATGAGTCGCCGGTTTAACAGTTGGACCAAGTGGTGGCATGCCAAGTGTTTATGTATTTTCTTATCCAAAATATAGGTTTGGAACTTCTCTAGTCATTGGAGGGACTAGAGTTTACTTTGTGTACATATCAATATATCGGTATACACTTCAGGTGAACTCAAACCGATAGATCATGACCGGAGGGATCAGACAACAAGAGGGGAACTTTTCCCCCAAAATCTGTATCATTTGATAGTGGCAGTTATTGTTATACGTCTAATTCTTTCTCAACAACTTGATGCAGAGAAGATGGGTAAAGGGATACCACTGTCAGAGGAAGACCGAATCCCATGGCTTGAAATACTGCGTGACACACTTCAAGGGCACATAAGTAATGGTAAAAATGTAATTCTTGCATGTTCAGCTCTACAAAAGAGATACAGGGAAATCCTCAGAATGGCCGACCCTGATTACAAACCTGGAAGTGATATCTGTAGCATTAAGTTTGCTCTATTGGATGTTCCATTGGATGTCTTAACAGATAGACTTAAAAGAAGGGAAGAGGAAGGGAAACATTACATGCCTGCTTCACTTTTGCAATCTCAATTGGAGTTGCTTCAGATTGATTTGGGTGAAGGGATATTTACAATTGATGCTACTTTGAGCCCTGATGTTGTTGTGCATACCATTAGGACTTTAATTTTTTGATCAAATGATTCTGATTCTTGTTATGAACAGAGGTTACTTCGGAGATTTTATTATCTTATTTCCAGATGGGGTGAGGAATTGATGCCATTTTGCTACTATTTTAGAGGTTGTTTGAAGTTAGCTATGGGATTTTTTTATTGACACATCATAAGGTATTAGATGATTTGATATAGAACTTTTTTGCTCTTTTAATATTACACACTTGTTTTTTTTAGGAAGGTAATTATTGTCGATTTACATATATATTCGAAAATCGTGCAATATAATGACGACCATTGACAAGGACATAATGATGAGTCACTTTCAAAAGTTTTGTGAATAGTCTCTTTTACGCTTAACCTAAAAAAAATGGTAATAAAACAACGAGTATTTAAAAACAAAAGTGTTAATATATTTCTAATACATCCATTGAAGTGTCATTGAGACACTACCACTAAGCTATATATTGATATAAATTCAAAATAAACAAGGAGATTCTCGAATCGGGATCCTCTGTAGTGACGTGTAGTGAGGATCCCACCCACTCAAAGTGGATATGTGTATATTCCAATGCACTTTAAATGGATCGGGAGACGTGTTGATCCACTTTAAGCAGACGGGATCGTCACTATACAGGAGCCTCACTACAGAAGATCTTTTTTCATAGATCCCAATAGGCATAAGAATAATCGTTAGGATGGAAATAGAAACATTTGAGTAATTATTCAGTTCGTTAACAGCAAGAAAATGGCAAAAATTTTGAAATAAAAAAATGTAGGTAGAGAAAACTTGGAGGCAAAAAAAATAAAATGTTTCTAGTTAAACAAATTTGGCTATATAGGTCCCAACTCCTCCGTCAAACCATATGAATAAACACTCTTTTATCCACTAAGTCATCAAAGGAAAAACCCAATAATCTAGAGTGACGGGTGGAAAAGTCCAGTAACCATAATATATGAACTCGCTTCAAAGATTAGGGGATCTAGCTAGGCATGTAAAAATTGCCTATCCTTATTTATACTCGTAGAATCAATTACAATTCTAAGAATAATGCATGAATTTCAAAAGGACAAGTTCTACCTAGTGGTTTGTATTCCCACTACCCCCTCTTCCCTTTTTTGAAATACCTATTAATAATTGCAAAAGAAGATAAAGCTCAATTAATCAATCACCCTTCCAAGTTTCAAGTGAACCCAATAAAAATGTTCTAAATCTATTACCAACTAAAAAGTTTCAACTTAAAAAGAGAAAGAGGGTAGTAAGGAGAGAGAGAGAGAGAGAGAGAAAGGGCCCGGGGGTGGTTTGAAAATCACAACTTAAACAAAGAAAATGAACTCAATCCCTTTTATTTATGGGGAAGAATTTGTTGGGGGAGTGGTTTTCAAAAAGATGTTCTTGTGGATGGTTAGATAAAGGGAATGGATAGGCATATGGGAACTACAAATATAAGGGATAGGAGATTTTGCAACTTTTTGAGGGTGAGATGTTCCAAATCATGTCCTTTGTTAACTGAGAGGCAAACCAACCATAATCCTCTCATGTCCTCATGTTGACATGAGGAATATCCAATGCCTGTCATCCATTGTGTGCGTATATCAATACATCAGTAACTGCACACAATGAATAACAGTCACTAGATATTCTTCATTTCAACATGAAAACTTGAGGGGATTATTTTCCAGAAAAACTAGTCAAACTTTCTCTTTTATTTATTTATATATAAAAAAACTGAGAAAATATTATTAAAACCCAACAAGAGATTGACTTATAAAATCTTAGTGAGTTTAGGAGAAAAAAATGCTAACCTAACAAAAGTTGTGACGGATGCCAATCACACACCAATTACAAACACATCATACATGATCTTTGGCATTGGAAACTCTGTAATAGAAGTAATACAAAAATAAATTATTTTTCCAACAGTTGATTGGCCTAGAAACTAAATTTGTGGCCCCAAAAAATAACATGTGTCCTCATTGTATGATATTAGGCAACTTAATTGTCACAGTGGTCTTTTAAAACATTACTAGACATCTATTCTGCACATAAACACATTATCAATTCTGATAGTTAGATAGCAACAACATTGTTTAGATTACTCATACGATAAATTTTAGATTCTAATTCAATCAAATACTCCATTTGTAATGGCATACGACTCATGTATATATGTCTATGCATGTGTACCGATACTCTAAACATTATTATGCATTTTCCCAGTTTGAAGCAGGAATTAATACTGATTTACATTAAAAACACATTAAAAATGGATGACTTAGATTTATCTTGTGATTCTTCGAAAACACGACATAATCCAGTAACATGCATAACTTCCCTTTTGGTTAAAAGTGTGGTTTTCTATCAGTCTAGCTCTCCACTCAGTCTTAAGACTCATTACTCAAACAAGTAAATAAGTAACGGTTAATGAATCAAACAAGTTAATGAAAGAGACACCCCTAACACTTTTTTCTATTCACGTCCCAGATGTGCATTTCTGTTTGCAATAATCCTTTCTCCATTATCAGTTTCAATGAAGCTTCACTTTTTCCCTTTTGAGCCTATTAAATTAACCTTTTTTCAGTTTCTCTTTCTCTTTTTATTTATTTATTTATTTATTTATTTTTATTGGGAGATAGGTAATGTAACACCCGCAGCCCGAGGTTTAGGGCTAAAGGTTTTTCATGGAAAAATTTTCTAAGTAATAACCAAAACCATAGTTAATGTACTATTTTTTTTTCATGAAACAAACAATTACACGCTCATATTACAAAGGTCTAGCTTGCTATCTGGTGATAAAAAAAGAAATGGAAATAACAATGATTAGTTAAATAAATTCCATTAGTTAAATAAGGTCTAGCGCGCTCATATTCTCTCTCCTACCTCCTCGTTTTTTTTTTTATTACTTTATTTATTTTTACTTCCATTAGTTAAATAAATTCTATTGGTTTGATGAATTGGCAATTACGCTTTTTAAGGTAAGTAAATCTATTAGAATTTAGAAATAAAACTCTAATGATATTTAAGGTAAGTAAATCAATTAGAAATAAAACTCTAACTATTTTTAAAAAGAAAAACAATTAGCAATAAAACTCTCACGTTTTTTTAAGAAACGTTTTTTCCTTTTTCTCTCTCCAATTCTTTTTTTTTTCTTTTAATTCAACATAGTTTTATCTCATTGAAAAAAAGAAACTTTTTTTTTTCTTTTTCTCTTCATTTGATAAAATATTTTTTTATAAATAGATTAAAAAACCAAAATTGTTCAAATATTGAGGAGGGTACATCATTTGTTGCAAAATATTCTATTTTTTTTAATAAGATAAAACTGTGTTGAATTAAAATAACAAAATCTTAAGAAAAAAAATTGGAAAGAGAGAACGGAAATAACCTTTTTTTTTTTTTTTCTTTTTCAATGAGATAAAACCCTGTCGAATAAAAAAAAAAGTGATTTTTGTTAGAGTTTTATTGCTAATTGTTTTTATTTTTAAAAATAGTAAGAATGTTATCTCCAATTGATTTACTTACCTTAAACATGTTAGAGTTTTATTTCTATTAGATTTACTTACTTTTAAAAACCGAGGTACTTATCGTTGAAAGAAGGTATTAAAAGAGTTATTACCCTTCTACTCATCTCTCATTCCTTCCATTTACTTATTGAATAAATTAACAGTTTTCTATTCTATTCTATTCCTATTTCTTGTCCTGAAATCCTCGCTCTTATATTTATTTATTTATTTATTTGTTGAAGTGTTGTTACTCTGTTTCTGTTAAGCCTCTTCCTTATATTTCTGTAATTCTTTGTGTTTGATCAGAGTTAGTAAAGTGAGGTTTGTGCATAATGTTTCTTGATGATATTTGCTTGTTATCAGTATTTTCCATCAGTGTTACATTTATCCTAGGCTTATTTATCTTAAGGAGTATCCATCTAGATTTAAACATCTATGTGATCGTCACCAGCATCTTAGTTCGCTTGATCGGACTGCCGATAATTGATATCTCTGAAAGCGGCATCCAAATACCTTTCTTGATCAGCTTGGTTTACTGGCTAGTGGTGTTTGCCCTGAATTTTATTATTTCATTGCTCTCAATAATTTCTTTTGTTGCAGACAAAACAAGGTTTGAAGACTGGTGGAATCAATATATCGAACTTGCTGTCCTTGAGGTAGTTATTCTAGTTGCAGACATTACTCAGGTCTGGTACATCCACTGGAGGCCTAAACCAGGTCAAACAGCAGTAGCCTCCACAACGACAGATCAAGTTTAGGTTTTCTAGAATTTCCCTTACATATATTATAGAAACCATGCATGCTTGTTATACAAGAGATTAATTTGAATAAAAAAAAAAAGTTATATTTGTAATTACCAGTCTTATCTTATGGATGCCATTAGCTTTGTACTTGGTGTGAGATCGGTGCAGTTGCGTGGTGTGCAGCTGAAGGATCTTTCTTATATATGCTTTTGACGAACGAACGAACGAACGAAACAAGGGCAAGAGAAACAAGAGGAAACAGCCATGGCGATCGAACTGTAGTTCCATGTAGTGGATGGCAGCTGAGGTTCCAGCAGTTGTTTCAGTCGGATCTGAAGCATCGATGCAGGTCCTTGATATTTTAGGTATTAAAATTTTAATCTCTTTTTTTTATCGTCAATTAATGGAAAATCAGTAACCGAATGGGTATTTTTAAAGTTTTATTTACTTATTTTAGAGATGTCTTTATAATTTTTTGAAAAATTTGAGTATACGTGGATTAAGGGTAAACTAAGAGAAGCTAGCTTAATTATATAATACATCATGACATATGTATTGTCCGACTGACACCCACAATCCCCTCTCTCTTACTCACGTAATTTCTAGTTATGAATTGTTATTAGTTTAAGCTCTTTTTGATATAGTTTATAATTATGATTTATGAGTTATTTATGATAAATTATTTATTATAATAAACTATGAGTCATAAAAAATAAGGTATCACTTGATATAATTAAAGAAAATTTTATCTTTCTCCCTTATTAATATATTTTGATTTTTTTTCCCCAAATCCCATAAACCCTAATACCGAAAAAACCTTTCTGGCTTTGATATGTGTTTTATGTTAATGAGAAACGTGAATTTTTTTTTTTGGTACAAAAGAAACTTGAATTTCATGTAATGCAAATTTTGTTTGTATATAAATTTGTATATATATGTTATTATTTTCCATTTGTTGAATGATGTAGATGTTTATTGCATAGCAAATTTATGTTTGTATTTTTAGTTAAAATGTTGTCGTATTAAATACATACGTATTAATGTCATGTGCTTTTTTAACCCGATTTTCAATTCCCGTATTGAATTCTAATTGCATTTAATACATGTATGTACCTATGACCTAAATATTTGGCGTTCCCAAACTTACTAACTATGGTCAAGCTTTATGGATTAGGCATGGATATATTTATATTTGATCGGTTCATTACCAATCCATAATCGGGTTCATGCTAATTAAGTTATGATCCGGCTCTATATATGCTCATATCACACGAATTAGGGGGGTTGGGCACGAATTGGGGCGGTTGGTGGGGAGAGGGTTCTCATAGGATCCGGATGTGTTTGTTGCACACCTATAGAGTCTTATTTGTATGTTCTTTGTTCCATATGCTTCGTTTGTTTTGACATAAAATTTTATGTCAAACAGTTTATATATATATATATATATATATATATATATATATATATATATATATATATATATATATATATATATAAATTTAAACGTTTTTTCCGATAGGTAAAAGATAAAGGAAGTTCTTTTTCCATCCCCCCTTAGAGAACACTATATTTTACTTCTTGGAAATAAATATTGAATTTTTTTCTATATATAAATATTACATATAAATTTTTACTGTAAAATTTTACTTCAAAACTAACAGTGCGATAGAAAATAACATAATGATTGCTAGTATTCCTATCAATTAACTACTCCGTTGGTCTTAACAAATAACAATCTTATATGTGATGGAAATAATGACAAATATAAGGCGGGATGTGATAATAATTCCCGATCGTGGACAATCTTGTAGTTTCACTCGAGCGCTCAACAGTTTGCCTTGAAGAATTATGATCGCACGGTTACTAATCAGGTCGGATCTTATTAGCTTGACACCGGACAAAACTAGGGAGGAATCGTGGTCTGATAAGATCCAAATCGTCTCTTTTCATTGGAGAGGCGCCAACCATGAAAACAGGGCACATCATGTCCACTTTGGACCAAGAATTGGCATGTGAAATCAGGCATTGGAGAAACTCCCCAAAAAAATAATATAACAACCCCATTGGAGAGTGGCAGAAGCTGTTAGATTAGAATCACATTAATTTCAAAGATCATCTAACGATGACTCAATAACGAGTCCTTTTCCAAAGCAATCTGTTCATTTATTTCCCCACATGATATCAGTTTAATGATGAAAGAGACACCCCCTAACCCTTTTTTCTGGGTTTCACATTTTTTTCCGCTTGAGATTTGGTAGGAGAGTTGGCGGCTCAGATGGATGACCGACACTTGACTCTCGGGTGAATCTGAGCCCTCCATCAGAGCCGACACCCTAGTCAGCTCAGCTTATCGGCTTTTTTTTTTTTTTTTTTTTATTCAGTTTTGTGGAATTGGTTTTAATTAGTGTCTTGCCACCTTGAATGACCATGTTTGTGGTTCTAACCGGTTTACTTGATGAGACCACAAGGCAAGTGTTTGAATTTGTGCTGGGAGTAATAAGGCTCTCTACTCTCTGGGTATTCCTATCTTCTGCTTTCTCATAAAACTGATGATCGATATGGATGATTTCCAATTAGGAAGATGCAAACAAGTATTTTTTGAATTCAGTTGAGCAACCTTCTCTAACATTGCACTATATATATATATATATATATATATATATATATATATATATATATATATATATATATAAGCCCCATCCCCTTTTCTTCCTTAAGAAAGTTGATCTGCTGCATATTTGTAAAGTGATTGAGAAACCTGGACCTGGAGTGGAGGAACAATATAACTAAAATTTGAACAGGTTGAACAGGTTGAACAGGTTTAACAGTTGGACCAAGGGAAACATTACATGCCTGCTTCACTTTTGCAATCTCAATTGGAGTTGCTTCAGATTGATTGACTTGGGTGAAGGATATTTACAGTTGATGCTACTTTGAGCCCTGATGTTATTGTGCACATCATTAGGACTCTAATTTTTTGATCAAATAATTCTGAATCTTGTTATGAACAGAGGCTAATTCTGAGATTTTATTACTTTATTTCCACAAGGAGGGAGGAATTGATGCCATTTTACTATTATTTCAGAGGTTGTTTGAAGTTAGCTATGGGATTTGATACACTTCTTTTTTTTCCTTCTAACATTACACGCTTGGTTTTTTAAGAAAGTAATTACTGTCATTTCACATGTATATTCGAAAATTGTGCAATGCTATGACAATTTTTTATAATATATAACGATGAATCATTTTCAAAAATTTAATGAAAAACCTTTTTAACCCCTTACTTATATTTATATTTTTGATAATAAAACAATGAATATTAAAAAAAAAGTATCATATTTCAAATGCATCAATAGAAGTGTCATTGAGAACACCCCCACTAAGCTATTAGCCATGTTCTTGGTTAACTGAGGGGCAGATCAATCAAACTTTTTACTTTTTTTATTAAAAAAATTAAGAAAATATAATTAAAACCCAGCAAGAGATTGACTTATAGAATCTAAGTTCGTTAACGAAAAAAAAAAAATGCTAACCTAACAAAAGTTGTGACGGATGCCGATTACACATGAATTATAAACACATCATACATGATCTTTGGCATTGGAAACTCTGTAATAAAAGAAATACACAAATAAATTATTTTCCCAATTGCTGGTTGGCCTAGAAACTAAATTTGTGACACCAAAAAATAACATGTGCCCTCGTAGTCTGATAATAGACAAATGAACTGTCACAAGAATTTTTTTTTTTCCCAAACGTTAGAAGGCATCTATTCCGTCACATAGACAAATGATGTATCAATTTTGACCGTTAGATAGCAACAACATTGTTTAGATTAAAAGTTATGGTTTTCTATCAATGTAGCTCCCTATTCAGTCTTAAAGACTCATTACTCATAAAAGTAAACAAATACCAGTTCAAAGAATCAAACCTGCTTTATGTAGCAACCAACTATCTCTTTCTCTCTCTAAATAAAGATGAAAGAGACACCCATAAAGACATGCAGACTGAGATCTGTTGGATAGGAATTTTTTTAGGGTTTAAGTTTAATTTGGGAATTCTTTGTAATTTTTTATTTTTGATAAATTTAATTAGATTTATCAAGGGTTTTGATATTTATTTATAGGATTTTAGTTATATTAGGAGTGTGTTTATGTTTTTGATAGTTTCTTTTATTTTATTGTTTTTATTATTATTATTATTATTATTTTTGGTAACATTGTTTTTATTTATTTAGTTGAGTTATTTTGTGGGATCAAATATAAACTTATTTATAAACAAATCTCATTAACAAATGAGAATGATGAATAAAATAAAGATTTGAGAAGTTTGTTTGGTGTCAGGTTTTCTCTTCCCTTCTCTGGTTTCTCTTCTTTCTCTCAGTCCTCCTTCCCTCTCCTAACCTTCATCTTCTTTTCTGGCTCTTTCCTTTCATGGCAGAGTTATCTTCTTCCCTGTTCTTTAGGTTTCGACAAACCAGCCCCAACGAGACCCCTCGATCTCCCTTCTTCTTATATCTTAATTTTTGTTCTGTATTCCTGCTGTCATTTTTTTTTCCTCCTTTGCTACTGTTCACGTTACATATGGGTTGGGTGTAGAATTGCTAGAACTCCATCGTTACAAATCAGTTCAAGTTGAGACTTGGGTATTTAGTTTGCCTTCCTAAAGCGACTTGATTCTCAGGCTTTCATAGTCAGTAATGATTCAAGTTTACTCTTGTTATTTTAAGTCTAATTCCAATTTTATCCTAAGGGCTTTGTTGGCCTTGTTTCACTAAGCACTAAACACTAAGTCATTCTGAATTTTCTTTTATTTATAATTCTACCACTGCACCTCATCAATTGGTCTTATATTACATGGGTGGGCCTATCAGTGGACCCAATAGGGTTTTCTCAACCCGAGTTCGCATCAATCTCAGACTTGCATTTCTGTTTGCAGTAATCCTTTCTCCATTTTCAGTTTCAATGAAACTTCACTCTTTCCCTTTTGAGCCTATTAAATTAACCTTTCTTTAGCTCTTTCCAAGTTTCATTTTGGGTTTGACTGAAGCTTCTCTTCCTCCTTTTCTTTTCTTTTATTTTTTATTTTTATTTTGAGAGAAAGGTAAACCTCAAGAAAAATTGAAGTCATGACTCTTTTTTTGAGTGTTGGTGCTTTCTTTCTGTTAGGCCTCTTCCTTTTTTTGTGTTTGATCACTGTTAGTAAAGTGAGGCTTGGGAATAAAGCTGATGTTGGCATTCACTTGTTATCAATATTTTCCTTTGTTATTACATTTATCCTAGGCTTATGGATCCCAATGGATCACAAGATCCTTGAAGATTTCATTCAGACAATCCTCTCCGTGACCATCACCATCAGCTTCATAGTTCGCTTGGTCGGACTGGTGTTAACAAATGACTATTATGTCTTCCAAATGCCTTTGTTGATCAGCTTGGCCTACTGGGTAGTGTTGTTTGCTCTGTACTTTGTTCAAACATTGCTCTTAATATTTTCTGTTGTTGCAGACAGAAGAAGGGTTGAAGACTGCAGGTATCAATACATCACACTTGCTGTCCTTGAGGGACTTGTTCTAGCAGCAGACATTACTCAGGTCATCTGCCACATCTGCTGGGGGGCTAAACCAAGACAAGCAGCAGTTGCCCCCTCACCTGAAGTTGGAATTTCCCTTATATTATAGAAACAATGCTTGTTATACAAGAGATTAATTTGAATAAAAAGTTATATTTGTAATTACCGATCTCTCTTTGTGATGCTATTTGACATACAATTTTGTGTGTTTTATCATTTTTAAACCCCCATGACCTGTTCATATGCTACTTGGAATGATGATGTGGCAATTCTAACACTATTAGATAGATGGTATATGATTTAGATAAGTCACGTATGAGATTTCAATACAAATAAGTATTCTGTTGGATGCACTTTTCCATGCTTTTTTATTTTCAAATTAGTATTCTGTCACTTGGAAAACTCATTAGGGCTGAAATTTTATATATCCAAAATATAAAATTTCAATTCAAAATAAAATTAGAATACAAATTGCAAGGAAACGAAAAAAAAACCTAGTAAATATATTGTTTATCCTAAGAAAATAAGAGATGAAATACTAAATTGTAATATAAATATTAAGGCTATATGAGTCTTAACACTAGTCTCAACGGAACGGATATAATTCGGTCTGTTTGATTGATATGCGAATTCGCATCCAAATCTTACATTCGCTATCCGAATTCAATTTGACTTGAATTCCCCTAAATGGATGCAAATTCGGATCCCTATTTGACTGATATGCAAATTCGGATCCCTATTTGACTGATATGCAAATTCACACCTGAATCCAACCTTAACTATTGGAATTCAATTGGATTCAGATTCATCTAAACGGATGCGAATTCGAATCAAATCCGATTTATCGGCTATCCATTTAGATCCTTCGGGTAATTCAAGTATTTGCTTTGGCCCAATCCCTTAGAATGTCATTTCCAAGGTTCCAACCACTGTTAAACCGGGTTGATACGGAATCAGTCACTTCCAAACGGGGAACGTCAACCAACCCTGAAACGGGTCCATGTTCTTCCGCCTCAATTCTCAATAGGGAAGAAGACAAAGCAGCGGCCGCAGAAACTCAACTAATCAGAGATTCATCTCCAGTATCGCAGCAGCTAGCAACTCCGACTGGTATTTACTTCATTGTAGTTTCTGTATTTCAGTTTGTAATTTCTAAATGGCTTTATCGATTCTGTGTTTTTCTGTTTATTTTACACTCGAAAGTGGTCTGTTACATGTGGGTTCATCATCTTTATTATTTTTTTTTGGATACCCAAAATAGATGCCCTAGTTGTCTTTTTTGCACTCAGAAGGGTTTTTTTCATGGTCCAGTTGAAACGGTGTTTTTTTTTTCCCCTCCCTTTTTATCTATTCAGTTTTGTGGAATTGGTTTTAGTTAGTGTCTTCCCACCTTGAATGAGCATGTTTGTGGTTCTAACTGGTTTACTTGATGAGACCATAAGGCAAGTGTTTGAATTTGGTATGGGAGTAATCTCTACTCTCTGGGTATTCCTATCTTCGGCTTTCTTGTCAAACTGATCGATATGGATGATTTCCAATTATGAAGATGCAAACAAATATTTTTTGAATTCAATTGAGCATCCTTCTCTAACATTGCACTATATATAAGCCCCAACCTGGACCTGGAGTGTAGGAACAATAAAACTAAAATTTGAACAGGTTGACTACGGGGAAAAAACTGGAGGATAATTTTATTCACTTTTTATTTTATTTTATTTGAATATGATTTTCTCAGGGATTTCTTACATGATATTCAAACGGGAATGCATCGTGGAGTGTGAATGACACTACTTGTCCACACATCCCGATGTAGTCCCAGCCGTCTGATATTCGGCTGGAAGGATGGAGAGAATTTTTATACATATAGAGTCAATGTCTGTGGCCTTTTAGTCATCTCTATTCTCTACCTCTTGGATGGACGATTGATCCCATATATGGCACAAGCATCAGAAACTAGATGCATCGAGTAACTTAGGGTAAGGTTGTTTAGCATTTAATGTTCATTAAGAGAACATTAGCAAACACATTGAATCTTATTTGAGACTAATGTGACATTCTCTGTTCTTTTTTCCCCTCCCATCTCAATTATTCTAAAGTAAATTCCCACCTGGGTTTGATGATGCATTTGCAACTGGATATCAAAGCCGCAAAAGAAATGACAAATGTTTCTTTGATTTAATCCTTCAACAAATGAGAAAAATGGGCTATGTACATGTTTACTCATGCTTTTTAGTTTCATTCTCATCCTCATCCTCAATAGCTTTAGTTTCTTAAAGAAGCATCTCTCTTATTTATGCAAATGGATAGCAAAGCTGCAAAAGAAATGAACAAATGTTTCTCTGATTTAATCCTTCAACAAATGAGAAAAATGGGCTTTTACATATATGCTCATGCATTTTACTTTCATTCTCATCTTCAATGGCTTTAGTTTCTTAGGGAAGCATCTCTCTAATTTATGGGTTTTCTGGTTGTATTGCAGGAGAAAAAATATCTATTCACCTTTCACGGCTTGTTCCTCCAAGCAAGTTCTTTAGTATATTTCGTCTGATAGGACAAGCATCTTATGTTGAGCACCCAATGCTTCTATTTTATTCCTTCAGTTTGACATCCATCATTATTTAACATCCTCTTAGTCACTGTAATAAACTGATGGGCCGTTGTACTGGCTCGATCTGATGTGACTTTGGTGTATCTCTCTTTGTATTGCTTGCTTTTGTGGAACTAGTGAGAGGTTCTACCGTCCATCATCGTTTAGAAACATATCGATGGGACAAACCAGTAAAGATCTTTTGAGCTTGGAAAGAGAGAAATCTTCTACCTGTCCAGGTCCCTCTTTTATCTTAGAGATTGTTGTTGTTAATTCTTTGACTTCATTGTTCATTGTGATTCATTAATACGTTCTTTACCTTATCAAAGTTTTTATTACTGTTCATTGCTCTCATTAATTATTACCTATCCAAATTTACCCAAAAAAAATTATTACCTATCAAAAAAAAAAAAAAAAATTGCATTACTGAAAACACACTTGGTTGGCTTTCTGCAGACTCTATCCTTCATGTTTGCAAAAAGGACTCAGTCTCTAAAACACCCAAACCATCTCAGACTAATGAAAAGCTTGCAACAACTACTATTCCTCTTAGTGAAGGTACTTTTTTCATTCACTGGTCAGTTGATATTCACATTTTACCTTCTTTTTTTTTTTTTTTCCCAATAAGCTGAGCTTGTCAGAAGCACTGGAGCAACAACCCACACTGGAAAACGTGGGACTTGAATCTGTGAGATCTGCTGCATATCGTTCATTCATGGATATCTAATTGGTCCAACTATTTCTCTCAACTCACAATGTGAGTCCCTAGATAAGGAAACATGGGGTTAAAGGTTATAGGCAACTCTTAACTTTCAAACATATGCCCTTTCTATAATCTAAGGAAACCCTAATTCTAAGGAGCTACATATTTACTAGTATTTCTACCATTGCCTTTCAAAGGATCGGTGTCCTATGCATAATTGATAGGCTGAGCTTATCAACAGCACCGGAGTAGCAATCTCTGTTGGGGAACACTGGGCTTGAATCTGTAAGATCTGCTGCATATCATTATTTCATGGATTTCTAACTGGTCCATATTCTCTTCTTTGCCCATTGGATCATTTCCAGCATCCTCCATGGTAAGTGACCTTGAAACTTCTAGTTCAGTTCAATTAAGTTGGTATAGATTTTCTCTGTAGAAAAATATGAACTATTTGTCTCTAGGTAACGACAACAAGGATTAGGCTGTTGGTTTCCAACATGGTGCACAATGTGAAGTCAAATAGGCTTACATGGGAAAAAGAAGTATCCCTGTCAGTGCTTAATGTACACAGATTGACCATTCTAAGATTGGAATTACATTGTGCATGTGGTTTCCTTTTCTTTTGTCCTGCACTTGTCACTTCCTGATGATGCTTTGATTGGATTGGAAGTTAACACATGACCTTTTATGTGGCTTGAATTTCCTTTACTGAGCAGTGTAGCGTCCACTCTAACAAACCCATTAGTGGAGCTTGATTAGGAGAGTTGATGATTTGAGTGTAACTTTTGAAAATGGTTGGGGTAATGCATTTGCTTAGTTTGAGCCTAAATATCCTTTACCAATGATAGATGATGATTATTATTGTGATTTGTTCTATGCAATCTGCTGAATGCAAGAGATGAAATAGCTACATCAACTAGTGTCGTCATATTCTGATTCAAGAGATCTCATTATTTGGTCCCATCAATCGCACAGTATGCCCCCCTTGCATAAATTCTGGTGTTTATTGGTTTCCCCTTTTCTTTCTGAAGGTGATTTTACTTTTCTGATAAATATGGACAGATCAAAACCAGGGAAGATGTTTCAAAGTTTAGTTAGTGGAAATGTCTGGATATCTAATTTTAAGTTCTTTAAGAGTCATTTTCTAGTTTTATATCTCCATGTTGAAGTTCACAATCCCCCTAAAGCACTGGTGCTTCTCTAATCTTATTTGTTTCTTTCCTTTGTTTTAGTTCTTGGAAAAGTGAAGACTTTCTTAGGAGATATGGAGGAAGCTAATAAAAGGTTGCAGTTTGATGCACAGGTATAAAGAATAACCAAATTAAGAATCATTCTCCATTACAGTTTGACCCCTCCCCTCTTAATTTATGGCTCAAGGGCAATACCACTTGTGTGCAGAAGAAATCTTGTGATGACTATGATATCGAAGTGCTCACTGGGAATGAAACTGAATATATTGAAATGGTTAGTGAATTTTTATTTCCTTCCCTCCCTTGGACTGTTCTAAAGCCAACAGATTCGTTTACTGATATCAGTTACTGTGTTATGTAAAGGATTTGTTGCTGGGTGTTGCTGATCTTCACACGTCAGAGGCTGTGGCAGCTGCTGAATCTGCCATGGCTGGCTTGCAACCAGCTTGTACTTTGGGAACTGGTAGTAATGGATCATACTCAAAAAGCAGTGATGATGACAGTGACAGTGATGATGATGATGATAAAACATGCTCGCCTGACAAAAACCGAAAGGTGGATCCGGATAATTCCTTGGATAATGATCAGCCAAAAAAGAGACCTAAGATTACTGAGCTCCAATAAAGCCACATTTGTTGGAGATGGTGGGAACTGAAGATGCCGGTTTTTATAGTTCCTGAATCAATTGTGACATAAGAAGCTGTCAAGAATCAAAATGTTATGGTGTGAACTGTAGGGGTTCTGTAAGAACGAGGAATCTGTTTAGGTGAAGACTATTAAGCAAGTTTCTGTATCATTTCATGTAGATGAGTTTGAAGTACTTCGGGAGTCACTGTTCTGTACTGTTCTATTATGTTACTGGAGCAAATGGTGGTTTAGATTCTTGTTGGTTCATAGACAAGGGGCAATAAGTACTCAGCCTACTATTCTACAGGTCTGTAGCCTCGAGAATACTGAGACCCACTCCAATATATCGCTCTTTAATTTTTTCCCCCATTTTAACAAAGTGTAATCTATTCTTTTCTCTGGATGATCCGACGATAAAGATTCTTCTGATTAAGTTGATTCTCTGTGATTGGGATCTTTTAAGTGGCTTCCATCCATCTCTTGTTTTAAATCATGGATTTTTTTTTTCTTTTTCTTTTTCTTTTTTTTTCCTCTGTTGTTCTGTGTTGCCTAGTTGCACTTTTTCCTTTCTTGATGTAATACCTTATCTATTAGTATGGAATGAAGGCCATTGTGACATGCATCCGGTACAAAGTAGAAATTTGGCTTGACAAAAATACTATTATACACTAAAATACATGTAAACTTAATATCAGGACAAAACCAAACAACAAAGCTATGGGTCATCAATGAATTGCAGATGCAACAAAGCCACATAATCCAACAGCAGACTCATCATCAGCTATTGCTTATCTATGTTCATTCATCTTCAGCTATGAAGTTGGGCTGTTCACCCTGGCAAAGGTACTCGTCACAGACAGAAGCTGATCCCCAATCTTTCCGAAGTCGGAGTATGTCTTCTGTGAATGTTGATCCTGATGCTCCGATGAACACACTTGACATAGCAGAGATTGTCTTATCCAGCATTGCTTCAACCTTCCATATGTAAGATTAGTATAAATTAGGGAAAATTTTCTTTCCACATTGAAGATTGAGTGAGTGAATTGAGAGAGAATCTGATTTAATGATGATAAACATCTGACGGTTAGCCTTCTGATTAGACCTCTCATCATTATTGCTTAAGCAAAGGCCTTTGATTCCCCATTTCCAAGTCCATAACTTATTACGGTACCAATCTATAAAGCCTAAGGAGCACTGGAAACCTATAGCTTGAGTTTGCTACAATTCTGCCTCAAGTCCAATACCCAAGAAGCTTTTGAGCCGTAGAGAGTAGACAGACAAAATGTCAAGATAAACTGAGCTCATATCTTAGTTTATGCTCTACATCTAAAAACAATTAAGAGCAATACAACCCAAAATATTCATGGGTCTCAAGATGCTTCATGGATCTAAGGTCATGGAATTGTTGTGAGCCCATCTATGGCAGGCTGATTTATGTCCTACCTAATGGTAGACACTGCTCCGTTTGATGAACCAAGGAGATATGCAAATTGGTGGCTCCTTCAGTACCCCCACCAAAAAAAAAAAAAAAAAAAAAAAAACCCCAACACACACACAATATCCATCTTCAGTATTTTGCCTGAAAGGAAGCAACACAAGCTCACCTGGGAATCACCCTCGAGGCCATGTCTATAGAGCAAGGCATCCCATTTCTCAGCAGAATTGCGAGATGGCCGTTTGACTAGTGGTACAGCTTTACCATTTGGCATGATTAGTGATTGCAGTAGATCAGTTTCACTTTCGGCTGCATCTGTAGACAGATAGATTACTGGAGCATTGGCCCTTTCTACCACTCGAGTAATGCAATCTGCCGCTTGAGGAATTGGAAAAAAGCAACTTGGCTTTTTAGCATTACTGAACAACACAAATAAACATTGTTAGAAAGAATGATAAAATTCTCTTTCAAAGACAAAATAGCAGTCTAGCACTCTAAGAGAATTTTTTTTTTCTTTTTTTTGCTGTATTGGGATATGCCCCATAAATTAAATCAAGAGGATGACATATGAATTCAAATGAAGAGATGTTATGATTAAAAATTAAAAAGTCATCACTACACAGTAAACCGTCCAAAACAATGTCTCTAACTTCATGAATGGAGAGACTGCATGGGCACAAATTCACCACTTGCTGCTAATATAATGTGATGCCTCCAATCCATGATAGAAAAAAGGGCATAACCAGTGCACAACGCTCCTGCCACTGCAGGTCTGGGGAGGGCCTGATTACGCAGCCTTACCCCTACTTCCAATATTGTGCAGATTGTGAAATACAAGGTGCTGGAACTTGAGAGACTAATTGATTTGATAGTTTGAAACCCTCAACTTGAACTTCAAAGGCAATTACTTGTTGTGTACACAGCATGCTCACGTTTACATTTCAACATGCTTGAAATAAGAACACGGCAAATATCATCTGATTATTACTTTTGGGATGGGGATCTACATGGTGGCGATGTGTAATGGAATTTTACACACCAGCACATTATTAATCGTTGGATGGGATAGGAGTTCTCTCAGCCGTTCGTGGCTGTTTCCCTGCATAACCCGTGATCACCCTTTGCAACCCCGTGAGGCTCCACCACCACTGTCGTTTCATCTCCCCCTCTCTGCATCTTCTCTCTCTCTCTCTCCAGGGTATCCCAACACATGAGCTCCGCTAGAGCTCCCCCTCTCTGCATCTCTTCTTTCCCCAACTGTCTCCACCTCTTTGCTGACATGATCTTCTACAATGGCAGCATCCTACAGCTCAATCCTTCTGCATCGCTCTCTCTCTCCTCCTCCCTATGTATCCCCCTCTGTATCTCTCTCCCCTGCCCTCCTCTCTCTCTCTCTCTCTCTCTCTCTCTCTCTCTCTCTCTCTCTCCTCGATACAATAGAGGACTTGGATATGAAGTTCACCACCGGCATCTGAAAGGGCTTCAGCCTTTTCCCACGGCATTCGGCAATGGTGTGCTTTCTCCGTGCGTCATCCTTCAGGAAGCAAAGGTCTGCCTTGGCGATTTCATTGCAGAAGATCCGAGTTCGTGAAACCTTAAGGGAGCAGAGGACCATAGTTGTCAGCGTGTCGCCTAGGAATCTAGGCGCCTTAGTGGTGCCTTGGAAAATAGGCCGCCTTGGGCGTCAGTCAGGCTTCCAATGCCTTGGTTTGCCTTGACGCCTTGACAACTATGCAGAGGACCATTGTGAGAGACTGAAGCTTTGATCTTCTCAGCATAGACGAGGAAGCAGCAGAGAAAACCAGCCGCCGCTGCCGATTGCCACCGCCTTCGTCTTCCGGAATCCTAAATGCACCTGACACCTTCATCTCCTAGAAGCAGCCTGGTTACCTTGGTCTTCAGAGCACTGCTGGCAACCGCCATCAATTTTGTGTTCCCTCTCCTCCCACGATTTCTCTTATTTTCTCTCTCTAGAGATCTCCTATCATCTTTTCTGTTTCGCACCAATGGTATTCCAGTTGCAGGTCTCTTTTCTCATCCTTCTTAATTTCTGCTTCTTCTGAATATTATCTTATTCATCTACTGGCTATCAGATTAGTTCCTTCTTGCGCACCAGTCTTCTCTGGTTTCTTAGTCCATTCAAGTTCCAACTTTTAGTTTCTGTTCTGCTCTAACTTCTTCTAGTTTTTATTCTGGTTACAGTCTTTAATCACAGATTGTTTCAGTTCCAGAATCCCTGTTTTCTTGGTGCAATTTTAGGTCTATTACTTGAGATCAAACTCCTTTACAAATCTTATATTCTGGTTCTGTTTCAAGATCTGATTTCAGACTTCTGCTTCTGATTAGATCTTAAAAAATATCTCAGTTTCAAATTCCAATCTTGTGGATTCAGACTTCAGTTACTTGATTATTTACAGATTATCGAATCGTGGATCTATAACTCTGTTCTTCAGTCCCCTATCCCGAGTAAGAATTTCTCAGATCTCAGAATCTAACCATTGGATTGATTTGAAAATTTAATATTTTGTTCTCCCCAATTAAATAAGCCTCACCACCAGCAGATCCAGCCCTTTGATCTGCATTAGTGTGATTAAACTTAGTTTAAGTTCTATTAATTTTTTAGATCTATCATTCATTTCAAGATCTAAGCTTGCAAAATAAAAACTTATAAATCCATTTATTTTTGCTTTTCTTCAGGCAGAATGCACAGTTTCTTTCACCACTTCCTCATATAACCAATATGAGCCCACAATGTTGAATTTCCAGTCTAAAATCTTTTGCCACTACTGACTACCAAATTTTTAAGAGCAACTAACTACCTACTAATGCAAACTCATGTTTCCATGAGAACCTTATTCCTACTCCATGCAGACTAAGATATGTATGCTACTAAATATGGTAAAGCTAATGGTGTGTCATGTAATGCAATACACATACTTACAATATGTTACTCAACAAAGCAAAATGAAACATACCAGAATTTCAGAAACCCATGTCGACGGAAATGAAGAGCTATAAAGTTCTTTCCCAAGAAAGTTTGAATAAACCGCTGGGCTGTAAGCCTAATAAGTCGGTTTGGCTCAATTATAGTCTTGCAGTTGTGAGCAAGCGGACCACCTGGCTGCATCACCCAATCTTGTTCCACTTTGGAATAAAACACATCTCCAATTGCAAGAACATCATCATTAGAAGAAAACTTTGCCTTAACATCTTCCAGCGTTCTTTCCTTTGGTTCCTTGACATCCTCAACCCATGCAGCCTCCAGCTTAGCCGTAGAGAGTCCTATATTTTTTAGCTTCTTAATATGTTCTTCATCCACAAAACAAAGCTGAGGCAATGAGACATAACAGATAAACCTGTCTATGTGCAAATGATTCTTTTTCGTTTCCGAAAACTCTTCAAAGGAGACGGCAACCTTTCTCCCCAAACATTTATTTATGTGATCAATATCAATAACCCGGCTGTACTGGTAATCAACTTTGGGGCTTGGAATGACTAAAATGCGATTAAGCAGAGCTGCAAAGAACATATGTTTCTCCAGACAAATCAAATGGTTAGACATCTGCCCAGAGACACATATCGCAAACAAGTACTTATCAGATTTAGGTTTCCACTCAATTGTCCTTCTCTCTGACATTTGATCAACAGTTCGACACCTATCAAATCGAAAATCATCGAACTCATGATTTACGCTGTCATCAACCAATGCCGACAAGTTCCCAATACGATGAGATGACAACAAAGCTTGTTGAATTTCCTTATTTAACGTAATCTGCTTAAGCACTCCAGATCTGAAATCATCAAACAGCGACGATGACCGCAAAAGATCCTCCCTTTCCAATCCCGAATTCGAACTCGAGTTTGAAGTGGAATTCGAAGTAGAGTTCGATTTATTCTCTGAATACACAATTGAATAACTAGATGTAACGTTCCACATATTAAGAAGCCCCAATTGTTGCTTCCTCAACAAATACAAAGCTTGCAATTCTGCTTCTCTCATCCTACTACTCGCAGAATCAACTCTTATGCTCGAAACGCGACGGAACAAGCTTCCAACATCGACAGAGAAGAAAAAGAAAACTAAAACTAGTGGGAGGCAGATAAAAAACAGGTACCTTTTACTAAAACTGAAGTTTTTGAAACGATGAGAGATCTTGTTCTTAAATTCCTCAATCTCAAAGCTTGATCTGGCCGGTTTCGTTTCATTTGGATCGATCAGGTTCTGTCGATCCTCTTCTTCGTCTGAAGAAGATTCTCTATCCATTTATTGTGTAATTGTCCCGCAATAACCACAGGAAGAACAGGATTGAGCAAGAATAAGACCTACTTTTTATTGCAGTGACGCCACATTTAGGGATCGGGATCAGCTCACGAGAATATCTGAAAAAATTGTTGGAAATTTTCAGAGCAAGATAAGTGAAGCAACTCTCTACCTGTTCCAAACACTCGGAGACACAGAAGAGACTGGAGGGATTCTCTCTCTCTTCTTTTAAGGGCTTTAAAAATGGAAACAGACCTGGGTGGGGGCCATGTATACTAATACCAAGGAGGAGGTTAAAGATTCTGATCTGACGTACAATGTAGTCAAGTCTATCTAATCAGATACCAAAATAATGGTTTAGATTAAGATATACGGAATTCATATTGTACCTACCAACTGCATATATATGTTTCTTTTTTCTATTTCAATAAAGATCTCTGATAGTGGTCCGGTGGTTGAAAGTGCCTTTAGCGATTTCAGCCGGTAGTGATCGAATCCGACGGTGGAATGTCTTGGATGGGTTTCTGATGCACACTCAGCCGTCGGATGCTCACTGCCGACAGGGGGATGAAAATTACCCTCCAACTGACAACCCATTTAGATCTCTCTTTGTCAGTTGGAAATTAGTCTTGCAAGCAATGTGGGGTCATGGGTCGCCTTCGAAGGAGACATCCTAGGTAGGAAAATTTAAGTTTTTAAATTCTATATGTGCATATTGATTTGTGCATCGAATGAACTTTATGTACTTCGGATGAACTCAAACTATTGAATCACGATAGAAGTCCTTCCAACGACAGAGAGGATCTGAAACTGTCATGGATTCGGATCGATGACGAATTAAGTAGACTAAAGATTGGATTTTTTTTTTTTTCCAGTGAAGATGGGATTAACACAGACTAGAGGCTCCCTTTGGTATGTATTGTAGAATTAATTATATAATATAAAATAGAAAAAATTTCATCTACATCCCATCAAAGATCCTTAACATCATCTACACCCACAAGAATGCCGAAACATCACCTAGGTCCACTAACTTTGGCTGTGGTAATCATAGAAGTCCACTCCGTCAATTGATTGTCGTTAGATGCTGACGTCAGGTGGATTGAAACTTTTCACAGACAAGAATACCCTTTTTGTAGGGTGAAAATACCAAATACCCTTCTGATAACTTTGGCTGTCCTCTATTTCGATGTATTTACATTTTTTTGCTCTTTTTTAAGATAACAATGACATTATCTTGTCTTCACCATAAATACCCCCAGTTCTCTTTAAATCACTCACCAGCCTTTCACCTTTGAGCTTCACCGACCTGGACAGTCGAAAATGGCAGAATCTGCAATCTCATCCTTCCCGGAAAACCCTTCAACCATCCTTCCTGGAAAACCCTACAACACAGCAAGTTTTTCGCTTCAACATACACAAAAAGAACTACTTCAGCGGAACCCGTAAGGAACCCAATTCGAGGGTTGAAACCTGATTCACCACCATGAGAACTGCTAAGGAATCTGGAATCTTGGTCTCCTATGATCCAAATATGAGGTTTCCGCTCTGCCTGTCGTCGTAAGCCACTCGCAATGGAATCATTAGCAGTTGGCAAGAAACTGATTTCAAATTCTTTGTATGATCACTGATTGAATATGAGAGAGAATGCGAAAAGGGGACAAATCATTAAGTTGGAATATTTGTTTGGCCAAAACCCTAGAAAAACCTTTTCAAATAAAAAAAAAATAAAAAAAAACTCTTATCAACGCAGAGGGGATGCTGTCGTCGGAGCAGGGAGGATGCTTGGGTGATTCAGTAGCTCTTCTCAACGCAGAGGAGACTAGAGCTTGAGTGAGAATGAACGAGAGAGTAAAAATTCGCAACAGGGATAAGTAACATTTGAAGGCTAAATTCGTAAATGAATATAAATTTTTTTTTTAAAAATTTTTATTTGAGGGGTAAAATTATATTTCAACAATTTTAATGATTTTCGTCAGTTAAGTGGACCTAGGTGATGTTTCGGCATTCTTGTGGGTGTAGATGATGTTAAGGATCTTTGATGGGGTGTATATGAAAATTTTTCTATAATATAATATATATAATTATTTAATATGATTTATAATATTTATTTATATTTAAAATAAATTTTATATAATCTAAAATCTACAAATAGATTAAAAAGTATTTATCATTATCTTTATTATGATAATTTATTTATTTTTTTTATCTGATGATTTCAAAAAAAATATTATTTATAATTCATTATTTATCTCATAAATATAAATTATAAGTATAAGAAAGAGAGTCTAGTAAGTTGTTGCCATCGAATGCAACTGGGCTTGGGGCATTCATGGTAGAGCCTTTCATCAATTTTACCCAACATGCTCGTTCTCACAGTCACGGCCACCATCACTTGAAAATCAGATCATCACAAAATAGCATAAGCCAACAAAAATTTTCAACTAGAAATAACTTAAGATCAAATGAAGCAGTTATTAATACTTAACTATCAATCACTATTTTTGGTATATTGGTGGTAACACACGTAAACTTATTTTTGAGTAACATTGTCATAGCAAATATGAGCTGGGTAGTTTCAACCCTTGGTTTCCTGCAAGTCTGATTTGCCAATCATACACTGGTAGGTAAAAACTCATACAAATATGCAATTCTCTCACATCTGGAGGTTAAAATTTACGTAACCCTTATCACTTGAGACTAGAACTGTTTGAACTCAAAATCGCTAACTACAAATATACAACTCAGTTGAGGTCAGGCCCCTCGATCAATTGGAGAAGGCTCAGTTAAAAAGACTATTTTTTATCAATTCATGCAACTATTGAGACAAGTAGTTTTCCAGCTCCCTATCAAATTCTAAATGATTGTTCTCTTCTTGTACCTTCAGAGGATCTTCCGTATCCTCATCAAAGTCTGCATCATTGTTCTCTTCATGGTGGTTAAGTCTAGTTTGTTGATAGAACATGTCCTTCTGTACGTTCCAATCCTTTGCGATCTTCTTCACTTCGTCTCCAATCAATTTGTTATTTTCCGCAATGTGCTTTATGTTTTGGATATCCACCAGCTTGCCAGCCTCTTTTAAAACAAACAATTAATGACAAAAGAGGGGTAAACCCCAAAGTCATCACCAATGACACAACAATAAGATAATCATTCATAAACAATCTCACTGAATGTTATGTTGTTTTATGTTACTCATGATAGGAGGGGAACTGTACCATTAATGGCTAGTTCTTTTGCCCTTGCATATTCTGTTGACATTTTATCGAGCGCTTTCAGATCAAGTTCCATCCCCTGACAAATGAGGAATTTAGAAGCTCAGATACACATGCTATAATGTAAGGCATACATACAATACAGATAAAAACAAGCTCTTCTGAGGAAAAATCTTAAGAGGAAACCAAGAAAACTGTTGTGTAAAGTTTCAAGTACATTTTACTGGCAAAAGCAAGACGAGAGCATGGCAAACATAGAATTCATCATAAGACCAACAAAGATGCATTCCAAAAATGGACCACTTGATTTTTCATCATCAGTCATCAAACTCCTTTCTACTCCAAAGAGCAGCATATGGTAAAAAATTTAAAATGCCAATTCAAATTATATTATCCAACTAATGTTTCATGCTGGTAGGCACTTTTGCAATCACGCTGAGGGCACTTTTGCAATCACGCTGAGGGTACCTACGGTTTCCTCTTCAAAGTTGCCCACAAAAAGTGTTCTGTTACTTACCAAGTCCAAGTGAAGGAAATGATCAATCCGAGAATTTGCAAACAACCTACATGTCAGGAAGTGACAATCAGAAATTTGAGCTTATAACTAACAAAAACAAAAGCAAGAATTGAAGAGATGAAGCTATAGGTGTCACAACTTACTTCTTATACGCAATTTGCATTCTGGCATTCAGTTGTTTATTTATTTCATTAACCCTTTCTGTTGCAGAAGCTTCATTTATGTCAACACAGCCAAATAGGAACATGTTCTTTTCTAGCATCCTTTTAACCAAAGCAGGTACTACTTTTATGCTTTCCTTCTTCGCATCAACAACACAGCTTTTAATATTCTTCAGCTCTCCTGTTGGTATTAGAGAGGTAAAAATGAAAATGACAGAAAGACGAAGATCATGATGTCAATTAGAATATAGACTCTTTCTACCAGGTTGTCATTTCATTAACTAGGAAAATTATTCAAAAAACAAAAAATAGAATACCCAAAGATAAAATGGGCATCAATTCTAAAACAAGTTGACAAAAAAAAATTATCTGCAAGGGTCTATTTGTGAACATTTCAAATGGAGAACAAGAATTTAACTGAGGTTACTAGATTTCTGTTTCTCTCGAAGATTATCTATATTGATAAGTAAATAGGTGGACTCTACTTTTATTAAATAAAACTCTATTATGTCTTTATGTTATACTATGAAACTTACATTCTATATGAAATGTTCACCAAATATATATATATTTGTGAACATTTCTGTCATTTCATATAGAATAAGTGAACTTTATATAAGCAGGAATTTAATTCAGTACAATGTTAAAAATTAAGATAGAATAAATGGATAAATTTTGTTTGCAAGGGTCTATTTGTGAACATCTCAGATGGAGAACAAGAATTTAACTGAGGTTACTAGATATTTGTTTCACTCAAAGTTTCAAAGCATAGCTGTCAAGGCGACAAGGCGACCCTAGGTGTTGGAGGCCGTCCTGGGCGCCTAGGCAACCAAGGCGTTCCTAGTGTATTTTTTTTTGGCCTAAAATATCAATGAAATGCAATAATGCAATATTCTACATCAAGAACTAACATTTAACTATTTAATAAACAAAGAAGAGTTTTCAGTCATGCTTGATGGAACACTACCACTAGTTCCAGCCATACTATAACAATAAAGCTATTGAAGTACCTGATTATCAACAAGAAACAAATAAAACCAGTTCAACAAGTGTATAAGCAGGAAAGCAGTAAAAGACAGTATGATCAGTGTTGATAATGATTCTGTAGAAAATAATATTATATCTGATAATGATTCATGAGGAAAACCAAAAGGAAGAAGAAAAAAAATCATTGCAGAGAATGAAAAAAAAGAAAAAAAAAAAAAGAAGAAACATTCGGACTTACATTACAGACTAGCAGACAGAAGAAGTAAAGCATTCGGAAAAGAAGAAAACCCATTCGGCCTTGCAGAAAATGGGAAAAAAAAATTTGTTGCAGAGAATAGAAGAAGAGATAACCCATTCGGACTTGTAGCAAAGAATAGATGAAGAGGTAACCCATTCGGACTTGCAGCAGAGAACAGATGAAGAGATAACCCATTCAGACTTGCATAGAATGAAAAAAAAAAGGTTGTTGCATAGAATGAAAAAAAAAAGCATTCGGTATTAAAAAAAAAAGGGTTGTTGCAGAGAATGAAAAAAAAAAAGCATTCAGTCTGTGATCGACATTTGAAAAAAAAAAAAAAAAAAGGCATCGTTGTAGAGATTCATAGAAAGGAGTAAAACTATACAATAAAAAATAAAAAATAAAAAAAAAAAAAGTCTCTACAGAAGAAGAAGAAGAAGAAGTCATTCGAAAAAGTGTCATTGCAGAGAGTAAAAAAAAAAAGCAATCGGACTTGTTTGTGATTGACATTCAGAGAGAAAAAAAAAAAAAGCATTGTTGCAGTCGACGCAAAGTCAGAGAAGAAGAAGATGGAGGATAAGAATCCAAAGAAGAAGAAGAATAAGAACAGAGCAGAGAAAAAAAAAAGGGCGTTGCAGAGTAGAAAAAAAAAACGTTGATGCAGAGAGGAAGAGGAAGAAGAAGAAGAATAGAGCAGAGAAAAAAAAACGTTGACGCAGAGAAGAAGAAGAAGAAGAATAGTGCAAAGAAGAAGAAGACCATTGTAGAGAAGAAGAAGAAGAACAGAGCAGAAAGAAGAAGAAGAAGAAGAAGAAGAAGAAGAAGAAGAGGAGGAAGAAGAACAGAGCAAAGAAGAAGAAATGATATTAAAAAATAAAAAATAAAAATAACGTTGCGCAGAGAGGAAGATGAAGATTTAAAAAAAAATACAATAAATTTAAAGTACATACCTGATTGAACGCCGACTGCCGGAAGAGGAGTACTTCAAGGAGAAAAAAAAACCCTAATCGCCAGCAGTGAGTTCGAACAACAGAGAAACCAGAGAGTCGTTTGAAGAAAAGAGAATGAAAGACTCTCCAGTTTCTACTTTATATAGTTGATTATTCCATGTTTGGTGTACAACATATTATTGTACACCAAACCACTATAAAAGTTCCTTTTAGAATCTTATCAACAAATATAAAAAATATTTAAACTATATATATTTGACAAAGGCATACGAACTAGGCGGCCGCCTAGGCTGTCTAGGTGCCCTAGGCGACGCCCGCCTGGGTGGTTGCCCAAACACCCTGGGCGGTTGCTTTTCAAGCTTTCACAAGGCGATTGACCGGCCAGCACTATTTTTCCACCTGAATGCCTAGGCAACGCCTTGACAACTATGACTCAAAAATTATCTATATTAATAAGTAAATAGGTGGATCTACATCACTACTAACAACAACAAAGCCTTATCAAAACTAAATGGGGTCGACTACATGGATTTTTGTCTTCCAATCAACTTTATTCGATGTCATACTTAAAAAAAGGCCTAAGCTATGCATGTCTTTTCTCACCACTTCCCCTAGAGTCATCTTGGGTCTGCCCCTAGCTCTTTTAGATCCTTCAATCTAAATTAAATCACTCATTTGTACTGGAGCATCTAACAGTCTCCGTTGAACATACTCATACCATCTCAAACGACTTTCTAATAGCTTATCATGTGTTGGTGCCATAGTTGTCAAGGCGTCGCCTAGGCGCCCCTATGATGCCTTGAAAAATCGGGTGCTTTGGTCGCCTAGGCAGGCACCCTGTTAGGCCTCCAACGCCTTAGTTCGCCTTAACAACTATGATTGGTGCTACTCCAAAATCAGCACTAATACGATCATTCATTACCTTATCCTTCATAGTTTTGCCACACATCCATCTCAACATTTTCATTTCAGCTACACTAAGTTTATCTATATGATGCTTCTTAAATGCCCAACATTCCGCACCATACATCATAGCCAGTCGAATGACTATCCTATAAAATTTTTCTTTAAGTTTTAAAGGAATAAACCGATCACACAGCACTCTAGACACACCTCTCCACTTCATCTATACCATTTTAATCCTCTGTGAAACATCATCCTCCATATCGCCTCCTTTATTTATGATTGAAACTAAACACCTAAAATGATCACTTGTTGTATCTCCCTTTCATCAATTTTCACCACCTCATTATCCGTCCTTGTGTGACTAAAGTTACACACCATATACTCGTTCTACTTATCTTAAAACCCTTTGATTCCAATGCTAATCTCCATAGCTCCAACCTGGTGTTAATCCCTATTTTTGTCTCATCCACTAAAGCAATTTCATTAGCAAAAAGCATGTTTTCCCTTCTAAGAAATAAGCCTTCAATCTCAATGAGAAAACGACTAAACTAGGTTGGAAACTCAAAAATTCAAACCATACCATTGCAAAGGAAATCTGCTGGTTGAAAATTACATGAAACATTAATTTATTCCTAGTTATTGATAGATTATATTACTAATGATGTCTTGTATAACCACATAAAATAATGGAGGTTTCTTGAGTGCTCATTTTGGTAATGCTCAACAAGCCTAATCCCAGCTATTTGCATTACCAACATTAACCAAGTTAGTTCCACTTTATCTATGGCTAAAACATTTGTTCAATCAAGCCATTAGGTTGGTTTCTTCACTTCCATGACTGCTGGCATATGGCAACTAAGGTGGGTCCCAAATTTGATAGACATGTTGCCCACACGAGCATTTATTCAGTCTTTCACACCAATGTGAATTACCCATGTGTTATTATTAAGGTTTAAAATGAGTTTGAAAAGTCCCCGAAAAAAAAAAAAAAAAAAAAGAACTCAACAAGTATCGTCGAAAAGTCAATAGACAAAGAAAGCCATATAGTTGAGATAGGAAACCAAATTTGATAGATGGCCTATTAAGTGAGTCCCAATTCTATCCAACAGAGCATGGCAAATCACTAATCCATGCAAAATTAGCAACGTGATGAAAAGGGAAATGGCAACTAGCATGATAAAATTCTTATTCATTAAAAATAACAACCTTATAACCCCTAAAACAAGAGAAATAAATAAAGGATTCTGGACAGGCATGTCAAGATGGTACCTCTAGACAAGCAAGGAACATTCATCCAATTAGCTGGAGAATACATCCACTCTCCTCCCAACACTTCAGCACACGCTTCGACTCCGATGCCACTCCCTATCTCAATGTTCTTTACCTCCAGCAATTTTGCTGGGAAACTCCCTCAAAATTAACCACAAACTTCTTGAAACTTAATACCTAAAGTGAAACCCCACTGTGAAACACTACAGGAGTCCTTGAAGTTGCAGAGAGAATGCTAAAGACGTGAGGAAAGACAGGAAATATAAAAGGAGTCACTGGAGCTGCAGAGGGAACACTGGAGAGAAAGAGAGAGAGAGAGAGCAACAATTTCCTGAGTTGTAAGGAGTCAAAAGCTATTGGTGTGAACCTTACAAGCTTATCAGGTTTTTCTCATGGATCCTTACCAGTCAAATATTTGGGGAACCCACTAATCTCCTCACAGTTGGCTTAGCACCATTGTTTCCCTATCTTGATCGTCTTTGCAAGAAACCTCAGCTATGCCAGGCCAAATTCCTATCCTATGTGGGGCGCCTTTGAACTTGTTAAATTTGTCATGCAGAGCTCGTACCTCTACTGGAGTCTTTAGCCTGCCCCAATCTATCATCCAAAAGCTCAAATCCAGATGAGTGCTTTCTTCTTGAAGGGACCCAATTGCAACAAGTTTTTGAACACTTGTAGCTGGGCTTCGATCTGCCTCCACAATATGAAGGGGAGATAGGGCTTAGAAGAGTTGAAGAAGTGAACACAACCTGCTTCCTCAAGCTTATATGGAAAGTGGCCAAAAAAAAGAAGAGTATTTGGGTGAAGCGGTCGTACACCACATATCTTCAGAAAGACTCCTTTTGGACTGCTGATAGTGGGAAGGTCTCCTCCTGGGTTTGGAGGAATATGTTGAAGCACGGTAATCTAGTCAGTAATATTATCAAATCCAGGATTAATGATGGCTCCTCTACCCTACTATGGCAGGACAACTAGTACCCCCAAGGGGGCCTTCTAAATATGTATGGGGTCAAAACTGACTCTGGGCGAGATAGAAGGGCTCTAGTCACCTTTATTTTTTCCGATGGTGTGTGGCAGCCGGGAAGACTATCCTCTCATAGGTTGTATCAAGCTTGGTTAGTTCTCCATTCAATCTCCAAAAGGCTCCCAAGGCATCTTCTCGTCTGCTTCAGCCTGGGAGATTGTCAGATCTAGATCTGCCAAAATTCTGTCGTATGAAGTTATCTCATTCAATAGGCTCATTCCTTGCCACAGTTATGTTGCTTGGAGAGCAATCACCCATAGCTTCCCCTCCGAAAAATTTCCTCAACCATAGACAGCTGCACGTTCAACCCTGCTGCTGCCTTTGTTGGTCAGCTACCAAATATATCTCACTTATTCTTTGACTGCCCATTTTCTTCCTGCCGATGAAATGGAATTCTTTGCCATTATTGGCCTGTTTCGATACATATTCACTCTATCGAGAAAGAATGGAGATGGATCCATTTGATATTCAAAGAAAAAACTCCTTGTGACACAGTTGGGAAGGTGGCTTTCAGCGCAACCATTTATCATATCTGGATGGAGAGAAATTTAAGATTCTGGACTTCCAAATCTAGGACCCTATCCCAAATTTGGGGATGCCATTAGCTTTGAAGTCAAGGGAACTCTCATCCAAATTTGAAATCTTCTCCGGACACCACCAGAAATAGATTCATTGCTAATGCCTAGGACTTGCTTATCCAATTTTAGGGTGTGGGTAGGATTTCCCATTTGTTTCTTGTGTTGTTCTTTCTGTGCCCCTATTAGGGGCCTCCTGTGAGCTCCTCCTTTTGTTTTCTCACTGGGTTCTATTAAAATTAATTCCTTATTCACCTAAAAAAAATGGAGAGGGGGAGAAAGTTCCAGGAAGGAGGAGAGCCATCCTATCAATCGATACAATCTTGATGTGCTGGTCTTGAAAATCTTTTGACTCAAAGAAAAAACAAACTTGACTGATGTCGCCACCCGCATAGTTAAGGCACCTCTTTCAATTTGAAATGAGCCATTAGACTAACAAACAATCCTATGCATGGTCCACAAGAATACTAAAGAGGGAGGTCAGCTCAACTTGATGATCAGACAACTAAAGCTTTCTTATACCCAATAGTTCAACCATCCTTCAAAGATATCCCCGTGAAGGCTTTAAAAAGAGAAAATGGAAGGTCCAATCTCTATTTCTATCAGCCCCTTCCCAATATCTCTAATCCTAATCCCCCAGTTATCTTTTCAGGAAGCCTAAAATTTCTACATTATCTTCTTGTTTTAGGCAACTTTAGGAAGTTTTCCTGTTAAAAAAAACCTTTCCTCTAGACCCCTAAAGTCCATCACTTGTTTCACTTCAAAGTTTAAATCTCTGTTATGAAGATGAACTTCTCCCCCCCACCCCAAAAAAAAAAAAAAAAAAAAAAAAATCCATTAAGAAACTGATAATCTCTAAATCCGTCTAAGAAACCTAGAAAGTAGAGAATTTTCACTATCCTCAACCTCCCATTAAAAAAATTATTATGGAAACCCTATGATTTCTCCATCTTCCACCCAATCAGTAACCCCCCCCCCCCACCATAAAAATAAAAATAAGAAAAGAGAGGAGAAGACAAACATACAAAAACACAACCACTCTTCTCCAGCAACAAAATCTCCACTCCCTCTCCCTTTCCCATGCCCCACCAAAGATCACCGCGACTTCTGAATACACAACAGTTGATGTGGTTTTTCCTAATAAGCCTCCACCAGAATCATTGTCTATGGTGCCGTCATGGACTGGATCCACATGCCTAGTGCCACCTTCACCTGGTTCAATTGATCCACCATCACTAGCTTATTAAACATCTCCCAACTATTGATCACCCAAGAATCCTCTCCTCCTAAATCTCCTCCCTCTCTTTCACTCAAAGGCTATCTAACCCAACGTCACAACATAACCCACTGATCCGCCTTCACAATAATTTTCAAGTGGAAAGTTATTAACAACCTCCCTCCTCCCTCCTCCCTCCCCCAGCACCAGGTGGAAACAATCTTATGACATGGAAATGAATTTTAAAGATGAATTTTAAAGGCAGGGGAATCTCGAATGTTACATTAAAAATTCAATATTATTCATCAGGAATGATTTATACTCAAGCAAGAGTGAGTATATGAGAAGTAAATTGATAGTTCAACCACAACAAGGTGATGAAGGAGCATCTCCAGCAATAGTTCTCTACCTTAGATTTATTGAAGCTAACAGTTTTACTTAGATTTTACAGGTAGACCACCATACCACTGTAAATTGTGTTTTGTGACTCATGGAAGCCGATTTAAGGTTTTCGGTTCAAGTGTCATATTTATTTATCAGAGTCCAGTAATCTGGAATGCTTTTTTTTTTTTTTTTAATACTTTAAATTGTATATTTTTATTTATTTATTTTTATAGATAAGGTTTAGCTTAAGAGATCTGATATTCTAGCCCTACCTGCCTCTAAAATGGGTAGAGCCATAGAGTTACATGCCTTCTTCCATCCGAAATCTGGACTGTCAGTTGGCTCAAACTATGTAGTAATAAAAACATAAAAAATGGAAATTGCTATAAACAATAGTTTTCAACAACAATACAAAAGGCAGAAAGATCCCGTCTAATGTTTCCTGCACATCTCGCTTCACCTTTAGACCCCCTTTTCCCTGCATCGTTCTCCACCTTTCA
Source organism: Protea cynaroides (assembly GCA_028583415.1). Lineage (NCBI taxonomy): Eukaryota > Viridiplantae > Streptophyta > Magnoliopsida > Proteales > Proteaceae > Protea > Protea cynaroides. The sequence continues at coordinate 123,208,520 of CM053276.1, forward strand.
TCGCCTCTTATTCCATTAATGACAACACGCATATCGCTACATCACTCTCTTTATCTTTCCTCACCCTTCTTCCCATCACCTAAGCAGCATCCAAACGTTTCAGTAACTCACTCTACTGGTCATCCCTATGCCATCATCAATTTAAAGGGATTCATAATAAACAAGAGGAATAGTAACATATATGAGTTGTCAGTATAAATTTGAAAACATGGAGAGAAGGTAGGGAGAAAAGAACAGAGGTGTGATTTTGTGTTGGGTCACAGATGGTTGAGCAAAATGTTTTCCCATGAACCACGACATATCAAAGGACAAGCATATTGGAATAGGAAAAGAGGTGGTCATGGTCAGTTGATTAAGGAACTTAATCCAAGTGCTTATACAGGATAGGAAAAAATCAACTATGTAGCCCCCCCCCAAAAAAAAAAAAAAAAAAAAAAAAAAACCAAAGGGAGAGGTGAAGAAGTTGTAGATCAACTTCACCATTGGGAGAACTTGGTCCCCAGTGGGCCAGTAAACCTAATTGGGAAGGCAAAGATGACAGTCAAATCTTAGAGTGGGGAAGAACGGAAGACGCCAACTACACAGATTTGGGAGCTGATTGCAAGAAAGTTATTTATAGGGATTTTCTGGTTGACATCTCGAGAATCTGTAAAATTGATTGTAACCTTGTTCTTCACCCTCCTAATCATCTTCCAATGTCTCTTAATTTAAGGGGTAAATTAGTCATCTATCCCTCCCATCATCTCTTCCAATCGGCCCTCCCCAACTCTGCAACTCCATCACATCTCGACTCTCTTCTCATCTCATTCATCCACTATGGGTGACAACGGGAACAGAAATATTGGCGGCGTCAACAACATCAACTGCAACAGTGATGGTAAATGGCAATCTCTGCAACATCAACGATGGCGGGAGGTGGAGAGATGATTCCAGCGACCTTCTTTTCAACAGCCGTTTCAGTCTTAAGTTCACCATTCACAGGGTTCATACATTGAGGGGGAGGTTTTGGATTTCAGGTTCAAGTTTTAACGTTTTACAGTATAGGCTCTAATAGATTAAGGTTTCAAGGATTAAGGTGGCTAGAAATAATGACTGGAGATGGAGAAGACGGCAGATTTTACAGTTTTCCAAAGTAAGGTTTCACAGTACCAGAGAAGAGATCAGAGAAAAAATCAAGGGCCCGGTGGTTTTTATGGAGATTCCCGTCATATTTCTATTTTCTGGCAAGGTTTCACGATTCATGGTCTAAGATTCATGGATTGATGTAGTATTGTAGTTGCACAAGCCTGGTTAGACCAATATGAACCAATTTGGACCCAAGCTAAGCAGAACCAGGCCTAAACTTAGTTTTTGGTTCCAGTACAGGTATTTTGAGTATTTATTTAGGATTATTGTTGTAATTGTATCTTCTTTTTTTTTATAAAAATTAAGGGAGAGTGGCTGTCGATAGGTACAGGATTTGAGTTTGTTTCAAATGTATTGCTGTTTTAGAATTTGAATAGTTCTCTTTACTCTGTTTTAGAAGTTATATATGTCAGCAATCTCCCGGCGCGAACACAGTGATCTCCGATCAGGACCAGGACCTTACATGTTGAATTCAAGAAATTTGGAAGTTGTGAGCCTAACCGTAAATCCACAACTGATTTCGAGTACTGGGTGATGGGCTGGAACAATCACAAGGGAGCTGCCTTCTGTGCGTGTGAGTTAATGTTGAGAGGAAGAAGAAGAAATTCTTCTTTAATTAAACTTGAGGACGGGATATTCTTTATTTAAAAATCCCTGAGTTCTATAATATTTCACCCCAACACAAGTTCTGAATTTCCAGGTAGGTCCTTCCCTTCAAATTAATTTATTGTTTGCTCTGTCCCAAAAGGGTCTGTAAATTACAAAATTACCCCTGTATCTTTTGTTCGAAATTTTTTAATTTATTTTGAGAGGGTCATAGTGATAGTGACCTAAATTAGGGTTTTGAAAATTCTAGTTGCAACATGGATATTCCAGCCATAGACCCCTTTTATTTTGTTATTATTTTTTGTCTTTCATGGGTATACAGTTCACCAAGTTAAGGAAGTTAAGGATTTCACCCAATCCATGTCTCTGACAAAAACAGTGTGTAACCATAACCCTCTCCGTACCATTCCTCGAGAAGTTTAAGCAGAACCAAGTTCTGCTCACAAGTTTTCAGGAGATAAGGCCAAATTATCTTCGTAGGCTGATTTCTTTACAGACACATAATTACAATATGTATCTTTTGAGTTAAAATTCGAAGCTGAATAGGTATCTGAAAGAGGGTTTGGACATGGTTCACATTGAAAGAGATCCAAAATGACAATTTAATTCTTTTATAAACAAGAATTTTGGCCAAAAATAAACAATACCAGAGGAAATGAAATACACTCAGCAGGTTGTATGGTCAAACTAACCCAGCATCCCCTCCCCCCTTCCATGCCCACCCCACACTCCCCCCCACACCCCCCCAACACACACACACACAAAAAAAAGGGGTGGGGGCTGGCTCATTGGAAAGGCACTTTTATCAGTTTGTTCAAGTCTGCTCTGATACCATGTAACAAAATAAGGAAGAAAGAGAGAATAAAAGAAGGATGGAGAGAATGGAAAAAGATCCTCTGTAGTGAGGCCAGCTGTGTAGTGAGGATCCTCCTACCCACTCAAAGTGGATCGGCATATATCCCAAGGCAGTCAAAGTGCATCGGGATATATGCTGATCCACATATAGTGGATGGGATCCTCACTACAGCTCACTACAGGGGATCCTCACCACAGAGGATCCCAGTCCAGAGAGAACAGAGAGAGGGAGAGAAGAAGTCGATGTGTTCTCTCTCCTCGTACGGTTTAGCTGTTATTAAAAAAAGAAGAGTAAATTACACATATAACCCTACTTAAAGTAACCGACTCTAAAGACTAAAAACACTGGGTCGGCTACATAGTGTAGCTGACTTAACAAAACTTAAACATGGGGAAAAGAAATCTAAACAGCACCAACTATGGTGACATCCTAAGCAGAATCTTAAACAACACCATGCAGTAATCTTAACAATTATCATGGTACCGAATAAGCACCCAGGCTGCCAGCTTTCCCTTCTGTCTTTTTTATAAATTTTCATTGGTGGATTCTTATTAAACCATTACATTACATATGGCATATCTTCTTCCAAATATTCTCTCTTTATCAATAACACCAACGTTTCTGTGTTCCACCATCTAGTTCTTGGGCGAACAATTCTCTTTTTTTCTCTTCCATCACTTGAGAGAACTTGCAGCGTGTATTGTTGTTGTTTAATACATTGTGAATTGAAAAAAATATCCTTTGACTTTAAGATGTAGGAAGTTAGCCATAAGCATTCAGTTTTATGGTGCAAGTTGATAGAATTGTCTACGATTTGCAAACATGGATGATCAATAAATATCAATATTTGGGCCAATTTGACAGGAAGTTTTACAAGGAAGAGATGAATCATACCAAGGGACAAATAAATCTTGAAAGGAGGCTTAGAGGGCTGAGTCTCATAAAGACAATACAAGCAATAGAGCCCACCCAGTCTACGTGATAAAGAATCTCCCATAACCATATGACCTGTGCAAATAACAGACAGTCTTATGTCAGTAAATATTGTCAGGTCAACCATCCATGTTGAACTAATAGAAGTGCGCATGCATTAAAAAAAAAACAAAAATTCAAGCAACTAAATCCTCTGTTCGTTATTGCACAACAGAAAAGTATTCATGCACTTCTCTGAAAATCAGTTAAATGGAAAGACCATCGTCACCATCCTAAAGATGCACATGGAAGGCCAGAATAACTGATGCAGGATTCAGGTCGGAAAACCCTTTGGGGTTCGCTAATGGGCCCACCCAAACAATATAATACTCAAGTAGTAATTTTAGTGGCAGATTTGGTAAATAACTCAGTGTTTCACAGAGGGTGGAAATTCTGTAAATAAACAAATTCTTAAAGGGGTAATGAGTAAATGAAGAAGGAAGGAATATGAAAGAGTTAGATTTAATGGTAAGGGGCAGACTCGGAAACAAATGTTAAGGAAAGACAAAATAGAATAACCTGGAAGAGGGGTATTTTGGCAAGTCAACTTAAAGAGAAAAGATAGGATACAAAGAAAGTAATAAGTGGGGATGACATGAGGAGGGGAGGTTGTCTTCAACCTCCAAATCAGAACAGTTGGAACACCCAGCTATGGTTTCAGGTTAGAACTCACTCCATATAGATCCGATTGATTTGTAATTTAAGGAATTAAGTCACCAAACCAACCCTTCTTGAATACATGCAATATCCAACCTCTTAATTGTTTATAAAAATAATTAAAAATACCTGAAACTGCGTGTCAGAAGAGGAAGAACCAGGTCTAGGTTTCAGTTTGCTACCCTTGATTCCAGCAGGGCTTCGACAAGGGCTTCTGACAATAGGATGGCCAATGGGTGAATAATTCCTGCCAGGACTTCAAGGATAGGAGGAAGAGTAATGAGTGAGATCGAAGGTGATGAAGTTGAGACTGGGAAGAAGGAACTGGAGAGAAGAACAGGTGAGGGAAAGAGAACAGTTGATCAACCTGGTCACAAATAGCTTCACAGCCCCATGGTGTACTCGACTAAATTTCATTCCAATATCCAATTGTCTAATCTCATTAAACAGTGGATACAAAGAGTATCTAAAAAGACAGAAACTAAGAGACTCCTAGCTGAGCGATAAAAGCAAAGCCTAATCTAAATAGAGTCCAACTCTATAACAACTCAAACTCCTACATGACTATCTGCTAAATAAATAAAAGCCAAATAAATAAATAAATCAAGCTAAAGCAAACTAATTCTAATGCTATAGATCGAAATGGTCCAACCAGGAGCAAGCCACTGCATCGATAACAGCCAATAATGAATTTATGAAATGGCAGTTAAAAAATAAAATTTAAGTAGAAGATATCTAACAAGGACTAAAAAATAAATAAAAATAAAAAAGGAGCCAACAAGAAAAATATCTTCTAGGCTCTGAAGCTACCAGAGGAAAGCGATGACATTAAGAAATGGATTCTAGCATACATAATCTTTCCGACCTTAGAAACCAACAGCAAATAAAATCTAGCATGTTCAGCAGATCATAATTTCTCCAACAAAGAGAATCAGACAGAAGTTAAAAATAAGAAAATTGAAAGCGAATAATTTCTAACCCATCCTAGTATCAACATGATATATACTTAAGAAGTAAGAACAGCAATCAATATGAACTGAAAGCACTTTTGATCCTACAAATATGACACTATGAGAGACAAATGCCTAGAAAATGTGGCCACTGCTTTCTCATCTAATCTATCTATCATGAAAAACCCCACCAAAATAATAACAGAAGTCAAATTCAGATGAAAATACTTCATAGTCTGTTGACTGCACAGCAATAGACTCCATTTAACTTAGGTTAATCTAAGCCAGAGGCAGACCTACGTCAAGGTAACCCTTCACTTCTTTGAAACACTTTGGTATTGCTTCTGGATCAGAAGGAAAATAATGAATCAGAGCACATGGAGCAATCTCGTTATTTTTCTGAAAGTGTCAAACAAAATCAAAGAATGAATAAGGAGTTCTTTAGCACTCACATAAGACATGTTTTAGGGGGTTCAGGGGGACCCTAATTAAAGGAACGTCAACTGAAATAGGCTGAATAACAAACTCAATTGCGTAAATTGCCACTGGATTCGCTTCATGAGGATAGAATACTGGCTTGAATTGTTTAGCAAAGTTAAAATCCCTAGCATCATATTCATTAAAAATATCAATATCAGTCTTGTTTATAAAGACTCCACAATGTCTATGTAATCATTTCATAGAGAGTCAATTACCATGAGGTCCATGACACAAGATCTTTGGCCAGGTAGTAGCAATAGGCAGCCTTCATCTGAGAAAAGACCCAGAATATAATCGTGCACAGAATGCATTTAAACCACTCTGACCCCAATAAAACACCACCAGAATAAAATGGAAATGTATACTATGTTTTGGTAACATTCACAAGAAGACCAAAACTACAGTTACTCCATATTCACCAGTGTCTCAGGAAAGAGGAAGATCTTCTCTGATGTTGCTCCCCCACCTCGGCAGTTTACTACTGCCTCAAAAAGGCATAGAAAGGCATCAAACAAGATTAGGATTATGGAACTTGATCTGCACGAAGAGTGTAGCCATAAGATGCCTTTTATTGCCTTTTAAATGCATTAACAAAACACGAGCAGGAAAGTGACAATAGCAGAGGATCATTTCCCTCCAAAGAATGAGCAGTCATATGCATCAGAAGAACATGAATGACTTCCACATCGAATCAATCTCCAAGTTTAAAATGCAAATTACTAGTAATACCAATGCAATAAAATAATTACAAATAATGAGTACCAAGCATGTTGAAGTCAGACACAAAAAATACCAACTGAATGGGCATAAAGCGATTGCATGAAGAAGGCAAGGTTTGCAGCAGGCTTAGCCTCATAAATGTAGGAGAATTTCCGAGATAGCCATACCCTCTTCATCTCATCCAAGGTTGTTGAATTACTCTGCAATTCAAATATGTATAAAACAATCAGAAAGCATGCTACAAGAACCAACACTGTCAGTCCACGCTGTAAAACTGACATTCTGAAAAGAAAAGAAAAAGAGGGTAAAACAAGCAAATGAATGATTAATACTAAAACCTGAATTGTACCTCAGAGAAATCATTTATAAGCTCGTCAATATCTAGTTTGAATGGAGTGAGATCCACCGTACTTTCTTTCTTTTTTTGTAAAAAATCCATTGTACTTTCAATTCCTGAAGATAACAAGAAGATGCAAAGCTTTGCTTTATTTTTGCATGAATATAACTCTGTTAATTAAACAAAATGGGGGTGGAGGGGAGGTAAGAACAGACACAAAAAGCATAAAATAAAATAAAATAAATCAGACATCCAATCTGGAATTCTGGATTAGTAGCGACAATGCTAAACCTGATCGCAACCACCAGTCACCACTACTATGATTCTGAATAACATAGAGATCTACAGCTTCTGGAGTTCAGAATTACTATACTACCTTTTTTATTTTTTTTTATTTTTTTTTTACTTTTTTCACTTCTTACTATGTTGTTTGTTATTACCAATTGGTAATAAATGGGTATTAGGTTTCAGAAATCAAAAAAATTCCCAGAATCACAGGAATAGGAAATTGCCCAGAATTTGAGTTTTAAATATCTCAGTGGTCACAAGGCAGAATTAGACCAAAAGCTGGCCGAGTGGTATTTTAGATTAGAAGAACAGTTGAGAGAAATTTCAACAGGTTTTGATGGTCAGACTAGCAGACATTTAAGTATCATACTTGAACAAGGAAACTTAAATAGAACAGAATTCATTATCAACAAGGTAACTGGTCTTTAATCAGAAACCAGAGAGTAATATCAGCAATAATTATAACAAACCAGAATATCCAGAAACTGAAGAGTTAAAGCAAACAGACATGAAGTCGGACTCTTCTAATTCGATGGAAAGTTGAAATTTTGAATCTAGTAAACAACTAGAAATAGAAGATAATATTCAAGGTAGAGGACTGACAGAAGAAAGTAACCATTTAACCTACAAGATCAGCAAGCACGTGAACAGAACGAGAAGACTGAAAAACTAGAATCACCGGTAGAAAGAAATCTGGATAGTTATTTGAATCGATGGATAAAAGGAAAATAAGAATAGGACATGTATGCCTTGCGAAATCGCCACCAGAATCCCCTGAATCAGTGAATCACTACACGATAGAAAGGCTGAAGCCATAATATCATTCATCAAACCGTGAATAGGGCTATGCTAGCATTGTTGTCACGATGACAACACGGCCAAAGGCAATGGCCAGGTGCCTATGCATCTGGTCGCTTATGCGATGAAAGGTGAGAAGAGGAGAGGAAAAAAGAGAGAATAAAGAGGAGAAAGGAGAAGAGAAGAGGAGACAGAAGAAGAAGAGAAAAGAGATGAGAAAATAGAATACAGGAGACGTGAAGAAAGGAAAGAAGAAGAGAAAAGACGAGAAGAATACAGGAGAAGGGAAAAAGCAGAGAGAAGGAATAAAAGAGAGGAAGACAAGACAGCAAGAAGAACAAGACAAAGCAGAAAGAAAAAGTATTAGAAATGAAAAAGAGAAGAAATGGTTTGATCCTCTTATTTCTCGAACTGAGAGATCCATGAATCCAGATCCTGATGCATAAAATCATTCATCAAACTGTGAAGAGGGCTATGCTAGTATTGTTGTCACGATGACAACATGACCCAAGGCAATGGCCAGGTGCCTATGCATCTGGTCGCTTAGGCAATGCAAGGCAAGAAAAGAAGGGGAGAGAAGAGAGAATAAAGAAGAGAAAGGAGAAGAGAAGAGGAGACAGAAGAAGATGAGAAAATAGAAAACAGGAGACGAGAAGAAGAAAAGGAGAAGAAAAAAAGACAAGAAGAATACAGGAGAAGGGAAGAGGCAGAGAGAGAAGATATAAAAGATAAGAAGACAAGACAGCAAGAAGAACTAGACAAAGCAGAAAGAAAAAGTATTAAAAATGAAAAAGAGTTAGAAGAAATGGTTTGATCTTCTTATTTCTCGAACCAAGAGATCCATGAATAGGGATCCTGATGCATATAGATACAAATGGCCCAATGGGAGCAAGAATTTCTAGGAACATTTGGAACATTCGTTTCTGAGCAGAAGAGCCGTTTTCAAGTAGTGTTCAAACGATTACATATTAATAAATTTTCAATTGATTGGTCTAAGGTTATCGACAAACAAGATTTGTCTAAGTCACCTCATTTCTTTTTGGCCAAGTCACTTCTCTTTTTGTCTTACAGTCCAAGTCACTTTCCTTTTTCTTTGTGAGTTCAGGAATATCTCCATTCATAGGTCCTAGATCCACATCCATGAATTTAGAGGTTCGAATGATCAACTCTTCAATCAGTTGTTAGAATCAATAGGTCTTCAAATCATTCATTTGAATAAATTGAAACCCTACTTATTGGCTGATCATGATACTAAAACAGAAGAAGAAATCATACAGCAGCAGAAAAGAAGAAAAAAGACAAAAAAAGAAAAAGAAGAAAAGACGGCAGAAGAAGCAAAGAAAAGGGGAGAGAGAGAGAGAGAGAGAGAAGAAGAAGAAGAGAACTCACCAGGAACTCAGACTCCAGCCATCGCAAATCTTGGGTCAAGAAATCAAGCAGGGAAGGTTCTCGGTCCAGCTCCAAAGTCTCAGCAGAGAAGGGTTCTCTGCCATTTTCCTTCAGATCCTCTCATCTCCCCTCTTATTTTCTTTCTTTTGTTATTAATATTATTATTTACAAACATGCGTGATAGTGTATAAAAACTGTATAATATATTAATGAAATAATTAAAAAAGGTATCAATGTTGTAGAACACAAAAAATAAAATCCGGCTATAGTCCATTAGCAAGCAAGTAGGGGAACCATTCCTTCTTCTTTGCTGCTTAGCCCTAATGACAAACGAACCTACGGGCAGGGCATTTTCAGGGAGTAGCCCGCTTCCTTCTTACTCTGGTCTACCTCAACTCCATGTAAGGTGATCACAAACCCCAATAAAATCAAACTTCGCTGCGAGCCTGTATAGCTAGAGTAGTAGGATACATCATCGAGTAGAGGATCCTATATTCGACTTTGGCCTACTTGGCGGGCAGAACGAGGCGCATTATTGCAACAATCATACCACCGCGGTTGAAAAAGCGTCTTCGCTTCAGATAACACGCACCGTAGGCCGTCTAATCCAAGGCATTGGAGGGTCAACGACATCCAAGGCGCCCGCCTAGGCCAACATGGTATCACTAGGCAACCAAGGGGCCACCAAAGCACCTGGACAGTTACTCGACGTCTTGACAACCTTGGACTTTCCTCTAAAAAATGCCTGGTCACCTAAGCACTGTCTTGACAACTATGATATTGCCTAGTACAGCTATTATATAGAATTGTATTGAGACCTCACACTCTAAAAGGGAAAGCAAAACAGAGTAACCCCTGCAGCCACAGAATCCCTTGGTTCACCAACGTACTATTGTCAATTCAAGTGTAAAAAAAAAAAAAAAAAAAAAAAAAAAAAAAAAAAAAAAAAAAAAAAAAAAAAAAAAAAAAAAAAAAAAAAAAAAAAAAAAAAAAAAAAAAAAAAAAAAAAAAAAAAAAAAAAAAAAAAAAAAAAAAAAAAAAAAAAAAAAAAAAAAAAAAAAAAAAAAAAAAAAAAAAAAAAAAAAAAAAAAAAAAAAAAAAAAAAAAAAAAAAAAAAAAAAAAAAAAAAAAAAAAAAAAAAAAAAAAAAAAAAAAAAAAAAAAAAAAAAAAAAAAAAAAAAAAAAAAAAAAAAAAAAAAAAAAAAAAAAAAAAAAAAAAAAAAAAAAAAAAAAAAAAAAAAAAAAAAAAAAAAAAAAAAAAAAAAAAAAAAAAAAAAAAAAAAAAAAAAAAAAAAAAAAAAAAAAAAAAAAAAAAAAAAAAAAAAAAAAAAAAAAAAACCATTCAATTGTCAGCAACAACCACTAAAAATGTGATATCCCACACTTAAGGAGGCCTTCGTATTGGTAATGTGTTTGTATTTTGCACATACATGACCCATTGAAATGGCATGTGAAGCTCTCAAGGAGGCATCAACCAACTAATCTGATGACAATACTTCAAGGCCCCTTCATAGTTGTCAAGGCGTCGCCTAGGCGTTCGGGCGGTAATTTAGAGGCTAGGCAGCTAGGAACCTTGTGGATGTTCAAAAGGCAATCAACTAAGTCTTCTGGGCGTCGCCTTGGGTGCCTTGGAGGCCCTAAAGGCCTACGCGGTCACCTTGTTGCATATGTGTATATAAATCTTTAAATTCATGTACCTCCCTTAAGGTTTCCATTTACCCACAATTCAGCCATCCCCTATTATCAGCCACACACTGTTAAGTTCCATAACGGAAAATATGAAAATATTTTTTTACCCTTATACTAAAAACCAGTCCGAGATTAGGATGCCGATGTCGTCGAAAAATTTATTCCCCAACAATTGAGGTGCTTCAAAGCTAAGCAGTCACCAAAAGACGAAACTTCCACAGAAGAATTGTTGGACGAGAGATTGAGTTATTCCAAACTCCAGCAATTAGATATAGAAATATCCCCATTCCCCCCGAAATACACCAAGAACGCCTAGGCACCTAGGATGGCCTCCAATGCCCAGGGTCGCCTTGACAACTATGGGCCCCTTGCAAATAGTTAAAGAACACAAAATATTCTACCGAAGTACCATTCTTGACTCTATAGTGCATCCAAGGTTCAAGGTGCCTATTTCGAGTAGGCTCGAAACCGAGTTGTCTCGGGTTTTGACCAGGTTTTGATTGAAACCTAGGTCTTTTCCCAGGAAGGTTTCGAGGCCAAGATTTTTTTTTTTATTATCAGATTTTGTTGGTGTAGCCTATTTTAAACCTATTTCCCACATTAGATTTAAGAAAAAAAAATCTTATATGATACTTTGTGATATGGATCCAAGTTTATTAGTGTATGCGGAAACCAGGGACTGTGTCCAGGGTTAAGTAGGCAATACTTATTTATGACTAATATCATTTAAGTAAATGTTTTACATAATATATTATTCATAAATGAGCAAATACCCCCCATTTGAATCCAATAAAAATAATATAAAATTCAAATTCCAAAATGATAAAAGTCGACCCTCTAGTTCAAGAACAGAAACCAGATTTGTGCAGGGTTGATTTTCAACTTCAAAATGTTAGGTTTTTTTTCTCAAATATAAAAATTTCATAACTCTTATTATAGTAAAGCATCACTAAAAACCAAGAGTGCACCAAAATAATCTCCAACTTTGATGCCCAAAATTTATTTTCATCCTTTTAAACAGCATTCGCATATTCCAAACAATGTTGAGTAACTCTTTCAATATAACTCGGTTTTAAGCAATCTCCGATTTGTAGCAAAGCTACCAAAATCAGTTTTTCAACAAATCTGAGATTGTTTGAATCTGAGTTATAGTGAAGAAGTTACACTCCGGTCAAACCTTGTTCGGATTACGCGAATGCTGTTTAAAGTTGTCTGAATTGAAATAATTTTGAGCATCAAAGCAAGCGATTATTTTAGTACACTCTTGGTTTTTAGTAATGCTTTACTATAATAAGATTTATGGAATTTTTAGATCTGGGAAAAAGCCTAGCATTTGAAAGTTGAAAATAGCCCCTACACCCAAAAATCCGATTTTTATTCTTGAACTAGAGGGTTGAATTTTTATCCTTTTGGAATTTGAATTTTATATTATTTTTATTGGATTTAAATGGGAGTGTTTGCTTATTTATGAATAATATCTCAAGTAAAATGATATTAATCATAAATAAGTGTTGCCTAATAAGTGTCGTTCCTATGTACTATTCCTGGCTTTGGAGTCCAAACCTAGTCGACTTTAGGTCGAAACCTGTCAAAATAGATAGGTTTCGATCGAAACCTTGCATTTTATATAAGGGAGTGGACCAAAACCGAGTCGAAACTAGGTTTCGAACTTGGACCAGGCCGAAACCTGGTATTTTTTGGGTTCGAGCCTTGGAGTCGTGTCGACTCAGTTTGAAACCGATTTGTGTCGGTCGACACCTCGAACTATGAGTGCATCTATCGTGCATATTACCATTTCGTCAATGGTCAACAATAATCTAGTGTGGGTAATCTCATTTTCAAGGAGGCCAAGCATACCTTAAACTACCATCCGATTCATTTATGAGTTCCTCCTAGATCTGCATGGATTAAAGCTAGCCAAGTGCCATTCATTCTTCACCACTATACCATTGGACCCAACTGGTCAAATGAGAGAAACATTACTTCTTCCATCGCTTAGTTTTAAGGAGACAGTTGCATCATGCATATACACAAACAGAGGCTTTGGTAGTCGGCTGATGATAATGTGTTAGATCATTTTTTTTTCTTTTCTTTTCTTTTAACTTCTTGCTTTCCTAAATGAAGTGCCACCAAGATTAGATGGTTGATTCAATCTGCAATCTGCAGAATAACAAAAACCCTTTATGAAAATCCCACATGCCATTCAAATGGACCATAAATCTCAATGGTTCCACCATGCAGTTAAGCTTGACATACTATGTAAGTGGAATATACATATGTTGAAGATTGTACAATGTTGGTTCGATTGTCTAGGTGTTACCTAGGCCTGTCTAGGTATCACCTAGCTTAGTGATGTCCAGTTGTCCAAGCTGGTTGACTTCTTAGCTTTGGGATGAAGTTAAATTCTTGACTTAGTCCTTCTTATCTTTAACTCATTATATGTAATTAGGAGATTAGTTTTATTGTCTAATTAGGATTTACTACTTATCTAGGATTTCTTGTCATGTTGACATGTGGAATTTCTACATTTAATGTAACTAGGACTCCTTACCTTGTGGAGTCCTAGACCTATCATTTTATCCATTTTATTCCCTTTTATAAATAGTACCTGCTAAGAGGAGAGGAGTACACATTGATTCTCTCTCCCTTTTATCCATTCTCTCCTTCTCATATATTCTATGGCCACGTGGTTAGATGATGGTAGAATATTGAAACCCTAGAAGTGACAAAACCCAAAACTATGGGGAATTGTAGAGCATTATGTAAACAATAGCATTTGCTATAAAGATATGCCTATAGGTAGAGAGAGGCATCAAGATTGATAATTCAATTTGGTTTTATCAATCAATGTCATGGCCATTCTAGGTTATCTTCTAGACAGTCAGAACTGACAGTCACTTGTCCAATGCATTAGAAAATCTCTGTACAAGCAGATCAAAAAAATCCAACAAGTATTGGTTTTGAAAATTTTATCCTTCAACATAAAGAACTCTTCCTCTTTCCAACAGAATATAGTTGAGATGAACTAAAAAGGTTTTTGTATTTGCAAGCTAAAAGGTTTAATCAACAATCTACAAGCAATTTTCAGAAGAAACTCAACCAAGTTCATCCAAACATTGAGCAACCCAAAGGTAAGTATGCTTAAACGACAAGGTTCTGCCTAGGGGACCTGGTATATTTTAATGTATCCATCATGTCCAGTATAACAATGATATATTGATGCCTATATACTACATCAAGAATTAACATTTAAGCCATATCAATGCTATGTATGATATGATTATGCTAGTGATAACCTAATAGGAGAAAATCAACAAATAATGAACAAAATATAGGATAACAAGTAGCATATTTATCAAAAAACAAAGCAATGAACTAAGAGCATAATACCATATAAGAAGCAGAATTATAAGGGGGTGTTTGATAACACTCCAGAAGTTGGATTCTGACTTCTGTAGCATAAATGGAGTAGAAGTTTGTTTGGTAACCCGGTTCGAACTTTTGAAGAATCCATGGCTGAACCAGCTCCTAATAGTCTCCAGAATCCACTTTTTTTTTCAACTTCGGAGTTGAAAATTGGAGTTGAAGTTGAATGGAGTTACTCCATTTTAATTCCCTCAACCACCGAAAAAACCCGATAGCTTGTCAGAGACTAGAGCTGGGGTTCTTCTCATTCTTCATCATCGACATATGAGTTCTTCATCTCTACTACTCTAGGCTACTGACTGACGATCGAGGACCTACAGGTGACGATATTCTCAACTTCAGTTTCCCATCTCCTCTCAGCTTCACCGACATCAAGAAAATCAGTTGATAGCTTCACCAACGACCTGCGACTCTTGAGACCAAGATCAGTTCATCCGTTTTCAAGTGAGTTTCTCAAACCTCTCTCTCATAAACCCTCTCCCCAATTAGTTTTTTCAGATCTGTTACAAGATTGAGCAAAGGGGTTTATGGTTTCTCCCTTAAATCAAAGAAACCCTAATAAACTCTTTCATAACCGATTTTAGGGTATCTTCTAATTTCTTTCTTTTCTTCCTCCCTCAGCTACGTTGAACACTACGTTTCTTCACAGAAAGGTATGTTTCTTTTTCTCTCACAATCTGCTCTGTGTTTTGATTTTATTTCAAATCGTATTTTCTAGTCATTGATCCATTGTTGCGGTATGGTATTGTTTCAATTGACAATGGGTTATAATTTTTTTGAACAAACACAGTGCTTCGCCCTGGACACCCCCAATTTTGTGTTGTTCATGTTGAACAAGTTTATGAATTCCAAATATCTAAAATTATAATTTTTTTTAAGTAGCATTTGCTTCCATCAGTTGCTTGTCCTTAATTTTCTGTGGTTCCATGAAATTATTTGTTTGGTTCTCTGATTTCAATAATAGCACAGGGGGTTAGAAGTCTCTCGCAATGAAAATAGTATTAAAATTTCTCACTGAAATAACCATTTGTCTGATTTCAGTGAATAACATTTGTTTAACAAATGGTTCTTAACATTTCTCACTGAAATCTGGGATGATGAGTAAAATAGTTCTTAATCATTGCTATGATGACTTCCAGCTCCACCCATGCTTTCTGTACATTTAATCTTAATCAAACAACCTATGTTGTGTTGGGGCTCAATCCCTATTCTTCTTGGTATTGGACACATAGCTTCGAAAACAGAGAATTAAAGGAAAACTAGATCCATTTGTTAAAAGGGACATAACAGAGGGAAATATTAGACAAATCTGCTGCCATTTTTAGCAGATTCACTGTTGTTCCCTCACTGAACATTCTGGGGAGGCTCAAAGACACAAATTGTGGAGACCTGAAGCTTTCTATTTAAAAATTAATTAAGTGGGGCCCCTTTGATAACATGAGTGGCACTGGCACCTACCACTATCGTGAGTGATTTCATCATCTTTCTGTTGGTGCCTCTCAAACTGCAGATTAGTGTTTTGAGAATGAAGAAGCATTTTCATGAAATCAAGAAACGTATACCCATTCATCTTTTAAACTTTACATTTGTTTTTCCTGGCCTGATTTTGAACTTTACAACAGAGCATTAAAAAAATGGTGACTTATCTCCCTCTCTCCCACTTTCTCCCTTCAACCAAACGATCCTCCCAACCATTGCAGCTCCCAAAAAAAAAGGCGTTCTTTATAGCAATGCAATGAACACAAAGCTTTAGTGAGGCAGGAGAAAGCAAAAGAAAAGAAAGTGAAGCCAAGCAAAAATATTTGCCCGTCAACTTTGAGCTTTTAAAATTTTAAGTTATTACATTGGGAGGAGAGGATGTGAATCTCAGGTATGAATATTTGATTGATTGAATCTGAACTGATTTAAGTGATTTAATGTGTTTTATTAGTTCTGGAATTTTAGAACTAGTTCTGGTTCCCAGTTTTGATTTTAGAACCTAAGTCTTTATTGATTTCTAATTTCTTACTTGAAGGCCTATTTTGGTTACTGTTTTAAGGGATGTTACTTAATCTTTTAAACATTGATCAAACTGTTTTCAATTTAAAAAATGATAAATGGAATTGTTAGATTGATGCAAAACTTTACCCACGGTTTGATGATAACGTAGACAATACAATATATCCACCGAATTTAGGTTATAAATAAACTATCATATTGCAGTTATTGAGGATGTGATGGATGGGAGTGGATAGTGAGAGTGAGTCCCCTATTGAAAAACCTTGAATTGAGATGTCTTCGTATACTAGTTGATTTAGTTATTTAATAACTTAAGCTTTTTAATTAGATACTTAACCATATTCCCAATATCGTGCAGTAAGGAAATTAGAGATGGAAACATACCTCAACTCCAAGATTAAAGAACCACCCCAATAAACATCCAAATGGTAGCCCAATGATGTAATAGCAACCCAAATTTATAAAGGCCATGAATTTTTGCCATCCCAATCCAACAGTCACTCCTATTACACAATTAAATATTTTGTAATCTACACATTCAAAACTAATGAAACATCTTCAAAGGCCAAAGAGAGTTGCAGGATTTATTTATTTATTTATTTTTGATAGGTAGGCCCCAAAGAGTTGAACTCATAATCTTTTTAAGGTGTTGTTCTTTTCCAATTGAGCTAATCCTTTTGGTAAAGTTGCAAGGATTATTTCAATAGAAATAATGCAATAGCTGGAAACCTATTTCATGATTTCTATTCAGGATTATTTCATTTATTTCACATGCCTCTCTCTCTCTCTCTCTCTCTCTCTCTCTCTCTCTCTCTCACACACACTACGAGTCAAGGTTAAAATTCTTGAATTTTGGTGTCATTTCGGTCAGGCAAAAATCCAAGAATTCAACCAAAATAACCGAAATTATGCTGAAAAATAAGTGACATATAAATTTAACTAGTTAATTGTATCAAGTCTTCTAAAGTTGAGAAGTCTTGGGATGTGAACTTCTTTGTAAGTTTTTTTAGATCATGATTAAATTCTATTTAAGTTCTAAATGCTTACCATGGATTAATCATTGCCTAGGCCAGTTGACTGTTTTTAAAGGCTGATTGTCAACTTTGTTCCATTTACAGCAAGTTGTTAGTCTGTAAAATGGCAAGTTCTTCAAGAACAAGTATAGAGATAGTTAAATGGAACAAGCTAGAAGTGGACACATATGTTGATATACTAGTGGAGGAGGTCATAAAGGGAAATAAAACAACTTGCACGTTTAACAAAGACGGGTGGAGTAACATAAAGAACAAAATGGAAGAAGCATTGGCTAGATCATTGACACTGAAACAATTGAGGAACAAACAGAACAAGTTGAGGCCTGAGTACAGTAGTTTTGGGAGACTGGTCAATACTACTGGGATTGGATGGAATGACACGACCAAGCGTGTTGAAACACATGACCCAGCTATATGGTACAAACACATCCAGGTAATCATATCTAACTGTAGTACAAATAGTAATTCCCTGGTAATCAGTTCAGAAATTCTGAAGCTTTTTTTCATTTGCTTCCAGGAGAACCCAAGTTGGGCCAAATTTAGGAAAAATGGATTGTCCTAGTATCGAGAGCTCCAAGTGATATTTGATGATTCATATGCAACTGGTGAATTTGCCTGTAACAACCACGATGACAACTTCATATTTGAAGAAGGAGATGCTGATAACTTGGACAACCAAGATGGTTTAGAGGTTCAACTGTAGAGCCTACCACTGATGTCACTGAAGAAGGTAATGTGCAGTGTACCCCACAGGAAGCTACAGGTCACAGACTAGATAGGACTCCTTCTGCCCTTAGGAAAAGGAGTCGAAGTACTGACATAGTGGGAGCTATAAATGCAATGGTGGAACATTCCAAAGCCTGTTTGGATTTGTTCACTACGTCACACACTTCCTCAGCCTCTCCTTCTCTTAGCTCTGCCAGCACAGGAGGTCATTCAATCACCCAATGTCTGGCAGTATTGAACACCATTCCGGATTGGACAAGGCGGTATATATCAAGACTATGAATCATTTGACCAACAATGCAGAATGGAGGGAGTTGTTTATAGGCTTAGATGAGGAGAAAAAGTTGTGGGCAATAGAGTCAATTCCATGATATCACCAGTGCTTTACCAACATTCTACTTACTGCCAGACTTTGCTAAGTGGTTTAAAATTCAATGCTACAGATACAATGGTTTTATTTCTAATTTGGAACATCGGTTTGATACTTTGCTTTTGATGGTTTGTTTTTATTTGGGAACAATTTGATGTAAACTCTTTATGGTAGTTTTTTATATTCGGTACAATGTGTTTGATTTCACTTGTTATGGTATGTTTCTTTTAGATACACTGGTTTGATCTGTTTGCTTTGTTTTAATATGTTTTATTTGATAAAATTGTAATTTTGTGTGTTATGGGCTTGTTATGGTATGTATGTACCCAGACACATTGGTTTGGTTGTTGATTGTCATTTTTGTTAGTGTCATTCATCATTTCAATTTTGTTACAATTAGTTGTTAGTTTGTAAAATGGCAAGATCAGGAAAAACTGTAGAGACAGTTACATGGAACAAGTTGGAAGTGGACATATATGTTGATATACTAGTGGAAGAGGTCATGAAGGGAAATAAAACAGTTTTCACGTTTAACAAATACGGGTGGAGTAACATAATAAAACAAAATGGAAGAAGCCTTAGGTAGACCATTCACATTGAAACAGTTGAGGAACAAATTCAGTTGTTTGAGGTTTGAATATGATAGTTTTCAAAGACTGTTGAACACTACTGGATTTGGTTGGAATGAGACAACCCAGCATGTGGACACACTTGACCCAGATATATAGGACAGATACATCCAGGTAATCATATCTAACTAGAGTAGACATAGTAATTCCTTGGTATTCAGTTCATGAATTCCTGAAAAAATTAGTCATTTGGTTTCAGGTAAACCCAGAGTGCTCAAAATTTAGGATAAATGGACTGCCGCAGTTTCGAGAGCTCCAAGTGATATTCGGTGGGCAAAATTGACTGGTATTGCACATTAAACGAATGACATTAGGGGAGGCATTGCCAACTAATTGGCTAAAGACAAGGGTTTGATACAATGGTTTCATACAATGGTTTGATCTTAATTTTGGTACAATGGTATAATAGTTTGTTTGCTATGGTTTGTTGTAATATCGGTACAATGTGTGATGTTAAACTCTTATGGTACAATGGTTTTATACTTTGTTTAAATATTTTGTAATTGATTATGAAAATTTGCTATGGTATGTATTAATCTTAGCTTGTTCTTCATGGATTGGTTTGTCTCTATGTCTTCATCTATTATGCAGTTTTAAACATGAATGGAGTGATTAACAATGAAGTTATGAGAGCTTTTGAGGACATGGATTGGAGCATATTGGAGGTCATATCCCTCTATGAATTAGGGAATTCATTACACGTCAGGGAACCATGTAGGGATTCATCTATGACTAGTTCCAGATTGGTACCAGAACTGTTGAATGGGCATACGGATAGAATATACGAATCATCACGCATGGAAAGACACGTTTTCATTAACCTGTGTAACCTCATGCAATGTAGAGGGTGGCTACAAGATAGCCGATATATAAGGGTTGATGAACAATTAGCAATGTTTTTCCAATTACTACAAGGGAGTTGTAGCACAAGGAGGCAATGTGAGAGGTCCCAACATTTTGAGGAGACTGTTAGTAGGTTTTTCAAAATTGTATTGAAGGCATTTCTGAACTTAGCTAAGGAAAATATCCGTGCCCCAAATATGAATGTTGAACAACCTCAAATTAGAGACAACCAAAGGCATCATCTTTACTTCAGGGTAATACCTTTACTCTTGATTTTTGTATCATTTTACCTTGTTATATATATATATATATATATCTATTTATATTTATATAAATTTTTGTCTTTTTTATAAGAATTGCGTTAGGGCCATTGACAGGACGCACGTGGACGCTTCCGTTCCAGGAAATTTATAAACTCCTTACAGGAATAAGAAGCACACACTTTCACAGAATGTCACGGCTATATGCTCGTTTGACATGAAGTTCACCTATGTGCATCTAGGATGGGAGGGTAGTGCTAATGACTGCCGCGTATTAGCAGATGCCAGTCGGTCACCATCATTTCCTCATCCACCCCCAGGTTGTACCCCTATTTCAGTCTTACAATTCAATTTCAACCTTTCATATTTAGATTTTTTTTCAAGTTATTTATACCATTAATTATGGTCTGCTACGTGTTATAGGAAAATATTATGCTGTAGATTCTGGATATTCGAGCCAGCATGGGTATTTGACACCATTTAAAGGGGACCGATATCATCTACATGATTATAGGGGCGCTAGGCGAGGGCCTAGAAATGCCAAAGAGTTGTTCAATCACAGATATTCTTCGCTGCATAATGTAATCGAAAGATCCTTTGGAGTGTTGAAGGCACGTTTCGGCATATTGAAAGCAATGTCGTCATATTCATTGAGAATTCAAGCTTATATTGTCATAGCATGCTGTTCTTTGCATAATTTTATTAAGGATGAACAAATTGCCGATCTGGAATTTGCCAGGCTAAATGGAGAAGATGCTCTAGATGAACATCAGGAAGAGGAGAATGTTCTGTTAGGAAATGATAATGTTCAGAATGGGAATGAGAATTTGACTGGTACTACACATGAGATGAATATCATTAGAGGAGGCATTGCCAACCAGTTGGCTAGGGATAATGGGTTACCACAGATATGAGCTTTTAGTTTTGATACATATGACTATGAACACTTATTTAATTATGCAATGTATTACAACAATTTATCGTTGACTTGATATTTTTAATTAACCATTGTTAGATGTTGTCTTTAATTTCATACTAACTAAATGAGGGATAAGTGAATACATATTTAATCAAAATTTGACGGTTTTAATTTTGTTTCCCAATCACAGATATATATATATATATATATATATATATATATATATATATATATATATATATATATATATATATATATAGCTGATTGTGATATCCCAATGTGTGAGTGTGGCAAGGGGAGAATAATATTGCAAACATCTCGTACCCAAAAAAATCCGGGCCATAAGTTTTACACTTGTCCGATCAAGGAAGACCATGAAAAATCTTTGATTTGGGTCGATCAGTACAAAGGGACTGCAGGGTTTAAACATCAATCCGCTCAACCATATTGTGTGAGTGAGGGAAGTTAGCATATACGGAATAAGGGAAGTCAGCATATACGGAGTAAGGGAAGTCAACATTTCGAAGTGACGGAAGTCAGCATATACGACATGAAGTTATTCTACACCAATCTGTGTTATATCCGATATATGGCATAGTTATATTCGGAGCCATATGGTTGTTGATTCTGACATGTTATGTTGTTTATATAGCAACCATGAAGTACTAGAAGGATGATTGTTAATTTTTTTAATATGTAACCCTTTATAATTTGGAAGGCCATGGAACAGATGTAGGAGTGGTAATTTTTGTAATTAAACTTGTTTTGAATTTGGATCACGGATTTTTTTGTTATCAAACACGTTTCTACTCTATATTTGCTCTGAAATGGTTTCAGAACCAGATTTACCAAACATGTTTCTGTTCTTTAGACGTTCTAGAGACCATGTCAAAATTACGTTACCAAACGTGTTTCTACTCCCAAATACTCTTGAATCCATTTGAAGCAGGAGTAGAAATTTGGACCGGAAGAAAGAATCTCAGAGTTGAAGTTTTATCAAACAGCCCCTTAGTACAAAGGGACTGCAGGGTTTAAACATCAATCCACTCAACCATGTTGTGTGAGTGAGGGAAGTCAGCATATACGGAGTGAGGGAAGTCAACATTTTCGAAGTGACGGAAGTCAACATATACGACATGAAGTTGTTCTACACCAATCCATGTTTTATCCGATATATGGCATAGTTATATTCTGATCCATATGTTTGTTGATTTTGACATGTTATGTTGTTTATATAGCAACCATGAAGTACTAGAAGGATGATTGTTAATTTTTCTTAATATGTAACCCTTTATAATTTGGAAGGCCATGGAACAGATGTAGGAGTGGCAGTTTTTGTAATTAAACTTGTTTTGAATTTGGATCAGAGATTTTTTTTGTTATCAAACACGTTTCTACTCTATATTTGCTCTGAAATGGTTTCAAAACCAGATTTACCAAACATGCTTTTGTTCTAAAGACGTTCTGGAGTTCATGTCAAAAATACGTTACCAAACGTGTTTCTACTCCCAAATACTCCTGAATCCATTTGAAGCAGGAGCAGAAATTTGGACCGGAAGTAAGAATCCTAGAGTTGAAGTTTTATCAAACAGCCCTTAAAGCATGTAAATATGTAGCCATGTAGGTCAGTAAGTATTTATTATCCTATTATTACCTCCATAATGCCAAAATAAGTGCCTCTAGAACCATAGAATGATAGATTGATTATGTAAAAGACAAGCATTCAGATTTAATAACTAAATAAGTATACAAAAATTACCTAAATGATTAATAATTTAATAATTGCATTGTTCCTCAGTAGTTCAGTGGTAAAGTGGTATCGTAGGTTCGAACCATACTTGGGGAATTATGATTCATTCTATGAACCCTCATGGAAAACATAAAATCAAGCAAAAACGACAAAAGTTTAGTAATCTTAAGTTAAACTAAACAGTCAAATATGTTATCAAGAGTCAAATGAACTAGTTGAAGATAGACCTGCCATGGACCTATACCATTTGGCACCATATATCTAAGACCCATTATAACAACAATCTAATCAAAATTCAAATATGCCATAGTTGAAGATCAAATAACAGAACCAGCAAGGAACACATAATAATATAATTGAAAATGGAACGTAAAACGAAACAAGACTCAGTTGTATTCAAAGAATTAGCATTGTCATGGGAAAAAAATCAAGCATAGATAATTTTTCAATACAAAATGAAGAATGTTCATCAAAAAAAGATAAATGTCCAGATTTTTATTTTCTTTTTCTTCCTTTAAATTGGAAGGAGGCAACTGGCAAGTGGGTATCTTACCAGGAGCTTCAAAATTCAAAGGGCTAAAAGGTGAAGATGTCTCTGGCGGAATGAAATCCTAAGACTGATCAGAACCTGAGAATCTGGCCAATGAAATCCCAAGACTAATTAGAACCTGAAAATTCAGAATATGAGAAAGGAAACGAGGTCGATTGACAAAAAGAAAGAAGCAAAGCTAATGGGTACCAGGTATCTTACCAAATGCTCTCCTCCATGACCTAGCATTGGCTGTACCGCTGTAGTATCAAACTTGTACTCCCAAGACTGAAAGGGAACCTGAAAATTTATCAGCAAACGAGATGATCACAATTTAGTGTCCTGCAACCAGATTTTAACAAATAACAATGAAATACAACTGTGGTCTCTGTTTCGAATGTCCCCTGCACCCAAGTCTCAATTCTCAAGTACATTGGACTAGGAAGGGGCTGACTGAAGAAGAATAAAATTAAAAAAGGGCAAAAAAAAAAAAAAAACAAAATATAAGAAGAGGAGGAAACTAAAGAAAAAGCAGGAAAAGATAAAATAAATACGGAGAATAAAATACAAGAAGAGGAGAAGGAAACCAAAGAAAAAGCAGGAAAAGAAAAAACAGAATCGGAGAAGACGAAGAGGTAGGCAGAACCGTAGAAGGAAAAAATAAAAAATAAAAGAGAAAAATAAAAATACCGGCCGAAATCCATGGTCCGCCGTATGCGGCCTTGATGGTGGACTGCAGACTGGAACTCTATAAGTCCGGAAGTGGCAGGCTGGAACTCTATAACTCTATTTTTCATGTAAAACCCTAACAACATAACGAACGCGACAAAGCTCTCTTTAAAAAGTTAAAGAGCCTTACGAATCATGGATGGTACCTCTAGGGGTGTCAAAAGCCGGCCTGCCATTAGCCCCAGACGGACATGACAACTTGAAGCGGAGGGCAATCCTTCGAATAGCTAACTATTTTGATTGCAAAACAAACAAAACCAATAAATCCCACAGTTAAGGTTTTCTTAACCCCCCAAAAGGAGTTTGTTTCACATCTTGCGATCTTACCAACTTGACTAGAGTTTTCTGAGCTGCCAAGGTCAGGGCATGATTGTGCCCAAGCATCACTGTCCTAATGCTAATACAAGTCCTACAGAGCTCTTCACCACTATAAAAATGCCCACCTCTCAACAACAACTTAGCTCTAGTTTCAAGCAACGTAGCCTTCAATAGCGTTACATACTGCCAAACATACCGGTCCACTTTCAGACCTGCTAGCATACATATTTTTATTTAAATTAATACAGACGATGCATCCCAGCTTTAGTTAACGCATATGCTTCATAAAATTACCCAGCAGGTCTGAACAATAAGCCTGACATGTAACGAGTATTAATAGAACAAAGTCCAGGCAACAAAAATAATGGATCATTATAAAAATGAAATCAAGGAGCTGCAAAGTATCAACACCTCAATAGGTCCAAGCTCAGGCTGATCAAGTTTATATAACAAAAATCATAGGGGATTTTCTACAAAAGGATCCAACATAAAAAAATTGAAGAAGTAGCAGCACCAAAGCTACACAGTTGCCTGTTGATCTGTTGTCTCCGAAATTGAGATCCGAAGCTATACATTCCGCAGTAGAGGAAATTAGTTAGTAAAAACGACATTCAACTACCACAGCAGACATTAAAAATAAAAAAAAAAAAAAAAAGGGTTTCGTAAATGGTGACTATGTGGTAGAGAATAAAAAAGAAACCCCAATCCATGGATTGCCCCAAATTAGGGTTTCGTAAGGAACCTTAACAGGAAAGAACGAGAATGGAAGCAGAAGGGAAAAGGGAGAAGGGAAAAAGGAGAAGGAGATGAGAAGGTGCAGAGTTCGGTAACAGTTGGTGATAATGGCAACGAGAATGGAAGAAGAGAAGAAGAAGGGTAGAAGGAGCCGAGGAGAAGAAGGGAAGACGGAGACGGGGAGAAGAGAAGAAGGAGAAGGGAAGAAGATTGCTCACCAGTCCACAGTCTCCGCAATCCCATCAAAGGCACACCAGTCGAAGGAACAGAATGAGAAGGGAAGAAAGAGAAAAAGAAGAAGAGGGGAAGAAGGAGATGGGAAGGAGACAGGAAGGAGACGGGACGAAGGAGGCGGGAAGAAGGAGATGGGAAGGAGACAGGAAGGAGACGGGAGGAAGGAGGCGGGAAGAAGGAGAACGGAAGAACAGGGGAAGAAGGAGAGGGGAAGAAGGAGAAGGGAAGAAGAGGCTTACCAGGTCTCCCACTGCAGCTCCGTTCCAGCAAATATCTCCCCCTCTGCAATCGTGTTTTATCGGGAGTTACTCTTGGAGAGACTCCCTCTCAAGTGGATTCACATCGTCTCCTCCCAGTGGTTCTCGGAGGACGCGGTAACCTATATTGGATGGCCGTCACGTGTTTATCGGATGAATCCGAGACCCAAGTCTGAGCCAACACCCCCTGTTGGCCCAGCTTGTCGGCTAGGTGTTAGCTCGGACGTGGGTCTCGGATTCACCGAAAACCACGTGGCAGTCATTCAGGGCAGGTTGCCATTGTCCTCCCAAAACCATTGGGAGAGGATGTGGATCCCTCTCAAGTATCTCCCATCAAACAACTCCCGAAGTGAAGAAGCTACAAATTTTCACTCCGTTTTTTTTTTTATCTCCGAAAGATGTTTTCTCATCGATTCACTCTGTGGGAGTCAAATATTGAACCGAAGTTATCAATCAGCATTCTACTCCAGATTAGTTCTGAAGCTAAGAAGTAGGAGATGGGAGTGTTATCAAACAGACCTGAGCTTGCCACACAAATATGAGTAAAACTCGTGTCCGAACTGCCACTTGGCATTATAGTCCGCGTATGCGGGGTTATTTGCCACATGGCAGTATAACACGTCATACTTATTGTAATGTCCGAGATTGAGGGGTCCACAAGAAAGGAGGTACAGACGATCTTTTTTTCCATAAATAAGGCGATTGTTTTGCCTCTCACCAAAAAAAATCATTGATCACGGTATTTCGTTTGTCAAATCCACATTTTCACCTCTCACTCCAGATTAGAGAATCCCGCGCTCGCTGTTTCTTGTTTTGGTTCTTCTACTCTCGAATTACCCACCAACTTCGTCTGCAACTAAAATCTTAAGTTATTATTTTCGGTTCTTTCTAGAGCTTTCTTTCTCTTTAATCCCCAACCTCGCATTCAGGTGTGTTCGATCATCGAATTTCATATTAAACTTTCAGGAATTTTACTGTTCCGTTAATAAGCATCAATTCCTCTTCTTATGTCTTCTGTGATTTGCTTATTTGAAACTGCTGGTACATTGTTTTCTGACATGATTTATTGTTTTCCATCTTTAGACACATAAAACAATGCTATTATTGCTTGATATTATTTTTTTTTTTTAAATGCAGGTCTGTCGACACAGTGGAACATTAATCAGATGAAGTGGGTGAAAGATTTGCGTCTCTTTGCAAAGTATAACAGAACCATAGGAAGTATTTTCGAACTGGAATCATCATGGCATAATGTGGGAGATAAGAATTCTTTGCGACCTGGAATTATAACTCTTCAAGAAAGGTCGATCTGGGGAAAGAATGTTTTTGGAGGATTTGAGATGCCCTTTTCCTCTAAAGAAAGCCATCTTAATGTAAAACCCAGTGCTTTGAACCGTCAGTATGGGCGGAATGTAAGAAGTGATAATTCCTCCCTAAGTAGAGACCTTCTAGCGCAGCTTTGGATTGAGGACAGCAAAATGAAAAGTAACAGACGCAAAAGAAAAAGGATTCAACGTGTCCGAACTAGAGATGCCATATATGACAATCTGCCTTCTTTTCAAATGCGTGGGAGGTTGTTTTCAGGTGCATCTATTCCAGAAGAGAGATACAGTGAACCGGTGCAACGAGTTTTTAAACAACCACCACTTAGCCAATCTCCCACAGGTTATCTGGAACCTGCATCTCCAGAAGAGGTGGCTAAATTTGTATTATCTTAGTTTTACTTCTCCTTTTGGTTTGTCTACCCAAATTAACTTCTTACTTCCTGAGCTTGCTATAATGAATTGAAATATTATTTGGCAATATGACGGCATGAATTTTTTGCTCTTTGCCAAATGTTTATCTGCAGATGCTGTAGGCCTGTGGTTGGTCTTGTAGCAAAGAAAAGGATTTATAATATTTTATATTTTGGTAGATAAGATAATGATTATATGGCTGAGAAACAAATCGTTCTGTAAATGCCTTGTATTGCTTTTTAATTTTAAACATCATTAGAAATCCCCTTTCGAGCAGGCAGTAAAATGGGAGAATCACATAGCATTTGTTAAAATTTTCACTCTTTATTTATTGAAAATTTAAGGGCTTCCTGGATTTTGAACTTCATGTAAATAGTTGGATTGACCTCCAAGAAGATTAGAAAAACAATGGTGCAGCTTGATAGCAATCCCCACTTCTCATCTCATTTATTGTCTTAGTGCTCCACTGATAGACTTGGTTAGAAAGATGATTTGCTGTTATTTGGATGAAGGTATCCTCAGTTGCTAGGCTGGCGCAAGAAGGTCGAAATTTTTTTTACCCTGAATTAGCTGATGCTAATTCTTGGAACATTATTGTTTTGGAATTAAAGATTCCATCCAGCATATTGGTCATCCTTTAGTGATGACCTGGCTCCTACAAACTTGTTATGGAGTTTTTGGGTCAATAATGAGATCAAGAAGCATGGATTTTTTAAAGGAGGGTTGCTGACAATATTAGGAGCTGCTTTTCACCAGTTATCAGTCTAGGGGGAATGAAATAACATATTTCCATCTGTTGGGTCAGCTCTCTTTAGGAAATTCGTCCAGTTATGTAACTAAATATTACTAACTTTCTCTTATTTATTTGGATCCCTCTTAAAAGCTATCCTGGCAAGATATGGGTTTTTCATCCTTGATAGAGCTGTAAAAGACAAAGAATGTAAAGCTTCAAACTGGATGGTCAAGAAGTGATGTTTTAATAGACAAGTTTTTGTTTTATTTACCAAATTATCCACAAGATTGTTGAGACAAATAAATGTTAATTTTTTTGCCAAAATGTTCTGTCGTACCTATTTCCATGACTAGGGCATTAATGTTGTACTTACTACAATTATGGTGTTTAATTTATGAAATGGATAATGGAGACTGAATCTCACTTAAAGGGATGAAAGGGAATATCAATGGAGAATATCGAAAACACCATTATCAGGTAAGGGAGGAAAAGGGATGAGAACCAAAATAGTAACGTGGGATGATTTTAGGGATAATTAATGGGATGGTGGGATAATTGTAGGGAGTTAAAATAAAGAATTAAAACAAAAGAGATATAAGAATATACTTTATGGTATAGGGAGGGAAAACCAAGAAAGAGAAAGATATAGAGAGGACGAAAGAAGCTATCGAAACAGCAAGGGAGAAAGGGAACTCAAAGAGAGAGATTAGAGGGATACCGTAGGGAGGGAGAGAGCCGAGAGCCACTTTTTTTCTTTCTTCTCAATAATCATCATCTACTAATTTCATTAGTAAT
The DNA here is from genome assembly GCA_028583415.1 of Protea cynaroides. Taxonomy (NCBI): domain Eukaryota; kingdom Viridiplantae; phylum Streptophyta; class Magnoliopsida; order Proteales; family Proteaceae; genus Protea; species Protea cynaroides. The sequence continues at coordinate 123,237,408 of CM053276.1, forward strand.
AATGTCTTTAAATAAACTTACAATCCTAATTGGACTGAAACTCTAAAAAAACACAACTAGAACTCAAATATGACTTCAATATAAGAGTCCTAATTAAACTCAACTACTAACTAAAAATCAACTCAAATACTAATACTCACCTACGTCTAAGGGATGAGGGACCCACAACTAATACAAATTAATAAAATAAATAAAAAGAGAAACTACCTTCCTAATAGAAGTAAAACTCTAAAATAAAACTAAAGCAATAGAAATAAAATTTACAAAAATTTCTAAATTAAATCTTCCTATCCAACGGATCTTGGCCTGCATCAATTCTCACCCACTTAAAAAAATTCGTCCTCGAATTTTGTAGAGACGACGAAATAATCTCGTGGGAGACACATCTAGCAACAGACGGTAACAAAATTCCGGTAACACATGAATGGTGGGATGTAATCTGTAAGTCGAGGGATCCATTCATCAAAGAACGACGATGGTATCACATATTCTGTGATCGCATCATCGCAAACAAAATCAAATGCACCGGAAACATCTTTCTTGAATGCTTGTTGCAGTTTGTTTCCTCGAGCCATAACCTCAGCCTGTACCACAATCACAACCTCGCTTGTGACCTCTTTACTGTAGTCATCAACCATAGGAACATCATGGAATTCTGCCTTGTCGTCAAGAATTACTGGAAACACCTCGTCATTGACATTGGCTTCATATACTAATGCTTCCATATCATGTGGAGTGGTTGGGTCCTCTTTTGATGCAACAGTAGGTTCTTCTGCTATGAGTGGAATACCCATACATTGCTCCAACCTAGCCACTCTGTTTTCTATTTGTTGTAAACCCTCAAAACTAGCTTGAAGAAAAAGGTTTAAGGTTACTTGTTGTTGACGCAGATGAACCTTTAAAATATCCTCCCAGGATTCAAAATTTACCATCTTTCTAACCTATACTCAACCTAGGCTCTGATACCAATTAATGGAGACTGAATCTCACTTAAAGGGATGAAAGGGAATATCAATGGAGAATATCGAAAACACCATTATCAGGTAAGGGAGGAAAAGGGATGAGAACCAAAATAGTAACGTGGGATGATTTTAGGGATAATTAATGGGATGGTGGGATAATTGTAGGGAGTTAAAATAAAGAATTAAAACAAAAGAGATATAAGAATATACTTTATGGTATAGGGAGGGAAAACCAAGAAAGAGAAAGATATAGAGAGGAGAAAGAAGCTATCGAAATAGCAAGGGAGAAAGGGAACTCAAAGAGAGAGATCAGAGGGATACCGTAGGGAGGGAGAGAGCCGAGAGCCACTTCTTTTTTTTCTTCTCAATAATCATCAATTACTAATTTCATTAATAATAATGTCTTTAAATAAACTTACAATCCTAATTGGATTGAAACTCTAAAAACACAATTAGAACTCAAATATGACTTTAATATAAGAGTTCTAATTAAACTCAACTACTAATTAGAAATCAACTCAAATACTAATACTCACCTACGTCTAAGAGATGAGGGACCCACAACTAATACAAATTAATAAAATAAATAAAAAGAGAAACTACCTTCCTAATAGAAGTAAAACTCTAAAATAAAACTAAAACAATAGAAATAAAATTTACAAAGATTTCTAAATTAAATCTTCCTATCCAACGGATCTTGGCCTGCATCAATGGAGCATAGGGAGAAAGAGTTATGAAGCAGTAACTTAAACTATACACAAGAGACATAACCATTTTGGCATCATTCGAGGGTTTCCTTGAGGTGGTTTTTATTTTCATAATATCCATGCTATTGCAAACAGGCTTCTATGAACTTATGACCTCTTAGGTTTGATTTGAGTGGGGAGCTAAGAGCCTTTACTTCTGGGGTTTCAACTAGAATGGGGATTTTGATTTGAGAAGGGAGCAAGAAGTGTCTGAAAATAATATTAATTATGAAACTCTTATATATATTGTGCATTGTATAATAGCATGTACAACATGTCAACATGTCTAGTTTGTATGTTATTTATAATGTAGCTATGCAATGTATTAGATATGATGCTGACATCATCACTTCAACCAGGTGTCTTTGACCTTTTAACTGGGTCCACTTGGCGCTACTCCTTCATTGGGTTGATACCTAAGTTGGTTAAATTATTGGTTGTAGGCCTGTGGCAACTGGCATGTACCTGAAATGAAAACTTGTGTCTAGACCAAAAATATGCAAAGGAGGTATCTTTAGTGTTTTATATTGAGGTGGGTTACCAATCCTTAAAAAAAAATAGGAGGGCATACCGCCTTATCAAAACAGTGATGTGTTGCCAGCTTGCTTGGTTGGTAATGAGTCTAAAGACTGAGTTTTGATAATGTAAAACTAGGCTCAATGGTCAATACCTGTCATAATCCTGTTCGTCACCAAAGAGAAAAAAGAATGAAATGAAAGAGATTGTCTTGATTCACTAACCACTGACAGCGAACCTGCTTGTATATGTATTAATACATAAAGAGTTTCTTTTCCCTTATTGTTTAGTTTGCTTATGCTATTGTTAAATGTAAGAAAGTATCATCTACATTTTTAATATTAATTGTGTGGAATAACTTATTCTTTTTTGTTTTTAAATTTCAGGAGAAGGTTGCACCTCTTCTTGCCAGGTCCAATTTGGTCATAACTAGGGATATAGAATGGGCAAATCTTATGCTTGGTTTTGAGCAGGTGATTTCTTATTAATCAATTTCTTTCTATCCATGCATTTGTTCCCTTTAAAGTACCTCATGACATGTAAGACAGGATGATGGTAATTTGTGGAATACTCGAGTATGAGATGTACTTTCCTAGAAACTTGCTTTGTATCTGTTCTTACAATGTTTAGATTTACGAGTTCTTAGTCAAGCTGCCAACCGAAATGGTCAAAGTAGAGGTTGGAGACTTTTTTGGGATGAAATCACAGCTTGCAATGTAATGTAATGAAATTGAAAGGTCTACAGTTTAAGTTTCAGAATCTGGCAGGATTGGGAGGAGCTGGGATGGTGGCACACATTCGTAAAATGAGTTTTGTAAAGGTTTTCTCATGCTGTGGGAGCATCTCCTCTCAGTGATTAATATCTGGTTGACTGACTGATTGAGGTTTTATTTTCACACTGTAATGGGAGCCTATGTTTAGCTCTTTTTTGTGTTCATGAGTGTGTATTGTGGCTTTTATTTTGTGGTTCATGATCACATTATTGTTGTTTCAGCTTCGTTGGCGTGGCTACTGAGTTTTATATGAACATGGAATTTGAGATGCATTGAACGATTACTGGCTCCTGTGGTTTTCAGTTTTCCTTACATTCACATTGTTTATGTACCTCCAATCTGATTGGCACGTTGATGTTCATGCCTCCCCATTTAGTGTTCCTATAACCCCTCGCAAAAATTGGGAAAGACAGGTTGCAGAGTTCTGGAGCTGAGAAAAGAGTGCATAAATCCTGTCGTTCGCTTAAAAAATTATAATATCCAAGTCCCCTGTATTTATACAGTATAGAGCAATTTCGTTAATTTTTAATTGTTTATCATAAGCTAATGCACGTACAATTGTCATCCCTGCTCACTGTTCTCTTCAAAGTTTAATGTTTATTCAGCAATTCTATTTTTAATATTTCCGTTTTAAATTGACTAATTGTAATACTTGCAATTGCAGGAGAATAGATATGCAATTGTAGATGCTTGCTACCCTCAATCGGTCTGTATCTTCTTTCGTTTAATTGCTTAAGTTTTTTACTAATATAATAAAACATTAAACAACAAAATGTTTCCATTACTTCTTGATTTGAACTCTTACTGAATTTCTGATGCTTAACCTCACTCTCCTTTCCAGCCAGTGGGTTTGATCCGTGAGCAAAGTAATCTCATTGCTAGGCAGGTATCGTATTTTATCTTTTTGATTTCCTTTTTGAAACTATGCAGGTATCATATTTTATCTTTTTGATTTCCTTTTTGAAACTTTCGCCTCAGTTATCCGCCTTTTTATTTTTTATTTTTTATTTTTTTTATATATCCCCCTATCTCTTGTTGCCTTATACTTGCTATCTTCGCTCTCTTCAGCTGTCTCACCTCTGTCTTTGTCATTTCTTGGTCTACTTTATCACTGTCAAGGCTAATGTCATCTTCATTGAACCCTAGATTACCCTCCACAGAAGCCTCTTCAAACTCTTGTCTATCTGCCTTCTTCTTATTTCTTCTATGAATATCACTCTTCATTAAGCTTGCCATAGCTTTCTTTACTTCACTAGGTACGTTGGGGCAACCCATAACATCCTTGTTACCACCAGCAAGATGTCACTTCAATCTAGTGACACCATTTTCTTTTATCTGCTTGCCACAATAATTACATTGTGACTACTTCTTATTGACAGTCAGTGATATCCCATGCCTCCATGCAATGTCACCACTTGGATTTGGTGCATCAGTCATTTCAAACACTTACACTGTTAGAACAAAAATACAACAATTACTACAGTTGAAACAAACTATATTTTTCATTTCTAACAACACTTTATTACATAAATAATATCTTACAACTAAATAATACACCTTAGAGTAAAAAAAATAGCATAGTTTTATCATTTTAACATTGCTTTATTACATAAAACAGCAACATATTATAATTTCTAATGCATTTATATTTTTTTTTCCATAAATAAAAATATTTTATTAATTTTTCAGTAATTAAAATGCCCTTAAATCAACATAAATAATAAGTTAACATTACTTTTATTACATAAAATAGCAACCTACCATAAAATAGCAATACTTTTAACAATACTTTTATTTATCAAGATTTTCAAAGTGAAAACAGAAATATTTTATCATTTATTTATATTTATTTTCAATTTAATTAATTATTTATCAATATCAGAAAATTAAAATAATTAAATAAAACAGAAAAATAATTCTGCTCCATACAAAATGTAGGCCACCCTATTTTGCCTAACATATATTTAATTCAATGCCATATAACATGTGTAAGACATACTTTTTTCAAAAAATAGTTGTAGGAAAATATTTTTTTTTTCAAACAGAAAATCTAATAAATAAATTATTTGTCAAAAAAAAAAAATACTTCCATAGATTCATAGATCGGGTGTTAGAATCAAACATATAAAAAATTGGAAGTCATCCATGATTTATTAATTTAACATTACTTTTATAACATAAAGCAGCAACCTACTATAAAATAGCAATACTTTTATTTATCAAGATTTTCAAAGTGAAAACAGAAATATTTTAGCATTTATTTATATTTATTTTCAATTTAATTAATTATTTTATCAATATCCAAAAATTAAAATAATTAAATAAAAACAGAAAAATAATTCTGCTCCATACAAAATGTAGATCACCCTATTTTGTCTAACATATATTTAATTCAATGCTATACAATATGTGTAAGACATACTTTTTTCAAAAAATAGTTGGAGGAAAATCTTTTTTTTTCAAACAGAAAATCTAATAAATAAATTATTTGTTAAAAAAAAAAACTACTTCCATAGATTCATAGATCGGGTGTTAGAATCAAACATATAAAAAATTGGAAGCCATCCATGATGTTTGCATACCATTTCATTGAAAAATACACATAATGGAGAGAATGAGTTACCTTGAAGAGAGAGAAAGGAGTGGAGAGTTGAAGAACCTTGAATAATCTTGACAAATGTTGAGATCCCTTGAGGAAATGAAGTTTTAGGAAGAAAAATGGAGAAAAATGAGGTGGGAGAACAAGAGGGGGAAAAAAATAAGAAAGAAGAGTCGAAACCTACTGATTTCAAGTAGGTTTCGACACTTAAAAGGGGTTGGTCCAACAACTTATGGGTTGAAACCTGGGCTACCGAAACCTAGTCGAACCCAGTGGTTTCGAACCGAAACCATGCACTAAACAGTTTCAAGCCTGGGTTTTGTCTCACCCAGGCTCGAAACTGAGATGTTTTAGTCGAAACCACAAGTTTCGACCGAAACCTCGAACAGTGATCGGTAGTTCCTAGTTTCAAGTTTGAACTTTGAAGTATGATTGTATGAATTATCATTGTATGGTCTACTTATTGGGTTTTTGACAATTAAGCACCATTATTTTTCTTAGTGTCCTAGTTTATAATTTTATTGTCTCGTTGATCTATTAGGGTAACATTGTATAGAATAGCCAATATTACCCTAGGTTTACAACAGGGTTCAACGTATACTGTCAAACATGGGTGTAAAACCTAAACAACCACAATGTGTGATTATTTTTGCAATTTTATATTTTGATGTGTTTATGTATGCTAAAAGAGGGATTCCCTGAGTATTAAGCCTTAAAATAGTCGTCTGAGTCTCGGGCCCTCGAGACACTTTTTAACCTTTCGCGGGGAAAATAAATGGTTTTGACGAGATCTCGTCCAAGATCTAGAAAAATCTCGGTTCGGTTTTTGACAAGGTCGAGAACCGAGACTTCAAACTATGGTAATAACACAATAAAGATATGGAAAAAAAACCCGCTTCTTTAGCCCTATATGTAGAGCTTACTTATAAAAAACTACTAGTTTGACTCTTACATAAAAGATAAAACCTCACAATTTAGAAGCCACTATTTACAAAGTGAGAAAGTTTGTATCTTTGCCATGAATAAAGTATGTGATGAGGACTTGGATGCTCTAGATAAAAAGTTTCCAAAAGGGAGTTAGAAGCATTATAAAAGGTTTTCTGACCTCAATGGCTTGATGGTACAAAAATAAATGAACATGAATTTCTCTGTAGGAAGTAGTGCATAAACTATGCCAACATGGGAGTAATATTACTATGATAGTTCAATTATTCATTACATGCCTTATGTGAGATCTGATGTTGTGCCAAATTTAAGAACATGGTTGGTTTTTTTTTTTTTTTTTTGGGGGGGGGAGGAATTTCCTGGTTGCAATGATTACTGTCGTACTATGCGAGTTGCTAATCGATTGTTAGTTCAGACTGATTTCAAATTGATGAATACATATGAGCAAATATACAGTGTTCTTAGAAGCAGTTCATTAATTGAATTGCCTTTAGGTGAATCTAATGTCATGCCACTTCTTAGTGACATGCTTGCTTTTTTTTTAGGGGTGGTGGTGGTGGATTTCCCTTGTTGTAATGACTAAACTATCATACCATGCTTAACTCTTTCTGTTACAAAGATGATTAATAGATAAATATACAGTGATTTCAGAATCAGTGCTTTCGATAGGTGCAAGAACTCCTGCATATACTCATTCATCTTATGGGTCCTTTCTTGTACGGAGGGCTGACGGTCCGAGGGCTGCTGGCATGCAGCAACATGTCCCTTTTTTAATCTATAGATAACAGTAAGATTTTATTATGAAAAAAAGAGAGATACAAGATAGAGTACAATATATAAGATAAAACAACAACAATAGCAACAACATTGGAAGGCCTCTGGCCTAATCAAAGAGCTGAGGGGCTATTCCACTGGATAAGGACCCAAAAACTAAGATGCTCTACCCACTCCAAATTAAGTTCTATTTGAGCTTTTTTTTTTTTTTTTTTTTTTTTTTAAATTTCCTTCCGGGGAGGTATGTGCAGTGGTAATGGATTCTTTGTTTGCAAACCATTTGAAGTCTAACTATTTTAGAAGCAACTTTTTTGTGTATGTATGTCCGAAGATAGGTTTGTCTTGGGAAAAAAACGAAAAAACGCCTGTATTGTCTGCATTCACTTGCTATACTTAATGTTTCTCCTGTATCCCTTTTCCTCCCCTACCCCCTCTCCCCCCACACAGGAAAAAAAAAAAAAAAAACTCTTCTTTGCTGAGTTGGTGGAACTTATGCTAAAAAAAATTCTGCAGGTGCTTCGCACAAGGCGCCCCTTCGTTGCTTATGTAACTGATGCAATGGGTAATGAGCTTTTTAGGGTGAGGACCTATGACATTCTTGCCCTTGAATTATCTTGCAATTTCTTTTTCATTTTAGTTTTGAACATATAGCTTTCACAGCTTATAGCTGATCTATTAGTTACTTTAGGTTCGCAGGCCGTTTTGGTGGATAACCAGCACCATTTATGTGGAGATTGATGGTAAGGTACGAAAATTTGGTTTATTCAGTAAATTGGCTTAACCTGGATTCCTCAGTAGTTTTGATTACATTATGTCTAGGTAAGAATGGATCCGTTTTCATCTTTTTGTTTCTAGGAAATTGGTGTGGTTCATAGGCGATGGCATCTGTGGAGGAGGGTGTATGATTTGTATTTGGGGTAAATTGCATTTTTTTTTTCTCGAGCAACGTCACTTCCTCAATCAAGCTTGGTTTTTCATGCTAGAATTGATTATTGTTCCAATGGCCAGTGGCTTTACATATAGCATAACCAATCATTCTTCATAATCATTAAAATAATCATATTAACTATGAAGAGGTAAGTGATGTTGAACTGATCACAACCCCGATTATCAAGGGGTCTGCTAGTTGATCATGTAAAAGAAGTTGGAATGGAAGGCCATCCTAGGCCAATCTTGGTACTTGCAAGTAAAAAGTACACTTTTGTTTTTTCTATGCCCCCCCCCCCCCCTTTTTTGGTACTTATGAGTAGTTTGAATATGCTATATGCCTTTTCTTAGTTGTCATGACTTCATAGCGTTAGTGACTGATTAATGTTAAGGCTTACAATTACCAAAGTAATGTCAATGATGTACTCTCTTCGTTTAATCTAATTACTATGTGAAACTTAAACCCTAATTGTAATTTTTTCATGCATAGTGGTCATGGTGCCAAGTCAAGTTAACGGTGGTAGCCAAACACCTTGGTGCCTAGGCTGCACATTGTGGAGCTAGGTGCGATATTTGGGGGGGGGGGGGGGAGGACAAAAATTAAAATGCTCAAGTCCCTTCCCAGTTTCAAATTTAAAGGAGATTTGTGTATAAAATAAAAAATTTGAGTCCACTAATAAATATGATTGGATTAACTTGTGTAAAATGAAAAGAATTAACTTATGCTTTTAGTCAAGGTCAGAAAACCATGTTTGTTGAATTGACTCGCCCTACGCACAAAAGTTGACTCAGTCTAACCAGTGGCATTCTGGCAAGTGGCAAGTCAGAAAGAACAAGTCAGGTAATTAGATATTGTCATGTATTAAATAGAGAAAAGAAAACTATTGGAGAACTCAGAAAAAATAATGATAACCAAAAACAATGCCGAAGCTTGAATCTGTAAAGATGTGCTTCTTCTTACTCTAAGCCTCATTCTTCTTTGAGCAATTCAGTTCATTGTAACTCAGTCTGTGGCTGCGAGGAGTTCCTTGATTGTTTGGCAAATTATATATTCTTACATCTCATTGGTCAAAGCTAGGAATGTTTACCTATTGTTACATGGAACTTCTACGTTGGATCTCCCCCTCATAAAATCCTTCCCTTCTCCACCCTCTTGTAATGGTCACTGAAATCTTCAGTTTTCATTTATAAAATTCAGTTGATAATTTCAATCAAGAAATAAGAAGGATGATGAGCCATACACAAGAGGGGTGGGGGAAATCCGGCCAAGTCATTCATTTTATACCAGTGTTGGTGGGAGAGTGGGAGATGGTAATGAAAACCTAACAAATCCCGTTGTTGTAGTATCTCTTTTTCTTTTTGCTAGGTGCAAGATTTACCAAGGTGGAATTCTCTGTTCGTAAGATGCTTAGATGCTTTGAAGGTGTTGAGAATATTACGTATTTCATTTTTTGTCTCATTGTACTACCTGTATTGTACATTTGTACTACCTGTACTAGCCTCATTGTACTACCTGTATGGTACTACATTTTTCTTTCTTTGTATTCATTCTCACATTATAAATAAGAAGACCTCTATCTATTACAGACAAGTCATTCCATCATTCAATATGGTATCAAAGCCAAGTTAACTCTACCACCAGATCCCTCCGCCGCCTCACCACCGCCCATAGTTGTCAGGGCGACAAGGCGAACCAAGGCGTTGGAGGCCTGACGAGGCGCCTGCCTAGTCGATCAAGGTGTCCGCCTAGGCGACCAAGGCGCCCACCTAAGCTACCAAGGCGGCCGATTTTTCAAGGCGACCCAAAACCTCCTGGGCGCCTAGGTGACGCCTTGACAACTATGCCACCGCCGCCAGCCCACCACCACCGACTTTCCTTCTTTTTTTTTTTTCTTTTTTTTTTTTCTCTCCCCACTAGGGGCAGCAACCAGAGAAGGAATCATACAATGATATAGGTACTGCCCTTCTTTTTATCCCTCATTATGGATCATTTTTTCATTCTCTTCATTGGAAATCAATTTTTTTTATCAGTCTGGATATTAATAATATGGTTCAGTCTGGTCGAATATCTATGAGTTTCTGAGTTCACCCCAATAAACAAAAAAGGGGGTGCAAACCAGAATTGATTTCCATATATTATGTTGTACATGGGACAAGTTAGGATATCTGAAAAGTGATATTTCTATTTTGATCTACATATATTGTGCTATAACCAAACAAGGAGGTTGTTCATATTGTTTTTGGGTGTTTGTTTTTGAATACACAATTGAAGGATGACATCTGAAGTAACCTCTTCCAGGATAGAGAGTTTTAAAATGGACAATCTCACTATTCCCACTAATACCACTAAACTTGATGGTGGTAATTACCTAATGTGGTCTCGGGCCACCCAACTCTCAATTACAGCTCGAGGATTATCGGGATATCTCATCGGCACCAAGGAAAAACCTCTGACTAAGGACATTGTTTTGGAGAAATGGCATGCTGAAAATTCATTAATAATGCAATATCTCCTCAATTCCATGCAACCCACTATAGCCGAGGGTTATTTGTTATTGGATACTGCTGCACAAATTTGGAAGTCTGCTAAGGACACCTATTCCCAAGTTGGGAATACTGCTTTAATTTATGCCATTCAAAAAAGTGTTCATGAAACTATCTAAAAAGAATTGACTGTATCCTATTATTATACTAAGTTTAGGAGTTATTGGCAAACAATTGATTTTTATGATTCTATTCATGCTAAATGTGAAGAAGATGCCACCTTATTTCACCAAAGAGAAAAGAAATACAGGGTTTATACTTTTTTGGCAAGACTAAATGTGGAGCTTGATCCCATCCGCTCACAGATTTTCAGCAGGGATCCTTTCCCCACCCTCGAATAGGCCTATTCCATGGTTCAGTTAGAAGACCAACAACGAATAACAATTTTGTCCCCTTCTGTTCCGGATAGGTCTGCTCTTTAGGCAAATACTTAGACATACAAGAGTTTTCCTGTTTCCCATGATGCTATCAAATTGTGAGTATTGTAGTAAGCTCTAACACACCAAAGACACATGCTGGAAGCTTCATGGCAAGCCGGCAGATTTTGAAGCAAAACGTCGGGAATATGCACAAGGCAAAGTCCTCCCACACACCTCAGGCACATCAAACTGAAGCAGGTCCTACTATTGGTCCTCTGCCACAACTCTCTGCACAAGAACTTCAGACTCTCCGGCATCTCCTTCGATCACCTCCTGCGGCTACAAATCAATCATCCACATCTGCATCTACCAATCTAGGTTTTTTTTTTTGTTTAGTCAGGTATTTCTCATGATGGTCATTGTGCTTTCTCTGTCTCTAGCCCTTGGGTTATAGATGCTGGAGCCACTGACCACATGACTTGTTTGCCTGAATCTTTTTATTTATACTTTTTCTTCTGGACATAATACTGTGAAGGTCGTTGATGGATCCCTTTTTCCTATATCTGGAATAGGATCCATCCACTGTTCTTCCTCCCTTGATTTGAATTCCGTTCTACATGTTCCTAATTTGTCCACAAATTTACTCTCTATTAGTAGTCTTACAAAATCTCTAAATTGTAAAGTAACATTTTTTCCTACCTATTGTGTGATTCAGGATCTTGAGATAGGAAGACGATTGGACATTGTAGTGTGCATGGTGACCTGTACTTGCTTGACAATGGTCGTTTAGCACCTTCCTCCCATTCCACAGTCAGTACCCTTCAACAGTGGCACCGCCGTCTTGGGCATCCCTCTTCTGCTGTTCTATCATTTTTTTTTCAAAATTATTTAAACAATGTAATAAAGACGAGTTATTATGTGAGGCCTATGTTTTGGCCAAACAGGCTCGTATTTCTTATTTACCTTATGTTTGGAGAAGTCCTTGTATCTTTGATTTAGTCCATTCTAATGTTTGGGGTCCAACACGGAGTAACTCTATTTCTGGTCATATGTGGTTTGTAACCTTTACTGATTGGCATACTCGTACTGCATGGGTCTATCTGATGCGTCAAAAAAAATGAGGTCTTTGCATGCTTCTGCCATTTCCACAATATGATCAAGACGCAGTTTCAAACTCGGTTGAAGATGCTCCGTAGTGACAATGGTAAGGAATATCTTGAATGATTTTTTCAACAATACTTGCTGATAACGGGATAATTCATCAGACAAGTTGTGTGGAAACTCTTGCTTAGAATGGAGTCGCTGAAAGAAAGAACCGCCACTTACTCGACGTAGCTAAAGCACTAATGTTTGAGAGACATGTTCCCGCTCAATACTGGAGTGATGCTGTCCTCACTGCAGCATCCCTGATTAATCGCCTTCCTTCTCGAGTTTTGGACAACAAGGCTCCCTTGGACATCTTGTTTGGAAATTCTGATTTTGTTCTTCCTCCTAGAGTCTTTGGTTGTCTTTGTTATGCTCGGAAGTTGTAACCATTGTTCCCCTGGCAAGCTTAATCTGTCACACCCCAATTCTGATCCAACCAGAACGGTGTGAGTGAACCGTCAACGAACCAACGGTTCACACTAGGATCTCGAATAGGCCGTGTCCACCCATACAAACCAATTACACATAACCACAATCAGAATATAAATATACAGCGGAAGACTTTAAATAGAATGAACCGAGTATCTATTGATAATTTAAATAAATATCCCATTATTCAAATTCAAAGATAAAATAATAATCTTTTACATCTCTTAATAACAAACAAAAATAACTGAAATGAATAAATAAAAACCCATCACAGGTACACGCAGAAAGGGCACTCGCATGAAGCGTCATGCTCGTCCTGTCCTGCCTGTACATCCAACACCGCAGCACCACCATACGTCGGAGTGTTTACGTAATCGTCCACAGTATATCCTGCATCAACATCTAAAAAAACAATGTATATACAAAGGGTGAGCACACAACACAGCTCAGTAAGGCAATCAGACAGTTTCACAAGATTATGCATGAATAACAATCATTTTATCGTCGTGGTCCGGTTTTAAGTTTGCAATGTGCTATAGAAAGGTTTGGTAGCCCCCGCACCTCTATACACGAGTGTGGCGTGCGCACAAGAATCACACTACCACCAACCCACATGCACCCATCATGGAATAGAGATAGAGCTAAGGTATACCCGCACCTCCCCGATACTCTACCCATACCAATGACCTAAGCCCCTATCGGCCCGGGGCTGCAAACCCGGGCTCGCAACCAACCAATCCTAGATGTCAACAATGTATGCTCCATCCCAGCACGGCCGCTCACGGCATAGAGATAGAGCTAGAGCGTGCAGGCCGGGTCGGAGACCTATAGACCTCACCTCCCCCTGATACCCTATCCGCAACTAACCCATTAGGATAGAAACAATACGCAGGTAGACCCTATCCCAACACAACTCCCTACGGCATAGAGATAGAGCTAAAGCATCGTGGACAAGGCGGCGTCGACTCGAATCCTCGGTACCACCCAACGATGGTCGGGACAACATCAATATCGGAGACCAACGTACCACGATCTTCCCCCGATACCCCACCCGTACCAAGCTTGTTAAGATAGAATACTACAAAGGTGCCGGTGTGAAGAGCGATCCCGGGCCCATGCCCCACTCCACACACCAACGAAAACAATCACATGCCTAACAATCACATCCTATGAATGCATGAACAATAATAATAACTGAAAGTAAAGGATGGCATGTGAATATGCACAAACATCACATCATAGATATTCAATGATTAACAACGATTTCTCGTCCATTAATTATTAGGTTTAGGTCAGATTCCCTTACCCGACGCTCGTTCGTTAACTTGCTCCACGTCGCAAGGTCCAAACGACAAGTCACAGGCGTCCTACATAATATTAGGGTTTCATTAGAATATATTATTTAGGGGTTTCATGTTGGTCGGAAACCAACATGGTTACAAAATACCCTCACGAGGCGACCGGTGGCATGTACCGGTCGCAGCTCGTGGGAAAGGCGGGCGACCGGTATGGTCAGCCGGTCCCCCACGAATAACCTCCCGAGAGGTAGCGGTCGCAACATACCGGTCGCACTATGTGCAACCGGTATAGTCGACCGGTATGTCTCCGGAAGACCATACATGGGTTCTTTGACTGCCGTCGATCATCCTCCACGGATTTTCAGGGTTTCTCCTATCCATTCTAAGTCTAGGCTTTGAGTTAGAGCTATCCCCAACTCATTCAAGTCTCGTTTCGATGAATATCATCTCGAAACTCGAATCTAGGGTTTGACGGCAACTTAGGGTTTATTGGCCAATTTAGGGTTTTAGATCAATACCTACTTTACGTGGTATTGATCCACCCACACAACTATCACAGGGTAAGAAGATGGATCCAAACACTTACCGTTGACAGGCGTAGCGAGAGCTTCGTCAAACGGTAATGGCGGCACCTCCTTCTTCTTCCTAGCTCCTTCTCCTTTCCAAGCTCTTTCTCTTCTCTAGGGTTTGTGAGAGACAATGGAAAGGATTTGAGGAGGCTTAAGGGTGTATTTATAGGCTAGAAATAGGGTTTAGTAACCCTACTAGGATTAGGAAACTTCTAGGATTCGAAATCAGGAAAGCGGGACCCGCAGAGACCAATTTCCAAATTCCCGCACATAGCTGTGCAGGCCATACCGGTCGACCGGTACCATCATCCGGTACCATCGACCGGTATACCTAAAACCAGGTATATTGGTCGACTTTGGTCCGATTTTGTACCTGTTTGTTATCAGCTTGCCCCGTCTGGCTCGGTGATGATCGGAAGACCTGTCACGACACAAAACCAAGGTTTAGACCGGGTTTTAAGAGTGCGGGTCTTACATAATCCATGTGGATTAAAGTGCATATTTTAGGGTATTCTGCAACACAAAAAAGATACAAGTGTTATCATCCTCCATCTCGTCAGGTCCTTGTTAGTAGAGATGTCATTTTTCATGAGCATCTCTCTTATTATCAGGCTCCTCTTCAGGGGGAGACACAGACAGTTGAAGATACACCTGATATACCTAATATACTTATACCGAATATACCTGATGTACCAGAAATAGTCCAAGAACAAGTGTTCAATACAACTGCACCATCCAAGCATCCAACCACCAAGCCACCTCTGCAAGTTTATAGCCGTGCCAAAGACAAGCAAGGAAAGGCCATTACCACTCCTGCACATGTCCCTTCGCTAGCCCTGGATCCAGAAACTGAGTCTACTGAGTCCTCTTCTGGTAAGGAACTTATTCCTTCTTCTGATCTTGATCTTCCAATTGCACTTCGAAAAGGTACTAGGACTTGCACCCTACATTCTATTTCCAATTATGTTTCCTACGACTCCCTTTCCCCTTCTTTCCGTGCTTTTTTGGCTTCGCTCTCTTATGTGTCTGTTCCTCAGAAATGGCAGGATGCAATTGTGTATGAAAGGTGGAAAGCTGCAATGGTGGAAGAAATGAGGGCTCTGAAGAAAAATGGTTAATAGGATCTTGTTCCACTTCCTGCAGGATCAAGGCCAGTAGGATGCAAGTAGATCTTTACAATGAAACAAAAACCAGATGGGACTATTGATCGGTACAAGGCTAGATTGGTTGCACGGGTATTTACTCAAACATATGCAATTGACTACCAAGAAACCTTCGTCCAATGGCCAAAATGACAACCATCAGGGTTTTACTGTCTTGTGCTATACATTACAACTGGGACTTGCAACAGTTAGATGTAAAAAATGCATTCCTTCATGGAGAACTTACTGAAGATGTCTATATGGACTGCCCACCGGGTTTCACAGATGATAGAAGCCAAGGAAAAATCTGCAAGTTGAAGAGATCTCTTTATGGTCTAAAACAATCCCCTAGAGTATGGTTTGGAAGATTTAATAAAGCTATGGTAGCATTTGGCTATGTTCAAAGCAATGCTGACCATACTTTATTTATAAAACATTCCCCTAATACTTTTACTACCTTACTTGTATATATAGATGATATCATCATTGCTGGCAATAATAATGATGAAATCATGAAACTAACATTTCTAGGGAAGGAGTTTGAGATCAAAGACCTTGGCAAACTTAGGTACTTTCTTGGGATTAAAGTTGTCAGATCTACAAAAGGCATCTATCTGTCTCAAAGAAAATATGTTCTTGATCTTCTCTTAGAAACAGGATTACTTGGGGCTCGACCTTGTGATACTCCTCTCAATCCCAATACCAAGCTAAGGGCAAAAGAAGGCACACCAGAAGACAAAGGAAGATATCAGAAACTTATTGGCAAACTCATATATCTTGCCCACACACGGTCAGATATTGTATTCGCAGTTAGTTTGGTAAGCCAGTTTATGCACGACCCATACTTTACACATATGGAGGCTGTCTATCGAATACTGTACTACCTAAAGTCAGCCCCTAGAAGAGGAATCCTGTTATCTCCTAATGACCCTCCAAAAATGAAGGCATATGCCATTTCAGATTCACCAAATAAACAAATCCAGGTGGAGGCTTATACTGATGCAGATTAGGCTGGAAGTCCTGATCGTAAGTCTATCTCTGGTTATTGCACATTCTTGAGCGGCAATCTGGTAACCTAGCGTAGCAAAAAACAAAATGTGGTTACCCGATCCAGTGCAAAAGCAGAATACAGAGCAATGGCGCATGGAATATGCGAACTACTATGGTTACAACGACTACTCAAAGATTTGAAGGTTATGTGTAGTCAGTCCATGAAATTATTCTGTGATAATCAAACAACCATTAGCATTGCTAATGATCTGGTTCAGCATGATAGGACAAAACATGTTGAGGTAAACCATCATTTCATCAAAGAGAAACTGGACAGTGGACAAATTGAGATTCTGTTTGTCAGATCAGAGGACCAACTAGCAGACATCTTCACCAAAGGCCTGCCAGGTAAATCCTTCTATATGATATTGTCCAAGTTTGGCATGCATGATACATATGCACCAACTTGAGGGGGGAGTGTTGAGAATATTACGTATTTCATTTTTTGTCTAGATTCATTATATTACCTGTATTGTACATTTGTACTACTTGTACTACTCTCATTGTACTACCTGTATTGTACTACCTGTACTACCTCTTTCTTTCTTTGTATTCATTCTCACATTATAAATAAGAAAACCTCTGTCTATTATAGACAAGTCATTCCATCATTCAACAGAAGGTGACAATGAAAGCATTTGAAAGGGGATGGGAATAGGGTGAGGTAGTGAGAGATAGAGTTTCATTTTGTTCTGACGAGGCTTTATGAATATTGTAGTCCATTAATCTGGTATATGGTAGCGCTTGAACCCCCTTCTATGATTTGGCTAGTTTAAGTGACTTGCCGCAGGTCAAGAATTCAAACTTGCAGTGGGTGCTGGCATTCTTTTGGCCTACCAGAGTCTCTGTGACTCCTGACCAGGTTTTTTTTTTATTTTTTTTATTTTTTTTTTATTTTTTTTTATTGGCTTGGTTTGATGGCTCACTCAAGTCAGAACCTAGTTTTCCAACCATGCTTTTATTTGTAACATTCATTTCTTTTGGCCAAAAGACCTAAAATATTTCATATTGGTGGCCAAAACTAAATGTCTTTTCATGAATTATTTGTTTTAAATTTCACTTGTTTAGTTTAATTCAGTCCTTTCAGTCCATTTTTTACATCCATATTTTTGAAGAATATAGATAATATTAAGGGGACCCTAATATTAATAAAAACAATTCATCGGACCAACATGAATTATCTCTGTTGGCAATACCAAGATGGATTGCATTTTTTGGCATTTAATTGTTCATATTCCATTTTACATATTTGCTTCTTTACTGCAGCTCCCTTACTCTATAATTTACTCTCCATTCTTTTTTCCAATCATGCATTATCCAAGGATGTATCACCCACATTCGTTCTTGAAAAGTGGGCTAGTAATAATAGCTGGATCCATGAAAACTCTCTCTCTCTCTCTTCCCACCTTTATTTAAGGGTCCACAAGTGTTCTCTTGATTGTACCATGCATTTATATATTTTCACCTCTATACTAAATATTTTTAAAGGAAAGCCTATGTATTGTTCCTGTAGCTTAACATAAATATCCATTGTATTTGGACAACTTCCATTGATGCCAAATGCACACTTTTTTACCAATTTGCAGAAGATTCAGTTGAGAAGAAGCATGATGGTTTGGATCCACATTCTCTCCTCCAAGAGAATCTGGAGGAGAGGTAGTGCCCTCATTGGATGGACGACACCTGGGGCTTGGGTGAATCCGAGCCCTCCATCCAAGCCAACACCCCCTGTCGGCTCAGCTTGTTGGCTTGGTGTAGGCTCGGAGGGAGGGCTCGGATTCATCCAAGCCCCAGGTGGTGCCCCTATGTGTCCCCCATCCAATAGGGGAGCCACCTCTCCTCCAGATTCTCTTGGAGGAGAGGATTTGAATCTAGATGGTTTAGGGTTTTTTTTTCCTTCCGTCTCACTGGAGATTCTAATGGTAAATCCAGCAGTTTGCTGCCAATGTGTAAATAATTTTTTAGGGAGTGAGGTGTACTCTTCTTTATTTGGTTACTTGTGGTTTCCACATGCAATATTACTGAAGTATTGCCATGCGGTGGATTTTTTATGGCATTAAATAAGTACCGTTTGTGTTGTAATTCTGTCCATATTCTGGTGAAAATTTCATGTTGACTATCCTTTACCTTAATATTGAACACCATCCAACATAGGGTGTACATCAAATCAAATTATTTTAACAAAAAATAATAGTTCACTGTATTGATTCGTGTGATTGATTTCAACATAAAGTATCTGGAGCTTACACCCTGAGTAATAATCTTAGTTTCTCTATTAGAGTTTCTATTTATCTTTACTATCTTATGAGTCTGGAATTGCGTTGGATAGAGGACTTTCCCTAGTTTGAAAGCAGCATATTCTTTGGTGATTATACCGACAACTTTGATCTTCGCCTGTGAAATTTTATGTAGGAATAAGCAGTTTGCAGAGGTCGTGAATCCTGGATTTTGGAACTGGACTTTTACTTTAAAGGATATTGATGGTAATGTACTGGCTCAGGTTGATCGTGACTGGAGAGGTTTTGGCTTTGAGGTTGTCTCTTTTCTTTTCTGTGTTTAACCATTCTTTTCTTAGCATGGAGAGGAAAAAAATATTAAATCTTGAAGTCTGAAGATCCTGGTTTTCTTAGTTGTTAAAATTTTGTCAGTGCTGATATTGCATCCCTCAGTTTGATAGCTGTCACGCAACTCACACCTAACATATCAGCGGGCCTCGTTTTGAGACCTGTCTTCATGTCCTAACATGGTTTCTGCTTTCCTAGACAAATGGAAAAGCCTGTACGGCCTGTGAAGTGTGAACTGTTGATGAGGACATCCCAGCCGTTTTACAATAGAGCAGCTGATCAGCAATTTTATTTTTATTTTTTCTTTTTTTTTCCCTATTTTCTGTTATGACAGTTATTTCTGTTAGTTCAGTTACGTTAGTTCTTTTTGTATTTTCAGTATCAGTTATATTTTTTTTTTATGTAATGTGAACTCCCCACCCCCTGTTTTCACTGTTCACGTGAACAGTCCCCCCCCCCCCCCCCAAAAAAAAAAAAAAAAATTTGTAACTGCTTAAGCGGTTTCCCCAACCCCCATTCTGTTATTTCCATAGGCCTTCAAGGCAGTTTATTTCTGAAAACGAATTTTATGCCATGAAAAATGAAATGAAATGGAACCTCTCTCTCTCTCTCTCTCTTAATTTCTCTTCTTTACTTCTTCTCCCTCTATGATTACTCCTGAAATTTCATCCCTATTCATCATTCCCCCCCTCTTCTTCTTAATCTTCTGATTACTCCTGAAATTTCATCCCTATTCATCATCCCCCCCCCTCCTTTTCTCTCTCTCTTATTTACATGAATGAGTGGCTTATTCACTGCATATTTCCCTCCTGCGAATTCTGTTTCAGTAGTACTACTGTTAGTGATTTGCTGTAACAGCATGGACATGTAAAAGTCTATTTTCTTTCTTCATTTCTGTCCTATTTTTCTGTTTTAATAGAAAGCCAATAATATGTTATCAGCTTTTATGTTTCTTAATTCTCTGTTATTATGTCCAACATATATATACTATTATTATGTTCTTCTCCATTTCTGTTCTGTTCATCCTACTGCTGAACAGCACCTCGAACTGAGCTCTATTGTTACCATGACACTGTTTCTTATGTTTCAGCTTCACTATGGTTGGTATTCTGATTCCTTTATATTTAATTGATCCTAAATTGCATGAAATTGGTTTCTTATGCATAAATAACATAGCTGTCATCATATCTACCCAAAAAAAAAACATAGCTGTTATCATTATTAGAAATACTGAAATTTTCCTGCATGATATAACATGTCTAATGCTGCCTTTTATTTCCTGAAATTCTATTTCACTTTAGTTGAGCATTGTTGAGTTGGTAGATCACATGATAGGATTTTATTATTCATTATTTGATAAAAATCAGCTCTAAATCTTTAAATGCAAGACATATATGCTGCTGGCATGCTGCTATCTATCCTAACTAGCTAAACATTAGGTAACCTAGTACCTAGCTAGCTATAAGTGTTGGAGACCTAGACCCTAGGCCGTCCTACATCAACTGCCCTCTTGAGTTTATGATTGCTGATATTTTTTAGTAGGTTATATGGTCAATACCATGAGGGATAAGAAATTTTTGGGTTTGCACTTGAAAAGAGGAAGCTCTATTAGTTTGCACTTTTTTGGGTTCTTATTTATTGGTTTCTTGTATAATCGATTCATGAAATTGAGCAATTTGTATTAATTTTGCCAATTTCTATACGATTTCAACATTTATATGTTGGAGCTATACAATGTTCCTGGCGATTTATTGTACTGTGAGTTTGAGATGCTTAATGCTTTCATTTTCTTTGGATCCGTATCAGAGCAGTATAATACTTTTATTAGCCAGCGGCAATTCATGCATTTGAGCAATTTGTAGACTTACGCTGTTGATTTGCCATTCCTATACAGTTGCAACATTTTATAAGTTGGCCTTTCATTTTAATTGGTATCCTTGTAATAGGCCTGATTTCTAAACACATAGTTGGGATTTTAAATTAGCATGGAAGATTAAGTGGGGGCAATTTTGTAATTTAATTTTAGTTTTAATTCTAGTTTAAAAGAGGTCTGGTCATGGGTCATATGTAACTATGTAAGTCATTGAAGAGTCCTTTAAGATCAGATATATGTGGGTCTCGATGTTCTGATAATAAGTCTAATTGTTTAGTCAAGTCAAAGCATCTATTGTGGGTAGTTTTCTAATAGAGTATTTCTCATTCATGTTTTGAGGTTGAATGAAAATCTGAAATTGTAAGTTGGGGCTGGTGCCTATGATTGATTGAATTAGATTGGCAAAACAGGATTCATGTAGCCAACCTCTTTTAGTTGGGAAAAGGTTTGATTTGAGTTATGTTGGCTGCTGCTTATGATTGGAACAGCAAGGAGCTGTAATCTCTCTCTCTCTCTAATTGGCAGCACTCTCTTCTTTTCTTTGTTTCTTTCACTTCGTTCTTTTTTTTTTTTTTTTTTTTTTTTGTGGTACTTGTTCTGCCTAACAGCAGGGCCACTTTCTATTAGCCTGGGCACACCTCATACCTCAGGTGCACATTTGATTAATAACTCTCGGTTTTCGAATCCCTAAATCCTAGGTTATCTCCTGTACTTTTCAGAACTTGTTTTTGTTTCTTTCACTAGAAGTGCTTGTGGTTTCATCTTTGTCGGTGTAAGTGCTGCTATTTGATTATCTATTGCTGGATTTGCTATTTTGTGTTGGATTGCTTCTTTTTTCTTGGTCTTCTGCTCTTCTGCTGCAATACCTCAAGGGACCCTTTCTGTTATCTTTGTTCAGTGACAACTAAGGAGGGAGTGAATGAAGCAGATGTTGCTTAATGCTTTTAGAATTAGAGCTGGGTGGATTAAGTGAAGAATTTTTTGGCTCGGTTTGTTATCACATTCCCTTAAGATGAAGTTAAATTTAATTAGTTGGTTATAGTCTAGAGATGCGGTATTAAGGTGAATGCTGGGTAACAAAGAAGAAACATGTATTAAAAATATGTGCTTTTAATATGGATGAGTGCAAGACTAGACATGATAAAATCAGGGACAATCCATTCAAGGGAAGTTACAGGTTCCTTCAATTATCAAAGTGAGATGATGAGGAAAGTCAATGGAGATGGTTTGGGAATGTGATTGAGTCGTATGGTGCAAATCTGAGGTACTAAAAGGACAAGTGTATGGTTGAAAGGGTTGATGTGGTGAGAAAAAGGACATTAGTGCTTAGGAGTTAACAGCTGATATGTTTTTGAAAGTGTTGAATCAGAGAATGAGAGAATAATGGTCTCCTCACTCCCACTTCTTATTTATAATGAAATCATAATAGCAAGATTACAAATATGCCCCTAATGATTATAAAAGGAAGGAAAACATAAATAAAGAAAATTACAAAGAAGATACCCAAAATACCCCTACATGAATTACGACACTCCCTCTCAAGTTGGTGCATATATATCATGCATACCCAGCTTGGACAATATTATGTGAAATGGTTTCCTAGGTAAACCTTTAGTGAAAATGTCGGCCAGTTGATCCTTTGATCTGACGAATGGAATTTGAATCTGACCACTTTCTAACTTCTCTTTGATAAAGTGACAATCTATCTCAATATGCTTAGTCCTATCATACTGTACAGGATCATGAGCGATGCTGATGGCTGCTTTATTGTCACAAAACAGCGTCATGGATTGAGAACACTGAACTTTCAAGTTTCCAAGTAAACTCTTTAACCATAAAAGTTCGTATATTCCTTGGACCATCGCCCTGAATTTTGCCTTTGCATTGGAATAGGCCACTTCATTCTGCTTTTTGCTATGCCAAGTGACCAGATTTCCACCCACAAAGGTGCAATAACTTGAAATAGATTTTCGGTATGGACTACCTGCCCAGTTGGCATCTGTATAAGCCTCCACTTTGAGATGATCATGTGGTGAGAGTAGAATCCCTTTCCCTGGAGCTGCCTTTAGGTAACGTAAAATCCTATGGACTGCCTCCATATGTGTTAAGTAGGGATCATGCATAAACTGACTCACCGATTTTACTGCAAATGCAATATCTGGCCTGGTATTTAATAAATAGATAAGTCTTCCAACTAACCATTGGTATCTGCCTTTATCCACCGGTGTTCCTTCTTTCTCTCTGAGTTTAGTATTGGAATCCAGAGGAGTATCACATGGTCGGCACCCTAGTAATCTTGTTTTTAAGAGAAGATCAAGGGCATACTTTCTTTAAGAGAGAAAAATGCCCTTTGTAGAGTGAGCAACTTCTATCCCAAGAAAGTATCTGAGTGTTTCAAGATTCTTGATTTCAAACTCCTTTCCAAGAAACATTTTCAGTTTCTTAATTTCATCATCATTATTTCTAGTAACAACAATGTCATCCACATATACAAGAAGTGCAGTGAAATTTTCAGATGCATGCTTAATAAACATGTATGATTAGCATTACTCTGAACATAGCCAAATGCTATCATAGCTTTGTGAAATCTACCAAACCATGCTCTAGGGGATTGTTTAAGTCCATAAAAGAACGTTTCAATTTGCATACCTTCCCTTTAGTGCTCGCATCTATAAAACCAGGTAGACAGTCCATATAAACTTCCTTTGTAAGTTCCCCATGAAGGAAGGCATTCTTCATATCAAGTTGTTGTAAATCCCAGCTATGGTGTACTACACATGCTAAAAGAACCTGGATTGTTGTCATCTTGGCCACTAGAGCAAAGGTTTTTTGGTAATCAATCCCATATGTCTGGGTAAATCCACGAGCAACCAGCCTTGCCTTATATCGATCCACATGCTATCTATTTTCTGCTTAACTATGAAAACCCACTTGCACCCTACTAGCCTCTTACTTAATGGGAGTGGAACAAGTTCACATGTATCTTTTTTCTTCAAGGCTCTCATTTCTTCCACCATTGTAGCTTTTTACCGTTCATCTATAATTGCATCCTGCTATTTCTGAGGAATAAGCACAGAGGAAAGCGAAGACACAAATGCATGGAAGGAAGGAGATAAAGAGTTATATGAAACGAAATTAGAAATTGGGTAAAGTATGCAAAACCTAGTACCTTTCCGAATGGCAATGGGAAGATCAAAATCAGATAGAGGAATCTAGGAGGAAGCTCAGTCTCTAGATCCAGGCTAGTGAAGGGACATGTGAAGTTACATTGATGGTAGTGGTCCTTCCTTGCTTGCTTCTGGCACGGCTATAAACTGGCAGAGGTTTGGCACTAGTTGTTGGAATAGATGTAGGTGGTATTGAATCATGGTCTGAAGTTGCATCTGTGTCTGGAACATATGGATTTGGATCCATGATTACTCTTTTTAGGATTCTTTCTATTTCTTCTGGTACAAACAGAGGCACATCTTCAAGTTCGGCACTCTAAGTTGAATCCTTCTCCCCTTGAAGATGTGATGGGTAGTAGTACATCAGGTGCTCATGAAAGAGAACATCATTTGTATCAAACGTCCTCCAAGAAGGAGGATGGTAGCACTTATATCCTTTCTATGTGGAAGGATAGCCAAGGAAGATGCACCGGAGCCCCCTAGGATCAAGCTTGCCAGGAGATTGGTGATTGCGGGCATAACAATCACAACCAAAAATCTTTGGTGGTAGCACAAAGGAAGTATTGCCGAGTAGGAGATTCAGAGGGGCTTTGTTGTTAAGGATTCTCGAAGGGAGCCGATTGATAAGAAAGGCAACAGTGAGAACAACATCACTCCAAAAATGGGCTGGAAGATGTCCCTCAAACATTGGAGCTCTTGTAGTCTCAAGGAGATGACAATTTTTTTTTCTCTCTGCAATACCATTTTGAGCCGGAGTATCAACACACTTGTTTGATGTAGGATCCCATTATCTGACAAATATTGCTGAAATGTCCCATCAAGTTATTCTTTTCCGTTGTCACTTTGAAGTACCTTCAATTGAGCCTGGAACTGAGTCTTAATCATGTTGTGGAATTGACAGAAGCATTGAAAATCATCACTCTTATTATGCATCAGATAGACCCAGGTAGTTCGTGTATGACAATCAATAAAGGTTACAAACCAACGATGGCAAGAGATAGAAGTAGTCCTTGTAGGACCCCATACATCAGAATGCACTAAATAAAAAATACTACTTCTATTAAATGAAGGTAAATAGGTTGTACGAGTATGCTAGCCAAATTACAGGCTTTGCATAATAACTCGTTTTTATTACAATGTTTAAATAAAAAAGGAAACAACTGGAGAGGAGTGACCAAGACATCTATGCCACTGCTGGAGAGTGCTCACGGTGGAATAATGGTGATGTGGGGTAGTCTGAGGTGAAGGTGGTAGAGAGGATGATATGGGTGCTGAAGGACTATCATCAAGCAAGTAGAGACCACCATGCAATCTACCATGTCCAATCGTTTTTTCTCTCACCACATCCCAAATTACATACGAGGAAGGAAAAAATTTTTACTTTACAGTTAAGAGACTTAGTATGACTGCTAATAGATGACAAATTTGTAGAAAAACTAGGAACATGAAGAACAAACTGTAAAGTAAGGGTAGGGGAGCAACGGATGGATCCCTTTCCTGATAAAGGAGAGAGAGACCCATTTGCTGCTCGGACTGTATCTTTCTCGAAAGAGGAAGAGTACAAATAAAAGGAGTTGGCTGAACCAGTCATGTGATCAGTGACTCCAGTGTCCATAACCCATGGGTTATGGACAGTGGAAGCACAGTGACCAGTATGAGAAATACCTGACTGGACAAAAAATGAACCTGGTGTGGCAGATGAAGATGATGAACCGGTATTAGCTGCAGAAGATGGCCTTAGTAGATTTCTGAACGCCTGAAGTTCTTCAACTGAAAGCATAGCAAGAATCTCAGTAGGAGGGCAAGCTTCTTTCTAATGAGCCTGTAATGCCCGAAAATTTTTGGATCTCTGCATCCTTTTTTACTCCTCTTTGCCTCAAAATTAGCCGGTTTGCCATATAATTTTCAGCAAGTCTCTTTAGTATGTCTTTCCTTCCCACAATGTTCACACCAAACTGGGTCTTGAAAGGAGTTAGGTTTGGATAATGCTGCACCACCTTGCTGAGTGGTTGAAAGAGCTGACCGTTCTATTGGTAATGGAAGCATAATCGATGTACAGCGCATGTCCTCAGATTAAACCAAGCATATAAGGCTGTTCTAAAGATGGGAGGGGCTCTTTACTGAGGATCTGTGTACAAATTTGACCAAATTCAACATTGAGGCCAGCCAAAAAATTATACACCCTTAGCTTGTCCTTTGCAAGCTTCATAGCAACAGTAAAAGTGTCATAGTAGTCCAACTCTTGCAACAAATTTCGGAGTTCAGAATGGTATTGGGATACAATAATGTCCCATTGCTTAGTTGCACCAATCTTCACATGAAGATCATAAATCAAAGAGTAGTTGCCAACCTAAGAATAGGTCTCCTTGGCTGCCTTCAAAATTTCTGAAGCATCAGGTAACAATACATACCCCCGGCCAATTTTAGGTTCCATAGAGCCAAATAAATAATGCCATTACAATTGAGTTTTCGGACGCCCATTTGTCATAAAGTCGGTCTATGAAAGCAGATGCCTTCTTGTGACCACTGATATATCCCAACAGACCTCTTGCAAAGATCGCCATATGTGCCCTTTTTTACCACATTAAAAGTTGGTCCCATCCAACTTGATTTGGGTTGAGTGCAATAGCAGTAAATTCTATTTTTGAGATCTCTATAGTGGGTGAAACAACTTCAGAAGAATCAGGCACGATGATGAACACAACCCAAGAACGATCTATCTAAAAAACTGGAGCAGAACAAATCGATATGTGCTCAACAATATAAAATACCTGGAATAGAGATGCTGCTAGTAAAGAACCAGAGGCGATAATATATGGTGCCGTGTTTTAATCTTCTGGGAACGAGATACACATCTGCAACAAGTTTCGATCTTCATACAGACAGGGAAGAATCGAGGTTGGCTATGTGTGCGATCTCTTCAGAGAACATCCCTGCAACTAAGGATACACGGCAACAGATGATAGCTGATCTTGTAAAGAGGTTCTTAGTTCATCGATAAGGTAAGAGATTTGAGAGGAACAAAAAAATGTAGAGACGATGGGTTATAAGGTAAAGAGTTGGTGGCGGTAGGGTATAGGAGCTGTAGTGGGTGGTGGCGCTAGGGCTGTAGTGGCGGTAGGTAGGGTCAGGGGCTGTAGTAGGTGGTGTTGCGAGGGCTGTAGTGGCGGTAATGCTGTAGTGGCGGTAAGGTCTAGGGTTTTGGTCGGGTGGGGCTCTAGGGTGGTGGCGGTAATGTGGGAAAGGGAGGAGAGAGGCGGTAAGAGGGTAGAGAGGAAGAGAGGATGAGGGTGGCGGTGGTAATGGGTAGAGCGGAAGAGAGAGAGGCGGTAGAGGAGAAAGGAGAGGTGGGGCAATACTATGGAGGCTCTGATACCATGTTGAATCAAAGAATGAGAGAATAATGATCTTTTCACTCCCACTTCTTATTTCTAATGAAATCATAATAGCAAGATTACAAATATATCAATAAAAAAAATTACAAAGAAGATACCCAAAATACCCCTACATGAATTACGACAGAAAGCAATGGAGTGGTTGCATAGGATTCGTCTGTATAGAATTGAAATCATCAGAAACTTTAATAAATTGCACAAATCTTGAGGTCTAGTTTAGATACTTAACTTGGCAAACTAAAATAAAGAGCAAGGCATTGACATGTTGGGTTTGATACGGTATCCATGTCCATGTCTTCGTTTTCTAATTAATGAGTAGTACCTGCTCTCCATATTCAAGTTACCTGTGCAGTGTAATGGTTATAAACCTATACTTTCATCAGGTGTAGTTGTTTTGTTTCAGGAAAAAGAAGTGAATTGAAGAAAACTCCAAAATGAAGAACAAGATAAGAACAAGATAAATGTACATTGATATTTTCTTCGATAGAAAATGTGCATCAATATTCAAAAATCTTGAAATGCATGATGATAACTTTGACAGAAATTTCCATACTGGTTTTGCCAGAGTACCCATTGCAGAAGAATCTTTCGTCATTTATTTTTATTTTATTTTATTTTGCAGCTCTTTACTGATGCTGGTCAGTATGCAATTCGATTTGGCAATGCTGATCCAATGTTCCATACTGGGCCTGTGGGAATGGTAAATTACTTCTGCTGAGTATCTAAGAATCAATTATTATTTTTGTTCTTGTCCAATTTACTCCATGGTTGTTTTCTTTTGCCTTCCAGATTCAAGATTTAAAAATCTCCCACCCCCTTTCTCTGTCAGAGAGAGCTGTCACTGTTGCTCTTGCTATATCGCTTGACAATGATTATTTCTCTAGACATGGCCATGGCTGGTAAGCTTTGCTGAACTGTACCATCTAATTTGGGGCTATCCTGTTTCTGTGATTAACTATTTTCATAATCTTCCTTGGTACTAGAACTGTGGTGTTTGTTTGACTATGGTTGTAGTACCGAACACTATGTCATTTCCAGTGGATTTCCTTTCTTTTCTGAGAAAAAAGGGGGAAAGGGAAAGTCATTTTCAGTGAATTTCCCTTCTTTCTAGAGAAAAAGGGGAAAAGGGAAAGTCAATTTCAGTGGTAAATTCTGAATTGAGTGTTTAGGGCAGGCACTTCCCTTTTGATGGTTGTAAAAGGACTTTCCATTAAGAAATATGGTTGTAGAACTGTGGTGTTTGTTTGATTATGGTTGTAGTACCGAACACTGTCATTTCCAGTGAATTTCCTTTCTTTTCAGAGGAAAAGAGGAAAAGGGAAAGTCATTTCCACTGAATTTCCCTTCTTTCTAGAGAAAAGGCGGAAAAGGGAAAGTCAAATTCAGTGGTAAACTCTGAGTTGAGTGTTTGGGGCAGGCACTTCCCTTTTGATAGTTGTAAAGGACTTTCCATTAAGAAAATATGTTCACGAGCATATTGGACCCAGGGTTAGCTGGCACATTGTATAAGAAATCAACCATACATTTTCAAAGAGGAAATAAAACTTTAAGTTAATAATTATGACTTCGTTACATAGAAACCAATGAGTTATTATGCTGAGGCCATATCCTCATACGGGGAAAAGGTTGGCTGGCCTGTATACTAAAGCAAAGAGGTTCTGTTACTTTCTAGTTTCCGATGACACACTCATGTCATATACTAATTCACTACCAGAGAGGGTAGAAAATAAGTGTAGTTTTTTTTTCCTTAGTACCCAGGGGAAGAAAATAACTTGCTAACCAATCCAGGTTCTAATATTCGGTAATTGCACTTGCTAGAATAATTTATTATTTTGCCGGTTTCAGCTGGGATACCATACTGTTGTCTTCTCATATATGTTGATTTACTGGAATAAAAAAATTATTGGGGTATGCATTAGGTTGTGATGATGAAGTAAAGCCTAATTGCAGGGTCTTTCAAAAAAGAAAGAAAAAATTGTTTTTTTTTTCTTTTTTCTGCGGGCAATACATCTTATCACATTTTCTGTTAAGACAGGTGCATTTTGGTGGCTTATTGAATTTACGATGACAAGAGGCACAAAATCTGAAATCAAGTTTAATGGGTTTTGCCTTAAAAGAGTGCTAATTTTTTGGTTGTCTTTCATTTCTTCAGGGGAGTCCCTTTCTTTGTTGTTGGTGAATAGGATTGCAGATAGACTACTTGTCGATGGATCTCCTTCGTTTGCAGTGTTAGCATTGTTCTGCCAGGGATATATACTCAGAATCTCTTGTAGTTGGTTCTTTGCTTTTAGCAAGTGTCAAGATTGTGTACCTTTTAGCAGACGTCAGTGCCACTGGAAAAGGTCAAATCACTTTGGACTACAGATTTTGTTCTAGTCTCTGGGCCATTTGTTGATCATCAATATCTGTATTAGTGAAGTTCAATGGCCATGTTTGGTTGCAAGGGGAATTGAAGGGAAGGAAAGTGAAAATTTTAAATTTTAAATGGAAACTTTTATAATTGTAACATAACATGATTGTATCAATTACATAAACATCTTAAACATATCTAGTAATGATACTTATAATATGTAAAATTTATTTTCCTTTTCAAATGGAAAGGATATTTGGATGCAAAGTGAAGGGTAAGTTAATAATTAAATGTGGAATAATTTAAAATTAGTTACATAGTAATGTGATAATATGTGATGTAATCATTACAAACGTTTTCATTTAAAGTTTAAAAATTTCACTTCTTTTTCTTTCTTTTCAATTCCCCTGCAACCAAACAAAACCAATATGATTTATAATTCTTTGGATTAATCAGTCTCTGGGCCATTTGTTGTCATGGGTCTAGAATAGCCAGGTCGATGGCCTTGTATCACCTAATTGAAAGGTCGACCTGCATCACCTAATTGAAAGGGCTCTGTGGGTGCTAGCAGATCTTTTAGTGTGTTTCAATTAGAGATTCTAATATTGCAAAATAGAGAAGAAACTGAAGCGAAGTTCCTCCTGCTTATGGTTCCTGCAATTAAGCCCGGTTTGATATTTGATTGCAAAATTGTTGTGGGCCTTAGATAGATTAGTCCCTGTCCAATCAAGGGCCTCTGCCTAGTCAATTTCTTTTTTTTTTTTTTAAAGAAAATTCAATTTCCAAATTTTCATTTTGTTATGACTACCAGAAAATTACTTGAGGTGTAAGGTGGGAAGGAGATCGTCTCTTGCGGCAGGAGGCTCCTGCCACTGATCCAAGGGTTTGGGGATCAGTCTGGCCGCCTGCCAATACATTGGGGGGTGGGTCGACTAAAATCCAGCCATTGACAGATGGCAGGATCGTAGGAGACGATTTCTATGCTATAAGGTGCTGAAATAAGCAGAGATGGGTGATGAAGTGGCGGGCAGCTCAGGCAGCTTATGAAGTGATGTTTGGACAAGTAAATAAATGAAGTTGGGTGATGAATCATTGAATTGTTCATTACCCCCAAAAAAAATTCTTTTTAAGAGGTCAAAAAATAGTTTTTTTTTCCCCCCCTCAAATATATGAGGTTGAGGTTCTCTTGGAGATCAAGCGGAAGAGGTTGGATATTTGTGCTGGACTGAGGGTGGATGATTCCAGAGTCCAGAACATGGAGTCTTCACCGGCTAGAAAATTTTTGCCAAAATAAATTGTGGTTTCATAGCAAAGTTGTGATTGTAGCGTAAGCCTTAAATCAACTAGATGTAGTGAGGCTACAGGTTAGGTTGTTAATGTTGATCAAGGAACGTGACAACTTACTATAACCCTTTAATCTAAACCAAAACAGGAATTTTTTTTTTTAATCTTTTAAATCGACATGTTTTTATAAACTTTGTCAAAAAAAAATGTATGTCATTATCAATGAGTTTATTAATTAAAAAATAATTGGGCAGTAATGTAGATACAGTTAAAAATATATTAGATACAGTTGAAGCCGTACCACCCATATCATGTGTAATGACAATGACTATGCATTGACACAGACCACGGTCCTTGTAGGGTATGACCCGAATAAACCAGAGGATCTAGAATCTGTATCTTCTCTATGGTCAAGGGCATATATCACAAAATTTGGTTTGTGTAAAGTACCAAAATTTTGAGTTTACTTGTTAGCAATTTGGCACTGAAACTATGATAATCCAATTGGTGTCAATTTTTCGAAAATAACAATCAATTTGCACATGTTTACTAAAATAATAGAGAAATTAACCCCATGCTATAGTTTGCTCACTGATTCAGTTAGTACAGTTGATTATTGCCGCTCAAGCTCTAAAAAAATGGCTTGTTGGGGCCAATTAGAGAACTAAACAATGAAGGCAGAGAACATTGTCCACTCAATTAAAGAGGAAAATGTTCATGCTGCACACAGTATGATCAAAATGAGAGGAAATTCAATTTCATTCTTCTACCTCAGAAGACGAGGACTGTACCAATTGAAGGGTTGTAGAATGGGAAAATTTCGGTGGGAGGATCATGCGTGGTTCATCTCCAGTCAGCTTTAGTGATGCCATCCCCAGTGCATATCCAAGAGCTTTTGAAACAGGAACAGCCACTGCATTACCAATCTGACAATATCTGCAGAGAGACAAAAATGAGTAGTAGCTCGGTTTGACGTGGTTCACTAAGAAAACTCAATTGAGAAGACAGAAATCAGAGACCAAATGAATGATCAGTTAAGTAGTGTCTTGTGAATCAATAATCATTCTCGGCGGAAGAGAATTCCATGTGTGGCGCAGACAGAGATTCATCAAGTTCCTATTATACAAACTGTATTTCTTTTACCAAGCTAATGAGCTGTTAAGAGAAGAGGATGATGTCATGGCCCCTTAAGAACTCCTTGGACCAGATCTTTCCTGCCATTTGGACTTCATAGTCTTACCCATTTTGAAAGGGATGCAAGGAAGAGTGCAGCGTTGGAACTGAGTAAGAGAGAAGTGGGTAAAGAAGTGATAACGAAGTTATAATGGCCATTTTCAAGGAACAACCAACCTCTGTCATACTCAAACGAGTGAGAATTTTTTATAGTTCAAAACCATGCTAGAAAATAGGGAGTTGAATGTTGTTGGCACAACTACCATTTCTCCCCATTAGATATAAGAAGATAGTAAAGTAACATGTCTCCCCATTAGATGTAGGAAGACTTAACCGATTCAAGGATTCTAAAGTCCAGAAAAACCGCTCCTACAAATCTTTCAAGAACCCAACTACAAAATCTTATCTCCACTAATAA
This sequence comes from Protea cynaroides, assembly GCA_028583415.1. Classification (NCBI taxonomy): domain Eukaryota; kingdom Viridiplantae; phylum Streptophyta; class Magnoliopsida; order Proteales; family Proteaceae; genus Protea; species Protea cynaroides. The sequence goes on from CM053276.1 coordinate 123,270,411, forward strand.
CAATTAAATCTCATAGCACTGCAAACTAACATTTATATACTATTAACACTTCCTAAATTTCCTGCATGTTGCCCAGGGTGTCATTCAGATGTGGCTTTCATGCTCTTACACGATATCACCCGTATCAGATAACTTCAAATCAAGATGAAGATCTAATCTAGTGAATCTGATAAATCAGGATTAAGGTTTATAGATGTTAGCACTAGCAATAATAAGGGAATGGACCGTGGGTCTCTCTATCAATCCGGCTGGCTATACAATGTCGGTCTGGCCATTGAAGCTGTAGAGGAATCGATTGCTCCGACAACCCCCCGGATCCTCTCTCCTTCTTTGGCCGGCCTCTTCCATGGCCAGCCCTCCCTTCGGCCTCGGGCCGCCTTCCCCATTCCTAACCCATCCCTTGGACTCCTCTCCTCCTGAGGAAGGCGAAATCCTTAAGACCCAACCTAAGCCTTCTGCTGGTGCAGGTTTGTCCGTGGGCAATGGAATGCTTTCTTCGATTCTCCCCCATTATCTCTTGGTGAAGGATTTTCCCTGCATTATAATGCTCCGTTAATTGAAGAAGAGTCTCAGGTAGCATCCTGTCTGGACATTGCCTTCTAGGTGGAAATTTCCCCGTGGTATAACACCCTGGTTGGCCAATTCATGAGAAAGACTCCCATTCCAACTGGTGGAAAAATCCCTGGTTCGCCAATGGAAATTGAGTGGGGGTGTGGAGACCTTCCTAGTAGATAATGGTATTATGTTTTTTGATTTGCGTCTGAGAACGACAAGCTTAGTGTGTTGGAAAGAGGTATTTGGTATGTTGCAGGTAAACCCATCGTCATGAGACAGTGGGATGAATCTCTTCGGTTTGAACTTGAACCTGAAATCCTTATCCATCTGGAAATCCCTCCCCAGTCTTCCACTAGTAGGACTGTGACTAGAACTTGCCTAATCCTAATACAGCTCAAACCACCACTTATTTGACCAATAAAAGACTCAAAAGAACTCAATTGGACTAGGAAATTATAACTCATAACAGCCTAATGAAACTAGGACCAAACAACACATTAGACTTCTTTGTGGCTTGACGCTATCAAATCAAGGATTGATAATGGACCTTCCACTCTGTTGTGGTTTGACAACTGCCACCTGCATGGGGTGCTCATCAATACCTATGGTGACAGCATCAAGATCAATTCTGGCCTGGGAAGAACGGCAAAAGTATCAGCTATCATCAGGGAGGGAGAATGGAGAGCTAGACTAACTGTGTTTCAAAATCTGAAGACAGTAAGGGAGAGTCTGGCTGGGATCCAAAAGAAACCTAGGGGGAGTGGAGATCTTGTGTCTTTGACTTTGTCTAATTCGGGGAGTCCCTCATCCTCTTCGGCATGGGATTTATTGAGGACCAAGAACCAAGTGATCCCGTGGCATAAGCTCATTTGGTTTCATGGCTCCATTCCTCATCCTAGTTTCATCGGGTGGAGGGTGATCACACTATCGATCTCTTCTGCAACAAAAAAAAAAAATCTTGGCAATCTACATGCTGCTTCTGTAGGAACAATCCTAAAGAAATATCTCATCTTTTCTTTGCCTGCCCCTTCGCTGGATCTTTGTGGAAGAGCATCATCCATAAGTGTTGTTGGCCCTTTCACCGTGGATTTCAAATTTAAGAGGGAATGGAGATGGTCAACAACACCTTCAAAGGTAATAAGTGTTGCGACCCGGTGGGCAGACTCCTGTTCAACCCATCTATTTAGCATATTTGGATGGAGAAGAACCTTAGAAGATGGTCGGGAAGATCAATAACACTCAACGGGCTCCCTCTTGAGTTTCTTTTCCTTTTGGGTTCTCTGGTTCCCCTACTTGGGTTCCTGTTTTCGTATTTGCTGCGTTTTTTGAATATATTCTAGATACACCCCCCCACCCCAACCCCGCCGGAAAAAAAAAAACCCAACTCTCAAACTCCTAATGCTACTAGGAAAAGATGAAAAATACGTACACCCCCTTCGGAGTACATTTTGCACTTTACAATTGAACCCATTACAATAAAAACTCATAATCATAGGACATAAAAACAACAAGCCCTAATGTTGCACAGTGACTGCATTATATAATCTCAGTATCAGTTTCTGGTTTTTTTTTTTTTCCCCTTCTCATCCATGAAGGGCATCATGCAAAATTTTCACCCATTAAATCACTGAGCTAAGTTCCCTCAGTGGTGGTTCCAATCCTTTGTGATGCAGAGCAAGGGTTGACAAACCCAAATCTTATAATAGGCTAAGAATACACATACAAGACCCTTGTCTTCCCAAGGGAAAAAATAATTTCAGATCGTTTGAAATTACAAAACTAATTTTACTGCTATTTATCAGGAAAAAATAAGAATTTTTGGAAGAGCTTGGAAGACTACCTCTCTTTTATTGTCCCACAAAACCTGTAATAATCAGGAAACCCTTGCAATCTCGCATACTCCCGAATAGTGAGGACACGATCTTGCTCAGGATGTAAGGTTGCCTGAAGGAAATGAAAAGATATCTCAGTTGGGCATACATAAAAGAAAAGCCATGTATTTTATGTTCCAAATGTTGAAGAAAGAAACATACCTTGTTGCGAGGCTCTGGCGTAGTCAATACAGTTGTCACTGTCTCATCCCACCATAGTCGTGCAAAAGGTCTATATAAATTTCAAGAAATTCAGAGTCAACAGAAAAAGGAATATATGCATGAATCCTAGTATATATATAATCCTCACCTAACAGACTTTCCTTGGTATAAAGTCAGAGCATAATCTGGAACCTGTCAATAGCGAAAAAACGAAAGGTATACAGACGCCTGGGTAAGTTAAATATGGAGACCGATATAAAAACAAAAAATCCTCCAATGCCCATTGTGCACATGTATTTCCCCAGTAGGAACATCAAACCAGAAAAATTTGCACCATGGTTACAGGCTTACAGAAAATTAAATTCAAAACTACAAGTGGAGACAAGATGAAGACGCTAATCTTGGGAGGGTCAAAGTAAAAAGAAAAAAAAAATCTAAACCAAGTTTGCATCGAGTTCTTTTTGGGGGTGATGGGATTGGGGAAATCTTACCAGGGGTTTTCCAGATGGCAGAAGCACTCGTTCCATTTTTGGATCCAACTGAACAACATTGTCAGCTCCAACAATTACACCTGGGAAGTCCCTAAAGTTTGCTCCCTATGAAATGGAAGAGATTAGAAATAAAAAAATAAAAAAAAAAAATTTGAGCATTATACTTATTGACATAGAATGCTTTTCCTAACCAACCTTTCTCTTTGGGATTTGACAAACACGCAAATAATCATCCTCATTTAACTGAAAAGGCCGATGATCATACAGTACAGATTTTTTAGTTTTTTCACCATTCAACATGGAACCCATCATCTCTGGATATCAAAGCAAAGATAGCTCATCAAAACCACCTTCTTGGTGGGGAGTGGAGGGAGGAGAACTATGTGGAGGTACAAGAGTTTGTAGTCTGCACTCTGCACAATTATGCCAGTATAAAAGATGACATATGTGATCTAATAATTAGAATTATGGAGGTTGGATCATTTCATCATGCAAACACCAAATGCAAGTGGGAATTTGAAAAAAGAATGACAAGTACAACATGAGGGTCATATGTTGAGTTCCAATCTAACCATGTGAAAAGATAAGCATGTCACCAGAAAATTTACGTCACAAGTTGGAATGAAAATGTTAACCCTTTTAAGGGGTTACATAGAGTATTACTAAAGTCAAAAGAAAAAGGGATAAAACCTTCAACCACCCGATACCAATTGAAGCTGACATGATTAAAATGACCTAAACTAGTTTGAAAGTGCAGTTTAAAAATAATCAACATTAACCACTGTTGAATTCAATAATTTGAAAGGCTTGCGTATATATCAGATAAGGCACTCTGCAAATAATTCAATTTCAACATTCACCAGTTTAAAAATCTTGAAATGGAATGAAAATGAATGTACAAGTCGAAGTTTTTGAAAGTGTCTTAGAGAAGTCCAGCCTTAAGTTTGTGCAGTTACTTATTTAGTTCAATTTGAGTTCTACATAAAAACAGATTGAAAGGCAATAGCTAGAAAACAGGGGGGAGAACACCAATTAATTTCAACATAACATCCACAAGGAGTACATGCAATTTCTAACTTCATGCCATTGGAAAACTAATCTTCAGTATTGCAAATATTAATCAAACACATGACTAAATATTTGTATAAAGTTACTGGAGTAGAAGTGATGCAACCACAACAAGAAGAGCAGAAGAGGGTAATGTGCCAGCCTCTATCCATGGCTAGTTAGATGTTAGGGGTTTGTTTTTCAGCCAAGCTGTGAGGTTTAGTTTAGGTTCAAGTGGTTTATTTTTCTGATTGTCATAGAATTATTAAGGACTTCATTGGGAATTTAATTAGAGTTCAAGTCTTGTTTAAGAGCCTTAATATGAATGGGATAGTCTCTATAGCTAGCAACAGGTTAGTTTAGTGGTTTTTATGAGTTGTTTTTGGGTTTCCTCCTAAGAATATGAATTGGAATGTGTACAAATAGATGTACAGGCTACAAGCCAGCCCCATGTTTTTATAAGCAACATAATTTCAGTTTTCAACAGTGAGCGCTCTGTGATTCGGCGGTAGCTGAAAAGATTCTCAAAGGTTACTTGCAGGATTCCAAGGTGCTGCCACAGGTAGATATCTGCTTCTCCGTCTTTCATCATTCCGGTTTACTGTTTCAATTTTCCCAACATCACAGGTGAGATTGCTATCTACTCTCTACCTCGCAGCACCCCTCTTTCAACCATAATTTCAGCTAGCTTCTAATAATCATATCTGTCTATTTATTGGTCTGTTTAGTCTGAAATTCATATCTAGACTTTATTCCAAGACATTTCTGACATTCTACCGAAAGAAATTCAAGTTCTGGCTCAGAAATCCTAGTTCCTAGTTTGCCCGTCACAAGTCCTAGTAGTGCAAGGCTGCTAGGACTCTTCCATCGCATCCATTAATTGATCTCACATTTCAGACATCTTTTACCAGAAGACGGCCATCACATAGAAAGGCACTTGACCAGGGTTGCAGCTGACTAGATCAACCCCCTTTGAGTTATTCAAGTTCTCCTTTTGTTCCCGAATTCTGAACTTTACTATTTGTCATCAACTTCCCATTGCTGTTCTGTTAGTTCTTGATTATTCTCTGTTGTTTGGAAATCCATCCAGCAGATCAATTCAGTAAGTTCCATTACAAGAGCTTGAGAATAAGATTTGCCACTAGAGGCATAGATAAAATATAAAATGCATGTGAGTTGGTTATATTGGCGTTGGTATGGCAGACCACGGAACAAGTCAATCTAACATGATGTTTTGTTGAAGATAAATGTGATCGAATGAATACAACAACTTGTACCTCTGGGACACTGGAAAAGGTAAACCAATCAACATATCACAATTATTTTCCACGTCAAATTGTTAAACATGATTAGATGGTTGAAGATCAATTAAACATGATGGGCATGCACAGGAAATACTTCAAGCATGTACGGTGTACCCCAATCAAGCAGGACAGAATCAATAGAGGCCCCCTGACTATGTCCACTCCTCTTTGGGTTTCCTGATAGCTAACATATCTTTATGAACTCAAGGATGACAAATGATCAAATGCTGCAACTGAAGACCTTGTTTTACACAGATTCTCCAGAAACCTTCCACAATGAAATATCTCAACAAAACTATGCCTCTTTACCAGTCATAAGTTGAGTACCAAGGCCATATAAAGTCAAAGATATCATTCAGAAAAACCTCAGACACCTCTTTCAGACCATGTCCTATGTATTTAACTTTTTTATGCTAACCTCCCAATGAAGGGCCTTGTATTGTTTTATTGAAATTTCTAAGGACTCGCAGTAGGAGAAAGGGAGAAAAAGATTCTGTGCAAGAGAAGAAAGAGAGAAAAGAGAAGAGAAAGGAGCACACTGTCTGTCTCCTCCAATTATATTGCATGCACTATCGTACCTCAACACCCGACAAACTCAACACTACCTCTTAAGCTGAGGTATCAAATATGCCCAACATGCTTAAGATATGATAAAAACAGACACCATATGTACCTTTGGCAAGGATATTGATGCTGCCCGCAATTAATAGTCTACCGGTAATGGGCGCAACTGAGGGAATAGAAGTACGAGAAGTTGGAAGAACTAAAATTTTTAGATTAAGAAAGGGGGAACTAGCATCAATAGATAACAGCTCTGAGGTTACAAATCACTATCGAAATAAAGGCAAAACCACTTTATGTAGGATAACGGTAACAATGGTCGTTTTTTTGTTTCAGATACTACTATAAAGAAAATGATTTAGGTTGAGTTCCTGGGATCCAAGGGAGGCACTAGCACGAGACAAACACATTAAAGAAGGTAGGAGAGGAAACGTCAAAAGCAGTTTTTAGACCCTAAAAGTCATTATTGAATCCATTCATGAGACGACGGTAAGAGCCCATCTTGAAATGCCCCAAAACTAAGCAACATTAGTTAAGTGGAATCTTTCAAAGAGTATGGGAAGGTCAAACTGCCCCTTCATACAACACCAAGTCCATACATAAGCATCAAAATGACACAAAAAGTTACAAACCAAACAGACCAACTAAATCAACAGATTTAGGAACTAGGAAGCTAAGCAGCACAAAATGCAAAATAGATTCAAGCTCATTTCTATATTTTGCAAAGATTAAAAACTTACCATATTTAGTTGATCTTATAAATTTTTGAAACTCAGTTTGTGGACGCATTTGATGTGGCATCTCCTCACGAGTTTCATTATTTGTCACCTACGAAGTAAATATTGTAAGACTACTACTTGATTATGCCAGAGCATTAAATAGACAAAAGGATAATAAGAATACAGCTGGAAGATCAGAGATAGCATCTTGAAGATGAAGTGGTCTTTCTAGTTTGCGGGGCTGGCCTTCATCGTAAGCAACGGTGTTGCGCTGAAAATATTTGAGATAAAGTGATAAATTAATTAGTAATAAAGCAGAGATCGGAAGAAATTTAACAGTCAATATATCAAACTGTAATCAGTACCTCAAATTCACATGGAGCACCATATCTAAGAATTACATCATGTGTTGGAAGTGGAAACTGGGGTAGTCTCTGCAAGAAAAAGAAAAAACCAATGACAAATTAATAAAATACACACTACTGTTCATGCATATGCACATAAACACATGTATGCAAGCATGCACATGTGCATGCATGTGCACATGCACACACAAATGCAGTGAACACACTCAAATACAGACACGCGCACAGATGCACACACAAATACAGCGCCGGAGACACACACACACACACACAAATACAGAGAGAGAGAGAGAGAGAGAGAGAGGAACTAGCCTCACAGGGATGGGCACCCCACAAGAAAACACGCAATCGAAATTGTGGAAGACCATAACAACCAGCAGCCATGATACCAAGCCTTGCTTGGTAATTTAAATGGACCAAACGACTTAAAGCATATCGTCCAAGAGATCCATCAGCAAACCTCAAAATGTCAACCACGTTCTCCATTAAAACAAACTTGGGCTTTAAGAACTTCACTATATCCATGAAAATTACTATTTGACGATTTCTTTCATCTTCAAGTGGGGCGTCAACATTTCTAAATCTGTTATAGCCACTAATTCCTTGACATGGAGGGCCTCCACAAACAACATCAACATCTCCCTGGAATTCACCAATTTATAAATAAAAAGGAAGTTTGATAGAAATAATATCATATTGAAAGTGTGACAACTGAAGCATCTCAATATATTGAGGCTTACCGGAAGTGGCAGTATTTTTAATTTAAATCCTTCTCTCACAAAATCCCTTATTCCATCTTCGCATTTACTGAGAAACATATATACATTGTTAACCAGTAATATATCACATTAAGAAGATGTCACAAACCTAGAAAGTGAGTACCTCAACTCTTCAACTGGTTCCCATGTATCATTGCTTGGACCATAGCCTTTCCAACGCACCTAAACAATGCCAATTGGAACAAAATTTTTAAAAAATTCCTACTTCCACATTCTACCAATTACATTAGTACCTTACTAATTGTCAGTAAAAATTGAAAACAGAAGAGGATTTCCCAAAATATGTCGAGAATTCATAAAAATTGCATAGAAATACTATTTTTCTGATAAATGCTCTACAGGAATTAAATTCTGAACCAGAAAACCAATATGAGCAAAATTCTAAATGGATTGAATACTTATAGACTTACAGTAGAAGCTCTTTTGGAATACAAGTGCAGTCCATAATACGAGAATGAGCGGCATGTGGGTATAGAAGAAAAAGTTAAAATGCATATATCTTGTTGCTTTCTCGAGTATTTATCATTTGCGGGGTTTAGTGTTTCATTATCTTCAAAGCATTAATTGGCCTTGTTATCTTTTTTCTTTTTCATTCAGTAATCTAGAATACTGGATGTCATGACTCAAGACTTTGAATTCTTAGGGTGTATTTGGATCAGATGAGATGATTTGGAACCCACAGATTTGAAATCAACAGAATTGCTAATTCTTCCATCTGGGTAATTTCCTTTTACAACTCGATGCAATTGAATTGCAAATTCCATTTCCACTGTTTGAATTATCTAAAAAAAAACTATGGAATTTGTAACAATGGACTTGAAAGTTAAAAAAGGACCATTTATCAACCTAAAACCTACCAAAAGAGACACAAACATTCACAAAAGAACCATTAAATCGTTTGTGGGCCTTATCAATGCCAAGACATCTCGTCACACTATACATAAGTCCATAGCATAGACAGGATACCATTCATATAAAATTAAGTCAGGCGTGGAACCGTTGCACCCCCACCACCCCCCCCCCCCAACACACACACACACACACACACACACACACACACACACACAGTTAGAGTTTGTTGTTAGCGTTTCTTTACTTTATTGTTTAATTCTGAACTTCCAATTTTTTTTTTTTTTTTCATTTTGTGTTGTCATTTTTTATTTTTTATTATTTTTTTATAATTTCTGTTTTGGTTATTCATATATTTTATTTTTCTTTTTAACTTTACTTTTCACTTCTGTTCTAGCCAATATAACGTGCTAGCCATGTTTGTGAGATTCACACCAACCCACGATCCATGTGTTACTTAAACATCTTGCAACTGTATTTGATGCCCGTGAACGTATCTACATCACAAACAAGAAGAGGAGAGACAGAAAAGAGAAAGGACCCACTAAGATCAACCCATCTTCCCAAGTCTCCATGTGTTATAAATTATATTTGCATCTGTTTTTAACTTTTTGATTCCCTACCTTTGGAAGAGAGTTTGGGACAGAAATTTCAAGCTTAAGTCCCACTCTAATAAGGGTCCCAGTGGAATTGCCTCAAGACTGTTTCCAGACCTAAAAAGGTCATCTAAACAGCAGAATAGTCATTCTCCACTAGCCAATTCCACCGATCTGAAATCTAAATGTATGGAGCCCTCACCCCAGCCAGTTATGCACGTTCGCAGAATTGCTGGACCCCAATACCAAATAAGCCATAAAGATCACATAATGCTGGGGAAAAAAACCTTCTAATAACTTACAACAAAATAAATAAATAAATAAATAACCTAAACCCAATAGGCTCACTATACCATGTATCCTCATCTTCAAAGCAACCTTCCACACAGGTACACAAACTGGATCCACATTCTAATGATTAGGGTGTTTGATGTCCTACGTCAGAATGTTTCAGTAAGGTCTTTCCAGAAATCTCTAGTGGCAATGGTAAGACATTTAGACCTGTTAGAGAAATAGAATTGTAACCGTACCCTGCTTTACTTAGTCAAAGTAGTTAGTGCTAGTTTTTAGGACTTGGACTCCTAATTAGTCTATTAGTTTTCTTTACTAATTAGGCTTGTTAGTTTCCTTTTCCTATTTTGAGTTTACTTTGTCCTTATTTTGTGACTAGTACTAACTTATAGGGCCTGTTTGATAAAAATCCAGATTCTGGATCCTATGAATTCTGACTCCCAAGGAGCCATTTTGGAGTAGAATCGCATTTGGTAAGCCCAGTTGGATTCGAGCTCCCACGGAGTGAACTGGATTCAAACCGACTTCAAAATCCAAATTTTTGGAGTAAAAAAACAAACTTCTTTGTGTTGGAGCAATTTTTGGGAGAATGAAAAAAATAGAATAAAAGCTCTGCTCTCTTCTTCACAAAACAAAGGCTTAATTGGCGCCATCACAACTGCCTCCACCCCCCACCACCACAACTGCCACCACCACTGCCGCCGCCACCACTACACACCACTACCACCACCACCACCACCCCCAGTTTTCTAGACTTCGATTGGCGGGATAGCGTGTTTATCAAACGTGTTTCTGTTCCAAAGATGCTCTACAATCCATTCCAGAACTGCGTTATCAAACATGTTTCTATAGCCTAGAGTAGAAGTACTACTCCAAACCGGAAATAAGGAATCCTGAGCATAAATTTTATCAAACAGGCCCGTAGAGTCCTGGATACTATTTAATAGTTTTATTTTCTATAAATACAAGCTATAAGGAGAGGAACACACATATACTCTCTCTTTCCTTGATACATCAATTCTCTCCATCTCCTCTTATTTTTCTATTTTGTTACATGGTATCAGAGCGGGTGCAGTTTTGAGAGTTATTTAAAGGTCTCCGTTCTGGTGTGCAGCCACCTCTGCTGCTGCTATTTCCTTATTATTAATTTCTGGACTGTGTTGAGTGGATCTGACCTGTTCTGAGCTAATCTATTGGTCCAACTATACTGTTGCTCAAACTTGTTGATGTCAATCTTCCTCAGATCTGATCTACCCACTGATTTAATCAGATCTTAATTTTTATGATACTACCTACTGCTATTATCGAGCTCGGGCTTCTTCAAAATCTGATATTTACTGCTGTTGTTTATCATTATCTAGTGCTGCTAATCAAGGTTCATTTTAACTGCTGTTATCTTTATCGAGTGTTGCTGATCAAGGTTCCTTTCAAAATCTACCGATACCTATTACTTATCAGATCTTGAAGATCTGATTTATTGTGACAGCTACTACTAAATCTTGCTGATTAAGATCCTCTTCAAGATCTACAGCTGACTACTGCTAATCAGATTTTTATCAAGATCGGGTTCCTTGTCCTACTACTACTATTAAGCTGACATGGTTTTAATCTGCTAATGCTACTACTACTACTACTTGGTTCACAGTGACCTATACTGTGCTGCTACTGCTACTTGGTTCACAGTGACTTATACTGTGCTGCTACTACTATTTGGTTCACAGGGACCTATACTGTATTGCTACTACTACTACTACCTAGTTCATAGTGACCTATACTGTACTGTTATTGCTGCTACTGCTACTGCTGCTACTGGTGCCAGTGCCACTACTATTGATATTGTTACTACTGGTGCCACTACTACTGCTGCTGCCACAACTACTGTTACTGCTACTACTACTAGTTGGTTCACATTGACCTATACTGTGCTGTTACTACCATGGTTAGAAAACTCGACAGAGATGGGTCGAGATCTCGACCTTCTCGATAGTCTCGATTGGGTCGAGAAGAGAATTAGGTTCGAAACTAGGTCTCCACCAGTTCTCGACTGGATCTCGACCAGTTTCGAACTGGTCTCGACAAATCTCAACCCAACTCGATTTTATTGAACCAGTTTCGACTGGTGTAAGTGATAAATAGGAGTCTCGATCGAGATCTCGACTGAGACTCATTTTTTCTCTAAAATTCTTTCTGTTTTCTTCTTCTCCTCCATTCCTTCTTCTCCAACCTTGCATTTAAGGTTCGAAAACCTCTGTTCTTTGCAAATCTCTCCATCAAAGTGCTGTTGGAGCCTCATTTTGACCTGTTCTTGGCAAATCTAAGATTTAAGGTATGGTTTTTTTCTTAAAACTTACTTTTTTACATGAATATGTTCAATACATATTCAATATATGTTGGTTCATCATGAAATTTATATATGTGAGTCATTAGACCGATCTACAACCTCATCCTTTCGAAATTATTTTTTTGCATATATATTTTTTATTTTTATTTTCTGTTAAAAAAAAAGTATTCTCCAGCAATTAAAAATTAAAAAAATATATGATAAATATTAATTAGATGGTGTTGAAAATATTATATGATGAACACCGTTGGCCAATCTACGTGGCCACGGTTTCATATTTTTTTTTCTGTATATATATATATATATATATATATATATATATATATATATATATATATATATATATATATATATATATATATATATATATATATATATTTTAACTTTTAAAAATACATTTCTTAAATATTAATCAGTTTACTTTCAAAATAATATATGTTGAACACCGTTGGCCGATCTACGCGGTCACGGTTTCAATTTTTTTTTCTGTACATATTTTTATTTTATGAATTTTTTTATTAATAAATCCTATTTTTCAGGAATAAAAAATTAATAAAAAAATATTATTACTTATCTATTGGTGTTCAAAATAATATATGTTAAACACCGTTGGCCGATCTACGCGATCAGGGTTTCAGTTTTTTTTTCTGCACATATTTTTATTTTTATGAATTTTTTATTACTAAATCCTATTTTTCAGCAATAAAAAATTAATAAAAAATATTAATTTTTATCTATTGGTGTTCAAAATAATATATGTTGAACACCATTGGCCAATCTACGGTCCATGTTATCGGATTATATTTTTGGAAAAATAATTATTTTTATTTAATATCCAAAATTATTAATAATATCTAAATAATTATGGAAAATTAGGAAAAATATTATGTTTTCTTATAACAAAGTTTTAAAATTTTGAAAAGTCATTTCAATGTGTTTTGAATTGTATTCGCATATTTGATGTTTTTATGTTCTTCAATTTTAAGTTTTATTAATGTAAATCTATTGATTTAAATTTCTCTATTTATCATCTTATGTAATAGTGTCTCGTTCTAAATATTATGGCTGCTTCAGGTTCTCGTGAGAGACGTGGTGTTGCTGGTCGTTCTGACATGGCTTGGCAGTATTGTACCGCCATTGACGGTGATAGAAAGAAGACCCAATGCAAATTCCGTGGGAAGAAACTTATGTCTGGTGGGATTACCAGACTTAAGCAACACTTGAGTGGGACTTCTACAGACGTGGCAAAGTGTGCTATATTGCCTATGGAGATTACCAGGACCATAACTGCACAGATGAAGGGAGGCCAGCAGAGAAGGGCAGAGAAAGAAAAAAGCAAACAACAATTTGAGGAAGTAATCCGAGGCATAGTGCGTGATTTGGATGATGATGGTCTAGATACCAGGGGTTTGACTGAGGAAGAGGCCAGAGATCTGAGACGGGCAACAATGGCTAGTAAAGTCAGCCATGAGATGGAAATGAAAAGGTTGAGGCAAAGAGCCTTAAGGGCAGGTGGTAGTAGATCATTTCAGCAGCCTGAAGAACCACAAACATGGAGTAAAGGAGGGTTGGCTTCTATGTTTAGAAGATCAAAAAGTACTAGAGCATAACCCCAGGCACCACCTCCTACTGCTAGGGATGAGGATTATGTTGAGATTCTACAGCAGGATTCAGTAGTTTTTAGAAAGACTGGCGCCAAACAGAAGAAATTGAAGAGTATGTAGAACTGGAATGGTACAAAATAATTTATTGGGGTGCCTTTGCTAGGTGGTCCATCTATAATAGTATCCCAACAAATGCCAGTGGTGGCCCATACTATCAACCTTTCTTTGATGCAGTTGCTCAGGCTGGTCCTGGTGTTAAAGCCCCCACTCCATATGAAGTGATGAATGTCTATCTCCCAAGAATTAAAAAAGAGTTAGAAGTATGGATAGAAAGGTTAAAGAATAATTGGGGTGCATATGGGGTCACTATAATGTGTGATGGTTGGACTGGTACCACTAGAAAGTCCATCATCAACTTCATGGTCTACAGTGATGGGAAGACATCATTCTTGAAGTCTGTGGATGCATCTGCATGCACAAAAGATGCTAACTACATCTATGGATTGCTACAGACAGTGGTGGATGAAGTTGGTGCTACAAATGTGGTGCAAATTGTGACAGACAATGGCAGCAATTACAAGAAGGCAGGAGAGATGATAATGGCTAACTATAACCTTTTTTGGACTCCATGTGCTGCCCATTGCATTGACTTGATGTTAAAAGACATGGACAAGATCCAAAAAGTAAAGCAGGTAGTTGAACAAGCACGCCAGGTGACAACATTTGTATACAACCATAGCTATTCTTTGAACTTGCTGAGGGAGAGATGTGGAGGGGACTTAGTAAGACCCGGCATTACCAGATTTGCTACCAACTACATAGCACTAAAGAGCTTTCAGGCAAAGATGGTAGGCATCAGATCGATGTTTGCATCTGAGGACTGGTTTAGGTGGAGGAGTCCAGCTCTCCTACTGGGGTTCAAGCACAGACTACTATAGCTTCAGAAGAATTTTGGAGAACACTGAAGGATGTAGTCAAAATTCTGAAGCCAGTGGTGAAGGTACTAAGATTAGTGGATACAGCATTCCAGCCCACCATGCCACATTTATATGTTGTCATGGATATGTTGAAGGATAGTATAAAAACTGTGCTTCCACATGGAAACAAACATTTTGTGAAGATTATCAAAGATCGATGGGAGAGTCAGCTGATGCACCCATTGCATAAGGCTGGTGAGTATATTTAATAATGTCTTTAATTTAGTTCTACTTAATAGTTAGTACTCTATTTTAATCTGGTGACTCATATTTTGCAGCATGCTATTTGAACCCCAAGTATCAATATTCACATGTGCTTGGGCTCAATTCTGACCTTATTGGTGCTTTAAAATATGTAGTGGCAAAATTGATGTCAGGTTATACTGTACAAGCACTGGTCAATCTGGAGGTGAGTTGTATGGTTTAAGTGTTGAATTATTTGAATATCCATATATATTAGAATGACTAATGGTTATAAATTTTGAAATGGGTGTAAATTAAAATGTTCAAAGATGGTCTTGGGAGTTTTAGAACTCCCACCGCAATGGCTGGACAAGATAAGACCGATCCTGGTATGGAATTATGGAAATTAAAATATCCAAGTAACATATCTTATTTAATATGTGTATTAAAATGTGTTCTTCATCTTGTGCAGCTGAGTAGTGGTTGTTGTATGGCGAGCATGTAGCTGAGTTGAGGAGAATAGCAATCAAAGTCTTATCTCAGACATGTTCCGCATCTGGGTGTGAGTGAAATTGGAGTACTTTCTCCCTTATCCATTCAAAGAGAAGGAATAAATTAGGCTTTTAACGGCTAAATGACTTGGTGTATGCCCATTACAACATAAGACTGAGGGTACAGTGCAAAATTATATTTAAACAAAAAAATGAACAAAAGCTGATCGAACTAGCCGACGTCTTCCAACTATCTTCAGATGAAGAGGCTCCCTATGTGGAATGGGTGAGAGACAGAGCAGTTCCAGTGATGGATGAGCCTGGTGGGATGCCCGACCCCACTGTGTCTGCTCCGATGGGTTCTAATCTCTAGCGGTTTATGCCCTCAGATGAGGATCGTGTACACACACACAGTCTCCTAGACCGTTTACCCCCCCAGCTGGTAGTGACCCAGAAGGCGATAATGATACTATGGATCAAAGTGGTTGGTCAGCTTCTGATAGTAGTGGTGATGATGGTAGTGGTGGTGGTGATGAGGGTAGTGGTGGTGGTGGTTATGATGGTGGTGGTGGTGGTGGTGGTGGTGATCCTAGACCGACTGTACCCATTATTAGATGGAGCAGCGAGAGCCAGTATACACACGCTACACAAGATCCAGATCATGGTGGACGCGCATCTTCATCATGGCCTACGACTGGGTATACACGTAGGTCTCGTCAACGGGAACTCCCTTTGCAACCAATGGAAGAAGAAAAAGATCGTTTCTTTGACATCGTTCATAATCCTAATATTATGTCTGATGTTGAAATTGATAGCATGTCCATAAGCTTTGGAGGACTGAGCATTGAGGGTAGCAGTGGACAGGAGTAGGGGCAGTGGAGTGCTCATGGATTTGGCCTCATTTCGGCGTACGGTTCTTATTCTGGTGATGATGACCTCATTATGGGAAGTGCATATGATTCCGCTGATACTAGTAATGCTACATCACAAACTGGCTCAAGCTTTGTGGACAGTCTCTTTTCAGTCCCAAATTTGCAGAGAACCACGCCCCCACACCAGCCAATATATGCTCACTTTACTCCACATTATAGTGAATTGTATCCAAGGTTAGGTATCTTTAGAAACTTCCCGGATCATGTGTATGAGAAATATGTGGAAGACTACCAGACCTTCTATAGCCAAAGGATGTCGTGGCAGGACTTTGTTTATCAGACCGAGATGTTTATTAAACCGAGATATATTTTCTTCAGCAAAGTCAATCTAAACAGATGGAACCTGCACGCCACTCTACATATGATTAGACATTGGGGTGGACTGATGGGAATATATTATTTCATTTTAAGTATTTAAGTCTTTCATACAATGAGCACTTGTGAGTTATGTCATTTTGTGGGATTTATGATTTATGAATGTATGATTTTCCGACAATGTGATTACTTTTTATGCTTCAAATGTGTTTATATATGTTAAATAAGTATTTTCCTGCAATATATAGCCTTAAAATGGCTTTAAAATGACCTTAAAACATCAAAAAATGGCTTAAACCATAAAAAAACCTGTCGAAATTCTCATTTTTACCCTTTGGGAGTTTCGGCAGGTTCTCGCCGAGATCTTGGTAATCTCGGTTTTCTCAAGGGTCAAGACACCCTCGAGATCCGAGATTTCGAACTATGGTTACTACTACTACTTGGTTCGCAATGACCTATACTGCAATGCCACTACTGCTACTACGACTAGGGTCACCAATACTGCTACTACTACTTGTGCCACTACTGCTGCTGCGACAACTACTGCTACGGCTACTACTACTACTGTTCCTACTACTACATCGTTTCAAGCTAAAGTTCACAACTTGAGGGGGGTGTTGGAGTAATAATTGTAACCGTACACTGCTTTGACTTAGTCAAAGTAGTTAATGCTAGTTTCTAGGACTTGGACTCCTAATTAGTTTATTAGTTTGCTTTATTAGTTTCTTCTACCAATTAGGCTTGTTAGTTTCCTTTTCTATTTTGAGTTTATTGTCTTTAGTTTGTGACTAGGACTCTGACTTGTAAAGTCCTAGATCCTATCTAATAGTTGTTTTCTATTTTCTATAAATACAAGCTACAAGGAGAGGAGCACACATATCCTCTCTTTTTTCCTTGATACATCGATTATCTCCATCTTCTCTTATTTTTCTATTTTGTTACAAGACCATTAGGAAAAGATCCTGGAAAGCAGTTCCACTTACGATGGAGGGATTTGTTGACCACAGTAGGGTATTTTAGTAAATATTTAGTTGGCAAACCAATGTCATGTGCAAGAAAGTAGAGTGAAATGCTGATGAACCTGAGCTCATGGCACCACAGGAGTATTCTGCAGAAGGAAGCTGATTTCAACTTTGTTGGTAGGTGAAGAAGAGGAGTAGCATATGTATATTGGAAATGATATTTCCATTTTGAGGATATGTGGGGATTCAAGTTCATTTTTGCTGGCATAGGCTTGGGCCTGCAGAGAATAACCAAATTTTCTTGTGTGAGCTTGTTATGATTTTTTGTACTAGTGGGAACTGGGAAGAAGGATAATATGAAGTCTAACAAAATAGAGGATCTTTATGCCTTTCTACATATTCAACAGTTACCAATGGCAAAATTTACAGTTGCTATCAGCCCTTTGTTTATTTTTTAATCACAATAGTGTGTACTGGAAAAGTAATTGAACAATCACATTAGAAAGTGCGATCACTGTTTACCTATGGTCCTACTATACTATTCTGCAGAATATGAATGAAAATAACAAAATAAAAAATAAAACACTCAATAGTCCATACTCCAGAGATATAATAGTATCACTGTAAATATTTAAAAGAAAATTAACCCTATGCTATGACACCAAAAGATCAGAAGGCATCAAAATTGGTTTTAAGGGACCATGTATTAAGCACCTAGAAATGTGTGATTTGTTGGTATACCTTAAATTTCAACCCACGTTTCCCTGTTTCTCTGGGATCACCATAGCAAATATCTACTAGCCTCAAAACTTCATATTCACCAGGTGGAATCTTGTACTCTGGATTTACTTTTCCCACATCTACTTTTGGAACTGAGTATGTTTTTCTTAAATCCACTACATACCGTTCGCAAAGTTTTTCCCATTCCTTCAACAGGTCAAGAAAATCCTCCGCAGATTCATTCCTAGTCTGTAAAAAAACAATGAAACAATAAATAATAATTCCGATGATTTGTGCAAATCACCAACTTAATCCATGAGAAGAAAAGGCATACTTACTTGTGAATCAGGATTATTTAGGCGTAAACTTGCCAATGCAGATTCATTAGAGTCAACAGCCCATTTCTATGATACCAAGGGAAGAAAATAAATAAGAAGCTGTCTAACAAGAGGATTGGTTTGAAGATAATATCAAAATTTGTGAAAAATGGAAAGCAGTAATGGTTTGAAGATTTACCGCAACGAGATTTACACCAGAAAGTTTGGCACCAAGGTACAATCCAGATGACATTCCCCCACAACCAGAATAAAGATCTAAGAGTGTTAGCTCTGATTTTTCATATCCATGCCTAGGTCTTTCCACCAAACAGGGCCTACTACTATTCATATGGACTGCATCAGTGGAGCTAGACGAGGATAGGTTGCTGTTCTCTTTTGGATTGTCTGAAGCAACAGAGGGAATTAAATTACATACATGGATTTACAACTTTAAAAAATAAAAAACTCAAACATTGAAACGATCCCCTTTGAGGTTTGGCAGGTATCAGTTGGCCTCAATTAGAAAACCAAAGCTACTGGTCTGGATATCCCATCACTGTCAGTAAGCATACCTAACATAACAGGCTTTAAATAAAATTCATGTTTTGTACATATAAATAACTTCTGCTAAATGCTTTTGTTTAAACTCTATAAATAGAAACCATCAAATTTGTGATAGATTCCACTTGCAAAACATTTTCATATTCATGAATACTGGAGGAAACAATCACTACTAAATACTTCATACCATGACAAAGCACTATTTGATACCAATGAATCTTTGTACTCCAACTAACCATAAACATTATCATAGACTTACTGTCCAGAACGGTACAAAATGTCGAGTAGTCCACAGAGTATTTCATATCATAGTAAAAGTCACAAGGTGGAATATATTTTGATTTTAACCCTACCTGCCAACAATTACCGAATTGTTAAGAAAATTTACAAAGGAAATGATGCCAAAAAAAATAAAAAATAAAAACTCTTCAGGAAAATGCCTCGTAACATTGTCGCACAGAAAAATGCAAAAGAACATTATTAGGTTTACAAAACCAAAGTTCAAAATTGAAGCATACATTAGGAGCTATTTGTATGATCTTGACTTTTGAAACAATGCAGTCTAATATGTTATCATTCATTAGATCAGAGAAAAATAGACGTTTCTTGTCATGGAATTCAGCTTGGTCTTTCATAACCTGACAAAAATTAAGAAAACAAAATTAATAAGCATAAAAACTATATGAAAAGATCCAATGACTTAATGAAATTCAACATCCTCACCGTATCCTCAGCTCGAAAGAACCATTGTACCCTAAAGTAATCTTCTCCATCCATTGTCTTAAAAAACTCTAAGATCTTTCCCACATAATTCGGTCCTCCTTTTCCCTGGAAGATACATTAGTGTTATTAATCATTTTAAAAACGCAGATATTGCAAGACCAGTGATTAAGTTTAACCTCAATCATGAGAATCCCAAACTCCCAGAATCCCACATGGACATGAAAAATTAGAAGTTTTTATTATAAAAGTGTGTCCTAAAGTAGGTTTATATTTTCCATGTGTGAAGTGAAAATCAACTAAGTTATTATGAAATTATAGAGATTTGTATTCAAATCATTAAAACCAAAATTTAACAAAATACAAAAATTTCAACATATTTGTAACTTCAGTAACAGGAGCAACTAACAAGAACCAGGAAAGAGAGAGAACCAAGAGTGAGAGATAGAAAAATGGGGAGAGGAGAGATCAACTTCTGCAGTAGAGGCAGAATCGATTGATGTGTTCCTCTCCTCCTATTCCACATGTCAACATGACAAGGAATCCTAGACAAATAATAAATCCTAGTTACATATAATGAAATAGAGATAAGAAAGACTAAGTAAACCAAATCCTAAAGACCAAAAGCAAGCCAGCTTGACAGCTGGTCAGCGCTAATCCCGTCTCGGGATTAGCACCAATAGGTGATCTCGACATTGGGAATGGAACCTGGTGAATGGGTCCATTCCCCTTATAGATATATTGTTAACTATATTAAGACCGAAACCAAAACTTGATTCCTTGGCCTCATTCAGTCGTTCTCTTAATTGTTAAGCCACGCCCAACACTTTGTGTTCTTCTTATCATGCCACTAAACTTTTCAAAAATCAATTATTTTCGTTTTATAGCTGGCAAAACCTTATGAAAACCCAACCTGGTACTCCAGTAGTCTTCTATCTAGCTCTATTTCTTTGCTTATAGTAATCTAGTTTGAAGTCCTACTAAAGTAAAACTCCAAAGTAAAAAAAAACCTTGTTAGTACTTTGGCCGCAACACCCAATTCAATTAGGATAGATGAAATTTGGTTTTGATTAGAAAAGTAATAACCTTTCTGATGACTCCAAAAGTGCTCGTGGACAAGTTTACCCCCCCCCCCCAGCGGGAAAACTGGAGTAGAAGGCAGCACTAGGGGTGTAAATCGGCTCATAAATGGTTTATCAGTTTGGCTCGACTTGGGTCGGTTCAAGGCCTCTATAGTTGAAATCTGAACTGAACAGATTAATAATCGGTTCTTATTCTCCAAGCCAATACCAAATTGATTAACAACTGGTTTATCAGTTTCGATTAATCGGTTCATAAACGATTTCTTACTCAGTTCATGGGAAGGAGCGGAAATTATATACCATATAAAAATATCATGACTACTACAATCTCATAAATTTTAATCTCTTCCTTACTAAAAATTATATACTACTTTAAAATATCATGACTACGACAATCTCATATATTTTAATCTCTTCCTCCAAATATTTTAATCACATCTAGTCATGAGATATTTGATAATATATTATGCATACCATAATATAACAAGAACCCATTACTTTTTGCTCCCCCACCCCCCCCCCCCAAGTAGCAAAGAGAGAGATGCTGTTAACCAGTTTTACTCGGTTTTTATTTAATATTCTTTATTCGATTAACTGATGGTTTAATGGTTCTAAACCGGTTTCGAACCGTTTATTTATTTGCAAAATCATAATCAAACCGATTAGCTTTGATTCAGTTCGGTTTTTATTGGATGGTTTCCAAGTTCCAAATCAGAATTAGTACCCTTAGGCAGCAATTGTACCCAAACTAAGTTTCAAATTCTAAAATTAAAGTACAAAACAATTCCACTTTGAAAAAGAAAAAAAATTGTCACAACTGAAACCCAAATTAAGGTGAAGACACAACTATCAAATAAAATTAATACAAAAACAATAAACATTTTATATTTATGCCAAAACAATGACAGTTTAAAACATACATATATATACAAGGCAAACCAGTCAGGCTATTGAGAGTTTGATTCCTAACGAGGGTGGTCTACGATCAGCTAGAGCGATCTTGAGTTCCTTAGGCTTCATCTGTTCACGAACCATGTTTATAAGATGTGGTCTACGATCAGCTAGAGCGATCTTGAGTTCCTTAGGCTTCATCTGTTCACGAACCATGTTTATAAGATGGCCTTTAACATAGGGGGAGAGTGGTAAACCCCTCCCAAGCCACATGTCAAATGGGAAATCCCCCAACTGAGAAGGTTTCATGTACATAGCTCGGAGACAGGCGACCTTCTGAGATTCGAAATGCCCTAACCGAGAGATCACCCAGAAACCAGCCCCTCCAACTCGAAGGAGAGTGGAGAACCGTTTATATATATATATATATATATATATATATCAGGAACCCTTTTTTCCCTTTACATTATTATGTTCAAGTGTGAGTTACATGTAAGGAAATTAGTTCTTTTTTTTTCCTGTTTTTCAATTTAGTGTAGTCAAGCATAGTTCCATAGATGAGTTAACCCCATTTTCTCTTTAAGGCAAACCCATGCATCACCATTTTCAATTGAGAAAGTAATAAAATTATGCATACAATTGAAACTACAGCTATGTTTTCACTCAACATCATCCATGTTTAAGCTTTGCGAATTTGGATGATATTGCATGATTAGAAGACACCATTGTATTAAAATTATCAGAGCAACATTATAGCTCTACTTTCATGAATTACACAATGGTCAATAGTTTCAAAAAGAATGTAAAATAAAATTACAGGTGCATGCTTAACAAAGACAGAAATAAAGAAACATTACCTTCACATAAGCACAATCTCCAAGATCGAAAACACATTTCAGAATTTCAGCTTGAGCATAATGACATTTCACATTTAAAATCATCTCATCTTCATCATCTCTGTGACAAAAAAAACATTTCAACTTTGAGCAGCCTAAGAAAGGTGAAAACATATACATTCAAGGGAAAATATATGTATGTATATATGCAGACAAAAAACACCACAAAAGAGATAAGTAGTAGACTATCACTCACTCAGATGCTTTTTTACCACCCTTACTTCCTTGACCCTGGAAAATAAATAAATAAATAAAAAATCATACTCAGATTTTAAATGGTTAAAAAATTCATATGACCATTTCTACATATTGACTCTTTTTTTTATTGATAAATAGTACCCAAGGATAGTTAAACTCATGATCTCTTTGAGGTGTGATCTTTTACCAGCTGAGCTAAACCTCTTGGGTTACATACTGACTTTTATTCAGACACATGGCAAAAATACAATGCATTCAATTTCAATTTATAGCAAACCATATGAGTTGGCCCATAGTCTAAGTACAACAATAATAATGAAAAAACAAGGACAACTATGATATCTAAAATCCTTGTGGTGACTTTGGGATGCCTGTTGAGACCCGGTCCCCAGGCCAAACTATAAAATATAAATTTTTCCAAAGTTGGTTTCAATTGAATTCTAGGCAGAATGTATCCATGTCATTAGCATGCCAAGAGCTACAGAATATAAAATTAACAGCATTCCCAAATAAAACCTAATACTGAAATATAGAAAAGGTATCAAAAATAGTAGCTGCAATAGTTATAGCGTACTGCAGGTATAAGTAACACAAAATCCACTAAAAGACATCATAACTAACCAGACCTTTTCTTCATAGCGCCAAGGCCATCTTTTGCAAGCTTCCTCAAAAGGGATTGGATCTCCAATAAAGAAAGAGTCATCCCCTTTATTCTTCTTAGAAACAGAGCATTTCTGCTTGTTCGAATGCCATTTCTCGACTGGACCAGCCGACTTTGCTGCATTAGCCTTATGGGCACTGTTCTCTGTCCTTTTCGGAGCTGAATATGACCTTGGAGAACATCTCCGGCATCCTTCCTCCAACATTGCCCCGATACTTGAAACTGCGGGCCATTTCTTGGCTAGACCAGCCAACTTCACTGCATTAGTCTTATGGCCACTATTCTCTGCCCCCTCCGAAGTTGACGATGTCCTCGGAGAACGTCTCAAGCACCCATCCTTTGAAATTGCCAAACCAATAGTTGAAACTGAGGTTTTTTGCATTTTTGAAGGCCGTTTCTCAGTCGAACCAGCGAATTGTATAGAGTTAGCCATACGTTCACTTTTCCCAGTCCTCAACGGAGCGGAGGATATCCTCAGAGACCGTCTCAGGCGATGTCCCTCCATGGTTTCCAAATCAATAATTACGACTGAGATATTCCGCTTCTTCAGCAGGTGTTTCTCAGCTGAAGCTGCCAATTCCTTTGAATTAGCCTTGCAGCCACTGTACACAGTCCCCAACAAACCTGAAGATAGTCTCGCGGATCGTCTCAGCCATCTATCCTCCAATATTGTCAAATCAATGATTCCCGGCTTCTTTGGAGGCTGTTTCTCAGCCGGACGAGCCAAATTATCAAATTTAACCTTGCTTTCACAGTTCCCAGTTCCCGCCACAGCTAAGGATATCCTGGGAGACCGTCTCGGGCAGCTCTCCTTTGATGTTTCCAAATCAACAATCAATACTTTAGTTTCCTCCTCCTTTAAAGAATCTTTATCGGTCAAACTGGCCAATTTCACTGCATCAGCCTTACAACCACTACTCCGAGTCCCTGCCAGAGCAGAGTTAATCCTCGGAGACTGTCTCACGCATTTTTCCTCCAACATTTCCGAATCAACAACCGAAACCGAAGTCTTCTGCTTCTTTGAAGGCCGTTTCTCCGACTGCATTGGATCAAACTCACATGCACTTGGAGACGATAATCTTGGAGACCGTCTCAGGCATCTTTCCTCCGACATTATCGAATTCAGCTTTTTCGAGGCTCGTTTCTCAGCCAAAACAGCCAATCGTATTGCTGAGCATCTCCTAAGAGACTGTCTCATGCATCTTTCCTCCGGCATTGTTAAATCTATCATCTCCGAATCCATATGCATTGAACCCGAGCCAAGGTTTATCCTCGGAGATCGTCTCAGGGGTCTATCGTTCGACATTGGCAAATCTTTAATATTTTTCTCAGAACGATCTTTGCTATCACCATTCTGAACCAAATGAGGCTTTCCTGTAGAGGATTGCATGATTATTGGTGATCTCCTTGATCTCCTCTTGACCGCCATTATCAAAATCAAGACCCCCGAATCAAGAAAGCTTAAAACCCTAGCATCGACGATATCGAACTAGGGTTCATCAACTGTCTGTCAGATGACTCAGATCTGAGCTGAGCAACAGTCCACGGCTACAAACCCGGGAATAAAACATGACTGCTAGGGTTTATATACACGAATTAAAAAAGAGAAAATTATTTTACCCTTTTTCGTAAACTTTTTATTCGTTAAAGGTTTTGGCGGGAGAGAAAATATCTAAATTGGGCAATTAGATAAAGATTCCGTGCGGTCGGGTTTAATGCGCATTAGTGCGCAATTTAGCAGAAACTGGGCTTCGAAGTGCTTTAAGAGATGTGGTTTATTTATTTATATCTTCTCTTCTACATTAATCCATTAATTAGAGAGTTTTTTTTTTTTGGGTAAATTAATTAGAGAGTTGATAGACACCCATACTGACCAGTCCGAAGATCGTTTTCATTTTCCTATCATTTTCTATACCATCTGTGTGACAATTCGATGATTATTGGATTTAAACTAGCATCTAAGCTTTTTGGGAAAACCTATGCTATAAGTTTTTAAGTTACACTAACCTAGGGTTTTGCTAAATATATTTTCATGCATCACAGCCTGTAGAAGTTTCACGCCTTTTTCATTACTTGTAGGTACAGAGAGAAGAAAACAATTATGACTGCAGGGACTCATGACCTAATATATATAATATTGTCACAAACCCTAATCAGTCCCACACTATAGTAAGGATTGCGGCGATTGTCTATCTCTTTATCTTGTGACGAACCAGATCGAATTGGTCTAACCTAGTAACATAGACTCCCACTGATCAATGGGCCTAGTAATTAATTAAGCCCACATATATATATTCCAACATTCTCCCACTTTTGTTAGATTAATTACAATGCCACCATTGAATAGTGTGGTCATGGAATCCATTCACACAATAAATCGTCACCTACTTTGATCCAGCTATTAAATCTGCCAATGTCAAGCAACAGTAGAAAATACTTCAACACAAATGGTGTATTACCTTCCATCAGCCACATACAAAAGCCTACTTAACAGCATGAATCGCTGTGAGATAATTAGTCCTCTTTGATCGAATTACCTTCGATCGAGTTACCTCAAACTTTTATACTTGATATTATCCTTTCATGGCAAACCGCCTCTAACTTTGATTAATATCTCACTTTGACACATCGTCATAGTTTGTTTGGCTGAATACCGCCCTTAATCTTTGGCTGAATACTGCCTCTTATCCTGGCTGAATACCACATTTTATATTTGGCTGAATACTACCTTGTTTGACCTTTTATATTTGACTGAATACTGCCTTGTTTGATCTTTGGCTAAATATTGTCTGGTGTCCGGCTAAATACTACTCATTTATCTTTGGCTAAATACAGCTTGAATCATGAATTAAATCACCAATAATACAAATAGCACCAGATATGAATGAAAACTCCCACTGACTAAGCGCATCAAAATAATTCGTAACTACCGTATCATTTATAAGTCACTAAAAGCTTCCATTAGTGAATCATTCTTTGTCTTTGAATATCTTAAATTCACCCAAACATTCAATCACTATTATAAATTCAGATTTTAACACACAAAAATATTTATTGCATAAAGACGCCTTAAGATAAAATAAAATCTTATTTAAATAAAATTGAATAGAATCATGTTTTGGTAATACTTAAACTGGAAACAAACTCTCATTTATGGAGAAAACAAAAACTGAAGATTCAAAATATCAAACTGAATTTAAATAACTTATAACTATTAATGTATCTGACTCCTAACTAGACTTGTACTTCATGAAGATGAAGACTTCATTCATTTTGTGCATTATCTTCCTTTCAGTTTTCAGAATTCTTTTTCTTCTCCAGCCAACGCTTTCTGCTCTTGCAATCCCTCTTCATATGTCCTCTCTTTTGACACCAAAAACATTTGATGTCGCTCAGGTCTTTTTCTTCATGTTGCTCTTTATCATCTTTTTTCTTGTCGTAGGGTTTCTTTGTTTTATCAGAAAAATGTATTCCTCTTTTGTAAGGTCCAAATCCTTGTTGTCTAGTGCCTTTATCAGAGTTGCTCTTGTAGAACGTAGCATTAATGAATTCGATAGTCCATTTTTTTGTCACTTTCTTCATCTTCAATACAAGTAGCTATCAATTCATCTAGAGTCCATTTTGTTCTAAAAGTTTTATATGCCACTTTAATATGCTTGTATTCATTAGGTAGAGATTGTCAAGTATATCAAATGATCCTTATCAACAGTATGTCCTATTTATCTGAGTTTTTCAGCTATACCAACAAGTCCTACAAGGTGATCTGTAACATTACCTTTTTCATCGTAAACAGTGGTAGACAGTTTTGCCATTAGGGTGCCCATCTGTGCTTTCTCAGTTTCCTCATATCTTGCTTTAATGCCTTTCAGTAAACTTTTGGCTGTTTCCTTTCCCTAAATTCCATCTAATATAGAGTCAGAGACATAACGCCTAATCATGAGCAAACATTTCTTGTTGGTGTTTTTTCATTTTTGCATGTATTGTTTTTCTTCCGGGGTACTAGAATATATGAGTTCAGTAGGCTTATCCTCAATGATACCCATATCAAGGTCTAGCATACCTAAAGATATCTCTAGATCCTTAATCCATTGTTTATAATTGGTTCCAGTAAGAATAGGAACATTAACCAAATTGCTTGCATTAATAGACATCCTAAGATTAAAAGATAATGCATAATTATTGTGTAGTAAATAAAACAATCACCCACATTCACAAACCAACTGTGCTAACATTTACACAACACATACAAGCAAATAACTCTTTTTCGGGAGTCAACCAAAATATAAATTCATCATTTGGGACAAATATGCATTTGATTTTCCCTGTGTTTATGCAGTATTAGATAATTAACAGAAATTCTACAATATTAGATTGTAAGACCCGTATCGAACTAACCCGGTCTTACCACCTTGAACCAGGTCTACCCATCATGGTCGAGCCAAATGGATCAAGTGCGTGAGGGAGATCGCGATCCCAGGTATTAAACTGACCCAAAAAAACTAAAAATAGGGGGAGGGTCGCATACCCAGCAAGGTAGGGTCGGACACCCCCAGTATAAAAATCAGACCATGAGTTTTATACCGAGGGTTGGACATTTTAAGTACCAAGGGTCGACGGGATCTCCGACCCCCTCATCGACCCCCAGTCTGTCAACAGAAATCGTGATTTGGAAACTTTTCAAATTTCAATGGGATTCTTTCCTAATCTTAATGGGGCTTAATTTTGGAGTTTCTACTCTATAAATAGGACGTCCCTAGGCCTCTCTCACTCATTTTAGAACCCTAATTGGATTGAGAGAAAGAAAAGAGAAGGAGAAGAGAAAGAAAAGAGAAGTAAAGTGGAGAAGAATATCAAAGAGAAGGCTTCAGAGAAACAAGCCTAATTCTCAGGTATGGATACTATCTCCTTGAAATTCTACAGACCTTATAATAGATAGAGAAGAGAGAATGATCTAGGAGAAACCCAAATCATCCACCCATGGTTAGGTTTTCATGAAAGACCATGGGAGAAATCATGAAATCCATATAGGTGAGTGAACTACAGTTCTAGACCATAGAACATGTGTAGAATGGATTGTAGAAGCAAGTCATAGGACCCCAAACACGAATAATGGACTGTAGGAGGAAAAATTGACTAAACCCACATGGGGTCGCACGGGGGTCGATGGCCAATCGACCCTACCAGACCCTGATAATCGACCCCCAGTGTTCGGGAAGTCCAGACTGTGGGTGGTCGCATCCAGGGTCGATGGAACCTCCAACCCTAGCACCGACCCCCAGTTAACAACATGCTTATTAAAGTATAAATTAATTCTAATTAAATTCTATCGACTTGGTTAGGTCTTCTAGTGATATAACATCGATATATAGTTGATTCTTAAAGCTTGAAAGAGGGCCTACGATCAAGTAAAGGTGAGGGAACAAGACCTAAACTAATTGGTTAATAATAAACTGTTTTATTCTTGAGTCCAATGCCATGAATGATTTTATGCGTGTATGATTGTTATGTGCATTCAACATGTCATCTAATATTTCTATTATTATTGTTCATACATATTTATTTATTGTTTATAACATGATGATGATGATGATGATAGGAATAGGCATGTGGATGTATGTGTGTGGTTGGTGTGCTTGATGCGAGCGAGTATCAAGGGGAGGTGTCATAGGCGGGGCCTCAGCACTCTAGCTCTATCTCTAACTCAAGTCTTGTCCACTGACATCGTCGTATCGCCATTACCTTAGCAGAACTATTACGTCGTAGGGTATGAGGGGAGGTGGTCTCGGACCGTGTAGTCTCTGACTCTGTCGGGGGGCCTTAGCCCTATTTCTATGGACGTATTGAGGGATGCTGGGGTAAGGCCTTGGATACACTGATTGGCATTAGGATTGATTAGTTGCGAGCCCAGTTTGCGAGCCCTCGTCAGCAGGGGCTTATGTGTTGGTATGGGCAACGGGTACAACAATAAACGTGACCTTTACGTGTACATTGTCCATGATTGGGTGCATGTGGAACGACAATAAATGTTACCTTTGGGCGGCTTCACACACTCGTGTATAGAGGTGCGACGTCAATAAACGTGATCTTTGGCTACCTATCCTTTTTCTAGCACATTGCAAACTTATTTACCAGACCAAATATATGAATTGAGCGAATGCATATGTGTTGTTGCATTGTTTTCACTGAGCCATGATGTGTGCTCACCCTCTCGATGTCGAATATTTTTAGTTGATGATGCCGGTACTACAGTTGCAGATTATATGAATGCTCCGGTGTATGCGCGTGTTGCTGAAATGGAAGCTGAAGACTTAGAGGATGCGCATGACCCCTCATGCGAGTGCAACTCATGCGTATTCTATTAGAATTTTTATTGAATTTTTAAAAGGATGTAATTGATTTTATTTATTTATTTATGTCTCAGTTGATACAACAATAACTTGATATTTTAATTATGATTATTACATTTAGAGTTCTCAGTTCATTTACTATAAGACTTTCGCTATTGTGTATTTATTCTGATTATGGTTGTGGATGTGCATGGTTTCATTTTTAATGGATACCGCCTATTAGAGATCCTGGTTGAACCGTTAGTTTATTAGCAGTTCATCACACCGTTCTGAATGGTGCAGAATTGGGGTGTGACATAGATAATTAACAGAAATCATACATATAATTTTCTTGCACCAGCAATGTCAAATACACATGCAAGTAAATTTCATTTCCCAGAGTTAACCAACTACACATTCTCCTTTGGGATAAACATATAGTGGTCTCCTCAGTATCCGTGCAGTGACCGCGAAAGAATAGTGATTCAAAAATCCCACCACCTTTGGGTTAATGAGACTCTTAAAGTCAAAATCTTTCTATTTATGTGCATGTACATACATTTAAGAAACTTGGTAGTACCACCTTTAAGTTAACACTTCCGGTCTAGCTGTTCTTGTAGATGTGAAATTCTTAATGTATTTATAAATGCTCTCATTGAATTTGAGAGCATCCTGAAGAGACAAGGTTTACCACTTTGGTGGGTTCTACCAGATCCCAATATGATACTTACAAACTCTCACAATAACTGTGTTTGATAATGCCACATTTGGGTGAACACTCCCTTACTTTGAAGCATTGATAAATATACAGTCTTGAATTTGAAGACATCATAATGAAATAAGGTGTGCTACTTTGGTGGGTTCCATCGAATTCCACCATGATATCATCAAACTCTCTTTGCAGTGAAAATGAGATTTTAAAACAACATGAATGTCACAATTATATTTCAAATATAAAGCTAAACATTCATTGAAAACATGCACAATAGCTCATCAAGATACATGGTATAAATAATTAGAAAATCCTATAAAATGACATTGAACCAAGTCCCATAGGACACTTTTGGCCCAAAAACACATTTTATTGGTCTTCAAAACTATCAAAAATTATATACCACATTGAAGATCTCGACGACATGAATCCAACGCAAAAAACCGCACCTCAATCAGAGGTTAGACGCGATCACACGTGCCCCAAGAAGATCCGGTCCCTTTATTTTCTCTGAAATCGGTTCAAACTGGTTCGATCCGGTTCGATTTTGAGCTGGTCGGATCGGTTCGAACCAAACTGAATATACATTAAACCTCTTTTTTTTTTAATTCCTTCAAATCGAACCGCTTGGTCTATTAGGGTTGAACCAGATAGTTGGTTCGTCGAACCACCCACCGGTTCAGTAATGGTCCAACCCGGTCCAAGATTTTGGGTAATCGGGGCAATACTTCGGGTTCTCAGGTTGGGTATCCTGGTCAATTTGGTGGGGCACCGGGTCGGTCGACTCGGGTCACTGACCGGGTTCACGGGTTGTTGACTGGGGCAGGTCAGACCGAGTCAACTCGGTCTGGTCTGGATAACCCGCTAGGGTTACCGAGTTGACCGGACGATGACCGGGTCAGCCACAAAAAAAAAAATTAAAAAACCCTAGCCGACGCATGGCTTTCACGCGCTTTTTCCATCGGCGCGTGAATGCACGTCAGGTCACCGCCGACGAATTTCTTTATACCAGCGGCTTCGTCTTTCAAAGCCCTACAAGCCGGTATAGTTTGATTTAGAGTTCATCGATCCGAAAGAGTTTTCTAAGGTCCGAAACCTATATAGGTTTGTACAAAGAATTGGGAAGAAAAATTTCTCCCACTTTCAGTCCAATCATACTTACGGTCTCTACAATCATTAAGCATCGACCATAGGTCTGTATGGAATGGCTCTGATACCAATTATTAGATTTTTTTTTTCAGTTCATAGGGTTTCATCCTAAACCCTAATATCCATACAAAGATCTAGAATACAATGATGTTCAATGTAATCAATAAATAATAGAGACATACCTAATAGTAGAAGATTGATTTTTGTCGTTATTCTCCAAGAATGGTGTTGGAGCTTTGATCACGGTCTTCCACAGCCTGTAGAGGTTCCACGCCTTTCTCATTGTTCGTGAATACAGAGAGAAGAAAACAATTATGGCTGCGGGGACTCATGACCTAGTATATATAATACTGTCACAAACCCTAACCAATCCCACACTGTAATAGGGATTGCCTATTTCTTTATCTTGTGACGAACCAGACTAAACTGGTCTAACCTAGTGACATAGACTCCCACTGATCAATGGGCCTAGTAATTAATTAAGCCCACACACACACACACACACACACACACACACACACACACACACACACACACACATATATATATATATATATTCCAACAGGCACCCCTTCGCACTCGATGTGAGTAAATGAAATTGAAAATGATAAAAAAAAATGGAAAGAAAGTAAAATGAAATAAAAAAATCGAAACCGAAGAGAAATCCGAAAGATATCGAAATTGAAATGAAACAGGAATTTCAACCTTAGGTTTGGTTGAATGCCATTTGTCTAACAACTAAATCATCTAAGTCTAAGTTTGAAAATCCATTGGTGGTTTGGCAATCAAATCTAAACCCCAAATCAATTTCAAGAGGTAATAAATTTGAGAGAATAATATAGCTAAACTAATTTGAGAGGAATTCGAATAAAATTGGGTTCAATGAATTATGAATCGACATCGGTTTAGATTGTTAGACTAAAAACAGAAGATTCCATGTTTGGATCAAAAAGTCCCCAAAAACCTTTTAATAATAAAGAGATTTGAGATGAGATAATATTTTTGATACTTTGAGAGTATTCAAAGTCTTATTACTTGTAATCAAAGATTTACATGAGTTGTCAAATTTTACATGAGTTGTTATCTCCAAGATTTATGAAGATAAACAAGGAAACAAATTGAAAAGATTACAATGAATTTGAATTTGAAAAGATTTGCACAACTATTATAAATCTGTTAGCTATTCCACAGTTGTCTTTCCTAATATGTTAAATTGCATTTTATCATCATCCTCAAGCGGACCGTGGATGTGTGCGTGGTAAGCTTGCTCTAGAGTGTGAGAACCGTTGAGATGGTAGTGGCTTTGTGATGATATCAACAATTTGA
The DNA here is from genome assembly GCA_028583415.1 of Protea cynaroides. Taxonomy (NCBI): domain Eukaryota; kingdom Viridiplantae; phylum Streptophyta; class Magnoliopsida; order Proteales; family Proteaceae; genus Protea; species Protea cynaroides. The sequence goes on from CM053276.1 coordinate 123,303,365, forward strand.
TCCTTAGTTGATAGAAGACGAACTTCAATTTCTTAGGCAACAACCTTTTTTCTTACAAAGTGAAAATTCAGTACAACATGCTTGGTTCAGGCATGGAAACATGGGTTGGCTGAGAGATATGTGGCCCCTAGATTATCACACCAAAGAATCGGTAAAGAGGCAGTCGATACTTGTAGCTCACCAAGCAGTTGTTATAACCATATGAGTTTAGCTGCAGCATTGCCTAGGTCGCGATATTCAGACTCTGTACTCAAGCATGCCACTGTTGTCTGCTTCTTAGAACTCCATGAAATGAGGTTAGGACCGAGATAGACACAATAGCCATTAGTAGAGGGGTGATTAAAGGGAGATCCGGCCTAGTCGGCATCAGAGTATGCCTGTAAAGAGAGACTAGTACCTTTTCGAAAGTAACATGTCAAACTGAATAGTCTGTTTGAGATACTAGATGATACATTTAACAACAGCCCAGTGTTCTTATTTAAGAACATGCATGAATTGACAAACTCTGTTAATGGGGTTTTCGGGCCTTGTAAGTGTGACATATTGCAAGGCCCCTACCACACTTTGGTAATGGGTGCTATTAGAAACCGGAGTGCCCTCAGGAACAAGTTTAACAGTAGTGGTAGTAGTTGTTGAGAGACCCTTGGCACCATCCATTTTGGCCTGAGTTAGTATATCTCCGACATATTTATGTTGGTGGAGAAATAAGCCATCTTTAACGGATACAGCTTCCACACCCAAAAAATAGTGCAATGGGCCTAGGTCATGTAATTTGAACATAGAATTTAGCTAATGGATGAGTTGCTGAATGATGGCAGAGTGACTTTCTATAATGATTATGTCATCCATGTAAAGCAGTAATATTGTGGTATGACTTACCCAAAAAAAAAAAAATATTGTGGCATGACCATTAACCATTAGAAGAAATAGAGGAGTATCTGATTTAGCATTGTGGAAGCCCATTGTATGAAGACCATGACTGAGGCGAGAGAACCATGCTTGAGGAGCCCGTTTTAGCCCATATAATGCCTTGGGTAGCCAGCACACTTTTGGGACGAGTCTGTAAAGTCAGAGGACTGTGCCATGTAGACTTCTTCCTCTAGATGTCCAAAGAGAAGTGCGTTGTGGACATCTAACTATTGAATAGGTCAATTTTTGGATAGGGCCAAGGTGATAACATAATGAATGGTTGCCGGTTTCACTACCGGGCTAAATGTTTCATCATAATCTATGTCCTCTTGTTGATTATAACCCTTAGCCACTAAATGAGCTTTAAACCAGTCGATTGTTCCATTAGGTCTTAATTTGAGATGAAGCACCCATTTACAACCAATCACGTGTTTATTAAGTGGCAAATCAACCAAGCTCCATATCCCATTTTGAAGTAAAGCATTAAATTCAAACATCATTGCAGCTCACCAATGTGGGGATTTATTTGCCGTAGTGAAGCAGGTTGGTTCCATATGATCATAGGGATATGCATTCAACGGGTGGTGAGTACTTACAAATGACACATGGCCCGAAATCTACTTTGGTTTCCAAGGCCAGGTACTCTTCCGTGGTTGCAGCAAATGTGTGTTGTTGATCTGAGGCGATGATTGTTCCTGATTGGATGAAGGCTTAACAAAGGAAGTTTATTAACCCGAGGCTCTATGACATGCGAATCCGTCAGAACTGGATGCAGGTTCATGACTTCAACAACAAAGGTTTGTACAAGAGGTGTAAGACCCGCACTCCACACATGATCTAACTTAGGTTTTCGTGTCGTGACAGGCCTTCCAGTTATAACCGGGCCAGATAAACAGTCGGATGACGAGCTACGAGTCCAGGTACAAAAACAGACTTAATCCCAATTTGTCCGATCTGATTGGTTGTGACATACCAATCTCATGAACAGTCCTACCGGTATGTCAAACCGGTCAGCTTGGTTAGTTTTGCAAACGGACTCTAGTGGGTCCGACCTTCCAAATCTTATTAGTAGACACCTTCTATACGTGAGAAAGACAAAATCAAGTTTAGGAAAGTAAGACAAAACCGAGTTTAGGAAACCTTCCTAATCCGAATGCGGTTCTTTCCTAAACTAAGTAGGACTTATTATGGAGGGTTTTCCTCTATAAATAGGACGTCCCTTAGCCTCTTTCATCCTTTTAGAACTTAAATTGAAAGTGAGAAAGAGAAGAGAAGGAGAATTGAAGAGGAAGACTAAGAAGGGGAAATTCAGATAAGACCTCTGAATCTTCAACAAGTTTAAGGTATGAAATATTCTCCATGTCAATTGAAAGCCTAAAATAGTTCATGAAAGAGATAAGATTTAAGTGAGAACCCAATCACCAATCCATAGACAAATTCCAAGAGAATCCATAGAAGGAATTTATGTGGATGTGGATTCTGTATAAAAATACTAGTTCTGAGCCATAGAACAATCATAGGAAGGACCATAATGAGAAGCCAAGGAATCTAAGTATGAAGGAATTGGAGTAGAGAGTGAAAGGTCGACCATCACACGTGTGGTCCCATGATATGCGACCACACGAGACACACATATTCGATCACACACCCTCGGGAAGACCAGGGAGGGTGTGGTTGCATGTGTGGTCATAGGATATGCGACCACATCTTGCGACCACATGCCCTCGGGAAGTTTCCAGGGAGGGTGAGGTCGCATGTGTGGTCACAAGATATGCGACCACACCCTGCGACCACACACCCTGTGGTCGCAGAAACTGAGACCACATGTGCTGCCACACCTGCGACCCCTCAGTTTTTGTTAGTATAAATTCATGAGAATTAATTTTAATTTAAAATCTATAAATTTGTTAGGTTTCCAATTGGTCTAATAGTGAATTACAAAGCTTGAACGATGATTTATTATCGACCAAAGGTGAGGGAACAAGACCTAAATTAATTGGCTAATAATAAACTGTTTTTAGTTATTGAGTTCAATGCCATGAATGATTTTATGCTTGTATGCGTGTATTGTGCATTTCACATGCCATCCAATATTCTTGTTATTACTGTTCATGCATATTTAATTCAGTTTATTTATAACATGATGATGATGATGATGCTAGGAATAAGCAAGTGAATGTATGTGTGTGGTTAGTGTACTTGATGCGAGTGGAGCATCAGGGGGAGGACGTGACACTGTGGTTCATCCTGGTTGCCAGACTCTAGCTCTATCTCTACTCAAGTCTTGTCCACTGACATCGTCGTATCGCCATTACCTTAGCAGAACTATTACGTCGTAGGGCATTAGGGGAGGTGGTCTCGGACCATATAATCTCTGACTCTGTCGGGGGGCCTTAGCTCTATCTCTATGGACATATTGAGGGATGCTGGGGTGATGTAAGACCCGTGTCAAACTATCCGGTCTTACCACCTTGAACCAGGTTCACCCATCATGGTCGAGTCAAATGGACCAAGGGCGTGAAGGAGAGCGAGATCCCAGGTATCAAATCGACCCAAAAATACTTAAAATAGAGGAAGGGTCGCATACCCAGCTAAACAGGGTCGACCCTCCCAAATTAGAAACTCAGACCCTTAAAATTTGGGAGAGGGTCGGACAGTGTCAGACCACAGGGTCGACGGGATCATCGACCCTCTCATCGACCCTCACTTGCCGCCGAAACTGAAATTAGGAAATTTCCTAATTTTCGATTGGGATTCTTTTCAAATCTCAATGGGACTATTATAGGACATTCCTACTCTATTTAAAGGAAGTCCCTAAGCCACTTTCACTCATTTCACAACCCTAATTGAATTGAGAAAAAGAGAGAAGAAGGAAAAGAGGAAGAAAAGAGGCAAGGAAGAAGACTTAGCAAAAAAGGAGAAGAATTTTCAGAGAAAAGTAATCTTCTCAGGTATGGATACTAATTCCATGAGTTTCTACAGACCTTAGGTTAGATATGGTTGAGTGTAGGATTTCGGAGAAACCCAAACCATCCATTCATGGTTAGGTTTTCATGGAAAACCCTAGGATAATGCATGAAAGCCATCTAGGAGGATGAATCATGGTTTCAGACCATGGAATGAATGTTTAATGGAATGTGGAAGCAAGCCATAGGACCCCAAACACAAAGAATGAATTAAAAAGTGGAAATTGGACCAGAGTGCACCGAGGGTCGCACACAGGGTCGATAGACCCATCGACCCTAGGCACCCTGACCATCGACCCTCAGCATTCGGGAAATTCAGACAGAGGGTAGGGTCGATAGACCCATCGACCCTATGTATCCTGAGCATCGACCCTCAGTTAACAACATGGTTTTTAAATTCGAAATTAATTCTAATTAAATTCTATCGACTTTGTTAGGTTTGCCAGCATTATAATAACACTGTAGAGGTGATTTTAAAGCTTGGAAAAGTATCTTATAGCAAACTAAGGTGAGGAACCTTAACTCCAAACTAAATCGGTTAATAATAAACTGTTTTCTAATTCTTGAGTCCTATGCCATGTTTGATTCTATGCAAATATGTTTGTAATGTGCATACAACATGCCATCTAATATTTCTATTACTTGTTCATGCATATTTACTTTATTGTTTATAACATGATGATGATGATGATAGGAATAGACATGTGCTTGTATGTGTGTGGTTGATGTATTTGATGCGAGCGAGTATCAGGGGAGGTGTGATGAGAATGTCAATAAACGTTAACCTTTGGCGGGTCTCAGCACTTTAGCTCTATCTCTAACTCAAGTCTTGTGCATTGACATCGTCGTATCGCCATTACCTTAGCAGAACTATTGTGTCGTAGGGTATCAGGGGAGGTGGTCTCGATCCTTGTAGTCTCTGACTCTACCGGGGGGCCTTAGCTCTATCTCTATGGACATTCTGAGGGATGCTGGGGTGAGGCCTTGGATACACTGTTTGGCATTAGGATTGGTTAGTAGCGAGCCCAGTTTGCAAGCCCTCGCTAACAGGGGCTTACGTGTTGGTATAGCATTATATAGCAATAAACGTTAACCTTTGTTGTATAATGTTATGGTAGGGTGGATGGGGACGATGATAAACGTTAACCTTCGGGCGGACTTCCACACCCTGTGTATAGAGGCGGTGTCAATAAACGTTAACCTTTGACCACCCAACCTTTCTATTGCGCATTGCAAACTATAAACCAGACCAAAGAGATAAATGAATGTGCATGCATATGTAATGTTGCATTGTTTTGGCTACTCACTGAGCCGTGTTGTGTGCTCACCCCTCGACGTCGAATATTTTTAGTTGATGATGCAGGTTACACAGTTGAAGACTATATGAATGCTTCTACATACGGGACGGTAGCAGCAATGGAAGCTGGAGCTGAAAATGATACACACGACTCCTCTTGCGAGTGTAACCCGTGTGTATTTGACTAGATATTTTTATAGGTTTTTTTATTGGATTTTTTATTGGATTTATAAGACATGTATTTGGTACATAAATATTTATGTCTCAGTTAAACACAGAATAATTTGCTATTATTTATGGATATCTTTTTAGTTCTCAGTTCATTTATTTATAAGACTTCCGCTATTGTGTATTTACTCTGATTATGATAGTGAGTGTATGAAGGTTCAGGTAACGCGGGGATAACCTATTTGAGATCTTGGTTGAACCGTTGGTTATTTAACGGTTCATCACACCATTCTGAAATGTAGGGAATTGGGGTGTGACAGGTGAGGCCTTGGATACACTGTTTGACATTATGATTGGTTAGTTGCGAGCTCAATTTGTAAGCCATCGCCGATAGGGGTTTACGTGTTGGTATGGGTAGGGCATCAGGGGAAGTGTCATGGGGTGTTTGATCCGGACACTTTAGCTCTATCTCTATTCCATGATGGGTGTATGTGGGACGGCAATGGTGTTTGATCCATTGGGCGGCTTCACACACTTGTGTATAAAGGTGTGGCGGCCACTATCCTTTCTATCGCACATTGTAAACTTATGAACCAGACCAAATATATGAATTGAATGCATGCATATGTTTGTTGCATTGTTTTGTTTGCTCACTGAGCCATGATGTGTGCTCACCCTTTCGACGTCGAATATTTTTAGTTGATGGTGCAGGTCCTACAGTAGAAGATTATATGAATGCTCCAATGTACGGGCATGTTGCGGCAATGGATACAGAAGCTATGATGGAGTCGCATGATTCATCGTGCGAGTGCAACTCATGTGTCTTTGATTAGATTTATTTGTCGGATTATTCAGAACATGTAATTGATTAATTTATTTTATTTTATGTCTTTAGATATTTGAGATAATTGGATACTTTATTTACGATATCACTGTTAGATACTCAGTTCATTAATCTTAAAGACTTTCGCTATTGTTTATTTACTCTGATTATGGTTGTGGATGTGTACGATTTAAGCAAAAGGACACAGCCTATTCGAGATCCTGATTGAACCGTTGGATCATAGGCGGTTTATCAAACCATTCTGGTTGGTGCAGAATTGGGGTGTTACAAAGAGAGCCATTGGGAGGAGAGCACTGTTGTCCTGAAAGCTAATAGTAAGTGCTCTATCTCTGTATAAGGGGGTAGGAAGGTTGGTTGAGAATCAATACCATGAATGGTTAGGTATTGATCCGAAACCCTAGTTCCATTCGAGAAATCCTAAATTCGTATGTAGGGATTTCTAAATTGATGTTTTATGAGAATGTAAGGCAATGAATGAATGAAATAGACTAATTCGAATACCTCGTTTAACCATAGAATGGTTTAGGAGAAACCATAGTGAAACCAAGTCAAAGACTGATTGAAGAAAAGGTCAGGGATGGACACATGGGCTCTGTCCAATTAGCAGTGGCACAAAAGTTTAACTGGACAAGCCATCAGACCCTTTCGGGAAATTTGTCAGAACTGTCCAGTCGAACATACCGGTCTGATAGTCTGCACCCTACTGTGCAACCGCGCGATATGTGTGTTTTGGACTACATTTCAGCCCAAACTTGGTTCTGACAAACCTGGATCTTACAAGGTTAATTCTAATTAATTTCTATTGCCATTTAGGACTCTTTGATAGTGAGATTGGACTCTGTGACGCAGAAAATACTTGCTATCAAGCGTCAGGTAAGGGACAAGACCCAAACCTAATTAATTAATAACAGTAAAACTTTATGCCTCTTGCTGTGGTGTGGTGTCTATGCATATAACATGTCATATTTCAATTATGCTATTACTTGTTCATGCATATTACTTATGCTAGGATGTGATTGTCAGACATGTGTATGTTTTCATTGGTGTGTGGAGTGGAAAAGACTCGGATCCTTTGATCATTTCCCATACGAACATCTTTTCGTATCACCATCTATCTTAGCATGCTTGGTACGGATAGGATATCAGGGGGAGGACGGAATAGTGTGGATTATTACCTGACCTTTAGACTCTAGCCCTATCTCTATTCTGTAGGGAGCTGTGTTGGGGTAGGGCTTTGGATACTATGATGACACATAGGATTGGTTAGTAACGGAACCCACTTGCAAGTCCTCGCCAATAGGAGTGTATGTGTTGATACGATGTAGAGTATCAGGGGGAGGACACAGTAGTGTGGATTGTTGTCTGACCGTCAGACTCTAGCTCTATCTCTATTCCAGAGTGAGTGTTGTGGGGCAACAACAGTAGTGTGGATTGTAGCCTGACTGTTGGATGTGTCCATACTCTCGTGTATGGAGGTGTAGTGGCAGTCTATCATTACCATAACACTTTGCAAGTTATACCAGACCCAATGTTGAATGTTATTCCATGCATCTCTATTTGTTGCATTGTCTTGTTTTTCTTACTGAGCTAAGTTGTGAGTTCACCCCGTATATATATATATATATATATATATATATATATATATATACTCTTTTTCAAATATTGATGCAGGGGGCAATGAACATGACTCGTCATGCAAGTATCATTTCTGCGTGTACCTCTAGGTTTTAGTTATTTTCTTTTAAGTTTGATTATAAGACAATGTAATAGATTATAAGTTTATGTTTTGATACCTTGAGATAATTTGGATAATTATTACCTTATCATGTAGACCTCAGTTCATTTAATTAAAGTCTTACGTTGCTACTTATATATTTTGATTATGGTTATGTGCATTGGTTTGTGTGTTGACAGTCTATTGAGATCTTGGTGTGAACCGTTGGTTTGGAAGCAGTTCATTCACACTTCTGGTTCGATTAGAATTTGGTTGTGACAAGAATGATGCTGCTAATAGAAGTTGTGAGAGGTCGATCAAGAGAGGATGAAGATTGTAACTCCTTCATCTTATGAAATGGAAAAGTGACCTCTTCAAATAATACATTTTTTGAGACGTAAAGTTGCCTAGTTGGTATAGGTAAGCATTTGTAACCTTGATACTTGCGACTGTACCCAAGAAAGGCACGATGAAGATAGTGTGGCTGAAGCTTGTTGTGATTATAGGGCCTCATGAGAGGATAACAAGAGCATCCAAATGCCTCGAGAATTTTATAATCAGGTTTTGTGTTGAAGAGGGTTTCCCATGGAGAAGGGTCTCTTGTGGGTATCTTATAAATTAAAAACATAGCAGAGGTGAAAGTGTCATCCCAAAATTTGAGTAGAACCTTGGCAGTGTATAACATTGTTAAGTGGATCTCAACAATGTATTTATACTTACGCTTAGCACGGCCATGCAGTTCATAGGTGTGTGGACAAGTGATGCAATAGTGAATACCATTTGTTTCAAGAAATTTGGAAACGGGTTGATATTCACTACTCCAGTCTGTTTGCATTACTCTAATTGATCTTTCAAAAAAAAAATTCAGACTTCTAAACTATTGGAAAAATTTAGGTATATTTACTAAAATCAATAAAACTAACATAATAACGAAAGTCATTTTGAGAAAGAACAGGGGATGAACCCCACACATCATAGTAAATTAAATCTAATGGACCTAGAAAAACAGAATCGAAATCATAAAATGACAATTTATGCGGCTTGCCTAATGGACGATAATGACAAAACGAAATATTGGAACCACCTAAAAATTCAAGTTTATTTATGGAGAGAATTTTCTTCAGAATTTTAGGGGATTGATGCCCTAATTGTTGGTGCTAGATGTCAAGAGTGATCCGTTCACCAACAAGAGCCTGATGAGGGGAAGCAGCAGGCTGAGGCATAAAACCAGCGTTGAGATAATATAAACCACCATTAAGATGTCCGTGAGAAGGACCTTCCCTGAGGATCGATCCTTTATAGTGCAATATTTGGGATAAAATTCAAAAGAGACATTATTATCATTAGTCAGTTTAGAAACACTTAATAAACTTTTGAAAATGGATCGATCCATGGAATGTTAATGTTTTGGGAAATCGTAAGATAAATATGAGCCACTCATTGTTATGGTTTTTTTTAAATCTAATCCATTTAGAGTTTGGAGAATGTATAGTAATGTTTAGAATACTGTTACACATGGATGGATACATGAGACATATGCTTATACAAATTGGGTATTTAATTAAATTAGAGTTTGAAATTTGATATGTGACTAATCTTAATCATGTTCTCTCAATTCAAACGTTGAAATAAACACATCATTAATTTGCTAACATACGCCAACATAGCTGGCGATGTTTCTAAGGAACAGCTTCCAAGAGGTGGAATGTAACTAGACCCGTGTTTAAGCCAAGGTTTCATTGCACAAAGACAGTGAAGTTTGAACTGACTCTATTCAGAACATTACTAGATGGACTGAAGTTTTAGAACCCCAATTTTGGAAAAGTTTTATTAGGTTCTTAGTAGTAGTCGGCGATGGACTACTATCAGCTCGATTGCAGGGAGAGAGTAGACCCTCTCTGTTAATGTCTAAGCACTTAATCTGGGACTTTTGCTAACTTCTGAATTTTAGTTCTTAGCAACACAAGTAGGAGCCATGGGGAAGCCTGAAAGCCGCTGGTGGAACTCCAAATGGAATGGATTTCTTATTTCAACAAGAAAATTATATACTCCGTCCAACTAATTCCGATTTATTAAAATAGAAATCCAATCCTATTCAATATTCCATTTTTCAACTCAACCGATTGTCATTCGTCTTAACCCTTGTATGAGTTGTCTTAAGTCTTAACCCCTGTATGGGTTGTCTCTTAGATTTGATTAACCATTTCATGCTCATATAGGGGTCCATACCAAAGGTGACTCGTATAGAATTCCAGAGATGTTGACTCCAAACCTACACAGAGGTCCAGTGATGTTGATCGATATAGGGATCTAGCCTTTAGTGCCCACACAAGATGACTTGTATGTTTTTCTTGATTCCTAAAATAACTGAATTAGTATAATTTGTTATGGAAACATATTGATGGTGGATGTACTTTTCTTCACTGAGCTGGTGAGCTTGGACCCGCATCGTCTCCTCCCAGTGGTCTGGGAGGACAATGGCAACCTTCTTCGAATGGTTGCCACGTGGCTCTCGGTGAATCTGAAACCCACGTCTGAGTCGACATCCAACCGACAAGCCAAGCCGACAAGGGGTGTCGGCTCGGACATGGGTCTCTGATTCACCGAGAACCACGTGGCAACCATCCGAGGAAGGTTGCCACCGTCCTCCCAGACATTCTGGGAGGAGACGATGTGAACTAGGTGAGCTCATCCTCTCTTATGAAATGTGTTACAGATTTTTCCAAGAAAAAAAAAAAAGAAATGTGTTACCGATGAAAAACAGGAATCGATCTTCTAACTTGGGTCGAGATCCAATACCTCAGACTGATTTGAAATTTTGCTAATTATTAAGTATTTTGTATACCAAGGTAATTAAGTGTTAATTATGCAGATCCTGCTGAAAAATCAATTCCCTTCAACTGATCTGTGCTATTTAACGGAGCCATAAAAGTAGACATTGTTAGCTTAAACAACATAAAACCACAAGGGACTTAATCAAACCTTGAATGAATACATTTATGATCCACAATTTACCAACTTCATTCATTCTTTGACTACGGATATCAAAGATAAAGATCGAATGAGCTATGCAGTCATAGATAAGGGAATCCCACAAACTAATCTATACGTTTTTTTTACACCAATTTTGCAAAATAACAAATTCCTCAACTCATAAAAGATATGCATTATACACAGATGACTTATAGTGCATCTGAATTAGAGGCGTTGTTGAAGGAGTCGTTGAATATTGTATACCTTGACCGTTTTAGGGGAGAGGCGAATCTAGCTCTGAGATGGGCTAGGACATGAGCGGAGGCTATCAATATAATTTCATTTTATTGAAAAAATAAAGTAAATTTTTTAGAATTTAGAAAATCTTAATTTTGAGTTAATTATACCACCATTGTTGACCTTTTTTTTTTTTTTGGGTCTTAATTTAATTTCCCTTCCAGGTATTTCAAAATTCCATCAACATAAATGAACACCACAAAGAAGAGAAAGAATGAAAATTTAGTGTCCATAAAAGATAAAAATAAGAAGAGAGGAAGAATGAAAAATTTATCGATGCATTGGACACTACAAAGAGGTCTAAGTGAGATCAAACTGGCATCACTTGAGATCGATTAGTGAAAGATAGATTACGATTGTTAGAGAGAGATCGAGTGTAGGAGAGAGATTGATTGTTGATGAGTTGCACATCGTTGGAGAGTTGCACCTCATCTGATTTTGAAGTCTCATAGGAGAGTGGCACCTCAGATAATTTTGAAGCCTCATCTTTTGGGGTTGATTTGTAGTACATTCCATAAAGAATGAGCTGACCCAATCCACCAATTGCTCCCAAAAAATTTCCAACCTACAATAAATAATGGAATTATTCATTCATATATATATATATATATATATATATAAAAGGGAGAAGTCAAATTTGATGGGTTATCTCTTGATTTATGATTTCCTTGGAGTTTTTTTCAAACAATTTTGAGAGCATTATGGCAACATTGAAGTAACCCATATTAAGTTAAAGTTTAACATGATTAAATGTTTGTGGATGAGAATCCACCCTGTCAATAACACCAAATCATAGCCGAGATAGAAGGGGATGAAGAGAAGAGAAAGAAAGGAAAAATTTCTTAAAAAATTATTTACCAAAATGAAGGGATCAAAACGAAGGAGAGCATAGATCACCCATATAACTCCATTGAGGAAACTAGACAGAGAAAGCAAGAATGGCATGTACTCAACACTCTTCGTCTTTATAACCTTGTCCTGAGTAACACACAAAGGGATATAAGTCAGATGTGAAAAGTGTCAACAAGGTTATGCTTGAATATGAAGAAAGAAAAGAAAAGAAAAGGAAAGTGGTAAATTGCAGCTGAGGTAGTCCTTTACAAAAACTTAATTTAAGGTACTTCATGTTTTAAATTTAAAATTTTTTTATTTATTTTCTGTTATAAATTTTTATATTTCCAATTTTACCCTTATAATAATTTTTGGATACCTCTCCTCTCCTTGCCTTCTCTGCCACTCCTGCCCCTCTCCTCCATCTTGTAACCCCTCCCTGCCCCTCTTACCTGGCACACTCTCTCTCCCCGAATTCTTATGTCCATTTTTTCCGTGATCATCTTCCACGTAGCGCCCAACGTATCATTTTGCTTCTTCTGTTTTGCAACCCAAAATGGCCTCGCTACCTTCTATGGTGGAGCCATGGATTTAATGATTCTCCTACTGGTCTCCGACAATTTTCTAGCGGTGAAGTGAGAGGAAGCAGAGTTCTCGGTGGAATACGTCAACCAAGAGACATCAAACCAAGTCTCCGGTGATTTTTCAACATAATTCAAGGATTTCTCCTGCCGCGGCCTCTGTTCAATATCAGGCCACATATCCGCGGAGGTTTAACGATCATCAGGAGCCAAAAATGAAGAATCTGAACCAAAATCACTTCGTTTTTGCTTCTGTGAGTGTTCTCATTCTCAGCTTCCACGATAGCTTCTTCATTATTCATCCTATGCTTCTGCTGTAAGCTTGACCAAGTTGCAGTTGGGTTGATGATGAAATTAACGACGATGTGAATACGGAGGAGCTAACTAGCTTCGGAATTAACGAGATCCAGAGTCGTCGACTGGTGGAGTGGACGACATTCAGAGTAAGGCACTTACTCGTGGATATGATTCTGATGAAGAGGAATCCGAGCTTGTCAGTCCACACAGCCGTCTGAAACCCATTTTGGAAACTCTATTTCCCCTGTTTCAGCGATTTGGAACTTGGGTTAGTCCGCTGAAAAAAACTCTGCTTTTAATCTGTATTTCCAACATAATGTAGCAGATTTCACTCTAAAAGTGTACGATTTATGTGTTTTGATGTGATGTTTAGCTCTCCTTAATGGAGTAAGATTGGCATTGTGCTTTGAGGTTGAAATCCCTTTTTTTTTTATCGTGATTTGGAAAGTGCCCAATTGGTTTTCACTACCAAAAAGGAAAAAGGGAGAAAAGAGGGAGATAAGAGGGAGGTTGTTCCTGGAACTCCATTGATGTTTCTGGGTTTTCTTGTTCACTTCTAAATACATGTTGACACAATTTAATTGCAAGGACAATTAAAGGGAGGGAAATGAAAATTTGATAAGTATAACACAATATGATTGTATAATTTAATAAAATTTCTTAACATATTTAGTAATGACATGTATAAGATGTAAAATTTATTTTACTTTTCAAATGCAAAGTGAAATGTAATTTAATAACTAAATATGAATGACTTGAAATTAGGTGCGAAGTAATGTGATAGTATATACTGTAATGATTATAAAAATTTCCTTTTAAAGTTTAAAAATTTTACTTCCTTTTCATTCAATTTTTCTTTCAATCAATCAGAACGGTTAGAAATTCAAATATCTAGAGAAGAGGTTTGAGAGGAAAAGTGGAAATGGAAGCTATTGAGAAAGCTATTCTTGTGAATTCGGGGTACCTAAATTCGGAGAGAATGTGAGGGAGGATGATGACAATGGAGGAGGGGGGAGGGGGGAGGGGAAGTACGAGAGAGAAGAGGATGGATGGTTGGGAATTAGGAGAGATGTATCCAAATGGGTTTGAGGGTAAATTTAAAAATATAAAAGTCTAGTTAGGTACCTCTTTACCCGCAATTTATCTATACAAAAAATACTACAAGACAATAATAATGATGAAATAATGATCATTTTATGTGTATCTTTTTCAATTCAAAATTTTTTTTTCTTAACTTTCAAACATAGCCTAAGTATATAAATAGAACTGAAGGAAGAATAACAGCACATACCATGACGGTAAGTGGTGACATAGACATACAAACTCCAAAGAAGGAACAGAAAATCCCAACAAACAAAGACCTACTACTTTGTGTCTGATAAACCTTAAGGGAAAAGGTTGCTACGGCCAAGAAAAACAGAGCTTCTGCTAACAACACCAATAACACTTTTGTCTGCAATAAAAAAAAAAAAAAAAAAAAAAGAAAGAAAATATTATCCAATGGTCAATAGTCTTGAATTTTGTAGTGCTATAATTTGTATTACTAACCTAAAAAAATTATTTTTCACTTGTATGGTAAAAAAAATTCATGCACTTACCCTCTTATTGCTAGGAGCATAAAAAATATAGATCAAAATGTAACTGAGTTCCAAGGTGAAACCAACGCTGTTGATGGTGACGACTAGAATGATACCCGGGTGGACAAACGGTTGACCGTATAAAATCCATAACGCACAGTTTATCACAGATGCGAGGTATGGATCTGGTCTGAACCCATCCACATCTCCCTTCTTCCATATCTTGTAGAATGTTGGTCTGCAATTTCAGCCAATTAAAAACACAAACCAGTTATGGCAGAATGATCTAAAGGAGCCATAACAATTCTTATGTGATTTTTATCCGGAAACAAAAGGAGCCATGATAATTCTCATAACCCAAAAAATAAAACAGTTTGAAAACATAATGATCTAAAGCTTAAGATGGGGGGCTTACACAGGGGATGCAAACATGCAGAATGCAATTACATTTCCTGCAACCAAAGAATTAGATGCAAAATAGCGGTCATATCAATGTGGGCTTGCTAAAGAAAGAAAGCAATTGCAATGGGTTTTTTTTAACTAAACAAAACAGTCATGAAACCATTATTCTAAAACAGAATTGAAACAAAGGAAAATCAAATTCAAGATGTATCGATCAATGTGAGTTTGGTTTTGGCTCACATACCGATGATGCCAACAATCGTACGAATTGTTTCTCTATCTTGAATCATCTTGGAGCTAGAGAGAGAGAGAGAGAGCTAGAGAGAGAGAGAGATGATGATGAAGAAGAAGAAACGAAAGGAATAAAATAGATTCAGAAACAGGTAGATCTAGGGATTCCGATCGAGTTGTTTTAAGTGTTGAAATCGTATATGAATCGATTTCATGGTTTTGAATTTGAATTTGAAGTCTTGAAGTTGTATTTATATGAAATTGGTTTCTCATGCCATAAGCATATGATGATCGGTCACAGTCTGTTTATTTACTAAGTTTGACGGAAGAGTTTATCCGTTGACCCTTTTTGTTGCCCCTGTTTGTTTGCTGGGGTTTGGTAGGGCGGGAATGGTGGGGTGGGGAAAGTGACCTGTGAATACCGCAAAAACCCAAAGTACTCTTGTCGGTTGCTTTCAACGGTCATTATCCTTCGTCTCTCTATCTCCCACTCCATGTTCTCGTCTTCTCTCTCCCCGATTCACATGGTACCTCATTTGATGAATTCTCAAAATAATGTCACAATTCATTCACAAACAGATGAAATCTACGTTCAGTAACTATCTTTTAGCAGCAAAGGAATTAGCAGGTCTAATTCGATCATTGAGACTAAACTGATGCAATCTCCGTTCTGCCCCCTTCCCCCACCACCCCAAACCCAAAGCAAGAAATTGCAGAGCTGTTAAGAAGTCGAAATGACTATACATACCTCTGAACTGGTTCTTCCGCTTTCTCTTAGCAGATTTTTCTGCAAGACCACAGCATTTGGCCCTCCTGTCGTCCAATAAAGAAACACCAAAAGGCCCTAAGATTGACTTCCATGGATTATAAAATAAGGATTGTTACAAAAATATGTAATACCAATAGCAAAGAAGATCAAAATATTTTCAATATGAAAGTGGAAAAATCACGACTTACCATCGACAGAAAGGGAAGGGCGGAAGGCACACTCAAGTTTCTCTTCACCTTTCTTGCTTGTGTGCGAGCTTGGAATTTTCCATGATCATCTCTAATCGAAACTCAAATTGGGTGTGCTTCGTGCCGTTTTAGTATGGAGAAAAGCCTATTTTCCGTAGTACGGTCAGAATCGGAGATAAAGGCCGGTGGATAAAATCTGCAACCTCTCACTCTCTCCTCTCTCTTCATTTTTTTTATTCCTTTCGAATATATTGGTATGCACCGATGATTTATGCGATCAAGGCCCAAGGAACTGGGCGACATGAGAAGATGTTTATCGTTCTTTGTGAGGACCGTTGAAACAAAACATAGTAGGTAGGTAAAGGATAAAGCTGTTAAGCCATTCGGTTTGGTTTTGGTTCGATTCAATTCGATATAAAGAGTGAAACTAAAATCAAATCATTTAATAAACAATTTGAAAATCTAAAAGTTTATGCATTTCAACTAAGGTCATTCTGTCTATTCCTAGTAAAAGATACCCAATAACAGTTCCACTAAAGGTGTTAAATGGTTTATAATCGATTTAATGATCTAATTCGATACAATGTATAAGAGGGTAAAATCAAAATCGAACCGATTAAATAAATGGTGTCAAAATTGAAATCAGAACCTATTAATAATTGGTTTCGATTTACTGATTTTTAAACAGTCTTTCATTCATCGGTATTGCTTGCGATTTATAAACAATTTAAAGCATCTGTTATTAGTTGGTTTTTCATAATTAAAAAAAATATTATAAAATTGTTATGCCTAATGGAGTAATGACTAATGCCTATTGTGTTTTCCAGTTTTATCATTTTGATTTTATGGTTTATGGCTTTGGGAATTAGGATTGGGTATTGAGAAAATAGTATATTAATTGGAATTAAAGTTGGCTTCTTGAGAAAATAATATATTAATTGAGCGGTAGGGTTGGCTTTTTGGGAAAATAGTATATTAATTAGGGTTGACATCTTCAGTTTAGGAAATAATATACTAATAACATAACGAATGAGATTAGGTTTTATTAATTTAGCTTTTAGGGAATAAACGGTATACACTTTATTCGATTTAATTGGTGTCTAGCCGTATAACCAAACAGTTTAAACTGTTCAGTTCGATTTTGATAAACGGTGCCAAATTTCATACTAGAATCGAATCGATTACTAAATAATCTCTCGATTCTAATGTAAACGATTTGATCCGATTTCAATAAACGATTTGAGTACAAATGTTGCACTCTTAAAGTTCCACATGATATGGGTTACTCCAAAGCTCCGCACACACAAACCACACAAGCCCATGATGATGATTTCACCTCCTTGGAACATTAACTAACTACTTTAATTCGCTTCTTCTGAATTGTTCAAGTGTCAAACTGTCAATAGCCTACCAGCAATAAAACCCCATTGGAAATAAATGCTGTAAGAGGGACTCTTAAAACCCAAATCTTGGATCTGTCCACATTCCAAGTCAGCTCATTGCACAAGAAACCACGGAATCGGCTGGTTTTCAGGTTCGTGGTGGTGGGGGGGGGGGGGCCGGCGGCCCCCCGGCCGCCGCCGGGGGATATAACATTTTACTGTAAAGAATTTCAAACGGGACACTGACAAATCTCAAGATAAATGGGGGGGGGGGGGGAGAAAAAAAAAAAAAAAAAAAAAAAAAAAAAAAGAAAAATCTCATCCTTCATAATCACAAGCATCATTCCTAGTATGGATAAACAGTTATGGAGTCCCTGAAGAGGTCAGCACAATTCGCAATTACCTTCTCATGCGGAGATTCTATTAGTGCCAGATATGGTTATCATCATGTCACAGCAAGAGGGGCAGTTCTCATCCAGCCCTAGGTGCGAGACAATGAAACTCAGTGTAGGGTACCATTGAATCACTTACTGTTATAAATTAAACGCCTGGATCAAATCATTTTTAATATACTTTTATCAAGGATTTTTCAAATAAAGAGTAGCTTTTTCCCGCTACCTGCAAAAAGGATATCCTCATTTATTTATTCCAATCGAAATAAATGCTCCATAAATAATAAAACTTATTTAATGCAGGGGAGAAAACAAAATGAAAGGAAAAGGCATACAAAAGAACAGAAACATCCTAAAAGATATATAGTCCTAGAAATAAAATTATTTTAAACAAACTGCATGCTTAAAATGAAATGATGAAACAAAAAATCTATTTAAACAACTTATACACACCCATAAAAAATTGATATGAACATCATATGCCACAATATTAAGGATTCTCCATCGTTACTTGGTGGTCGTGGGTTCGAATATGAAAACAATTTCACTGCAAAACAGGGGTAAAGCTGCATACATTAACCCCTCCTCAAATCCTGCCATGATGGCTCCAGGAGACTTGTGCATTAGGTATGCCCTTATATATCACATGAAAATATTAATAAACAAATTATATTGTATAAATAAACTTCCAATAATGGGCAGTCAATAACACTTGATGGACATTTAGAACGGTACAAGAGAATTAAGATCACAATAGAACTCCAACGATGCAATCGGATAATGTATCAAAGTAAAAAATATCCCTCCTCCCCATAAAAAGAAAGTCAATCTCATTACAAATAATTTTAACAATCTAAAAATTTTATATGGAATGAAACTGAAACAAGGGATGTAAAAGTAACACAATTTTTGAAACACCTTACATGGAATGAAATTGAAACAAGGGAAGCACAAGTTACACAAATTTTGAAACACCTACATGATGACCTATTAAATCTAGATTAAAAAAAAGGATAGATTTGTCGCGGTATATGAATTATTGATCTACTAATGTTAACAAAGGATTTAGTCATACAAAGGGCCATCAGACATATCCTAAAATCTACCATATTCTTTGCATCAAAGTGAGTATATTAGCCACACAAACATTCAAACTGTAGTCAAAAGATTTCAACAACTCCCTGGTGCCTAGCTGCCAAAAAAATAATAAAAGTGAGGATTTGTATAAAACATTTCATCCCACATTTTTTTTGGGTGAATGAATGAATGTATTAACAGATCCCTAAAATAGGGAAGAACATACCTGGGTGCCAAAAAGCAGAGCCAGGCTCCTTACAAAAAGGGGGATAGACCCTTAAAAGAACCAAAGAAAATACAAGGGAATCAACTCAACCACCTCAACCTGAGTCAAGGTTCCAAGAGGATAGGATGAATCTATTCCTGGATGAATCCGAAGAGGAGGGCGGAGGATGCAAGATGGTTCCTCGCACGTCAAAAGTAATAGCATCCCATATTTGATCAAGGGCTCTAGATCTAGTTGTACACTTGCAAAGATTTCTTTTGAACCAGATATAGGGATCACGTCACACCAAACAGCTTCATCATATGCGCCCATTTTAAGCAGAACCGAACATCTTAGACTCACCTCTAGAGTGTTCACATTGAAGACTAAGACCTTGTATGGTTGAGGATGATTTTCGACTTTCAATTTGGCATCAATTACAAAGACTTGTGAGATAACATTCAAACAACCACTGCTGTCCACAATGATTTGTGTGCAAGATTTGGGCCACTGTTCATGCGAGTGTTGAAGATGCATGACAAAGCCAATTCCCTTCCTTCTAAACAGGGACACGTCAAAGCTCCAACGTAGGTTTTGGTTTGGGTATGCGTAGGAAGAAAGAGCTTAGACTAGACGAGAGTCTCCCTTCACGATTAGGACTCAACCATCTAGAGGAAAAGGGGAAAACTGCCGCCACATGTCGTTCTAGGCGAAGTTAGAGAGACCCACTTCCCCCGACATGAAAGAGGAGGTCAGATGGGGCTGGGCCCCACAGTAGGTGTGTGGGAATTCAGAATATTCCTCTCTAAATCCATAAAGACATTCCAATTCCACGTGTCAAATCCGCAAACAGCATTCTGGGCCTGACCGGTGGTTGGGTCCGGTCTCACAGTACTGAGTCCTCTGCGACCGGACTAGTAGCATTCGGTTGTTTCCGATCTGACTTCACAACAAATAATACGACGTTTCTTACCTGGTTCAACCAGAAACTCTAAATCGTCATTGCATCAGTTCCGTCCACAGTGGAAAAATCTAGCACGAGAAGAAAACCACCTTTAGACTGGGTTTTCTGGGTGCGAGTTTTACAGTTAAGGCTGGCACAACCTCTGAATCTCCCTCCGCCTCACTAAAATGCAAATGGTAGCCTTGCAATTTTTTAACACACCAGACGCTAATTGACAAAAAAATAGCACCCAGCTAACTAAGATCTAATTTGCTGCTATTATTGACAATTGAACAAATAAGGCTATCCAAATATGCCCCTTCCTCCCTATTATCCTTATTGGAGAGAACTTTCTGCATTTCTGAAGTTGCATATTCTAATAGCCACCTGTCTCAACAAACTAAAAGGAGGGACGCATGGAAGAGTATTGGGGGTGGGGGAGGGGGAGGGGGAGGCAGACAAAAAGACATCTTTCAATTAACAGTATGCCAGTATCAAATTTACAGCATATACTATCCCTAATGTGACAAAGTGTACGACAAAGTTTCCAAATGCAACATTGTGTTGTATGTGTTTCTGTATATCTGCAGTATCAAACTTGCAACATAACATATCTTTAGATGAGTTGATGATTGTGATGGAGGGAGGGGGAGGAGAGAGAAAGTGACTATTTTCAATTGGTAGTATCAAACTTACAACTTATAAAAATCCTATTGTGATTAAGTTTGTAAAGGCAATACTATGTTGTAGGTGTTGATATATCTGCAGTATCAAACTTGCAGCCTAACATATCCCCAACTTAGTTGTTGATTGTGATGGAAAAAGAAAAAGAATTTTAGAGAAAAAATTTATTCTAGTAATTTTTTGTGAGAACGATGAATGATTAAAGTGATTCTCGATCTTGTTAAGTTGTTCAACAAGCACTCACTCATTTGTAAGCTTTGTTTTAAGAAGGAAAAAAAATAGTCCCACTTTTGTTTTAAAAAAATAAAATAAAATTCTAACACTTTAATTTATATCTCAAGGGTCACGACATATCAAATAGCAAGGACGTCACTCAGTAACTATTAAAAAAACATGACTACAATAGTAACATTACATAGAAAGGTAGCAAGCAGGCATATATAAAAGTTTCATTTACAATGTTTTCCACTAATTAATACTAGGATGAATTAGAATATCTACAATAAAAAAGATATATATCATAAATAAAAGTTTTAGTTGCAATGTTTTCCGCTAGCTAACACTAAGCTGAATATATATAAATATAAGTTGTGGTGGAGACCCAAAAATATTCAAAAAAAAAAAAAAAAAGGGGGTTACAAACCAACAATGTGCATTGGGAACCTAGAATTTGTCATTTTTTTAGGCAATCAGTACCATGATTCTACCACCAAAAAGCCATGATATCTAAATGTTATACTGATTTTTTTTTTGGATGAGTATTATATTGAATCTGAATGTTTTCCTAGGAGAGGAAGAATACATTCTGGAAAAGTACCCACCCATATAACAGATTGTGCATCTTCTGAGTAATGCCTAAAGTAGACCAGGTGAGTTTGATCAGTTTAAGAATTTCATCTGCTTCCTGCCCAAGATCCCAAAGAACAATGTCAGCATCATTAAGAACCTGAATACAAACAAATATCCCAATAAATCACCATGAGGAAGATCATAAATACCTCATTCATCTGGCCTTCTTCAAGAATATCAAAAACACTAGAGTAATAATAAATGATAACTTAAGAGGCATACTATTTTAATGACCAGCAGAATCTATGCACTTTCAGAAAGATATGTTCTGATGTTCAATTCCTATGACATAGAGTTAACAACTAACATTCATTTTGTTGCAAAATCTGATTCAATGAGGAGTTAGAGAAAATTAATTGAGTGAAGATCTGCAGTTTCTTGCCATGATGAGCATGGAACTTAATAACCTGATAGACATATGGGAAATTGTCCAACCCAAGGAAACAAAATTAAAAAAAAAAATTTTAAACAACAATACCCAGATGAAGACTCATAATTGTGCCTTACAATGTAGTATATCTGCAAAGACACTTAGAAAAATAACCAATTAATGCCCACTTCAATGAAAAAACAATTCACAACATTATATATATATAAAACTCAGAATCTCTAATTTTCTTAAGGAAACTTCAAATACCTATATGTTTGGCTGTAAGAGAGCTTATAGAATGGTACAGAACTTCTTCAAGAATATTTGCCTGTGAGAATATATTAGCAAAACAGGTAAATATGAGCAAGACAGAGTCATAGCTTCCAAGTTAAAAACCACAGAATCCTAAGTAACTAACAAATTAAACATTGGGTAAGGTTGATCATGACATGTCTCTTCTTCCACTATATATATGAGTTCTCATTAAAAAAAAAAAAAAATCATATTTGCAGATACCACTTAAGAGATCCAATGAGATTAGAGGAATATCAATTCATTCACATGTCCTTGAAGCGAATTCCATCAATCTTTGCCAAATCAGTACACTTCATTTATTCAGAGATCTAGGAACAAAAAGTACAATTTAAAAGATAAATTAGAAAAAAGAAACCTTGGTTACATAACAGGCAAAAGTAGACAAAACAAATAGAAAAAAAGAAGAAGCATAAAGAATGTTTTCCTGAACTTGTCTACAACATAGACTGCGTCAATTTGATAAGTTTAAGAATTTCATATGCTTCCAGCCAAAGATCCCTAAGAACAATGTCAACACCATTAAGAGCCTGAATAAAACCAAATATCCCACAACATCACCAAGAGGAAGATCATAAATACCTCAATCAGCCAGCCTTCAAAAACACTAGAGAGTAATGCCTCATAGAGCTTAAGGCTCAAGTGATAGCCACCTGTCCAGTAATAGGTTTCACCAAGAATATCAAATCTTTCAGTGCAAATGATAACTTAGAGGCAAACATTTTAATGACCAGCAGAACCTCTGCACTTTCAGAAGGGTACATTCTGATGTTCAATTACTCTTCCAGATTCATTATCCACAAAGTCTGACTAAACGAGGAGTTGGAGAAAATTAATTGAGTGAATATGTGTGCCATGATGTTGATGGCACTATAAAAATGATAGACATATGGGAAACTCTACCCTGCGGGCACTAAATGGAGAAATAAAATTTTAAACAACAATACCCAAATGAAGAATCATAGTTTTACCTTATAATGTAGTATATCCGCGAAGGCACTAAGAAAAATAACCAAATAATGCCCAATTCAATGAAAAAAAAAAAAATGAACACCTATGAAAGTCGGGATATACCAAAATAAAGAACATACCTCAGAATCTTTAATTTTCTTAAGAAAACTTTTAATAGCTATATGTAAGGTCGTAAGAAAGCTTGCAAAATTTTATAAGACTTCTTCAAGAATATTTGCCAGTGATAAGATATTAGCAATACAGGCAAATATGAGCAAGACAAAGTCACAGACTCTTTGGTTAAAAACCACAAAACACTAACAAATTGTCCAGATCAAACACATCAACTGTGCCGACGAGATTGGCCCGTTCACCTCTGGAAGTCAAACGGTGATGGTCCGAGCAGGGTAGAACAAACACATCAACTATGCCGATGAGATCGGCCGTTCACCTCTACAAGATCGAGTCCAATGGCACAAGGAGGGTAGATTAAACGCCAACAAGTTCCACGCTAATTAGATAGGCCCATTCACCTCGGCAAGACCAAGCTTAACGGCCCGAGGAGGGTAGATCAAATACATCAACGACACCGATGGATCAGACCTTTCACCTCAGCAGCGCAACAAGTTCTACGCCAACTAGATCGGTTAGTTCAACTAGGCAAAACCGAGCTCAACAGCCCGAGGAGGGTAAGATCAATCGCATCAATTACACTTAAGAGATCGAACCATTTACCTCGCCAAGACCGAGCTTAATGGCCCAAGGAAGGAAGATCAAACGTCAACTATGCTGACAAGATCGGCCTGTTCACCTTGGCAAGACCGACCTCAACAACCCGATGAGGGTAGAATACACGCCTACAAGTACCACATCGTCAAGATCAGCCTGTTCAGCTCGGCAAGACCGAGCCCAACCACTCGAGGAGGGTATATCAAACGCATCAACTACGTCTACAAGATCGACCCATTCCCTTCGGCAAAACCGAGATAAACAGCCCGAGGAGGATAGATCAAACACATCAATAGTGCCAACAAGATAAGCCCGTCACCTCTACAATACTGAGCTCAACGGCCTAAGGAGGGTAAATCAAAGGCATCGCCGACGAGATCAGCCCATTCACCTTGGCAAGACCGAGCTCAATGACCCGAAGAGGGTAGATCAAACACAACAATTACGCCAACGAGAACAGCCATGTTCAGCCCAATGGCCTGAGGAGGGTAGATCGAACGCTAACAAGTTTTACGCCGACTAGATCTCTTCGTTGCCTCAGCAGGACGGAGTTCAACAGCCTGAGGAGGGTAGATCAAACATCAACAAGTTCTATGCTGACTAGACTGGTCCATTTACCTAGGCAAGACCGAGCTCAGCCTAGATTGGTCCGTTTACCTACGCAAAACAGAGCTCAACGGCTCAAGGAGGATAAATCTAAGACCGAGCTCAACGGCCTACTAAATCGGCCCGTTCTCCTCTGCAGGACCAAATCCAATGGCCCAAGAACGGTAGACTGAACCTCCAGCATGGGCCCGTTACCAGAGCAGCCCATCTATCTTGGCACCTCGACATGACAGAGTAAAACTGACCGTGGAGCACTCCACGGCATGACTGAGTAAACCTGACCACGGAGCACTCCTCGAGACCTCGGCACCTCGGCATGCCGAGTGAACCTGACCGCGAAGAACTACTCATCACCTTAGCACTCCGCGACAGTTCGGCATGACCAAGTAAACCTGAATGCGGAGCACTCCTCTGTACCTTGGCCTGACCAAATTAACTTGACCGCGGAGCACTCCTCGGCACCTCAACACCCCTCAGCATGACCGAGTAAACCTAACCGTAAAGCAATCCTCAGTGCCTCTACTCTGTGGCACCTCGACATGACGAAGTAAACCTAATAGCAGAGCACTCTACACCTCGCCACTGGGCATGACTGAGTAAACCTGACCATGAAGCACTCCTTGGCACCTTGGCACATCAGCAAGACCAATTAAACTTTACCGCGATGCACTCCTTGGCACCACAGCATGACCGAGTAAACTTAACCATGGAGCACTCCTCGGCACATTGGCGTCTCGGCATGACCGAGTAAACCTGAATGCGGAGCACTCCTCGGCACCTCGGCATGACCGAGTAAACATGACAGCAGAGCACTCCTCAGCAACTTGGCACCTCCGCATGACAGAGTAAACCTCACCGCGGAGCATTCCTCAGCACCTTGACACGTCGGCATGACCCGATAAACCTAACCACGGAGCACTCTTCGGCACCTTGGCGTAACTGAGTAAAGCTAACCGTGGACTCCTTGGCACCTCGATAGGACCAAGTAAACCTGACCTCAGAGCACTCGTCAACACCTCAGCACCTCGGCATGACATAATAAACCTGACCGCAGAGCATTGCTCGGCACCTGGGCACTTAGGCACCTTGACATGAGAGAGTGAACTTGACCGCGAGGCACTCCTCAACACCTTGGGATTACCGAGTAAACTTGACCGCAGAGCACTCGTCGGCACCATGGCATGACCGAATAAAACTGACCGCAGAGCACTCCTCGGTAATTTGGCATGCCCGAGTAAACATGACCACGGAGCACTACTCGGCACCTCAGCACCTCAACAGGACTGAGTAAACTTATCTACAGAGGACTCGTCACCTTTGCAGGACCGAGTATGCCTAACCGTAGAGCACTCATCATCACCTCTGCATCTCAGCATTACCTAGTAAACCTGACTGTGGAGCATTCCTCTGCACTTAGGCGCCTTGGCATGAAAGCATGAACCTGACCGTAGAATACTCCTCGGTACCTTGGCATAACCGAGTAAACCTAACCGCGGAGCACTCCCTGGCACCTCGGCATGACCGAATAAACATGACCACGGAGCACTCCTCGGCATGCCTGAGTAAACATGACCGCGGAGCACTTCTCGGCACCTCAACACTTGGCACCTCGACATGACCCAGTAAACCGGAGCACGGAGCACTTCGTAACTTAGTAGGACCGTGTAAACCTGAGAACGGAGCATTTCTTGGCAGGACTGAGTACGTTTAACTACAGAGTACTCCTCCAGTAAACCAAGACCGCGGAGCATCCTCGACACCTCTTCACCTCAGCATGACAGAGTAAACCCTGACCTGCGGAGCACTCCTCGACACCTCTGCACCTCAGCACTCCTTGGTAACCTAGGACCTCGGTACTTCAACACCCTTCCACACCTTGGCATTACCAAGTAAACTTGACCACGGAGCATTCCCCGGTATCTCAGCATCCTAGCATGACAAAATAAACTTGACCATGGAGAACTCCTCGACACTTCAGCAGTCAGTACTCCTAGGCACCTCAGCATGACCGAGTAAATCTGACAGTGAAGCACTCTTCGGCACCTAAGTAATCCTTGGAACCTCGACGGTCTTCGGCAACTCAGCATGACAGAGTGAAATTGACCGTGAGGTGCTCCTTGGCACTCCTCGCTAACTAGGCACCTTGGCACGACCTAGTGGACCTGACTGCGAAGCACTCCTCGACACCTCAACATGACTAAGCAAAACTAACCACGGACCACTCCTCGGCACCTTTGCACTCCTCGGCATGACTGAGTAAACTTAACCTTGGAATACTGCTACACACCTCAGTAGGTAGCACCTTAGCACCTCGGTGCCTTGGCATGAACGAGTGAACCTGACCGTGGAGCACTCCTCGACACCTCAACATGACCTAGTAAACCTGATCGCGGAGCACTCCTTGGTACCACGGTGCCTCTACAAGACCGAGTAAACGTAACCGCGGAGCACTCCTCAGCACCTCGTTATGAACAAATGCACAAGGACGCGAAACTTCTTCCATACCCAACCGCATTAATCAACTAGTCATAATCGGGTAATTTTTACTACTTCAACTCAATCTTCGACCTGAAAGGTTTGAGGAGGGTAGATAGGTAAAGAGGATACAGATAGGTATGTGCGAAATACAGCAAATTTTTTTGTCTTTTCTTACTCCATCGGACTTTACAAATCCAAAAAAGTAGGGGGAACTTTTTGGGTATAAATACCAAGACCAATGGGATTGCAACTCGTAGATGTCCTCAAAGCTCCCAAGCTGTCGGGGGCATAATAGTCTTTTTCCCATAAGACCACTCTCAGGGGCACATCCGCCATTATCACTTAAGTCGTTATAAAGTTACACTCGGCGTTGCTGTGATTGCAACTATTAAATGTTCTGCTACTTCCTTTTTGTTCTAGAGTCAAAGTAGTGATGGTGATTGATCAATTAACTCAGTTAGGGCCGGGCATGTTTGGTAAGCCTTTCTCTTCCCTCTTTCAAAACGAGAGGGGCAAAACTGACCATCAGAATTTCACATTGTACTCCAAAGGTGGTCACGGGAACCATTGCTATCGTAAGCACCAAAAACCCTCTAAATAATCTCAAACCTCAAGGTCAACTCACTTCTTTACTGTTTCACTCACCTGCTCTAACAACTCTACCCCATAATCCCATTCTACCCAGCTTTCTTCATTTACAAGGTCGGATTACCAGCCTCCTTATTATTTGTTGCCTAGAATCCTGACATAAGCATCGGAGCGACCCAGGGCTATAAAGCCTGACCTCCTTTGCCATGTTTTTGTCGTCTACAGGTTGTATCTGCTTAGAAGGACCTCAATGCGGATTCTAGCGGCAATAGTTTGTATAAAGAAGTTTTAGAAATTTTTCCTTCTTACTTTAATGTTTAGCAACAATATTATAGGGAGTATCTATTTCTTAGACTTATTAGTGCTCATAGTGTAACAGAAACTAGAGTTCAGGTTACATGGCAATCGACTAAAATGAACTGTTTGAAAGTAAACAAGCAACATCTTTACTTTATCACCATTAGGCAACATGTTACGAAGTATCTCTACTTCTCAACTCTAGTCGCTTTGAGTCATATATCAAAGTATATGCTAAATAAGGGACTAAAAGTGAAACATAAGGAGAAAAGGGGTACAAGGAAGGAGGTATCAAAAAGAAATTGCGAGGGATTAGAGAGATGAAGTAACTAGCTTGAATTCAACATGTGAATGCAGAAATCTAGATTGTCAAGCTCAAAATTTTGATAGGTTGGGGCCATAGGTTGGTGCAATGCTAAAAGCTCACATTGCTAGCATGAAGGAGGTTCAAGTCATAATATGGCCACTTTGTGCAAGAAGTGCCAAATATTAGGACCAACCTCAATTCATCCTTCCAGGGCTTTGAGAAAAGGTTACAACCCCCTATATTTTCAAGGTTATAAGCAGAGGCCAACTAAATAATTTTTTTATATAGTAATATTCCACTAACATGCATAAAAAACCTAAAATTAAACCACTACTACAGCATCACCTGTATATGGAGTAATCATGAAATAGTCAAAGAGTCGAAGCATAGTGGAAGATGGGATAGTCAAGTAGTTCATTGTCCTTTTTGTGCAGTAACCGCCCCCCAAAAGAAAATAAATAAATAAAAACCCTCAAGAAAGCAATTGTATACTGATTAAAATGAACATGTACAATAAAGAGCAGTAGCAAACCTTACTAAAATGCAGATGATAATCTTGCAGTTTTTTTTATCACACCAGACGCTAATTGACACCAAAAAGCATACAGCAAACTAAGATCTGATTTGCTACCTTTGTTGACAATTGAACAAATAAGAACATCCAAATATGTCCCTTCCTTTTGATCATTATCACTGGAGAAAACATCTGCATTTCTGAAGTTGCATATTCTAGTAGCAGAAGCTCACCTGTCTCAACAAAATAAAAGGAGGGATGGAAGGAAAAGCAATAGGCAGTTTCAAACTTATAGTATGTAATATCCCAAAATTTGATGAAGTTTGTAAATGCAATATTGTTCGTGGGTGCTGGTGTATCTGCAGTATTAAAGTTGCAGCATAACATATCCCCAAATGAGTTGTTGATCATGATGGAACAAAAAGAGTTTCCAAGACGATTTTCTACTAGTAAATTTTTTTGTGAGAATGATGAATGACCAAACTGATTCTCAGTCATGTTAAATGGTTCAACATGCATTCACTCAATTGTAAATTTTGTTTAGGGAGGAGGATAAAAAAATAGTCACGCTTTTGTTAAAAGAATAAAGACAAAAATAAAGGAATAAAAATTAGCCCTCTTTTTTTTTTTTTACTACATTTGTATCTCAAGGGTCATTGCATATCAAAAAGCAAGGAAGTCACTCAGTAACTATTAAAAAATGACACCCATTTCATAGAAAGGTAGCAAGTAGAAATATATAAAAGTTTCAATTGCAATGTTTTCCACGAACACACACTAGGCTGAATTAGAATATCGACAATAAAAAATATGTATATATGCAAGATGTGGGAACCCAAATATATTCAAACAAAACTATGTTGCACAAAACAATGTGCATTTAGAACCTAGAATTTGTGATTTTTTTGGGCAATTAGTACCATGAATCTACCACCAAAAAGCCATGATATGCAAATGTTGTATATATATATATATATATATATATATATATATATAGGACTAGTACTATATTGAATGATTTCTTAAGAGAGCAAGAATACCCTTTGAGAAAGTACCCACTTATATAACAAATGGTACATCTTCTGAAAATCCCTAATGTAGACCAAGTCAATGTTATTATAAAGCTTAAGAATTTCATCTACTTAGTGCCACAAATCCAAGGAACAATGTCAGCATCATAAGAGCCCGAATAAAAACAAATATCCTACTACATCATGTAAATACCTCAATCAGCTGGCCTTCTTCAAGAATATCAAAAACACTAGAGAGTAATGCCTCATAGAGCTTAAGGCTCAAGTGATAGTCACCTGTCGAGTAATAGGTTTCACCTAGAATACCAAATCTTCTAGGAGTAGAAGATAAATTGGAGCCAAACCTTTTAATGACCAGTAGAACCCTGCACTTTCAAAAAGGTTCATTCTGAAGTTCAATTCCTATGACATAGAGTTAACCAACGAGATTCATAATTTGCAAAACTGAATGAGGAGTTAGAAAATTAATTGAGTGAAGATATGTAGTTTCTTGCCATGATGTTGATGGCACTATAAAAAAAACTGATAGACATATGGGAAACTGTCCAACCTAAAGACACTAGATGGAAAAATAAAATTTTAAACAACAATATCCAAATGAAGAATCATAGTTGATTCTTACAATGTAGTATATCCTTGAAGACACTTGGAAAATAACTAAATAATGTTCACTTCAATGGAAAATAAAAAGTGAACACTTATGAAAGTCAGCATATACCAAAATAAAGAACATACCTCAGACCTCTAATTTTTCAAGGGAACTTCAATAGCTATATGTTCGGCTTTAAGAGAGCTGGCAGAATGGTATAGAACTTCTTCAAGAATATTTGCCCGTGGGAAGATATTAGCAAAACAGGTAAATATGAGCAAGCCAAATTCATAGAATCCTAGGTTAAAAACCACAAAACACAAACAAATTAAATATTGTGTAAGGTTGATCATGACCTGTGTATTCTTCCACTATATATATGATTTCTCATTATGAAAATCATATTTGCATATCCCACTTAAGAACTCTAAGGAGATTTAAGGAATATAAATTTCTTCACATGTCCTTGAAGTAAATTCCATCAACCTTCGCAAAATCAGTGTATTCATTGCTTCAGAGATATATGAAATAAAAAACAGGTACAATTTAAACTAGAAATAGAGTAAAGAAGAAACCTTGGCTACAGAACCAAATCATAACTAGCAAAAGAAGACAAAAAAAATAGAAAGAAAATAAGCATAAAGAATGTTTTTCTATATATGTCTACTACATGCAACATCAATAAATGACTAAACCTTACATTATAAACTAAGACAACAATGACCTGACCCCTTCCATGATAAACTAAGATAATAAACCGTAAGGCCAAGAAACTAGCAAATCTAATCTTAGTAAGATTTGAATATCTTTTATAAATATTCAATTGCCTTGAAATTAATCAACAATAAGCTGCAAACTCACACCCATATTTTCTTTCAAACTACATTTCATGGTGAATAATTTTCCTTCAAGTCTATATTTCGTTTACCCAAAAGTTGCTATGGACATGACTTGATTAGGGTGGCACACCAATTTTAGCAATGTGGTGGGATATGTGATCAAAACTAGATCGGCCCGTTCACCTCAACAAGACCAAACTCAACCGCCAGAGGAGGATTGAAGGCACTCCAACAAGTTCTACACCAACTAGATCGGCCCGTTCACCTCGGAAAGACTGAGCTCAACGTCCCGAGGGTAGATTAAATGCATCAACTACGGCAACGAGATCAGCCCGTTCAGCTCAGCAAGACCGAGCTCGACGGCCCAAGGAACGTTGATCAAACACATCGACTCCCTCGACGAGATCGACTCATTCACATAGGCAAGACTAAGCTCAATGACCCGAGGGAAGATCAAAATGTGAAAATTTATATGCCAACTAGATCATTCGTTCACCTCGGCAAGACTGAGCTCAACTACCCAAGGAGGTTAGATCAAATGCATGCCCCGATGAGATCGGTCAGTTTACCTCGGTAAGACCGAGATCAATGGCCCCAGAAGGGTAGATCAAATGCATGCGCAGATGAGATCGGTCCGTTTACCTCGGCAAGACCGAGCTAAACGGCTTGAGGGTAGATCAAATGCATGCGCTGACGAGATCGGCCCGTTCACCTTGGCAAGACCGAGCTCAACGACTTGAGGAGGGTAGAACACACACCTACAAGTACTACACCAACAATATTGGCCCGTTCACCTCGGCAAAAGCAAATCAATGGCCTGATGAGGGTGGATCAAATGCATCAACTATGCCGACGAGATCGACCCTTCACTTAGGCAAGATCGAGCTCAACGGTCTGAGGAGGGTAAAACGCACGTCTAAAAGTTCTAGGCCGATGAGAATGGCCCATTCACCTCGACAAGACCAAGCTCAACAGCCCGAGGAGGGTAAAACAAAAGCATCAATTACATTGATGAGATCGGCTCGTTCACCTTAGCAAGACCAAGTTCAATGGTCCGAGGAGGGTGAATCAAACGCCAACAAGTTCTACGCCGACTAGATCGGCACGGTTTAGAAGAGTTAAGTTATCTATATTATTAGAAAGCTAGCTACCAAATAACTAGAACTTCAGTCACTACATGCAAGTAGGAATAGCCAACGGCAAGGGAAAAGAGGAATTTAATAAAATAAATAAAAGACATAGGTTCTATCAAGATGGATCAAACCTATGGGACTTAAGGAATGATGGAAGGGAATAAAAAGTAAAAAGAAAGAGAGTTCACCTCGGCAGGATTGAGTTCAATGGCCCGAACAAGGTAGAATGAACGCAACAAGTTCTACGCCGATTATATCGGCCCGTTCACCTCGGTAAGACCGAGCTCAACAGCCCGGGGAGGGTAGATCAAACGTCGACAAGTTGACAGCGGAGCACTCCTTGGCACCTTGGTAAGACCGAGTACGCTTAATCGTAAAGCACTCTTCGACACCTCTACACTTCGACATAACCCAATAAACCGGACCGTGGCGCACTCCTCAGCAACTCGATACCTCGGAATAGCCGAGAGTGAACCTAACCGCAGAGCACTCCTCGGCACCTCGGCATGATTGAATAAACCTAACCGCGAAGCACTCCTTGGCATTTTAGCACCCCTCGGCACCTTAGCACGACCAAGTAAACTTGACTGTAAAACACTCCGTAGCTCAGCACTTCGACAGGACTGAGTAAACCTAACCACGGAGCACTCTTCGACAGCTCAGCAAGACCAAATATGCCTGACTGCAGAGCACTCCTCGGCAACTAGGCACCTCGGCATGACCAAGTGAACTTGACCGGGGACCACTCCTCCGCACCTCAGCATGACTGAGTAAATATGATCGCGGAGCATTTCTCAGTACCTCGTGATGAACACATTTTATATATGAATTTAGGACATAAAGTATGCATCTCTTATTCTATTTATTATGTTTCTCGTGTATTTAATGTTGTTTTTACGTTTGTACGGTGTAGGTGAAAGAATGGAGAAATCTGAGCTTGAAAAGACCATTTTATGCATTTTTGGTAATCCTATCCAGTTAACTCACCTAGTCAACTCAGCAACTATGCATAGGAACAAATTTTATAATGAAAACCACAAATTTTGTGTATAAGATCAGCCTTGGACCAAGTAAAAAAGCAGCCCAATCTCATGTGAGCAATTCTATTCTCTTAAAAAAATATTCCCTACTGATTTTGAATGGAATTTATAAGGTTGAGATTGCCATATCTTTGGGGTTTCCTATTTTTTTTCTCTTTCAAGATTGATATCACATGTGGAGATTGACATGGCATGGAAGAATGGAAAGCTTTAATCGATTATAGAAGTTTTCAAGAAGAGATAATGATGTCAAAGATACAATGAGTTGTTGCAAGATCTTTTTCTACTCAATAATTGTCCACATATAATGAACCTACAAGATTGGAATTTGGTTACCAAAATTATCTCTATAAATCTCTTGTAATCCAATTGTAAAGATTGATTGTGATCTTTACTTACTTGTATATATATGTGATACTCAGCAATAGAAAAAATCATCCAAGAATTTTATTGTAAGTTTTTTTTAGTTTTGAAAATTTATGGGAGAGTTTGAGAGTCTTAGTTTCTTCTTTTCAAGTATGTTCTTCTAGTTTAATTTCTTTTATTAAATTTTAATTTCAGATTTAGAATTCTATAGTAGGGTAGATAAATATAGGTTGTACCCCATTATTTATTTAATTTAGGAGAGAAGGCTCCCTTTGTAATCGTTTACACATCGCCTTGGAGTGACAACAAGACAACGATCAACGATAGAGAAATCTTCCAACGAGATAAGTTTTTCTTGCATTCTTTTATTTTTAATTTCATTCCCTTCTTGCAATAGATCTGTGTTACTCTATGGTTAATATAGTGGTTTTGTAAATCTTCGTGCCGTCAGGAATTGGTTATTATTGTTTTTTTTGCTTGATTAGTTTTTATGTGAATTGGTTAGGGTGTAAATTCATTTAAATCCCTTTGGTATGTTTTGCTTTATTTGAGTTAAGATAATAGTGATTCCTCCCTGAGATCGACCCGTTACTGCACAATACTGTCCACATACGGTTACATACACATTTAATTTACATCACCTCGGCTCCTCGGAACACCAGCATGACCGAATAAACCAAACCGCGGAGCACTCATCGGCACCTTAGAATGACCGAGTAAGCCTGACTATGGAGCACTCTGCACCTCGAAAACTCAGCACTGTTCATTACCTCGTCATAACCAAGTAAATCGGAGCACAGAGCACCCCTTGGCACCCCAATACTTAAGCACTCCTTAGTACCTAGGCACTTTGGTTCCGTAACATGACCGAGTAAACCTCATCGGGGAGCACTCCTCGGCACCTCAGCAATCCTCAGTGCCATGACAAGACCGAGTAAACCTGACCGCAGAGCACTCCTTGGCACCTTGGCATAACCGAATAAACCTGACCACAGAGCACTCCTCGGCATCTCGACACCTTGGCATGACTGTAGCGCCTCAGCATGACCCAATGAACCTGACCACGGAGCACTCCTCAACACCTCGGCAAGACCAAGTAAACTTGACCACAAAGCACTCATCAGCACCTCGGCACCTCATTATGAACAGGCATACAAGGACGCGGAACCTCCTCCATACTAAAGGTGTTAAACGGTTTATAATCGGTTTAACTATTCGGTTCGGTCCGGTGTGGTGCGGTGCGGTGTATAAAAGGGTAAAACCAAAACTTAAGGGTGTCAACGGGCCAGTCCGGGCCGGTTTCGGTCCGGGCTGAACCGATTTCGGGTTTTATAAGCCTAGCCCAAAGCATGTCCATTAAGAGTTCGGGTTGGGTTGGGCTGCGCTGGACACAATAACTAACGGGCTGGTCCGGTATCGGTTTGTTATCGGGCTGGGCTTATTGAGGTGATTTCGGGCTGGTTCGGTCCGGATCGGACTTATCAAGCTTAACGGGCCTATTTTATATGTAAGATATATAGCCTATTTTATTATTTCTATCTATAAAATTAGCATCATTCCTTCTATATGTATGTAATTCAATAAATTGTAACAATTAACATACTTTTTTCAATTATAGATTCATATAATCTTTCGGATCAAGAAGTGAACTATAACAGTGTAATATAATCCATCAAAATTTAAAACCATTAAAATTAAGAAACTTACCGCTGTTTGGGTTAGGTATTATTGGTTCGGGCTAGTTCGGGCTTCTTAACGGGCCGGTCCGGTCTGGTTTCGGTTTGGGCTGAAACGGTGTCGGGCTTTACAAGCCGATATCGAAACCTGTCCATTAAGGTTCGATCCGGGCTGGGTTCGGGTTATATCGGGCCGGCTCGATCCGTGCTACCAGGCTGGGCCCATTTTTGACACCCTTACCAAAACTGAACCGATTAACTAAACGGTGTCAAAATTGAAACCAGATTGATTAGTAATAGGTTTCGGTTAACCGGTTTTTAAACGGTTATCCATTAATCGATTTTCATTGTGGTTTATAATCGGTTTTGATTGCGGTTTATAAACAGTTTAATGCATCAGTTATAAACCTTTTGTTGCGTACAAGTCAGAGGTCAATGTGTAGTGTTGATTGGTATTTTCTTTATGTCTTCTCCAAATTTTCGAATGTTGAAGCTTTTCCATTTTTCCCTTCAATTGCATTATCATGCCCATTATTTGGAATCTCTTGACTCAAAGACAAATGGCCAATGTAGGTCAGTTTTAGACATTTATGTGGCTTCTTGAAAATGCAAATACCGGCGCATTCATCATAGGATCTTAAATTATGTAATTATAAAATGAAGTGGAATAAACATAAGCTTTAAAGCATACCAAACTATTTACTAATTGTGTAAAAAGTGAAAAAGAATCATGGATAAAGGAGAGGAATTTTTGTTGACCTGAAATTTTTACATATAAAACTAGATTAGTATTCAATTGTGTTGATCTCATATTTCCATTGTGTTGGATATTAAAATCACTACATGACTTAGTGGTTCTAAACCTAGGTGCTTTTCCTACATCTTTTAGATGCCTATTATGTTCATCTGTTTTGATTTTATGGTTTAAGCCTTTGGGAAATGGGGTTGGGGTTTTGGGGAAATAATATATTAATTGGGGTTGAGGTTAGGGTAGGGCATTGGGAACTTGGGGTCTTAGGGAAATAATATATTAATTGGGGTTGGGGTTGGGGTTGGGGTCTTGGGGAAATAACATATTAAATTATTGAGATTAGGGTTTAGCCTTTAGGGAATTAAACGGTTCATTCTATTCGGTTTAATCGGTGTCTAGAGCTGGTGTAACCCACCGATTTATCCCAAGGGGATAGCTTAGTTGGCAAAAGACTAATACCTCAATCAATTATCCTTGGGGCTCTACCTACCAAAAAAAAAAAAAAAAAAAAACCCACAGGTTTAAACGGTTTTATGGTTTCAAACCGATTAAGTAAACGATGTCATATTTCAAACCAGAACCGAACCGATTACTAAACGGTTTCTCGGTTTCGGTGCAAATGTTGCACCCTTACTCCACACCCAGCCACACCAACCAAATTGTTATAATCAAACTTTACTTCAACTCGGCAAGACCGAGTTTAATGGTCAGAGGAGGGTAGATCGAATGCCAACAATATCTAGGCAATCGGCTCGTTCACCTAGGCAGCACCAAGTTCCACTGCCCAAGGAGGGTAAATCAAATGGCAACAAGTTCTACGCAGATTAAATTGGCCATTCACCTTGGCAAGACCAAGCTCAAAGGCCCGGAAAGGGTAGATCGAATGCTGACAAGATTACACTGACTAAATCGGCCCATTCACCTCGGCAGGACGGAGCTCAATAGCTAGAGGAAGGTAGATCGAACCTCCAACATCGGCCATTAACCAGAGCGACCCGTCTACAGCGGCACCTCGGCATGACCGAGTAAACCTTACTGCGTAGAACTCCTTGGCATGATTGGATAAACCTGGCCGCGGAGCACTTCTTGGCACCTTGGCATGCTCGAGCAAACTTGACAGCGGAGCACTCCTTAGCAACTTAGCACCTCAATACTTGGCACCTTGGCATGACCAAGTAAACCGGACAACAGAGCACTCCGCACCTTGGCACCTAGGAAGGACCGAGTAAACCTGACTGTAGAGGACTCCTCAGCATTACCTAGTAAACCTGATCATGGAGTACTCTTCGGCACCACGGCATTACCCAGTAAACCTAACCATGGAGTGCTCCATGACACCTAGGTGCCTCGGCATGAGAGAGTGAACCTAATTGCGGAACATTCCTCAGCACCTTGGCATGACTAAGTAAGCCTGACTGTGGAGCACTCTTCAATACCTCGATATGCCCGAGTAAACTTGACCGCAAACCACTCCTCGGCACCTTTGCATGCCCGAATAAACCTGACCACAAAATACTCCTCAGCACCTCAACACTCCTTGGCACCTCAGCACCTCAGCACCTCGGCATGACCAAGTAAACCAGACCGCAGAACACTCCGCACCTTGCCACCTCGGCAGGATCAAGTAAACCTGACCACAGAGCACTCCTTGGCACCTCAGCAGGAGGGAGTATGCCTAACTGTAGAGCATGCCTTGTCTCTTCAGCACTTCGGCACCTCGGCATGGCCGAGTAAACCTGACTACAGAGCACTCCTTGGCACCTCAACAGGGGGGAGTATGCCTAACTGCAGAGCATGCCTTGCCTCTTCAGCACTTCGGCACCTCGGCATGGCCGAGTAAACCTGACCGAGGAATACTCTTTCGCACCTCAACACTCCCCTGCACCTCGGAATGACGAGTAAACCTGACCACGAAGCAATCCTTGGTACCTTGGCACCTGAGCATGATTGAATAAACCTAACTGCAGAGCACTTTTCGGTACCTTAGCACTCCTAAGCACCTCAGTATGACTGAGTAAACCTGACCATGGAGAACTCCTCGGCACTTAAGTACTCTTTGGCACCTCAGCAGTTTTGGATAGTCGGCACCTCAACACAATCGAGTAAACCTGACCACTGAGCAGTCCTTGGCACCTCAACCCTCCATGGCATCTTGACACCTCGGCACCTCAGCATGACCGAGTAAAGCTGATCACGGAGCACTCCTCGGCACCTCAGTAAACCTCGGTACCAAGGTACCTCGGTGCCTTAACATTACCGAGTGAACCTAACCACGGAGCACTCCTAGGCTCCTCAGCACTTTGCACTCCTCAGCGCCTCGACATAACCAAGTAAACCTGACTGAATAGCACTCCTCGGCACCTTGGAACCTTGGTACTCCTCGGCCTGACCTAGTAAACCTAACCGTGGAGCACTCCTCAATACCTCGGCAACACCTAATCACGGAGCACTCCTCGGCACCTCGCATGACCGAGTAAACCTGACTGTAGAGGACTTATAAAGACCCAGCAACAAGTGAAGAAAAATAACTAAAGGACAAGAAATAGGCATGTAAAATACAACCACACATAAATAAGCACATAATATCGATATAAAGTCAGTTGCTACAATGCATTGTGACTTTAGTCTATCTGGAAGGAGCATAAAAGGCATATTTTGAAAATCAAAGCTCAACAATTTATATCCCCATTCAAAACATAGAAGCTTTTCTTTTTAACATCCCCCCCTTTTACCTTCTACTTTCTTTTGGGGGGTGGGGGTATCATGAAAGCAGTTCGAAATGGGGATCCAAATAACTTATCTTATAGTAGATGATCCAGTATCTGGGTATCAGTTGTAGTACTTTCCATTAGGAACAAGAAAAAAAGCTTTTGCAACAAGCTAGAGCCTGCGGCAAGAAATTCCAAGCTTCCAACATAGCTGCAGTTGTAGTTTTCTAGATTTCCTACTCTGGAAAGGAATCTGCATCACAGCCCATCGTGGGGCTTGTTTTTTAGTCGTAGTTTGATTTATTCTCTGTTCCAGTTCAGGCTGGATTAAGAAATTATAAATCCAGTCCTATTTTAAATCAATCGTTTTTTATTCAGTTTAGGAGTTAGGACTCCTCTAAAGTAGCTGGTTGATGGGGAGGAGTATTAGAGTCAGTTTGTGATTTGTTTTTCCTTTTCGGGTCAGGATTGGCTTAGGCATCTCCGATGTTGAGTCTGAGACAGCTTTTATTAAGTTTATTCACCCAAAAAAAAAAAATCGAAAAAAATCATACAAATGGAAGGAATTTAAGAACCACCCAATTGTCAAATGATATGTTGAGACTACAAATATCATTAGCACCATGTATAAGATATCACAGCCTGCAATTTATTATAAATTGCAGCATTTCTACATGAAGTCAGTATCGTAAGATATCTCACAGCTGGAAGAACATTCGAGATTGTTGTGCCTGATGATGTTATGATGACTGCAGATTTGAAAGATCCTTTAGTGTATCCAACAGCATTAATTGCAAGGGCTCGCTCATCAAAACATGAAATACAAGTTGTAAGACGATGGCTAGAAGCGGCAACTGCAAGTGGAGATAATATTGATCCAGGTGCAATACAGAAGTACTGAAACAGAATGTTTAAGAAAAAGGCAAAGAAATGTGAAACATATGATGAAACAAACCTTGATGGACCAAGACCAAAAAAACATATGAAGTCATATATTACCAAAAATAAACACACCTTTAAACCAAGTCGAGTACATTCTTCAATTATAAGTGAGGCCCAAACAGCATTAATATTAGCACAATCTATCACTGAGCAATGCAATTTACTCAAACTATCAGGCTGCAAAGGAAAGATTGATACATCTGAGTCTGTAATAGCCAATACATTCTCAACCTAGATTTTGGCAATCATAAATAACACAAAATATTAACGCTGCCTCTGTTACTTTCAAAATCCAAAATCTTCCAAGCCTATAAACCAACTAAAACAAGAACGAACTTCTTTAAGAACCTTGATCTTGTGTTGCACTGTTGCATACCTTCACCAAAGCCACACGTTTCTTAAATATTGACCTATTAATTCCTTCACATACACAATAAGGAAGAAGCTCCGAAAAAAAAATACAATTTCTAACGCAACACATTACCAGGCAACCAAATTTGGTTTCAGTCATAATATCTAGTTATCTACAAATTCATGGATGGACAAATATTGCAAATAGAAGTTAGGAACAGGACCTAAAAGATACTGCTTTAAGAAAAGTGAATGTGTGTATGTAAGGGCATAAAAACAACACTTCTGTCGATGAAATCATCTCCCATTCATATTCCATCAAACACTGACACACTTATATTGGACATTTTGTAGGAAAATCTCTGAGTTCATTGCTCATGAGAAATAAAGATAAAGAAAAAATGAAGCTCAGATTTCATTTTAAAGCTTCTGCCTCAAATATACAATGTAACACAACACATTAGAATGCTGTACAAACAACATGGTTATGACATAAATCACATATCAAAACCATACCAAAATGACAGAACAGTTTCTATATCAATACCAAAATGAAATCAACAAGTGGGGGGGGGAGGAATTAACATTCTTACTCTGAGAAAGAGAAGCTTTTGCAGCATAATGACTGATGAGAGAACTTCAGCCCTCTTGAACCTGCATTGTCTTCCAGCAATAAGGGAGAATCACTTGTACTCGAAGAGCTATTATCATCCATGGAACCATGGCCAAATAACTCACTGGAGAGAGAGTTTGGTCTGTGCACTGGCCAGAAGTCACATTCACTTCGTCTTCTTGTGTATCACCCCGAATATGCATGGAACTACTAACTTCATGCCTTCCCACTGGCCTCCAAAGCTTGACCATCATTTGGTTTGTGCCCCTGTGGCCTGAGTCAGGCTTGATGGGCCTCCCTAGGATGTAGTTCTGCCATGGTGGTTCATATTATGTCATGCATTGACCAAGAGCAGCAACCGCAGTATCACCCTGACAGTGGGTACCACAATCCCCAAGTGTGACCGAGATGGAACATATCAACAACTCAACAGTAATCATTTTGATCTGATGGGTCTACCAATTCTTCTTGTACGCTTGAACTCAAACCCTCTCCTTCAGCTTCGGGCTTGGTTTTCCGAGTCCATACTTTTGGCCATTGGCCATAGAAGCAGTCCTCTGTTCCTTGTAACTCCCATGCTTCTGTACAGCTAATTGCAATGCATTCTGGCCTGAATATAAACCATTTGGCATGCTTTTCTGTGACTTAGGAAGCTGTTTTGAGCAAGTACTGGACCTACTGGTTGCCACCAGACCACCTCCCTGCTGCATTCACGGGTCAACATTCTGACCTGAGCTCATGTTACCAGAAGTCATCTCATGTCTTGACCCCTAAATCCAGTCTGACCTCCAATGTCTGCTTCGACATCTGTCTTCAGATGTTGTACTGGCTCAAGGAATGAAGAAACAGGACCTAACTATCCTCCCTGAGAAAGTAGGTCAGGGGCTACCTCTGGGCTGGTCTTCTCTGTGGGAGAAACTATATCATCCAAGGCATTAGGAGAACCATGCTTAGAATCTTCCTTGTTCCCATCAGTTTGCTGGCTTTGCTCATTTGATTTCTGCTCCTTCTGCCTAAGCTTCTTCAGCCGTCTCCTTTCCGAGAGCTCAGCTTACCATTGGGAAATAAAAACCACAGAAAAAAGAAGGGGAGGGGGGGTGTTCATTTCTGAAGCAGAAAAGCTAGACCAATACTATAAGCCCATTACAGTGGTCATTCTGGCAGTGTTATGGCCAAAACCCATTGGACAGCGTGAATTGACTCAGTTAAAAAAAAACAGTGCCATTTTCTGAAGCATAAAATGCAAACCAAATAACCAATGCTACAAAACTTGTTGATAATGATCAACCGGTTCGGTGGTATGATGCACTGAAACTCGACCTCTAAAAGGTTGCATGTAGCTTCCTTAGGCAGTTTAATTGACGGGGTTGACTGATTCCCCATTCAAATGACTAATAAAACAGCTTAATCTGGTATCCGTACACAAGTGATTTCAGGATTCACATGGATTGATGAGTACAAGTCTGGGCTGAGTTTCAAACAGCATATAAAAACATGGAACCACTACATGGCAATTTCAGAATTTCAAAATTGTTATAGAACCCTATTCAGAAAAGTAGATGATAATTTTAAGGATTGATTCAGAATTGAAGGAATCGGTTTATTAGAATCAGAACTGACCGACCTCAATTACGATTTACTCGATACTGGGAAGGCCAGAAGGGTATTCGGGATCGGCCATGAACACAGATCCCCCTTTTTAGCCATTTTCTCCTCCTTTTAGTCACTACAAATGCAGTAGATCAATGAAACTCCCCTCTTGTAGTTAGATCTACCAGACTTTCAAATAAAAATAAAAAATCTAAAAAACAGAGATCTGTGAAAATCTTTGCCTCTACTTCCAGATTCCCTTTTCTACGGTTTCAGCCTATTCGGACAGTTTCTGTCCGATTTCTATCCGCTTCCGATCTGATACAAATTGGAATTGATGATGGCTGGTCCTACTTGCCTATCTGAGTTTTATAACCTTGAGTAGATGACTAGAAGTACATGTGTGATCCAATAAAATCAAGGCCAAAGTTTCAAAGTACACTCAAACATAGTTGTCAAGGCGACAAGGCGATCCAAGGCATTCGGGGCCATCCTGGGTGCCTCCTAGGATCCTAGGCGCCGCCTAGGCATTGCCTAGGCCACCAAGTTGTTCCCAGTGTATTTTTTTTTTATTTCTGAAATATTAATGTTATATTAATGTTTATATATATGCAGCATTCTATATAAATAATCAATATTTAAGACATAATTAATATGAGAAAACCAACAAGACAACAAATAATGAATAAAGTATAGGACATAAAAAAATATATTTATGACTAACATTTGTGTAATTCTAACAAATTTGACCGGAATATAACTCCTTTAATGTAGTTCAGATTTAAGCAATTTCGAATTCGTTGCAAAGCTAGCATAATCAGCTTTCCAACAAATCCGAGATTGCTTAAATCTGAGTTATAATGAAGGAGTTACACTCCGGTCAAACCTTGTTCGGAGTACGCGAATGCTGTATAAAGTTGTCTGAATGTAAATTATTTTTTGGGCATTAAAGCAAGAGATTATTTTAGCGCGTTCTTGGTTTTTAATGATGCTTTACCATAATAAGATTTATAGAATTTTTATATTTGAAAAAAGGCCTAGCATTTGAAAGTTGAAAATTGCCCCCGCACCCAAAAATACGATTTTTGTTCTCGAATCAACCTGGATAGCCTGAAATCCTATCCAAGAACATGTCAGTCAACCCACAGCAAACCCTCCCTTTTGCACCCAATGACGTTCCTGCACACTCAGATTGCAAAGACATCACATACAATCCACTTAATAGCAACTTCAAATTGAAGTCATAAGGTTCAAGTCCCAAGAGTAATCACTAGAAACATATGAGTAGAGTAAGAGCGGACACAAGAACAATGCTTTTTAATATTACTACCAACCTTTAGCAGTAATCCAAGGCCCAAGGGTTCATATAAAAACTTTAGAAAACAACGTCAAACGAATATAATGTGGTTTGAGCATAAAATGATACAAAAGAACCATTAAATTAACTTAAAGGACAGTGTATACCGTCAACTCTTTGTCATTAATTTTAAATTTTTAATTGATAACAGCTTTAGATCTTGCCCATCCATAACCCATGGATAACAAGCATGACCCATTGGGCAATGGAAAAAGATAAGTTTGAGCTAGAAAAATAAGAAGAATTGGGGAAAACCTATGGGTATTAATATCAAATTGGAGGTTATTATTGTCCAATAAAAAATTTGCCACAAAGAGGGGTTCATATTTTTATAGAATGGTATGATATATACCCTAGCTTAATCCTGATATCAGGATTAATTCATTGGGCCTGGTCAAGAGAAAACTTAAAAAGATAGACTACAACAAGAGTAAACTTAAAAAGGAGGCCAGGATTGCAATATGGCCCAGAAAACCATAACCCGTTGGCTAAATCAGGGTGGGTTTTCAACTCAGCCTAAATTCAACTTGTGGCAAAAAAAACCAAATTTTCTAGAAACGCTCAAAATATACCCAAATTTTTAAAACCTCCCATTCAAGAATCGGTCATGTGGCTGAAATGAAAATTTTCTCCCAAAAAAATTCACAATTTGAAACAAAAATTAATAACTAAACTACCAAAATCACCAAGGCACAAAGCATCCCTAAGTAGACTTCTTCAACAAAAAATAACACCAATAGGAAACCATTTAGACCTATAATTTTTCAAAGAGACAGAGTCCGCTAGCTCCCCACATTCGGGGTCATCTGCTAGAGTTTTTGTGTCAAGAGCAACTCTTTAAACCTCACCATTATTCCAAACAACAACATCTATAATAGGGCCCTTGTCACCGTAGCTCTAACACAATATGCATGAGTATTTCAAATAAGAACAGAGAACATTCATGAGACCTATGAAAGTGAATAAAAAATACAGTTGCAACTCGCATCAGCTTGTTTTTGAAGAAGATCAACTCTACATTGGAGGTTGTCACAAA
This sequence comes from Protea cynaroides, assembly GCA_028583415.1. Lineage (NCBI taxonomy): Eukaryota > Viridiplantae > Streptophyta > Magnoliopsida > Proteales > Proteaceae > Protea > Protea cynaroides. Next base: position 123,348,115 of record CM053276.1, read on the forward strand.
TGACATACAAGTTGACATCCTCCAATCTTAAATGTTTCTGCAAACAAGCCAGTGACAAATTAAACACAAGGCCCATTTTAGATAACAGTGCATTCAAGTGTATTGAAACCAAATCACCTCTGCAAGAACCTAATGTGGAGCAAGATGTATAGAAGTAAAATATGCATACATATCCAAAGTAGAGTATTCTTAGAATAGTAGTAGAGATTTATCACAAGTTAAAAACAAATTCACCCAAACTTCCCCATCTTAAATCAATGAGTGAATGAGGAATGTTATAACTTGGTTTGAGATACCATAAGGTGAAGGCCAATGACCAAAGCATAGTTGTCAAGGCGACAAGGCGTTTGGAGGCCTGACAAGGCACCTAGGAGACCAAGGCGCCCGCCTAGGCAATCAAGGCACCCGCCTAGGCGACTAAGGTGCCTGATTTTCCAAGGCTTTACAAGGCCACCTGGGCGCCTAGACAACGCCTTGACAACTGTGGACCAAAGAATGATATAACTAAGCTTGAGATACCATAAGGTGAAGGTCAATGACCAAAGAAAAGTGAAAGAACAAAATAGAATGAAATAATATACAGACCATTGACACTAGTACCGTAGGAACTGGTAATTGCGAAGCCTCGAAACGTCTGCAATCCATTTAGCTGCACAGCTCCCCATGCCAGAAGAAAATACCTGCACATTGCAATATATATGCAAAAGTTCAACCCAAAAAGGATTCGGTGCATATGATAATGCTCCCAGAAAGGATAAAAACACTACAAAACTTATAGGGAACACAAAATACTTGTCATAATTTGTACACTATCTGATGTACTTGATCATTGAAAACAGTGAAACCTTCCTCACTCTGCCCTGCCACTCATTTAATTAAAACACTTAAGCTAAATTAAAGGGAAACACGTCTCATTCATACAAACCAATGCGAAAATTAGAAACCACAAGGCTTCATATCAGCAGTACATGATAGAATTTAAGTGTAAAAATTTCTTGAGCAAGAGAGAAATAAGAAAACTTGATTCCAGTCCAATTGGGGAAATACTGCAACAACATGGGGCGAAAAATTCAGTCAGTGTGAATTCAGTTCATATAAAACCATAATAGAAAATCATAAACATAATACAATTCAAAATCCTCAATGCATCAGAACAAACCTCATGACCAATAACTCCTTAAATTGCAGCATAATCTGCATCTGAAGCAATTTCAAGAGATGCCAGGACAAGTTTTGAAATAAAGATCTGTTTGGAAGCATTTCAAATATTAATTTCAGAAAAGCAATCGCAAGATCGCGGAGGTAATAAGTGACTCATTTTCAAAATGTTTTGAAGAAGTAGACATACATTCAAAACTCTTATTTTCCATGGCTACCCTAAAAATCAATCAAACAAAGAATTAACATCAGCATTAATATATTATCATTGAAAAAGATGCATAGGACAAAAAGGAATGAATTTCATGTACATACGAAGCTCAGAAAAAACTTAAAGAAAGTTTTTCTTATATGTTAAAATCTAGGACAGCCACAATATTAAAGAGATCCAAGTCATACTCAAGACCAAGCATGCTTTGAGAATCTAAGCTACTTAGTCAACTTCAAGGTTGTAGATAAAAGTGGACCAAGATGAATAACTAACACCCTCATTCCATTTCATGGTCGCCTTAAGAGAATATATAACATGGACTGTCTTTGGTATATCTTTGTCCAGGGGTCTAGATCCTCAGACTCTCCAACTGTGCAGCAACACGTGCAAACAAGTAACTCGATTTCTTGAATGGATTCTTTCAAAGAGCATAGATCCTGCCACCGCATAATTCAAAGAAATAGAATCATCATAAGAAATAATATATAATGGCAATCATAAATTTTTTTTTTTTTTTTTTAGTTAACAATCATTGATTTCATTGTCAACTAGCCACTCAAGAAGGAAACTTCACCTCAAAGTCCCCTCATTCTATAAGATTCTTATTAGATAACAATACAAGATATAGGGTTTTATCAGCTTCAATGCGATAAGTATATTTAGCCATGATATCGGTCGGACTTGATGGTACAAATCTAAACATTACAACTTCCAAAAACATGTCAGTAATGCCCATAATAAATCCACAGAAAAAATTTGTGCGAAGAGAAAGTTAACCTGAAAAAATGTGATCTACCGGAAGCCCCTAGCTACACGTACTACCCCTAGACTATGGACTAATATCACCTACCACCTGCTAATTTCTGACTATTACACCTGCTCCCATTTAACTGACGGTGGAAACCATAAAAAATGAAAGACATTTTACCCTTAGGAGATTATCTTTCTAACATTTTTCCCTCCCTTTTTTTGAGCATCTCTAAAGAGCTCCACACAATCCCTGAAACTAGTTGTGAACTGTATAAGATTGTCCTCAATGACCAAACTAATACCACAAGGAAATGGAGAATCAGTAGACATTGTGGAAACCTAAATCAAAAAATGAAAATAAGAATTATGGTTGAATGAACTCCATGGTGCCAAAGGTAACATACTAGCTCCCAGGAGTAACCTATTAATTGGTGTTTAAGGATCCACCCATAGATTAATGACTGCAGGTCAGGCTACGCACCTATGCCCCACCAGCCATGCCACCCCCAACCCCCACCCCAAAAAAAGTATAGGCTTCAAAAAAGAAATACAGATTTGAAAACTTACTGCAATATATCAACAACACCACGGTCCATGAGAAAATCCCGTAACTGCAGCACAAAGAATAAGAAGATTAAATTCATTATTTTATGTCATGCCAAGAGAAAATGTAACAGTCTCATTAGGGGTAACTGTTTACCTTGGAGTTTTCCTCTGCTTGTTGCTGTAGTCTTTTGGACTCATTAACCGCCCTTTCCATAGCCAGCTCTCTCTCTCTGCAAGAGCCTCTTGCTAACTTTTCCTTTTCTAGCTTCTCTTGCTTGGCCATTTTTGTCTCCTCTTCTGCTGCAGCAAGTCTTATTTCAAGAGTTCAGCTCATCTGCCACAGAAGTATCATACATGGTAAGGAAAATAACTAGCAGTGTTGCTAATGTCTTCATACGTACTTTTCTTAATCATTAACTTCCAATGAGCATCCAGATTCAAATGTCAGATTTTAGAATGGAAAATTGTCCATGAATCACTACAGAGATGTGCTGAAGTGATGATTGTTGTATTTGTACCTTAGGGGAATTTTTTTTGGCCTAGTTTACCAGGTCTGTCATAGCTGTGTACAGAACTTCAAAAGACAGCAGTCACCAAGACTTTAAAGCTGACTTCAGGGGAGAGAGATAAAATTTCAAAATCAAGTTTAAGAGCAAAGGGGGGAAAAACTTCAAAACCGGTTCTTTGAAAAACTATGCCAAAGAAAGCACACTGGTACTGCACAAATTCAAAAGACGTTGGTACTGCATGTTGAGACTTGCTGAGATCAGAAAGCACACTCAAACGTGGATCTGGAACTGCAACGATTCTAACATTGGGGTCTATTGTACAAAAAGGAAAATTGGCAGCTTGAGCTTTTCCTTTCTTGACCTGCACAAAAAAAATCATTAACCATCTCTACTAGATGTACTTGAAGCTGGAAGACAAGTTATCCATTGAAAAGTCAACTGTAGAATAAATTTACAAATGCTATCAAATAAAAATAAGAAATATAAAAACTACAGTAAATGGCCACCAATTCTCATGTAGCTATTTCAGAGTTGACATTCTTTACCATATTCCCCCCCGTTTAGGGTTGCAGTTATCCTATCTTGTTTGCCTTCTAAAGTTTCATAAGTAGACAGAGACTCACAAACAAAGTGTGAATGAGTCAAAAGAAATAGAGATAGCAATGTGATTAACCGTTCTCATAAATTTCATGATTATACAAGAACAAACATAGAGATTTCACTTACTTTGATTTCGAATCCTCTAGAAATGTAAATATTCGACTGACTTCAACAGAAACAAAAATATTTCGCAATTTTGGTAGACTTCCCTTGAAATCTCAAAAATGGTGTGTTTAACCACAACTCCATCCACAAAATATTTGAAACTGCTTTATATCTTTATGTCATCTAAACTACCAGTAAATGATTAAACTCAGAGAAATGAAAACATGAAAGCATAATCTATTGGTCAGACCCATGGAGTGGTGGATTCAAACCCCTGAAGTGTGACATTTTTACTGGTGGAGAAGGTTGATTTTCTGTCAAGTAGGTCAAATAAATAAAATGAAGTTGTAGTGTATGAAGGGGATCTTAGTTTATTGAATATCTGGAATGGTCAATGTTGGAGATGGTATATATAGAGAAACAGAGATAGCTAACTGGATATCAAACCTGGGATCCAGAAGGGATACAAATTTTGACACAAGTTCTGGCCAGCAGGAACAGGATAAGCTAGATACAGATCCGATAGAGGCAGGAAAGAAAATGGTAGGAAAAACACAAAAGGAATATGTGCAAAAAAGAAAGGGAAAAAAAAGGAATAGGTGCAAAAATAAGGAATAGAGATATAAACAATAAATTACCAAAACCTTAATAAAAGACATGCTTTAGTTGGATTGACAAGAGAAATGGCTCTAAGACAAGAACATGCAGAGCTGCAGAATATATCTTCCTAGGCTTCAATTGGGATGTTATAATAGGTCCAAGTAATGTGGAACAACTTAGTTAATGAAACTTTTCTTTTATTTATACAAGTCTAGTGACTCTAGTCAAATGAGAGTATTGCGTCTGTAATTATGGCTTTAACTGTTTAACATATTTTCGTTAGAGATTACTGGTCATCCTACAATCTATTTACACAATTTCCATTTATTTTTCACTATCAGATTATAGTCTGTATAAGCACAAGAAAGTGTTGATTGTTCAAAGTTCACTGTATAGAAAATGCAGGTATATGGAAACAATTCACAGTCATCTTTCGTTTCCCCCCCTCTCTCTCTCTCTCTCTCTCATATCAGACCAAGAGTATAGGGGTAACAAAAAGATATAGTGATCAAAACTGAAACTTGAGTCAAACCTAGGACCAATCCTGATGTAGTCCAGCACAACCCCAGAACCAGAATTCGCCAACCCCTACCAAAGTACAGGGTCTTTCAATTACAAGACACTCCGATTTCATGAGATTTCCTTTTTCTTCCAGTTTATAGAATTTAATTTGAAGGATATTTGACACTTCAACTAAAAATTCACAGTCCAGCTCGAATAGGAGTCCAAATTAGCAAGCTCTACTAATACAGACAAGTAAAATCACTTGAACAGTTCTCAAATAAAACACTCTTCTCTAAACTATTCATATAATAAACAGTTAAACACAATAAGAAGTCCTCTTCAAAGTGAGAGCTCAAAAGGACAAAATGCTTGTAAATTTGAGCATACACGAGAAGCAAAGAATCAAGACTTAATGAAGAACTCACCACCGCATTAAAAAGAGTAGATTTTCTGACGTTAGGGAGTCCAACGATGGCGGCTTTCAAGCTCATGCTAATCTTTGATGAAGAAGAGAATCGCCTCCGATAGCTAGTGAGAAGAATGTTTCCCATTAGGCTTCTCCATTGAAAAGATTGGTTTCTGCAGATAGAGGAACTAAGAGGGTAACCCAGAACGGGAATAAGATGGTGGCGGATGAGTTTCACCATTGTTGCACAGAGAGAGGAAGAGTATTGGCCGAGGAGGCAGAGCAATCGGAGAGAGGGAGAGAGGAAGCGAGGGAGCGAGGGTTAGGTGAAAAGCAAAAAGTGAGAGATTGAGGAAGAGACATCATAAAATTCAAATAAAGCATGCCCTAATTTTGATTTTTCACAACGAAACAAAAATTACCGTGGGCTAAAATGGATTTTAGGCGACGGAATCATAAGTTGGGTTGGCTAAAATGATATTTGGTGACGGGATTTTAGATACCATTCGCTAAAATTATTTTCGACAACTGGAACTTAAATCCTGTCAGCTAAAATGATTTTTGGCGATAGGAATTTAGATCCCGTCGGCTAGAATGATTTTTGCCGACGATAATTTAGCTCCCATCTACTAAAATGATTTTCGGCAATGGGAACTTAAAACCCGTCGACTAAAATGATTTTCGGAGACAGAATTTTAGATATCGTCGTCGATTCCCATCGCCAAAAACGAATGTTGTTGTAGTGTATTCATTTAGCAACTTCATTCACATAGGTCATATGTTCAATTTCACAATTCACAAGGAAAATAAATGGATGTAAGAGGGGGAAGGAAGTGGAATGAATGGCTGTGATCATTGCTTCAAAGATCACAAATTTTCCGATTCCCTATCCAAGTGTGGTGCCCTCTTATCCATGTTCCCTTGCCCTGTAGAGTAGACCATGTAATTTTTTTATTGACAGGAAGAAAGAAAATCCACTTCATGAAAAATAACTATTCAATCTGTTCTATCCAATATTTTTTCCACTCTAGGATATGTTTGTGTGTATGCATATGTAAAGTATTAATGGTATTGAACAGTTCAGTAAGAAAATATGCATGTAGCTTGGAACCTAACTTAATCTATTATAACTTATAAGAACTCATATTTAGTTTCCATCTTCTATTTCCCTTGGCTAAGTAAGAATTTTATAATAATTATCATAACTAATTCCTAGCCAATGTTAGGAAGATATCCTATTAAAGCCCATCAATGTAAAAAGCATCATTTTATCTGGACAGAATATTTTATGCCAAAAAAAAAAAAAAAAAAACACCCTGCACCCATTCTTTATGAAATCCTTCAGTGTTGAAGCTCTTTAAATCTCCTTAGCTTGGCAACTGAACGCAACAAATATTGCCTCCCTGCACTCTTATCACCTGCAAATGAAACCAAGGAAACAAATTTATTAGTAAGACATAAACCAAAAAGAAAACCATATTAAAAAAATGGGAAATGCTGTACACACTAGCAGTGTAATGAAATTTTACATGCTACAAAGTGTCATCTTAAATGGATTTAAATGGGATTAACAAAAATAGGGTCATCCTCAACCTTCAGCCAAAAAGATTACAGTAAAGCTGAAACTGCAAAATCAAACTGTTGCTCTTGCATTCATACCAAAAGTTCTGAAATTTTCATAATGAGGTCAGGCAGCCATTATTGATACTTCCCTTCCTGAGTCTGCCTTTTTATTCAACTCTCCTTTTATTTCTCTTCTCTCTCCTCCTCCTCTTCTCTATAGCAACTAGAAAAGTTGCTAGCAGCAGAGGGAGAGAGAGAGAGAAGTGATTCAGGTATTGGAAATCAACAGTGCTGTGCAAAGATGATGTGCTAGGGCCTTGTTCCTTATTTTGGCTGCTGTGCTAGGGCTTAGTTCTGTTGAAATGTTCAAAGCTGTAGCCTAAGAGCTCCGCATTTTGTGTTGCATGACCGAATTGACGAAATAGAGCCGCTGGAGTTGCAGTGATGGTTTTTTAGTCTGAAATTCTGCTTTTAGGACTATTTGGTCTCTGAAGTACAAATTCCCACATTCGGAAGACCCTAACTACCCAAACCAGGAAATCAAGAATTCAATTGACATCATGGCTTTCGTTGACCAGATCCTTCTTCGGGAATTCATTGGTGTGCCCCGCTCATCAATGATCTATTTTCCTGACATTTGGTTATGGCAAGTGAAGCAGTAAATCCTGTCCAGATCCCCTCATTCATTCCAACCTATGTTGATTCGGCATCCTTAGCAATCTAGTTCGTCAACAGGCTGTGCAACAGCAACAACAAATTAGCTTCTCCGAACTGCTGTGGATGGATATGGTGTTGGGATATTTGCTCCAGGAAGATCTGAAATTCATGAACTGAACCATATTTGGCTGCACACTTGACACTACTAGCTCTTGGCTTACGCTGCAGCTGTTTCTGTACATCCAGAGAAATTTAAGGTCCAGCAAAGTGGTAAAACAGGCTTAGTGGTTGATTGCAAATAGTCAGAGGCTTTTTCAGATAAAATGGAAGCTAAAATTGCTGCAGCCAGGCGCCTTGATTTTCAGCTTGGATGGTATCTAGATCCAGTATTCTATGGAGACTATCCTCAATCAATGTGTGAGAGCCTAAGAGATTGGCTTCCCAAGTTCTCAGACGAAGATAACGAGTTGCTTATGAACTCAGTGGACTTTGTGGGTCTTAATCACTATACATGAGGATATATAACTCATGTATCAAAGAATCCCGAACATACTGATTTCTACCAAATTCAAGAGACACAAAGAATAGCTGAATGGGAAGAGGGCCAAGTAATTGGTGAGAAGGCAGCATCAAAGTGGCTTTATATAGTTCCTTGGGGCCTCAAGAAACTTACCAAGTATGTAGCAGAGATATGAGAGAATCCTCCCACTTATGTCACTGAGGACGGCATGGAGGATGATGATGACGCAACTCTCCACTTCATAAAATGCTGGACGATAAGATGAGAGTTGGTTATTTTAAGGGATACCTTGCTGCTGTTGCTCAAGCAATCAGGGATACACCAAGCGATTTGGTTTGGTTTATGTGGACTACAAGAATGAACTTTCTAGGCAGCCGGACTGATAATGACAAACATTGGCAATTTAAGAGATTAGGGGATCGAGAAAATATAATAAACGAACCTGCTCAAAAAATCACAAATCATCAGCTTTCGGCAAGATAAAAAGCCAGGCAGGCCTCGGCTGGAAAGTTGTCTTTCTCTTCTGCTGATAGGAAGAAGGTTGAATCAAAGCCGCCAAAGCCCTCTTAACCCAGTTGCCCTCAACAGTAGAGATCTGAACCAGAAAATTCGCCATTGCCGATCTCCGAGTGTTCAATTGGTGGGACATATAAGATCCCGATTGACGCTGGTGTTGATTGTTATACTCGAAGTGCAGCAACATGGAGCTCGCACAAAGGGTTTGTAGAAGAGGAAGACATGTTTCTATTTGAAGAAGAGGAACAATAATGGGTTTAGAAATCGCAAATAAGAAGAAGTCCCCTTTCTATTTGAAGGGCAAACTTAGAACTTCACTAGCTTTGAGGGGGAAGTTTGGCCATTAAAATTAATTTGATCAAAGGACGTTAGCAACTAATGTCCAACAAACGAGCAGTAGTTAAGTGTAATGAAATTCAAAATTCAAAGGTTCGTGAAATTTTTAAATTGACAGGGGAGGTTTGTGTCATTTAGCCAAAGTACGGGGGAGGTTAGTACAATTTACCCTAGGTAAAATAAAATTAACTCCACTATCAATAACACAGCATCAGGCCAATCACCCGCTTCCAACTTTCCTCTCACTGACCCCCTTCTGGCTTCCCTCTCCCCACCACTACAACCCACACAGCCTCTCACCCTTTGCATCTCTCTCTCTCTCTCTCTCTCTCTCTCACACACACACACACACACACACACACACATGTACTTGCTCTCTTCCGCACCCCTAACTATACGGGAATCAGAAACCGCTGCCATGCCAACAATGTTGAAACCAGCTGTAATCAGTTGACTTGCTCACTTTGGAAGAGTAAAACGAGAGGAAATCGGTGAGGGTGCATAAGTAATTGGCAAGTTCTTGATACTCACCTCCGTTGCAAGCTTTCCAATCTTTCGTTATCCTTATTTTCGCCTAGAATTCTATAGACCTTTCAGTAAAATTCTACTCTGCAAATTAAAAGAGTAATCAACAAAAACAAAGAGTGTTATAACAAAGGAAAGCAATGCACAAAAGTCAAAGGCAAGTATAAAACGAACGCTAATACAATATGTAAGATCCTCATTAGCACACAATCCTCATCCTTGCATTCCTGCTGTCTTTCGTCTTCATTCTCACCACCACTGTCAACCTCGCAGGCCAGGGTGAATGAAATCGAGTATGACCTCCAGAATATCTAAAAATTAGGTGGAAGTAGAAAAACATTCTCTGACGGGAAAGGAGAGACCTAAATCTACGACTAAGACTTAAGATAAACTGAAGACTAGCAAAATTCTCAACGGAATCTATCAGAAAACAAATAATAAACCATGCTAGAGATTGAATTCATTCAAGATTTGAAGATCACAAAAACAGGAGCAGAAGTTGTGAAGCCGAATAGAGTGTAGGAATGTTTGAGATCCAACACAGTGGTGAACCCAAGGAGCCACATCTTCACTACCAAACGAGATTCCAACAAACACAAGGTGGAGATAATGGACGTATCCGCTATAACGACAACGTCTTTCTTCTCCGATGATGTAAGCACCAGGGATGGCTGCTACTGCCATCGTCGCCGGAGACACACATGAACTTGTAGCTGCACTGGCACTTGCATTGTTTCCATTACAAGCATCAGAACATAAAACATAGAGAGATTGTGTGCAATAGCAGTGAAAATATTCGGATGCGGTTTCAGATGGATTGAAGGGTTAAGATCTTTTTCTATTTTTTTTTACCCATCTAATGATTAAAAAGTGCTGGTACCTAAGATACCAATATCCACCGCTAGTGGTGTAGATCCATTGTCGCCCTAAAAAAATAAAGAAGAAGAAGAAACTTAAAGTCGTTCATTCAATAAAATCAATCAATCACTATAAAATTCCACTCCACTAAATCTGGGTGGTTTTTCAATGCAGCTTGTATTCAACTTCTCGCAAAAAAAAAAACCCTCAAAATAAAAATAAAAAAAAATCTTATAAACCACCCATAAAAATATCAGTCATGTGGCTGAAATGAAATTTCCAGGCAAAAATTCACAATATGAAACAAAATTAATAACTAGCTACGAAAATCACTGCTTATTGATGCTTACCCCATGAACTTCAACCTAAGAAATTATAGTAAGAAGTCAAGCCTTACCTACCTAGGAATGAACAATATTTCCTGCCGAATCTTTCATTTAGGACCCCTTTTTCTTTGTGGGAGTGTGTGAGGGGATATCCACATTGTATGCTATAAGCTCATGAAAGGCCTAGAAAAACCTGACTATAAAAGCATATCATATCGAAACAAATAATCAAATTTGTTTAATAAAACTCAGCATGCAGTAATATTAAGGAATGAAACTCAGCACGCAGTAAGGAACAAGTGAATATAACAGCAAAATGGTTATTACAAATAAATCACAACACGTAAGTTCTAACAATGTTTGATATTGTACTATGCTGTCACTTTGAAATAGAGCTATCCCTTTGGCTGCAGATACTGAAGTTAGTTTATATTGAGAAGACACTTTAAGGCAAAAAAAATAATTAACTTGGCCTAATAATACACAGTAGTTTTTTCCTGTAGTAATATCATCTTACATATATTTTTGTCCACCATTAAATGAAAATATTTCTAAAATTACCAGTATATGGACACAATATGCAAGAGGAGCAAATACCATCCAGTTTCCTATCATAAAAAATGCAGCTTTCCTACCATCAAATATGCAGCTTACGTTTCCATGCAGCTTACGTTTCCAGCTGCAAGTTGTCATAACGATTGGGAGAATAAAAATAATTCCTTTGCTTACAAAGAAGTTGAGCTCTAAGCATTTCAATTGAAAATGGTAAATTCAACTCGAGTTCTAGTTAAATGAAGGCGTGTGATATGTACTTACAAGTAGACACTTAAAACTCCTAAAAAAAAACCAAGGATCATGACATCTTTGCTGAAGTGATATGTTAGTGTCATCTAAGCAAATCAAATGAACCAAAGCTATTTCCGTGATTGATATACCTCAGACAAACTGAAAAATAAATACACAAAGATCGGCAAACAAAACAGGAAAATAAAAGGTTGCCTAATCAAATTGGAGTACTGAGTACCTCAAGATCCACAATGGTGGTTTAATGACTTCCTATGCCACTTGACCAAAACTGAGCAATAGCTAACTCCTTTGTCTGACCCCCTTGCACGGGTAAGGAAAATTTCTGACAGTAGGAGATTAAAATGTCACAATGTTCTCCCATTTAATAGGTCTCTTCAAAGGGCAAATCTGCATAACAAGCATGTTAAACCATGGCCAGAAAATGCGATGTAAGCTTTTCTTGCATGTTGCAACTGAACGGCGTCAAAGAAAAATCTTCTAACCTCACTGCTTATCTTCAGCAAAGTGGGAATGTCTAATACTTGCTTTTGGTCTAAAGAGTGACCACTCTAAAGCCAACACCAAGGCCTAGTCCTACCCCGTTTAGAAGGATGTTGGATCCAATTATGAAGTCTAAGACTCTAAATCTCAACAAAGTCAACTAATTTTAGTGGCAGAATTTGGTGACATAACAACAGTAGGGTTAGCAAGCATTAGGAGGAACAGGACAGTCTACAAATCTTTGTTGAATGATTTTTTAAACAGTGTGCAGAAGGAAGAATTTGGTGCTCATTTTGTCAAGAAGAATCAGCACAATTTGGATGTGGCCTCATCACCTACTCACCTGCGTGGCCTTCTTAAATTGGAATATAAACATGTAGTTCCATTTCTGGAGTCCTCTGTCATCTTTCTTCTCACTTTAGATGAAAGATGAGAGAGAAAAAGAGAAAGGAGAGCACCAACTTCCACTTTAAAATAGAACTAAATCTTAACTCATTCTAATATAAAATCATTGGGTTTGGCCGTAGGCCAACAAAACCTTATAAAGACTCAAAGCAGAAAATAAAAATAGAAACAAAGATTGACTGTAAAACTAAAAAAAATAAAACTAATGATAATAGGAAAAAATAAAAAAAAAAGGAGAAAACTAACTATAAGAAAAACGACCTAAACAAAACTGGATTTATGGTAATCTAATCCCGCACAACTATTACAAGATAATAATAGAATAAAGAAATAAAATCCAAAAAGAATCTGGCATGAACAGTAACAAGCCAATCCTAAACCATAAAACCGGTTCAGAATCGAACCAGACCAAACTGCAAGAAGACTATCCTTCTCTTCTTTCTGGCTGCAAACTGCATCACCATGTGTAATTTTTTGGAGATTATCAGTTTATGGGTCCCACGATAGGGGGAGTGTCCTTATTGTAGTTTACTTTATTTTCTTTTGTATTATTGCTTCTAGGGATAGAAGTATATCTAGTTTCCTTTTTTTATTGTTTTACCTTTCCTTAGAAACTGGGACTCCTAGACACTCTAGAGTTCCTATTAGTTTGCAATCTTTCTTATTATTTATTATAAATAAAGCTAGGATGATGGGAGGAAACAACCAATCTCACATCGATTCTCTCCATCCTCTCTTATTTTTCTATTTTCGTTACATGGTATCAAAGCAGGTGCCATTTTGAGAGTCGACTAAAATTCTTAAGCAATGGTCTGCAGCCACCATTGCTGCCACTGCTGCTTCATTCTTTCAGTGAATTTCTTTGTTGTCTGTTTCAATCTCCCCGGTATGTTGTTTTGTTACTGCTACTTTTTCCCTTGTTTATATTGCAACTGGAGATAGCCAGCCATTAGGAAGCTTCATCTATCTCCTTAAAAACAGGTTTGTTGGGCCTGAAACTTGGAACGAAGATCAATCAGCTCTAGGCAACCTGACTCCTAGGGTTTTAGCCTCGGAAGTTTTCCTTCTGTGGGATTCCAATCTGAGATCAACTAGAACCTGAAACTTACGCCAGATTCTATTGTAGAAGTTTTAAATTAATTTATGGCCACTGAATGGTTTGTTTTATAATAGATTTGGAAGTCCAGCCTGTTATCGACCTCCACTTGAAGTTTCAGGGCCATCTATACCATATTGAGGGAGTTCTTTCAACTGGAGTAAAACTTGTTATCACCTCCCTATTCTGGTTCATGAATGGAGGAAGAATACCTTAAATCTGGTTTTTTCAGAAATTCCCCTCCCCTTATAAATTAATCCTCTCTCTCACCTCCGTTGAATGGTTTGTTTTCCAATGGATTTGGAAGTCCAGCCTATTATCAACCTCCACTTGAAGTTTCAGGGCCATCTAAACCATATTGAGGAGTTCTTTCAACTGGAGTAAAAGCTGTTATCACCTCCCTATTCTGGTTTGTGAACAGAGGAAGAAGACCTTAAATCTGGTTTTTTCTGAAATTCCCCTCCCCTTATATATCAATCCTCTCTCTCACCTCCATTCCCTCCATCTTCTCTTACTCTTTGTCCGTCTCTTATGATTACTCCCAATTTTACCCTTTACTTAAAGATTTGTTTCCAGGTACTATTTTCTTTTACCCTTCCTCAAGGTCTTCCACTTTCAATTAATTACAAAGTCGCCTATACCCATGTTATTTGCACTTATCTTGCTTGGGTGAGCCCATAAGTATGAGCAGAATTTACAAATTTGACATTGGATTCGTATATTTGCAGTTTTATTGCTATGGGAGGCCCCTTTTTTCTTTTGGTGGACGATTGCGGTTTTCGTTATTCTGGCCAAAGGGGATATTATCCCTCGCTCATTCTTTGAAGACCCCTGGTAATTTTTCCACATGGAATGCTCCACATGAGAGGAGAAATGAGCATATATTTTGCTCTTGTTCGTGTTTGCTCATTGGAAGAAGCACTTTTATCACTTTGCTTAGGTGTACTCATTGACGGGACTATTATCAGTTGCACAAAATGCAACCTTTGTTCAGGTATACTCGTTGACGAGATACTATTATCAATTGCACAAGATGCAACCTTTTGTTCAGTTGCATAAGACGCAACATTTATTCAGGTCTGCTCATTGACGAGAGACTATTATCAGTTGCATGTGGTGCAATCACTGGTGGTAGAGCCTATTACCTCTTTGGTTGTTGGTGGTTTTTTGAAGATTAATGTTCGTGATTTGGTATTGCTACCAGAAGTTCTCCCTATGCTCCTTGGCGTCTCCTACAGCTATATATTGAAGACCGGTGGTGCGGTTCTTATCTCTTCTAGTTGTTCCAAGATAAAACTTCAGCCTGAGGGGGAATGTAAATTTTTTGCATAATCCAAGCTAAGCATGTTCCAGCTTGAGGGGGAGGGTTGGAGATAATCAGTTTATGGGTCCCACGATAGGGAGAGTGTCCTTATCGTTGTTTACTTTATATTCTTCTGTGTTATTGCTCCTAGGGATATAAGTTTAATTTCTTTTCTTTTTTTTATTGCTTTACCTTTCCTTAAAAACGCGAACTCCCAGTCACTCTAGAGTTCCTATTAGTTTTTAATCTTTTTTATTATTCATTATAAATAAAGTTGGGATGATAGGAGGAAACAACCAACGTCATATCGATTCTCCTCATCCTCTCTTATTTTTCTATTTTTGTTATATTATTAGCATATAAAAAATGTGTACACTCTTTTGATTACAAAATATGCAAAAGCATATAAAAAACTAGAATCCCCAAAAAATCAGAAATCCCATTCATTCTCAATAGTCTTTTATTTTTGAAGCAAACTTTTAAGTGACATACTAAGAAAACTAGAAAAGTTCAAATGCATTGTTTTCCCTTGTTCGGGGTGTTGTTAATATATTATTTATTCACTAAAAAAAGAAAGGCATCCAAAATTGGAATGAATTGATATGCAAGTTACAAGTAGTTTGTAAGGAGGAACCATTCAACAACAACAACAAAGCCTTATGTCAACTAAGGAGGAATCATTCAATAAGAAAAATAGTCACTTTAACATTAAAATAAAATTATACATCGGTTCTTCCAACACAAGCCAAACTAGAAAAATTGATACTTCACAGCTCCTTTTGCACTTTACATGCCATTCCAAGACAGCCTAAATGTTATGCAGCTTTTAAGACAATAGCAAGGATGCTTACAAATGTTCTGACCCAGGTCCAACCTCCAGGACTCTAGGTAAGGGTGTCAAACCGAGCCCAACCAATTAAGCCAGAAACCAAACCAACTATTTATTAAGTAGTTCGGTTTCGGTTTTACGATATGGTTTTTTGAATTAATCGATCGGTCTTGGTTCAGTCCAATTAACCTGATAAAGGACTGATTAAGCAACCCAATAGATAACTGACCAGTTAGCCAAAAATAAGGAGAAAAAAAAAAAACCGATTACATAATTGGTCAGTTTCAGTCCATGCCTTCAAAAAAGGCCTGACCGACCTGTTTGACACCGACCCAGGTGTACATTTTATGAGCAAACAAAGATGAACAAGCAATAAATGTCCTAACCATTTACCCCCCAAAAAAAAATAAGATGTCCTAACCCAAATTTCAAAATAGGGTCAGTACCCAGCTTTTCATTTTCTTTGGGGGCAAGCCTTGGTGTAATGGTAAGGTTATCATATTAACCTAGTGGTCATGGGTTCAAATCCTAGAAATAGTCTCTCCACATTGTGGGGGTAAGGCTGCGTACATTCTGCCCTCTCCAGACCCTGCAGTAGCGGGATCCTTGTGCACTAGGATGCCCTAAGCTATACCCAGCTTTTCATTTTTTTTATTTTTTATTTAATGAAGAGGTGTTGAAGAGTAAGGTATGATCAGCTTGCACTTTATAGCCTAGATTCTATTTTATATGCCACATAAAAATCTAGGCACAATCCGACAGGAACCAACTCAGAAGCAGTAAAATATGTTTTATCCACTGTATATGAGGCTTTTCCAACACAACTCTAGGATGACACAAGAAATTATACAATAACCGTTACGATCGAAACACTGCAGAAAAAAAAACCACTTGTATGACATGGAAATAAATGAAGCTTTTAGAAAGTCAAAAACACTAGATGTGCTAGCCAAGCATCCCCATTAATTGAATTGTTTCCAAATTGGGTGGCTCAGATTCAAGTCCAACTGATATTAACAGATTCAGGTTAGTATATACAGGGATGCAGAAATGCAAAAATGATAAATGCAGAAATATAAGAACAAATGTACCCACCAACATACTACAAAGAAAAATTCCAGTGCATAATCCATTAAAAAGGATCTCAAATACCACTTATTCCAAATGTTCAGGCACACTTTTAGCACATGCTGAAGAAGGGTCCTTTCATCAACCTACACCATAAATAAATAAAGGGAATGGTTTAACATAAATATTAACCTACAAGGCCACAACACACTGTTGAACAATAAGAAAGTTATAGCGCTTAACATGCAACTGAAGGTCTCGAGAAAATAGCTTTAGCACATAGGAATTCAATTACCTAGTTGATGCTAAGAGACACTAATATAGTAGAAAGCCCAAAGGTTCAAACACAAATATACCAACCTTATTTGCTGGTACAACATACAAAATATGATATGATACAGGGTCTTTTTTGGGATTTTCTTTAACCCCAGGCAAAGGTTTCCCATAAGAAATTTGCCCAAGCAACACAGATTCTGCTGGACAGTTCTGCAAAATATTGAAAATTTTACACCATGTATGCAGTATAAAATAAAATAATACTTTTTAAAAGATGGTTTCTTAAATGGAATACCTTTGGAAGCTTGTCTTTCGTAGGCGAGGCCACAAAAAATGCTTCTACAGATCTGAAAGTTAAAAAGACATAAAGCATGTAATGTACGTGAACATTAGCATAAGAAATGGATAAAAAATAGAGTATTAAGGAAATTACACATACCCGGGGACTAAAACTGAGGAGCTAAAACTACAATTTCCACATTGACCCATCTGGTTGAGAGAAAAATCAGAGCCGAATGAACTCCTCGATTCATAAAGTTAAATTTTAGAAACTATCAAATGAATATTTTGACTGTCTTAAATAATTGAAGTCTTAACATTTCAAACTTGAATGCTTCATCATTAAAGAGATCTCGTAGTTTAACTTCCATGATATGAATACATAAGAAATAAACTTTTTCCCATAATTAAACATTTATGATTTATAAGCACAAGTTAATCCTACATACTTCATTAAGGGGGCTTACTTGATAACAGAATTTCTAAATTTAAATCTCCACTTGTGTCTGTGCATTATTATTCTCTTAGCACTAGGTTCATTCTTGTGTAAAAAGTTAGCCGAAGCCAAATTCAACTAACTAACTGAACTTTCATGCTCCAATACTATTTTAAGCAACATATTGTCAAAGAATTGAGTCTAGTATTCAATAAGATGAATGTGGGATAACAGTCTCATTAATGGATATCCTGCACCAATTAAAGACAAAACAGACCTATTCAAACAAATATGATTCACATTTCACAGACAGTCCAAGTTCAGAAAGCGACTTATATGACAGGTAACAAAATGTCGTACAATCCAATATACAACCAGGAAAATGATAGCAGAATAACAAAACCGTGGTCTTCATAAACACCAAACCTATTCTGAAAGTAATGTGAATCATCAAGATTTAAATGGAGAGGTTGTCAAATAACCAGGTAATGTAAGATAATCACAATTTCAAATATGTAAAGAATGTAATGATCAGGTCACGATAAGGTTTAGAACAAAGTGATTCAATAGAGGCTCATTAATATTGGCATATCTCCCATCATGTGAATAAATTCATCAAACACTTCATGCAACCATGACTTAAAAGGAGCAATTTATGCAGAAAATAGGTAAACCAGTATTTCAGAAGATACAGGTGCACAAGAATTATTGCACCATTTTCTAGATATCTTTGGTTGTAAACTGAGTTAATCCTTCTAACATCACTTGAATTCTTAGGCATTACAAGAGAGCACCAACAAGCAAATATGAGTTGAAGGAGAGCATAAATAGCTTTGGTGTAAGTACGCTTATTCCTTGCAACACTGCTTATATGCTGTTGCTATAGAGCTCCTACCGGTAAGAAGGACAAAACACTATCCAGTAGTTTCATGAAGGATTAGGTCTAAGCCATTTCTCAGGCAGAACTACTGGTTCAGTTCGTGGTGCTGGCATGAGATTCCAGATTCTTCTCCCCATGAAGATCCAGTTGTCAATTTATGTAACCCCTCTATCAGGGAATCATAACATGGTGAAAAATTCAGGGACAGCTTATGGACCATGTGATGTGTGCTTCTAGGGATCAGCTTCTGGAGGTACCTCTTTTAGAGAGGAAAATTAAAGCCCTTGCAAAGAACATTAAGTTTAATTATATTGTGCTTAAAGGCGAAGCACAATTTCATTGGATGGGTAAGTAGTGAACAACAATCTCATTTACTTTTGCTCTTATCTGAAGGACACTGTCTGATGGAGATGGCCTCTTTTGATGCTTCCTAGGTAATCTTCGGTTTTTTAGTTTTACTCAACCATGAGAGAGAGAGAGTGATATTCTACCTTTCCTCTTGAGTTTCTCTTAATGAACAAAATTAATTACTTCATTTTCTCCAAACACTGTACGTCCCAAATGTAATTTATAGAAGTAAATCAACATACAAAGACTGCTTCAAACATTCATAAAGATCCAACTTATGTTGAACAATCCGACTTTGGAAAGCAATTTCTACCAATTGATTTATACATTATCAAATAATCAACCTCATAAGTACAGCAAAATTAGTGTCATGCTATGGTGAATATAGAAACATATATCAGAGTCCATAGAAAAATATCCATACCTTAACTAGAGGTGTATAGTGTATTCGCCTTTGGGAAGTCTGATGGAATTTGGATAGACATCTATCAAAAAGTAAACATGCTATAGTTGGGAAACTAGAGCAAAAGGACAAACAAACTTACTGTATTCACCCCCCAAAAAAAATCTCTATTAAGGGGGAAAACTCCTTTTCAATTAATTTAAACACTCAAAGTCATTTTTTGAATTTTATCCAAAAGAAGCAATATAAGTTTTCCATTGTTTGGATAGCATGCAAACATCAGAGTATTAGACAAACAATAAGAAGAAACAGGATCACTAAATGAGGGAGGGAGGGAGAGAGCAAAGAAAGCAGGACACAGTATTTCAGTATAAACAATCGAAAACATTTACGGTATTATGTAAGATGAACCGTTCCATGATCAGCACTTTCTATCTTGAATCTTTACTTGGAAAAGAAAAAAACTACTAATGTTCACCATTTTCGTAATTTCTACATCACCCATAGCTTAAACTCGGGAAGTAAACAAATCGAAGGTGCAAACTTAAATATCTACCAAGTGCATTTGCTTTGGAATATAAGTAGCTCACCTCTATTTGCCACACTATATACATCTTTGAATAAACAGTCAAGGCAGAAAGACCATTGTGTGCACCATTACTGTACACGAAATTTGTTAGTAAGGAAATCTCTGATAAAGGGCTATAACCATTTAGGGAAAAGGATCTCAGACAAAGTTCATGGTCAAACCTTTATAGTTCGACCAAGAGAAGCACTAGCAAAAGTGTTGGTATCTTTTGGATTGAAAAGTCACTTGCATCACGTATTGGGAATGCCCCTAAAAAATTTGAGGGCATATCCAACTCCTCTCCCAGTCCCAGAGCATTATAAGCATGTTATCATATGATGATAACACATATGGAAGCCTGGGATGGACTGCCACACACCTGATGTAATCTGTGTGCACTTTGACCTTGTCCACTGTGTTGTAATTGTATACACGTATGCACATGTCATCAGCTTCGGCAACAATCCATTGCTTGCATGCTATAAATTTTACCGATTGGACTGCAAATGCATAATTAGATTGAGAGTAAATTAGCAATCTCAAGAAGAACCAAGATTATGGCAGCCTACTTACCCAAAAAAAAGGAAAAAAAGATTAGGGCAGCCTCCCCTACCTCAACCATCCCCCTCCCCCCGCCACCTATTGCTTGCATGCTATAATTTTGCCGATCGAACTGCAAATGCATAATTAAATGTGAGAGTAAATTAGCAATCACAAGAAGAACCAAGATTATGGCAGCCTACTTACCCAAAAAAAAAAATAAGAGAGAGATTATGGTAGCCTCCCGTCCCCCAACCCCCCCACAAAAAAGGAACAAACATCACATAATACAAATAATGTACCTGGCAACTCATTGACGGCAAAAGACTTTCCCATAGTCTAGATGAGTCAAAACTTTAAGTTAGTACAATCCAGATATTTCATCCATATGACCAATTAACATTTGGTCAAAATGACAAGCAAAATATGGAAATCTGTCAAGGGAACATTATAGGTAGATTGTGCGTGGATTGAAATGTAAAGTTGTGGGGATATTAACATTTCATGTCTGCCACCTACAAATCTTTCAGTCAAACTGTATAGCTTACATAAACTTCAATCATAATCCTTATAAAGCAACAGCTATCGTTTATCAGGTCTCTAAATAAATACACACCAAAAAACACTATTGTCACATATCATGAGAGGTCCTATTAAATCAGAATATCACTATATTCATCTAGCAACTTGCCTATTTACATAGGTCATATGTTCAATATCACAATTCACAAGGAAAATAAATGGGTGAAAAGGGGGAAGGAAGTGGAATGAATGGCTAGAACATTGCTTCAAGATCACAAATTTTCTGATTTTCTGTCCAAGTGAGGTGCCCTCTTATCCATGTTCCCCTGCCCTGTAGAGTAGACCATGTAATGTTTTTATTGACAAGAAGAAAGAAAATCCACTTCATGAAGAATAACCATTCAATCTAAATACCCTCGAGACTAAAGTTCTATCCAATTTTTTTTCACCCCAGGATATGTTTGTGTGTATGCATATGTAAAGTATTAATAGTATTGAACAGTTCAATAAGAAAATATGCTTAACTTAATCTATCACAAGAACTCAGATTTAGTTCCATCTTCTATTTCTTTGGGCTAAGTAAGAATTTATACTAATTTCACATCTAATTCCTAGCAATTGTTAGGAAGATATCGTATTAAAGCCCATAAATGTAGAAAACGCATAATTTTATCTGGACAGAATATTTTTAAGCCAAAAATTAAAAAAAAAAAAAAACGATGTACCCATTCTTTAGAAAAAAATCCTTCATTGTTGAAGCTCTATAAATCTCCTTTGCTTGGTAACTTAATGCAACAAATATTGGCTTCAACACTGCACTCTTACCGCCTGCAAATGGAACCTAGGAAACGAACTTATAAGTAAGACACATAAACCAAAAAGAAAACCATATTAAAAAAAAGGAAAAATGCTGTACACACAAGCAGTGTGTAATGAAATTTTACACGCTGGCATGTTACTGATTGTTAGATAAACTAAAATTAACTCTATTGCCCACTATCAATAGCAATGCATCAGGCCAATCACCCCCTTCCAGCTTCCCTCTCTCTCTCTCTCTCTCTCTCTCTCTCTCTCTCTCTCTCTCTCTCTCTCTCACACACACACACACACTAGCTTTCTTCCGCACCCCTGAGTCTGTGGGAATCAGAAACTGCTGCCATGCCAACAATGTGGAAACCAGGTGTAATCAGTTAACTTACTCACCTTGGAAGAGTAAGACGAGGAACTCGGTGAGGGTGTGTGCAAGTTCCTGCAACTCACCGTCGTTGCAAGCTTTTCAATCCTTCCTTATCCTTATTTTTGTCTGGAATTCTCTATAGAACATTCAGTAAAACTCTACTCTGCACATCAAATTAAAAGAGTATCAACAAAACTAAGAGTGTTATAACAATGGAAAGTATAAGACAAACGCCAATACAATATCGAAGATCCTCATCACCACACAATCCTCATCCTTGCGATCCTGCTGCCCTTCGTCTTCACTCTCGCCGCCGCCGTCAACCTCGCAAGCGAAGGTGAATGAAAATTCAATATGACCACCAAAATATCTAAAAATTAGGTAGAAGCAGAAAAATACTCTCTAACGGTGTAAAGAGAGAGTCAGAGACTCAAATCTACGACTAAGACTTAAAATAAACTGAAGACTAGCAAAATTCTCAACAGGAATCTATCAGAAAACAAATAATAAACCATGCTAGAGATTCAACTCATTCAGGATTTGATGAACACAGAAGCAGTAACAGAAGTTGTAAAGCCGAATAGAGTATGGGGATGTTCGAGATCCAACATAGAGGTGAACCCAAGCAGCGACATCTCCACTACCAACCAGAATCTGACAAACACAGTGTAAATAGTGAATGCCTCCGTTAGAACGACAACATCTTTCTTCTTCGATAATGTAAGCACCAGGGATGGCAGGCATCTTCACCGGAGACGCCCCCGAACTTGCAGCTGCACCGGCACTAGCATTGTTTCCATTACACACACAGGAAGAGAAAACATAGAGCGATTGTGTACAATAGTAGTGAAAATATTCGGATGCAATTTCAAATGGATTGAAGGTTACGATATTTTTTTTTTTTTTTTTTTGCCCATCCAATGATTAAAAAGCAGGTACCTAAAATACCAATATCCACCGCTAGTGGTGTAAATCCTTTGCCCTAAAAAGAAAAAAAAAAGAAGAAACTAAAATTTATTCATTCAAGAAAATCGATCAATCACTAAAACATTCCACTCCACTAAATCTGGGTGGTTTTCAATGCAGCCTAAATTGAATTTTTTGCAACAAAAAAAAATTTAATACCCTCAAAATAAAAATAAAAATTGAAAAACCTACCATAAAAATATCAGTTCTGTGGCAGAAATGCTTTTATTGGCCAAAAATTCACAATATGAAACAAAATTAATAACTAAGCTACAAAAATCACTGCTTACTGACGCTTACCCCATGAAATCCAACCTAAGAAATTATAGTAAGAAGAGAAGCCTTATGTACCTAGGAATGAGCAATATTTCCTGCTGAATCATTCATTTAGGAACCCTTTTTCTTTGTGCGTGAGTGTGAGGGGATATCCACATTGTATGTTATAAACTCATGAAAGGCCTAGAAAAACCTAACTTATTAAAGCATATAATATCCAAACAAATAAGAAAATTTGTTTAATAAAACTCATCATGCAGTAATATTAAGGAATGAAACTCAGCACGAAATAAAGAACAAGTGAATATAACAGCAAAATGGTTATTACAAATAAATCACAACACGTAAGTTCTAACAATGTTTGATATTGTACTATGCTGTAACTTTGAAATAGAGCTATCCCTTTGGCTGCAGCTACTGAAGTTAGTTTACACTGAGAAGGCACATGAAGGCAAAAAAAATAATTAACTTAGCCTAAAAATACACAGTAGTTTTCTCCTGC
The DNA here is from genome assembly GCA_028583415.1 of Protea cynaroides. Lineage (NCBI taxonomy): Eukaryota > Viridiplantae > Streptophyta > Magnoliopsida > Proteales > Proteaceae > Protea > Protea cynaroides. The sequence continues at coordinate 123,371,966 of CM053276.1, forward strand.
AGTAATATCTTACATACTCCATATATCAAAAAAAAAAAAATCATCTTACATATATTCTTGTTCACCATTATTTGAAATATAAATAAAGAACATTTTTCTAAAATCACCAGTACATGACACACAATATGCAAGGGGAGCAAATTCTATCCAGTTTCCTCTATCATAAAATAAATGCAGCTTACGTTTCCAATTGCAAGTTGTTATAACAAGTGGAAGACTAAAAATAATTCCTTTGCTTACAAAGAAGTTATGCTCCAGGCATGTCAATTGAAAATGGTAAACTCAACCCGAGTTATAGCTAAATGAAGGCGTGTGATATGTACCAACAAGTAGGCACTCAAAATTCAACTCCCAAAAAAAAAAAAAAAACCAAGGATCATGACATCTTTGCAGAAGTGATATGTTAGTGTCATCAAAGCAAATCAAATGAACCAAAGCTATTTCCGTGATTGATATACCTTAGAAAGCTGAAAAATAAATACACAAAGAGCGGCAAACAAAACAAGAAAATAAAAGGTTGCCAATTCAAATTAGAGTACTGAGTACCTTAAAATCCACAATGGTGGTTTCATGACTCCTTATACCACTCGACCAAAATTGAGCAATAGCTAACTCCATTGTCTGACCCCCATGCACAGGAAAGGCAAAACTTCTAGCAGTATGAGATGAAAATGTCACAACGTTCTCCCATTTAATAGGCCTCTTCAAAGGGAAAATCTGCATAACAAGCATGTTAAACCATGACCAGAAAATGTGATGTAAGCTTTTCTTGAATGCTGCATACTGAACGGCGTCAATGAAAAATCTTCTAGCCGTATCAAACCCTGATATTCCTATGGTTGCCTCAATCCAAGTAGCCTCAAGTGGTACCTCAATAAATCTCCTTTCAATATGATCTATTCAAAGTCACAGAAGGAAAAACACCATGAACAGCAAAGCTAAAAAGTAAACCTCCAACATGTTAATTCAAGTAGTAATGAAAGATATGTTTGGAAGCCAAGAAAAGAAAAGAAAATTTTGAATTGAAGGCAAGAGATAGACACATAAATTGATCATTGTTTCATCATTACTTTGGTTTTATGCTGTTTTTTTTTTTCTTTTCTTTTCTTTTCTTGACATCAAAACATAGCCCAAGTAAAAAACAAATTCTTCAACCCACTAGCAGCATAAATAGATCATCATAAAGTGTTACGGAGCTCAGACAAGAGAAGTAGTGCAAATCCAAAACCATCGAAAAGTTATCCAAGCAAGCAGTTAAATCAGAGGCAGTTTGAAAAGGAAAAAGAACCCCAAGATGAAGCCTGTTCTTCGCCAGTGACTGTGTTACCCAGTCCAAGAGGCCCATCTTTTCTTTAAAAGATCCTCAACAGGACCTCTTGAATCAAACACAATTACATATGGCCAGCAATAGCCCAACATACCTGAGGGTAAAGATCACAGGTATGCAACTCTTTCACAGCCAAAGGCAATCATTCTCTACTTCTCCATATGTCAACTGAGAGCTGAGATATATGAAAGACATGGACAGAATCTACCATTAACAAAGATGGACATCTTCTAGCTTTTAGTTTTTAGTTTTCAATTATGAAATAACAAGAATAGTGAGATGACGTGAGTCCAAGTGGAAATCTCCTTCCTAGTAGGCAATAACAAATTACAATTAGGAAAAGCTCGCTTGATAAAAAAAAATATGACAAACCATTTTTTCATGTGAGTTTACCCTAGATTCCAAATATAACATCCAAAAGCTTTTGGCCTCAAAAAAAAGGTAAATGTAATATTCCTTCTATTCCACAAAGTTGCCCATTTTTTAATAAGACACACTTTTAAGGAATGTGAATACTCTACTTCCCACTTACCCTAAATTATCTTCCCTGATTATCCTCATTTCAATAGGGGACAAATTTATATTAGAATCATTACAGGTAAAACAGAAAAACAACCAAACTTCATGCATTAAAATCTTAAAATGGACAAACATTTAGAAACACATGAAATGCCCAAAGTAGACATTCTTTAAGGAGCAGAGGGAGTAATTGAAATGCAATCAATCCAAGAGGTCCAAGAAAAAAAAATCCTGGAGTGAAACTGAACATAACCGTAGTTGATCATACCGTTCCATAAGCAAGTTGTACTTGTTCAGAATTGTCTTTAAACTAAATTTCCATGTCAACCTCCTGCCTATTGGCCTAGTCCTCTGAAACTGAAAGAAGGTTGAAGCATCCAATCAATAAACTCAACCAAAAAAAAGCAATCACAAAACCATGGCAAGAAAATCAATTAGGTGCAATAAGAATATCGCTTATACAGAAATAATACTTTTTTATATGTTTTCAAATCCACAAAAATAAAATCTACTACTGGCAAGAGAAGGTTGTTTCGAGAAAGTTGATTATGTGAAATAAGTTCAGATTATTTTTAAATCTTGAGATGAGAAAGGACATGCAAATTTATACTATAAATTAACTCACATTCGAAGACAAATGCCAAAACTGTTGATGTCCCCTCGAGGTAACGTACAAACACAATTCGAATATGTTTAAGTATAAAACAACAAAAATTCACCCTTCAAATTTAAACCATGTGAACAACAAATATTTGTTGAATCAAACTGACTATGAAGATGTACACAACAATAACACATTGGGAATAATATCAAAACCTATAATAGAATTGATTAAATCACTAAGATAGCATGTTATCATAACCTTTTAAATTCAGTTCGGACAGGAGAGCATACAAAGAATAAAACACTAGTATCTCAAAAACCATTACCTCCAGCATCACGTTATTGAATGATACAATTTCGTGGGCATCATCCAAAAAGAGCTGCAAAATTTCATTATGCATGTCAACAAGCAGAAAGAAAGGGAAAAAAAAAAGAGTATTGTTTCAGTGCTATGACATTGGGAGAAGCATTAGAAGGAATATAAAAATATTACCTTATCCCAGAATGTACCCAAGACTTCTCTATTTTTGTAAGAGTCCTAGAAAATGTCAATAAACCATCAAATACCAAACAGAAAAGGAGGAAGTACAACAACAACAACAACCAAAAAAAAAAAAAAAAAGAAGAAGAAGAAGGAGAAGTATCAGCCCTATGCAAAATGGTAAAGGGCTGATTGAAATCGGAGTTTGATGTTGCACCTGGTAATGGAACAGTGGATATCTTTCATTATTGGGTTCCAGCCATTCTAATTGTCTTTATCATTACAAATACGCTAATTACTATATTTAATTGGCAGAACCGTTAAAGTAAGCTTGTTTTCAACTTGGTACATAAAATATTGATAATAGATTTAAATTTAACATTATTTAGTTATTAGATCCATTATTCATCAAAGAATCATACATAAAAGACTACATCATGGCTCATGCATCCCAAGCCCATACCACCTTTGGGTAATAAATGTTGTTCCAGCCTGAAATAAAAAGAAAGAGCTTTTGACCCAAGGTCCAGTGCCCAAACATTTATTGGAAACATAGATTATTTACCATTATCTTTAAGTATATATGACAAGGCTGTGGCTAGGCCCAGCAGTTGTGATCAGGCCTGGAATTCTCGGGCCAGCCCGGATAACCTGAAATCCTTTCCAAGAATATGCCAGTCAGCCCACAGCAAATCCTCCCTTTTGCACCCAATGATGCTCCTGCACACTCAGATTGCAAAGACATCACATATAGTCACCTAATAGCAACTTCAAATTGAAATTATAAGGTTCCAGTCCCAAGAGTAATCACCAGAAACAAAGACATCACATATAGTCACCTAATAGCAACTTCAAATTGAAATTATAAGGTTCAAGTCCCAAGAGTAATCACCAGATACATATGAGTAGAGTAAGAGCCGACACAAAAAAAATTCTTTTAAAAATTACTATCAACCTTTAGCAGTAGTCCAGGCCCCGGGGGTTCATAGAAAAACTATAGGAAAACAACGTCAAAAGAGTATAATGTGATTTGAGCATAAAATGATACAAAATCATCGTTAAATTAACTTAAAAGGAAGTGTATACCTTCAAATCTTTGTCATTAATTTTTATTGAGAACAGCTTTAGATCTTGCCCATCCAAGACCCATGGATAGCAAACATGACCCATTGACCAATGGAAAAAGATAAGTTTGAGAGAGAAAAATAAGAAGAATTGAGGGAAACCTATGGGTATTAATATCAAATTGGAGGTTATAATTGTCCAATAAAAGATTTGCCACAAAGAGGAGTTCATGACTTCATGTTTTTAAAGAATAGTATGCTACATACCCTAGCTTAATCATTATATCAGGATCAATTCATGAGGCCTGGTCAAGAGAAAACTTACAAAGACAGAATACACCAAGAGAAAACTTGAAAAGGAGGCCAGGATTGCAATGTGGCCCAGAAAACCATGACCCATTTGCTAAAACTGGGTGGGTTTTCAATGCAGCCTAAATCCAACTTGTTGCAAAAAAAAAAAAAAATTCTAGAAACCCTCAAAATATACCCAAATTTTTTAAACCTCCCATACAAATTTCCTCCCAAAAATTCACGACATGATACAAAATTAATAACTAAGCTACAAAAATCACTGAGGCACCAAGCATCCCCAAGTAAACTTCTCGAACAAAAAATAACATCAGTAGGAAACCATTCAAACCCATAATTTGTCAAAGGGGCAGAGTCAACCAGCTGGCAGAGTCAACCAGCTCCCCACATTAGGGTCATCCTCCAGAGTTTACTCTCCAAATCTCACCATTATTCCAAACAACAGCATATATAGTAGGCCCCTTGTCACTGTAGCTCTGACACAATATGCATGAGTATTTCAAATAAGAACAAAAAAATTCATGATTCATGAGACCTTTAAAAGAGAATAATAAATACAGTTGCAACTTGCAACTCGCATCAGCTTGTTTCACAAGAAGATCAACTCTACTTTGGAGGTCTTCGAAGTCCTCTACAAGTTGACATCCTCCTCTTTATATGTTTCTGCAAACAAGCCAGCCACAACAAATTAAACACAAGGCCCATTTTAGATTACAGTGCATGCAAGTATATTGAAATAAAAGTACCTCCGCAAGAACCTAATGTGGAGCAAGATATATAGAAGTAAAATATGCATACATATCCAAAGTAGAGTATTCTTAGAATAGTAGCAGAGGTTTATCACAAGTTGAAAACACATTCATCCAAACATCCCCATCCTAAATCAGTGAGTGAGAAGAATGCTATAACTTGGCTTGAAGTACCATAAGGTGAAGGTCAATAACCAGAGAATGAGATAACTTGGCTTGAGATACCATAAGGTGAAGGTCAATGACCAAAGAAAAGTGAAAGAACAAAATAAAATGAAATAATATATAGATCATTGAGACTAGTACCCATAGGAACTGGTAATTATAAAGCCTCAAAACATCAGCAATCCATAACTGTACAACTCCCCAAGTCAGAAGAAAATTTCTGCACATTGCAATATAATTTTATGCAAAAGCTCAACCCAAAAAGGATTCGGTGCATATGATAATGCTCCCAAAAAGGCTAAAATCACTACAAAAATAACAGGGAACACAAAATATATATGTCATAATTTGTACACTATCTAATGTACCTGATCTCTGAAAACAATGAGACCTTCCTCACTCTACCACACATTTAATTATAACACTTAAGCAAAAGTAGAGGGAAACACGCCTCATTCATACAAACCAATGTGAAAATTGGAAACCACTAGGCTTCATTTCAGTGGTACATGATAGAATTTAAGTGTAAAAATTTCTTGAGCAAGAGAGAAATAAGCAAACTTGTTTACAGCTTAATTGGGGAAAATACTGCAACAACATGAGGCGAAAAAATTCAGTGAGTGTGAATTCAGTTTATCTAAAACCATAATAGAAAATCATAAACATAATTCAGTTCAAAATCCTCAATGCATCAGAACAAACCTCATGAACAATAGCTCCTAAAATTACAGCATAATTTGCATCTGAAGCAATTTCAGGAGATGCCAGGACAAGCTTTGAAGTAAAGATCTGTTTGGAAGCATTGCAAATATTAATTTTAGAAGATCAATTGCAAGGCCGTGGAGGTAATAAGTGACTCATTTTCAAAATGTTTTGAAGAAGTAGACATACTTTCAAAACTCTTATTTTCCATGGCTCCCCTAGAAATCAATCACAAAGAATTAATATCAGCATCAACATATTATCACTGAAAAAGATGTATAGGACAAAAGGGAATGAAATTCCTATACATACGAAACTCTGAAAAAGAAAAAAAAAAAACTTAAAGAAAGTCTGTCTTACATGTTAAAATCTGGGACAGCCACAATATTTAAGAGATCCAAGTCATACTCAAGACCAAGCATGCTTTTAGAATCTAATCTAAAAGCATGCTTTGAGAATCTAATCTAATTAGTCAACTTCAAGGCTGTAGATAAAAGAAGAAGAAGATGAATAAAATCCTCATTCCATTTCATGGTTGCCTTAAGAGAATGCATAGCATGGACTGTCTTTGGAATATCTTTGTGCAGGGGTCCAGAACCTCAAGGACACCTTCAGCCCTGAACGAGTCATGAATGCATCATCTATGTTCTCCAACTGTCCAGCAACACGTGCAAACAAGTAACTCAGTTTCTTGAATGGATCCTCTCAAAGAGCATAGTGTCTGCCACCCTATAATTCAAAGAAACAGAATCATCATAAGAAATAATATATAATGGCAATCATAAATTTCTTTTTTTTTTTACTTAACAATCATTGATTTCACTGTCCCCTAACTACTAAAGAAGGGGACTTCACCTCAAAATCCCCTCATTCTATAAGATTCTTATTAGATAACAATACAAGATATAGGGTCTTATCAGCTTCAATGTGATAAGTATATTTAGCCATGATATTAGGTCCATTCTGATGGTCTAAACATTACAAATTCCAAAAACAGGTCAGTAATGCCAATAATGAGGAATCCACAGAAACAATTTGTGCGAAGAGAAAGTTGACCTGAAAAATATGATCTTCCGGAAGCCCTAGCTACATGTACTGTCCCTGGACTATGGACTAAAATCACCTACCACCCACTAGTTTCTGACAATTACACCCACTCCCATTTAACTGACGTTGGAAACCATAAAAATTTAAAGACCTTTTTACCCTTAGGAGCTTTTCTTTCTAAAATTTTTCCCTCCTTTTTTTTTGTGTGGCCAGGGGGGGTATCAGGAAAGCAATTTGAAATGGGATCCAAATAACATATCTTATTATAGTAGATGATCCAGTATCTTGGTATCATTTGTATAGAGCCTGCGGCCAGAGATTCCAAGCTTCCAACATAGCTACAGTTGTAGTTTTCCAGATTTCCTACTCTGGAAAGGAAACTTAATCACAGCCCATCATGGGGCTTGTTTTTTAGTCCAATTTTGATTTATTCTCTGTTCTAGTTCAGACTGGATTAGGAAATTATAAATCCAGTCCTATTTTAAATCGGTCTCCTTTTAATCAGTTTAAGACTCCTCCAAAGTAGCTGGTCGATGGGGAGGGGTATTTTTGTGATTTGTTTTTCCTTTTCTGGTCAGGATTGGCTTAGGCGTCTCCTATGTTGAGTCTGAGACAGCTATAGTTAAGTCTATTCACCCACCCCCCCAAAAAAAATAAAAAAGTTTTGAAAAAAATCATATGAATGGAAGGAATTTAAGAACCACCCAATGTGAGGCTACAAATATCATTAGCACCATGTGCAAGATATAACAGCCTGCAATTTATAATAAATTGCAGCAGCATTTCTACACGAAGTCAGTATCTTAAGATATCTCACAGCTGGAAGAAAATTCGAGATTGTTGTGCCTGATGATGTTATGACAACTGCAGTCTTGTAAGATCCTATAGTGTAGCCAACAGCATGAAATGCAAGGGCTTGCTTATCAAAACATGAAATAGAAGTTGTAAGAGGATGGCTGGAAGCAGCAACTGCAAGTGGAGATTATCTTGATCCAAGTGCTATACAAGAAGTACTGAAAAAGAAAATTTAAGAAAAAAGGCAAAGAAATGTGAAACATGATGAAACAAACCTTGATGGACCAAGAGCAAAACATATGAAGTCATATATTACCAAAATTAAAACACTCTGTTAAACCAAGTCGAGTACATTCTTCAATTATAAGTGAAGCCCAAACAGCATTAATATTAGCTCAATCTTGCACTAAGCAACGTAATTTACTCAAACTATCAGGTTGAAGGAAGATAAATAAATCTCAGTCTGTAATAGCCAATACATTCTCAACCTAGATAATGGCAATCTTAAATAACACAAAATATTAATGCTACCTTTGTTACTTTGAAAATCCAAAATCTTCAAGCCTAGGAAACCAACTAAAATAAGAACGAACTTCTTTAAGAACCTCGATATTGTGTTGCACTGTTGCATACTTTCACCAAAGCCACACCTATTTTAAATATTGACCTGCTAATTCCTTCACATATAAGAAGCTCCGAAATCACTTTTCTTTTTTCAAAAAAAAAACACACACACACAAAATTTCTTAGGCAACGCAATACCAGGCAATCAAATTTTGCACTTCTATCGATGAATTCATTCTCCCATTCATATTCTAAACCATCACACTTCAATTGGACATTTTGTAGGAAAATCACTGAGTTCATTGCTCATGAGAAATAAAGATAAGGAAAAAATGAAGCTCAGATTTCATTTTAAAGTGTCTACCTCAAATATATGATGTAAGACTACACTTTACAATGCTGAACAAAATACAACATTGTTATGACATACAAATCACATATCAAAACCATACCAAAATGATTGGAATGCTGAACAGTTTCTATATCAATACCAAAATGAAATTAGATAATTGATTTATGATCTGTAAAATACTAAGGTGGCAGATATAGTACCAAGTTACAGGTAAAAGCCATGGTCATTGAAAGCCTAATACAGAACAGATGAAAAGTTGGAGCCTCTTCCTGCAAGAAAAAAGAAGATCAAAATCATCCATGAAAACAACCAAGGATCTTCACTGTGCAATAGACACTATTGACTCCCATTACAGATTATTATCAGTACATATTAAATGTGCACTAAGGTCTCCAGGTCCAAAAGCATATGCCTCCAACAGCATATCCTCTAAGTAGATGTTAATCAATAAAACTGTTAATGGGACCAAGAGACTTCCAGTAGAACATAATCAGATCCTGCATCTTTTCCACCCGACGAATGAGCATCCATGTGTACTTGCATTGACTATACTTCTGAATGCATAAATAATATTAAAATATTTAACAAATAAGTAAATAGTTTTCACATTTCAATTCAGCATCCCTTCGTCCTTGAAAGGGTGCTCATTGGCAGCAGTTGAAATTCTGAAGGAAGGTCTCACATAAACAATACATATTCCCATAGTTATTCCCCTAACACTTCAAAAATAAAACTTAGGAACCTCAATCAAGGCATAAACAAGACCACATAAACTCAAACAAATGAAGACTATTACAGGTTCCAAAAGCTTGGATCCAGAGCCATGCTCATGTTTTCCAATATCCAATAGGTGGATGACTAGGCTGGAGATGCCATTTTGACATGTACCTACTAGATCGGGACACCTAGCCTTTTCCTTGAGTATCAACCTCACAACTTCAAAAAATTTGCCCATCTTGCACATTTTACCTTTCAAATTAATAAAGCATAATCAACCCGACATGGAAACCATATGTACAACAGCCAAAGGTAAATGGTTCCAAACTAAAGATAAAAAAAAAATTCTTCAAGAACAGAAGTTTAAAGGCAAATGATTCCAAGATTTAAGAATTAAAGGTACCAAGGTAGATGAACAAGAAACTGGATTCTAGATTACAACAAAGAAAATACATCCAAAGTTACACAATTCAAAAACACAGGTAAAAGAAGGATACTAATATAAATACAATGAGGTTTCCAGAATTTTGCAGTCCAATTGCAGCTGGAGGTGTTCGGTGTACGGTCCAATTGCGGCAGGAAGTGTGTATTGCATCTGGAAGTTTCCAAAAACTCTTTTCATTTTTACTGTAAAATCCAGTATAAGTTAGTTCTCATTTTCTTATTGGTTATTATGTCATTACGTTAGTTTAGAGCCTTCCTATTGGTCAGATGTGTAATAGGTCAGTCTAGAGCCATCCTACTGGGTAGATGAAGTAATACATCACATTGGAGCTTCCCTATTGGTTAAATGATGTAAGAGCTCCAAGTATAAGCAGCCAATCACAGGCTTCTGAAAAAGCTTGACAATATTGATAAGACTAAATCAATGAATAAATGAACAAGAGGAGAAAGAAAGACAGCAAGAGGTGATGCCGAGAGCAACAGGTTGGGAGGCTCTCAGTTAGACAGAATAACCTGACCGAGAGCCCCACAAAAGTTTTATATTAAGTGAAACAATTACACATGACAAATATACCCATGCTCCCCAGTTACACTCCTAAACAATACATAAGGTAAATAAATGGACACAAAATTCCCAAAATTATACCTCTTGCGGAAACTTAACAGCCATAAATATATGTACTGGTCATAGGCCTTCATAACAATTTGAAGATGAAAAGAGATAAAGATGTCCAGTTTCTGTATTTGGTTCTGTGGATTGAAATCAGCTGCACTTAACAAAATAAGAAAATCAATGGAGAGATTTCCCCAAGAAATGAAAAGCCACAGGAAATAAATGAAAATTTTGCAGACCTATTCCATCTTTCTACATCCAGAATATAATTTACAGAAATTGGCATGCCTTTGTAAATAATTAAATATTATATTCTAATGCTAAATAAAAGAAAGGTACAACATATTAGAGGGGACCAGACCTTACTCAAAAAAACCCATTGATAACTTATAGAATAAAGAATTAAAGATCACCCATCCCAAACAAAGAAAAGGCAGCTCAGACTCACATGCAGTCACTTAATAGCAACTTCAATTGAAGTCATAAGGTTCCAAGTCCCAAGAGTGATCACCAGAAATATATGAGTAAAGTAAAAGCAGGAACAATGCTTTTAAATATACTACCAACCTTTAGCAGTAATCTAGGGGTTCATAGAAAATCTTTGGAAAAACGTCAAAAGAATATAATTTGATTCAGCATAAAATGATAAAAAATACCATTAATTACCTTATATAGGATAGTGTATACCTTCAACTCTTTGCCATTCATTTTAATTGATACCAGATTTAGATCTTTTTATCCAAGACCAACGGATAACAAGCACCTATGTCCAACAAATCAATCAGCAGAACATCTCTAAAATAAAGTCAAAGGCATGCTATAATGCGATAGACATATGGGATGATCTTTATTAATTTGCATGTGTATAACATAGAATGGAAAGAGTTTCACATAAAAACAGAAGAAAATTACAAATAAACCACAAATTCTTTTAACAAGTTACAAAAACTGCATATCACCTTCAACTCTAGGGAAAAACAGTAATTTGAGAATGAACTTTATTAATTTGCATGTGTATATATAACATAAAATGGCAAGAGTTTCACCAAAAATAGAAGAAAATTACAAATAAACCACAATTCTTTTAACAAGTTACAGTAACTACAGATCACCTTCAAATCTGGGAGTCTGGGTAAAACAGTAAATTGTGAATGACCAATTGTTGGTTCCTCTCCCAGAGAAAACATCAAGTCCACCTGATCAACAAACCAAATGCGATCAGAGTTTAAAAAATAAATTTAACACCATGAAAGAGTTACGAGAGGGATTGAACATGAATGTACCTTGTCCAGGGAGCTTCCTCTACCTCCACAAGCAACTTCAGGCACCTCAAGGCTTCTGCATCCTTATCAGCAAGCATGCTGCAAGGAAATAATTTGAACATAATAAGGATATGATCTGTAATTACAAATGGGTAGGGGGGAAGGAGAAAGAGAGGAGAGAGAAAGAGAGAGAGTACCAGATTCTGCTCCACCAGAAAACTAATGCAAGCAACTAGATTCTTCATCTCAAGACCAATTTTTGCAGCTTCTCCATCAAATACAAATTTTTGCATGGATTTAGCTGTGCAAGCACACAAGAAAATCTTTTTCCCCACATAATCACAGATAACGAACAGTTCATGGGGGGACATAGGAAACATTGAAGGTCTACCTTGGACAACATCCTTCATAGTTCATAAGTAAAGACACATCAGAGATCTTTAGAAGGCATATTAAATAATGATAAAAAAATAAGCTAAAACCTAAAGCTTGAAAGAAACATTAAACAAAAAAGAAGGGGGGGAGAGGAATCTCATTACCAGAAGTGCTAGACCAGCTTTTATATGAACCTGTGGCAGCAAAGAATACCCAGGTTTCTGGACGAGTGATGTCATTGCTCTTATAATTGAAGATCCAGGAACTTCCTAAAATGTACTTATGTACATGATACTCAGAACATATTCAACATCAAGCATAAATAGAAAGGAAAACAGAAGATCATAGAGAAAGCAGTATATCTAGCTAGCATCATAATGTGCTTCTTTGGATTTGTATAAAACGGTATTTGGAACTTTCTTATGATTTAAAATCTACCATTGGGTCCTATGTCAGTCTGCTTTGTCAAGCTTAATTTTGATCAATGTTCTATTGGTAACCATGATTGTTCCAGGGTCCAAGGGTTATCGAGGAGTAAGATTTTCCTAACTCACTAGGCATATCCCATCTCTAGCCTTCCTCCATCAACACCTTTCAGTGGAAGCTTAGTACTGCCTATAGAATCGTGTATGACTTGGCAAAGCAAGGGGTAGCAAGTCCTAAAATGCGTTGCAAGTACCATAATTTACTTTTACTTGTTTTGGGCAGGCAGAATTTCTTAAACCACAAACATTATCATATTTGATCTTTCTTGATTACTACAACAAAAGTTGTTAACCATGGGGATATTTGAGAAACTAACTTTTTCATAAGAGGAATCCCTGTCAAAAGGTAAAGCAAGAAACAGAGTACTTTTCAAAGAGGAAGAACAATATCACTATCCACAGCAAAATAGTTTTTCCATCAATTTAAACATTTACATTTAACAAGTCATAAGATAATGCACAAGTTTCTGGTATTGAAAGAAATAATATTAAAACCTACAAAGAAAAGATTAAATCACTAAGATTGCATATTTTCATAACCTTTTAAATTCAGTTTTGACCTGTGAAATAAGATCAGATTATTTTTAAATCATGCGATGAGAAAGGACATGCAGATTTATACTCTAAATTAACTCACATTTGATGACAAATGCCAAAACTATTAACGTCCCCTAGAAGTAACCAACAAACATGAATTTGAATATGTTTTAAATATAAAACAACAAAAATTCACCCTTCAAATTTAAACCATGTGAACAACAAATATTTGTTGAATTATACTGACTACGAAGATGTACACAACAAAAACACATCGGGAATCCAGTTGATTCTATGGTCTGCAAATATTTTTCCCTTTTTTCACCGTCCAATTCACTACAAAAAAAAAAAAAAAAACAAACTCCATAGGAAACCACTAACCTCGGAATGAAATTACTGCCAATTTCTAGAGAAACTCTTTGCTGAATGATGAAAGAAACTAGCACGAGGGGAAGTAATAACCCAATAATAATGCCTTGGCCATCGTTAAAAGTAGGAGAGTCTGCTAGGATGATTCCGTCTGCTTTGACATATTTTGGTTAGAAGAGAGCTTCTCCGTTGGAAGAAACGCGGATTTTGTCTAACAAAAGTAGATAGGCACTATGTATAGTATAGTAGAACATGGAGGACTCCATTTGTTTTGCAGGCTACTGATGCAAATGCTGTTTCTTGCCATTGCTTTCAGTGGTTTGCATATCGGAACCTGATTTTCAAACCCGACCGGTAAGCATTGATGAGTCTTCCCTTTACTATCATGATAAACCTTCTTCCATCTTTCCTCTTTCCTCTGTCATAGAAAAGATAATTAAGATCCATTAATCCTTCTGTTTTCTTGCGGCAACCCTTAACAATGGGTGAATGGAATTCCAGGGAAGCCTTGATCGAGAAAATCAAAGACATTATTGGAAGTAGCTGATGAGGAAGCACAGAGGACATAATCCTTGGAGACTAGCTAGCGGCCGAGGCTTTCTTTTGTTATTGAAGCATCAGAAAACACAGACATTGGCCTGATGGCACAAAACCCTCCTAGTTTCCTCCCCTTCCTCTTCTTCTCTGCTTCCGCTTCCGCTTCTGGAGTTCTAATGAGAGTAGCGAAGGAGCAGAGATAAAATACTTGCACTCTCACTAAACCGACTCGCATTATATATTCCGCGGTTTGCCTACCGCTACTCGTCGTTTGCTTTTGGGCGGGAGTTGTCACACTTTTCCAATGTTTCCATAAAAATATGTTTCCGTTGGATTAGTCAAGGTTTCGTGGTCAAAGTTTCCATATAACGAGATTCGGTCAATCTTTTATATTCGATTTCGTTTATTACCTTTAATTTTCACTTAATTCAAAATTTGAGTTACATACTCTAATTATTAAGTATCTCTTTATGTTTTCTACAAAAAAAAAAAAAAAATATATATATATATATATATATAATATAAAAAATGTCAACTCGCTCACTTCCGATTCACACACATAGATTTTTTTTTGGTAGAATCTGAGTTTACGACAGGCTCAGATTCTGAATTATCGGAATGAAAATAATTCGGATTAATTCAGTTTTTTATTTTAAAATCCGGTCAAAATTTTGTATGTATAAAAAATAAACGGTTATATTCAGCTTGATACCATCTTTAATTATTTATAATTGATAAATTGACCAAAAAAGTGATCCATCATCTTGAATAATGACCAAATTCGGTTTTATTTAATAATTATTTATTTATAATGGGTTGCAATTTCATGGACATGTAAAACCTAAGATCCTAACTTAACAAGTCAAGTTTTATTTTAAATAAAAATTGGTGAAATGATAAAATACATAATTGAAAAACTCCAAGATTACCCAAGAAGGTGGAAGATATAGTACTATTCCTGAACTTTGAATTAATATCATCTACCACCTACTAATTTCTCACAATTATATCCATTCTCATTTAATTTAATTGGAGGTGGAAACCCATAAAATTAAAAGACAATTATACCTTTATGGTTTTAAGCTGAGAAAAATGAAATTTACTACAGATTCCAAGGCTTGATTTCTCCTACAATCTCTGGCGATCAGAATCTCACAGAATTATTAATATCAAGTAACGAGTTTACCGGTGAATTTTCCGGATGAAATCTATCTTCTCCGAGAGTTTACAATCATTAACGCGAGTAGAAATCATTTTTTTTTTTTGACGAGCTACCACCAAGCTCAACGGCTCTCAATGACTTGCAAAAATTAGACCTTCAACAAAACTTACTCTCGACCAATATCTCGAACTAAATGATATTATAAATGATGTTTAAACTATTCAAACTTCCCCTATATCAAATACAAATAGGGTTATTAATTATATATTCAATTAATATAGACCCTATATTTATCACAAGACATACTATCATATACACATGAAAATTACTATACTATCCATGCTCTTGCAGCCAGGTTGCACTTGTTAAAATTTACACAAATAGAAGACCAGAACATAAAAATGCTGATGGAACTATCATAGTATCATAGGAAACGGGATCTTCTATAATAACTACCAAGTAGCAGTGGGAATCTCAATTGCTCATGGTGCTTCCGACACACAATCAAACTGAGAATGTTTTTTGAGTATCGTGGTATATATATTAGCTTTTCTATTCTCTCTTCACTATGTAGGTCTTAATTAAATGATGTTTTTTTCTAAACTATATCATTGGTGTAGTCTGCAAGATTCTTCTACAATGCGTAATACTTGGATTCGGTTATGTTACAGATCCTTCCAACCCACCATCCTTCGTTATCAAACGCATCTACTTCGTCCCACTGATGGAAACCAGAGGTCCAAAGTTAAGGAGGATGAGGCCTGACTTCACTGACATGAACCCTCTCTCTCAGCCATCCAGATTCATCATCATTTAACAGGGTTTTGTATATAACAAACACATGATTCTTTGTCACCTCCAGAACCTTTGCTTCGTAGTATGAACCCACAAAGCCTCCTTCCTTGCTATGAACCTCAACTGACTCACCAATTCGATACCTGTTTTTTCTTTGATCTTTTGACGAATTCTCCATTATTAAAGCTTAGGATTGTTAGAAAATTATAAGTTTAGGGTTTTCAAGAAACTCATTCTCCATCCATAAAGTAGCCTTATAACACAATAGATAAATCATAAACAATGAATACAAAGACATACCTGTCTGTGAAGAAATTAATTTTCATACGCTCCACGATGCTCCAAACTTTGATCGAAATCCCTCGGCTACAGTCTTCCACAACCTCCAAAGGATATCATGACGTCTCTTGCTAATGGGTGCAGAGAACTGATTAACCGTGGCTGTAAGGACTCTAACCCTGTATTTATAGAATACAGATGTAACCATAAAACCCTTCCCACAATAGAATTAGGGTTACCAAACCTATCTCATACCATGTGAAGAATCAAACAAAACCAGTTATATCGTGTCAATTAGACTCCCACTGAATTAACTAGTTTAGGTAATTAATTAAGCCCACATAAATCTAACAATCTTCCACTTGGACTATATTAATTACAAAACTATCGTCAACCAGTGTGGCCACGGAATCCAACACACTAAATCGTCACTAACCTTGAAACATCCATCAAGCTTTCCAATGCGAGCAACAGCGAATAATACACCTTAACGTATGGTGTATAAACTTCTGTCAATCACAACAGAGGTCTACTCAATACATGAATCGTCTGAGATAATGCATGAAAGTAAACTCCCATGCGAGTCCAAACTTGATTAAAGAACCTTAATCAAAGTGCCCCAAAACCTTTATGGGCAACTTAACATGGTATTTAAATATTCTGAAATTATAATACCATACTTTGGCTAGACACCGCCTTTATTCTTTGATATTATCCTTTCATGGCAAACCGCCTCTAGCTTGGATTAATACCAGACTTTGATTTACCGTCATTATTTGTATGGCTGAATACCGCCTTTTATCTTGGCTGAATACTGCCTTATATATCTGGCTGAATACTGCCTTGAAACTTTGGCTAAATACTGCCTTGAAACTTTGGCTAAATACTGCCTCATATCTGTGACATGTCAAACACATAACTATGTATGTAAAATAATAATAACCCAAATGCTAATGTAAGCAAAATCATAGTTACAAAAACTGTACCATCAAACCATGAGCAATACAATCAAGTACAGTAAGCAATGTGAAAACACAAGTATAAACATAAAGAGTCTCCCACTGATTAAGCATATCTAGAGACTCCCACTGATTCTCAGATCTTTGGCCACTTAAGCCACTGAAAAAATTATTTGTTTTCAACCATTCTTATATTGGACATACTGTCCCTTAAAGACTCCCACTGACAAAACCTTCGTCTGAGAATCTACAACGATATAAAATCTTTTAACATATTTCTTACTTGAAGAGATTCGATCTCCATTATACTTTGAAATACTAGATTTCATATTATTCTTTGAGAATAACACAGCTGAACCACTGTCAGAATACATCTCAATAGATTTAGAAATGGAGTCTATAATCTCAAAATTAGATAATAAATTTTCACATAAGATATCTTGCTTGTTATCTTTACTTAGAGTTACAAAACCCTATCACATGACAATGAACCTTGAAGTTGATTTCTTGTCATCAATACAATCATTATAAATTACATCAAAATAGCCAAGAGTGTCACTACTTTTATAAATGAACATATGATCTTTGGTCCTCTGCATATACCGCATGACCTTCTTTTTCCCCATTGTCCAGTAAGCTATACCAGCATCCAACTGAAAACATCATATGACACTCAATGAAAAGGCTATATGAAAATATTACAATCTTAAACATATATCAAGCTCTCTACTGCATTGTAGATGCTAATACTCAGTATCATTATTTGTCTACAATATTGTCAATTTATCTCCTTTACTGATCTTAGCATTCGCAGCTTACTAGTTATACATGCATACTGAACCATTCGAAAACACGAACAATATTTATACTTTGAGATAAATCCATAATTTTATTTTTTCTGTCACGAGCAAACTCAATTCCAAGTACAAAGGTACTTGCTCATACAGTTTTACATGTCGAAGTTATCAGACAGAAAAACATTGATTTCAACTAGTAAACCATGTCACTACAGGCCAATGAAAACCATCAACACACATGATAAGGAAATGAATCACTCCCACTGACATATAGATATATACAATGGTCAATGACAATCTCAACAAAGTTGAAAGAAGATACAACATTGTTAAACTTCAAATACCATTATCCGGATACCCGTTTAATTCGCAGATTGACTTTATAAGTCTACAAAACATATCTTCTTTATCCTTACTATAAAATCTTGTGATTAAAATATATAAATATTTTCTTCTAGATTTTCTTTGATCAAAATGATCTTTACATCTACCTGATGCAACTCCAAAATAAACCTCAAAATTTTAAGTTATCTTTCTCTTCCTTTTGTGTGATTCCACTTTGCTATAAATCTTACTTTGTAGCAATCAATTTTCCCACTGAAATCACACAATTTGTTGTATATCCATTTTTAACCTATGAGTACATCACTCATTGACAAAAGCATAAATTCCAAGTCTCGTTATTGTTCATAGACAACAACACATCCCTTATGATCATTAAACATTCAAGAATAATTTCATTACTAATAACTTGCTCAAAATCATTAGGATCTTCATTTTTGTCCATCACTAAAAACATCTATTTTGAAGTACAACATGTGATTGGATGAAATCACAGATTTACATGGTCCAGTATATCTCTTCATTGCTTCATCTGGCTCTACTACTATGGCTGAAGCATTTCTGGTATCTCAACTGGTTGCTTCACACCCATTTTCAAGTGGTCTCATCAAACTTTAAGTTTCTTGGGTCTATTTTGACATCTCATAATATGACAACTCAATGTCCTAAAATAATCACTCTCCTACGAGTGTTATGAAATCATGTCAGTTCTACAGTCTCATAACAAGAAGATAACTTAAAACTGAAATAGAAAACTGACTAACTAGCACTCTATTAATATTATAGGCTGCAATATCAATTCTTTCCTTATAGGATCAAATACATTCTTAGGTTTTTGCAAACACTTGCTTAAATTTATCAGAGAATAAACCAGTATCACATGGTCTCCCAAAACTCTCTCATACAGATCCAATAGTTTTAGTTCTTTTAATAAAAGTTTTTCCACCTTAATTTTCATTATTTGGAAAAACAACCATAGACTAAACTATGTCAAGAAGTCCTAGATGAAATCTCGATGTCCACCAATTCTAATAAATCCTTGTTGTGAATAACCTTCACTTCCTTTAATCTTGTCATCTTCTCTTTTAAATAATTATCACATATATACATGTAATAAACCTTGGAAGGAGAATTTTTGAATATTATTATTTCTAATCTTTCTTTGGACAACAGTCATAAACCCTTATGACCAGGGTGAAAGATTACAATATACAGTTTAACTTCTAAAGATATAATAAATTAAAGATTAATGTTTAAGTATCCAATATACAACACCTTCTTGTTCAAAAGTTTCATAATCCTTATTCCTTTTTTACTTAAGCTGTCCAGCTATATAAATCTTTCTTTACATGTCCCTTCTGAGTCACTCTACAAGAATTTTATTCTACTTAGATCCATTTTATCTTGTAGTTTCTTAATGTTTAATTCTTTGTCATAAAGTTTCTGACTATTCCATGAAAAATATTTTCTTTCTATGGGTTTTCCTACCCCTTTTACAACTTGCCTTTGTCTGAGTATATATTATGCACTATATTTATAAGTAGGAAAATTTTCATATACACCCCAATAAGGATTGGCAACATCATCTACCTCCACAAAATTTTAAAAACCTCAATCACATCCAACTAACTGACGGAATTATTGAAATACAATTTTTACCCTTCTTATTAAAAATTGAAATATTAAAGACATATGTTGAATGACTAATTTAACCTTTGTAATGTTATGTATATTATGTCTCTCTCTCATATTCAATCTCACCCAAGCCCTAACTCGACTCCAGTTTTGCGTTGGTTCCCTCTGAGTTCTGCCACCAGAGCAGTTGGTCAGAGGAATTCTCCGTTCATGGCATAGATGGAGCATGAGTGTAAGTTGTTCCGTCAGTTTACATTTTGCGCCATTGTTCGGGCTCAGATACCCAATGCTACCATAAAACAACGATTGTTACAGGACTAATGGTGGTTGAAGTTGTTCTGTAGAAATAGGGAGAGTGAGGATGCAGTACTCCACCAGGGAGGATCTTCTGGGAGAGACCGCAATTTCTGGTGAAAGCTCCTGGTGAAACTTTCGAGGTTCATTTTCACTTCCTAGTTGATGATACAGGAGGTTTTTTTTATTTTTTTTTATTTTAAGTATATACCAGAGATGTTTGAATCAATGAATTTCCATAAAAGCAGTTAAAACATATAAAAGAACCTCAAAATTTAAAAAATGCAAGCATTTCTGAAACTCGTCCTCCGATTATCTCAAGAATGCCAAAACAAAGAAATATGAACGAGAATCTGCCATTGCCATCTCCATTTCATACAATGAGGAAATCTCCGAAAAAAATCTTGAGCTAAGGAGAGAAGAGAGAGAAGGCGGTGGGAGAGAAGAATAAAAAAAGAAAAAAAATAATGGAGGATGGAAAAGGAGAAGATCGGGGAGAGAGAGAGAGAGAGAGGGAGAGAAGGAGAGAAGGAGAGAATGTGAGAGAGAATAAAAAAAACAGAAAAAAGGCGAAGATCGAGAAGATGGAGGAGGGGGAAGAGAGAATGGAGAAGAAGAAAAAAAAAGGAGGATCCGAAGAGAAAAGGAAATGGGAAGAGAGAATAAAAAAAAGAAAAAAAACAGAAAAAAGGGAAGATCGAGAAGAAGGGGGCGGTGGAGAAGAAGAAACAAAAAAAATTAGAGAAAGAGAGAAAGGAGAGAATGTGAGAGAGAATAAAAAAAAAGAAAAAAATAGAAAAAGGGCAAAGATTGAGAAGATGGAGGAGGGGGGAAGAGAGAATGGAGAAGAAAAAAAAAAGGAGGATCCGAAGAGAAAGGGAAGTGGGAAGAGAGAATTAAAAAAAAAAGAAATAAAACAGAAAAAAAAGAGGGAAGATCGAGAAGAAGGGGGCAGTGGAGAAGAATAAACAAAAAAAATCAGAAAAAGGGAGAAAGGAGAGGCGAGATCTTGAGGAGAAGAATAAAAAAAAAAAAAGAAAGAAAACTGGAAAAGAAGAGCAAAAGCCGAAGAAGAGAGGAGAAAGAGAAGAACAGAGGGAGAGAGAGATTGCAAGTAAACACTACCTACCTCACCCCCGCCTTGCTGTAAATCCTCCACATGCGATGCCTTAAAATCTAAGAGAGAAAGAAGAAGACAGAAATTAAAAGGGAGTTGATTTTGTTTTATTTGCTTTAATTTATTCAAAATTTCAATTAGGGGACTTTTACCTATAAAATCTCAATGCTTTCATCAGCTTTTAATGGCGGAACTATAATTTTTTGAATTTCATTACAATTCGAAATGAACGTTTGGGTAGGGTAAGTTATGAATAAAGGGTATTTTTGTCCTTTAACAATGCTAAAAGGGTAGTATGGTCCGTTAAAATGTTCATCGCAACTGACGTCAGCAACTAACGAAATTTTGTTAACGGAGTGGACTTCGTTGATTAACGGAGCAAACTTTTTGGGTACTAGATGAGGTTTTTAAAATTTTGTGGAGGTAGATGATGTTTCCATTCCTTATTGGGGTGTATATGAAAATTTTCCTTTTAAGTACTATAGGTCACCAGGATCTGACTATACAGTTTTTGTGAGGAAGTGAAAAGTCTAAAATATCAATTACATAGGTTTTAATGAACCTACAAATATTCACTTATCCTTGAGCTTATCATTAATACTTAACAGCTCTACCTTGTACTTCCTCACAATTCAAATACCATCTCTTATCATCAAAAACTGATACTTATGGACTTGAGTAATAAAACATCTCTTTGCCCCTTCTTGAAAAAATCAAATCTTTCTTTGGATTTCTCAGAAAATATCCTTTTTCAATGTTTCTCATCTGAACATTGCTTTACTTGATCTTAAAGACTGAACACCCTAAGGATCAGAATACAAATTTTTTTTTTGTTGAGTACATCTAGGTTAAACAATCCTAGACTAGTTTACAGTTTCCATGCCAATTCATAAAACTGGCAGCCAAAGACAGACATCTTAAGGTATTTAATCATTACATGTCCACAACAATGTAAATAACTGTAAGTCTACGATTAATACCAAATAAAATTAGCTAGCAATAATATATATACATAACATGTGCAAGCTACTTACATAAAAATCCCAGTGCTGTTTTTTTGCTAATGTTTTTTTGCTACTAATATACTTCATCAATATGATTATGTAGAGAAGCAGAAGAATAAGACAAGATGATACTCCTCAAGAAGAAGCTGCTAGTCAAGGAAGAGGATCCACTACACAGGTATCATCCCTAATTACATAAAAATCCCAGTGCTTTTTTTTTTCTTTCCTACCAATAATCCTTATTTGTGATTATATAGAACAAAATACAAGATGGACCTGCTAGATCACAAATGCAAACAAGATCACAGTCGTCTATGGGTCTGTTCTAGGTTTACAACTGTTGTCTTCAGTTCATGCTACTTCAGTTGTTTAGAACTTGGTTTACAACTGGATTTACATGTTGGGTTTAGAACTGGGTTTTCAGCTGGGTTTACATGTTCTGGGTTTACAACTGTTTAGTACATGTTATGGGTTTTCACTTCTGTTCATGCTACTTCAGTTAATGCTACTCGGTTAATATGTTATACTGTTCGGGTTTACAACTGTTGTATTCGGTACATGTAACCGTCGGAATTTTTATTTCTCTTTTGTTCATATTTCAGGGAAACCTATTGGAGTACATGTAAATGTTCAGGTTTCAGGGAAACCTATTGGAGTTTTTATTTCTCTTTTGTTCATATTTTCGATCGTTGGAGTTTTTGTTTCAGGGGATGATGTTGGAGTACGGGTTTCGGGGAAACCTATTGGAGTTTTTGTATGTGGTTGAACTGCAGAACTGATCATTTTGTTAGAAGAGAACAAAAATGATCAGTTTGTTATAAGAGCTTGACCTGGACTTGGACCCTGGACTTGGACAATGACACCTCCAAATAACCCTCATGGAATGACTTCCAACAGATCATGGCCAGCAGAAAAATCAAAAAAGCTGTATTGAATTTAAGGCCATCCTCTAATGCTATAAACCAAGAGGAAAATAATCTGTTGATAAGTTTGTCGAACTAAGAAGGCACAATTGTAGCAAAAAGTACAGCCCTAAATTACAGAATTACAGAAGGTTGCCAATAGAGGAAAACTCAGGATGGATAACTCCTCCAATATAGGGCATGGGAATTTACAATCTCGAACATCCGAGGTAAAATTCAGCCGAACAACACATGTAAGGGATTCTGCCACTACTCTATGATTGCAGAAAACAAGATATTTGAACTTTCAATCAACAGTGACATTATCTTTAAATTGGGGAACAGATCAAAGTCAAAAAAATAATGATTGGAGACCCCAACGATCATCAGACAAAAGCAAGTACCTTCAATCACCATACCGAAATACGCCATGAAAAGAAAGTTGTTCCAAGGGGAAACAGTAACCTGTTCCAGCAGAACCTAAAGGAAGGAAATTTTTGCATAAATTACAGAATTATAGAAGGTTGCCAATAGAGGAAAACTCAGGATGAAATCATTGAATTCCATGAAACAAGAGTCCTGTTATGCATTCTATCAAAAACCAATTGAGCAGTCCTCTTACTAACAAGTTAAGGATTGGAAAGGTGTATAGGACACAGCTTTCTGGTTTCATATTTTTTAATGTTTCCTGATTATATTCTCATTATAGAGCTCAGAGCCACGCACAAGGACATCATCACATACACCTTACCACCCTCCCAAATATCGAGTCATAAAAATCATAAACTTTAAAAGAAACCCAACAAAACAAAATAAAGCTTAATGTCACAGATCAATAAGAAGTATCATTATCATAACCCACTGAAATACAATCAACAATCAACCTATCACTAAGTGACTCTCTCATCATGATTCTTCAGATCTAGCTTCTCCACAGCATCGAGGAGGTCTTCAAACGTCTTAGAACTTTGCCCATGAGCTCTAATTGCTCCTCTTAAGTACCCTCTCAAATAATTCAAGGAAGTACTTCTACCAGCATCTGTCTGGGTATGTGAGCTTTCACCTCTCTCCTGTGAGCATTCCCCTCGATCGGTCTTTAATCCTTGACTAATTGGAGTATCGGTTCCCATTCCTTCAAAGCATTCCATGCTCTCTATCCATTGGAACATCCCACATCCAGGATTACCCACCTACAAGACAATTATACAAAACCTCATATTAGAAGGACTTACATCCATATGACAATGATCAGACCCCCGCCTACTACTTAAAAAGGGAAAGAATAGAAACTATATTAACACTCACCCCTGTGGAATGTGGACAACACCAAAATTGTCGTCCATTGTTTGCTGCCGTTTTTGCCGTTCTCACCTTGCAATGCCCACCTCCACATGAACATTGTTTCAAATGCTCTACCCACATTACAAACTTTTGACAAATTTGACAATTATAATACATTCTCCCAATATTAATTCCCTTACTTGTTCTACGGATGACAAGTATAGCACCACAATTTTCACATTTAGGATCCATATTCTTTCTAAACAAAATGCAATTACATTAGTAAATAGTTCAGTTGATCAAAAACATGTAATGAATCAAGATTAGAAAGAGAGAGAATAAGCAAATTGATAACCATATTTCTTTTTCATGTTCGATTATTTCCAACTGGACAGTGGACCTAGGTGATGTTTTGGCATTCTTGTGGACTTCTTTGATTACCAAAGCCAAAGTTAATGGACCTAGGTGATGTTTCGGCATTCTTGTTTGGGTGTAGATGATGTTATCGATCTTTGATGGGGTGTAGGTGAAATTTTTTCTTTTATAAACCAAACCCAAAGCAGAAAAATAAATTTGTTCAAGAACGGATACCGAACAAAAAAAATTAATCTTAACATTCATTCAGAGAAATAAATTTGTTCAAGACCAAACCCTCGAAGAAAGAAGGGTGAGAAGAAGAAGAAGTTCAAGTAGAAAAAATAACATCATTCAGGAACAAACCCTCGAAAAAAAAAACATCAAACGTATATGATTCAAAGAAAAACAAAAAAAAACAAAAAAAAAACCCTTTTTAACGAAACCAAAATCAAACAATGAGAGAAGAAGAAGAAGAAAAAGAAGATAAGACAGCTAAACATACCAGGTTGGGAGGGAACTCTTCTCAATGGATGGCAGATCTGCTTTGGGAGCTCTTCTCAACGAACCACGATGGCAGATCTGGTTTGTGAGCTCTTCTCAACGAACCCGGAGAAGGTTGGGTGATTCGGGACCTCTTCTCAACGCAAATGGGATGCTGCCGTCGGAGCAGGGAGGTGGTTGGGTGATTCAGTAGCTCTTCTCAACGCAGAGGAGACTAGAGCTTGAGTGAGAATGAACGAGAGAGTAAAAATTCGCAGCGCAGGGGCCGGGTTTCCTTTTGTGGGGATAAGTAACATTTGAAGGCTAAATTCGTAAATGAACATAAATTTTCTTTTTTAAAATTTTTATTTGAGGGGTAAAATTGTATTTCAACAATTTTAATGATTTCCGTCAGTTAAGTGGACCTAGGTGATGTTTCGACATTCTTGTGGGTGTAGATGATGTTAAGGATCTTTGATGGGGTGTAGATGAAATTTTTTCTAAGATTAACTATTAATAAGGCTTGTTTGTTTGGTCACAAGTATAAAGAAATGGAGTAAAAATATGATAAACCAATTTATAAACGAATGGAGGCTAATAAAGTAATTTTTTTAAAATTTAGTAAATCATAATTTTGAGTTAATTATACAATCATTATTGATCATTTTTTTTTCTCTTAATTTAATTTCCCTTCCAGTTACTTCAAAATTTCAATCGGATCAACATAAATGAACATTTCTTGGACAAAATTTAGTGTCCATAAAGGACAAAAATGGGAAAAAAGAAAAAAAAAAAAAATGAAAAATCCATCAATGTATTAGACATCACAAAGAGGCTTGAGTGAGATCAAACTGGTAGCACTTGAGATATACTATTGGAGAAAGATCGATTGTTGGAGAACAAAGATCGATTGTTAGGGAGAGATCGACTATAGAAGAGAGATCGACTGTTGCAGAATTGCACCTCAGTCGATTTTGGAGCCTCATCTTTTGGGTATGATTTTGAAGCTTCTTCTTTTGGAGTCGATTTGTAGTAAATTCCATAAAGAATGAGTTGACTTAATCCACCAATTGCTCCGAAACTACTCCCAATCTACAATAAATCATGCAAACATTCATATATATATTAAATTAAACAGACAATATACAAGTCAAATTTGATAGAATATAATATCTCTAATGTATAACTTGCTTGGAGTTTTTTTTATTTATTTAAAAACAATTGTAAAGCATTATGACAACATTGGAGTAAGGCCTATTAATCTAAAATTTAACATGATCAAATCATAGCCAAGATAGAGGGGGATGGGATCTGCATCCTCTCCTCCTTGAGGACAGTTGCAATCTTATCCGGATGGCCGACACATGGCTCTCGTTGAATTCGAGACCCATGTTTGAGGCTACACTTAGCCAACAGTCGGTTCGAACGTGGGTCTCGGATTCACCAGAGAACCACGTGTCCACCATTAAGGTAAAGTTGCCGCGTCCTCCCAGAACCACTGGGAAGAGATGATGTGAATCCGAGGGGAATGAGGGGAAGAGAAAAGAAAAAAAAAAATGTTTACCAAGATATAAGGGTCGAAACAGAGGAGAGCATAAATCATCCATATAATTCCTTTGAGAAAATTGAAAAGAGAAAACAAGAATGACATGTACTCAACACTCTTTGTCCTTATAACCTTCCCCTAGACAAGAAAGAGGGAGACATAAGTGTCAATAAGTACAGAAATGGAGCTTGAAGGAATGATAAAAACACATACCATAACAGTAAGTGGTGACATAGACATACAAACTCCAAAGAAGGCACAAAGAATCCCAACAACCATAGACCTTTTCCTGTGGGTATGAAAACACTCTAGGGAAAAAACTGCTATAGCCACGAAGAACAGTGCTTCTATCAACAAGATCACAATCACTTTCATCTGCAATTTAAAAAAAAAAAAAAAAAAAAAAAAAAATATATATATATATATATATATATATATATTATATATATATATATATATATATATATATATATATATATATATTTCTTTAATAGTGTGTGGATTATATGCAATATTATTGAATTTCACTTGTATGGTGAAATATATTCATGCATGCATGCACGTACCCTCTTATTGTTAGGGGCATAACAAATATAGATTAAAAGGTAAATGAGTTCCAAGGTGAGACCGACACTGTTGATGGTGACGATTAGAATGCTATCCGGGTGGACAAATGGTTGACCATAGAAAACCCATAACACGCAGCTCATCACAGAGGCGAGGTATGGATCTGGTTTGAACCCATCCACATCTCCCTTCTTCCATATTTTGTAGAATGTTGGTCTGCATTTTCAGTCAATAAAAAAAAATACAACCAGTAAATTTTCATTACCCAAAAAACTGAAAAAAAGAAACATAATGATTTAAGGAAGTTTGAGATAGACTTACACAGGGGATGTAAACATGAAGAATGTAATCACATTTCCTGCAACCAAACACAAAAAATATATAATGTTTTTTTATTTAATTACTAGAACAGATTGAAAGATTAATGGATAATTAAATTCAGGATGTTATTGATCAAAGTGTGTTTGGTTTGGTTCACATACCGATGATGCCAACAGTCATACGAATAGTTTCTTTATCATGAACCATCTTAGATCTCTCTCTCTCTCTCACTAGATCTTCAGAAACTGCAGGTAGAGGAATTCCGACTTGAGAGCGGAAAGAGTTCTTCTGAGTTTTAAGTCTTAAAGTTGTATATGAAATCAATTTTTCACAGACTGTGATCGATCACAGTCTGTTTTTCAGTGAATGGTTTCCTTAAAACGTTCATAACACTCAGTTTATCCAGTGAATGGATAACCCGAGCATGCATGCCTGGCTGACTTTCTGGCAAGCTAGAAGGGTTCTGTAATCCACGCTAACAGTTTCTTTTGACTCATTTCTGATCAATGGATTCAAGAAAATAGATTGTTGAAAAGTCAATGACATATCAAAGGTTGAAAGTCCTCCTAGCTTTTGACCAATGAAACAACGACCACTCATTCTCACTGTTTCCTCTTCCAGTGCAGCTAGACACATGGTTCAAGTATCAATATCGATCTGATCCATCCGATCTTTATCCGGATTGATTGGTATTGGTTTGGTTCAGATTCTATTTAATATTAAACGAGTAAAAATATTCTTATATTATTTTTAAGATGTGAAGTTTTTTGTACAATTGATTCTGTCCCTGCTATTCTCACATGAACTGTGAAATGACATCCATATCTCTCTTCTTGGATACTTGTGTCTGCCTTCTCATTGGAATCGACACTGACACTGGATACACATAGATAGAGAGGACACTTCAGCCCCATTTTTAATCATAGATGAACGGGTAGTGGCAATTACCCCTGTTAATTGATCATCATTGATTTTACCTTTTTACGTGATTTACAAATTTTTATCAATATAAGAATAAATACACCTTTTAATATTCAAATTGAAATGTTACAATCCCAATTGATCTAAATCAGTTTAGCTTATTACACTTACTTTTTAAGAAGAATAATTTTTTTTTAATATAATCAGCATGAAGTATGTTTGATATTTTTTTATTGAAAATGAGTAAAACTGATTAGAGACCAAATTTTCTACAAACCCTATTTGTTTTCGTTGTAAATTTTTTTTTTGTGTAAATAATATTTTATATGAAAATTTTCTTATAAAATATTAAACAAAAAGAAATCTAAAATGAAAATTTAGGCAAATCACTATATTTATAATAAAATTTAATTGAAAATTCCAAGATATAAAATATGAATTTATCTCATAATTTTTTAAAGATTGATAAATATTATTTGAATTTTAAGAATTAATTAGGACCAATCAAAGGCCAAAATTTGTTGGCAACAACAAAATGAACTTAATCATTAGCCACCATAATTGATGGGAAGTAGAGAATAATCGATTCAACTAATAAAACTAATAATATATCAAACAAAAGGAAATCTGTAATGCAAACTTTGACTGAAAATATTAAGATTTAATGATTATTAATTAAAAGATCCCATAATGTTATACACAAAATTACCTTGTAAATATTTAAAAAAATGATTTTGTTTGGATAAAGTATTATGGGGAGGTGAGAGGCTGGCATATCATGCATTTCCCAACCTTCTCCATGAAGAATAACTTTAAAGCATGCAAGTTGAAAGAGCATGAGAGAAGTTAGTGAGAGAAGAATTAAAATTATAACATATAATGTTACCCTAATTTTGACTATGTTTTAATGGTATCCTGTACTCTCCCTTCCCTGGTGGGGAGTTTTACCCCAAAAAAAAAAAAAAAAAAAAAAAAATCAATGGAGAGGGGTGACAATGGAATCATTAGAAAAAAATAAAAAAAAATATCTATTGGCATAGCCTCAACTCCACTCTTCAGAAAATTTTTTCCTAAAGAATTAAAATGATTACGATTTCAAAGTCAAATCTCTAGTTTAGTGGGCATAATTCGAGCATTTAAAACTAAAATAGAATTTTTTTTTTGCTCACTCATCAATTTTCTGTGAACACTAAATTTTTGCAACAAACCCGCACGGGTTAGTTTTCTTAACCATTGTACGGAAAGTTTAACCGCAAGAAAGTTAGGTTAATTTAGATTTCAGGTTTGAATGCGTGATGATTATTTCTTAACTACTTTAATGCATACATGTAATACCATTGGATGGGAATAACCTTTGGCCTCTTACGTTCAGAAAATTATTAACAATTGAAAGCTCGACATTAATCCCTAGAATATGGGATCCACTGGATATGGATGATGATTGAATCTCAATCAATTTTTACTGAATGAACAGACCAAACCAAACCAAACAATTCAATCATTGAACCGGATATAATCTTTATTCTGGTTAAACCGGGTCCGTAAGCAGGTCAGAGAGGGCATTTTGGCCATGTACGGAGGAAGCAAGAGGTTTGTCTGACTCGGCTGTTGGTATGGCAATGATGAAAGAGATCACGCGCAGTATCAGAGAATACGGAGATTTCATTTGTGGGGCCAAAGATGGGGAATCTCAGTAACAACTTCCCAGCTGGGCAAAAGTGATCAGAAGAATTCCAATCTCTGAACCTTCTGTTCTTTCTTTTGTAAACACCAGAAACCAACAAACCCATCTCTCTCTCTCTCTCTCTCTAGAAACAACCCCTTCTTTTCATCTCCCCTTCTTTCTCTTTCCAACGTTCTTTCATTCATCTTCTATATCTTTTGAAACTTCATCTGGGTCTCCTTGATTTTGCTTGCTTTTGGTGTTTTTAACAGTGATTTCATCTGGGTTGTCTCTGGAATCACTATTTGTTACTTTCTGTTGCTGGGTGTTTTCAATCTTTAGAAGCTCTCCTGCTAATTAACCCAATTCAATTCAAAGTTTCAGAACTTGTTCGTTGTTGTTCAACCGTTTTGCAGGTGAGATTTATCTATTCTCTCCTCATAATTACAGATTTTGTGTTTCTGGGTTCATACATGCCTTCTTCATTTATTTCAAATGAATACTTTATGGTTCTAAAACATTTGAAATTTATTTGCCAATTCATTAATGATCTATCCTTCATGCAGCCACGGACCCACAAATCAAAGAAACAGACGTCAGTACCTTCACCAGATCACCATTTCAAGACAAACCCGTAGAAAGAAAGAGACAAGAAATGTATGAAGAGCAGGTTCAATTCTTTGATTCCCATGATTTCAAACTATCACAAACTACTCTGTTCTGCCATTATTTATGAGAGGAGGAGGACGAAGAGATAGTAGCAGCCACAGTCATGTCGGCATGGAAGACAAATGGAAACTCTCCAGCGTCTCCTTTGACAACATCTCCAATAACTACAACCAGTCCGATTACGGCAGCGCCGCCGCCTCCATGGAATACGACCTCCAAGAGCATTTGGGCTTTGATTTGAAGCATGATTGCGAAACCCATTTCATGCTGGAGATACTTCATGATCCCAACCCCACGCCACTGCCGTCGCCCATGGATCAGCCCAACTGGGATGTCGTTGGAATCCAAGAGATGCAAGACATGAATTGCAATCCTCTTCAGCTGCAACAACCACAGCAGATGGGTTTGCAGCAGAATTTGCAAAGCTTCGACGCTACTTCCTTTGCAACTCCAGGTCTCCTCGACCTTCTACACTTGCCCGGATGCTCCGTCTCCTCCATGCTCCCTACTGCCACCGACATTAATAATCTGGTGTCGTCTTCGACCTTGTTCGACAACCCACCCCTCCATTTGGATCTTCCTCCACAGCCTCCATTGAAGCTATTTCATTCTGTACCACATAGCTATGGTGGTAGTTCTTTATTTGGTGGGATCAATGAAAGAGAAGGAAGTGGACGTCTTTATGAGGATGGGGATGGTAGGCAATTTGAGAATTCTGTGTTGGACTTTAGGATAGATATGAATGCTGGTTTGGGTAAAGGGGGAGATGCTAGAGGAACCCATCATTTTGTGACTGAGAAGCAAAGAAGAGAACAATTCACTGAGAAATACAAAGCATTAGGGTCACTGATTCCAAACCCTAGAAAGGTAATCTCATCAAAACCTACATGAAATCGTCCGATTAACAATCAATCAAAAACAGAATTAGAATTCCCAAGATACTTAATTTGTTCTTTATTGCAGTTTTACTAGTTCATCCTTGATTATTTTCTTATTTGGGTCTTCTTGTATTGTCTCCTGCAACTCAAGCGTGATAAAGCCTCAGTGGTTGGAGATGCAATTGAGTACATCAGAGAGCTGCTGAGAACAGTGCAAGAACTCAAATTGCTGATTGATCAGAAGAAATGCATGCAAGAGAGGAAGAAGAGGCTGAAGATATAGGATGGAACAGCAGCACTGGACATGGAGAGTTCATCCATGAAGTCTTGTAGTGCTCTCACTGACCGTGAGCAGTCCTTCAATGGATCATTAAGGAGGTCATGGAGCCAGAGGAGATCGAAAGAAACTGAGGTTGATGTCCGAATAATCGATGACGAGGTAAACATTAAGCTTGTACAGAGAAAGAAGATGAATAATTGCTTGCTTCTTGTTTCAAAGGTCCTTGATGAGCTCCAAATAGAGCTCCTTCATGTGTCTGGAGGGAAGATTGGAGATCATTACTGTTTGTTGTTCAATACCAAGGTTAGATTACACTTCAATACTAACATTTCTGATCAATTCCAATTAAAATGTGACAATGTGTATGTGTTTTTCTTATACAAATTGTGGGTTTTGTGTGATAATGCAGATATGTGAAGGTTCTTCTGTTTATGCAAGTGAAATGGCCAAGAAGCTCATTGAGGTTGTGGATAGATAGATGCAGCTTTTTCTCTTAGTAGATTTTAGGGTTTGAAAAGGTAGTTAACAGATCGGGTTATGAAATTTTTATTTCCGTTTGTATGCTTCACAAAAAAAACAAGGAATACTTAAAGTGAGTATATCAGTATAAAAAAAAAACATTTTTTTTCTCTCCCAACTTCTAGGAGAAATGATTTATTCATTAAAAGTGTTCTAGTACATAAGGTTCCAGCTATTGCAGGGTCAGAGAGGTGTAGAATGTACACAACCTTAACCCCGCAACTTGAAGAGGCTGTTTCTATGTTTCGAACTCATGACCACCAGATTGTAATACGACAACCTTATCATCACATCAAGGCTCATCCTCAAAGGATTTTTTCATTCTTATTTTTTATATTCACTCGATAATATGGGAAATATAATTATTCAGTACTGCCATAGCTTGTGCTTAGGAGCCATTCTCAGATAATGGTAAAAGGTTTAGAGTTTAGACTGTCTTGTGAAGGAAAATGCCCCTGTGCACGTGCCAATGGCTCCCTCTCTATTTCCCGCTCCTTTGCCTCTACTGAACAATGTGCCTTTGCTCCCTTGGTGACAATGCCACTCAATGAACCCTCTCCCTATATTCTTGTGTAGTTTATATTTTCTTATTCTTCCTCTCAATTGAAAACTTTGGAAGGAGAATTAATATAAAAAAACCAGGTTTCTTCATCCAGCCTTGCCCCCTGTGCCCTCTCACATAAGGAAGTGAAACGATTTAGAGGTGGAATAGTCATTAAACCCCATGTGGTAGGGCACAGGGGACAACCGCACATAGAACTTTCTCCTTAAGAAGAATTGATATTTAGGAGCCGTGGGTATGAGATGAGTAATTTGATTTATTAAACTTCGCTTGTTTCTCAATGTCCAATACAGATAAAATATTGCATCTGGTTTTTTTTAGTACTTAAAATGGATTAGACTTTTTCAGCCTAAAAAAAAGTTATAGGTATTTACAAGGATTTTGTACTTTGGGCAATTATATGGATAATACTGAAATATTTATGTATCATATGATGATATATAATTATATGAAAGACTTGATTGCTGGTACCATTCTCTTTCTATCCAACGTTAGAATGAACATATCATCTTTTACCAAAAAATAAAAAAATAAATGAACATATCATCTATTCACATGACAATATAAATACATAGTTATGTTTGGAAAAATTAGAATAACAACAATAATTTGCTTAAATTTTAATTGAAAATTTCATGATATCATATAGGAATTTATCTCATAGTTTTTTTAAAGATTGATAAATTTTCAAAAATTTTGGTTGGATAGAGTAATAAGGGACGGCCACAAGAATTGAGTAGGAGTGTAGGACCAATCAAAGGTCCAAAATAGCATTTTTCATGCTCTCTGATTAATTTTCTGTGAACTTTCATTTGTTGCAACAAACCCGCCCATGTTAGTTTTCATAATCACTGGCAGAAAATTAATAACCTCCACAAGATTAGGTTAATGTAAGACTGTGTTTGATATGCATTATTAAAATGTATTCTATATCAAGAAATTTTTTTGAAATGTAAAAAATAACGTTTGATATGCATTATTGTTCATATCATTGGCTTGCCCTGAAGAATCTGAGCTAAAAGTTCATTTTCTAAAATGGTTGAACACATAATTAGGACTTTAATATAGACCATGTTGAGAGAGAGAGAGAGAGAGAGAGAGAGAGAGAGAGAGAGAGAAAGCACTTTGGTCATGAAGGGAAGCAAAAGGCCTACTTTCACTTTATGCGAGTCTGGTTCTGCTGTTGTCATGACAATGGTGAAAGAGATCACACGCAGTATCAGACTACGGAGATTTCATTTGTGGGGCCACTGATGGGAAGGAATCTCAGTAACAACTTCCCAACTGGGCACTAGCCAATAGCGATCACAAAGAATTCCAACCTCTCTCTCTCTCTCTCTCTCTCTCTCTCTGTCAAGAAACAGCCTGTCCTTTCATCGCCACTTTTTCTATCTCCATCATTCTTTCATCTTCTATTCACTGAGCTGCCTTAAGAGCTCTATAAATTTTGAAACTTCATCTGGGTCTCCTTCATATTGCTTGCTTTTGCAGTTTCTAACGGTGATTTCATCTCGGTTCTCTCTGGAATCACTACTTTTTTTTTTATCTCCTCTTCATTCTCTCTCCAACGTTCTTGGGATTTCTTTGGATTTAATTCTCTTTAGATTTATCTAATTTATATAATTTTTTTTGTAGATGGCGGATTGGCAAGGGCTGAAGCAGGTGATGCAGATTATGCTTGTTGCCTTAGCAGTTGTGGCATTCGTTACTAGCTTTACCATGGGTTCGTTCCAGATGATGCTAGTAGTCTATGTTTTTGGTGTTCTGACTATATTGATCACTGTCCGCAATTGGCTTTTCTTCCATCGCCATCCTCTCAAATGGTTGGATCCCATCGAAGCTGAGCGCCATCCACGCTGCAGCCTGTAAATTCAAAGGAAAAGCCACCAAACAGCACCATAAGTAGGTCTTTGAGGGAAAATTTTGACATTTGCTAGTGATTTCATCCTTTATTTTTCTTTATCATGGAACCTTGTTAAGTTAGTGCTTATACTGTCTCACTGTGGATGCTTATTCTTTTTTGCTTCGCCATTGCATTATTGACATTTCAGTGAATGGAGGTCTTTATGAGGATGAGGATGAGGATGGTAGGAAGTTTGAGAATTTTGTGTTGGAATGCAAGACAAAGAAGAGAACCTATACTTTTGCAGCCGAGAGGCAAAGAAGAGAACGCATCATTGAGCAGTACAGAGCACTCTGGCATTGGTTCCAAATCTTAGAAATGTAATCACATTCCCTCTAATTAATTTGTTGTTCGTTTATCCCACTTTTCCCAGTCCATCCTTAATTACTTTCTTATTTGTTTCTTCTTGTATGTCTCCTGCAACTCAAGCATGACAGGGCCTCAGTTGTTGAAGATGCAAATGAGTACATCAAAGAGCTGCTGAAAACAATGCAAGAGCTCAAATTTCTGGTTCATAAGAAAAGATGTATGCAATGGAGGAACAAGAGGCTGGAGTTAGAGGATGAGACAGTAATGGACATGGAGAGCTCATACATGAATTCCTGTAGCTCTGTCACTGACCGTGAGCCATCCTTTAATGGATCGTTAATTAGGAGCTTCTGGAGCCAGAGGAGATCGAAAGAAACCGAGGTTGATATCCTAATAATCGATGACAAGGTAACCATTAAGCCTGTACAAAGAAAGAAGATGAATTGCTTGTTTCTTGTTTCAAAGGTCCTTGATGAGCTCCAGTTGGAGCTCCTTCAAATTGCTGGAGGGAAGATTGGAGATTAGTACCTTTTCTGGTTCAATACCAAGGTGAGATTACACAGCAATATATACTTACATTTCTGATCAATTCTAATAAATGTGACAATTTGTTTTTCTTATAAAATAAGTTGTGGGTTTTGTGTGATAATGCAGATATGTGGAGGTTCTTCTGTTTATGCAAGTGAAATGGCCAAGAAGCTCGTTGAGGTAGTGGATAGATAAATGCAGCTTTTGTCCTGCTAGATTTTATGGTTTGAAAAACTAGTTTATAGGACTGGGTTATGTCATTTTATTTTTTTAATTCCATTTGAATGCTTTAGAAAGAACAGAAGAAGGAATTACAGGAAGAAAAAGAATAATTAAGTTCATAGGACTGTAAGAGTACATCAGTAACAAATCTCTCCTACCTCTCTCTCCTGGCACTATTCTTCCTCCTTTTCTTCCCCCCTCAGTTCTTACAATCCATCTGTTCTTGTTGGCCTTGCTATTACCTCTGTTGGTGCTCCCTCCCCTCTTGTCAAAGCCTCAGACTTTGATGGTTCCCAAGGGTCTTTTTCTACTCTTCCTTGTTATAAGGCGGATGAAGGGGGAGTCCTTGAGTCAATTGTGGAGTCTGATCCCTCTCATTGAGGGAGATTTAGAGTCTTCCATTGCCGGAGTTCAGCAAGAGGTCTTTTCGTCTTTTTTGATACGATCTCATTTTTTATCGAGTGACAAACGGAGTGAAGCATATGAGCTTTATGAGAAGGTCGTGGTTTCTTATCTAAGAAGCAGCTCCTGTGTTTGAAGGCCTCCCGGGTTTTGAATACGAGTAATTTTGTGGTTTCTTTTTCTATTCGGAGAACTACCATTTTATGTAATAGAGTTTTTGAGAGTCTATTTTGAGGGTTTCAGTGTAGTGGTTTTCTCCTTGTGGGTTGAGATGGTTTGTGGCTCTTCCCCTTTTAAGTTTTGTTTGGTTTGTTTCTTCTAGTTCCCTCTTCTGATATTTCAATTTGTTTGACTTCTTTCTTATTTTCTTAGATTAATAAATTATCTATTTATCCAACCAAAAAAATAAAAATAAAAAATCTAATGCAATCAGATGATCAAACGACATAAAATTGCAAAATTGACTATTACCTTAGACTAAGGACCCACATTGAACATGTTAATCAGGCCGATTTGAACCAACGAGGATGGACGAGCCAGGAGATTCAGGATAATTTAAGCGCCCATTTCACTACATTAACCGGTGTTCGGTAATTTGTTAAATTTTTTTTTTTGGTAAAAGAATTTTTTTCAGTTTTCCCTCCCTGTTTTTCTTACCAGATACAAATTTGTGGCTCTCCACAACTTAGATCCATTTTTCAATGCATCGAATTGGGTTTTATTAAGTAGTTAGGAATGGAATGGAGATTTTTATATTAAGCTGCGAAGGCAAATTCGAAATTGTAAGGGAAAAGGGAGCTGTAAGTGATTATTACTTTGATTCTCCATCAACTCATAATCAATTATTTGGGAACAAGCAGCTCGATTGGGACCACTAACTACGCAATTCTATGGTCAGAGCGCCCCTCTTTTCTTTAAAAAGGCCTGTAGCACGCATAGTCAATTACTATATATATATATATATATATATATATATATATATATATATATATATATATATATATATATATATGAGAGAGAGAGAGAGAGAGAGAGAGAGAGAGAGAGAGAGAGAGAGAGAGAGAGAGAGCTACAACTAATTCGTGAGCAAGCGCTACAACTAGATCAAGGCCTCAAATCTGCAATCTGCCCTTGCATCAGTGATTTATTAAAACTAGCCCAACAAGTTCTATAAACATTTACCTTATGGTTTATGGGAACTGAAGGTT
Organism: Protea cynaroides; assembly: GCA_028583415.1. NCBI lineage: Eukaryota > Viridiplantae > Streptophyta > Magnoliopsida > Proteales > Proteaceae > Protea > Protea cynaroides. The sequence goes on from CM053276.1 coordinate 123,409,884, forward strand.
GGACCCATATATGAAGATATGAATGTTGCATTGTCTGTATTGATTATTATATTTTATTAAAAAAATAAGGCCATTGGGTTACATGGATCCTGTACACAGACACAAGAAGGACGAAACAACCCTCCACCTCCTATAAAATTATAAAATCCTGTCCCTACTGGATGCCTTAGCATGCACTATTTATAATTATTGCAACACATGATTATCACATGATTAAATAACCATCTCCAAATTCTTCTATATTTGTATTACCAAAAAAAGAAAAAAAAATCTATATTTGTTATTAACTTTTTTTTTTTACTTTGCATCTAAATTTCTTGTATTTTAAAAATAAAAAAATACATTTAGAAATATCATTACTAAAAAAATTTATATAATCATGTTGAATAATGACTATAAAATCTTTTATTTTAAATTTGAAAAATTTCACTTCCCTTCCCTTCCCTTTTCCTTCGGACAAAACAGATTTTTCTTTTTTTGACAGTATAACACTTATGATTTTTGAGGGTCAATAGAATTAGAGAACCAGACCCAGAACTCAACCTGTGATTTAGCTGAGTTGTTTGTGTGTAAAGCAGACAGGACCAAGTTTCAATTCAACCCAATCAATCCTCCTCAGCCGCTTGAACCACGAACAACTGGAAACTTGAAATAAACAATAAAAGGGTTCTCTTGGCTACAAAAGAATAACTGGGTTTTCAAATTGATGCAGATAAAAAAAAAAAAAAATATCCATCGTAAAACAAATGATGATGTAGCTTTCCTTTAAGCCTATGAAGAAGCCTAAACAATTGGAAGATGAAGCACCCATGAAAGGTACAACGAAAAGAACATATGAAAAAAGAAACAGCTGAAATAAATATTCTCCCTGCTATCAATAACAGGCTCAATGGATCATAATAGATCATCAATAAATGTGTCTCCTGGCTAAATGGTTCAACATCAAGCAGTGCATGCATTTGAAAAATCAGTGCATTACTCTTAATGAAAAAAATTATACCCGTGGTTAAAAATATCCAACACCCAGAGTAATCCCAAGGTAATCATGGACGAAGCTTCCTCATCAACCACTTCTTCCTGATTGTCGCATCCAAAGCAAGAAACATCTTTGCTTTTTGTTCATCTTCCAGAAGATCGCAAGCATCAAGAAAGAGATCTTCATCCATATCTGGTATAGCCTTAAGAGCATTAACCACATTTTCTAGAGTATTGGGGGAATCATTCTCTTTCTTATTTGCCAGTGATGTAACAGCAATTGCCATTTCACGAAGAGCGTCCACCATACTCTGGTCGCTGCTCCTCTGCATTTTTCTAGAATGTTCTAAGGTTGAAGGCAGAGCATACGGGCGTTTGTTCTGTTGATTAGAGATATCCACAGCCTCATCAGATTGTGATGACGACTCCTGCATGTCAGTAAGTGGATCTCCATGGCCCACAAATATTGGAGAAATTGGTTCTTCCCACACTTCAATCTCCATTCCTGGCATGTCTTCAAGATCCACATCATGTCCAGAACAGCTCTGTCTTCCATCGGTGATTGGATGTCCATATATCACACATAAATCATTATAGTTTGGCACTGTTTTAGTTCTATAAGATCGTGCTTCAGGGTGTGCCTGCATGCAAAATTGTTTAACATACTTCATATTAACTATTGATAATGTTGTCATAAAATCTTTATGAATATTAAATGCACCTTTAGATAATCATCCCAAACATTATCATCAGCTGTCACCATTTGTCGCGTTTCGTCCCACCGAAAGCCACCGTGGTCTAGAAGAGTCTTCAAAGCATTGTATTGCATCCTCAATTTCCGATACCGGTTCCTAAGAGCCTCCTTATCCAATTCCATCCCAACTTTTGTATTGAACAATGCAAGCATTTCTGCCCATGCTTCTTTTCTAAATGCATTACCAACCTTATGCCCTCTATTAACTTGATCCATCATTAACTCAATGAAATAACGATCCATTGGTGGAGTCCAATTAGTCTTCAAACGATCATTAGTAGGAGGATCTTGGTCATCCATTCCTTCAAACTGAGAAGACCTATATCAATTCAAGGAAACATGACATAATTGGAACACATGTTTCCAAACTAAAGCGTGCAAACACCACAGTAGCAGAATATATTAACTACAGTAAAGGAAAAAAGAGACCAAGACAGCCTGGTATCATTTCAATTTGGCATCACCTTACCACACCTGGATCTCCATGAGCAGCAGACACAGCCAGAGATTGTGACCCTCCTGGTGCCCCAGCAATCTTCACTGCTGGACTGCCGTCAACTCTCACATCATGCAGTAAGCGGTTGACTGTTCCATTAGCAGTTTCATTTCCATAGATGATGCACAGGTCATTATAGTTTAGGAGAGTCTTAGTCCTGTATGAGCGTGCTTCAGGATGAATCTACAATAAACAGCATGTAAGTCACAATACATAGCATGCAAGTCACAGTAAATGCATAAATAAAAACACACCTTCAGATAATCATCCCAAACTTTATCTTCAGCTGTCACCATTTGTCTCGTTTCATCCCAGCAGAACCCATCATGGTCAAGAAGGGTTTTGATAGCATTGTATTGCAGCCTCAACTTTTTGTGGCGATTCCTCAATACCTCCTTGTCCAACTGGAATCCAAATTTTGTATTGAATAATGCAACCATGTCTTCCCATGCTTTTTTGCGAAATATATTACCATTTTTGTAGCCTTTATGCACTTGCTCTATCATTATGTCAATAAAATAACGATCCATTGTGGGTGTCCAATTGGTCCTCGAACGTTCACTACTAGTGGGGAATTGAGTATCCATTCCATCAACAAATTGAGATGACCTAGAAACAATTCAACTATTGCCATGTAATGGATGCATAAATACAGAAGCCACACTAGCTGATTCACTTAAATTACAGTGTTTATGAAAAAAAAGCAAGAAAACAATGTAGCTTCAAAAGTTTGCCTATACCTCACCACACATTGATCCTTATGGCCAGATGAGATAGCTGCTGAATGCATACTTTTGGTTGCTACACCTGTTTTCATAACAGGGGTGTTGTAAGTGGTCTTTACATCCTGCCCTGAACCTTCGTATCTTCCATCAGCAGTTTCACTTCCAAAGATTGCACACAAATCAACGTAGTTTGGGAATGATTTTCTCCTGTATGGTTGCACTTCAGGGTGTGCCTACAAGTATCATTTCTTAGCCACTGGATATAACAAGAACAGTGTAACAATTATCAAAACTGAATGAACAAGAAAGGCACCTTGAGATACTCATTCCAGACACGATCATCTGCAGTGACCATTTTCCGTGTCTCATCCCAGTGGAACCCATTCTGGTCAAGAAGAGTTTTAAGAGCATTATGTTGTAGCCTTAACTTTTTTGATCGATTTCGTAGAATCTCCTTATCCACTTGTAACCCAACAAATTTTCTATTAAATGAAGCAACCATATCCTCCCATGCTTTTCTGTGAAATGTATTGCGAATTTTATAACCCCTACGCACTTGTTCTAGCATAATGTCAATAAAATAGCGATTCATTGCCGGCGTCCATATAGTTCTAAGGCGATCACTACTGGGTGGGCCTTGGTTATCCTTTCCTTCTACAACAGAAAAGAGCAAGAAGAACAACAAATAAAAGTAATCAATAATAATAAAAAAAGCTATGCTTCCAGACAAATTATGTTGGTAATACTAGCCAATATAGAGACAACCAAACATTCTCATCCAAAATTTCACAGAAAGGGCAAGTTTCTAATAAGGGACCAAAAACTAGTGCAAGAAATGTGTTCAACTGGATCAGAGCCATGTAGAACTAAATCAGTACGAGAAACGGAGAAAGCGAGCGAGAGCGAGAGATCAGTTCAAGAGCATGAACCGCAAGTTTGAGGTCGCACAGGATCTAAAGGTTAGTATAGCTTGTGATTCAAATAGTTCCTTTGTTCCTTTCTCTCACATCCAGATTTTGGTTCCTCTAGAGCCATTTCATCATAAGGAGCTGGGAGAGACAACAAAAAATGCAGGAGACAGATCGAATTGAATTCCATCAACCACAGTTTCATAGCAACAAGGAAGCTAGCAATTCTGACCAGAGGAGCTTAAGCAGACATCATTTTAGTTGTTTAAGCCATCTAGGACTATCATTTTGATCCTGTAAGATAATAATCAGTAATTCACATTCATACCTTTGAAGGTTCAGTGTACTGTTAGTGGGATTATTTTAATCTTTCTTTTATGATTTTTTTTTTTGGATATAAACAGTTTCCTATTTCAGGTGTTCAAGTTAGAGTAATCATGTCATTCAAGATTTCTTCTTATAAAGTACACTCTTGGATCATCTTCTTCGATCATGTTATCATAAAATGGATTTGCAGATTCATTTATCTTCCCTTAGTTAAGTTGTGTCTTTTCTTGATTTTTAACCAAAGAATATCATAGTTTTAGATGGTGATTGAAAATCCTATCTTTTGTCTTCTACACTCTCCAATCAGAGATATATAGAAAGTAATGCAGGCCTGGTTAAATTTAAACTAATTTAATATCTATTGGGTATGTACTATGTACTCTAATTCTTTGGGTTTTGTTTGTAATAGGTTGAATTATAAGTCCCAAAAGTGGGGGTCTAAATGGGTGCAAGAAAACAGAAATTTAATTATTAGTGAGGGACATTACGTATTGTAATTGGTTATCGGTTATAGTTGCCATTAAAGAGTCCACTTTTGATCACAGTTTAATAGGGTCCAAGGTATCTAGAATCATTTACAAGATTTAGGTTTTAACAATTTTAAAAGTTATTTTAGAATCCTCGTCAGTTAAGTTAGTTTAGCTACCAAAGAGTTTAGATTTAGGAGTCTTAGCTAAAGAGTTTAGATTTAGGAGTCTTTCTTCTGTTTTCTAATGAATATGTAACCAATCCCCCTTATAAATTAGAGTTAAAAATTTTTATTTGAAAGTGTGTGCCAAGTGAAAGCTTTTCTCTTCTTTCCCTCTTCTCTTTTTCTTCTAAGTTAATGTTCATGGTTACTGTTCATGGATACTAAAACAGTAGCTTCCCTTACACTTCCCTTATTTCACTTGTATTCCTTAAATCCCTATTCCATCCCTACCCTATTCCCACCGCCCTTCCATTGTATTTCAGTTCTAGATTTAGAAACATTAGGCTGTCCTACATCAGAGAGAGAGAGAGAGAGAGAGAGAGAGAGGAAACAACCCACTTCGCTCTAGCAGGTCACCATATATTCTGCCTAGTGCCTAGGCATGGTGGTTACTACAAAAATAGTTACACACACTCCAAATAATACCATGTGAAGACATAACCTTTCCAATCAAATCAGACTATGATTAGCAATGCATAAGATCCAAGTTCAACTGCAAGGTAACCAGCTTTGAAACCAATCTTGCAGTTGAATAGCCAATGGAAAAGAAGATGAGCTGAGTCAACATGTATCAGACAAAAGGACATGCAACGGGATAATTTGGACTTTGAGATGAGGTCACCTCTACAACTCTGCGGGTCCAAAAGTGTCAACTCTAGAAGCCTATTGACATCAGTACAAGGATTGCCACTTCATAAACATAAACCTCTGACATTTTTTTAAATGAATAAAACGGGGTCTCTAATTAAGCGTGTCAATCTGGATCAGGACTGAAATCCGAAACCAAAACCAATTGGATAAACCCAGAACCGACCAAACATTTAATAAGTCGATTTCGGTTCTGGGTTTTGAAAAAGTGAAAATAATGAGTTGGTCCAGTTCTGGATCTAGGTTAGACAGATGGTCCCAACAGCATAGTTGTCAAGGCGCCAAGGCAAACCAAGGCGTTGGAGGCCCAGAGGACGCCCAAGGCGACCAACGGCCTATTTTCCAAAGAGCCACGAAGGTACCTGGACGCCTAGGCGGCACCTAGCAACAACTATGCCCAACAGAATAGGTTGAATCTAGACCGAAACCAAAAAAGCCAAACAAAAAATGGTTAAAATTTTGATATTTTAATTTGTGGAATTGGTTAAATTAGTTTAGTGATTCTTGTTTCTTGTTTTTAGAAGACTATTCGCCTATTGTACTCAGTTTTGCAATTTATTATTTTTCAATTTGTAGAACCGCTTACATGTTCTAATCAGTTTTGAACCGGACGAGAACCCACTAAAACCATTTTAACCAATATTGAATACAGAACCAGCACTAACTGACTGACTATTTAACGGGTCCTAAGACATGGAACTGATGCAGTTAATTGACTGGTTCCCGATTTGGCCTCGAGAGGCCAGAACCAATTAGGAAGCGAGCTGGATAACTGGAACCGGACCAACTTACACTCTTACCCGTGATTATGATACAGTGCAAATCATCAGCAATCCCTGTGCATCCCCTCCCTCCAAGCTTAAATAGGTCTGATAGATTCATGCTAAGCCACAAATAAAATCATAATCATCCGCCCTAGTATCTTACATATAATTTGACTAGGATTTCCCTTGTATCTTTGAATAGTATATTCTTTTCTCCAATAAATATTGGCTAACAATAGGAAGTAGGAAAGATGGCCCATAAAATACATTTTAAAATTGGAACAGGCATCAAACCAAATGGGGGCCTGAGTCAGTATTAACGAATTTTGACTAGTCATACTAAAGAATAGAAATAGTGAAAATTGAATAAAAATCAGAAAAAAATGGGATAAATAAAAAGGTAGCATGTTTTTTGGATGGGCCTGTCCATAGGGTATCTAAGGATTACCCCACCTATTTGTACCACATGATAGGTCCAATGGGCTGAAATTTGTGGAGAGATAGAACCAAAGCACCCCTGCTCATATGTTAAGTTGCAGCCCAAATAGAGTTGGCCAAGTGACAAAACAAAGCTTCGAAATATTGCAGGATTACCAAGAGGGAGTACTATAATGCTTCTACCAATAAGGTGCACGAAAAGTTGACAACAAATGGTAGGGTAAATGATTGATTTTGAGTATGAAATTTGGCTTGTGCCCAATCTTTATTGGAGGAGAACACAGCATCCTCTATTAAAAAAAAAAAAAAAAAAAAAACTATCATCAAGTTAACTAAAAGAATTGTTAGACGAATCAAAACCATTGGAGGATGATGCAGCATTATCATTACATCTGCTTTCAGAAGTAGCTTCAGTAATTATTGGAAATGTAAGGGTCCATAGTTATACCTGTCCTGCTTTCCAGACTGTAATCATTTGGCCAGCTTCCTTCGTCTGGTATCATAGTATTGTCAGCACTACCAACTAGTTCATCTTTATCATTCTGGACATCAGTCTGCAATAATACTTCCGGCTGCACAGCGGACTCTACCTGGGGCTCCATTTCTGTCAGTGTGGAAAGATCCATCATGACAATTGATTATTAAACACCATGAGGGAGGATGGAAATTCACATGAGCTCTTTCAGTCCTCCACCTCTAAATAATAAAGACTAACAAGTAACGAATATGAGAAAAGTTTCACAGGTCACGAAAAGAAACTCAACAAAAAAGGTACACAACAATAACTCAAAGAGAGATGCATCTTGAAGGCACCAATTCTCTCTGAAGCTATCAATTTTGAGATAAGTCCATTCAGAGCACTTTTGGAACCTAAACTAGAGCAAGAGGGTACAGAATGTCATGACAACTTGCTAAATATGAAGTTAAAAAAAAGCATTTTGGAAGAAATTCCGCATGCATGATTGATGAGATTCTCACAATTATATTGCCACTGTGTCTATTTCTAGATGGAGCTTCAGAAATTTCATGACATCAATAAGAAACTGCGCCTGTACCTATCTTGCTTTCCAGAGTGCAACCATCCATGAGGCTTCCTTCCGGAATTAATGTGTCAACCACCTCATTCCCAAACTGCTCAACTTCATTATTCTGGTTATCACAGGCCAAGAACACTTCATGCTGTGCTATTGAGGGTTCAATTTCTTGTTTAATTCCTTGAAACATCAAAATATTTGTAATATAAGTAACAATGTTGAGAAAGAACATGGGACCTACCCACAGTTACTTAATTATCTGAAAATAATTAACAAATATTAACAAGAAGTCATTGAAAGCAATTCTGGCAAACACCAACTCCAAAAGAGGCTCCTTTAAGATCAACAAATTCTGCACCCAGCACTTTTGGGATATTCAGCAGGCATCATTGTGGGTAAGCTTAAAGTAGAGCCTGAATATACTGACTATCATTAAAAACTGGTTTAAATTGCATATCTTCTAGTAAAAGCATTTTACAGGCACCAATCCGTTTAGAGGTAAGTTCAGCATTTTCTGGTATGTTTATCTTGATGAGGTTCCCACACTAATATCTTCATCAAGGATGACACCATAAAGATCCTCAGAAACTGTTCAAGATCAAGAAGAAATCTTGTTATACCTATCATGCTTTCTGGAGTACAATCATTTTGCAGGCTTCCTTGATCTGGCATCAAAGTGTTACCCTCACTTCCTGCCTGCTCAACAATATCATTCTTTTCATCATTGGTTAACAATGCTTCCTGCTGCAAATTAAAAGGCCCCATCTCTTGTCCCATTCCTGTGTATATCAACATATGCCAAACTATGATTAGAAACCCATCAATGACACATATAATGACCAGTATTTTTTAATGTGTCTTTAAATGATGAAGGTCCACACAAAAACAAGAGGAGGGGTTGAAGTTTTTTGGGTTAACCATAATAAGAGAGCATGCAGATGTAGTTAGGAGCAATTCACACATTCAAAAACAAAAGCTATCAAAGACACCACAAACCCATGCACTCTATATTAACCTATCTGTCTTGAGATAATGCAATAGAAAAACATACCCATGCACTCCCTGTCCAACTATCTGTTTTGAGATAATGCAACAGAAAAACATCTTGAAGAAAACTTAGAATGGAGAATTTATTGACATTTCATTAAAACCTAGTCCAAATTGCACATCTCCTTATCTTGAAGCACTCTTAGTGAGATGAACACCATTGGGAAACATTCAGCATTTACTCCATATAGTGAGGACCTCAAATCAATATTAGCAGGCCCAGTTTCACAACTCAGAATTAGATTAATTGTTTCTTAGGATGACAAAGAACCATGGCTAATACCTGTTGAAAAGGTTTCCAAAGTACAGCCATTCTGCAATCTTCCTTCATCTGGCAGCACACTGTTGTTGTCACTCTTGACCTGATCAACCTTTTGGCTCTGCTCATTAGAGGCTAGCAACAATTCTTGCAGAACAATAGAGGGTTCACTTTTCTCAACTTCATCATTCTGGTCTAATGACACTTCTGACTGCACTTTAGAGGGTTCCATCTGTTGTTCCATTCCTGCGTACATTAAACATTTCCTTATATTAATCAGATTAGTTGAGTGAGAAAACGAAAATCTTCTAAGCCAAGTGCACTCGGTGAGCTTGTTTGTTCCACAATGTTATAAAAGAATCATACACCTGGAACACAAATAGGAACATAACCTATATTGATAACTAAAATATGAATGGAATCTTCTTGGGAAGTTCATTTTAGCACTTCTATAATTCCAGGATTAGGAGAAGATTAGAACCATGGTGATATTATTTTGCCATTTTCTGGTACCATGATAGACATGATTCAATTAAAGCCGAATTGGAGGCAGTTATTGAGGGATTAGAGATATCATCATCTAATAAGAGTTGAGAGTGATACAGCATTCGTCACTAAGTGGTGGGTTGGGGTTGCCTGTATATGCACCTGACATGGAGAACCAATCCCTTTCATTGAGTAGGAATAATTCCTTTAGATGATCTAGCAAAGGCTTTGGAGCATAGAAAGTTCACTTACCTGGGGCCTTTCCCAATTAGCTAGTTGTTTTGGTTGTTTCTTTGGCCTGGTTTCAAGGTTTTAATTGTTGTCATAAACAGTGTCCATATACTCTTTTCTCCTTGTAATAATAGTGTTATTTATCAGCCCCCAGAGGAAAGCTGATGCAATCTTAGGATTTTTTTTTTTTTTTAACCAGACTGGAGCAGCGGTTAAACCAGATTGAACCGGAACCATCTGCTTTTGGGTTTAGTTTGGGCATAGACCCGCCAAGACCTGGAACCGGAATCAAACCAGCTTGTTTTCAGAGAACCATCCGGTTTTAACTGTCCCCTTTCAGAAACTTGGTCAGTTCAGTTTGGCAATTCCCTTCTGAAAAGAATCTAATGTGAAATTGCCCCTAAGAAGATTTGACCTAGATACCTCAATCTAAACCAAGCAATGCCTGCCACCTCACCAAATGTTATATTTATAATTTAAAGAAAACCTTTTTTTATCCAAATTTTAATTAACTCTTGTTTATTTTTAACCCATGGTTTTCCAGTCAAAAGACTCAAAACCACCCAAACCCAGAACCAGTCTCCTTATCGGTTCAGTGCCCAGTCTGGTTTTAAGAACTATAGGTGGAATCATCCCCTAAGCAATTTTGATGTAAGCCAGCTCAACTGGTGGTGACTCTCGTACAGATCAGTCTGGATTGTAATGGATCAGTAAATTCTGATTCCATCCAGATCAAGCAATTTAGACAAGGAATGGCTGACCCTTAAAACCTAGTGGATAAAGCATTCAAAAAGGTGATCTAAAGGCAAGGAACTTTCAAATGGAAGCTGGAGCAAAATGTTTAGACATCTATTGACTGTGGCTAGCATGGAAGATGTGCTGACATTCTTAATCCTAATTGGTGTTTAATGGGCATATCTGTGATGCACTCAAGTCTTGGACTTCCATCTTTGGGAATCAATGGTGAATTTGTGGAGCATGATCCCATTTGCAACATGATACGAGGTGAAACAAGAGATACACACAATTTATTTTTTGTTTTTATTTTTCATGATATCAATTTCCCAGCTACTAAGACATGTCAACCTGCAACGGATGTCCAAACTATCAAACAATTCAGGTATTCTAAGTTAAATAAGACTAAATTTTGACAACCAGTAGATTATCATGGTCGGATATGGAAGTTTCTAGATTTTTCTCTTCATAAAGCCTTGGAATTTAATAGATTATTAAGATTTTTTTTCATATTTCTTTTGATAATTTGTATCGGATCCCAAGATCCATTTCACATGGATAAGCAGACTAATTTATCTGTGTTGACCCGCCATTAGTATAAAAGTCGGTCAGGGGTTTTGCCCCCGAAACCAAGTAGGGGGATTATTTTTCCCCTGAATTCCCTACGGTTCGCTAATGACATAGTGGTACCACCATTTTGGGGAACGTAATGATATTTCCCCGTGCAGTGCCTTTAACTTGAGGCAATTTTACTACATGTGTTTGTCTACATAGTAACGTGCAATTAGGTAATATTTGGGAGAATACTCTGTTCAGAAGCATCAAGTAGAAAGATGGTTTATGCTGGATTGAGTGCCTAACACCTTCTCACATCCGTAACCTGACTCCTACCCAAAGTCTCTAAGTAGACCAGTTATCCTTATCCGGGCCTGAACTATGTTTGACCTGATTCCCGACGATATATTCAAGATACGTAGGCAGTTCGAGAATGCAATCTTGATCTTGGTCATACATACATACATTATACATTCAATTGGGTCTTGGACCCTTATACCAGGTGCGAGTGGCGACTCCCCCTTCCAATTTGGAATACAGACAGATCGAGAGCCCTGACAAAGGATGAGGTCAAATAATGGGATCCATGACATCGTGCCATTTCCGAACACGGAGGAGGGGCTGTTCCGCCTGACATTTGTGGCAGCAACCATAGCAGCACCCACAGTGACAACTCCATTAGGAATATTGTCACACTTTCTTCCCTAGACGCAACCATTTAACATAAAAGCATTCTCCCTGCAGAACATGTTTGTTTATTGCTATTCATTTTGTTTGCCTGCTATCTGTTATTAACTGTGGCATCACTTTTGCATGCTCAGAGCAAAGCTTGTCTGACAAGGGTGTCTCTCATTCCAAATCCTGAGTTTTAATCCTTGGATGGTATTTCTATATGCAAAGTCATATTTTAGTTGAGTCCAACAGTTCATATATTCCCTGAGTACTTCACTTTTTGACATATTGAATGGAATATTTGGCCAGTGTTTAAAGAATTATTCTCGATTCAAAAACATTATTGAATTTAACCTATAAGGTGTGATTTCCCAGAAACTTTAATTGTCATTGCATTGGTCTATCTTTTCTTCTGCTCTTTTTCACCCCCTCATAAATAACACATTTACTGATAAACAAAAATAAGCCTATATATGAGGCATGGCAAAAAAAATAAAAAAAATAATAACAGAGACCACAAAGAGTAAACACAGTGAAATAGTAACTACAAGGCTACATCACAAAACAGGATAATACTCAGCATTCAGATCAAGTCTGTTCAACCAAGGATTTAAATCTGGATTTCTGTCAGATTTCAGTAGCTGCTAAAACCGAAAATTCGGCCAAAATCTGACCAAAATGATGCATTTTTCGGGCGGCCATTTCTGGAGGCAAGTGACCATATTAAGGTCCGAAACTTCATGGGAACCTTATTTTAGCCTCTATAAACATATATAAACTTTTATATTGCAAGAAAACTCAACAAAAAGGTAGGTTGGCTTTACACTCTAGGCTGACAAAAAAATGACCGAAATGCTGAAATAGTGACAGAAATATTGCAACCTTAATAGGTCGACTCCCATATTGTCTTTCAGTTTTTGGTAATCTCAGTGAGAAATTGCCCCGAGATTTTGAACCACATGTTCAACACTGGTCTAGCAAGATCATCCACTATAGAGATATGAATATAACTGAAATTTGGGGTAGCTGGAAATCCTTTTCATAAACTGAGAGCCTTACATCTATCTATATCTGCTTTTGGGGCCTTCTATAATATATTGGGGCACTTCTTTTGATTAATAAAATTCCAACTTTCAAAAAAGTAAAATCTCATCCACTAAAGCATCAATGGATCTCCTCCTCCACTGGAATGAGTGTTTCCTCAATGAATACAGCACACCTTTTTTATGAGTTGAATATATCTCCAAGGATCTCCATTAGGAGATGTCATGCATCCAATTACCAATGCGCCATCACCTTTCACTATTAAATTGCACAGGCCCCTTAAAAAGATCTTCAATATGTGATGATATCTTTAAATTCTTCTCCTCTTTGGCATTTTACTTTGATTTCCTACGTTTTCATAATTCTAAATAAACTTGATTAAATTTATTTCAGATTTCTCTATCTTTTAGCCTCCTTTCAAAACCTCATGCAATCCCAATTCTTAGGGTCTCAACAAATTTCCCTAGCTGCTATCATAGTTGTCAAGGCATCAAGGCAAACCAAGGCGATGGAGGCCTGACTGGGCGCCTAGGCGACCGCCTAGGCGACCAAGGCGCCCAATTTTCCAAGGCGACCCAAGGCAGCCTGGGCGCCTGGGCGCCTATGCGCTGCCTAGGCGACGCCTTGACAACTATAGTTGCTATATCACCCCTCACTTGGTACTCCTTCAAACTCTTAATCCCTAAATAACCCCAACTTGGTACTCCATCAAAATCATACTTACCTGTATGATATTCTGGCCCATCAAAGATAGTTGGAGTTATATAAAATCCAAGAAGCAGTGTAGCTACCATTATCAGGCATATTAGAGAGTTAGAATTTATTAGGCAGATATAGAACCTGTCTTGTTTAGTCTGAGAAACACGCACAGTAAAAAAAAAAAAAAAAAAGGTTGAGAAGCATGCACTTTCAGAATGAAAAACGCATGCATGCACCTTCAAAAAGAAAATTGTAGGGGGATATGTTTTGTGGTTGGAACTGATGTTCTGGGGTCTGGAGGTTAGCCCAAGTTCAATAGAATACCTATCTTCTGTGGAAATGTTATTGCCAACAACCTAGCCAAACAAAGAATGTGCATAAAGACTTCATGATATTCGTATATATACCACCAAAGACTCCTAACCACAAATACATGACAGGCTTTTATTGATTTGTTCAGAGTAGAAAAAAAATAGAATTACAAGAAGAGAACCTGTTAAACTCAAAAAAAAAAAAAAAAAAAAAAAAAGATGGCAGCCTTGATCAGAGGAATCTAGCTCGCAGATTTCAAGTAGATGCCATTTATTTCTAGACATATTACATGTATAAGAAAAAATCTGACACTTTCATTATTAAAAAAAAGAGAAAAAAAAAGAGAAAAAAAGAAGAAGAAAAAAAAGAAGGTGAAATGACAGCTTGCATGCTTATAAGATTTATCTTAGAATTACTACTGCAAAACATCCATTTATTCAGATAAATTTCTTAGTTAAAATTAAAGGAGGTGGTATTTAAAAATGATAACACCCATATGAAACCTCATCTGTCCACCAACAGTATTCTCCTTTTTTCTTGTTCAGAATACATGAGAAATCTTTTAAGGCATAATTTACAACCTCTCATTTTTCCTAGTTTAGTATGCCATTCAAGTGCCAAGTGAACAACAGACTGAAGAACTGTGGTCCTACAATTAACCACCATTCCATACTGTTGTATCTCAGATAAAAAGCTAGGGTGCTACTTTCCCTCTTCGAATATGTCTCATTTTGGTAGAAAATGGCCAAGCAACCCTCCACAAAAATTCTACTTGAAAACATCTTCAAACTAGGAGGGTGGATTATAAAACCCTCTCTATTAATTAATATAGCAATACTCTTGCTTGATTATTCCTCAAAGCTACTATTGCAAATAAATAAAATAAAAATAACCATATTGGTTTTATATCAGAATTCATAAGCACAAACACTCAAGAACTGTTGATTTCAATATATTCCATCCATGTGAAGACAGAAAATAAGGTTCAGTATCAGTCACCACATGAAGAGGATAAAACGCAAGAGGGCAAACCATTAACACAGATACAAGGAATTAATAATAAAAGAATTCATGAATGAAAACTCAGACTAATTTTAGGTAAATAAAAGGTGTTTTTGGGGTTTGTTCCAATAATCAACATCTTTCTCTCTCTCTCTCTCTACACCAATGCATGCCCACAAACACAATAACAATTATAACAGCAAAAATGATGCAGTAACAATCCAAAATTTACCAAGAATTGGGAGGAAAAAAAAAAAAAAAATCTACCAATACAATCTGAAGGATGCAGTTTTCGTTCTCCTTTCTCTCAATGGCATAAATAATCAAATTCTTTGCATCTTTCAACTTAAATCTTGATTTGATAGGGTGATAGGCACTCATTAATGTGTCCCATCCGGAGTTCTCCTTTCTCACTTTCTCTAAACCCACTCTCACCCCTCTCCCACTTCCATCATCCGTTATTCACCCAGTCCTCATTTTTTGACAAAAACTGTTCATAAAGCCCATCCCCCGACCATACACTACCATATACGATACTCCAGGAACTTTCAAATTCAGAAAATGCACGCCAAAACATCAAATTCCAGCGGAAACAATTACGAAAAAGAAGATCCCAAAAAAGCCCCGAGCATGGAATTTTAAAAAATGCAGCCCAACTCATCACAAGCAGATCCCATTTTCGGTCCCATCAAATCATCTAATATCAAAACTAAATTTCCAGATTTCGCATAAAAACTCGATCTTTCTTCATTCGAGAATGGCCTAAAAAACAAGATGAGGAGATTGAATCTTTTTTTTTATTATTTATAAACATTCCAGAACCAGAAGAACTGCGAGAGGCACTAACGTACCTCGATTGTTGAGACTTGAGACCTGAAAGGGGAGATGAAACCTAGCTCTTTGAAACTTAGTCCGGACCGGACTGTTAAAGAAGGGTCGACAAGGGAATGTGAGCGGTTGTTATATAATGGCCACTGCAGTTTCTTAAAATATCGATAATGCCCCTCGCTGTGGATAAGATTAAAAACCGGGTTTTTCTGGACATGTGGTTTGATAGGAGAGAGGTCCGGCGCTGAGAAAGAGACTGAGAGGGAGCTGGGAGTGCCGTCGCTGGTCGTTGTTCTCCACGGTCCACCATTGTCGCTCGCAGATCGCAGGTACCATACAGTCTCTCTCTCTCTGCAATTTCTTTCCCACGAATTGAGCGGCTGGAGGTTGGATTGAGATGCTTGTATTTCGTCTTAATATCAACCCTTGAATTTGCGCAC
This sequence comes from Protea cynaroides, assembly GCA_028583415.1. Classification (NCBI taxonomy): domain Eukaryota; kingdom Viridiplantae; phylum Streptophyta; class Magnoliopsida; order Proteales; family Proteaceae; genus Protea; species Protea cynaroides. The sequence continues at coordinate 123,425,954 of CM053276.1, forward strand.
TATGCTTTTGGTTTTGGCAAATAAACCCACGAATCAGGAGTTCGCATGCATGCAAGTAAAAGGGTACCATGCTTTGATTTAGTTGGACATCTCTAAGCTTAAATTCTAGTTTTGGCCAAACATTTGGAAGTGCTTCCCTTGGTTCTCCGTTATTAAAATCCAGAGTGACAGTACGTATTCACGTTGGCATTTAAAACTACACTGTTCTTTATTTACTTTATTTATTTTTTAAATTTGATTTGTCTCCAACTTAATTCCCCTCGGTTTCCAAGCTTGTGATTGCATGTCTGTCAGTCTCTCTTACTCTGTTTTTGTTGGCATTGGATAAACTCCAAGATTGGGGTTCGTCCGAAAGTTTAAGAAAAACCCTAGGATTTGGTTGGATTGCGCTTGAATGTCTTGCGTCTCTGAAAATCACCTCCCCTTTTGAAAATTGTAATGCTTTATTAGGATTTTCATTGTGCTATTTACATGAATATTTAGTTGAAACATTTAGGTGCTCACTGTGGTTCGGTTCTGCTCTAGGTTCATTATGTGATTTTGCTTCAGATACTTTACTCTCTCTCTCCCCCTCCTCTTTTTATTTTTAAGTTTTAACAATCTTATGGTTTCAATTTATTTATTTATTTTTTTTTTTTTTTTGGGAATTGAGTTATTTTTTTAGTATTGCATTGTCTATCGTTAAAGCCCAAATAGTCTCTGAAAATCAGATTCTAGTATTGCAACGTGCTGTGGAGAGGACAGAGGACTTAGTATGAGGGACATTTTTATCTCAGTGTGATTCTCAGAAATTTTTTTCATGGTCTTGCTTTTTTACTATTTTAGGCTTTTAGCAGAAAACCAAATAAGTGCACCACTTCTGCCTTATAGGGAAACTAAGTGTGGTGTTGTTTTACCTAAAAGATTCATTCTTAATGTACTGCATAAGGGATAGTCCACGTTTAATGTAGTTCTTGGCACCCACAAAGGAAGTGAATCTGGTTCTCATCAGCTGGAACAGATGCTTGAGCTGGCCAAATTGGTCTCAAATAGTGCAGAAACTTCAACTTGAACACTTCATTAGAATTGTGGGTACCATATGTATGTAAGGGTTACCATGAATCAGATTGTACCCTATTAAACTAACCTAATACTTTAGTTTTCTCATACTCATAGGCTCAAAGAATGACAATTGGACGCTTCTCTGTGTGTGTTGGGGGGGGGTTGGGAGAGAATATGAATATGATTGAATACATAACATTGATAACATGACATATATATTTTGTTACTATAAATATTATATAGGGGAGAAAGATCTTTCCATTATCCAACGGTTCATGGACAAAATCAAAAGCTTATGTATATGGCCTCTGTCAACAGGTCAAGGTTCTTTGCCATGTGAACAGCTGATTTGACCATTGAGTCTTCTGAGTTCTGAGTCTTCTGACCATTCAATGGACAACACACGGTCTAGGTTAGTGGTATGTCAATTTCTGTGGCCATTCAGCAGGACCAATGAGGTTTAACATTGAAAAGAATTTTTTTTTTCCTGAACTGTTTAACTGAATAATCAGATCAGTCCAGCGTAGAACCAAAACCAACTGTATAACTGAAACAGATGATAAACCAAGTGATCAGACCCAATTAATTATAGTTGTCGGATTTGGAACCTAGAACTGTTTTGTAACTGTTCAGTTTCGGTTGGATCCATTACAATAGGAACCGATTAGGATCTGGATGATAAACAGAAACAGAATCTATTAACATCCTAGACAGCATAAGGGGGTCCTAGTTGGAACCATGGAATAAAATCTCGGCGAGATCTGGCCAATCTCGCCATTCTCGCCATTAGCCGAGACGAAAACAGGGTCGATAACCCTTTTCGTCTCGGCGGATGCATAATCTCGCCGACGAGATCTCGTTAAATCTCACCATTTCTCTTTTTGTTTTTTTTTTCCTCTTTATAAAAGAAAAAAGTCACTGTTCTCGGTCGAGAACGCTGTTTCCTCTTCTTTGTTAGTTTTTTGAAAATTTTCTCATTTCTTCCTCATTCTTTCTTTGTTTAGACTTTTAACTTGCAACGGGTGGTGCTTCGGACTGTGGGGATTGCTGTGGGAGCTTCATATCAACTGTTGAAGGTAAGTTTCTTACCAGAACTACTTTGCATCAAGAATGTCGTTGGAAGATTATGTTGCTCAGTTGGAAGACAATTTGCGTCGACAACTTTCCCAAATGTATGATGATAGTATGATAGATCATCCACGACACTCTACGTATTACTAGACATTATATCTGTATGAGGATTGTGGAATTGAGGACTATGGGCACATGGGGACTATGGGATCATTTAGTATTGAACATTTGAACTATGATGTAATGATTTATAATTAAGTGTTATTTTGTTTCTCTTTCTCCTAATGCATTATGTGATTGTCTCATATGTCATATTTGATTGAATATAATAGCCAATATTAGTCTAAGTTTACAACAGACTTTAGCGTTGACTACCAAAACATGGGTGTAAACCCAAACAACCACAAAGAGTCATTACTTTTACAATTTTATGATCTAAATGTGTTTATGTATATAAAAATGAGGTTCCCCTGAAGTTGGAGACCTAAAAAATGTATTTTGGCCACCAAGACAGCTTGCTTTTTTAAGCTGTCTCGGACAAAATGCAGTGTCTCGGCGAGATCTTGCCGAGATCTCGGTTTCGGAGGAGGCCGAGACTCCTCCGAAACCCGAGATTTTAAACCTTGGTTGGAACATAATTCCCCACATGGAAGGTTCAAAGGGAAAATCTGACTATAGGATACCTAGGAGCTGGTATAGATAGGACGCATGTCAAATTTCAGTCCAATATTCAATCATTTACCCATATGCATTGGCATACCCTCCCATATATGTTTATGCACCCCTTGGTAGCCCCTTGCACCCATGTCAAATTCTTGGATTTTTCAATGATCTATTTTGCCACATGTGAACTCCGTCTGGACTGGGACTTGACTTGTGAGCAAGAGACCTTGGGGTTTACCTGTCCACAAAATTCCAGCCCAATCCAATCTATCACATGGTAGACCAAAGCTTGATTAGACTCGAAAACCTTCTCCCATTAATTCATATGGTTGAAGCTTTTCTACTCTTGCAGGTCTAGAGATTTTTTCTAGATTGGCATTAATATCTACCATGTGGTAGATTGGATGTAGCTGAAATTTTGTGGATAGGTGGACCCAAAGGTCCCGTACTAATATGTCAAGTTTCATCCGAAACAAATTTGGCCAAGTGGCAATATAAGATTGTGAAAAAAATGAAACTTTTCTATAAGGAAATGAGCGGTTGAAATACAGGGGAATACGTAAATACATGGGAGGACATATAATTGAATCTAAATATGAAATTTGACATGTGGCCAGTCTAGATCATTTTTTACATATCCATATGGTCAAGATTTCTGTATCACCTTTCCATGTGCCAAAACATGGTGTCAACCAAGAGAGGCTCTAATCTTGTCGGAATAGCTATTAATATTAATATAGTTTTTCCTTCCTCTTAAAAAAAGATTGTGGGTCAACTTGGGAATTGGCTGACCAATATGGATCAACCACTCACTTGCTATGGTCCTATTTATGAATTGGTTTGTCAGTCGTGTAGAAAATGTGGATGAGTTAATAAAATTTTTGTTCGATTCAAAATAAATCCAAGGGTAAAATCTAATGTGGAATTAAAATCCAACTCTTTTATCCAGTACTCTAACACTTTGTTCCCTCTCGGTAAAATTAATTATTTCATCTTCTTCTTTCTCACTGATTTCTCAGTAACTGTCTTCTGGTTATCTTTTGAGAGTGAAAAAGCAAGAAAATTTTGTTATGTTCTATATGTGTCTCATTCTCAAATTTCCTTTTTGCATATGTATTGTGATTGCCATTTCTGCTATCAAACTTCCCTAGAAAGCTTGGGTGCTGGGAGTTTGAAATCTATTATTTTCGGATCAATCATAAATTGTTTGGGCTATTGGGGGGACCTAAATTAAACCATTGTTGTGGAAACCCATTGGATTAGAGGTTAGGTTGTTTATGGGCTTCATTTGAAGGAAGGTTTGCTAGGAATAAGGAATTCGGGCATTGGTAGCTACATTCTCACTAAGCCAAATGGTTGATCCATTGCTTCGGACCAAGTGCTTTAAGAGTCTTGCTCCATGGTGCTTGATTCGGTATGATTTGGAAGTTCTGGGAATGCATTAAATAGAGGGGAATAGTGAAACAGGATTCATGTGGATCACCTCATTTAGTTAGGATGAGGCTTTGTTGAGTTTAGCTGAGTTAGTTAAAGTTATAGGGGAACTTGCATTGTCAAATTTGAATGTAAAAGTCCACATTAATACAGTTCCAGAGTGGAAGTTATTGGTCAATTAGTAGTTTGGCACTTTTTGAGTATCGATTTATTTGGAAATTTTCTTTACTTGTTTCCTTTTTCTTCTCTCTCTCTCTCTTTTAATGAATTTCCCGATTCCCTACATTGTTCAATATGGTAGGTGGTCTATTCAGATTTTATGTTACTTGTTGCTTCATCAAATGGATCAAGTGGGTCAACCTCATCCTCCTCCACCAGGATTGAGGCAAATGAATCTAAAGAAATCATTTAAGCTTGGCATACGCTCTCTGCTGACGACCTGTTCTAAGGAGGTTGTCACTTATCATTCTTACTTATTTATTGATTCCTTTTTCAATAATTTTCATGTTTTCTAATTTATTCTATTTTTAAGCTTAAATTATTCATCTCCTTCAACAAGCATATTTGGACAACTTGATGTCGGACATATGGGGGCTGTTCATATTTTCATTTCATGTATTTGAATTATGTTATTCCTTTTTTTTACAGCATGTAAAAACCCCTTGTTCACTGTTCACGTTGAACAGTTCCCCCCCCCCTAACTCCCATACAGTTCCTGTAAGCCTTTAAAGGCCTTTTTTATGCTGTAAAATGTGATGCAATGAAATGAATGAATGAAGAAAAACTTCTCTCTCTCTCTCTCTCTCTCTCTCTCTCTACTGTAAATGTCTCTCTTTGCTCTCTAAATTTCTCTTCTCCCCTTCTTCCTTCCTCCTTCTATGTAATTCTGTCCCTATCCCTCTTTTCTTTTACCTAATTCTTAATGCTTAATTTCTTTCCTGAAATCTGTGATTCCCCTCCCTTCTTTTGAGTTTTTCTCTTTCTAATTCTTCTTCTTTGTTTCTGTACTGATTTTCAATCCCATCATTTTGGTATGAGAGTTAAGTTGGGTGAATCTCTCTCACTTCTTCTTTTCCTGCATGGCTGAAGCCTTCTAGTCCACGACTCCACCCTCTTGCAAGAGCTCTCCATCTTTCTTTCGGATTCTTCTGCCTGTCAGTCCCTCTCCCCCTCCTCTTATCCTTCTTCTCATATCTAACTTCTCTTATCTTGTTACCTTCCCTGTTTTGGAAATCCCAAGCCAGAATTCCAAATACCCATATACAACTACCTTATCCCCATTACATTAACATCAATTGAACCCCTTAACCCACACGATTGCAACAATCAACCATTCCATCTTATGGAATGGAGAACAACACCAGAGATGCTGCAACAATAATGACATGACTTTGACATTACACTCAATATTATTGAGAAGAGGACATGCAGATTCAAATTTCATCCCCTCTCATCGTGAATTACTGGAGCTTTTTTACGGGATGGATGAACATCACATGGACTAGTTTCCTTGGTTTATACAAACTTGAGCTTGAGTTTTTTTTTGAAGGGAGAGTTGATGCAGGACATGTAGGGGCTGTTCTTATTCATTTCTTGTATTTAAATTATGTTATTTCCTTTATTTTTTTACAACATGTAAAAACCCCCTGTTCACCGTTCACGTGAAAGGCCCTCCCCCCACCAAAAAAAAAAAAAAAAAAAAAAAAACTCCCATATAGTTCCTGTAAGCTAAGGCTTTTTTTTTTCCTACTGTAAAATGTGATGCAATGAAATGAATGAATGAAGAAAAACTTCTCTCTCTCTCTCTCTACTGTAAGTGTCTCTTTTCTCTCTCAATTTATCTTCTTCCCTCCTATGTTAATTCTGTCCTTATCCCTCTTTTCTTCTTTGTTAATTCTTAATGGTTAATTTCTTTCCTGAAATTTGTGATTCCCTTCCCTTCTATTGAATTTTCCTCTCTCTAATTCTTCTTCTTTGTTTCTGTACTGGTTTTCGATCCCATCACAACTCCCATGGGCAATCATCAATCACATGCACAACCATTTCTTTGGTTTGAAATTGTATTTGTTCTGCATATTTTGATCATTATAATAGAAACAATGCCCATACAGTAGAAGTATCACATTTCCCCTTAACTCTGATCCAAAATGGATTTCACACTCATTTTGAAGTATTAGGGTCTGCCATAAAACTTTTAATAAAATTTTCTTAATTTATGTATAGCATATAAGTGACCTATAGAAGGGCACAAACAGCCCTTGCATGACTAATGCATAAAAATAATAGCCATTAATGTCCTATTTAGTAAAACTTGACAAATATAAAGAGTTTGTAAGGATTTTTAAATGCTCCAAGTTGTCGGGACTAGAGAAATGAACCTTGATTAAATGATCAAGATATATATGAACTTGACCTGTTGATAGCCCTATGTAAGTCTAATGAAAATGTAAATTTCACTTACTCTATATAGGTTGAACTTTTTGAAGACCTTGAATTAATCTTCTATGATAATATCCTACTAAGTCTTGAAAAGAACCTATTCAAAACACAACAGGGGCTAAAATAGTCAGGTCTCTCTTCAACTTGCTTTTTACCTCCAACCACCAACCAAGGTACTGCAAGTATTGTCCTTTCTATTTATAGGTTCTTTTTCTTTCTGGCTCAGTACATCATATGTGCTGTTTTATCTTCTACACCAAATTAGTAATGCTACCTTAAATTCAGTCTATTCAATTAGAGTCAATTAACAACTTTGGTGCATTATAATTGTGTCAACAAAGCTTTCAATTGTTTGGCTGGAAAATGCTTTAATGCTGGATATTTGTTATCATATTCCCTATTGTTGGTAATTATGACTGACTGGTTTAGTTTATGTCAACTTACAGGAATTTTCCAAAGCATTTTCAACATTCAACAGGGTGGAGCAGGATGGTCTTCATCGCTTATTTATGCAGGCATATCTTTTTCTTTACATCATGTACTCTTACATTATATGTTTCTTATTTCCTATTTGATGCTTTCAATTTGTCATGAATCACCATACCTGCTTTTGTTTATGGTAATAGTCACCATACCTGCTTGAAAATGTCAGTTGAGGTAACAACAAAATTGATTTTTAGCATATTGTCTCTGTTGCAACCTGGTGGCTGTGGGTTTGAATCTGGAAACAACCTCTCTGCAAACTAGGGTTAAGGCTGCGTACACTAGCCCCTCCCAAACCCCATAATGGTGGGCAATGATTGAATTATCGCCTATCGGTAACGTATTGATCAGGTGATTTTAAGAGACGTATCGTATCGTATCTAGGATATGCTAGGATACGGGGCAAGATATGCACATGAATGATTAGGGAACATGCAAAACATGATTTTTAAGCATAAAAAACATAATAATAAGTAATTTTGAAGTATTTTCTAAGATAAAAGGCATATTTGATGACATTCAATGAGCTACAATCTTCAGTTCACATGAACTGTAGGCTTTTAGTAAGGAAAAAGACCAGAAAAGTGGAAAAAATTAATTGTATCAAGCTTTTAATGTGTGTATCAAGTCTATCGACTGTATTGAACCGTATCGGTTCGTATCAAGGTATATCAAATAGTCTCGGTTCGCATCGAGGTGTATCGAGCAGTAACAGTTAGATACACCAAGATACAGGTTTTTTTTTTTTTTTTGCGAGAAAATGGAAACTTAAGTGTATTGATACGTGTTGAGTGTATCGACCATATCAAAGGGTATCAAGCTATATCGGTTCAATACAGTCGATACATGTGGATACACTTTTTATTTTAAAATAAGAGATACGTATTGAAGAGTATCGTTGTAACGCCCCGAGCCCGAGGGTGGAGCGCCACGCGATACCAGGATCAACAAGTTCGACGAATACTACTAGAAACTAGACTTGAATTTTTTCCTTTCCATAAACTATAACTGAGTCTCAGTTGAGACTTAACACCCTCATGTGTTTAAACTTAAACACTCATAATAGTATACACAATCTGATAACATCAAAATACTACTACCTGTTGCACGTGATGCAACCTTTGCTCCTGTTGGAACTTACTACTACCAATTGCACATGATGCAATATTTGCTCGTGTTGGAGCTTACTACCAGTTGCACGTGATGCAACCTTTGCTTGTGTTGGAGGCTTGTAGCCTAGTATCTCTGCTCGTATTGGAGCCTACTACCTCTTTGCTCGTATTGGAGCCTACTATATTTTTTCTCATAATGCAACCCCTCGATTCATATTTATCCTTGTTTGTTCCAAGCTGAGTATGCTCCAGCTTGAGGGGGGAGCGTTGAGATTCTTATGTTTGGTGATGTTTAGTATACTGCTTAGTCTCTCACTTGTGTTGGTGGAGTTTAGTAATTGATCATTCTATGTAAGTCGACTATTTTTTGTCAACTAGGATGTTTATGCCTTTGTTAGTCTTAGAGTTTGATAGGAATTATGTTTCTTAATGTAACTAGAAAATCATCATTAAGTTGTGATCTTTCTTTTTCTATTTAATGAGACCAACAGCATGATGAGAGACACGTTCTCTCTCTCTCTCTCTCCTGTTCTTTCTCTCTTTCTTTACTTTGTTACAGTCTCCATCTGGAGTATATGAGACATTTGGAATAAAAATAGGGAGACCTAAAGAAAAAATTATTAGTTGTAACCTTGTGCTGCAATGTTGACGTACTGGCGTCAATCCCAGCAAAACCTCACTCAGAAAAGATCGTGGAAGCATTGATATGCTTCAGTCACTGTTCTTGCTTTTATTTCCATAATTATAATTATAAAATGCTTCTTTTGAAGCTGGTGGCAAAACACTCTCTTCCCCATTTCCAATTTTCTCAACTCATAATGGGTTTGCAGATTTCACTCACTGTAGCAAAATGACATTGCTCATGAGATAATGTTGGGATTTGGGAGTTTTTGTTTTCTTCTTCTCATGTGTTTAAGTTGTGATGTATGGTAGGTTCCCTACCTGGAATTCTGAAGCTGAACAAAGGAAAAGTCGTTTCTTATTTTTGCGTGGACATACACCAGTTTCCTTGAAAACTTCAAAGGTGGACTTCAAGAGCCATTTAGGGAGAGAATACATTAGGAACAGGGATTATAAATTTAGTAACTTGCATAGTTACAGACTTACAGTAGATATCCGTGAAATAATCTATTTCATGATTGTTTTGTCTTAATAGTATTGGCTGTGCAAACTGTAATCTTCTAAAGATTCACAATTAGAAAACTGTGACGGAACCATGGAGGCACATCGTTGGCGGATTCAAACTATATGGGTTTTTATTATTCTGATTCTATAATTCTAGTTCCTGTTCAAAGTCACTTAGGATGGAATAATATACAATGAAAGAACTTGAGGGATAAGGTAGTGAATTCCCAATAACAATTAGAATTACATCAAGGATTAGCTCTAAGCCCACATTTATTTGTGCTAATCATAGATGAGCTGACTAGACAGATTCAAGATTAGATCCCTTGGTGTATATTTTTTGCTGATGATATTGTTTTGGTATATGAAACAAAAGCAAGGTCAAATGCCAAGTTGGAAATATGGAGATCAACCTTAGTATCAAAAGGTTTTAACAATGAGTAGAACAAAAGAGTATATGATGTGTAACTTTAATAACAATTGGACTGAAAGTGGGGTGGTGAAAGTTGATGATAGGGAGTCACTGCATAGCGAAATTTATAGAGATCTAGTTTCAATCATATGTAAAGAAAGAGAAATAGAGGATGGTGTTGCTCAAAGAATTAAAATAGAGTGGATGAAGTGGAGGGTTGCAGAAGTATGGCATTGAATAGAGTAGATTGGAGAAAAAGAATCCATGTAACTGATCCCATTTGGTTGGGATGAAGCTCAGATATTGAGTTGAGTAATGCTTGGATGAAATAATTACTGTAAGCATGGAGAAATTACGGGGGGGCATTTGACATACGATCTTGGCTGGGGTTCCAATTTATTCCCAGTTGCTCTCATTTGGTGTCCAATCCAAGACTTGGATCCTGGATTTGAGACTGCAAAATAAGGCCAGATGAGATTGAGCTTTTTCATTCCATCTCAATCCTTAATTGACTTTTGAGGATTGTAATCCTCTGAAAATGCACTAATTTTTAGAAGTGCATGTGATGTTTAACAGAGCCATTTTGGTAATGTAACCTTAAAAATTAATAATGAGTGGACGAAGGGGTTTCTCGCTCACAAAAGGTAGGAGGCAAAGGTAACCACGCTGGAACGGACAGTGACATCTCTCTTTCCCTGTGTTTCGAAGTTTGTTTCATTTAGTAGGTAATTCTATATATTTTTCTTAAGTTTGTTTCATTTCCCAGCCTCCTAGGTAAGGCAATATGTTTTTCTTCCTTTACCGTAGGTCTTAATTTCAATTTGTTGTTAATCTTATATCTCATTCCTTATCATTTTGCAACTTCTTTCTAATTTGAACCAATGTTGCATGCTTTGCTATCTGTTTCAGGTCATCACTTCTTTGCATGAAAACATTGAGGTAAAATTTCTCTTGTTCCTTTCTGCCTTTTTTTTTTTTTTTTTTAATGAATAAAAAAATTATTAGAAGCAAGGAAACACTAACAAAGATAGAAGCAAGACCCGGGATGAACCCCTTTGCAAAGTAACAAATTAAGACAGCTACAAAGAGACTGAAGACTCAAACAGATCACTCATAGAGGACAATTGTTCCCACAACAAGTTCTAGGGTGCATCACAATTCAGACCCTGCTTAGCCAGATCATCTATCACGTCATTCACTGATCTTGGTATCTTATAGAATGAGAATTTAACATGAAAGCTTGATGTTGGATATGAGTATATGATAAATAATATGTACTTAGCCACTTACAAGAGCAATGTATTTAGGAGATCGCTTGAAAATATTGTCCTTGCTCTCGAGTAGCAGAATCATGTTACAGGTAGTAGGCTTTATTTGTGGCAGTTAACTAGGCTAGACATGTTTTCTTATTAATGTCAATATATGTGTACTGTTGCTCCTGATTTTTGAGCTACAAAATAATTACTCCAAGCAGAAAATAATTATATATATTCACAGGTTATATTGGTAAAAAATGTAACAATGTCTCTGTAAAGTTTTCATCCCAAAAGTTCAAACCGGTAGATGGAGGGACTTCCAGGTGTGTAAAGGGGTTGTAAACTATTTGGTAGTTGGTATGGGAATATGTACTACGGACATATGGAGACTAGAGACGGTGAAAGCCCGTTCTAATACCTTGTGAAATTTTCATCCCAAAATTTCAAACTGGTAGGTGGATGGACTTCCAGATGCATAAGGAGGGCTGTAAGCTATTTGGTAGTCGGTGTAGGACTGAATTCCCAACAGTATGGAATGCAATATGGATGTGAAAGTGCTTCGCATATTTTTAATTGGTCCAATAGATCTTGATCTAAGCATTGATCCTCTAGTTGAAAAAGTAGTAAAAGATTTGTAGTTGAACATAGAGCTTATATGGCAAAGCAAAAAAAAAAAAAAAGAGCCTATTTAGCTTCCTGTTTCATTGAAGAATGCTGAGTTTTGTTTATTATTTTTATTTTCATTTTTTTCAGTACAAGTTTATGATTTTGTGAGAACCCTACAAAAAAAATTGTATAGAAACAAAGAAAAAGATGGTATAGAGACCTAAAGGAGTCACAATATCTTTTTGGCATAGAAACTAAAAAGATGTCACAGTCTAGAAATTGAGTTATTTGGCTATTTTTGTTTCATCTCATCTATCTATGATATTTCAAGAGTCAAACTCCAACGGACTTGAGATTGATTGTCATTTCACAGTTTCTTTACTAGGGTAGCACAATATTTTTAATGGAAAATAACAGTTGATACCTTGTTACCTAAGGTGCTCACAAATTACAATAAAAGGCGTCTGGTGATCTGAATTTGTGGATCTGTTCTTTTTTCTTTTTCAACTTTTTAAATGTGGGTCTTCTGTTGGTTGGTCCTTAAATCTGTTGAGCTTTCTGAGCATTTCAAATTGTATCTGGGATTTAGGTCCTGGTCAACTGACCGGAATTTCAAAAACTCCAATTGCATCCTCAATTGGACCAATTAAGGTTTGCTGCATTATGTAATGGGATTCTAAGACACCAAAGGAATAGGATCAGGATTTAGGAATCCTTTTGTTTTTACAGAATTGCAGGATTATGAACTAAACCAGCAATGGAGATTTTTAATAATTCAGCAATTTCAGGTCTGACGTGGCAGAAACACAGTGTAAGTGGTCTGACGGGATAGGGAAAAATTCAGCAAACTTTGATTTGAATCCAACGGTTATATGCAAAGATATGGTAGGAGTTGACTAGCATTAGGAGACTAGAAAACCCAGATAAGATGCAGAAATCCATAGCAGGTGGTTAGAATCCAGAACAGAACTCAATTACTGAAGATATTGAATGATCAAGCAATAATCAGAAATCACAAAATTGATCAGAAATTCAAAACCGGAAAGCACTCTAAAAAAATATGAGTTTTGAAGAAGCAGACCTCTAGTAGAAACTAGAATCGATCACATTCTGAGAAATAAAACAGAATTAAGATCTGATTTCAACAGAGGAATCGATAGCCAGTTTCAGAAATTGATTAAACAATGAATAACTTAGAAACATGTTAGCGATATGATGATAATAATAACTGCTTTGACTCAAAGCAGTTCAATACCGTGTGGACTTAGTCTAGTCTAGTTTACTTTCTATATGTTAAAGTCCTTAGGCTAGTTTGCTTTTCTAGTCTCCTAGATTCAGTTTACTTTCTATTTGTCTTACTTTACTTTCTATTTTACATATTGCTTCTAGTGTTAGTATGTAACTACTAACTAGGACTGCCGACCTGTGGTAGTTCGACCATTATAAATAAAAACTGCAGGGAGGGAGAGAACACTGATTCTCTCTCCCTCTTCTCCCTCTTCTCTCTTTATTTCTATTTTGTTACATGATATCAAAGTAGTTGATCTGATCTGCCATTTGGAGAGTCGTTTAAGGTTCTCCGTTCTGATGTGAAACCACCATTGCTGCCTTTGATATGCTGCAAATTTCTACTGCTCTATTACTGATGATCTGCTGCCTTCGTTGAGTATGCTGCTACTACTACTGCTACTGCTATTGCTGCTATTATTGCTACAGCTGCTGCTGTTACTATTGCTACTATTGCTACAGGCTATAGCTACGGCTACTATTGCTACAGCTGCTGCTATTACTGCTACCATTGTTGCCACTACTGCTGCTTCTACTACCGCTGTCACACTGTTCCAAACTGGACTTGGGTGATTTGTATGCTCCAGCTTGAGGGGGGTGTTTGAGAAAAGATGATAATTATAATTGCTTTAGTCAAAGTAGTCCAATATGTGTGGACTTAGTGTAGTCTAGTTTATCTTCGGTATGTTAGAGTCCTTAGTTTAGTTTGCTTTTCTAGTCTCAATTTACTTTTATTTACAATCTAGTCTCCTAGTTTTACTTTACTTTCTATTTTACTTACTGCTTCTAGTGTTACTATGTAACTAGGACTGCTGACTTGTGGCAGTCCTACCATTATAAATAAAAACTGCAGGAAAGGAGAGAAAACTACACATCGATTCTCTCTCCCTCTTCTCGATCTTCTCTCTTTGTTTCTATTTTGTTACAAAACTAAACCAGAATTAAGCATAAACTAAACAGAATTACGAATGAGAAATAAAACATGCGTAGGTGAATAGAAAGTTCAGAAAGACTGGACTTAATGATGACGGAAAGATAGGGGAAGGATAAAATTCAGGAATCCAACTGAATCTTACCTGAAATCCACCAGGATTACTGTTACTGAATCCCATAGCAACCCACTTCTTAATCCATAAAAGTACCACACTTGAATCCCACAGATGTAATAGCCCCAATCCCCAAAACCGCAAAGCAAAAGCTTCTTCATTCAATCTTCAAATTCATGGGTAGGACATAGTCCTTAATATTTTTAAATAAAAGTTTCTAAACATGACTCAAACTAAACCTAAAATTTCTCCAGCCAATAACTTGCTATGGAGGTACTCTTAACTGACCACTGACTAGGATTTTATAAAATAATAAAGAAAGAGTGAAAATAGACTGGATTTATAATAACTTAATCTGGTCCGACTATTACAATATATGGCAAGGATTTCTCACAGCACCAGTGTGGAAACCATACCAATGAGAGGGCAAGGAATGGGGATCTTTCAGTAGGAGGCCCACATTTGTTAAAAGAGAGGGAGTCAATAGTGGCCCCATGGCTCATTATGTAAGAGGGCGTGGGAAGGAACCTTATAGTAATAGAAGTTGGCTGTGCTTTATCTATGCAAAATGTTAGTTTAGATGACTACAGTTGCACTTTTACTTAGATGCACTGCTAACATTTGAGCTGACTCTTTAATCTGTGTGACAGCCTTGTACCAGCCCTACTGTCGGTCTAATTCTAGCTAATAGCAGTCCTACTGCCTATCTAATTCTGTATCCCCTGAGAACATGACATATGGTGTTTCTTTTTATTAGAATTTGCCTTAAAATAGGGCTTGACCAAGCCAGTAAACAGGCTATCAGTTTCCATAACACAAATGTTATATTAATTACATGGGAAATTAGATCTTTTACTCCTCTGAGCTACAATATAATTTTCATTGTTCATGTTCTGACTTATTTTCATCTCCTGAAAACTTTTATTTAAATCTATGACTGTAGATCCAGTCTTCTGAAAAAATTCTTTGCCTTTGAATTTCACAGGAAGAGTTTGAGTCTATTTGTCTGGAAACACAGGTGCCCTTTTCCGTTCCTTCTCTCCCCACCCTCTCATTTTTTTGTTTATATTTTTCAGTTTTTGATCTACATTTCATACATGTAAGTTTAAAGTGAAACATGCTTATCAATTTGTTCTTAAATGGCACTTTCTACCTCTTGTATAAAAAGTCACACAGTTTTGAAAACCATAGCCGTATTTGATCCAGCATTGCAAGAATAATGAGAACTAGTCCTTAGAGGTTTGTACTAGAATGGCATAACGTGCAGGAAGTGAAGAATAAGAAGCTTAAATTTACTAATGTTTATGATTAATGGCCCCATGATTTTGCTTTTCTTTCCACCCACTGTTGGAAAATGGAATTGAAGTAAATATGAAATTATGGCAGAAAATAGCGTCAAAGTAAAGAAATTTTACTGTTCCTTTTGGTGTCCTCACCTTCCTCCAAGTAACTCTTCCATTTATCATAGGAGGAACACGTCCTTCCAATATTTTGGTGGGAGGGAAGATTGTCCTTACTTTACTGCATTTAACTTGGTTTCTAGAACTGATCCTTTCTCTGTAATGGTGCATTTTTTGCATTTCTATATCTGAGCTCATTCTTGAAGTTGTGATCCACATAGACATGTTAGTGCATGCTGATTCTTGAACTTCTTATGGATTTAGCTTAAAAGTTTCAATTCTCCATGTGTATGTATATTTATAAATTAAAGTTCTTTTGTATGCTTCAGTGTCACATGCATGGACTGGGGAAAACAAAGTTTTCATGCCTTTTCAATTCATCTTTAAGAATTGAAGCATGTTCCTACCCCCCATGAACTTGTTATTTGCTTCCCTAATTTTCTATTGATTATAATCCTTTGAATTAATACACTTTTATAAGGACAAGTAACATCATTCTAAATTTTATTATTTTTTTTAATCTTTGCTGTAAAATAGGCTAGCTCTTTGCAGCAGTAGAAGAAAAGATGCATCCAAATGAATAGCTGCATGCCTGCGTCCTTGCTATATTCTCTCATAATTATTTTCCTCCCATGGAATTGTTTTGTACTCATGATGATAATTTTTCAATCTATGTGTATTTTATCATAACATTCTTGTATTTCTTAAAACATGTTTAATTTCTGTTCATCTCAGGTGGGCACAACTCTTGATACTGTGGAGCAACTAGTGGAAGAGCAGTCTCTAGACACTTTGTTTTCTGATAAGTAGGTATCTTCTAATTTCTTGAAGGGGTAAAAGTGGACAAAAATATTAACTTACTGGTCAATAAAAATATAAAATCATTGTGTTCATAAATTAATTGATCTAGAAAACTTTCTATTTTATCCTGAAAGTGACTATAATGACTATTTCTCTGTTAGAAACATTGTTTGCTTAGACTGTATTAGAGACTGCCAAAATGCCTAAAAGTTGTGGAGAACTCATTGAAGGGGTTTTTGGCCAACAGTAGTTCATGATATTGATGGATCTGTAATGCAGATCATAATGCCAGATCGAATGATGGATCTGCAAGTGATGGGCTTTTTTAGTGATTGAAGGAAGAAGATTCTAATCTGAAGGCTTGATATGGTCAGATCTGATGTCAAACCTAACAGTCAAAAGTGATGGAAGGTAGTAACAGATTTAATATCTGAAATTCCCAACTCAACTCAACTCAGCCTTATCCCAACTGAATGGGAATGCCTACATTGAACCTTTTTCTCCAATCAGCTCTATCAAAGCCATACTTCATACTTGTTTCTAGTCCTAAGCTATGCATGTCTTTTCTTACCATTTCTTCTAGTCATTTTAGGCCTACCCTTGGCTCTTTTAGCTCCTTTAATCTTAAACAAATCACACTCTGTGCTAGAGCAGTTAAAGACCTCCGTTAAACATCTATGCCACCTTAGACGGCTTTCTTGCAACTTTTCATGCATTAGAGCTAATCCTAAATTAGCTTTAATTTGTTCAATCCTTATTTTATCTTTTCAACTTTTACCTTTCATCCATCTCAACATCCTCATTCCAGCTACATTAAAGTTGTTTATATGTTGTTTCTTCATTGCCCAACATTTAGCCCCATGTATCATTGCTGATCGTTTAACTGTCTTGTAAAATTTTTCTTTGAGTTTTAAATAAATATGTCGATCAAATAACACTCCAAACACACCTCTACTTCACCCACTTTATTCTAATTCTTTGTGCAACATCATCCTCTATTTCTCCCTCTTTATTTTTGATTGAATCTAGATACCCAAAAATTTTACTTTGTGATATCTTCCTATTATCAAATTTCACCAACCCACTTTCAGTCCTCTTGTTAATAAAATTATACACCATGTACTCTTTTTGTTCTACTTATTATCTTAAAACCTTTTGATTCCGAGATTGATCTTCATAATTCCAACTTTGCAAATATCTTTACTTTTGTTTCATCCACCAAAACAGTATCAGCAGCAAAAAGCATATTGATGTAGATCTAGGGATGGAATCTACTAGTGATGGGTTAAGGGAAAGAATAAAAAAAGAAAAGAAAAGAAAGGAGAGGTAGAGGACTGTTTTGGGACTGTGAATACTGCTTGCTTGAGGAAAAGAGAAGAGGAAGAGAAACTGTAAGGGAAAGACAAAGGGCGGAGAGCCAACAACCTCTAAACCAAACAACTAATTCTTCCATTCATCAATCGTTGAGGGGTGGGTGCTGTTTACAAGCTTTAAATAAAAAAATCCACTTAAAGTGGACTGCTAAAAGGGAAAGACGAGAGACTTTTTCGAAAAACAATAAAAAAAAAATAAAAAAAAACTCTGTAAATGACTCCCACTGGCCACTATTATAGTGGTAAGATTTCTAAAATTGAGGAATTATTGTACCTAACCTCCACAAGGTAAAAGGAAGTGTCCCTATCTAACCAAACTCTTGGAGAAAGGAAACTAAATCTTATCGAAACCTTGTCAATTCTAACCCACCTTATCACTGAAGCATAGGGTCTAATAAAATAATAATTTTCGTACACCCATTTAGAAACCCTCTTTTGGGCCTTATAATTAAGCCCATTACAGAGAATAAATCCAAAAATAAAAGCCCGACCCAACAAATTACTAATTCTTGATTGATTAAGAAAAACGTGATAGTGTGAGTGAAATAAGAACACTTCAATTGATGTTTGCGGCTTCTTGTCTGCAACTTGAATAAAATGCGAAATATGAAGCTTTGATGTTGAATTTGAGTCTTGAAACTTGTGAGGAAAAATGAACTCATGGTGTGGAATAGCTTTCATTGCAATAGAATCTTTCACAAACTTGCTTTCTGCTCGAAGGGATGCTCAGTAGAAATACAAGTTCTTCATCTTGTTTGACCTCTTGCAACTCCTTTTGCGGCTGCACTATTGATGTTGCTTCAACTGACTTTAAATAGGTATCATGTTACAAACTTGCAACCTTTTCAAGACAAAACTTTGTTGTAGATGAGACAGATTTAACATGCATGAGTTGCCTTCACGATCGAGAAAAACATTGAGTTCTTCCAGCCATGATCGAACAACTATGATGGAATGTTTGGAAGAAGGAAATACATGACATCTAGTAGCATCAAAATATGATGGAATTGAAAATTCATTCAAGACATGACCTTTAGAGTTATAATATAGTCTATAGCCTGACAACATCTCCATAACAGACTGTGAGATGAAATTGTCACCTTGCTCTTCATCTACAAGTAAAATGCAGCTCTTCCTTTGGGCAAGCAAATGCTGGTCTTGAATACCTTGCCAAGTTTAGCTCGAATACCAAATTGATGCAGATCAAGGGATGGGATCTGATGGTGGTGGGTTAAGGGAGAGAATAAGAGAAGAAGTAGATGACTGTTTTGGGACTATGAACTGTATATATGAACAGTAATTCATGAATAGTACTTGCTTCAGGAAAAGAGGAGAAAGTGAGAGGGGAGAGAGGCAACAACCTCTATACCAAATCATGAATTCGTTCCATTCATCCATCATTGGGGGTGAGAGATTGTTTATTAGTTGTAACAAAATAGAAAAAATGAGAGAAGATGGAGAAAATCAATGTGTCGTGTTCCTCTCTTTGTAGTTTGTATTTATAGAAAATAAAAACAACAATTAGATAGAATCTAGGACTCTACAAGTCAAAGTCCTAGTCACAAACTAAAGACAAAGTAAACTCAAAATTAGAAAATAAAACTAATAAGCCTAATTGGTAAAGAAAACTAATAGAGCAAACTAATAAACTAATTAGGAGTCCATATACTAATAGGAGTCCAAGTCCTAGAAACTAGGACTAACTATTTTGACTAAGTCAAAGCAGTGTACAGTTACAATTTTATTACGCTAACATAAGCTTTAAATATAAAAAAAAAGTACATAAGTAAATTTCCACTTAAAGTGGACTTCTAAAAGAGGAAAACAAATAAGAATACTAAAAAGGGTAAATCACTCCCACCATTATAGTGATAAGCTTCCTAAATTTAGGAATCGTTGTAATTAACCTCCTCCTGATAAAGGAAGTTCCCTTAACTAACCAAATTAAAAGAAGATTTTCGAAGACAACCTTATTTTTGTACACCCACTTTTGGGCATTATAATTAAGCCCATTATGAAGAATAAATCCAAAAATAAAATCCCAATCCAACATAGTACTAAATTCTGGCCCTGAAATTAGGCCTTATATTGGGAGGCATTGCATACTCCAAGGGATCTGATCTTGAATGTTTTTAGTTTGCTCATCTATGATTAGTGCAAACGAATATGGGCTTATAGCTGATTCTTGATGTAATCTAACTGTAATTGGAAATTCCCTATCATGTCCCCCTCGGTTCTTACATTAGGAAATACACCATTATACAGATCTTTAAATATGTCCACACATTTACTCGAAACACTTTTCTTCTCTAGTACTTGCCAAATTAACTCTTTAGGGAATTTATGATTAATTTTTTCTATTTCAATAAAGACCATATGGAGATCCTTCTTACCTTCTCTAAATATTTCCATTAGTCTCATAAGCAAATAAGTAGCTCTCGTGGTTGATCTTCTTGGCATAAAAGTTAAAACCAAGTTGTCTTGAAATATTAGTTTCTTGTTTTAGGAGGTTTTTAATTGCTCTCTCTCCCATAATTTCATAGTATGGCTCAAGTTTTATTCTTTATATCATTACAACTTTGATATCACTTTTGTTTTTATAAATTGGAAGCACAATGCTTCTCCTCCATCTAGCATTTTCTTGTGCCCATAATGTTATTTAACAACTTAGCCAAGTTATTCCACTTATTTCTAAACTCTTCCACTGTTCCACACCTCTATTGAAATACCATTTGAACCTATTGCATCACATATTTTCATGTTTGTTTTTAAATCTTCCTCTACTCCCTCTGTTTATGAAGCTTAAATTCATTACTAATTTAAAAGAATTAGGGCTCCACATTGGCAACCCTAATATTCCATATATATCTATGATTTGTAGTTTCACTATTAATTGTATTGTTTTTCACCATTATTTGTATTGTTTTCATGTAGTTAGTTTTAGAAATAATTTTTCCAGCTTTCTAATCTCCTCGTCACTTATTAATATTTTATACATTATCATCTTCACTTTTAATGCATCTAATATGGTTGACATCTATACTCTTCCTTTCCTTCATTGTAGCTAGTTTATAGATATCTTTTTCCCTCTCCTTTGTGCTTAAATTGTTATAGAGATCCTCATATTTCTTGTTCTTTTTTTTTTTTTTTATACTATCTTCTTAGCTTCGTTTCTAGCAGATTTTCACCTTTTTAAATTCTCCTCAGCTTTAGTCTATGGCCAAGTCTTACAACTAGATTCCTTAGCCTTAAAGCCTACTTGAACTTCATCATTCTGCACCGATTTTCCGTGAATGAATGTCACTTTCCTTTAGATTCACCTAGAACTTCTTTAGCTACATTCTTATTATAAGTAGCCATTTCATTCCACATCTCATTAGTCTCTTCATCGAAGTCCCACCTCTTCTGTGTCACTTTTTTTTTTTGGTGGTGAAATTCTGTGTTACCAACTTATCATTAAATCTCTTTAAGTTTTCTCCCTTTAAGTTCCACCATCTTATCATAGGAAAAATAGTCTCACATTTTTTACGATTCAATGTTTTAAAAGACGTGTCTATGATTATTAACCTATGTTGTGTGATCAAATCTACCCTAGTGTAGCCTTACAATCTTCAAATATAACTTATTTGCGCTTTTAATTTGAAAGAAATGTATTTAGCTACTATTTTTCCCACTTTTGAAGGTTATTAAATTGTCTATCTCCTTTCAAAGTATGTGCTTTCAATAAATGTCTTCAAGTTTCTTCCTTTAGTTCCACCATCTTATCCTAAGAAAAATAGTCTCACATTTCTTACAATTCAGCATTTTAAAATACATATCTATGATCATTAATCTACATTGTGTGGTCAAGCTCTCCCCTAGTGTAGCCTTACAATCTTTAGATAATGACTTATAAGCACTTCTAGTTTGAAAGAAATGTATTTAGCTACTATTTTGCCGACTCTTGAAGGTTATTAAATGTTATCTCTCTTACTATTGAGAAAAATAGCCACAATAAATTCTAAAACTATAGTCCCCTCCTATACTTGTTTCCAAAGCCATAAAAAAATGGCATCTCAGTGCACGAGGTTCCCACTACTGCAGGATCTGGGGAGGGGGCAGAATCTATGCAGCCTTACCTCCACAATGCGGAGAGGCTATTTCCATGTTTAGAACCCATGACCAACAGGTTGCAATATGACAACCTTACCGTCACATCAAGGCTCGCCCTCTCTCCAAAGCCATATCTTTCATGAATTCTTTCATAACATTTACTATCTCTTCCAACATATCCATTTTAGACCGCGTCCTATAATAATATTTTGTCCATGACTTCCTTAAACTCATCTATCAATGTTTTCGCAAAACTGTTTCTTAGTATTTTCATCTAATCCGATTTGTGGTGCATAAGCACTAATTACATTAATTGCGTCTTTAACTCTTTTCCCAACACAAGGAAAAGGAATCGAAGGGTCAAAGAGAAGGGTGATGAGAGAAAAGGATGATCGAAGGGTGTGATGTAAGGTAGGGATGTTAGATTGTAAATTTAGGTTATGGAAATTGGCTTTCAATTAAGAAAGAAGGAAGAAAGAGAAGGCAGCTCATAGGTGAGAGAAAGTAGAACGAAATGAGGAAGTTGCGATGGATTGAAAGGAGAAAATATTCCTAAAAATAGGATCTGAAAATTGAACAACTCGCTTAAAAGGATGAGAAGAAATACCAAGTCACAAAGGAGAGAAGATATAAGAAAAAGAGGATAGAATCTCTTTCCAGAGAGAGAGAGAGAGAGAGAGAGAGAGCCTCACAAGGCTATTTCCAAATAAAACCAATCTATTCATTCAAATCGTGGGGGAAGGGGGTTGGTGACATTTCTTTTTTATATAACAGAAAAAAGAAACCTAGATTAACTCAACTGTTGACTAACGATAAGACATAAAATACTTAATTAGAAATGACTCTTGCTAGACTGAACTAACTTGACTACTCAAACAGCACATGGGACCCACACAATCATACAGAATTAAGACCCCAAATATGGGCTTCTTATAAAAGAGGCCATTACATCAACAAAACCAAAAGTAAAAAATCCCAAGATCCATAAAACCCATCCATGGACCAAAATAAGGTCTTCCTAAACCCTATTGAACAATTTTAACTACATCAATTTGTTTGGGACGACATATGGTGTCATATGCAATTACTTGACCTAGAGGAGGCATGGTTTTCTACTTGCGGAAATTAGAGCCACCTTGTCAATGTGGTGGTCCCCCAATATCCAGAAGAATTTGCTTTGGTTGGATAGGATGATTGGACTTTTCTATTGAATAAGCATGTAGCCCTACACCAAAATGGAGGTAAGAAAATATGAAATGGTATTCTAATGAGGATTATCAGTTTTTCCCATTCTTCTTGGCCATAGTCTTAGGGGGTGCTTTATGCCCTGGCAAAACTTAATTGGAGTTTTTGTAGGAAAAAAATTAGTGCCTTTTCAGGGTGAAGCTAGGAATCCAGACAGTGTGTTGACACATAACAGAGTACGGTTCTGGGTAGTCTGAAAATTTTGTTATGAGAAGACAAAGAAGAACTGGTTAGTAATATCTTTCTTCACAGGATACTCTTTCAATCCTTCGGTAGTTTTTTCTTGGGTAAGTTCAATCCTTTGGTAGGTAATAAGCAAGGGGGACAATTTATAATTACTGGATCTACAGAGAGTAGTGTTTGTATGTAATGTAATGTAATGTAAATCGTCTTACACTTATATTACTTTACATGCACGCACTACTTTTAATGATATTTTGCGATGTCCAAGTAATTGAGTGACTTTTTTATGTATTTATTGTTGTCTATAAGGGATGGTACTGGGTGGCTTCGCCTGTATACTGGGACAGCAAAAAATTGATAAGAAGTTACTATTGGAAAATATGCATAAAAATTAATGAATATCAGCTATTTTGAACAAGTTGATGACTCAAATGTAGGACAAATGTTGGTGAAGTCAAGCAAGAGTTGTCAAAAGCAAAGAAGGATGAGATCCAGTACCTGATGAAGATGCTAGACGGGGTGAGTGATATTAGATGGGAAATCATGAAATTTGACCTGATAATAGTTTACAGTAATGAATCAATAACCGAAAGCATTGTAGTCTCATCTGATTTCAATAAAAAGTTGATATGATTGGAGCCTTGTTAGTGTGAAGAGGTTCAAATGCAATTGGTTGACTAGCTTTTATCATTCAGAATTTAAGAAATGAAAGAAAAATGGAAGTGCAATTTTTTCACTTCACTGTCCTTGCCCTCAATACTTAACTTTCCCTTAAATTCCTTCACTATCTGGACAATCATAAAGAGCTCTACTTTCTTTCACTCTAGCAACCAACCAAAGTGATAATGATTTTATGCAGATGAACTTTGTTTGTGTATTTTCTTTTTTTCCTGCCCAAAAAATTTTGTTCTTTTTTTCTTTCTGGATTGGGGGATGGAGTGGGAGATTCTTGAACAAATTGATGTCATCGTAAAAACACCATGTACAACTATTTTGCCTGTGCTTATGATTTCTCTGGCTACTATTTTCCCTTGAGTGGATATATCTTAACTGCATGTAGTAGCAAGAAAATTGGGAAAACTGGTCCTTGAGGAAGAGTTTCTAGACAACATCTTTTGATGTATTAATAGTAAAAGCTATCTAATATATAATCTGATGGAAACTTAGTTTTGTAACAAAGCTTACTTTCTGAATAACAACAGAAAACAAAACAAAAGAGCGTGTTAGCATCAAAAGGTGATTTATTACATTTCTTGCAATTAAAAGGTGTTGGGGTGCAAGATTTTATATGCAATATTTGAAAACAGAACCACCAGCCTTTGTGTTGGAGTGTCCTGCAACTGAGAAATAAGCTTTATGCATTCTGGAGTGTCACGTATGTAAGCTGCTTTTTCTACCTCTTTGGTAGTCACAAGATCAGGTTGCATTGAACCCTGTTGCTGTTGTGGGCAGATGGAAGATTAGTCCTCATCTAATACGAACTACAAAGTTTGCTGAAATCTGTTTTTTTTTTTTTTACTGTTTTTCTGATTAATGATTGAAATTAGACCTAGCAATGGCACTTGGTATTTCTTGAGCTAAAAATGTGAAACTGCTTATATTTTGAGCTCTTCAGTGCTTTAGTCAACACAAGGTTAGGGTCTGCCCTCCAGACCCTGTTGCTTGGCAAGCTAGAGAAGATTAGTCCTCATCTTTGTCTTAAATCTTTTTTTTTAACTTTTTGTCTGATTTAAGATTACTAGACTAATGTATGGTGTTCTCTGGAGTCATCTATTTGTATTACTATTATGGATGATAAAAACTCATGTCATTTTTTGTGCTGTTTTCCCCTTAGCTTTTTTACCCAGGCCATAATTCTTATCCAATTGTCTAATTGCTCGTTGAGTACACAATCCTTTAAGCTGATACATCATTTTAAGAAAGCAAGATCTGTTCAATTTCATCCTTTGCCACATCTTAAGTTTTCATAATCTTTATTCTTGACAAAGACTTACGGGTTCAATTATGATGCTCTATTCTGTAGTAGCATTTTACTTAAGTTTGGAACATGATCCTTGCATCAGCTCACTAATTAGCCACCAATTCGAGTGCAGGCTGTAGAGCAGAACCACCTCATGAGAGTTTGTGTGGAATCTCTCAAGAAAGAAAGACAGGACTTCACTGTCACTGTAGGTGCTGCCGACAAGGTACTTTTTTGTCAACTATTTTTTCCCCAGTAATGGAAGTTGGACTTGGCCCTCATTCATTTCATGCTATATGGGGGTGGTGACGAGCTTGTTTTGTTTTGACAATCCTTGCAGTTGAGAAGCTGGAATTTGAATTATGGGCACATACAATAGCAATGACCTCTGGCACATAAGCCACAATTTATATAATTATATTGAATGTACTCGTGTTGTCCATTCTTCTGTAGTTGGGTAATTAGTGTATTTAGTGAAGATGGTTTTCATAGAATAATCGTTTCGTTCAATGTTCAGTATTTGTCTCCTTTGTAATACAAATTACCTAGTCAATAGTTGTAATGGAAATTATCAGGTCTCTAGAACTGTGCGTGATTAAATGGTACAAAGTTTGTGAGGATTTGTAGATAACTATGAATAGATAATATGCTTCACTAAATCCCATTTGGCTCCTCATTGGATTTTTATCAGATGTACAAAGAACTCAATATGTGATCCATCACGTGATCCTCTCCATTTAGCTTGGTTTGAATTATTACCAGATGTACGTTCTCAAGATTGGACTCATCACCAGCTCTTGATCATTAATAATGATAATTTTGAGGGATCAACTATGGATTTTTGTGCACCTCATTATTCATAGGTACTGTAAGTTAGAAGGAGACGCCACACTCGTTCCCTTGGAAATGCTAGATCCTGGCGTGAGTCAACTTGGTATCAGGGTATTCTGATATTAGTAGACAAAATGTTCAGGGGTTTGTGAGGCAAAGTATGCATGTGCCAAGTACCACTTTTATCTAGCATGTATGGTTCTTTCATCTTCTGTACAAGAGAAGTCAGATCGATCAACTTGAGAATGTTTTCCTTTTGCTGGACTTTCACGGTTTGAGAGTTGACCCCTGTTGATTGGGTTCAATAGCAGATAGACACCTTGAGGTGTTCTACTTTTGTTGGTGAAAAAAACTTATCTTGGAGTTACAAGCAATGTATAGTTTGCAAGGGAAATTGCATTGATGGGGTTCTGAGTTGTGGCCCCTGCTAAGTCTGACTCCAATTAACAACACTGTTGAAGGAATTAGGGTTTATCACTCAATTGTATATTGTGGTACAAGGCCACCATTACAAGCCTAGCGATGATCTTTGTTGTGGTGGATTCTGTCCTTCCACTGGTACTGTAAGTGCTTTACCCTGGGATCTCACTACCTAAATCATAAATTCCTTATACGTGCTCTGATAATCAATTGTACACGAATGAAACCATACTCATTCATGTAACCAGCCAGACCGTTGAGGTATAGTGCACTGACTGCCTTGTAAGCTTTTTCAATTTGGTTCACTCCATTTGACCCAAAATTTTGTACATTGAGCCTGTCTTGCTAGTGTTCGAATATCTACCTCATTGAGTAATCCCCTAGATTACTATTTGTTTGAGATGACTGTCTCGGTTTCAAGGAAATTACTGCTGTGTATGAGAACAATCATTGTCTCCAAAGCAAGATTATTAATTAAAATTTGGATCCTGTTGAGGGCTCTCAGTTGTCCACACAGAAAATAATAGGATTCTATTGTAGTTAAGACAGGCTAGGACAAGCAATAATCGAAGTTCAAACCCATTGATGATTAATATTAAATAACCTCAGTGAACAATCCAAAGAAGAGCTTCAATATATCAAGTCCTTTCTGAATTGTGATGCAGCCACAAACACACATAACCAATTACTTTGTGGGCAGTAAAACCTGCTCTCTTTTGGGTATTCTTTTTCCTCCCTCCATGCTGTCCATGCTGACTTCGTGGGCATCTTTCTGAACAAAACTTCAGCTTAATTTTTGTAGTTTCCAAGTCTTATCTTGTTTTTTTTTTTGGGGGGGGGGGGGGGGAGGATCTGGGAGGGAATAAACAAGAAAAAAAAAATCTATATGGGATTTTTTTTCTGGAGACTACATGGTAATTTATACAGTCAAGATGAGCCACTAAATATGACTTTCAACATCACTAAATATGACTTGCTACACCCAAATCAGCACCCCATATCAGAAAAATCA
Source organism: Protea cynaroides (assembly GCA_028583415.1). NCBI lineage: Eukaryota > Viridiplantae > Streptophyta > Magnoliopsida > Proteales > Proteaceae > Protea > Protea cynaroides. Next base: position 123,453,246 of record CM053276.1, read on the forward strand.
GTGTGTAAACTTCACTTTTCAAACATTATATGCCATATCTGTAAGCATGTTTTTTACTTGAAATGTATTATATGCATTTTTGCATAGTTCATTATCTCAGCACTAGAACTTGACCATAGTCAAGGACCAATTCGTCAATAGCTGAGGGAAACGTAAACAAACAATGGCTGCCCATTGCCTGTGAACTGACCTGCAACCAGTAACACGCCCACCGTATAATAAGATGTAGGGTTCCCGTGAATCCACTATGATTATTTGAACCAACCAAGTACTCTAATAATTAAATGGTACAACATAAAAAAGATTCTACATTTTTAGGCAAGTTACAGGCTCAGGAGTTTCTATACTTGGTGTTTGATTAAATAACTAAACCAATCTTAATTACTGCATTAACTACTTTACAATCCTAAACTACAGCCCACCGATCCAGAACAAAGGCTAGATCACTGGCCCGTCTGTCTTGAGGTAGCACCAAGGACCTGCTTCAAGGTTAAACATCTCAAAAGTAGCACCTGGAAGAGAACCCCACAAACCAAGGTCCCTCGACACGCAGGTAAGTTTAGGTCACCACAGCTTATGCTGGAATAACATGCATGCTGCCTAATGGGGTAATCAAAATACAGATAGGCATTATATCCATCCGTACATACTCCCAAGTTCTTGGCATTATCAAACATTGCCAATTGGGAGTCCTTCAGCGTCTCAATTGCAAATAAGCACTGGAAATCTGCTTTTTGTAGTGAACATGCAGTGAATGAGCTCTGGTGATTCGGTGGTACAAGATTATTGATCCCAAGTAACAATTTACATTGCCTTTCTATGATGGTTTCCTTTCTGTATCTCCCTTCAAGACACCATGATTAGCAGGTCTTGATGGAGGCCTCCCGACTGCTTCCAGTAACCTACTGAACACTAGTTTCACAGGGATGCAGGTAACTGCTGCCAGCCCAGTTTCTACTGGTTTGATCAGCCCCTCCATGTTACTCTTATTTGCAAGCTTTGGATGGCCAGTCTTGCAATTCAATTTCTGGTCAATGGCAATTGAAGACAGTGTCCTTGTTTTCTGGCTAGAAATGCTTACTTTCTTCAAGAGCCTCTTTGGGAACTTCTTTTCAGTTATTGGAGGCCGGCGAATTTGAGCCAAGCTCTTTTTCATCAACCTTGCCTTATGACTTAAATTCCCCGGATATGGCTTCCTGTACAGAGGCTTAATTTCAAGATCAGCATGAGGATGAAGGTCAGCAGTTTCATCACCCTCAAGTGCAGAAGGAAGTTGAGGACGAGGGACACGGTGCAAAGGCGTCCTTCTGCCAGTTATCCAGACAGTTGGAAGTCCTGTACTTCCATTATTGTCCCCGTGTTCCACATCAAAACCACCATGTGTAGCAAGAAGTTTATCAGTAGCACCATCTTCTAATGCTTCAATTTGGATTGGATGCCCAACTATTGCTTTCCCATTCAATCGACTCATCAGAGAAACCAAAGGGACATGCTCTCCTTGATAGCTTGCTTGGACCTTCAATTCCACATCTACCAATGTGGATTCCATCCCATTACCAAGACGATGACCACCATATATAGGATCAAAATACTCACTGTGGTTTTCCCAGTATCCTCTCAAAGTGGATGGAGATAATCCATTTGTCCCCCAAACTGGGTCTTCCTCTGAATCGACAGCATCAGTAATGATTCTGTTCCAATCTTTGGAAGCAGTTTTTGCTAAAGGGTATCTTCTATTTTCAAATCCAGAGATTTGGGCCCCTATTGAATCCTTCTCAATCAAATCTCTCTCATTATAGACGTAGTTCATATCCTCGCCTCTCGGGTACAAATTCGGTCCAGATGCCCTTCGGTTTAAGTTGTTTCCCCTTCTTCCTTCGAGATACGTTTCCTGAATGGAACCATTGGAGAATTTTCCATCTATTGCCTCCATGGGCCTCTTGGTTAAATTCCGAATGTTCCTTTTCCCTTTCTGCTGCCATTTTGATACCCCTACATCAACAGCAACAGCTTCAGTCTGGTCACGCTCCTCACTGCTCATGCTTTCTGATTGCTCTTGTACTCGATAACCATCAGTGCTCATGTATCTACCAGAACTTGGTTCTATTGGCTGCATTTGAGTAGTAGCACCTGAACAACAAAAGGAACATTAATTGACAAATTAAGAAGAAAACATTGCGAAGGCCTAGCTGGACAAATGAACGAGTTCGGAGTTTGAAGAAGGGGAAGGAGCCCCCAGGAACGACTTAAAGGGGACTATATAAAAGACAATAGAACAACCAAAACACTTCAAAGAAAGGTACAATGAAATGACAGGCAGGATATCAAACAAGAAACAGTCAACACAAAAGTTCTCATTTCCCCTTGATCACCATGTTAGGGATTGTATGTGCACTTGATCGGTCATTTCCTTTCATTCCTTTTCCTTGTACCACCCAAAGCCCAACTAAATCATAGTTGTTGCCATCAGAGTTACCTGCTCATCTTCAAAGAGCATGGATCAGATCAGCTAGGGCCAATCCCGAGACACGCTCCAAGATTGCTATTTGCACACATGTAAGGCCAATTCTGGGGTTTTTTCAGCCAAGTCAAACACAATCCAGCCTTATAGGACTCAGAATCAAATCAGGATTGGTGGCGACCGATCCCATTCCCAAATCCTTGCCCTTGAACCTTGGCTAAAGTATAGAATGATTGTTAGGTATTACTTACATCAGATACTCATTTGATAAAAAACGCACAAGACCAAACTGTGGTTGCCGAAACCAACCAGTTTTCTCTTAGAATTCATGACATATTAGGAGAAAAGAGTAACGGTGTAAAGTTATTCGGTTTTCTCTCTACCTTCGCCCGCCCCCCCCCCCCCAAAAAAAAAAAAAAGGGGGGGGGGGCTAGGTTTGATGACCAAATGAATTCCAGATTATATGGTGTTTCACATGAAAAAGGAAACGTTCTAGCTTATTGTGTGTATTTTTTAACTTAGAGCAATAAAATAAAGGATTATATGTACGATCATGAATGTGGTCAATAAAATATATTCAAGTCAAACACCTAGAAATATATTAAATAAATTCGATATATAAAAACAAGAGAGGGTTCCCCATGCTGCCAATGTGGGGGAATATCCTGCACTACACCAATGGGGAAGTGGCGAACGTTATCTCAATAGTGATACGGACATGGTCAGGGATGAGAGAGAATGTCATGTTTGTGAGAGGGCATGGGAATGGATCCCCACACTGAGCGTGGAGATCTTTTTCCTAAAAACAACTACATATTTTAATTAAAACTAGAACATTTTCAAAAAGAGGAAAACTCCAACTATGAGCAGAGAATCAATTCTCTATCTTCTGAAACAGAGCATGTATAAAAGAGAGATAATGCAGACTAATTATATCAAACGAAAATTTAAACATGAAACTGAATCAAGAGTGGATAACCTGAAAATACTGTTGTCCCTTCATCTATGACAGGCTCCAGGGAATCCCTCTCAGAACAGTCAGATTCCGCATCTTCCATCAATTCATCAGAAGTGCTTCTTTCTGTCAAAGAACCAGGGTGAGGGTGACAATTATCAATCCCAAACTGTGTCTGTGATTCTTGCATCTGGTCTGGTGGACATTCTGTATGATCCATACCATCATTTGAGTCTGCAGGCAAATATACACATTTGCTCCTCTTGGCACGACAAATCACTCCTGCCTGTTCTTTTTCATCATGCATAAGGGTGGAAACAGCATTGTCATTAGACTGGAAAGAGTGTGATACTGGTAATTTTGCACTACTTTGTAATACTTGAACAAGAGGACGGCGTCTATCACGTCTCTTGACAATTGATTCCTCAGGCAGCCCACCCTGTGATCTTTTTCTTTTGGCGGCCAAAAAATTCTTACTGCTGCTGACATGATTTGCATTCCCCACACTTCGGCCACCATTTGGAAGAATATCCATGTGAATATCAACTACAGGAAATCTGCGAGAACCATCAGGAGCATTAGAGCCAGAAAGCTTTCTCTTTGAAGAGGCAATCCTCAGCCCAAAATCCTGCAAGCCTCTCATCCGAGGTATAGCTTCTGAATTATCATCTTCCCAGCTCATCTGCTTCCCCTGTTTAACTTTTTGTACATGTAAAGGATCTCCCACATTCTCATCCTGTGATTTTAGATTTCGAAAATTGCTATGATCATTTCCCATTTGAGATGTATTCATCTTCCCAGATATTTTACTGCTTGTAGAATTAGAACCAACACCTAGTTTTTGCTGCTCCTTCTCTAGCTGCTCCTTCTCAAGCTCAAGCGCATGAAGAATAGCATCTTCTCGACGTGCATATTTCTCTCTTTTCTTTATAGGAATGCCCTGGGATGATTCAGCCCTTTCAATACAATCATCAAATTCCCCACATCTAAATGCCTTAACACGCTTAGATTTCTCTAAATTGTACCAATCCCTAAAAAGCATATAGCAAAGAATGAGTTATTAATAAAGAAGTGAAGGGGAACCAAAAAAATTAACCCTCCCCCTAAAGAAAAAAGGGAAACCAAAATGACCAAACACCCAAGGACCCAAGGGTGGGGAGGTATAAAAACTTATAGTGCCTAGTAAGTGGTAACTTAAGAGTGCACGGTCAGGGACACAAAAAAAGCTCTAAATATTAACCTAACTACTAGTTGAGACTTAAGAATCAAGAACCAATAAAATATAAAGAACTGGAGTTTTTGTGTGTACGACTTTCGGAGGGTATTATCAAAGCATCTTTGTCAAGAGGAAATTAAAACATTGCAGTAAATTGTTTCCAGCCTGCCAGGACCCAAATGTAATATTTTAATAAAGTATCCCTGGTTGGTCAAAACCAAAAATAAAGTCAAAGGAATACTAGAACTCAACCATTGGTATCTTACATCCTCATAAGTCAAAAATTGTTTAGTTAGTTGGACAAAACTTTATTCAAGTTTGATGATGTGCAAGTTAATTGCTACTCTGCGATACAAATCCAATTTGTCCAACATCTGATGCCAAAATATAGGATGGGCATCTTGCTCTCATGGATCCAAGGCCAAGCCCCTTTTCAACAAAAAAAAAAGAGGATGCAATGGAGGCCTCATCAATCAGCGCTGACAGTCTGAATGTGCAATCTAAAAGTCTAAACAGTCTAATTGATTTACGTAGGACAAACAGCAGCTCTAGGTGGTTAGGATTAGCAGTCCACATTTTATGTATAGAGCAGTACTGGATAGCATTTTAACAGTTGATGAACAATAAGGGTATGGTGCTTCCAAATGAAGGCATAATGTTCCTAAGGGATGAAGAAACGGTCCATCGTAATAATTTATTGTTGTTTTTCCCAAGAAGTTTGGACTCAATCCTTCTGGAAATTGGTGTAAGGTGGGATACTGGGATAGACAAGGGGATCTGAAAGGCTGAAACAAGTGCTAATTAAGAATTGGCAGCTAATGGCAATGAGAAACAGTGTCTTGCTTCCTAAAGCCATTGTTTGGTTGCTTTGCAAACTGCAGGTTATTTTAACACCATTCTAACTTGTCCATAGGATCGAGGAAAGGGTGAAGGATTTGGTCTGTTTCCTGATAAATCTAGATAAAGAATAAGGTCTGAAAGTATAAGCAAAGTTTCATAGTTAACTGAGAGATCTCTTGGTGGATTCTATGATCCTTTATTTGGTGTGATTTTATTCCCCTTTGATATAACTTATTTTTGTCTCCCCAGGGGAAAAGTATCAAAATTTCAATTTTTTGCCCCCTACCGCCCCCCCCCAAAAAAAAAAAAAAAAAAAAAAAAAAAAAAACTTCCATCTAGGTAACAACATGGACACAAATAAAACTCTTTATTTCTCCAATATTCTGTATATTCTTTCCAGTAAACACCAGCGGTTAAGAATCTGCTAATCTCCGCCATACTCTTCTTTCATGGATAAGAGCTTGGTAAAAGGGCATTATCCTTCTAATAGATGATTTCCACACATCATTGAATTAATGTTAAACATAGTTCAGGAGTTATGAGGTAAATAGAATATGACATTGTTCAATTTCCTTGTCCCTCAATGCTATCATACAGTCCACCAAAAAAGATCTACACATATCTGTATAAGGGGGCGTAATGAAATCATGCAACAATCCCTCATTACAACCATCATAAGGTGCAACGTGCTACAACATATGACCTCCACAATAAGATTTTTCTTTTTAATAAGTATGATCTCCACAATAACGTAACTGGCATTTTCCAAAATAATAATAATAGTAAAATGCAACTTCCAGTTACTTGCTTCTTTCTCCTACTAAATGATTAGAAAATTTATGTACATTGCTACCTTTATTACAATAGTTGATTCAACATCATGCATCCTCATCAGATCTAACGACAGTATCCTGCTACAATGCAGGCTGGAACTGTATACATAAAAAAATGCAGGATGGGACAGTTATTATTTTAGATGGCTAGTTAATGGTGCAGATACATGAGGCAACAGGTGATGAAGGAAGAATATATACATCAGTAAAGAGAAAAAATGTAAAGTGGGAGGCCACCCCCTTCTTCCATGCTCAACAGAACCCCCAAATTCATGCAGTAACATTAGAAAGGAAAAAAATGACAAAATTAGAAATCATTTGCATTCTATTATATGAATGTTCCCTTCCCAGCATAATGCCTGCTTTCTGCAAAGCCCACAATGGAAATTTGAAAGTGTTGCAAGGACTATTTTCGGCAGATGAATTGTCCATGTCATAAATGTGCTGAACTCAGATGCTAGATTCTTGAGTAACACATATGCTGGTACACATTTTCTTTTCTTTTTTCCATTTTGGACACTGGGATTGTTTTTTATGTAAAATGAAAATCTAGTTAACATAATGAATTCCATATTTTCCCATAAAAGAATACAGGTGGATGGGTGTATAGATTAGTCCCAAGCAATCTCTACAATTAAGATGTCAAACTATGTTTTTATTTAACCTATATACATCTCACGTGGTAATGTGAAAGCAGATATTTCAATCAAAAATTTATTTTATGCTTGTCTAGGTTGACTATATGCTTAAACAGAACAAAAGAAATACCAGTACTCATTGTATTTACGGGTTTTTTTTTTTCGTTTCTATAAATTTTAATGCCTTCCTTTAAGAATGTGAAAATCAAATCTATACACATGCACAAATGCATGAACCCAATGTATTTTTTGGCTCCTGACACTCCAATACGTCTAGGATTCTGACTACCTCCCACAGTAAGCTCTCAAAACAAGGGTCAAAACTTGTTTCCCTCGTTTAACCTTCTACTTTGCCTAATTGTGTTAAATCTTATAGTCCCTCAGTTGAAATTCAACCAGTTATTCTGGAAAACTCACGGGTTAAAAAGGATAAACCAGAAGATATCTTTAATCCTTGACTTAATTCATTCTAATCCAACATTCAAAACATAACATGAAGGCCAAAAATGGTAACTTGCAACCATAGACCAATAAAATTAACAAAACCACCTTAACTATGCCAATTAAAAAAAATTCAAAACATACAAATAAACAAAACAATATATCACAAAATAAAGCAGTAAGCAAGAAAGGGATTAAAAAGAAGTCAACTAATCAAAGCAAAGCAATAACATGGAAGAAGGCAATTCAGTTCACGCAGTAAATAAAACCAAAACACAGCTAATCAGCAATTCGGCATGGTTGGGCAATCAACGGACAGAAAACCAGCATGCAACTGAAGAATTTACAAGAGATAAATGGAAACGCAGAAAAAGACAAAACATGCCCAACGAACTTACACACTGGCATCTTCCCTTCCAAGAAGCTTGACCGGAGTTCCCGATCTGGGTGACATGAGATGAGAAGCAGAGAGCTCATTTGGGCCGAGTATCCTCCCTGGCCACCAAGACCCATTCCTCCGGCGAACCCAAACGATACTTCCGACGCTGCAATCAACCCCTCCCGATCCCTGCAAACCGTCTGAAATACCCATCTCTCTCTCTTTCTCTCCTCTCTCTCTCTCTCTCTCTCTCTCACACACACACACACACACACAAGAAGCCACTCTCTCTAACTATCTTCCCCCAACCCCCCAAAGACGGAAAAATAAACGAGGGAAAAAAAAAAAAAAAAAAACCCTTAAATGGAAACGAAGGAGGCGATGATTGAGGAGACTCAGAGGCTCAAATCACGGACCTGCTCAACCTCCGGCAAACGAGAGAGCGAAATCGCAATGTCGGCAGGGGATCGGAGAATCGCCATTTCTGGTAAATCCACTTGTGTTGGTGAAAGTTAGGGTTTCCATTAAAATTAAAACCCGGGAAAATTACATTCTTAGGGTTTTGCAGGTGTCCCATTGACAGCCCTTCTCTGCTCTACCCGATTTGCAGACATATAGATCAAAATAAACCTTTTCCGCTCTCTTCCCACTCTGATTTGAAACTACAGTTGGTTGATATTCGTTCTCTCTCTTCTCTTTTTTCTTCTTTTTTTTATATTTTTTTAACTCGATTCGTAAGCAGAGTGACGTCTCTCTCTATCTCTCTCTGGTTCGATCCGGAAATATATATATAAATATAAACCGGGATAATGGAGTACGAAGTAAATTACGGAGCATGAGATCCTCGCTGTCCGGGTCCGGGTCCGGATCAGGGTACCGGCCAGGGTCAAGTATAAAGGAAAAAAAACTCCTCACCCGCGTGAGAGCATCCATCAAATCCTATTTTTAATTTGGTGGAAAAAATTCCTAAAAATATATAATCATTCCGACACACAAAAGATGAAATGACCACTATTCTATTGTCATAGAGAATGTATACTTATGTCAGACATAGGAAAGACGAAATGACTATTACACTCCGAGAATGTATATTTATTTATGTTAGACATAGAAAAGGATAAATGACTATCACGTTCCTCGTTGGATGATTATGTATACGTTCCCGTGCTATGGTGCAGAGTCTTTCCCAATTTGATTTTTTATTATTCTCTCTCTCATGCTAGATAGATTTTCTCACTTCTTCCATGGATTATCACATGTGCTCTTTTCTCCACTAATTTGGCAAGTAGAAATTTGCAAAATGAAAAAAAAGCTCTTAAGCTATATTTGGATGTCAAGATAAAAGAAAATTAAAAAAAAATTGAAATAAATACATAAATACACCATTGTTTTATGAGAAAATTTCACGCATTTTCCCTAAACTTGGCCATAAGGGCAGCCACCTCCCTAACTTTGACATAATTTACAACCACATCCCATTCTATTAAAATGATAAACGAAATTTTCTAAAATGACATATTTACCCTCCTCTTATTAACACCCAATTCGCTCATCTTCCCTGGCAAAGTCATGTCATTTGAGTTGTCGTAACTTAACGCGATGCATCTACTCTCAGCGATGCATCTACTCTCCTCCGATCCTAGTCTGAAAAATCAAAATTGCTAAGACCTAACTCAGATGGATTCGGCCCCAAATCTGGTGGTTTCGAACAACCAACGAGTCCCATATTCTCCTCCTTCGGTGATTTCAATCTTCTCCCTCAAGATCAAGAGTTTCTTTTATACAAAGAAAACGCAATTCGAGTCCGGCCCATCCTGTCCCTGTCCCTGTTCACATTCATACATCCATTCTCCCTCCTCTCTCAGGTGGAAAATAGCGATTCGAAGTTCTGTACAAGGTTCAGGTTCTGGAGAGATTCTGCTAGTCTAATACAATGCGATCTGAGTACCACACCAGTATAGCATGATTGTATGATACATACTTAGCAAATAAGGGGAGGTGCGAGACATTAAAGTCGAAGTTGTGTCAAAATTCAAAGGGACAGATCAAATTAATAATCAGAACCCAGGTAAACATCTCATTTACACTCAGCCTTTTCCAGAGCTGCTTGCCCCAACTAAAGCAATCGTCTTTCCAGTCGGTATTTTAAGGCTGAATTCTTGGAGAATTACATTATCAGGTCTTGATGGATATGAAAAGATAAGGTTTTTGAATTCAACATCCCCTGAAACGCTCGCCAGAATTTCTCCTCCTTCCATACAATCTAAATCAATTGCAGGTACCCTGTTTATGACCTCCATCATACGTTCTCCAACAGAAGAAGCTTCATAGAAATACCTCAGGTTCAAAAACCCCGAACCCAATGCTCTGTCCGAGAAACCCAAAAGAAAACATAAAATTTCAAAGAATCATACTAAAACATAGAAATTCAGTAAGTGAGAAAACAAAGCATTAGACTTACAAGCCACCAATAGTGATAAAAGCTCCGACAGCGAAGATCGTTCCACCTTTCCCACCATGATACATGACTAATCTGCTTCCATACCAACTCATAAAAGCCCAAATAGCAAAGAAGTCTCCTACTTCCGGTTGTTTTTTCTCGTCAACTTACCTTGTTCCAGCGCTAACCAAGTTCAGCGATAGAGACTCAATCTCACTCAGAAGTTCTTCTATCAGCCTCATATTCTGAGATTTGAATAGTTACCTAAGGGTATTTTTGGTATTAATACGTTATATTGAAAGACACATCAGCATCTAACATACTTGTCATAAGTCATAACTGACAGGGTATATAGCAAAATAAGGGGAGATTCAAGACATTATAGTCAGAAGTTGGAGGTGGTTGCCTTTGAGGCAAAAAGTTCAGGGAGGTGCGTGAAATTTTTCCTTGTTTTATCATTACTTGTCTTCTTTTTTTTCTTCTTTTTTTTTTGTTTCTTGACATCCAAACATAGCCTTAACACACAAACACTCCCATGGACAAAAGTATTGCCAAATGTGACCTGAGTTACCCCATACCTAAGAGAGAAAGTTACCCCATACCTAAGAGAGAAAGAATATAGGAAAAGGAATGAAGAATTGTAATTTATTAACCCGAAACAAAAATGTGGACATAGCATAACTACAACCTCTGCTCTAAGATCCCTTAAAATACAGTAAATAATCTCTGAGAATAAAGACTCAAACACTATATCAGATCTAATATAATAGCGGAACCTTGAAATTAGGACTGAGTTAGTACCTTGTGCAAATTTACTCTCTGCTAAGGACACTAGCATCAGAAGAACCAATATATTTTCCAGGGGAAAAATATAGAACCCTTTTCACATACTTCAGCTATATAATAGCTGCGTAGGGGAGTTGATCGGTGATAGGGAAAATTACCTACAACCTTATTACCTGATTGAAGAATACACCCAGGGACAAGGTTTTAGTAATCGGTATCTGGATCGGATTTGTATCAGTTTCTGTGGAGGTCGATACTGATTTTTATTACCTTTTTACCCTGACATTCAGTAGCAATCCTTTTTTCAATACTGATGGCAGTTTGAGAAAGACATCCCAAATTCAGGTTGGATGGTAGATTTCCTTTCCATGCAGAAACAACATTAGCAAGAGTAAGAGCAGGTTTCTGTTCATCAGCAAGTGGAGTCATGAAGACAATAGATCTAATTCAGCAACACCGGAAGAAAGGTGATATTATCGGATCTGATTGCATGGTTAAATTACTGGAATCTGAAGACTTTTCAGGATGGCCATGGATGTGTTTTATACTATTGTCCGATGTTTTTCATTTACTAAAAACAGCTAAATTGTAAACTCATATATGTAAGCAAGGTTGCATGGGGATACCTTGTATATTAGCTATAAATGCTAAGAAGGATAATATTACTAAGGCTGCATTTGGTATGCATTCTTGGAATTAAAGAGTGAGAACACTTTTATACGTTCCACCACCATAGAAAAGGCCTAGTAGCAAAATGATATGCTCTAGGGTCTTTTTTCAGTATCTAAGTTTGTTTACATAGCCTTTCTGCACACAGTGGTTACATTATTTCTCCAAAACAGGATCTGCTTGCAGTCACACACTTAAATTTATCATCATTTTCTCTTGAGTTACTTTTACATTTTTACAGCTTTTGTGTTTTTTCTGTCTCATTCTGATATGTATCATGTATATGTGGTGCTAAGAACTGCTGTAGGCTCTTGGCCACAGGATATGGATATGAATTTGTTCATATTATGTTTTGAGTTGTGACTTGTGAGAGCATAACCTATGGGAGGATAAAAGTTTCAACCTTGATCCTTACTTTTGATAATACGTTGCTTTTGTTTTCCACTCAAGTTATCTTTGTCCCAAACAACGGAGGTCTTCACTAGTTCATGAACGATGCTGTTAAGTCGATTCTGAAGTTAAAGCTCTCAAATTTCCATATCATGCTTTTGCAGATGACATAATTCCTAGGATGGTTGAAATCTTGACTCTCGGATAAGCAAGGGTATCCTTTATTAACAATGATGTTTCTTAAGGCAGTGTAAGGTTGATGCCAAATTGAAAATTTTCTCTAGTCTAGCACATCTTGCATTTGTGGTTGACATAATACTGGTAATCCCTCTAATAATTTAGATTCAATCCTGATCTTAAGTTAACAAGTGATATCCTCTTCTTTCTCAGTTTATACAGTAACATTCTAAATTTTACCAAGTCTATTACGATCTGCACTGAACTCTTGTTGCAAAATAGGAAGGCACACATCATGTTCACAAAGAACACTCAAGTAGATGGCTCAAGCAGTTGGGAGAAGGGTCAAAGATCAATTAGATTTTCTGATATAGATCAAGGATCCTTGCATTTTCTTTTCTAACTGATTCTATCACACTATATCCCCTCTTCTCCTTGTTCTTTTTATTTATTTATTTATTTTTTTTTTGGGGGGGGTATTGGGAGGTTTGGGGGAGGGGGTAGGTGGTAGGTGGTAGGTGGTTTAAGTCAAAATGCATCTCCTGTTTTCCTGAATGAAATTCCATTGAAGCTCCTATTCTAAAATGAAAATCAGTAGTTTTCAGGAAAACATAATATACAGTCAAAATTATGATATCCATCATCCTAGTAAAACAAATCGATTAAGACACTAAAAGTGAGGAGCATTTACCCAAAAAAATGTTCAAGAATAATGTGCAACATAATAAAATATAGATAAATGTAATGCAAGAATCAGGGGCTCTGAAACAAAATACATGAACAATTTGAGATGCATGGGGGAAAAAGACCAGAACAAAAGTTACAGAACCCAACAGAAGGAAAAAAAAAAAAAAACAGAAGCTCTTATTCCATTGAAGAAACATATATAGTCATATACCCCGTTTCTGCATTCTGATGGTGGTCAGAGTTAATCAATAGTGGTGCCACTGAAAATCAGACCCTCCAAATAAACTCCACACTCTACAGAACCCTGTGATTCCAATTGTTCATCTCTACCATTTCAATTGGGAATGCAGATTGATGAGATCTCAAAACTTAACTTGCCTCCACAGGGAACACTTAACACTGGTTAAGGAGTCATTAGAGCATAATTTATGGAAGGGGAACCTTGGATGAAAACCCATGGTCGATAAATGAAGCCATTAGCTTTTAGAGTTTTCCTAATGTGGAAGGTTGTATCCTATGTATCTCTAAGTAATCCCATCTTTTTCAATTAATAAATGTAACTTATCACCCAACCCCCCCCCAAAAAAAAAAAAAAAAAAAAAGAGAGAGAGAGAGAGAGAGAGAGAGAGAGAGAAAGAGAAACACATACCCACCACAACAAACATTCAGGACAACTGACATCAAAACCAATTCCCTAGAAATTGTAGATAACTATCTATCCTTCCCACATTGCCCTCATCAATAACAAACTCAAACCAAAGATCCCTTCAATTTTACTTAAATCCCATTGAAGAATATCCAATTTACAAGCCTGTTCTCACTCAAAGTGGCTGCTTCAGAAACAGCAACATATTTGCCAAGGTGGAGGAACCCTGGCTCTGCTTTGTAACAGATTGAAAGCTAAAACTAAAGCAGAAAACAGTAACAGGCAGAAAGAGAAACAGAGACATCTTTCATGGCCATCAGGTGACCATATGCACTAAATGAAGCAGAATGCAGAGTTTCCCTGGACACAAGAGGTCAACAAACACAGAGAGGGACTTATCTGCCAACGATGTAAGTTCTCTCTGGCTGGTGGCAGCAAATTTCATGGGGATGCTCTACAAAACCAGTACCATGGCTTGGTGAGCAAGAAAAAAAAGACTGAGCCCTCTTTTTTTTCTTTTTTATTTTTTATCTCCCTCAGTTAATCTTCCTTTTCCCCAGGCTCATGACATACTTCAAATTTTATCAAGGGCTCAGATTTTAAACAGATGACTGCGGAAGCGGATTTGACATGTGAGAATTGAAGATCTTCAACATGTGCATCCAAATGCAGGATTGTGTACAGGGGCTTAAATCCAATGTCAACCACCAATATACATTGATCCAAAGGCAACTTGATGATAAATATTTTTCAATCAACCAATATCTATCTATCGCTAATGGACCACCCCAGGATCATTTCAGGCAATTCAATAGTTCAGGTATGGCCTTCTGGAGCACCTTACGTTAACTGGAGTGCATATATTTAAGGGAAAAGAGCAATGAAGATCTATTTATATTAGTGGGAGACCTCCGGATTATTTCAGGCAATCCCATAGTCCAGTTGGAGTCTCTTTCGATGGGCAATGATGTAGAAGTTCAGGTCAACTGGATGTATTACAAATTTGAAGCATCTAAAAGTGCAATGCGTAAAAGGGCGATTTCGTTTCAACACTATCAGAATCAAATAACATTTTCATAAGAATATCCCTACTTCTAGGATTTTTACATCAATTCTGATCTACTACATTCAGAATGATGTACGAACGAACTATACTCATGGCAATCTCTTCCATTAAAGTTATGTCACGAATTAAAATGTGTCACAATGAAACAAGTTATCAAACAAGCTGCTTTCATTCTGAGTTGCTGTTGGATCGTAACCAATATTGCAAATTCTGAAACATACAGAGGAGTTAATAGAAAAGTTCGATAGGGTGTCCTTAAAATGACAAGGTTCCTGCTCTTCATTCTGAAATTTTACTTTTGTTTATAGTTATTAAGAAATACATTCCAATCAGCAGTAAAAAAGTGAAGAGATTATTTCTGAATGAATTGTACAGCCAGAGAGAGAGAGAGAGAGAGAGAGAGATATTCTTTTCAATGAACGACGAACCATGGAAATATAATATACAGAGTAATATAAGTAACTAGGAGACCATTATCTTACACAGTGTCACAGCGAGAGAAGAAAATGGTGACAACAACACAAGAATCCAAAATAAAAGCCGAAAAAAATTTTCAATGCGAAATCCCAAGCCCCCAATGCTGTTAAAGGACCACAAAAATTCACAACCCACCTAGCAATTTGTTCCCAATCTTATATGAAATGTAAGCATCAATGGTCGCAAACTCAATCTCCTCAGTTGTAAGGTTCTCTCCACTCCAATCACTAAAAAACGCACAAGCAGGTTTCTTCATAACCTGAAGCGGTATGACTTGATTAGCCAAATCTACCAAACCATAACCCACAAGCCGTGGATCATCAAGAACCGAAGCAGCCAACGTTGCCAGATCTACAGCATTTCTACACTCAAGCCCATAATCCCTTCGAAGCAGATCAACATTGTCTTTGATTCCGACACCCACAAAGGAAACATCAGGGAGACGAAGGAAATTGAAGAGAAAATGAGGGATTGTACCTAAATTGAGAAGTCTTATGATGAGACATAAAGATCCAGCAGCCAATTTCAAGACTGAGACCTTGTTTGTGGATTCTACTGGTGTGCACTCGATGTCTAGACCCATCACGTACTTTGAACCTGTGCCTTTGCCGACGAATGACCATAGCTCTTCTATGCCGGACCTTAAAGCTGTTTCTGTATCTACCACTCTAGGCTTCACCTTGATACCCTGTACTTTAACTTCAATATGTCCAGTCATCTCTAAGAACTAACAAGCAAGCTATGGATTAAGACTGTAGAAGACAAGCTCAAGAAGAAGGAATTTGAACCTTGGAAGGCACGGTTTGGTTATATTTAAAGAAAAGAGAACATGAACTGATAAAAAGGCATTACCATAAAATAATAATAATAATAATAATAATAATAATTAAATAAATAAAAGGTGATGAAAAGGATCAATGTATAACTGAAACTCTTGTCGCCAAAATGTAAAAGAAAAGGAAATAAAAAAAGATGAATTATATTGTCAATAATATGTAATTTTTGTTTTTTCTAATTATCACATGGCATTTATTCTGTCACATGGATAAATAATATATTTATTTTGATTTTAAATTTAAATTCAATTAAATATCTTTTTTGTATTATCATATATCTCTTTGTTGTCCTATGTGAAACAGATAGACATCAATGGTTTCATGCAGAAACATGGTAATTTCGATTTTTCTTCCTTATCAAATATTAGTTTCGATTGCATTCCCAACATCTAAATATACGGATCTACATTCTCTCTTCCCAGAGGTTCGGGAGGAGCGAGCGCCCCTATTGGATGGTAGACAGATAGGGTTCAGGTGAATCTGAATCCTCCATTTGAGCCAACACCCTTGTCTGTTCAACTTATCTGCTCTAAGTCAACTCGAATTCACTCGAGTTTCATGTATTGATCATCCAATATGATTGTCCCCCTTTCTCTCAAACCTTTGGAAAAAATTCCGGAGGAGTGGACGTGAATCCCAAACATAGATCTTTTTCTTTTTTTTTTTCTTTTTTTTTTGTAAAACCTTTAGTCTTACGACTCTTACCTAAAAGGTCAACAATCCAATTTTTATCCAATACCGTATCCAATTATTACTGCCACGTGGTACAAAATATGTGAGAGAGTTGAAAATCATCCACTTGCATTAAAGGAAATAAAAAGTAAAAACAAAAAAATCCCGTGACCTCTAATCAGGGAAAATCCCGTGACCTTTAAATCCACAATAGTTTTCTTGAGCTCAGCTTTGGAAGGAAGGAGATCATCTCCTGTGACAGGACAGTTCTGCGATTGATCCAAGGGTTTGGGGATAGTCTGATCGCTTGTGAATACATTGGGGAGTGGGTCGATTGAAATCCAGCCATTGACAGGCGGCAAGACCATAGGAGACAATTTCTATGCGCTTTGAAAGCAAAACATCGGTGTGCTATAACAATTTTTTATCGTTCTCATCAAGGCGGCGTGTGATGGATTGCCCACGCTATCATAGCCTCCCTTCATATTGCAAATATGACTTGAGATGTTATGGTGCCCGAGAATGGTAAGTTAATAACCTGTAGGTGACTATCTAGAAATACACCAAACACAAAAGGGGCAAGCAATAAATGAGTGGTGGCAGGTGGCTCATCTCAAGTTGTGCACGTAGTTGGTGATCCAATCATAGCGTGAACTCCAATCGTTAGATCACGACTAGATAGACTACTAAAGACGAACTCTTCTTAAAATGTGTATAGAGATGAAGAGAAATCTCCATAGAAATCGAGATACAATTACAAGTCAAAATTCCCAATGAATAGAATTATTTATATAATATATTATGACATATGTAGTTGTTTGGTATGATTTGTAGTACTTTTTTATATTTAAAATAAATTGATATAATCTAAAATATATAAATGGGTTAGAAGGTGTTTATCATTATTTATTATGATAATCTATTATTACTTCTTTATGTTTAGTGATAGTAAATGAATATTATTTATGACTCATGATTTATTCCCATAAATGATTTGTCATAAATAACTCATAAACATAAATATAAACTACACCAAAAAAAGCCTAAGAGAATGAAGCTTTCTGAAATTTTACTCTTTGTTTGTGAAAACAAAGCGAGATGGAGACATGAAGCCCTCAAAAGAGCAGCGTCAACGCATGGAGAGTAGGTGACGAGAGGACGGTCTCGAGGTTCAGTTATTGTCTTACTGGACGATGAAATCGCAAGTGACGATGTAATTGCAAAAGAAAAATAGAGTTGGAGAAGAAGATTTCCACAATCAAGTTTGAATCAAGGATTCCCATGGCAAAATACTCTATTTTGTTTGCTTAGATGTAAATGCGAAAAAGTAACTTCACATTACCATAAGAGTATCTTTGTCATATAAAAGGTTAAGTTTTCATGACATCAACAATTAACATGTCAAGGCTCGCAAAGTGAAAGTCACGATAATGACTTTTTATAATATATTGTCTAAAGGGAGGTCTGTGTAATTTTCCCTAATAATAATAAATCACTTAGCGCGTATCTTCCGTACCGTCTACGTCATCTCTGTCCACAACCCCTCTCAGTCTCTGACCAGCGAATTCACACAGCCGTTTTGCCGCGTAAGCTACCGGAGCTGATTTGATTATCTGAACTCCCCAGCCAAAGCAGCCAAAACCCTAATATTATCTCTGCACCAATACGAAGAATAGGAGTTGATCATGACCCGGGTTTCTCATTCAATCCTGATAATTGGATCTTTCTTTGACCCTCAATCTGGCATTGGTAGTGAGTCTAGACTGCTGTCGCCACTGTCTATTTGTGAAGTAAATTATGCCCTTGTTTGATGTATTTTTGGGATATTCGTTGGAGTTCTGTTAGAACTTATTCCGTTTCATAACTAAGTCAATTGAAATTGATTTGTTTAAGTTGCCTTTGAATTAATTCTGCTTCATGGGTTAAAGTCTCTGTAATTTTTTGTTCTTCATGCTGGATTCGTTACTACATATCATATTTGAGAAACAGTGTTTACTAAATTGATGAACGAGCCATGATACCAACATTAAAAGTCAAATGATTGATAGGATCAGTGACTTACCTATTGGTGTTCTGTTTTCTCATCCTCTCTTTTCTTTCGACAAACTTCTGTGTGGACCAGCATTTTACTAAGAAAATAAATATTTTTAAATATTTATCCCTAATCTAGATTCTGGACTTTGATGTCTTTGAGTTTTAGGACAGAGTCACAGTAAGATTAAATCTTTTCTTGCTTCCCATTCTTCATCGTTCAATTATGGAATACTGCATGCTTGAAAAATATTGAGGTTATTTACATTTCTAGTCTCCTGCCAAAGACTTAAAATGGTAGATGAAAGAGAAGTTGAAAAGCTTGAGACTAATGTTCCAAGTCTTCCATCTTAATATGATGAGTGCAAGGTGAAGGATTTTCTTGAGGGCAGCTATATTTCAGTAGATAATGTACTTATGAGTGTACACAAATTCATATCACAGGATGGAAAATATGTTCACTGTATGAGTAAGCTCCTGGAAGGGAATCTAATGCATGGGTATTTCACTATCCTTTGATTCTATAAAGGTAATATTGGCTCCCTGTGATTCGTTTTTCTGCTTGTTTTCTTGGAATCAGCACCCTATGGTCTGTTTCGTAAGCATGGGTAGGGTATTACCACTATCTTTTGATTCTTGAAGGCAATATGGGCTCCCGGTAATTCCTTTTTCTGCTTCTTTTCTTGTAATCAGAATCCTCACATCTGTTTTGTCTTCGCATTTACTTAGTTATTTGTGTTGGCTTGATTTCTTTTATAAAGTACTTTGTTTTTTTCCACTAAGTTCTTCATAGCCTTGATTTTTAGTTGTCTCCTCAACGCTAATAAATTTTCTTCTGCTCGGTATGTGGCAATGTTGTCTAGTATGAAGTAAGTTTGTATTCTTTTCTGAATAAATTAGAGGTACTTGTGAAAGCTATGGAGAGTTTAGCTGTCCAACTTTTACTGTTCTATTGGTTCTTTATATCTTTCCCCCCCTTTTGGGGCAGGTGGCTTAATCACTTGAATGTTTATTCATGTGCTTTATTTTGAAAATTTCTTCTTTTTTTTTCATACTTTAGGGATTGTGTTGGTCTAATGGATGCAAGATCTTGGGTGCCGACCACTATAAGTGGAATGCAATGTAAAGGTCATAATGGTGCCAATTCCATTGTTAGGATCAGCAACTTACCCAATGGTGTTCTTCGTCACATCCTTTCTTTTATTCCAACAAAATATGCTGTATGGACGAGCATTTTATCCAGAAGGTGGAGAACATATGGATTTCAATCCCTAATCTAGACTTTGATGATATTCTATTCCACCCCCCTGAGAAAAGAGGAAGGTTGGCAAAAGAAAGTTTTGAAGTTTTTGTTGACAGAGTACTAACTTTACTTGATTCATCCAAAATACAGAGCTTTCAACTCCATTGTATGCATTTTCCGTCGATGCCACCATATAAATGGATCGATGCTGTGACACGGCGTAAAGTTCAAGAGCTTGATCTCTGCTTCATTTATAAAATTAAGTTTCCTCGTGTCATTTTTACATGTGAATCACTAGTAATATTGAAACTGAGCACATATGATGTTCTCAGAATTTCAACTTCCGTTTGCCTTCCAAGTCTCATAACCCTCCACCTTAGTTTGCTTCAGTTTGAGGATAGAGTCAGCACAGTGACTCTTTAATGGTTGTCCATCCCTTGAAGATTTGGCGACGGACTCATGCTGCCCTTTGGAAAATCTCGAGGCTCTCAACATTTCAGTTCTGACCCTGCAGAGTTTGACAATTACTGATATTGGAGTCGATAAGTTCGAGATTAATGCCCCAGGTCTTGTGTCTCTCCATTATGATGATTGCAAGGAGAGGGATTATTCTTTGGGGAACCTGTCTGAAGCAGCTGAAGCTTATATTGATGTCTACACAGATTTATGCCTTGTGAAACAGAGTAGTGGAAATGGCCAGTATTTGTGTAGGCTTCTAAGAGGGGTCTCTAGTGCAAGGGTACTGTCACTCTCTTATAATACTATAAAGGTAATTTTGCTTTCCTGCAAGTTATTGTGGATATTAACAAGTTATAAATTGATCATTTTTGAAGGTTATGATTTATTTTTCCTGTAGGAACTAAATGCTGCATCTAGGAAATTCATATTAGTTTCTATTGTTCTATTCTCCAACTTCTTTCTTTTGCTTTTAGTTTCTCTGTTTTTTTTTTTTTTTTTTTTTTTGGTCCTAACTCTTTAATCATCTTATTGTCTTGTGAAGAATCTCTCATGTGCAGATGATTTCCCAGAAAATTTCCCTACATTTTATAATTTGAACCATTTGGAGCTGATGTCATCTGGTTCAATCTCCTTTTGCTTGCTGCTGAACTTATTGGAATGCTCACCTGTTGAATAATGGTTTGACTTGTTTGTAATAGACAGATGTCTCATCTATTTATAATATGAGATTTGTACAAATATGGTAGAGAAGGTAAGATGATAGAAAACATTGAACTTGGACAATGTTAGGTAACACTGAACCTAGACAATGTTTGGTAACACTGAACCTGGACATAAACTGAACCTGGACAATGTTAGGTAACACTGAACCTGGACATAAAGATATTACAACACATGACAATACTCCCTCTCAAGTTGGGGAATAGATATCAGTCATTCCCAACTTGGACATAATAGGATGAAACGTCTTACCTGAAAAACTTTTGGTGAAGACATTGGCAAGTTAATCTTTAGATTTAACAAAGGGAATGCAGACAAGACCATCTTCAAGCTTTTCCTTGATGAAGTGACGATCGATCTCTACGTGTTTCGTGCGATCATGTTGAACAGAGTTATGAGCAATGCCGATGGCAAATTTTTTATCACAGAAGAGTTTCATAGGAAGCTTGATGGGAACATGTAAATCTCGAAGAAGAACTTTGAGCCAGAGGAGCTCACAAATCCCACGAGGCATTGCTTGGAACTTGACTTCAGCGCTTGATCGAGCCACCACAAACTGTTTCTTGCTTCTCCATGTAACAAGGTTGCCTCTTACTAAGGTACAGTAGCCAGAAGTGTCTATCATCTAGAGAGCCAGCCCAATCCGCATCAGTATAAGTTGCATATTCAAGATCCATATGTTGATAAGAAGCCAAAAAAACACCACGATCAGGTGCTAATTTTAGGTAACGCAGGATCCGATATACAACATCCAAATGACTGGAGTAAGGATCATACATATATTGACTCACCATGCTAATAGCAAAAACAATATCTGGTCGTGTGTGAGATAGATAAATTAGGGGGCCAACCAATCATCGATATCCACCTTTGTCAACTGGTTCCCCAACCTTATTTTCCAGCTGAGCATTGGGCTCAAGGGGAGTATCCGTAGGAGCACATCCAAGTAGATCAGTGTCAGATAGTAAAACAAGGGTGTATTTTTGTTGAGAGAGGAAGATCCCTTAAGTTGATCTGGCAACTTCAATTCCCAGAAAGTACTGTAATGAGCCCAAGTATTTAATCTCAAATTCAATGCCCAAAAATGTTTTTAAGTGAGATATCTTAGTGGTGTAATTTCCTGTGACCACTATATCATCAACATACACAATTAAGACAGTAATTAAGCCCCCCCCCCCCTCTTTTTAATAAATAAAGTGTGATCAGCATCACTTTGCTGGTATCCTACTGATATCATGGCTTTATGGAACCGTCCAAACCAGGCCCGATGAGACTGTTTGAGACCATATAAAGCACGTTTTAATTTACATACTTTACCAGTAGTCTGAGGGCTGACAAAACCGGGTGGAACATCCATATATACTTCTTCTTCTATCTCTCCATGTAAAAATGCATTTTTTACATCTAATTAATGTAAATTCCAACGAAGATTTACCGCACATGAGAGTAGGACTCGAACAGTGTTCAACTTGGTTACAGGTGCAAACATCTCTTGATAGTTGATCCCGAAGGTTTGTGTATACCCTTTTGCAACTAATTGAGCTTTGTACCTATCAACCGTTCCATCCATTTTGTGCTTCACTGTGAAAATCCATTTGCATCCTACAGATCTCTTCCCCGGAGGAAGAGGGACAAGATTCCAAGTTTTGTTCTTGTCAAGAGCATGCATTTCTTCCAACATTGCTGCCTTCCATTTGGGATCAGTCAAAGCCGCCTGCCAAGTGGATGGAGTGGAAACAGAAGCAAGGGAAGTAACAAAAACACAAAAGGGAGGAGATAGAGACTCATAAGACACAAAATTAGAAATCGGATATTGAGTACAGGATCTCACACCTTTTCTAAGAGCAATAAGCAATTCCAGAGTAGGATCAGAAGCAAACTTACCGGAATCAAACTCATCTGACGACATAGGACCGAGATCAGGAGTGTCAGATTGGAGTGGTGTAGTGGTGGTAGTGGTATCTGTCTTTTCCTATTGTTGAGGCCGGGATCGAGTGTATACTTTCACAGAAGGCGATGCTGGAAGGTTGCCGGAGGAGGAAGGGCCGCCTCAGAGAGAGAGGGCTGGAGGCGGAAGCAGGCGGTGGTGGCTGCAGCGGAGGCCGAAGGGAAGGAGGCGATGCTAGGGGAAGAACTGATTACCTTAGCTCTGATACCATGTTGAATAATGGTTTGACTTGTCTGTAATAGACAGGTCTCATCTAGTTATAATATGAGATTTGTACAAATATGGTAGAGAAGGTAAGATGATAAGAAACATCGAACCTGGACAATGTTAGGTAACACTGAACCTGGACAATGTTTGGTAACACTGAACCTGAACATAAACTGAACCTGAACAATGTTAGGTAACACTGAACCTGGACATAAAGACATTACAACACATTACAATATCACCGAACCTAGAATCTCGTCTTTCCCAAGGTAGATTGAAATTCTTCTACAATATGGTATTTGCTTTGTAAAATGCAAAAGATGTTACACTTCGTCACAGGAATCTGTTGCTGCTTATCTATTTAGGTGCTGACACTTTACATGTGCAAGAAAGATTCTTATGATCCTTGAACCTATGGCTTGCTATATGTTCAGATCTGCTGAATGACTTTTTTTTTTCCTTCTTTTCTGTTACATAGAGACTGGACCTCACCGGTTGGGTTTGGGGAGTAAATTTGCCCAAGTGTCTAACGGTAAATCTCAAGACAGTTGAGATTAGGGGCTTTGGTGGTGTTCCTGTGGAGCTAGAAGTTGTAGAATACTTTCTGAAGAATGCGAAAGCATTAAAGAAGTTCACTATCATACCTTCTTGTCAGTTGACTGATCCAGAGAAGCAAATGGAGTTAGAAATGAACTGCAGAAGCTTTCCAGAGTGTCTGGGAGTCATAATTGCGATTTCTTGAGGAAGGACATAATATGCATCAGTAATAGCCAAAAGGCATCACTTGCAGGTATGAACCAATGGAGCCTATTTGCAGCCCTTATTGGAGAATCCAATTCAATTAGTAGAGGTGAGCTTCTTTTTCTTAGGATGAATTGGATTATGCTATTAGAGGGCTTTGTCAATATGATAGTGGAGGGTTATTCCACAACTTCTGTAACTTGGGTGAGATCTAGTACAGACGGGCCCTGGAGGTGAATTCGGTTTGTTAGGCATAGTAAATCCTTCGCTTTACAGGTGAATTGCTTGTTCAGTTGGAAAGCCCGATCAGCCAGTAGCTTGGCAGACAAATTGGTTAAGCAAGGAGTGGGAAGGATTGAGTGGACTACAGGAAATTCCCTGCCACTGCCAGAGTGATGAGTTTCTGGACTTGTGCTTTTAGTTGTGGTGTACTTATGGAATCTGGGTATCCTGCGTACAGTATTCATTCTCAACTAGTTATGCACATCAGTACTTCCCCATAGAGCAACAATGGTCTGTACATCTCCTTAATTTAGTTATTTTGACTGATGCAAATACTGTTTCAATGCAAACTTTTTTATCATTTTGTAACAGCTTCTAATTCTGTACAGATTTCAAGAATCCATATTCTCATCAATTACAATAACTGTATCACCACCAACAACAACAGATTCATTAGATTTGTCCCCAATTTCTTGCCAATCAAATTCGACAAGATCCTGCAATGTTTGGGCCTTGCAGAGGAAATACATTGCTATCTTTACTCTTTCTTCATGATTTTCAACAGGATATTGAGCATACCCATTATATATTGCATGAGGCAATTTTTTCAAGAAATAATGCAATATTTGACAAACTGTTTCTTCGAAAAAATCCAGCATATCTGATACAAACTCGAGGTGTCTTGCCTTAGCCCGTGAGATAATTTTGAGAAGAGACTCTGCCTGCCAAGCCCATAAAAGGTTCTGACTCATAAGGTGCTCAAAATTTTCTTCACACAATATAGTTAACTTTCCAAGAATTACCTCAACTTTCTCTGTACTGATATATTCTAGCTCTGTACCAAACTGATGGCGTAATCCTTTGTTCAACCAGTCATAAGGTTCATCTCTACTTGCCCACAAATTTGGTGTTATCTTGCTTGAGAGTATGGACAACAGTGTACCTGAATTCTCCTCTATAAAGAAGACAAATTCAAGTCCTTCTTTAACTGCATTGACAAATAACTGAGTGCGTTCTTCCTTACGAGGGGATAGGAACAAGGCAATTTTTACTCCCATAACGATGTCTAAAGAGTTGGGTTTATCCAGATCACATGTGTCACTATGAGGCCATTTAGAAAGCAATTGGGTAAGATAAGTTGGGGCCCTTTTCTCATATTTGCTCTTCCACCTTGCTATATCTCTCTCCCAATTGCGTAATAACCAAGGTATCAGATCCCTTTCACCAAGAAGGGATGAATACCATTCAATAGCTTTTGGTTGGATGGTAGGGATCAGAGAGGTGCTGTTGTTGTCTATATCTCCATGCTTCCATAACCTAATGTAGACAATAATACAACTGAAGAACATATGCAATGTGAGAGAACACAATATAGATAACAGGCACATGAATTTCCCTATCACAACAATACATTTTTGTATTTCAATCAACACATATACTACATATTTTTTCAAACCTCTGAGGAATCTCAAAAGAAATCCATCAAAAGAAGGTAGTAAATGTGGATAAGTCAACCCTTTCAACCACCTAAGATAACATTCCTCGACCCGAAAAATGTCTCTCCATGTTGTAAACCTCTCCATACGTACATGATGAGCTATAACAAACCACCTAGAGGTAGTAGCAATACCACCCATTATTATAGCAGTAGATTGTGTGGCAACCACCACCCAAACTGACCATCCATAATCCGATACTCCGTGACAAAATTTGTAATATTCAAGTGTAAATGATCGAAGAACTGCTTGGAGGAACACTATCACACTGATGCCAGAAAGAGTACTCACAATTATGCAATTGGAGGATCGTGCCAAAACATATTGGGGGTTACCAGCATGAGCTAATTTCCAGGCCTTCTCCAAATGGTTTCTTGTTTTCTCGAAGCTCATTGGATACCGATCATGTGCTGCAACTGCTAGATATGCAAAATCAAACATATCACTGACACTCGTTGTAAGAGTTAGTGAAGAGAACCAGAGGACAACTAGCATTACTGGGATGCAAGCTAGAACGATGACATGTTCTGTAAAAAATGCAAATATTACTCCCGTCATCATTTGAATGCAAATGTTCACAATCAGTGTGATGGCCATGATACTTATCGCAATAAGGTTGGAGAGGAGTTCAGATTTGCTCATGTTTCCCAACGAAGGCATGAAGAAACCCATTGAGACACACACCATAACAGTACCTGCGAGTTTTGTGAGTTGGTCCTGATGACTAGGCATTGGGCTACTGAAGTCTAATGGAAGTTTGGTTGCTATTCCAAGAATAGTTAAGGTAGCAGCATTGAGAGAGTAATATTTGCAAGGAATCCACAATTTCCTCAGCCAGAAACCTCTTAAAGTATCAATAGCCATTGTAAGAAAACATAAGAGGGAAGCAGTTGCAATATAAATCCCAGTGATAGGCATAGGTGAATTGTACTTGGTTGTGTCTAAGACACCATGGGTACATGAGTGCTCCATTAATGTCTCTCTTGCTGTAGAATTAATCTGTATGAAGGCAATCTCTTGCAAGTTAAAATGAATGATGGTCCTGCATTGACAAGAAGAAAGCATATTAGTTTACAACTAATATGTTTTATGTGAAGAGATTCAATACCTACAATTTTATTCAAGGGGTATTGAGTTGAGTGCTTCAACAGTTTCATAATTCATGAAGTGTTACTGCATGCCAATAATAAAAAATTTAAGTCAGATTTTTGCCATGTCCATGAGGCACTACGGTTTGTTGTCCATCATGGCACCAAGATTTGTATTATAGCTAACCTTGGTTTTCAGAGGGAAACCCTGCCCATCTGCTATCCAGGTATACATCTGTGTCATCTTATTTTCACATGAATGGCTGTCTGCTGTTGCTTGAAGAGATTGCGAGAAGGATCTTCTCTTGGAAAGCAAAGGTTCTTTCTTCTGCTGTAAGAGAGCTAATTTGATGGTTTCTATTTGGAACCCTTGTTCTGGTAAGGCTGTGTGACGCTTCCTAAGATCAATATATATCCACCAGGAAGAACATTATTTTACGTAGCTGGTGCTGATTGTAAGTGAATTCCAAGACATCAGTTGGGTTATGTGCAGAAGAAGGGGCCCTGGTTCTCAAAGGGCAGAAGACCTTAATTAGAAAAATTATTATGGAATAGCCTCTGGACAGCAAAGCATATGGATTCGGTATCTATAGTAGATATTTCTTTCAGGATTTCATGTAGGCTAAGA
Organism: Protea cynaroides; assembly: GCA_028583415.1. Taxonomy (NCBI): domain Eukaryota; kingdom Viridiplantae; phylum Streptophyta; class Magnoliopsida; order Proteales; family Proteaceae; genus Protea; species Protea cynaroides. The sequence continues at coordinate 123,480,638 of CM053276.1, forward strand.
AGTCATATGCTTGTGGGGACTGTTAGGGGTCCCATCCCTGCAAGCTTTTTCAGGTTAGTGTATCTCACCTTAATGGGAATGACTACTGCACGTTAGTTTGGTTAGATTGTTGTTAGGGGTGCTATTGATATGGGGGCTATGTTGATGTTGGTGTTGGTTATCATCAGCTGATGAAAGTGGCCTTGTTCAATGATGCTGGTGATTTGGCTTTTCCTACCTAAAAGTACAGAAAAAATTAATCCTATTCTGATTAGTGACAGAAGTTCCAAGCAAGAAGATCTCTGCAGCAGTGACCAGACATCTGGTTGAACAGTTCAAAGTAGGTAGATGAAATGATTATATTTCTACAGTTTGCAGATGACACTCTTGTCTTCCGCAAGACTTGAGCAGAAGGCTGGGTCTAGTCCGCTGCATTCTTCTTCGATACTCTGAAGTAGTATTGGGACTGACTTCACCCAAAGAGGATTGGCTTTGATCAGTGTAGTTTCTCATCCGGGGTATGGGTTAATTCTCTTAATTTCCATCTAGAATCTCTTCCATACAAAGCTTACAGGGATTTAATTATACTGATCAAGCCATTTGGGACGGGATAATGAACCATGTTGAGAAGAAACTTGCCATGTGGAAGTCAGGTTCTCTCTCAAAAGAATTAAGTTGATGCCAAGTAGATCAACTTTGAACATTGGACAGGAAAGGTAAGTTAAACCTCCTAAGAAATTACTATTTACATCATTATATTATTATTATTATTATTCATGAGATATTATGGTATTGATTCAACTACAGGTCGGAACCTGGGAGATCAGATGGAAGAGTATCTGGAAGCCGAAAGGATGGCTGAGAGCCAATTCTTCATGTCGCTTGTTGTTCATGGCAGAGCTGCTACTGGTGAGAGGCTGAAATCTGAACTTTACAATTTCATAGACTACCATTTGTTGGTTTTGGGTCACCATGATGCTCATCAATCGGCATTTTGACAGGGATCACTAGGAAACTCGTATGATTTTTTGGGGGAATCTAGATAATTATACATCTTGATGATAAAAATATAAATATATAGTTATCATTACACACAACTTTGTTTCCTCTTCTCTTCTTTGATACTCATGGATCTCTCCACTAATGCCATGAATGTACCTCATGGGCTTGTAAAGGATTTTTATTAAAGATTAACATCCCTTCATGGATCTCTCCACTAATGCCATGAATGTACCTCATGGGCTTGTAAAGGATTTTTATTAAAGATTAACATCCCTTGTGCATGATTGCTCCAGGGATGAAGGATTGACTCTATTAGAGCTCTGGTTTCTGAGCTTGAAGAAATTTAGAAGGGAATTGCACATCTTGGCATCAAAATCTAATTCCGTGTAAGAAGAAAGGCGCATTAATTAATCAAAATGAAAATAAACACCTAAGCACGAAATGTTAAACAGGGGAGTGTTCGTAAATAGATATAATAAGCTCTTTATCTAATTAATGAATAAGCAATTAAAATTACCTGAAATTTTCATGAGCCCTTCGAATTATGAAGATCTTTTCCAGTTGGGTTCGACATGATTTTGAAAACTCAAGTTTAATCTCCTGCCCAGAAAAAAAAAAAATCAATTACATAGAAACCTACATTGCCAGTGTAGAAGGTTATTCTGAAATATTATTTTGCCACATGGCAATATTGTATATAATTAGGTGATGAGGTGGACATGTTCATAATGAATGAGTGCCAATAAATACAGTTAAGTTATGTGGTAGAAACAGAATAAAGAGGCCACGATCCCCCTGTTTGGAGGTCCCGATCCGGGCCGAACCGATCCTCGGATCGATCCCGTCCCTGATTGTGTGTACTTGAACCTTGTATGAGAGAGAGAGAGAGAGAGAGAGAGAGAGAGAGAGAGACTGAAAATGAAAGCCGGAGTAGCTGAGATGGCTTGGAGGAGGTCTTCCATCAACAATTGGTTTTTCTATTCTACAACTAGAGGGAGAGGGAGAGAGAGAGAGAGACTGAGAGTAGTGAGAGGAGACCGATGGAAAACCCTATTTTCTAAACTTCAGATGAAATCCAACCTAGCCTTAACCGAGAGTCCGAGACGAGGCTGCAGTAGAGTGAGCAGAGCAGAGAAATTAGGATTTTGTTTTTGGATTTGCTGACATCGGTTACAACTGTAAGTTCTATATTTCTCACTTCTTCAGCTTCTGTTGTTGCAGAGAGAGCAATCAAACCCACTATGATGGTATTTCTCTCTCGTCCTAAGTAGTTATTTTACTTACTGATTTTTGCTGGGTTGTAGAGAGCAATCAAGCCTCCTCAATCCCCCATTCCCTTTCGGTCTGGCGGCCAGCGTCGCGGTGGTGCAAAGTCACATCGACACCAACGCCGACCGGTTTTTCAAATGGAATGCTGACTTCATAATTTAGATCATACATTTTGGTAAGTTTATTTTGGTAAGTTTTTCTTGTTGATCTTCTTTCTCGGTCAATACGAGCAACGTTATGTTAGACTTGGGTTTCATGTTAAACCCTAATATTCATATATAAATCTAGAATTCAATGATATTCTTCGACTAAAGATTGATTTCATCGTTATTTTCCAGAAGTGTTGGAGCTTGATCAAGGTATTCCACGAACCCGAGGACCCATTTCTCACTAATCGGGTTTGTGGATTGCAGAAGAAAACAACTACGACTATGAGATTCATGACCTTTATCGCTCCTCCTTGGGGGAGGAGGGAGATGCCGCCATCGGATGACCGACACATTATTCTGGAAAATCGAACCAGTGAACCGACACCCCGACAAGCCAATTAATTAAGCCTATATATTCCAATACGTCATCCCCTTCGAGGCTTCGACTAAAGAAATCCGACGATCGGAAAACCCATTTCTCACTAATCGGTTTCTGTTTGGAAGCTGAAACCGAATATTATTCGGCTTTTCGGTTCAATTTTGGTTTAACCAATTACATAGTGAACCAAACTGATTTTCACCATTTTACCAACAAAAAAAAAAAAAAACTGATTTTCACCATTGACTTGGATTGCCAACCCCTTACCAACTTGAAAGTTGAAATAGGCCCATGTTCATACATTTTTTAGGCATTTAGATTTTATGCTACTAGATATATTATACAAGAAATGATTTTTTTTTTTTTTTTTTGGTAAAATACAAGAAGGGATTACGTTTCAAATTTTGAAGAACATGAAAATAACTGCTAGTACAATTAGTCACGACGAGAAGCGTCGTGGTGGTCGTCGATCGTTTTGCCTAACTCTCGGGAAAGATTATTGGTTCGACTCCTCTTGACCCATGAGATGCTTGATGTCCTGTTATTGTTTCTTTTTCAGTCGTTCCCTTATGGAACCCACCTCAATGGGGTTAGCTTTGTCTAAAAAAATTAGTAATAAATTTTTGGGCTAAAAGGAGATGGATAGTTTGCCTAAGGTGAAGGCAACAAATTCAAGGGCCACCATTGTTAAAAAACGGAGGGGACCATGAATCCAAACAGCCCTTAATAGAAAGTGAAATGGAAAATTAAATCACAAGGAATACTGTAGCAAATATTATTATTCTCAAAGTAACATAAGGCCGAAAAGGGGAGCATATCACATGAAAACCTCTAGCAACTTTTGAATATCTAAAACTTGGAATCTGATCGCCATATGCTCAAAATTTCTTCTGCACATTACTGTCTTCTTATAGTCTGTAAAATGTCCATATCCCAACTCAAAATTCAAGACCCATCTACAAACTCAATCTGAAGAACTAAAAGAAGTGGTGGAAGAGAACTCTACTGAACCGTAGTAAATAAGCTCTTCTATCATCTCCTCAACGCACTCATCATCCATGCTCTTCTGCTCCTCTTCTGATACCATTGGAGTCCTCTCTCTTGGATTCTGTTCATGATGGGAGGTTTTGCAACATCGGTGTAATTTAGCTGTCAAGCTAGCAGTGAGAACCCGTGAATTGCTTGAATTTGGGTCATATGGAAAATTAGTCCTTGCCTTAGGTCCACATATCAGCACAGCCGCCTCATCGTAAGCTCTAGCAGCATCCTCTGCAGTCTCAAATGTCCCCAACCAGATCCTGGTCTTCCTGTGAATGCAAGAAACCAAAATTTAGAATAGCCATGAAATGATTCTGATAAATGGCATAGTAATACTTAAATCAATGAAGGAATTACAGTAATGGGTTCCGGATTTCTGAGACCCATGAGCCCCAATGTCTCTGCCTGACTCCTCTGAATCTTTGTGAGCTTGCCATAGCTGAGAATTATGTTTCCTCTGTTTTCCTCTGCTTGAAACAGGGGAGATGCTGGACACTTTGGGGGCTTTGGGGGAAGAGAGGGGTGTATGGTCCTTTTGTAGTTGAAATGGGTTTCATATTCATAATTGAATTGTGAGATAATGACAAAACTGACTTTACTTTTTTTCTTTTTTTTTTTATCAAAACCCTCCATTTTAGTTCAAAATATATTATTTGAAATATCAGATGAATTATGTTGATTGTACTCGGAAAATCCAAAGGGAAATTTAAAATTTATGGTTTGGTCAGATTTGACAAAAGAAAACAATAATCAAATATAACTGGCCAAAATGCTTTCTAGTGTAAATTTGAACAGACAGGACATAGTGTACACCATCTATGATACCCAACAAGATAACCAACAAGATGAGTTTGGCTGTTTGGCTGTTAAGGAAACTTATGCTGATCATAAGGCTGCATTTGAATCGGCGTATGCTCAATCTAGTAGTCCTTATTCTTGGAAGATTTATATGCTCTAAATTATTATGGGCAGTCATATGATCTCATATGGTCATGTTCTTTTGATGATCAAAACATCTGCAGGACGTTCTAATGCATGAGGTTCTTATTATTGTTAAGGTCAGGAAAAAGACAGAATGTACGAAGTCTTACCCCATAATACAGAGAGACTGTTTCCCTTTGATGATGATAAGCAATGAACCTAATTTGGGTAATCTTGGAAACTATAAATTTTGTTATTATCTTCTATCACTAACTACTTTACTACAACTTTACTGTTAAAGACCTCAAATTTTAATGTGGGACCCCTTTAGCATGGCTGTGCTCATTAGCATCAGATTGGAATCAACTTTCACATCTCATCCCACTTTTATTGGTATTGGTTAAACAGTGGACTTGCACTGTTGGCAACAGAGAAATTGTTATAATAAATTCCTGATTAATGATTCATGATGTGATGTGATGATTGGTATATCATTTGGCCAACATAGAGCAGTACACCCTACAATTATGATACATTGGATAATTTTTCTGTTTAGATAGTCTGTGTTCTTATTTTTTTCTTAATAATAATAATAATAATAATAAAAATAATAATAATAATAATAATAATAATAATAATTTAATTATTATTATTATTATTATTAGCAGTCACATGTACCCATTTAATCACATGTACCCATTTCCTCTGCACATGAAATGCTTTTGGCTGCCTCTGTCTCATGTAACCCATGCACGTAGGATGTGTAGAAGAATCCAAAGTATCTGGCGGAAGTCTATTGACTCTGTAGGACCCACAGGTTTGTGTAGTTCTAATAGTAGGTTTTGATACATCAGGCATCACACGTGCAGAAACCCCTGTAAGATGAGCAAGCTAGGAACGTGGGTGATGAAAAACGCACGTGTGAAGATAATGAAGACAAAGTTAGAACGGTTGAGGGTCTCTCGAACTAACATGCAACACATTTAATAGAATTGAGGTTTGGGATGTGGAAATAGAGTATCATTCTGAGTCGTATTGAACCGTTTTTAATTGATAAGAAGAAAAGGCCGGCATTTTAGTGTACGAGGTTTTTGTTATTGTAGGATTTCGAGAGGAGTAGAATGTACATAGTCTTACCTTTACAACGAGAAGATGTTATTTGTGCGTTTTGAACCCACGACCACTAGATTAGTAGTTAATAAGAAGATGCATAAAAAATGATTTGTGAACCAATCAACCAATTAATCAAAACCAATTATTAATTAGTTCGATTTTGATTTCAAATATAAGAATTGAATATAATTGATTCTATTTCAGGTTTACTAATAACATTTTAAATTGAACCGATAAACCGTTTATGAATAGATTTATACCATTAAACCAAATACAATAGGAGAGTTTACAAAACATATTTGGACAATGATTGGGATCATTCAGATTAGCATGTTAGAATGTAGATATGTGTCCCTTGCGTATTCCCCAGTTTGTGGTTCAAAATCTCAAATGGCTTATTGTAGGGATCTGAAGAATTTGCTCATCTTCGGTGAGGCCCTTGCAATCAAATTTGGAATGCAGATGTCATTTCTCACCACCCAGTTTGGTTGCGAGCAAAATTAAAGGAAAGTAAAGTGAATTCTTTTGAACCTAAAATGGAAACTTTTATACCCATTAACTAATAAAATTATATAAACTACCTAAATTTTTTTATTATATTTAGTGATGATACTTGTGAGATGTAATTTTTATTTTACTTTTCAAATGCAACAGATCTGAATTCATTGTGAAATGTAAGTTAATAACCAAGTATGTAATGATTTGGATTTAGTTATACAATCATGTGATAGATATGCTATAATGATTACAAAAGTTTTTTTTTAATTAAAATTTTATTTTCTTTTCCTTTAATTCCCTTACAACCAATCATAACCCTTGAGATTACAAAATATCTACATAAAATCAGATTGACAGACTCTGGTTCATTTTCTGTTTGCAAGTAGAGCAGAAAATTTGCTTGCTGGGTTGGCCCATTGGGCCTAGGTTATCCTAGGCAAGGTTTGTGGTTGTATTTCTTTTCTCCAATTTTTCCAATTCGGCAGTTCATTCTATGATTTATCATTCATGGACGTTGATAAGATCTTTCCATTTGGCAGCACCTTAGGAGGCATAGCTTTAAAGTTAATGGCAAAGTTCAAACAAGAAAAGGCTTACAATAAATACCTAGGCACCCAGAGACAAGGAAGGGCATTTCTGAGGATCTCATTCCTATATTGTAGAAGGGCCTTTTTTTGTTGCTAGAGATTGAATAAAATCTCTCCCATGAGTGGGTTTGTGTAATAAAAAAATAAATTAAATAAAGATGAATAAATTCAAGTGGTTTAGAACACATTCTAAGATCACAAAACAGTGTTTGATATGCATTATTGTTCTTGGATCGTGAAATATGTTATAGAATATAATCAATTTTGAAACGCACTCTCTAGTCCATGTTACGTTATAATACCAATACCAGAAAGGAAATATTTTGTTTTTTAGTTCATTCTCATTCTAGGTTAGAAATGTATTTCTAAAAATACATTCCAAGAATACATTACCAATTCTGCACTCCATTAAAGATATAAATTGTTATGAACATTCTTCAAGGAAATCACAACCATTCAAAGAGTACTCCAACTTGCTTTAATGTATGGATTGATTCCATACAATTACCAGCATTTTTACCCAATCCTAAGTTTTTTCTGCATTAATTAATAAGTCAGAGTACAATATTTTTCAATTCTGTAGGGATTCTCAGTGTATATCCAACATGAGAAGGTACATCTTCACATTTTATCATCCCTTTGAACCATTTAAGAAGCATGATATTTATCCATTTAGAAACTCCCAATTAAAAATGCATAATATTAATATTATTAGGGAAAAATAAGGCTACCGGATTGCGTGGAGCTTGTGCTCAGATACAGGAAAGGTGAAATTAGCGGTGTCAAAATTGGGTTCAAACTGAATACCGAAACAATCCGATTCAACTGGATCAAACCAAAATCGAAGTTTATTAGACAGGATTTGATTGTGTTTTTAGAGTATGATGAAAAATCAAAACCAGACCGGACCAATTGATAAGTTTGAACGAAACTGGATCAATAAGATTGAAACCGAATCACTTCGCTAATGGCACGATAAAAGTTTATTAAACTAATATTTTATTATATATACATATAGAAAACCAACATTGAAACCGAACCAGCCCAATAATAGCCGAATAGAGCCCATTAATCCAACTTTTTTTTTTACTATATATACATATGGTAGACCAAATCGATAGCGGACCAATAAGAGTCTATTAAGCTAGCTCGATAACAAACTGACACCAAATCAGCCAGTTAACTAACGTATAAACATAAGCTCCCATCTGCTCTTCTCCTCGTCTTTTTTTCTCCTCTCCTCTCCTCTCCTCTTTCAGTTAATTTCTCTCAAGGCATTGGACTCCAGTAGTGATTGTACTCGAGATCCTGAAGCAAAAAAGAAGAAAAAACCACTGGTACGTACTTCTTTTCTATTTACTTTAAAGTAATCCCTGTGTTCGATCGGTGATTATTAGTTCCTTCAAAGATCATAAGAATGCAACCCGTAGAGTTTGCCATTGAAGGCTAACATCTCCATGAGTAGGAATTTTTTCAAAGTTTCTGTTTTTTTGGATGAGATACGCGGGTCCCACTCCATTCCATTGTTTGTTCTTGTAATATTTAAATTTGATTTCCTGTGCATATCTGATATATTGACTAGATTGCAGAGAAAACTCGACTTCAGTTTCCTGGGATTTGGTTCACTAGATCTCCAGATATCAGTTTCTCCTTTATTCTTATCCTAGTCTCCTCTTTCTAAATTTTGTTATCCTTAATTCCTATTTATGAATTCACTCTTATTACTTCTTACAAATCTCTTATGCTAGTCTTAATCTTCTATTTTGTCTTCTTTTTAAATTTATATTTGCTATCAGTTATATAATCTGTTTTCTTTAGTTCCTGGAATCTATCAACAGTTTCTATTTCATTTTCTCTAAAAATAGGGTTAGGATTTGATTGACAAATTGCTATTTTAATTAGAGGGTATAAGAAGTACAAAAGACAGGGAATAGAAGCACAAAAATACAAAAAATAGAGTTTCAGTTATCTCTAGTCTTTGAAAATTGACTTGAGCAATTGTGAAATGAAACAGTGCTCTGTTCTAGATTGTGTTATGGTCATAGTATTCCACTTTTTGGAGTTGGGTGGGCTGTTCTAAGGGCCAGGGATTGGTTTTCCTCTAATGTTTTTTTTGCATGCCATATGTGCCTCCTCCCCCCATTTATTTAAAAATCTAATAATAGCAGAGTTGATTCAGTCATAAACTTCTTATGCAATATGGGTTTTTGCTGTATCACTAAAATACCATGTTCTTTTCTTTCCAAAAAATAACTATGTTCTTCAACTTATTTTATCTTTTTGTGCTTTTCACAGTGTTCTTTCTTGGATTTGAGGAGATTTAGGCAATGGGCAAAGAACAGCTCCAAGTTTTGAACGTTTTAGATACGGTTAAAACACAATGGTATCACTTCAGGGCGATAATTGTTGCCGGGATGGGATTTTTTACTGATGCTTATGATCTGTTCTACATATCCCTTGTCACTAAGCTCCTTGGTCGTATTTACTATCATGTGGAAGGATCTTCCAAGCCTGGTACCCTTCCCCCCAATGTTGCTTCAACCGTCAATGGAGTTGCATTATGTGGTACTCTTGCTGGGCAGCTATTCTTTGGGTGGCTCGGCGATAAGTTGGGCCGCAAGCGTGTATACGGTGTGACACTAATGCTCATGTGCTTTGCTTCCATTGCATGTGGCCTTTCCTTTGGGAGCAACCCCAAGGCTGTGATGATAACCCTATGTTTCTTCAGGTTTTGGCTTGGATTTGGAATTGGTGGGGATTATCCTTTGTCTGCAACTATTATGTCTGAGTATTCCAACAAGAAAACTCGAGGTGCTTTCATTGCTGCTGTCTTTGCAATGCAAGGATTCGGAATTCTCTCTGGTGGGACAGTGGCTCTAATTATCTCATCTATTTTCAAGAATATATTTCCGGCACCCACCTACTCTGTTGATCCCCTTGGCTCAACTGTCCCTGAAGCTGATTATGTATGGCGGATTATTCTCATGTTTGGGGCTATCCCGCCGGCATTGACATACTATTGGCGCATGAAGATGCCAGAGACTGCTCGTTAGACCGCATTAGTCGCCAAGAATGCTGAGAAAGTTGCAAATGACATGTCCAAGGTCCTCCAAGTTGAAATTGAAGCAGAGCATGTAAAGGTTTAAAGCATAACAGAGAACAGTGCCAATTCACTTTGGACTCTTCTCCAAGGAATTCTTATGTAGACATGGACTTCACTTGTTGGGAACTACAACCACATGGTTCTTCGTAGACATTGCTTACTATAGCCAAAACCTATTCCAGAAGGACATATTTAGTGCAGTTGGATGGATCCCACCTCCAAAAATCATGAATGCAATTGAAGAGGTTTTCAAGATTGCAAGAGCACAGACCTTGATTGCACTATGTGGCACTGTGCCTGGGTATTGGTTCACGGTCTTGACAATTGATCGCATCGGAAGATTTTCCATTCAGTCGATGGGTTTCTTCTTTATGACAGTGTTCATGCTTGCCCTTGCCATCCCTTACCATTACTGGACTCTCCCTGGTAACCACATATGGTTTGTTGTTCTATATGGACTTACCTTCTTTTTTGCCAATTATGGACCCAACAGCACCACATTCATTGTCCCAGCAGAGATTCCCAGCAAGACTAAGATCAACATGTCATGGCATCTCTGCAGCATCAGGCAAGGCTGGTGCAATTATAGGGGCTTTTGGGTTCTTATATGCTGCTCAGAATCAAGACTAGTCCAAGACTGATGCAGGGTACCCTGCTGGTATTGGAATAAGATATTCACTCTTTGTTCTTGCCATTGTCAACGTATTGGGGTTCTTCTTTACTTTCTTGGTGCCTGAATCTAAGGGTAAATCACTGGAGGAAATGTCCAAGGAGACTGAAGATTGCGATGCCACTTCACCTGTTTAAATTTCTTATTCTCTTGTTTTGTCATTTCAATTTGTTTTTTTTTTATAGCAGAAAGTAACAAAGACGAGTCAAAGATGTGTTTTGCATTCTTTTAAATTCTTTGAATACGACTGAGTCAGGTATTATTTAACATTCCATTTTCAATTATATTATAATGTGCTCTTTTCTGGTTCTCTAATTTTTTCTTCAGCTCTTCAACTCTAAGATAATTATATTTATAGTGTCGAATGGAAATGGAATGGTGTATTAGGTACATTGTAAATTTAGACTCCTTGACCTGCAGTGGTTCATATACTGGACCATTGGATTGTTAGTGGGGTTGACATGGTCCGGTCTATTGTGAGACCCAATTTATGGCCATTACCCTAACCGTTTATTCATTTACATCACAGGCCCAAGCCCGCCTAAAGAGCAAAATAATGGGGATTTTAATCCTTTCATGTCCTTATATTGACATGTGGACATGAGAAGATTTGAATCCAAATAATTGGTGTTAAAATCCTCTCCAACTGCTGGAGGAGGAACTCCAATAAAATCCCTCTCCAATTGCTGGAGGAGGAACTCCAGCGTGCATGCTGGAGGAACTCTAGTTGTTGGATCGCGCTAGAATTCCTCCGGGAGAGGATTTGAGTCCAAATAATTGCGGCTTAAAACACATGGTGGAAAGCTCCCTCGTGTGCATGTGAGTGGAAGAGTGTGTAAGAAAAAGCCTCCTTATGCAGATATGCGTTGATTAATAAGATAATGAACATCTCTCTCTCTCTCTCAAAGACACTTGATCTATTGTGTTTTTTACCTATTGTCAAGAAGAAGAACGAAGAATAGGAAGAGGGTAGAGTTGTTTTTTAAATTTATATTTAACACCGTCAACGGAATAGACCTTTTTGTTATATGTTTTAAAAATTAGGGATGGTATATCTAATTGCCAGAAACTAATGGATGGTAAATGTAATTAGTCTATAATCCGGGGGTAGTATGTGTAATTAGTCCAATAGATGCATGCTTGAACTATGAGTGTTGCAATTGAGCTGTTTATGGAATCCTTTTAAAATATCTTAACTGATTTCTGATTTCAAGCTGAAAATATATCCTTTCTAATTCTTATCAATATATAACACAAATTTGGTTTACACCTTTCTCAAGTATATTTGGGAACCATTATTATCTTTACGTGAAGCTTCTTATGTGGCCAATGTCATGGGTGGATTATAAGAGAAGTCGTTGTTCCACAAAATAAATAAATAAAATGGGGATTCAAAGAGTTATTGTTACCAATTAGTGCCACATTAATGGAAGGGATTGACACGCGTTGCTAGTTAAGGTCTTGGCTAGTTATAGCTAAAGGTATGATTGCAAATCGAAATCGTTCAGGAAACTGAGTCAAACCATTTAAACCATTGTTTGCGATAATATCACTAACACCCCCTGCTTTTGAAAACAGGGTTTAGTTACACCCCCCTCCATTAAGTTATGGCCATTAACCGATGACGTGTTACCATCTTGAATTCTTAAATGACAAAACTACCCCATCAATATGTGAGCTTACCATTTTACCGTTTTAATTTTTAAAAATTTTAAATTCTTTCTTCCGCACCTTCTCTAATCTCCGGCGACAGTTTTATTGTTCAGTGAAACTTATATCGGAAGCGTGAAATGAAAAACCCTCTTCAAAAGGAATCTGGCCATCTTCTCTCTCAAGAAGATGATTCTTCCATGGCGCCAACTGCTTCTTTCTCTCCAGAATCTCTTTGATTGTGTCGAACACAAGCTTCCGATGGAGCATTGATTCATTCCTTAGAGGAATTAGAGGCTTTATAAGAAGATGTCAGAGTCTCCAGGGAGATATTTGGAAGCTCATAGGATCCCCGACGCACATAGGAAATCGTTGTCATCTGAATCTGTTGGGTCTCTCTCTCTGATCGGAGAATTCGTAAGTCATCTTTGGATTTGTATCTTAATATCAAATCCCAGGATTTCCTGGAGTGGTAAGCAGGGATGCATATGCCTGTGCTAGTTATTTCAAATCCATAGATAGAAACGAATGGGTTTTTGTTTGATTTTAATTCGTTCTCTCAAAATATAAAAATAAAAAAAATAAAAATATATAAATTGAAGTGAATAGTGTTAGGGGTAAAAAAATCTTTTTAAATTATTTTGTGAGTCTAGATAACGTTTGGATGCCTTTAGGGGTGTTAGTAATGTTATCACGAATAATGATGAACGCATGAGATTTAAGTCATATTACAGAGAATTTTCCCTTGGTTTTTTAAAATTGTTAAATTCATTAAAAATCAAATCGATTAACATAAATATTAATAAAAAAAGGGTTAAATCTCTCTCTCATCGACTATGAAAGATGAGTGTCGAATGCTGTAAAATACAATCAATTCGTTGGACATATATCAATAAAGTGTTAAAATATTTTAGAATGCGTATCTTAGGAAATTGAATGATGATTCCTTTGGTCCCCTCTCCCATCTCTCCTCCACCCGTACTCTTTTCTCACCTAGGCCATGAGTCGGGCAACAATAGATCTGATGATGGAGGTGGTGGTTGGGGGGTAAAATGACAATTGACAATAAAGCTACAGGATGCTGGAGGTGGCAAACCAATTATTATATCGATTTCGATTTAAGGACATGGAATTGATGAAACTAAACCAATTAACGTCCATAGTTATATTTAGGTCTCGCCCCACCTTCTTAAAGTTTGGATCACTTGTAAGTACTTGTACTCTCTATGAGATTTCATCACCGTTGATGTGGTATAGGATCCACCTATATACTATGGGACCCACTAAATATGAACGATGATGGGATCCCATGGAAGATATAAGTACATGCAAATGAACTATTCTTCCTTCTTATAGGTTTTGGGTCATTGAAGACAAACCAAAATATGATGTATCTTTTCTATTACGCAGCCAATGTGGGAAGAATCTCCCACCCTATTCCAATGATGTCCTTAAGGGACAATATCGTCAACGTGGGCCTCAGATGGTAGGGGGAGGAAAGAAAGAATGAAATTAATAATCCCAAGTGAGATACTGTATGGCATTATGGTAAGTAGGAAAATTTTTTCTCATATTAAAGAAAAAAAAAACACGATCCTTGCCCATCACTTAGAAATACTTGTGTAAAAAGCTGGCTCCCCCATATTTTGTTTCACCAATGCTTTTAGGTGAGTGGACAAAATTGCTGACACTATCTAATAAACTAAAAAATGGTGATCAAATGGTTGAATTCATTTTCTATCACGTGAATACAAAAGCAAAATGATTAATCCAAAATTGATATATAAAAAGCCCATATCACTTGAGTCAATGGAGCACAAATAGAAAATAATTGTCTCTCAATAAGGTAGGTAGCTCACCTACCTGACTTATATATCAAAGGGCATGTTTTGTACTAATGTTTTTCCACCCTATCTATTGTGGTGAGGAAAATGTCAGATGACATGATTCAATCTGATTATATTTTTTTAATTAAATAATTTTTTTATAATGAACATACATGTTTTGGTACACGTAACAAATATAAATGTATCAAATCAATGACTAAATTAAATCCTAAATATTAAAAGAATCTCTAACAATTCCACTAAATTATGCTCTTACGTACCTCCCATCCCCACTCTAAAAACCAAACTAATTGTCCACATAATGCGGGGTATGAGTGGTGTACTAATTTAGGTATCTTTCAAGGATAAAAGAAATATCATAGTAAAACAATGATGATTTTATATATTTATCTCCTTTTTTTTATTTTTATTTTTATTTATTTATTTATTTATTTTTGTCTTTTTCCTTATCTTGACATATTCATACATTGTTTTAATGATTTTCATTGCTATCTCAGTTGCTTTACCAAACCCTATTGCTTATTGTATCCCTCCTAAAAAAAATTAAAAAAATATTACTTACTTACACGTACATACATGTGACGTGTAAGTAACAACAAAAAGAAGTCAACTTACCCAATATGGAACTGTCTCTATCTCTCCCCTCCCTCTCCCTCTACCATGAAATCTAATCAACCCACTCATAGTTTTATTTTGGCTTATTAGAAATTTTGCAGCCTCATACCCATAGTTGACCTTTCATTGGTTAATGTACGGGTGAGGGATCCAAGACCATTGACTAACATAATCCCCAATTGTAATCACTCAACACTCTTGGGAACCCATGAGATATGGGGCCTACCTAGAATGCAGTATTCATGATCCATTGATGACTTGTGGGGTGGTTACCATGTGGGGAATAGATCTGGACTTGTACTGTTGAGTGTTGAGTCCCTCTGGGGCTAAAATATTATAATATTATTCTTGGCTATAAATTATCGTTGGCAAAGATTCATTTTTCTCATTCTTGGTTAATTTGTTTTCAGTGCTCATAACTGGAGAGTGAGAGAGAGAGAGCATGGATAAGTCATCTCCCACCCATTCCCATTTAATGATCATCAAGAAGGTTAGAGTAGCAATATGGCTTCTCCTCTTATTGATCTCTCTTGGTATTTTGTTCTTTTGGATCATGATGCCTACCAACACTTACAACACATGGATGACTGTAATTCAAGCAAATGTCGATTCAACAACATATTTTGGTCCACAAGGTTATACCCATTTTCATCAATGCTCTTTGAAATATTAGTCTCCAATTATTACTAACCATGTTTGTTTAATTAATAATATTATTTTGTGTTGTATTTGTTGTTATAGGAGACACAATCCTCATGTTCACATTCCCAATTCTATTGATTGCTTCCTTGGGTTGTGTTTATCTCTATTTGGGAAAGAAATATGGTGCGAGGTATGTGTGTAGTTTCTAATTTTTGTTTTATCTTTTCAACAAAACTCATTAATGCGATAATGATTATATAAAGGGCGCACCCGGTGGGCATGAAGCTCTAGAGTTTTTAGATACAAACCCATGACCACTAAGTCACAATAGAGAAATTTAACCGTTGTGCATGCCAAGGCCAATTAATAAGGATTGAAAATGAATGAATACAATGCTCATGTTGAATTATCTTAAACAGTGAGAGCAACCATGGTCGGCGATTGGCATCATGGTCACGGACGGTATTAGTAAAAGGGCCTTTAGGGATTGTTTCATGGACAGAGCTAGCCTTTCTTGTCATGTTCCTAGCTCTCTTGATCTGGTCCTTCTCCACATATGTGCACTTGGGCTTCGAGACGATCACTCCACAGTCAGCTTCAGAACAAGGCTTGCAAGTGTATGAATAACTCATGATTACGTTTTTGTATTGCATTGGGATCTAAACTAAGAATGGTTAATGGAAGTGAGCCGGGTTTTGATTTGTTTAATTTGACAGGTGGGAAGATAAGTTGACCACTGTAGCTCTAAGCCTAGCCCTTGTTGGTAACGTATGTCTTGCATTTTTGTTCTTTCCGGTGATCCGAGGATCGTCAGTGTTGCTGCCACTCTTTGGGATTACATCGGAGGCAAGCATCAAGTATCATATATGGCTTGGACATACAGTCATGACCATCTTCACTACTCATGGCCTTTGTTTCATCATCAAATGGGCTGCACTCAATCGAATGTGGGAGGTAATTACTAGTAGTTATTCAGAGTCCAGTGTATGATTGATCTTAAGTTTAGAAATCTAAGAGTCTTTTATTATTTTGTTGTACATTGCCATGTAGATGCTAACATGGGATAAAGTAGGAGTAGCAAATGCGGCAGGAGAGTTGGCTTTGCTTTCTGGACTGACCATGTGGGCAACAACCTTCCCTCGCATAAGGCGAAAGATGTTTGAACTCTTCTTTTATACCCATCACCTCTACATCATCTTCATCTTCTTCTTCATATTACATGTTGGGATTAGCTACGCTTGCATGATGCTACCGGGATTCTACCTCTTCTTGGTCGATCGTTACTTACGATTCTTACAATCTAGGCAACGTGTTCGCTTAATCTCCGCTCGTGTTTTACCTTGTGAAACAGTCGAACTGAACTTCTCCAAGAGCCCAGGTAAAGCTATGATCGTTAAACTAATTGTAGATTTTTTATTTAATCTTTTCACATGCAATAATGATGATGGGAATTTTTTTTTTTTTTGTGTGTGCGGCCCACCTTCAAAAGCGCACAAATCTCAACTCCTTATATACAGATTTCCATCACTAGCCTGCCCCCCTTGATTTCTCTAGTTTTTGGACAACGATATTTATGCCAACTTTATTTATTTAGCAGGGTTGAGTTACAGTCCGATGAGTATCATGTTCATCAACATGCCTAGCATTTCAAAGTTACAATGGCATCCTTTCACTGTAACCTCCAACAGTAATATGGATCAGGATAAGCTAAGCGTGGTGGTGAAAAGTGAAGGAAGTTGGACAAAAAAACTTTACCAGACGCTTTCATGTCCCTCACCTGTGGACCATCTTGAAGTCTCCATTGAAGGGCCCTATGGACCTGCATCTACTACTTTAATGAGGTTTGTTGTTATAAATAGACAGATTAATATTATTGAAGGATCGGCTATTTACCGAGTTAACTCATTAAGTTAGCATAACATGCAGGCATGACATGCTAGTGATGGTATGTGGAGGAAGCGGTATTACACCATTCATCTCTATAATCAGAGAGCTCATCTTTAAAACCACATTAGGGTTCAAGTCTCCACGTGTTCTCCTTGTTTGTTCTTTCAAGAACTCTTCTAGTCTCACAATGCTAGACCTCCTCCTACCAATGTCAAACACACTTTCTGACATTTCATCTTTGCAAATACAAATTGAAGCCTATGTAACAAGAGAAGAAGAGCCCATATCAAACCACTGGGACCAACTCAAGACCCATTACTTTAAGCCCAACGTTACTGATGTACCCATCTCTTCAATCCTCGGCCCAAACAGCTGGCTTTGGCTTGGATTGATAATCTCTTCTTCTTTCATTATTTTCCTTATCTTCTTGGGATTATTGACGCATTACTACATATACCCAATTGATCAAAACAACAACATCTATCCTTACTCCACTAGAGCTCTTTTGAACATGTTATTGCTATGTATTTGCATAGCTATAACAGGTAGTGCGGCTTTTCTTTGGAACAAGAAGCAAAGAGTCTTGGAAGTGAAGCAGATTCAGAATGAGGATGCACCGACACCGAAGATGACTTCACCATATTCATTGTCCTATAATACCGACCGCGAATTGGAAAGCTTCCCTCACCAATCCCTTGTTGATGCTACTAAGGTGCATTATGGAAAAAGACCTAACCTAAAGAGTAAGTTATCATTCAACTTTTCAACAATAATTAATATACATATACTGTAGATGTCTCTACTTACATCCCATTCAAGAAGTTTCAGCCTAATACAGGTATGCCAGAACATGGATCAAAGTCATAAATTTATGAAAATGCCATGGCCTCTTCATTGTAATAGTAGAGGCATTAGTTTCTTTATAACTTTTCACAATTTTCACTTACATAACATGACTTTTTTTAGGTTGAAATTTGACTTATGAGATAAGTGAGCTGTCCTCATGGGGATTAAAACATGTTTCTTGTACTTGTTTTATTCCAACCACCTCCAAATAATTAATAATTACTTGAGGCGTATGTGTATATATATATATATATATATATATATATATATATATATATTATATATATATTGTATATATATATATATATATATATATGAATTTTAGTGTGTTGAATTGAGTTGATAAATTCTAAGTATAAGAAACTCAATGAATTGTTAAAGAGTTAAAATATGCACCTCTATTCTCATTGCAGAGATACTACTCGAGTGTGAAGGATCAAGTGTTGAAGTTATGGCTGCTGGCCCAAAGAAGTTACGACAAGAGGTTGCAACAATCTGTGCATCTGGTCTTACAGAGAACCTTCATTTTGAATCCATCAGCTTCACTTGGTAAAATATGTGATCGGGAAGGAGATTTGTCTATCGATATATAACACCTAATGGCTCATAAGAATTATGTGCCATATGTATGTTGTGAGTGTTTTACAAATGTAAATTTTATTGTAATTTTTTCCCATTTTATTTTATAATGTGATTTCTTCTCTCTCTCTCTCTCTCTCTCTCATCCCAAATCACAGGTCTTTCTATTTCTCTTCCTGGGCCAAGCAGCTTAGCTTAAGATCAGTTTTGATATTTTGTTCAATTAGCAACCTTGCTTTACATGATAGAGATACGATCGAAAATTTAGCATATAATTAATCCAAGCCGTTCACGGGATCAACCCTTCACATCACTCTAAATGCTTACAAACTACTCATCTTTGTTCCTTTCAGCATAAAAATCCAATCCATTTTGGGCTAGAGTGACACCAGCCATGATTATTGAGTTAGGCAGGCCTGGGTCTAGCCCATCTAGTCCAACCAAATTTTATATTGTAAGTTACATATACTATCCTTGACCTATTGGTAAAAAATAGAGACACCCTAAAATTGATAACAACTACGCATATAATCCTTAAATCCCAAACTTTGTTACACAAAAACCCACTTTGTTAGGTTTTTTTTTTTTTTTTTTTTGTGTTAAATGCTGATGTTAGTATGATGAGATTTTTTTAATGTCCAAAATACTCATATGGGTATTGTAAAAAGATAAAATTAGTCTTGTGCCTTAAAACCCTCTATTGCGACGTCTTAGGAAACCTCCATCGAATAGCTCCGAATACAAGAAAACTAGAATTCTCAGCATTGACGGTGGTGGAGCAAAAGGCATTGTAGCCGGAGCAGCCTTTATCCATCTCAAAGACCAGAACCAAGCCAAAACCGGAGATTCTCAATCTCGAATTGCCGATTTCTTTGACCTTTTCACCGGAACAGGAATCAGCTTTTTTTTCACCCAATGCTGACGGTTGACAACAATAACGGGCGGCCGCTCTTCACCGCCAGAGACGCTGTTAAATTCGTGCAAGGAAAACACTCAGAGATGTTCAAGGTCAAGCACGAAGGGATTCTCCATCGACAATGTAAGTTTTCTGGTAAAAGCATCGATAAAGTCTTGAAATAGGAGTTCATCCATCGATCTCTCTCGCTCTCTCGTTCAATTCATTTGTGAATCTCATCTCTCAGCTTCTATTTATCTTCTTTGTTGTAATGGCTCCAAAGGCGAAGAAGAAGCCTGCTGAGGAGAAGAAGATGGTTGCAGAGAAATCCCCAGCGGAAAAGAAGCCCAAGGCCGAGAAGAGGATCCCCAAGGAAGGTGCTAGTGGTGATAAAAAGAAGAAGAGGGGAAGAAGAGCACCGAGATAAGGATGAAATTTACTTGGCTCTTAGAAAACAGCGTTGTATGACCCCCCTCCCTTTTTCTTTTATTTATTTTTCCAAATCAAATCAATCTCATTATTGAAGATAAGGATGAAATTGCATGATTTTTTTTTTTTTTGGGGAAAGTCGATGATTCGATCTGATGTGTTATTAGGGTTTCGTTTTGGTGATTGTTACCTCTCCTTGAGGATACATCTCATAGTGTCCGCCATTTGTTGTAGGGGAAAAAGAGAGAATCGGTGGAGATGGGGAGCTTTAAGAAGAGAAAAAAGGGTTTTAGGGATAATTTTATAATTATAACATTCTCTTTTTGGAAAGGTAAAAAATGTATTTTCCTCCTTTTCGTTTGTAAATGTAACAAGGTATAGTTGTCTAAACATAACATTGTTAGTCAAAGGGGTGGGTTTGTAATTGTTATCAACTTTAGGATGTCTTTGTATTATAGTCAAAGATCAAGGATGGTATGAGTAATTTACTCCCAAAAATAATTAAAGTCTTTCCAACCGATGGTGTGTAATCAATCGACTTTTCAATCACAAATCTCCGCAGGACAGGATTTTAGTGAAATAACTTTAAATAAGTTTTAGGAACGCATGACGTAAAGAACAAATAAAAATTACATATTCCTCCTTTTGTTTCAACATAAAATATTTTATACGTAAAAAAAAAATCAAAATTTATAGACATTATCTAAATTTTTTATTATATTTAATGATGATACTTCTTAGATGTAATATTTATTTTACTTTTTAAATGTAAAGATTTAAATGCATGGTAAAATATAAAACAATAACCAAGTATGGAATGATTTGAAATTAATTACGTAATCATTTAATAGCATGTGTAACAAATATTTTATTTTAAATTTAAAATTTTCGTTTCCCTTCTCTTTAATTTTCTTTACAATCAATCAGATTCACAGACTTTGGTTCATTATCTGTTTGTAAGTAGAACAGCAAATTCACTTGGTCATATGGTTTGGCCCATTGGGCGTAGGTTATCCTAGGCAAGGTTTGTGGTAGTCTTTTCTTTTTCTGAGGATATCACTCCCATTGTAAAAGGCTTTTTTCGCTGCTAGAAATTGCCAAAAAAAAAAAAAAAAAATCAATGCTTCATTCACTCCTATTACTTTTAAATTGATGATTAATCATTGGGTGGAGGGGTGCAAGTGGCAGGCTATGATGAACTAGGGCAAAAGTTAGCCGGATCAAGGCTCCATTAAGTATTTGGGTTCTAGTTGGATCCGGGCTGGGTGGAATCTCAACATCCATTAGCTCGGACGGGGCTCGTCTTCTGTCATTTAGTTGGTTTAACTGTCCATTGAACAGACTGGAGTGATCAGCTTGTATGCTGATGATGCAGCCTAGTTCATCCAATGAACGATTGGACCACAAGAAACAAGTTCTACCCAAATGGTTAATGTATTGATAAGAGTCCGTTAAACTAGCCAGATAACAAATTGACACCCGACCAACCTGTTAACTAACGTGTACAGTGTAACACACCCTAGCCTGAATCTCTTATTAGACATGTTTCGAACTGCCCTTAAAAAACCCAAAACTGAGTTGACCCAGACGAAAAATAGGCCCCAACCGACTGGATGTCCGGGATGCACTCTGATTGGCCTGCGCTGGTGCAAAGACCATCCCTCCATAATAATAATAATAATAATAATATTATTATTATTATAATGTCATTCTCTCCCACTTCAACTATAACTCTTCTTCTCATTCTTTTATTCTACGAAATATCTTCTCATTCAATCAGTGATCAACTGATCATACGAATGCAACCCGTAGTATGCCATTGAAACCTAACATCTCCATGAGTAGGAGAATTCAGAACTGCCTGTTCGACTGCTACTCTACTTCTTCTTCCGAAAGCCCTTTCCTGTTCAACTACTACTTCTTATTCTAAGATTTCTCCTCTGTTTGAGTTCTTCTTCTTCTTCTTAAAGAGTCTCTTCCATTCAAGTTCTTCATCCTCTTAAACAGCCGCCTTCAGTGATTAATGAGTGAGATACGAGAGAAGATAATGAACTGAAATTTGGTTCGAAAACAGGGGTACCACCAGGTAGGGAGTTCCTAATACCACTGTGAACTGTAGAGCAGTGACATCAATTATTTGTTCAAGTGTATGGAGAGATAACAACTTATGTTATTGAGCAACTTGATTTCCTGTGCAAATCTGATTGACCAGATTCCTGAGAAAACTCAACTGCAGTTTCCTGGGATTTGGTTCACTAGATATCGAGATATCAATTTTTCCTTATTCTATTCTACTCTCCTATTTCTAACATTTTGTTATCCTTAATTCTGAATTCAGTTGCTCTGCTATTCCAAATCTTCTATTTTACCTTCTCTTTAAATTTATATTTGCTATCCTTTATGCAAATCTGTTTTCTTTATTTCCAGGAATCTATCAACAGTTTTTATTTCCTTTTCTTTAAAAAGAGGGTTAGGATTTCATTAACAAATTGCCATTTTAATTAGAGGGTACAACAAGTACAAAAGAAAGGAACTAGAAGCCCAAGAATACATTAAAAAAAAACAAAAACAAAAAACAAAAAATAGAGTTTCAGTTGCCTCTGGTCTTCGAAAAAAACTGTGCTCTGTTCTAGATTGTGTTATGGTAATAGCATTCCACTTTAGGAGTTGGGGTGGGCTGTTATAAGGGCCAGGGATTTTTTTTTTTTTTTTTTTTTTTGTATGCCATATGTGCCTCTTCCTCCTATTCTTTTTTAATCTAATAGCACAGTTTGATTCAGTCATAAACTTCTTATTCAATATTGGTTTTTGCTATATCACTAAATAACCATATTCTTTTCTTACCAAAAAATAACTTTGTTCTTTTAACTTATTTTATCTTTTTGTGCTTTTGACAGTTTTCTTTCTTGGAGTTTGAGGAGATTTAGGCCATGGGCAAAGAACAGCTTCAAGTTTTGAATGTTTTAGATGCAGCTAAAACACAATGGTATCACTACAAGGCGATAATTGTTGCCGGCATGGGATTTTTCACTGATGCTTATGATCTGTTCTCCATATCCCTTGTCACCAAGCTCCTTGGTCGTATTTACTATTATGTGGAAGGAGCTTCTAAGCCTGGTACCCTTCCTCCCCATGTTGCCTCAGCCGTCAATGGAGTTGCATTATGTGGTACTTTTGCTGGGCAGCTATTCTTTGGGTGGCTCAGTGATAAGTTGGGCCGCAAGCATGTATACGGTGTGACGCTAAAGCTCATGACCTTTGCTTCCATTGCCTGTGGCCTTTCCTTTGGGAGTAACCCCAAGGATGTGATGGTAACCCTATGTTTCTTCAGGTTTTGGCTTGGGTTTGGAATTGGTGGGGATTATCCTTTGTCTGCAACTATCATGTCCGAGTATTCCAACAAGAAAACTCGAGGTGCTTTCATTGCTGCTGTCTTTGCAATGCAAGGATTCGGAATTATCGCTGGTGGGACAATGGCTATAATTATCTCATCTATTTTCAAGAAAATATTTCCGGCACCCACCTACTCTGTTTATCCCCTGGGCTCAACTGTCCCTGAAGCTGATTACGTATGGCGGATTATTCTCATGTTTGGGGCTATCCCAGCGGCATTGACATACTATTGGCGCATGAAGATGCCAGAGACTGCTCGTTACACTGCATTAGTCGCCAAGAATGCTGAGAAAGCTGCAAATGACATGTCCAAGGTTCTCCAAGTTGAAATTGAAGCAGAGCATGCAAAGGTTGAAAGTATAACAAAGAACAGTTCCAATTCATTTGGACTCTTCTCCAAGGAATTTTTATATAGACATGGGTTTCACTTGTTGGGAACTACAACCACATGGTTCTTGGTAGACATTGCTTACTATAGCCAAAACCTATTCCAGAAGGACATATTTAGTGCGGTTGGATGGATCCCACCTCCAAAAACCATGAATGCAATTGAAGAGGTTTTCAAGATTGCAAGAGCACAGACCTTGATTGCATTATGCGGCACTGTGCCTGGGTATTGGTTCACCGTCTTTACAATCGATCACATCGGAAGATTTCCCATTCAATTAATGGGTTTCTTCTTTATGACAGTGTTCATGCTTGCCCTTGCGATCCCTTACCATCACTGGACTCTCCCTGGAAACCACATATGGTTTGTTGTTCT
Source organism: Protea cynaroides (assembly GCA_028583415.1). Taxonomy (NCBI): domain Eukaryota; kingdom Viridiplantae; phylum Streptophyta; class Magnoliopsida; order Proteales; family Proteaceae; genus Protea; species Protea cynaroides. The sequence continues at coordinate 123,504,892 of CM053276.1, forward strand.
ATATGGACTTACCTTCTTTTTCGCCAATTTTGGACCCAACAGCACTACATTCATCATCCCAGCAGAGATTTTCCCAGCAAGACTAAGATCAACATGTCATGGCATCTCAGCAGCATCAGGCAAGGCTGGTGCAATTATAGGGGCTTTTGGGTTCTTATATGCTGCTCAAAGCCAAGACCAGTCCAAGACTGATGCAGGGTACCCTGCTGGTATTGGAATAAGATATTCACTCTTTGTACTTGCCATTGTCAACGTATTGGGATTCTTCTTTACTTTCTTGGTGCCTGAAACTAAGGGTAAAGCGCTGGAGGAAATGTCCATAGAGACTGAAAATAACGATGCCACTTCATCTGTTTAAGTTTCAATTCTCTTGTCATTTCAACTTGTTTTCTTTATAGCATAAAGTAACAAAGACGAGTCTGAGATGTGTTTGCATTCTAGTCTTTAATTTGTCACCATTTTTCTGGTCATTTTCTCCTGAAAAGTGTAAATTCTTTGAATACAACTGAGTCTTGTATTGTTTAACATTCCATTTTCAATTATATTATCATGTGCTCCTTTCTGGTTCTCTAATTTGATCTTCAGCTCTTCAGCTCTAAGATAATTATGTATAGTGCCAAGTGCCAAGTGCCAAGTGCCAAGTGCCAAATGGTGTGTTAGGACCATGGGCAGGTACATTGTGGTTTGGGCTCCTTGACCTGCAGTGGTTCATATGCAGGACAAAGTCTCTCTCTCTCTCTCTCTCTCTCTCTCTCTCTCTCTCTCTCTCTCTCTCTCTCATGGTCAGGTCTATTGTGAGATCCAGTTATGGCCATACCCAGACCTTTACTCATTTACATCAGACTTGAATCACAAGCCCAGGGCCGCCTGAAAAGCAGTGCAATTGGGCTTAAAACTCAGTGTAGAAAGCTCACTTGTGTGGGAATGGGAGTGTGTGTGGGTAAGAAACTCAGCACATTGAATATATCTTACACTTTAAGTCTTAAGCGCTGATAGTGCTATTGAGAATTCCAAAAGAACCTTGATAGAGACCAAATGTAAAGAAGTTGAAGAATTGAAGCCGGATTGGCACCTACGTGGTATATAAGAAGATGGTAAATTCAGAACCTAAAAATCGAACTTAAAAAAAAATCTCCTCTGCAAAGTAAATGGTTATCTAAGGTAGAAGTCTCCTTTAACAGATTCTACTACATCAACAGGCATTTATGAAGACAGCAAAACCAGGTCTAGTTTTCTTTCTATGACATTAAGAATTAAGATGCAGGCTTGAATTATGAGTCTGGCAACCGAGCTGTTAGTGTAATCCTTCAAAGACTTCTTAACGGATTTCAAGCAGAAAATATGTCCTTTCTAATTCTCATCAACATACAACAAAAATTTGGTAACACCTTCTCACGCATTCTTGCCACTTAACAATGGAGTGTAATCTACCAACTTTTCAATCACAAATCACAGCAGGACAGAATGTTTATGAAATAACTTCAAAAAAGTTTTTGGAATGCATGTTTAAAATAACAAACAAGAATTGCATACATTGTTCAAAGGAAAATCAAGAAGAAAGAACTGATGGAAAACAAGAAATCCAATCATTTTCAGAATTTGAAACCTCTACTGAAATGACTAGGCAAAAAGGATGCTGGTCTGGCAATACAGAGGGAGAGTACAGTTTTAACAGCCCAATTTCTGCCACATGGCTAGTAGCATGCCTACGAATCCAAACAGTTGAATGGTAAGAGGAGGCCACATATCTGTCAAGTGTCAAATATGGAGCCCTGCCACATGGCAGATAGGGTCCACAGATCTGCAGCCATTCACCCGAACGAAAATGGACAAGATTTTTTTTAAGCAAAGTCCACCCTATTTCATCTGTCTACCCCAAAAAATTCACCAGAGGACCAGCCACAACCAATAAACAGGAAAAAATCATTAAAGAACATCAATATCGGCAACCACTACCAGATGGAAAGCCTGAAATCTATTGTGATGGTGCATTATATTCATCCTATGCTAGACTCAGTCACTCAGCAGCAGGTAGGGTAATCAGAGACACGAATGGCTTTTTTTATAGCCATAGGACGACTATATACTATTTTGGTTGCTGCGCTTCCTATAAAAAGAGGAGTTCTGACTCGCGCCTCAACTCTTTCCAAGCCTGCTATTTGCCTGATGGCCCTTTATTCAAGTCTGTTGCCGTGACGAGTTGCGCCAATTCCCTATTGCAGGATTAACTCAATCCATGGAAGTTATTTCTATATGGAGGGGTCTATGGGAAGCCAGAGAATAAGGCCTAAGTAGAGTGGTGACCCAAACAGAAGCAAATCAGATTAAGGAACGCTCAAGGGACATCCGATGGCTGGCCTTCGGGCATCTTTAATATTCTATCAGGGTACTTGTTGCTTAGAAGCACAGAAGTCTAAATGGTCAAGACTCCACACTCTGGTTAAGGGAGGCTATTTAGTTTCTTTCGTTAAGTTTCTCTGTCAGAATGAATCAAGTATGCAGACATGCTAATGTACAATGTTAGGGAGGAAATACGAACTACTGTGTAAGAACTTAAAAAGTTCAGAAAATACAAACCAAGACTTGATGCTTGTAGTGTTCAGATAGATGAAAAAGAGAAGAGGGTGGAAGAGTTGTTAAACTCATTTAACATGATTGACCTTCAAAAATCTCAAATTCATGCTACCTCATTTTCTGTGGCAAAAACAAATTAGTTGATCTTTCATGAAAATATATCGGCACAGTCAAGAGACTTGAGACAAATCTATTTAAGTAAATAACTTGATGGGTTTTCCTAGAGCCCAATCAAGCTCTTGCAGAGAGAAATGCTGACTGGTAGCTATATCACAACATAAAACTCAACTTAAGCCACTGAAATGACCAAATGTTTGAAGTACTGAAAATTTAAGAAAATGGTAAATTATACTAGATACCAAATACTGAAAATAAATAAATAATGCACATAATTCTCAAAAACATTCCACATCATATTTGAAAGCGTGAATGCTTTCACTGCTGTTGTGGATACTTAGAAGACTTAGTGTGGACATATTTTTTACTTTTTTTTCTTCTCCTCCTATAGTTCTTCTGTTTTACTGGGATTTTAATTCTACATTCAACAAAAGTAAGATTTTCTCATCAAATCCAAATACCAAAACCCTAGGCACCAAATCCTAACCTACAGCCCCATAGCTAGCCCTGGTCTGGTTTTCATCATGCAAGAGACCTGGTCTGTTTTTCAAAATGCAAGAGACACGGCCAAGGAACATATATGATTTTCATACTTACTTTCATCAATGGCTGCCGGAATTTGGAAACAACTTTCTTCTCAGACAGGTCAAGAAGCTTTGGGACTATATTGAGTTCACTGTTTTTCCTTTTGGCCATAGGAAAACAAACAGAGCAAGCCAATATCTGGCTAAGCTATGTGATGCATGCAAATCAGGATTTCCCAGGCAATCTTTCTCATTTTATCAATACTGAAACTAGTGAGTGCTGATATTTTCCATTGTAAATCTCTTTTCATATCTTCATGTTATTCTTATATGATCAGACTTTCCTTCCTCCCCAAAAGAAAACCTTGTTAAAAGTCGATGATCTATATAGAGATGTCCAGCAGGTGCGAGCATGGGACAACATGTATTTGCAACTAACATGCATCCATCTTCCTGGGGAACTTAGTAGCTTAGATTCGCAACCATTTAATCAAGCTGATAAACTACAACTAAATAGCTTAGATGAGCTTCAAGCCCTTCCTACGTGCTCTTTCGGGATCCAGCATGTCAGATGCTGCAGCAATATTAGGTGTACATACAACACTGCAAAATCCCAGACATAATAATGTACAGAAAAACACTGAAACAAGTGTCGGAAATCTTCCATGCATCAAAAAACGCATTCCAGGCATTTAGTTGAATCCAAGTGTCAAAAATTTTCCATGTCTTCCGTACACAACATATAAAATCTAACATCTAGTGAAGTAAGAACAACTAGCTGCGCCAAAATAAACACGAATCAGATGAATTATTTCATATTGGAACATCACAATGTCACAACATAAAAATCGCAAGTTTCCATCCATTCATTTCAATAAATTTTATACAAAATAAAAAAAAAATGTTGGCTGAAATCATAAACAATAAAGAAAAAGAAAATCACACACTTTAAATTACGAATCCATGAACTCAATAGCTATCAATTCGCACATAAAATGAGCAAATATGCATCAAAATTGTTCCAGCAATCATCAAAATCATTAACAACTCATCCACAAGAATCAAAACCCAAAAGAACCTGCATCAATCTCAGTTGTTTTAAACAACAAAATTGTCAAATTCGCAAGAACCATTATAATCCATACCGAAACCCACACTCTTACACTACATACCCAATTTTGTTTTGTGAGAATTGAATATAAGCAATAAAATTCATCTCTTCTACAACTCCATGACGCTTTTAACTTTTGGAGCGTACAATGAGTAGACAACGGCCTGTCTTTTGGCTACTTCAAGCTGAGATTTCCCATCTGAAAATGCCGAAGAAATCGCCGAAGGATCCGTAAGCTTGCTGTTGTGACGGAACCCATCAATCGTCCTCTGCTTGATGTAGTACCTGATGTTATAATCTGAGAAGTCTCGAGCAATTCGTAGCAGGGAACGGAAGAGGGAGAGGGTTTGAGCTCTTGAAGGGGTTGAAGCCGCAACCGTCATTGCGAGAGAGAGAGAGAAGCCAGGAAGGTATCTCACTCTCACCGCGTATGAATGGAGCGAATTAGTGAAGGTCTTTGGGATTTTCAGACCGTTGGATTGGCATATTATGGGAATTTGTGTACATACGGGCTAATGTGAGGTGGATATGAGTACAACTGTACAAGAGTTGACAATTTAATGTTAAAAGACCAAAAGGCCCAACATTCTAAAAAATCGAATTGGATCAGTGTAATAACCCGATCCGACTCGGTTCGAGATCAAATTCTGACCGAGTTATCTTGAGTCTCACCGAGTCCAAACGATTCGGGCCAATTTGAATGAAATCAATGGCACCGATCAGGCGATCATATACTTGATTCGGTGATTTAAACATTAAGACAACCTCCCAATGGGGTTTGGCCGTATGGAATAAAAAGTTTTTTTAAAATGATTTAATTAGAGATATTCAAGATGAAGTTCTTTAGTGTTTGTTTTTTGTTGATGATATTGTTTGATAAATGAGACAAAAATAAAGATTAATGCCAAATTAGAGTTATGAAAATCAACATTAGAATCAAAACGTTTTAAGATAAGTAAAACGAAATATATAGTTTATAACTTTAGTCTCACAAAGATAGATAATGAAATGGAGGAAATTGATGAGATGGAGATATAACAAAATGATTATTTTAGGTGTTTACATTTAATCATAAATAAAGAAGGTGATATAAAGGATGATGTTTCATAGAGGTTTCAAATATGATGGATGAAGTGGAGAGAAACGTCTGAAGATGTTTTCATTTAAAACTTAAAAGAAAATTTTATAAAACAATTGTTCGACAAGCATATATATATATATATGCTTGTTGAACAATTGTCTTATAACTAAAATGAGATGTTAAGATGGATATGTTGCCAAACTAGGAAAAATTAGGTAATGAATAATCGTATTAGAACTGATTTGGGAGTAGTGTTGATAAATGATAAGCTACGAGAAAATCGTTTGAGATAGTATGACCCATGAAAGCTATTAGATACTCCAATATAAAGTGATTTGATTCAGATCAAAGGATCTAAAAGAATTAGGGCCTGGCCTAAGATGACTCAAGGGGAAACAGTGAGGAAAAAAATGTATTGCTTAGGAATTAGTTTCAAGTATGACCTCGAACAAAACTGATTGGAAGGCAAAAATCTATATTGTTGATTATTTAATTGGGACTTTATTGCTGTTAAAGGTAGGTGCCTCTTCTTCTTAAATAGTCAATCATTTGCCTCTGGAAGATCTGTTGCATAAAAATTACTTCCCAATAACTATTACCTCTACCTATCCAAAAAAAAAAAGAAAAAAAAAAGAAACATCCATTACTTCCTTGACCTCAAATCTTTTGAATTCAATTTGGCTGGCTTTTTCACTGTCATCATACACAGTGACCGCGGGCGAGTTTGCAAAGAGAATGACTTTTCATTGGGGATCATGGTTGGGTTGAATAAAGACTCTAACAGAAACCACAGTAGGCTGATTTTCAAGGAAGATAAAGTCTTCTTGTATGTTATCGACAATCCAAGAAGAATTGAATATAGGGTCATCTCTATCTCTTTCCACTTCTCTTGATCTCTTCAGGAGTTCAATTAGCATGCATTCATCAACAGCATCAAGTCCACAAATTCATCTCAACTGAATTTAACTGACTTGTTCAGCGAAACATTCACACCAAGTCTCCTAATGACTTAAACAAATCATTCCAAACTTCTTTGGGGAGTTGGTCTGCGAGATGGAAGCATATGATAATACCATAATTTAAGTTCTTTCATGGTTTTAAGGTTTCTTAATGAGTTGAATTGGACTGAATTGGCTGATGTTCATGCTTGCCTAAGCCCTGCTCTAGCCTGCCTCATATAAGCTGGCAAGTTACTGGCCTGATATGCAGCCCTCTGAAGTATTAGGAGGAAACTACTTTTCAGCTTATTATGAATTGATTTTCCTCCTCTTCAACTAAATGTTTTTCTCCCCTGCAAAACCCAACTTTGTCATGGAACACTCCCCCTCCCTAAAAAAGCATATTGAGGGTAGTTGGAGGTATCACAACTACTACAAATTTCCCAAATATTTATCAAAATGTTTTAATCCAAATATATATATATCATCCTATATTAGCATGTTGAGCTGCCCATTCCAGTTTATAAATAACAGACCTGGAAGGCTGGAAACCCTTCTCTCAACCTCAAACAGAAAAACAGAGAATAATTGCAATAGCAGGGGCAATCCTCTTACTCTCTCAGCCATTTTTCAACCAAAAGTTGTGCTTAAAACAACCATCTAATGTTTAACACATTATTAGATATATCCTCAATAGGGGGTGAATATATAGCAAGTCTGTTTTCTTGGTCATTAGGAAAGGTAGAAAGGGAAAGAAGAAAATAAGGGAGAAGGGCTTACCTCTTTTTTTTATAAAAATCACACAAACAAATTCATGCAACAGATAAAGCTCAAAGACATTTCAATTGAACTTCATTCATAGAAACACTAAAACACTGGTTTCCCATGCCCAGCTCCAGTGTTTCTCACTTTCAGACCCTCTGTTCTAACGATCCACCCTTTCTTCAGACAGACAATGGAGCAGCCATTGACTTTTTTATTGACTTATTCCACTAATATGGAATAATTTCAGTCGAAATGATACACACACTTTCCAATCAAGATTAAAGATGCAAATACAGCATAGACAAGTTGTTGAGTACCCAAGGATACTTCCTCAGCACCTCTGCTAACGAATTTGTGTTGCAAAATATGACTAGCACTACAAGTTGAGAGATGCAACTTCATGTGGGAGCCCTGCCTTGCCTCATCAAACCATGGAAGCTTCAGGTATCATCATTGCGGCACCAAAATTTTAATGGTGAAGCCATTCTGAATACACAGTGTGTACACCACCAAAAAGACCATCAAAATCTAATTCAGCCAAGGTTTTTTATGAAGTTTTGTGGAATTCTACCATCATTTAGGCGGATTCTTGTGGTGGGGTCTATAATTCCAGATTCTTGTATACACGTGATAATTAATAACATTATGGGCCACCGGCACACCGTGTCTAATCACATAAAATTCAAAATTTCATTTTTTTGGAAAAAAATTGAAATTTCTTTGATAAGGCATATGGTAACTTGCCGGCTTACTAAAACTTTTCAGTAAGGAAGTTCCATAAAAGCTGACTCCTATAAAATAATTCATAATGTTCTTAAAACACAGTGATGGAAAATGCAACTTCATCTCAAATTCTCTGGAATTGGGACCCACATGCCTCTTAGGTTCACGTGCATACTAGTTGAATTGTCAACCCAGGTCAACTACAAGTCCAAAAGGAATTTATTTGATTGGGTTGGATCCTATTTCACCGACTGGAGTTAGCCATGTAATGAGATCTCTGAAACCAACCAAATGTGGCACGTTCGGTATAGTGAGTTCAAGAAACCTATAGAAGATTAGTAGTTTTTAAGTGTCTCAAACATGTGAATACAGACTGTATTGAAATGGAAATTTTTCAAAAGAAGTGTTCTCACATGAATTGACAATCCAACTCATAATATCAACTCTCCCGTTGCACAGAAACACAAATGAATGCACCCTTTACAACATTCAACAGATAATTAAGAACCATTGTGAGGCAAATAAGAGTCCACGATGATAGATGCTCAAAAAACTCGATTCATCCAAGAAGCCAACGCATAAAATCGAGGGGGAGCTAAGAATCATTATAAAACAGACTGCAGATTCAGAAACAGCCAAGCTGCCACATGAAATTTAACCAAACCATTCACTATAAAATGCAAACAGCTCACACTAAGAAGAGTTTATACCACAATACCAGAACATTTGACAGATTCAATTAACATTCTAATATCAAAGGAGGTTGTTGAATTAAAATTTTAGCATATAAATATGCCCCATAAAACAAGAGGGAAAGTCAAGATGGAATGAAACCAGATTACATTGATAATAAAGGTAATATGATAACCTACCTAAAAAGGTAAATATAATTTAAATTGATAGATTACAGTATGCATGATCCGCAAATGATTCAATGTACCCATAGGAGAAAGGGAAAAGATAGAACCTTATTTAAAAGTTTTGTTCTATTTTAATTTAGTTTAACCGTCTCCTTTTGCGTGCTTGATGCACTCCTCCATCTACATCTAATGAACCAGCCACACTATTTCTTCGCCGCCTTCTAGGGGTATGGGAAGAACCCACACTATTTGGCTCTGCAGGAGCATCAACGGGAAGTCCAGCATCATCCTGTATCACAGCCATTGTGCTTGAAGCAGAAGGTTGATCCGCAGCCACACTATTTGGAACCCGAGGACTCGCTGATGTTGAGGCCCCAGAATGGTTACCACTGTTTCCCATTCTCCCACTAGAAACATCAGCAGCTATGGTAGCCAATCTATCAGAAGTAAAGAAAGCATGTTGGGGCCAAAAGCTAATTCCATGCCGTGCAAGAGCAGGTGAAGAACTTCTGGAGGCCCCTCCATAAAACGGATTGGGAGGTGTGTTACCACCCTGTGCATGGTCTGAATCCATCTCAATGGCATTTCTAGATGGTCCGCTTCCCCACAAGTTTAATACACTTTGTAAGTTCTCCGCCCTTTGCAGTCGCTGAACTTCCATCAACCTTGTTATGACTCGACGGTTAGCCGTATCAGAAACCCCATGCAAAACTGGCTCATCCTGCCTATCAACTCTGTTTTCATTTTGTGTTTCTTCACCCAGTATAACTCTCCATGATCCACGTTCTTCCCCAGATCTCCGCAGAAGAGGTCTCCGCATCCTCTGTCTCAAAGTCTCAAACCTTTGTCCACGAGGCCTGGGAGGTATCTTCAAACCCGAATCACCTTCTCCCTTCCCCTTCTTGTCAGCCTCCGTCTCAGAACTCCCCCGACCATAGATAGGAATTAATTTTGACTCTCTCACCTCCCCTTTGCAAACAGGACATTCTTTATGATCACAGTGAAGATGCAGCCATTGATATAAACATGGCCAACAAAATAAATGACCGCAAGAAGTAACTACCGGCTCCTTAGCAACATCCAAACAGATATTGCAGTCAAAATTTGCAACAACACTACCCTTCTCCTTTTCCTCTTCCAAATCCTCAGCAGCAAGACCTTCCAAACTTTTTTTCTCTGCCTGGCAGCGAGCTTCAGGAGATCTTCCAGCTGGTGTTTCATCACCAAGGGGACGGCTCACTGGGGAAATGGCACCCAAATCAGGACCAAATCTGTATGGAATTGATGATCTGAACCTCCGAAGCCGCCATCGCCGACTTGACTCAATCAATCTCCGGAAACGAACCTGTGGATATTGAAGAAGTTCCCGCTGCAAAGCATCCCTGGTTTGTGTGGCCGCTTGATATTCAACAAAGCCTACCCCCTCACGTAATGCATCATTGTGGACTTGAGTAGTTGGGATATCTGGGATGTATGGGGCATATGGATCACTATCTTGAACCAGTGAAATATCAGGCTCAGGAGGGGGTGAGAATGATGCTGGAACATAAGATGGTGAATACGGTACATACTCAATATGGTTGCTATCCTCATGATCGATGGTTACACCATCATGCTCGATGGTTGAAGCTGGCATATAGATAGGTGAGTAAGACGCATGATCAATTGGATCGATAAAACCGTCACTTTGAGGTTCTAGCTCAGCTTCTATGGCAGGAGAAAGAGGCATATAAGATGGAGAGTAAGGATTATACTCAAGATGGGGCATTCCTTCATGAACAAGTGGGTCATCACCAGGTTCCATGGACTGTGCAACAGTTGGATAAGCTGGTTGTGGGGAGTAATCAGAATACTCAAAAGGTGAATTCTCGTCAGGATCAACGGGTTCAACTGTCTGGGGGCTTGGGGAGTAAGAAGCATGAGACGGTGAATATGGAGCATGTGAATCAGAGGCCTCTGCATAACCAGACATCTCAATTGAGTCACGAATTTCGCCTTCACCTGAGATGGGTAAGGATCCAAGTGCAAGATCAGAACCAAGATCAGGTTCTGCTCGCCGAGGTGAACGAGGTAGACCCAGATACAAATTCAGATCCATCCTCCTGTTTTGACCTTCGTTTCCCTCATAAGCCATTACAAAATCACACTCAAAAACCCCAAACCTTCACTTTTGCTCCTTCATCTCTAATTTCCAAAACCCATAATTTCAATTAGGACAGAACAAAAAGCAAACCCCCAAATCAAGCTCAGAACCCTAAAGTTCCTCACCGTTCGAGAAAAAAATAAATAAATAAAGAAGGTACAAAACCCTAATTCATTCTAGCTTCAGATATTGAAAATTCTCTGGATTTTAAGAACCCATAAGCCCAAGCGAGAAATAAAGCATCATCAACAACTCAACAATGAGGGTAGGGTTCTGCAACTTTAAACTGGAGGAAACAACAAGGTTTGTTACACCCTTTCATGGGGCAGCAAATAAAACCCTAAAAATTAAAACCCAAATCCATTACACCAATGAGGAATTCATACCTGGGGATTAAAGCAGAAGCAATAATCCATGGCGAAATCATTGGAAATTAACAGAGGCTCTCTGGTTCTGTTGTTGCCTTCAGCTTTCGCTTGACGAAAGAGACCGAAGATTTACGAAACCCGTCTCTCCCAGAACGACTATAACGACGCCAGTGAAAAAGGGAAAAGGACGAATTTCGCCCTTTTCATCTTCCCTTTCCTAACTTTTCTTTTTTATGAAAGTCTCCCTAACTTTATGAATATTACAATTTAGTCTTTCTTTACTAGTTTATATCTAGGCTAGCCGGTCCTGTTGGCGAAGGTTTTTAAGGGGTCCACCTAATTGTATTGATGATGATGAGTAATGCGTCATTATATTAGTCCATTTTCCGAAAAGGATTCTAGGGAGTTAGGATCACCTGTATGTACATATATTTTTCATGAAATCTCATCACCGTCAATGTGGTATGGGACCAGCTGGATATGTACAGTGATGAGATCTTAAAAAAAGATAAAAGTACATGCAGATGAACTATTCCCAATTCTCTAGGGTTCTATGAAATGTCGGCCTGGGAGAATCTCTCAAGCCACATTAGAGAGAGAGAGAGAAGAGATAAAATATATATATATATATATAAAGAAGAAAGAGTATTAGTTATGTGAGATGGTGCATGGGACCATCTGTTTTTTTGGGTATATGTTCTCTTTGTATTCTTTAATTTTGTTTTTTGATTTTGTTACTTGGCTAACCCCTAATGTAACTCAACATGTGGGCAGGGAATCCGCTTGTACACATAATTACGGACTCGTCTAAATTACCTCATGGCAGAACAAAGGTGCATTTGAAGAAACTTCTCCGAATAGGCCAACCTAGCAATGCCACTCTTAGTGTACAAAATTTTTTAGGGATATATGTCTGCCACATGATCAATGATACAATCATTGGAATGAAAAAATCGAAGAAAAAACCCCCTCGTTAGGAGTTAAAAAACCTGCTATGAAAAAAGAAAGAGGGCCATGATCAACAAATTGATTATTTTTTTTCATAATTTTTTAAATATGGGTTATTTCCCATATTTAATTTGATGATCCATCGAAAAAAGCTCCAAAGGGCTCAAGAGTGTAATCCCAAAGGGATCGGATCAAATGAGTACTATTTGATCTAATTTTTGTGACTAAAAATATCCTGAACTGAGACTCATGACTCATCCATCTTTGTTGATCTGATCCCAGATCTTTTTTCTTTCTATTTCTTTTTTTTGGGTTGAAATCCAGATCATTCATGACATGGCAGAAATGAGGCTAAGTTGTCATTGGAAATAACATCATTGACAAAATTATTTCACTTTGCACTTGATTGAAGAACTTATTAACTTACACTGTTCTTCTATCCCTAACTATTATTTGGAAACAACCCCCTCTGTAGTCTGTATGGTGTTTAACACTCCTGAAAACTTTTATAAATCATCAAAATCTGCTGGCATGGGCCATGGAATTTATTCTGTGACTGTACTGGGAAATGCATTGTGGCCAGGGGATGCAGATGCTTTTGCTCCAGACCAGAAGAAGCAGAGACCAAAGTAGTGGTTGGAAAAATCCAACTAGCTAGCAGTGAAAAAGGCAGAATGGATTATTAATATGACTATAAAATAGTACAAGAAGTTGCACTTAAGCCGGCCAAAGGAAGAAAATTTTGTAATTTTCTTAACAGTAGTTATTCTGTCTTTTTATGCTTAATTAGAAATTCAGTATCCGATCCAAAATTTGGATTTTATCCAGAAGCAGCTATTAATCTCCTACTTTTGCTAGTTCCAGGCCTGAGATTCTATTTCGTTGCATGATGATGTAGTTGCAAATGGATTGCAGCACTGAAACTAGGAGTGGAAATAACAATGAATTCCCAGTGTTTACTGTCAGCTGTGTCAAATCATTCTACTTTGTCCTGGTTTTGGGTGAAGATCTCCTAATGAAGGTGAGGAATTTGGATGCCTTTTAGCCTTCATGGATCATGGTGGTCAGACAAACAACCTAAAGAACCATGAAGTTGTTTTTGTGTAAAGAAAAGGAAACTGCTAAGCACTCATGCACTGCAGAACCATCAGCAGTTGCTTCAACAGACATCTTCCTATGCTTAGCAGCAGATTGGTTTGGGGTCAAAGTGTAGGATGTTGTCGGATGTGAAAGAAGAGAGGATCTTTATATCCATCATCAGTTCCATGTTTGTATGGGCATTGAGCTATATTCATAGGTATGAGGACCTTGGGAAGAATTCGAGGTTAACTGCTTCTGTATAAACAAGAGTTTGGTGCATCCTCACAGCTCCTCATTGTTTCACATTTATCAATTCTTTTCTGCTTCCATCTCCATGAAAAAAAAGTCTTCAGAACCCTACTGTTAGACATCGAATATTACTCAGATTTTGTAAGTTTGGCTAATGTTAATCGGAGCCATGTGAAGCACAAAAGAGAAAGAACTAATTCAAAACATAACAGTTATCAAAGATTTATTCCATAAGAGTTTTATGAATTCCATCAGTATCATAAGCCAAAAAAAAAAACATATGAGGGGCAAACCAAGGTTTAAACCCTGCACAATCCTATTTCCACAATCAGAACCAATCTCAAGTTTTAACCCCCCCCATCCAATGAGTCTCTCTTCTTCCTTAATTCTTGTTGAGAGTCTGCAGAGCTGTTCTACTTTGCAATTGCTGTGCCTGCCAATAACATATCATCAAAAAACAATATTAGAAAACCCTACCAACAAATATTTTATAAAACAAATAATCTAGGATAGAACAGTTTTTTCCTCCCTCACCTTTTCTTTGATAATTTTTATCAGCTGCCTCTTACTCATATCCTTGTAGTCCTTCTGTGGGATGACCACTTTCTTCTTCTCCACTTCCACCCCAGCAGTGATTGGGCTGGCATGTGCAAACCCAATACCATTCTGATTGTTCTCCTTGTTGTCATCAAAAACCATGATCTGAATTGGTGCCGTTCTCTTGCTGGATGATTTCCCAGGCGTCTGATTCTTCTTCCCTGATTTCCTAGGTGTTGGGGTTGTAATTGGATTGAAGGTGGACAATGGTAGAGAAATTTCATCTTGGAGATGCAAACCAGAGCTGATACCGTCACCACCGCTTGATTTGTTGTTCTCCATATAGTCATTGGGCATTGGGACCTCATAGATCACATCAGTAGCAGCAGTAGCAGTGGCATCTGCTTCTGTAACATGAGCTGCTGCTACAGAAGAGAAGAGTATAGGAGATTGAACATTGAAAGAAGATGAATCCACAATGTCTTCGGCCATATCACTTTCTGCATTCATCTTAGTGATAGCCATTGCAAACTGATCAAGTGTCTCAGATGCATCAATGGCATCATCTGCTACTGCACCTTGAACAGCTGCAACGCAATCACCTTCCTCAGATTCATCTATGGAAGAACTCCCCATTTCAAGAACTGGATCATATTTCTGTACTTGATCAGTTACAGAATCCACAAATTTCAATTGAAGAAAAACGGATTCTTCACCAGCAAGCTGATCAGTGTTGTTTTTCAGCTCAAGACTTTCATCCTCCACCTCTGGTTTCTCAGTGGTTGTCTCCAAAGACTGCATTTCACTGGTTTTTTCAAGTGGCAGAGAAAAAGTTTCTTCCAATTCATTAGAGACCTCACCACTTTCGGTAAGACCATCATCATTGGAACCTTTTTCTTCCACCACCTCTGGTTTCTCAGTAGTTTTTGTCTCCAAAGACTGCGTTTCACTGGTTTTCTCAAGTGGCAGAGAAAAAGTTTCTTCCAATTCATCAAAGAACTCACCACTTTCGGTAAGACCATCATCGGAACCTTTTTCTTCCACCACCTCTGGTTTTTCTTCGACCATCTCTGGTTTCTCAGTGATTATCTCCAAAGACTGCGTTTCCCTGGTTTTTTCAAGTGGCAGAGAAAAAGTTTCTTCCAACTCAGGGTCTTCATCAACCCTGCAGTTATCCTTCCCCTGCTTCTCGTTTCCAATTAAATCTCCAACAATTGATTCATTGTTTGTTGAAGGGTTGCTTTCCTTTGGCAATAAAGAATCCACAACCACTTCCTTGTTGTCTGAGTTGAAGATTTCTTCTGGAGACATGGATTCGGAATAAAGGCTAGCACCATGAAGCTCCTCCTCCTCGGATGCCAGAGACCCAGTTCCGTGAACCTCTGTAGATACAGGTTGGGTAACAGAAACAACATCATCAGTGAAAGATCCATCCGCTTCTTCACCGTCTTGAGGTTTGGCGTCGCTTGAATCCAACACAGAGCTCTCATCTGTATTACTCTCTGTGTTGTTATTGTGGATGAAAATCTCACCAGAAACCACAGGTTCAGTTACTGTATAAAAATAAGGGAAAATCATCATTAGCTCCTCTGGTGCAAGAACTGATCTTGAAATCTCCATTATTTATATATAAAAAAAAAAAAGGGGAAAAAAAAAGATTTGAATCTCTAATACTATAGCTTATTGAAGTACCTTTGTTTTCTTCGATGACGGAGATTTCAGAACCTACTATTGATGCCTCCTCCTTCAAATCCTCGTGTTCTTCCTCAGTTACTGTATTATAATAAGGGAAAATCATCATTAGCTCCTCTGGTGCAAAAACTGATCTTGAAATCACCAGTATTTATATAAAAAACGAAAAAAAAAAAAAAAAAAGGGGGGGGGGAGGGATTTTGAAATTACCTTTGTTTTCGTCGATGACGGAGATTTCAGAACCTACTATTGATTCCTCCTCCTCCAAATTCTTGTGTTCTTCCTCAGACAATACTCCAATCTTAATGGCATCTACTCTTACTGAACCCTTCTTCTGAACAGATTCAGACACTTGTGTCTTAGAAAATCTGGCGGATCTCCTCAAACTGAGAACCGGAACAGTTGGGTCTTCCTTCTGTCCCTCTTGTTCTCCTCCTTTGTTGCACTCCTTCTTGTGGGTTTCGGTTTTCTGCCGAACCAAGGTCCCCGCGACTCTTCTCTTACCATTCCGAGTAACCGGTGTTTCAGAAATATCTGAGACATTCGTATTTTCCTTCGTTTCAGTTTCAGCCACTGGTTTTTGCCGAATTGATGTTCTTCGTGAGGTGCGAGGATGATCTGGCGAAAGGATATCTGGTCTTTTGGGTGTATCAGGGATTGATTCTGGGTTTACTGACAACCCTTCAACCTGATCGATTGGAACAAAAACAAGAACAAACAATTAAAAAAAATGAAGAATACAAAATTTGGTGAATGGGATTTCGAGATTTTAAAAAGGCTTACGTGATCTAGAGCTTTCAGTGCATCAACCATGGCTACGTTGGTCATATTCGCGGGGATCTTGTACTTCTTGCAGAGGGCTTGGAGTTCCCTTCTTGTGAGACTCTGGAAATCCATTGCAGCGGATTGGATATTTCGTAGCAGATTAAAGCCAAAAGCAAGAACTCACAGAAAACACTATAGGGAAGATGCCGAGTATTCAGACTGAGATAGTCTTGAGAGGCGGAGGAGATGGAGCGATTATTTAAAGTGAAGGAAAGAGACGTTGGAACTTGTAAACGCTAGGGCAAAATATTCGACCGTTACCAATTCTAACTTCTGAATTGGGCTGATTTTGAAATTCAAAATTGGGGCGATTTTGAAATTCAAAATTGGGTGGTGATAATCTTTCTTCATCCGTCCAGTCGTCCCGAATATCAAATACCTGGAATACACCATTCACACATCCTGATATAATCTCAACCGTCTAATGTTAGACTGAACGGATGAAGAGAATTTTTATACAATTTTAACAGCTAATAGTGATCATTAATAAGAGACGCTCCGGGGGAATTATACACAAGGGAAAATTACATAGACCTTGATAATTCGTTTATAACATGACATTACCTTATCCATTTTACACTTATATGGACCTCTCTCAAAAAATTATAGATATATCCCATAAGTCCACTCCATTAAGCAATGGATGTTAGTCGTGATGAAGACAATGGTTATTTTTTCAGAAGTCAAAAATACCCTTAACTTATTTAAAATTACTTATTTATCCTTAGATTTAAACAAACAAAATTGGAAGAGAAGAACTTTTATTCTCCAACGATACTTCTGCAACCTCCAGAATCCCCTCTCACTAAATTCAATTCTCCCCCAAAATCCCTAATCCCTCCTAAAATTGTGGAAAGCCTAAATCCTCTCTCTTCTTTATCCTCATCTACCTTCTGGTTTCAGCGCTACCTATGTGTTGCCTCCATCGACTTTGATCGCCCCTAGATCGAAGCCTCCGAAAGAGTTCTCCTCTAGAAACTCCCAAACTAGCCTTCAATGCAACAAATTTAGTAAATCAGTGTTTTTTTTTTTTTTTGGTACGTAGTGGCCCCAAGGAGAGTAGAGCTCATGACCTCTTTTTTGAGGTCTTGATCTTTTACCAATGAGCTGTCCTCATGGGATTAAGTCAGTGTATCTTATCTTTACTAAGGCTCTCTTTGGCATGTTATATAATACATTATGACATATATAGTTGTTTGATATGATTTATGGTACTTATTTATATTTAAAATAAATTGATATAATCTAAAATCTACAAATAAAGCTCTCTTTGGTATGTATTATATAATTAATTATATTTAATTATATAATACATTATGACATATTTAATTGTTTGGTATGATTTTATGATACTTATTTATATTTAAAATAAATTGATATAATCTAAAGTCTATAAATAGGTCAAAAGGTGTTTATCATTATTGTGATGATCTATTATTACTCATTTATGTCTAGTGATATTAAACGGTTATTATTTATGATTCATAATTTAATATTATAATAAATCATAAACGTAATTATAAACTATACCAAAGAGAGTCTAAGTTAGAAGGTGTTTATCATTATAATGATAATCTATTATTACTTCTATATGTCTAATGGTATTAAACAAATATTATTTATGATTCATAATTTATTCTCATATATGATTTATTATAAATAATTCATAAACATAAATATAAACTATAACGAAGAGAACACAAAGAGACAATGAACCACTAACCAAGTGCAATCGAGAAAGTCTCTTTCAAAAGAGATGACCATATGTGTTTGCAAAGCAAAACATCAGCTTAGAGAAACTCACGGAGATGGCGGAGAAGGATAGATTGGAAATGAACTTAGAAACATCAAAACTGCGAGAGCACAACCGGCAACATCGTAGGCGACCGTGGAAGCGACAAGACAAGCTTGATTGGGAACTCGAAGATGTTAACCTTAACCTCAGCAGAAAATCCACAACTCCTCTGTTTCGATTTATTTCCTTAAATTTCTATCAAGAAATGAGAAATTGAACAAGAAATGAGAAATTGAACTTGATTTGTTAAACTTTGTGTTCGCATACATATTTTTTGATGTCAAGATGCCTTTCAAATCTGCATTTGCTATGTTCGAGTACTACAAAACCATGGAGAAGAAAAGAGTCGAGATCGATCAACTCCGATTTTGGTGTCAATATTGGTAACAAACATCTTGAAACGGGCATCCTTCAAAATAACAGAGAATGCTCATTACGGTGAATGAAGGAGAAGAATGCAGCGAGAGGAAAAGATTTATGGACACTCTCTCTCTCTCTCTCTCTCTCTCTCTCTCTCTCTCACACACACACACACACACAGATTCAAATTTTGACACTGAAAACATTTTGCTCAAATTTGAAGCACATTATGACAAAAGTGCTTCAATGGATGAAACAAATCTAGCAATAAAAATAGTTCTTCACCAAACATCCAACTTTGGAGAGTGTCATTGCTGCAAAGTAGTCTAGCCAAGTTCCACACGTAGAAGCTGAGTTCAAGGATTGAACCTGTAAACACAAGGAGATTCACTGATAGGTGGATTGGGTAATTCGATGGTCATTCCGATAATTAAGTTGGTTCACAGAGTAAACATTATGAAACAAAGTAAAAACTTAAGGTTCTTGAGAGTACAGTAAAATTTTCATTGAGTGTAAAATTGACCGTCCTCATACCTTTGACCTCATATATATACCTTCAATGAAAACTTTATCGCACTCTCATACGATGGACACGTGTCAGTATGAACCTAGCCACATGTCATTTTTCTATTAAACTGCAGATTATGGTATCAACAGAGAGCATGCAAAAAATATGTTGGGTCTACTTCCGATGTTCCACAGACGAATACTCCATTTATTTTCACCTATGGATTCTCCAGAAGTCCGAACCGGTTACCAAACAGGCTTCTACTCCATTTATGTTCCAGAAGTCAGAATCCAACTTCTGGAATGTTACCAAACACCTCCTTAATGAACTCTTATAGGTCCATTATCAGGCTGGTTCAGTTTCAGTCTTATTGGGCCAGTTTGGTCTGATCCGGTTTTTTTATCGGGCTCTAAAAACAAAATCCATATCTTGTTCAATAAAATTCGGTTTCAATTTGATCCGAACTGAATAAATTGATTCGATTTCAATTTGGACCCAATTTTAACACCCCTACAATTATTAAGAAGAAGAAGACGACTCCCTTAGGTTTTGAGGGGGTGGGATGTCATAAGAAATGCATTAACTATAGAAGAAAGAAAGAAAAAAAAAAGAAGAGTATTGATTTTCTTTTATAGAAACTCTATGATGAAATTTACAAATAGGGAAGGGAGAAAGTTTTGTGCAAGTTTAGGAAAACTAGGCAAAGGAGAAAAGTGTAGTGTTAGTTAAAGAAAACTAGGCAAGTGTTGTCCCATCTCTTCTTTCATTCTTCAGTTTCAAGAGAAACTCTAGTGCATGGATGTGAAGCAATGAAAGGGACTTTGAAGTCCCTGATTGGATGTTTGAATTTTCAATTTTATTTTACTTTAGCTCCATTTGGTTGGAAGGAAATAAAAGGAAGGTAAGTGAAAATTTTAAAATTAAAAAATAAAATTTTGTAATCTTTACCTAACATGACTGGATAAGTTACTCTAAATCATTCCAAATATAATTAGTAAATTTATTTACTTTGCAATTCATTTAAAAAGTGAATTAAAGAGTACACTGAAAAGTCCAATTACTACTATGGTTAGAATTTTAAGTGGGTTACACAATGAAAAAGTCTATACCCAAAAGGACTACTAAGTCATCATGAGTGCTTATATCCTCCTGCCTTAATATGTTCCAATTGCCCATATATTTATGAAAGCTATGACTGTTTTTGCCCATCATTGGAGCAAACTAGACACCAAATCATGAAATTAGAAAATATATATATTTTCTCTTTTAACACTTTTTTTATTCCAACGCTTGCATAGTTCTACTGAATTTGTTTGGTTTAAATGATATTCAATTTCATTTCTAAAAGTATTTGACTCTTAAGGCTGTCATAGGAACGAAATACTTGTCAAAGGCACAAACCTCCACGTACTGAGAGCTTCCACCTCTAGCAAGCATAGGCTAAACTTCCAGGACTGTTCTAATAGGGGTTGCCCTTCCAGTTTTTCTCTTTCCTCCTGTCTTATGCCTTAAGGTACCACTCTTGGATGAATTGTTTCCTTGCCCAATATCTTTTATAATATCCCATCCTTAGCATGCATTTGGTCATTTTAGTAGGGATAGTGCTAGAGGATGAAAGCAAGGTGAGCCAATTGGAAGGAAAGTATCACTAACCTGATGAAAGTCAGATTAAGGCATCCCAAATAAAGCTGAAAATTTAATTTCAGATTCAGGAAAAAATTTTCCAAGTACTAATCCTGTCACAGAAAGTCAGGTTCCACTTCCATAGAATAAGTAAGCCCATGCAGAAAAATAACAAGACTAAATAAGTAATATACATTACAAATCATGCACCTAAATAGCGATCAAGACAATAAACAGGCAACACCAATTCTTTCTCGAAAGTTTCTATATGTATACATTCTCCAGAAATTTTCTTCATTTATAGATTCTTCATGAGCATTGACTCATGTTAGAAATCCTAGTGGTAGCATGTGATGAGGGCTAACCTGTTTTCTTTATCTGCTCCAAAAAGAACGATGCAGAAAGCATAAGTATCACCAAGAACCATCTGATCTTTCTCTTTCTTTGGTTGGTGAGGAAGATCTTCCTTCATGGCATCTAATATTTCAAGAGTAGATCTTTAACATTAATAAACACGTTTGGATTGTTAGCTACATGTGGGTTTTGCCACCTCACCAGGGGCTGATATTCCACGAAAAACAAAAGTGTAGTATCAATTGTCATGTCAATGATTTTTCAGGACTTTCAGGAGATTTCCAATCAGGCCTTTGGGGAATTGTAATCCAATGTGGGCTACTGATCAGTTTGCAATCTAGATGTTCAGGAAAATAGTTTTACATCCCCCCTTTATATTTCTCAGCAACTTGCTCAGCCATGATTTTCTTTTGCTGCACCAACTTTTGGCCTGTTTGAACCAGTCCATGAGAGAATTAGAATTTGAATGACCTTTGTTTCTTTGCCTAAAAATTCTTCGCAAAAGTCAATCCTCAGCAGCAGGAATGGTTTGTGGGGAGGACATAGAGATCAAAATCACTATAGAGCATGGCAAGCTTGGTCAAGCAGCTGAAAAGACAGCATCACTAACCTCCAGCAGCCCCATTAATTGGGATGTGTTTGGTACATAGCCTTCCGACTTTAACAGCAATAGTATTTCATCCAATATGTTATATATCTCCTCAGATTGAGGGTGTGACTTGTCAGCAACCAAAAATTCATGAACTTTGCCATCCACTTCTATTAAGCTATTCCCAGGATTCTTCTTTATACCCCTGTCTCTCATCATACTTCTGACCATCCTCACATCATCCCATCTTCTTCTACTAGCATACATATTTGCTAGCAGTGCATAGATCCCACTATCTTTGGGGTCCAATTGCAGAAGTTTGTCTGCTGCAAATTTACCCAACTCCACATTCCCATGCATTCTGCATGCATTCAGAAGAGCACCCCAAGCAGCTTCATCTGGCTCCATGGGCATTCTTGTTATCAACTTATTCGCCTCTTCCAGAAGCCCAACTCGGCCAAGTAGATCAATCATGCATGCATAATGTTCTGCCTTTGGCTCTATACCATACACCCTTCTCATGTTCCCAAAAAATTCCTTCCCTTGGATGACCAGCCCACCATGACTACAAGCTGATAAGACACCCACAAATGTGATATCATCAGGCACAATTTCCTTACTCCTCATTTGATCAAATAGTCGAAGGGCCTGCTCAGCATATCCATGAACTGCATACCCAACAATCATTGAATTCCATGACACCAAGTCCTTCTCTGCCATTATGATGAAAACTTCTACAGCTGCATCAATATTTCCACATTTAGCATACATGTCTATAAATGCATTAGCCAGAATTACGCTAAGTTTAACTCTTTTCTGATCAACATAGTAGTAATGAAACCATTGACCAAGATCCAAGGAACCAGATTGACCACAGGCAGAAAGCACGCAAACCAGAGTACTCTCTATGGGCACCACATGTGCCTTCTCCATCTCACGGAACAGTTCCAATGCTTTCTCCGGTTGACTTTTCTGTGAATAACCAGCAATCATTGCATTCCAAGATATAATGTTTCTCTCAGGCATCTCATCAAACAACTTCCTTGCAAATTCTAAATTACCATCTTTGGCATACCCGTTGATCATAGTGGTCCATGAGAAAACATCACGGACTTCCATCCTGTCAAAGATTTCTTTTGCAGATGTCAAGCAACCACATTTAACATACATATCCATCAATGCATTCATCAAATTCAGGCTATGATCCACATTTTTCTTCTCTATATAACGATGAATTGATTTACCCAGGCTCAAATCCCCTGCTTGTGAGCAAACGGAGAGCACTACAATCATAGTAACTTCATTGGGTGCAGCACCACTAAGCAGCATCAAATTAAATAGCTTCAAAGCCTCCTCTGGAAGATTATTCTGGGCGTACCCATTAATTATAGTAGTCCAAGAGACAACATCCCTCACAAGATATGCCTCGAACAACAGACGGGCAGAACCCAGACACACATGTTTGACATACAAATGGATAAGCCCATTTCGAATCAGCAAATCTCCATCACAACCCAACTTGTAGATCAAGCAATGGAGCTCTTCACCCTGCGTAACTCTCTGGAACTGCTCACAAGCCTTCAGTACAAAGACAAAAGTCCGACTGTCCATGTCAACTTGTTCTCGGACCATACGGCGGAACAGAAGGAAACCCGAATCAGGACTTTTAGCTTTACAGTACCCTCTGATCATAGTATTCCATATATAAATATTGGGTTCCCCAATTTGGGAAAAGATGGTATGGGCATGGTTGATGTCACCGGAAACAGAGAGGGCGCAGAAGGATAAAACCCGACTGACCGGAAAAGTGTGGGTTATGAGGCCAGTTCGAGTCATCTGAGCCTGGATTTGCTTCAATTCCGACATTGAATTACAGGATTCAAGGGTTAAAAGCAGTGGGTTTGTAATTATCAGAATGGTGTTGGAGATCCATTTGGGTTTCTGGAGAGGAATAGCCGAGAATGGTTTGATCCAGCCGAGAATGGTTTGGTGTCTCCTGCAGAGTTCAAGAAGAGGACAGACGAGGAAAGGAAGAGAAAGAGGTTGAAGCATATGAATCCGAGAACAAAGCAGAAGGTGGAGCGAATCCAAATTCCGAACTAACATTCAAATTTTGGCAGTAGGCAAGTGTAGAGTCTATTAGATTTCTTAAAAATGAATCGGCATTCTTATAATTTATAGGACATAATAACTACTCCCATACTTACATAGTAAAATGTGACCTCATATGAGGTATATCACAAATCATTTAAATATGAAATTTCATCCCCTTCTTTTGAGAGGAAAACAAAATAAACAAACTAGGGCTTTAGATTGGAAGTATCAGTCTTTCATTTAATAGGGAAGAGATAGTTTTGAGATTCCACAATTTGATGGGTACTAGTCTTATTTAATTGAGAAGAGAGAGTTTTGAGATTACACATCTTCATCCAACGGTTGAAACTACAATCATATAGATACTTGACTATATACGAAACATTTTGCCTATAAATTTTTAAGGGTAAATTAATAGACACCCCCTCTATTGTTGTGAAATTACACTGAACTACCCTGTTTTTACAAAAATTATACTGAATACTCCTCTAACAATACTATCATACACTCTCACCCACACCGTTACTTTCAATTTAATGGCAGAGGATCAAATTTTTTTTTAAGACAAAAATGTCTTAATAAAGCAAACAGACCTATCTCACCATTTTGTTTGTGGGCTATCCTTGCCCTTAACTCACAAGCACGCCTACATCGGCAGACCTATCTCAATTGTGAGAATCTAATGGGTGGTGGGATTTTTTCTATTGCTTCCAACTAAAAAAAAGGGAAAAATGAAGAGAGGAGGGAAATTGAGTTTAGAAGATTTTTCTAGAAGAAAGAGGAAAGCTTGGTGAAATGAAGGCGGTTAGAAATTCAGTAGTGCGGTAACATTCGTCTCCTCAGATTCCGATGGATAGCGCGGTAACATTCATCTTCTTTGGTTCTGACTGAGCAAGGTTACTGAATTAGGAGAAAAGCTTTGTATTCAAAAGAAAAGGCAAAATCATGTGTCAGAAGTTACCCACTCTAGAAAAAACAAAGAAAGGGAAAATAAGGTTGTAGTATTCCTAATTCCTCCGTTGGAATATACGGCCGGTAGAGGAAGTAAAAATTACCTTTCCTTCCCACACTGATAATAGTGTATTGGATGCCAAGATTCTTCAAATCGAAATCTATTTCATCCCGGATTGTTCCAGTACCAGTGTCAGTGAAAGCTGGGATACGACATGATTTTGCCATTCATGGCACTACTTTTTGAGTGAGATTCAGTGTGGTGGCAGTGTAGGTGATGTGTTCCCACTGGGAGCTCCGGCATTAATTTCTAAATCGATCTTTTAGGGTTTGGATTTGGAAAGTCAGAAGTAAAATTCCTCCAGAATTAGGTGATTTTGGTTCCATGTCTGGCTAGGTTTTCTACTCTCATGAACGGAGTCCCCATTGGAGAATCCGACTCTAATTTAGTCGCCTTTGGAAAAAATCGATCGCCTCTTTCTATTGAACTCGTCGTTGAAATCGATCACCGGAATCAAACGAGCCCATTTCAAACCCTCTTTCAATGACCCTAACCAGATCAAATCGATCGCCTCAATCATTTTGTTTTTTCTGAAGCTTTTCTTCTGGATTGCTACTGAAGGGTTGATTTTGTTTTTCGTCGCGGTCTGTTCGTCTACATTTGTGAAGAGAAACAATAGAAAAAAAATGGAATCCCGGTTCCTGCGTTCATGGATACTCTGGTTTAAAGACCCGTGTGATAAGATGCTATGTTCTTTACTGGTAATACAATAAACATTGACTAGGGGTTTTTTGGAAAACAATAAACATTGACTGGGCTCCGGCATTGATGATGTCGCCTCAACGGATGGACCTGGCGATGGTGAAGGAGGAGCTGTTGCAGAAATGGAAGTCACCGCAAGGGGTGAACCTGGGGATGTGAAGGAGAACACTATTCCTTTGAAACCTACTTCTCTTTTGGCGTCATTTCCAATATCTAGGCTCCAAACCAGGATCAACCCAGCTCGGATTGTTGCAGAATGAACATTCGCCTGAAGCAGTTAGTTTGCAACATCTACTCCGTATCTAACTTTGCCCTTTGAATCCTTCAGAGAATGAAACAATTAATTTGCAGTTTTGTTGGAGAAGAATGTCAGGAGGAGGAATGATGAGTTTTACAACTCTATCACCATCGGTTTGATTTTTACCCATAAAGGTTATTTATGTCATTTTACATTCAATAAGGGTATTTTTGTCTTAAAAAAAATTAACCCCTTGTCGTTAAGTTGAAAGTAACAGTGTGGGTGAATATATGATAATATTGTTAAAAGAGTATTCTGTGTAATTTTTGTAAAAACAAGATAATTCTGTGTAATTTCACAATAGTAGAGGAGGTGTCTGTGTTATTTACCCAATTTTTAATAGTTTCTTGACTGCTTTCGAAAATTCTCCACCATTAGATATTATCGGCAAATAGCTTCTGGACGATTACATCTTGCTATTTGTTCTTCGACATTGATTTTGCAATCGTCCTACTTTCCCACCCCAAAGTCGTTCTTTGAATAGAAAGCAAAAACTAAGAACAACGACAATTAAGGGAACTGGAACGTGTATGGGTGCGGTCTGCAGACTCAGAAAGATGTCTGGTCCGGTGCTCTTCTCAACTCATGGGTTTCGAAATCCCAAACTAGTCGGTTTCAACTCCACCATGGACAAGAAACGTACCATCATCAAAGGTGAAATAGCTGTCAAAGTACACCTAGCAAGGCACGAGATGCCATTCCCCTATTCAGTCAGGGTACCTACAAGAGATGGTATAGCCCCTGATGGTTACACGTTTCCAGAAAATCCAAAATGTAAAGAAGAGGGCATCTTTGACCTTCCATCAATAGCTAATAAAGCAGAAAAGGTGGGCAATCTATCAAGAATACCAACCAAACCTCTGACTGAAAGATACATCCACGACCAATTCAGCCAAGAATCAAAAGAGAAAGATGTCAGCTCAAATTTTTTCAGAATGCTATTTGAAATTGAAATGCAATTAAAGGAAGTTGCGTAGAAGCGTGGTGCAAAATGGGTACACAAACGTCTGCTAATTAGAAGCAATAATAAAATAAATCTGAACATCAAGCCCTCATTCGAATATGAAAGGCAAAATGGCCCCCAACTCCACACTGCATTCGCTATCTAACTGGCGATGTACATTTTTTTTTTTCTTAGAATTGTATCCCTAATTCCCTATAAATAATATTTATAAAAAAAATACAACTTTACAATGGGCAGTCGAAGAGACCATAACAGCATGCCGGCGGATTAGTAAAAAAAAATAAAAAATCATTCGCCGTTGCATATGCCCCACAGAACCCTATCCCCCATGCTTCCTCTAGTCAATCAGTTTGTTTGAGTATCGCAAGTTTACAGTGTGACCTGCTCAAGGTCAATTGTTACCTAGTAGGCTGTTCTGATGACTGACTATTCAAAGCTGAATTTGACGCAATAGAAGGGAGGCTTCCATTCTCTTGAGGAGGTGGGCCACCCCACTTTGGCTCTGCATCAGATGGCTCGATGACGTGAACTGCACCATCACTCATACCCAGGGCAATTTGATAAGGTTCAGTTGGGTGGGCCGCTATCACCAAAGGACAGACAGTGCTGCAGCTGCAAAATCAAACTCAAATTAAAACAAATGAGAGTTTCAAAGGAAACAAACTAATTGAAAGTCTATATATATATATATATATAGATATATGGCACGGGGCATTTCTTCGATGTTTTAACTTGCTGAGCTTCCATGTTTTAAAACCTTATGGCTCACAATCAATCACAATAATCCTACCAACAACCAACCAGATGGTCAGTTTATCAAAGTACAAATACAGGAAATTTGATCAATCAATCCAGCAAGATTACAAAATTTCAATTAGAAAATGATATGTAGAGAAAATATTAACCCTTTCACTGGTCATTACTTCTAAATGCATCAGAAAACCTTTCCATTCAGCATACCTAGCAGGGGAGGGAGGTATGTAGGCAGTGGGAGCAATCCGACAACGGAGCCTTAGACTGTCTGCATCAAACACCCCAACAGCACCATCACAGAACCCAGTGTACACCAGCAGACCATCACAGGAATATATTGCATTTGAGATGGGTGCAGAAAGTGCATCCCTCGGAGACCACTGCACGTAAATATTTAGATATAAACAAAAGCTTAATGCCCAACACATTGACAATATTCTAGGATTATTTTAAAAAAAATGTCCAGATATCTCCTCTCTCCCAGTGTATACCTTGCAATCAACTTGTGTTATGAAACCAAACTCTGACCAGATAAGGTTGGAATATTCATCCTTCAAGGGTGCTTTGTCTCCATATGAAATGTGTATCAGAGTTGTAAAGGTGTCACCAATGCATGGCAGTTGATAATCCTAGTTAACTGAGTTCATTGACTATGAATGAATTTTGGCTAGATTATTGCCAAGTAGATGATGCTTTTTTTTTTTTGTCTTATTTCATCTAATGCATCTGTATTGATCATTCAATTATTTCAATGTGTTTTATATTGTCTCATGTTGTTTCCACTTAGTTATTTTTTTTAATTTACCTTTTTCCACCCATGTAACTCCTATTCTATCATGCTGTCTGTTGAAGCAGTGCCACACAGATCTCTCTACTACTTTGATCCCATTTTATTTATCAGTTCCTTTTCTTTTTATTTTGCGCCACATTTTATTTATCAATCGTTTACCTTTTTTCTTGTGCAATAGAATACGCCGGCTGTGATTTGTGGGCGCCTATTATAATCTTTTTTCCCCACATTCAATGGAAAATTTTCAATCAACAAGGTCACAGCCTTTTTTTGGAACATCAATTCAATAGATAAGTTGTTGCCCAAACAATGGTTTCAAGAACACTTAGCAAAGGCTGTAATGGATTGTAATCCCTATATTGCAAGGGAAAAAACCCACAAGTTCTATTAAGAATAGTTAACAACAACAACAACAACAAAGCCTTATCCCAACTAAATGGGGTTGGCTAAAGGAGAAGGGTTAATACGTCAGGTCAGCAGCCGGCACCCAAAAAAAAAAAAAACTAGCCAAATCCTTTATATGGATTCAAAAACAAAAGATAAGAATAGTATCAAAGGAAAATCAATTGAAGAGGTAACCCAACTCTGCCACAACCAGTATTAGGTCTGGCATCTGAATACTAGTTCTAAATTCAAAACTCTCAAGCACCAAACAAAGCGTAAGATCTTTCTCAAGAAGACGAAGCATATAACTAAACACTGGAATTACTAACTTTGATTCAACTTGAACCATATACTTACTGAGCGCAGGCATTCAAGCTTGCTGTCATAGACGGAAACTTGGCTCTCATGAACCACCAACAGATGAGTTTGATCATTGTGGAACTGAACTTTAGCCTCCCCAACAAGTGGGCCAGGGTGACCAGCTGGTGCTTGTATAAACCTTGATTTCCTCTTTTCCCATCCATCTGTGCTCCAAACACATAGCTGCAATTTATTCCATCACAAGTCATTGATTGCCATTAGTTGAGAATATCCAAAAACTAATACTGAATATAGAGAACATACAATACCATTGAAACTAAATCATGATATATTTTTTCACAACAACAAAGCCTAATCCCAACTAAATGGGGTTCGCTACATGGATTCTTGCCCACCAATCATTTATGTTCGAAGTCATACTTGAAAAAAAGGCTTAAACTATGCATGTTTTTCCTCACTACTTCCCGTAGACTCATCTTAAGTCTGACCCTATCTCTTTTAGATCTTTGAATCTGAATCAAATCACTCTTCCGTACTGAAGCATCTAAAGGTTTTTGTTGAACTTTGTTGAACGTGGTCATAACATCTCAAACAACTTTCTCATAACTTATCATGTACTCACACAACTCCCAAAGCAGCTCTAATACGATCATTTTTTAACTTATCATTCCTAGTTTTGCCACATCCATCTCGCTACAGTAGGATTATCTATATGATGTTTCTTAACTGCCCAACAATCCACACCATACATCATAGCCGGTCCAATGATTGTCTTATAAATTTTTTGTTTTAGTTTTAAAGGGATACGCCGATGATACAGAACTCCACACGCACCTCTCTACTTCATCCATCTTATTTTGATCATTTTGTTAATTTATATCACCTTCTTTATTTATAATTAAATCTAGATACCTAAAATAATTACTTTGCGGCATCTCTCTTGTCCATTTCACCACCTCATTATCTGTCCTCGTGTGACTAAAGTTACACACTACATATTCCATCTTCGTTCTACTTGTCTTGAAAAATCATAATATATTTTTTTATTCTCCCCATCTTCATCTTGAAGTAAACCCCCAAGCAAGAATTTATTTCACCTTCTTAAGGTAAGTGGGTTTAAAAGACAAGGCATGTATTTATCAATGAAGTACCTGGGCATCAGCAGCAGAAGATACAAGTATATTCAGAGTCTGGGAGAACGCAAGACCAGTGATTCGTTTTTGGTGACCTTTGAGCTTGGTTTTAACCTGCCAGGTTGTAACTAAAAGTCAATAACCTTCCATAACAAGATAAGAAATTAGCAGGTCCAAAATGATTTACCCCCATGATTTCAAATAATAAAATATCCAGTCAGATGATTATAATGAAAATAGAAAACCAGGCCTACTATATTGTATATGCCACAAACTGAAACTCTACAAAAAAGCATATTAGATCAATTTGTAAACACCCCCCACCCCCCACCACCAAAAAAAAAAAGACAAATCCTTCTCAGTTCTCTTCTGTTATATTCTACTATTTTCTCTGAATCCTCGACCCACTGAAGGCCAAAATATTACATTAACCTTTGCTTAACTAGCAACAACATGGGTTGATCCTAATACTCAAGGACCAGAAACAACAAATTATGCAACGGTATCAGATAGAAGATAATGAAAACATACTCATCAATAGTATATCCAAAAACCATATTATGTTCCCCCTGAAGTAAACTATGCTCTCCCTAAAGTAAACTATGTTCAACTGCATATAATGACATAAATGGGGCAAAGCATCACCTCATCAATCCGAACATTATATATCTGAATGGTAGAATCTTCCATTCCTATGGCTATGATGTTATTGTCCTGTGGGTGGAATGCAAGGAAGGTGGCTGCAGGAGGCGGGGACATGAACGTTGTCATGACCTGAGACACAAGGGCTTTATTCAGTTAATTTGATCTCAAAATAATAAAGGAACGAAAATGTGTAAAACAAAGAAAATATACTCCCAATGCTTCAAACTCACAAAATAAGAAACAAAGGTGGAAAAACAAATGCTGACCTTAAATGTCATCATATTGAACAAAGAAACCTTCCCACCAGATGCAGACATGACATAGGAGTCATTCTTGGATAAAGCAATGCATGCAGCTGACTCTTCAGCAGGGTTGGCATCACTGATGTCATTAGTCATGAGAGTTCCACTTGTAGGCTGCCACAACTGGGGCACAACAGAGGCAGTGGACTGAAAAATACTGGGTATTAGAAATGGAAAAAAAATATGGCAGTTGCAAAAAGAAGAAAAATCACATGATGCCCAAAAAATAATAATCACAGAATGCCCATTTAACAGAAGTATCCAACCTTTCCAGATGGATTTTGTTCAGTACGTTGCCATTTCCAAAGCTTATGGACAGCATTGGAAGCAAGAGCCAACACAGCTAGCCCAGAGTTCGTGTATATCAGCCTGACAACCTGCCATCCATGAATTATGTACCCAAGTTCCAAAACCGACGAAATGGTAACAGAGGTGAAATCCAACATGACAAGAATGAGAAAAAGCCCGTTCAACATCCAAAGGAAAAAAAAAAAAAAAAAAAAAAAAGAAAGAAAGAAAGAAAAGAAAAATATCTTCTGTAACAAAACTAGAAGTGGAGATTAATCATGACATCAACAGCTCATTTCATAGCTATATATAGCATACCTTGCCTGTAACCATGGAATCAGGCAGCCGTAAAGCTTTTAGTTGAGCTGAATCGACAATATCGGGCAATTTCCAGATCTTAACCTTGTCAACATCTTCTGTAACTCTTGGTTTAACATCTGCTGTCCGACTGTTGTCCATGGGACCCTACAATTACCACCACCATCAAAACTCAAAAACTCCGGATTGAATAAGCATTTACACGTTACTTTAAAAAAAAAGGCACATACTTACAAGACTACCAATAGATACTTGGGGTGGAATTCTATCAGAACGATCCAATGGGGAAGCTAGAGCTGTAGTAACATTCCCGACAGGGCCGAGTGCATTTACAATTGGGGGCTGCAAAAGACATCAAAAATGTTAACAAATAAAATAGGATGTAGCAAACTCTCATATTGAAGATGCAGAAATTCATTCATCAGGAAATTACACTTATGCATGATCAGAGATATTTTAAGAAGAAAATTAATAAATAAAGTAAGATTAAGCAATCTAACATCCCCAACTTTCATAAGGTTGGCAGGTAATATAAAAACAATGGGAGAAAAGGAAGAAGATGAAGAGAGGCTACCTTCGAGTTCATTGGCTCAGAAGGACCTCGAGACCCCTCAAAAGTCCGACTTTCCAGCATTCTTATGAGACGCTGTCCATCAGTGTTTGCCAAAATCTTGATTCCATTGTCACTTGTTGTAACTGCCAGCAAAGACCCTTCCTTGTTGAATCTCAGTCTAGGGCTCGCCTGCAATGAGAACAAATAACATGAATGAACAAATAATAGCTAATCTAGAATCGAGCTTTATATGGTTATGTGAAATGCAGTGTGAATAATACAGGCAATCCTCCATCAGCATCAGCAGTAGTTAACAAGTTGGTGTTGTCCATGTCCCAAAACTTAATCATAAATTCATCACCAGCAGCCAAGAAACGATTCCTTGTCGTGTCAAACTGGACAACACCTAATGAGCGCTTCCTGAAACCAGAGTATGTCCTTTTGATAGCTCCTTCACTCTCATTCCACTCAACCAGGTGGGAATCACCTTCTTTACTTGTTCCACAGGAGAAGAGCCTACAATAAACAGATGGCAAAAGTGTAAACAACAATGGACAACAAAGCAGCCTAAAGGGACCAGGCAGTTATAGTAGTAACCACACAGAGCATGGAGTTTGATAAAAGAGAATACGTAATTCCGGTCAAGAACTCTTGAAACTTTCCATTAATTTAGACTATGATGAAGTAGAATCCACTAATACATATTTGGGTGAGCAAAAGTTTCACCTGGTTCCATCTGCACTATATGCCATTGTGGTGCACCAATGGCCTGGAGCATCATAGTCCACTCTCGACCCCAAACAATCATAGAGCCATGCTTTAATTTTCCCATCAATAGCAGTAGAGAAAATAAACTGCATGACAATAGAGTAAGTTTTAGAATTCATGATGGAGAATGAGCTCTGTGAGTCAACCCACTGCCCATTTATCCCATCAATGAGAGCTCAATAGAAGAACTAGCTAAGTAAGAAAGCCTCCAAGAAACCAACTCCTGATGAGATACCTGGATATTCTCCTTATAATGTGGGCAAACAGAATAAACAGGAGCTTCATGGCCCTCAAATATATATAGCCGACGTCCTGCTACAGCATCCCACACCTGTAACAAAATGCACTACATGAGTCTAGCTCTTTTCTCTCACCATAAATCAATAAGGCATTCAAGAATGATACCTTGATTGTCTTGTCATCACCACAGGTGACAATACATAGTTGTTTGTTAGGATGAGCAAAAGCAATATCATTAACACCACCAATATGAGCATCAATCTACAAAACAGGGCAAGAATGAGTAACTTATATGTTGCCACTTCCAAAGTAATATAGCCATTTCTCCCATGCAGTTTACCTCCAAATGCTGTCGCAATTCTCCAGTTGGACCGTAAGTGTATATCTGAACAATATGCTTTGAAAATGCAACACCTAAAATACACAAAGTCCCCAAAATAAGTTAACCACTACGTCCTGAAGAAAATTCTGTACACATGAAAATAACAATAGGTGAAAGTGAGGGACAAGAAAAGTTATTTCTGTACCAAGAATAGATCCATCTGGACCCCAAATGCATCGATTAACAGATATTGTCGCATCTTTCATCAATGCTGTCTGGAAATTTTACAGGGGTCAATAGTCAAAAAGAACCAGTATTCACATTTTCTGGATCAGAAACATATCTGGAATTTCAAGAAGAAAAAAAAATGCATATTATGAAATCAAGAAGAAAAAAAATTAACTACAAGTGAACAATACCTTCAATGGTATTGAGCAGGCAGAAACATCCCAAACCTTGAAGGGTTTATGTGCTAGCCTTTCTCGAGATCCAACTTCCCAAACAGCGATCTCACCAACATTCGTCCCAACTATAAGACATGATTTAAGAGAAGGAAAAGTTTAGGAATTCAGAGCAAAAAATTATGTTGCTTATAAGAAATCAACAGTTGCCAAGACTAACACATGTTAGTTGAAATTGGAGGGAAGAAAATTCAGCCAATAAGTAACCTAGAAGAATGGTTTGCTGCTGTGGATGGAAGTCCATGCTCATGACATTAGATCCTTGGTTCAGACTCCGCGTAACAGTCCTAGGAAGGTCATCTTGTGAATAGATATTGGGAGGGTGTGTTGCACCAGAAAACGACACCTAGAACAATGATTGACCATTCACCTTACAATGTCACATATGAAAGCCAAAGAGTAATTCTGAACAAGATGCAACCATAATTCTTAAATTTGTAAATACTTGCATTTTCAATTGAACACACCTCATCAGATAGTAAACCCTGATAAGTAAATAAAAGGTAGCATACCTCATCAGCTTGGCCAGTACGAATGCGCTTCATCAAGTGCTCTGAATCAGCTGACTGATAATCCATCCCGGTAGCAATTGAAGGGGTCCTCGGGTGCTTCAAAAATTGAGCTGCAACTATTATACAATTAAAAATTATAATATAGAATGTTTCAAGTCAATGAATATCCACAATCAGTATTAGACAAAGCCATAGTTGTCTAGGCGTACAGGGCGTCCAAGCGACTTGGTGGCGCCTTGGAAAAGAGGCCTTGATCACCTAGACGGGAGCCCAAGAAGCCCGTCATGGCTCCAACACCTTGGTTTGCCTCGACACCTTGACAACTATGGTCAAAGCCAAAATTAGAACCCTAACGAAGAAACCCTGACCTGCAGTAGGAGGCTGAACAAGACTAGGAGGGGCAGCAGCATGGGGTAAAGAAGGGTTAGTGGTTGACATCCAACCTGCAATAGCACCAGGAGATGGCGAAACAACTGGCAGGAATGGCTGTACAGTAAGAAAGGCTGGCATAAGTGCATGCTGTAAAGTATAAAACTATGTTTATGAACATCAGATGCAGTTTACTTACACTATGGGCACCAATAGAAGGAAATGCCCCAGTTGGCTTGGGCGGTCCCACAATGGGGCCGTTGGTTGGAGGTGGAGCACGGGCACCATTGTTAGGAGCACAAGTATGGTCCGTGAAGAGTGTCTTAATATCAGGGTTTGGGCGTGGATTCTTGCACAGCTGATGTTGCCAGTTAAGACTGAAAATGCCGCAAATGTAGATAAGCATTAGCAGAAACAACTTGAATTAGAGGAGATGAACAAGTTGCCATTATAAAAGGTTTCCATGAGCCTTTGTAAACTCAATGGCATTGTTCGAGTAAACAGCCTGGAATAACATGCCAAGTTTGAAGCAAACTATAAAACGAAAAAATAGTGTGGTTTAAAGTCATAACCAACGAATTTACACTGATACAACAAACATTGGAATATAAGAAGAAATGTAACCTCTGGTTTATCAAAGTTCGCAATCTTGAATTTTTGAAGGGAGGGAAGGTAAGCTTATCACGAAATAATGGATTAGCTTCAATAAGTTTTTTTAGTTCCATAAGCATAATATTCCGAGCTGATTTCGTGTCACCATACTTGGAAAGTTGTTCATTTTGCCTGCAGAACCAATACAAAAAGATGGAAATGAAAATACAAGAAGATCACACATTGCCGAAAAACCATATATCACAATGGACACAGAAATGAGTACCTGAAGTTTTCAAGTGTTAGCAATTGGGTGATCTCCTTGAAAAGTTCTTCATTGAAAGAAGCAAAAACCTTCAGATCCTTCACAAGAATCTCAACTGCCTTCGCCCTGTCATGCCTAGGAAACAGAGAAGGGGGATGCAGCCTTTAACACAATGGAAATCCTTCAAAAGATAAAACAAACAACAGGGAGAAGGATATAAAGACACACCCATCAAGGGCTTCCAAATACTTCTGCTTCCTTATTTCAAAGAAAATTTTCATCGAGTACCGATTGTCCTCAACCTTAGTAAATCCACACAAGTATTTTTCAACTTCATCCCATTCCCCTGCCTGGACTTGATCCTCAAAGTGCTTCATATTGAAGAAAAAACCAGACTCTTGTTCCAACCTAAAAAATAACAATTAAATGAAAAAGTTCCGAAACAAGCCCACCAAGTAAGAGAAGAGAGCAATTATAAATCAAATGAGGCAGCTAAAATCATTTTCTTAACTAAAAACACCTTAAGATAAAATGAACTTACTTGTGGACAGTTTCCCTGAACTTCTCTTCGTCCAGGAACTGTAAAATTAAGAATACCAGTTCCCTACTCAAGGAAGACATGGTGCCCGGTATCCCTAATCGCTCCAGTGCAAAGATCTGATATCAAACTGACAGAGAATAACAGGGGAGAACAAACCAAACACTTCTGCTACAATTTAACTTCAGATTTCTCACAAACTTCAGGACAAAACACGTTTTCTCGCTTTCCTCTTCGTCTATCCACACCCTGAATATCTCCTAACAACGACGTCAGTTCTTTTCTTCCTTCTCTCACATAAACACGGAGCAATGCTACCTATACTGCTACGACACTTTCAACAGATACATACAAATGAACTAAATCACAAAACCCTAACCCCGCAAGCTAACAACATAACAACACACCAATCACTAGATCACTAAACATCAACCATGAAAATTCTTATCTTTTTCTGCATCTTCCACAACCAACAAAAAGATCTGAAACTATACAACAAGTACACACAAGAGAAGAATAACCCAGTAAAACCTCTTCGTTCCAGACACTAGAAGCATCTGCTCTTTTCCTATTCAGTATAAAAATAAAATAAAAAACCCTAATTTCCAAACTCAAGTACAGAGAACCAGAGATAAAAAAAACCAGAAGAAAGAATACAAAACTTGATTTCCACGATCTATATTTAGCAGAACTGTCCCGTCGCTTCTGATTAATTTCAACAGATACAGCAGCAAATGATTTACTGAGAAAGTATTCAGAAAATAAATAGTAAATAAATGCAGGCTTAAAGGTGATTTCAGAGAAAATCCAGTTAAACATAATAAGTAGAAGAGACCACTCACTTCTCTAGTTATAGGATTAGGGTTCCAAAACTTCTTCTCCTCTCTCTCAGCAGAAATCCTCCCTCCTCTCTCTATCTCTATCTCACTGTTTCTGTATCTCTTTCCTCTTTATCAGTAGTTTTCTCTGTTGGGCCGCTTGCATGTATATGGTTTTCTGTCAGTTCTAAATTTGTGCCGCTTTTAATAACCCTATCGATCAAACTCTGCTCTCACACTCTCTCTCCCATCACTTTCTCTCTCTTCTGTGTCAGTTGGCTTTTATAGGAAAAGAAAAGAAGCCGTGACCAGGTCGCTTCACACTTCAGTCATTTGATTTTCTTTCCTAAAATACCCTTCATTATTTAATTTCCTTTTTAACCTTCTCCTCATTTTTGTGATCTTGTCGTCACTCGTTTCTTTCATTTTCAAAGTGTCACTATCTCATGTCACTGTTTCCATTTTTTTTTTCCTTCATTCTGACCTTCCAAAATAAAAATTGACGGCCTAAGCATCGTCAAATTTGGTGGGTTTATACTCCATGTCTACTGATTGTTTTTCTTAAAAATGGAATTCTGATCCAATGAGGTTGTTGTTATATGAAATGGTATTATATAAAAAAGTCAAATGGATTTTCTTGATGGGTTTGTTTTATTTTTATCTATAATTATTTTGATATTTTTTTTTTAAATAAGAAAAAAATATATTTTTTATATTATATTATAGTAGTATTAAACGTAATAATATTTAAAAAGTATTGATTAACTTAGTCAGCTGTTAAGACTCTAGTTCTCTAGTGTCAAGGTCCCATTTTCATTTTGACAGCCTAAGTCTAGAAAAATAATTTGTATTTTATTTTTCGTAAATATTTAAATTCGTTTTGAAAATACCCATACCAAACTTTATTGGTAGGTTTCAATTTACCAACTTAATGGTGCATTAATTGATGGCAAAACAATTCAAAGAAAGTTTCAATACTTTTTTGACATGTGTCTATATAGGACTGAAATGAGAAAAGATAAATCCGCAAAACTATTATAGTTAAAATATTTTATATTTCCGACACTTGTATGCAATAATTGGATGAGAACTATTATTAAAATTTTACTATATATAGAATTACATATCAAATCTAATGTATATTTTTCATATGCACTCAACAATTACCCATCAATAGAGTTACCTTCACCATCATTAAGGCCTAAAATATCACATTTCTATCCTTTAGACGTATTGAATCTAACATATACTTTTCGTAAAACAAAATAAATACACATCGATATCTACCTTAATCATGTATTAAAAGATCATATGACACTAATTTTGGGATAAATATTCTCTTATAGAAACCCATTTTAGAAGGGGAGACTGGATGGAACAAAGGTGAAAATAAATTAATAAAAAATATATTATATAATAATTAATGTCACATTAGTGAAAGCAATAAGCACTAGTGGTGGTGGATGACACAAACCTTGTAACATCAATAATGTATATATAACTCAATCAACATCAATAAAAAGTCTTCAATTTGGACGGTTCACATAGCAAGTTGAATTGACTTTTAAATCTTCACGATCTCAATAATTGATTGAGAATCAAGTGATTAATAAGTCTAAAAACAATTATAAATAATATTATTAAGGTCCATCTAGTGGACGTGGATGAATATGATGGGTAAGTATTTAAAATGTGGATGAACACTCAAAGGGTATTATTGTCCTTTAACAAAAAGTCCTGTCGCTTTCTGAGAACAAGAGTAGGGCAATTTCGTATTTTTATTTTTGTATTGATTCTAAGGTGCCACGTCATAGATCCTCGTACACATTAATATTTAAACATTATTACCGCATATCTTAATAGACCAATCAATATGTCGTT
The DNA here is from genome assembly GCA_028583415.1 of Protea cynaroides. Classification (NCBI taxonomy): domain Eukaryota; kingdom Viridiplantae; phylum Streptophyta; class Magnoliopsida; order Proteales; family Proteaceae; genus Protea; species Protea cynaroides. The sequence goes on from CM053276.1 coordinate 123,543,978, forward strand.
TTCAAGCGTAGTGCGGAGTAGCTGTCGATTCAGATAGATAAGTAGATGGACTTATCAAAAGATAGATAAGTCCATATGCTTATCCAAATTCTGACATCGTCCTGCTTTTAAATTTTTTTATTTTCTATTTTAAGACGAATAAAATAGTACGGAAAATACAGAGGTCCCCACCGTCTGGTGCTCGACAAGTGTTAGTGAGAGTTGTAGGTTATGAATTAACAGGTCGCACGTGGGAGATTAATGTGCGCGCTTTAGCACCGCCACGTCGCTGTTTATACAATAAGCAGGAGGGAGTAGGTTCCCCTTTTCCGCTTCATTCTTTTCCTTTTTAGGGGTTCGGGAAGCTACTTTTTTTTCATTTTTTTATTTATAAAATGACAGTTGTATCCTCCTGGTTTCTCGTAATTAACGCCACTGGCCTCCCCACATCTTCTCCTCCGGTTTGGAAGAGGGATGGTAACTTCATTAGATAGACCAACACTTAAGATTAAGATGAATTCTAAGCTGACAAGCTGAGTAAATAGGGGCTCAGCTTGGGTCTTCCATGTTTCCATCGGAGCCGTTTTCTCTCTCTGTTCAACTTGTCAACTCAGATTCATCCGAGCCCCCTAAGCCCCCGATGTCAGCCTTCTAAAGGAGTTGCTGCCCCCTTTTGAACCTCTGAGTGAAGAGGATTTGGATAATTAGGCCTTGTAGTTATCAACCTGTGATGGTTCGAACTACACAGAAATAGTTTAATTAACTATTTCTATAGTGCACACACATATATTTTTTTGGATAAAATATAATTTCTTAGAAAATTTTACAATAAACCAAACAGGGTTAAAAAAATATCGAGAAGATATGATTATAGGGGGATGGGATTTTGATTTAATATTGTAATTGGTCGAGATACTCCATTATTGTTTCTCTATATAGCTTTCATCTAAATATTTATTAAACGGTGGCTGTGGAGGAATAATGGATATTCCATAACAGCCAATAAGAATTAAAAATATGACTACAAAATAGGTGGAAAATGAAAATATTTATATAATAAAATTTTCCATTATTAGTTAGAGTGTAAAATATATATTAAAAAAAATATTGAACGAATAAGAAAATTTTGCATCAAGAAAACAACGAAATAAATAGGGCTTAAAGAAAAAAAAATAACCCCCACCCCCCAACACCAAAGAGGATTATTTCTCACATCTTTATACATAATGAGTCATGGGATCCACACTAACATCCTATCTTTTCAAAACAAAATGTGGCTTATGTATTGAAACTGTCTCCCCACTCTTATTGATATGGTTGTCCTACTTCGGTATTGTGGAAAACCTCCGACCATAAAATGCTTTTTTTGCCCTCCCACCACTACAATAAAGACAAGAACCAATAGAATATAAATCAAATTGAAACATAATCAAATGGATAAAAGTCACACAATTAACCTCAATTGGTTTATTTTAAAAAGGCAAAAAGCCTGACTAGAGCAATGTTGCATGGAATAAAGTATCGACTATGAATGATGAATAATTGAAGACAATTCACCTGAAATTGAAGTCGACTACAAAAGGTGCTTGTTTGGTGGAAGTTAATGTTTTTTAATGCTATTAATTGACTTGTCAATACCTAGAATAGCAAAAAACTGTTTAGGATGCCATTGATGGCAACTTTTAGATATAACATATTTTTCTTATAGAAAATCCTAATGGACATAATTGAGATAATTAATCAATGGTCCATAAATGGTCAAGATAGAATAAACCTATTACCAAAAAAAAAAAAAAAAAAAAGAATAAACATAGTGCCCACAAATAATAACACTATAACTCTCAATAAAATAAAATAAAAACCATTGGTTTGGATTATTTAGAAATGAGAAGTATTAACTTGTATTAAACTTTCCATAAACAATTACATGCTTCTATATATAGGATTCACATCGTCTCCTCCTAGTCATTCTGGGAGGACGGTGGCAACCTTCCTCGGATGGTTGCCACGTGGCTCTCAGTGAATCCGAGACTCACGTCCAAGCCAACACCTCCCTGTCGGCTTGGCTTGTCGGCTGGGTGTCGATTCGATCGGACGTGGGTCTCGGATTCACCGAGAGCCACGTGGCAACCATCAGAAGAAGGTTGTCACTGTCCTCCCAGTGGTCTGAGAGGAGACGATGCGGATCCCTATATATATCGTTAGTTCACTCATATGTTTACTTGCGTATAATATTTACACCTATCAAAATCATAATCTAGATTCCAAATGTTTACCACAAAAATAGAAAGGGTCTAGATTCCAAAGCAGCAATACTAATTTTAAGTAAGGACTTGAGAAAAAAAAAAAAGTAAGGGTCCAAAACTTTGGTAGTGGACCCCCAGGTCCAATCTATCACTACCTTTTTATGTAAAATGCCTCCCCCCCCTTGTCTACGTTTCCTTTTAATTTCTATCTAGGCTATGTTTGAATGTCATGGACAAAAAAATAAAATTTTATATAAAGAATAAAAAAACAACATGAAACAAAAGTAATAACCAAACAATCATAAGGTCTAATTAGGTGACCAGTCACCATTAGAACAATACATCATTCAACAAATGATTTCATTTACACAAATTCAACCTTGGATAATCCAAAATTGAACACAATCATGATTTAGCATTTAATAGAACTTTGAAAGATTTTCTTGAAGCATCAAAATAAATACCCAAAAAGCACATTGATAATCTCATTTATCAAATTGATCTGAAACTTAATCATTATACTGGTATATGATGAACCTTTGATCCTTAATCACTTGGTTTTTAGTAAAAGAATTATAAGAGAAATTAAATTTCTTATATGATGGAAATAGGCCTTATTTGTCATATGCCATTTTTTTATAAGATGGAAATAAGTTGTCAGATAAGTATCATTTAATACAACATATATTAATTTTTGTTGTATAAAAAAACCTTTTTTAAATAACGTAACTATACCGACGTATGAGTATTATTTTTTACAACAAATAATTATGTATGTCGTATATAGTCTTATTTAATAACACAAAAATAGACCATCGTATAAAATTACTTTTTACCAATGGATATTACTGTCTGTGGCATAAATGTTTATTTAATACAATCGATTTACGCCGTCTTATACAGATTTCCATTGCTTAAATTTTATGGTGACATTTGACCATTGGAATTATTCCGTTAAGAAAAGATTTTTAGAGATGAAATATTTTATCTAGGACGAAAAATTTAGTTGCATTGGATGAGAATTGTTGTAGTGTCACTTAATTAAAATTGGACTAATGAATTAAGCCAATCATGAACATAAGGTGCATATGTAAGACCCGCACTCCATGAATTCGACTTAGATCTACGTTTTCGTGTCATGAAAAATGCATGAATGTTCTATTACGTGACAAACTCACGAGTCGTTGTCTTAAGTGACTTCATATTTGTTAGAATTTTCAAAATCCCATGCTCACTTTTAACAGACATATATGTAATTGTGCTTTAAACAATCCTTTTTTTTTTTTTAAATCTAAACGATCATTTTCAGTAATAATATGAAAGATAATCACCTGCCGACCCATTGAGACTTGTCAATGCTTCCATGTTACTTATTAAGAAAAGAAAGGGAGGGGGGCCTGGGAGCGGTTTTTGCCCTGTCTCTGTTTGTTTGTTTGTTTTTTTTTTTTTTTTTTTTTTTTTTGGTGGGGGGTTTAATCTGGTTCAATCTCGAGTTTTCAGGGATCAAGATTGAGTCGGACTAAAAACATCTCTGGTTGTTCCAGAGCTATTTTTAAGAGAGTTACTGCCATCACCACCACCACTGCCACCGCCATCGCCACCGCCACTATTGTCATTACCACCACCACCACCACTGCCACCGCTACCATCACTACCATTAGATCTAAAATCGATTTTAGATTCATTTTTATGAAATGAAATTCTACTGATCATAGAATAAAAGTCAAAATTAACTCTGGACCAAAGTGGAGAGCAATCACTTATTCCGGACCAAAAATACTTCCAAAGGATCGAAGTGTTATCAAACAGGCCCCTAAAGTCATTAGAATTGATACCGAAACTCGAAATTGGTATAAACTGATTCCAGAATTCCTATACGGATATATACCTAAATCCATGCTAAAACTGATCCAATCACATTGACATGTCAGTTTGACCGTTTGAACGGGTATTTTTCTTCACACTCCCATAAATACAATCCATATTCTGTAATTCCAAACCCTACACTCTATATATTGCCGACCATTGACCTCATGTGTCCATTCTATATTTCTTAGCCATTAATATTTCTGAAGAGGGTCCATCAAGGAGATTTCTTTGGGCAAAATTCAACCTTATGCAAGTGATGGTTTCACAAAAAAAAAAAATTGAAAAAAATAAATAAATAAATAAATGGCTGAGGCGAAGGTGAGGGTTTTAGGCCTAAATGATAGGCTAGACATTGAAAACGTGTTGCGAATGGTCGGAAAGGAATCTCTACATTGGTATTTTCTTATTTATAACAAAGAAAAAGGTTTTGTGGTCTACCAATCAAAACACTGAGTCTAAGTCAACGATCATGGAGAATGCATAAATACTCCCCCTATTAAGCCAAGTTTTTCAAGCACATTAGAATAATTATTTCCAAAGCGACTAAGCCCTTAGTTTTCATAGATGATGTTTTTCTTGCTTTACCTACATACATTGTCCCATGTGCGTCAATGTTTAAAGATACGTACATTTGTCTGTTGAGCACTTTTTTTGGGACAACTAAAAGGGGTCCAACATGACAAATCCATTTCATAGGTACGACCAATAGATCGAATAATTTTTTGGTCCAAACCATTCTTTTTTCTTTGAGGAGATGTACATTTATTTGTTCGAGTGTGGCCTAGGGGACTGGTCCTTGGTTTCCTAATCGCTTTTTTCAGGGAGGCATCCTTTACACCCCTCAATCCCATCTTATTACCATAGTTACTCTCTTGCTTTTACACTGCTGACTAAAAAAACTCTCCTAAAATAACTAATAATTTCTTATGACAAATAAAATTTAGGGAGACGGTTTCCCACAACGTCAATGTAGGGGAATCTCCCATTCTACATTAATAAGGACACATGAAATAATATATCCATGGCCAGGGAAGAGAGAAAATGTGAAAGGACATGGGAAGGAATCCCTACATTGACATTGTGGGAATTTTTTTCCTCTAAAATTTATTTCCATTATGATTATTAGTTATAAAAATGTCTACTCTACCTTACCCTTTTGAGCCCGATAATATGTTGAATGACCCCCCAAATTAGGTTTGGACTTGTCAAAGATACCCTAGTAGGTGATAGGTTTTATGATCCTAAACAGTAAATAGTTATTTAAATGTTGGCATAAAGTCCTCTTAGTTGTTGGTACATAAGAGGGACCATAAACAATGGAAAAATTATTGCATAAGGTTGGTATGTCCACAACAACTGGGCCACTACCCTCATGAAGGACTTAAACACAAAACAAAAATAGCACTATTTCTTGACCCTGACCTAATATTTAGGGTCCATCATGTGTTGAGCTTTTAACTTATAGTTTTGACAATTACTAAATCAATAAAGTTGAATTTTCTATTATTTTTTAAAACTTTTAAAATGAGACTAGATTAAATTTTTTTTCATAATTTGTTTGTCAAAAGACTCAAGACAAGTTTCTCAAAAAGATTTAAAACAAAACATTTTTCCTCTAAAAAATATTAAAAAAATATTTTTTTTTCAGAAAAAAACTATATATCAGTATAAAAAATTAAGAAAAAGAGAAGATGTTACAAAACAAAAAGAATAAAAAAAAGGGGGGAACATTCCCTTATGTACACGAATTTCTCGGGTATCTATAACCCTTAAAACCCCTTGAAATATTATAATTTTTAACTAAATATAATGGCTTATACGTATATATATTAAAGAATACAATTAAATCTCCTAAGATCAATTTTGGAGGTTTTTTTAATATTTTTTTTATCATCTACTTTTCTTTATAGAGTATAACATATTGTAGGGTATTTTCATTGTCTTTAATGCAAGGAAATCTATTATTATTTAACCCCATGTAAGAAAAATATATTATTTTATTAAATTCAAATAATTATTTCAGGTCTATGTAGTCATCATTGAAAATTCAAATCATTAGTTACATCCAGTTTGAATTGATTATAAATTTTGTGAATGGGAAGGGTCTTTTTCTATCAATTGATCATTTGGGTCCTTTTAGGGTGGTTCCTCGTTTTATGGCCGGTTCCTGCCGGCAAATGTAGGACCGGGTCATATGCATTCAAGGATGCCAAATTTGATGGTGTCTAATCATCTCCAAAGTAGAAGAGGCTGCAGATGGGACAGCAACCAAACAATTGTGTTTGATTACGTAATTGCTGAGGAATCCAAATGGAGGTATGGAACAGTCGTGTGGGGTTTAGGGGTATGGATATTGATACCGGTCATGTATCGGTTATATGCTTATGTGATATACTTTTTTGGTATCGATTGGTGTTGGTTAATAATAGTTACGTATCGATCAATTTTGGTCTGTATCGATCATTTGTCTGTCAATATCAGTTTGGTATCGGTCCTTGTATCGATTCAATAAAACGATACCGTATCCATCACGGCAGGTACCAATTTAAGTCAGTCGATACAATACCGATACCTCAAAACCTTTGTGGAGATTTCCACATAGTCAGTCCATGTGGAGATTTTCATCATTTATTGAAGGGTGATTTAAAGGAAATTGAAGCGAAAAATTTAAACTTAGAAATGAAACTTTTGTAATCATTATAGCACATATTATCATAGGGATGTCAATTTCTGGCCCGCAGAGTGTCCCCTGAGTCGAACTGACTGATTAAAAATAGCATTGAGTCATACCGTTTAATAAATATGTCGGACTTAGACCCAGAACAATTATTAATAGATTGTTCGTTGTAACCTGACAGTCGCCCAATCGAACCAATCGATTAAGGACCGACCTGGCGCAGACTGATTAGAGTTATTAGACATTTTATTTAGGGGTTTCCATTTCTTCCTCTCATTTTTCCCTCCGAGTTATCCCTCTTCTCATATAAGTTTTTAACTTTGTCCTCTCTCTCTCTCTCTCTCTCTCTCTCTCTCCTTCCTTTAATTTGCTGTTTGAAGTTCAAACAACACTCGAAGACGAAATCATGAAGTCATGAATACACATTAACTCTAGCAGGGGGTAGCGGAATTGGAGTGTGTTATCGAGTGGTCCCCTTGCCCCTGGCCTCTTCACATCCATTATCGTTGTAGGCATCTGGCAACATTGAGATGAGCTTGATGCGAAAGTGACAGAAAGCAGTGATGATGGGTGTAGTTAATTTGTTCTTATTATTAGGAACAACGTTAGGAACATCATCCTCCTTTAACGTTATCCATTTTGGCGTTCAACAAATGCGATTTGAATAATCATTTTATTATTTTTTATAGCTTCCTGAGAAATGTGACTTTGATAGCACGAGGGGAAGCAAGATTGGGACGATTAGCACAAGACCAAATAATATAACTGATTATGGTTCGGTTGGTTTGCATCATTAAAATCGATTAATAGACTAATTAAATCGAGTAAAATAAGATTGATAAGGGACCGAGACCGACTAATTGACCCCCCTATATTATCACATGATTCTACTACTAATTTCAAATCATTCTATGTTTAGTTATTAATTTTTCTTTCATTTTGCATCTGAATTCCTTGAGTTTGAAAAGTAAAATAACTTTTATATCTAAAGTATTATTACTAAATATGACAAGAAATTTAGATGATTTATACAATCATGTTAAATTATAGTTATAAAATTTTATTTTTAAAGTTCAAAAATTTCACTTCACTTCCCTTTAATTCTTTTTGCTACCAAACTAAGTCTGGGTGGATTTTATATCACATAAAAATAGTCAAATCCTATAGGTCCGTTTGGTTGCAATAGAAATTAAAGAGATGGGAAGTTGATTTTTTCTTTTTATCAAAAAAAAAAAGAAGAAAAAAAAGAAGAAAAAAAAAGAAAGAAAAAGAATATAATAAAGAAACTTTTATAATCATTACTTAATATGATTTAATAAATTATCGAAATTTCTTATCATATTTAAGAATGATACTTTTAGATGTAATTTTTAATTTACTTTTCAAATGCAAGAGGTTTTAATTTGGATGCAAAATAAAATGCCACTCAATGATCAAATATGGAATAACTTGGAGTAATTTATATGTTTATCTGATAGCACGTAATGATTACACAAATTTTCTTTTTAACTGTGACGATTTCAATTCCTTTCCTTTTAAGTTTCCCTCACACCCAAGTCATATGCAAAAATAACTACCGACTGAGACGTCGGCATCATTACGTCCCTATCACCGAGAAAAGTCTAAAAACAAGGAAAACAAATGAGAAAAGGACCTTCAATCCACATTCAATGGATTGCGCTGCAAGCATGTGTTGTGGAATCTATTCTAATAAAGTGTTTCGATAGTTTCCTCTGAACTCCCCTTTCACATAATTACTTACTGGTTAAGTCTAAATGTAACGAGGAGTGGTTACATTTAATTTTGTAACCTCAATATAAAAGGGATAATTTTGATATATCGTTTCCTTTGAAGATTGGAGCTCCTAAGTAAAACAAAGGGAGCCTTTTCCGCTGGAAGCCTACGCTGTGCTGAATGATAGACGCCCTAGCAGGAGATGCCTAAAAACTAATTTAAAACTGATAATGACCACACCTTCTCTTGTTGGGTTTGGTGTCTTGTATTTTGTGGAGTCCACGCAGTTATAAGGGTAGTACTTGTATTAGAGTATGGGTTTATTACATGTACGGAAATAAACTTGTAATTATGGTGGGATTAGAGTTTTTAGGTTTTCTTATAAATGGTCTCTGTGTGGGAAAACCTAAGTAAGACTGCAAGGGTTGTAGAGGATTCTCCTCTGAAAGTGGAGAGCTGAAACGTTGTAAGGTTGACAGATGAGATAGACCTGTCAGGTAGAGAATTTTGTAGACTATTTTTGGGAATAGAAGAAAGTCATTATTTTCTCTGGTAGACATAGGCATCCCACGATGGGGTGCTGAACCACGTTAATCTTCGTGTTTTTCTTCTTGTTTATTTGTATCTCCAACCCTAACATCTCTCACTTAAATGAAACATGCAAGGCTAGCTAAGGTATACGCATCATAGAAGATTCTAAATTTTTCCTTTTCTTTTTGGTTTTTGAAATCTTTCAATTCTCATCTAAGATATTTCTTTATGCCAAACAGGTTTGATTTGATGAACAGTCAATAATATAATAGTCTTATATATAGCAGATAAGATGGCTGACTCAACTTTATGAGGAATATCTTTACCACCCCCCCTCCCTTCCAGAAAAAAAAAAAAAAAAACTTTATGATGAATATCTAGAAAAAGTTAATGCCTACCATGTGGAAAACCTCTTTTTTTTTTTTTTTTAATATTTTAATTTTTTTTAAATACTGATCATGAGTGGTCTACTATCCTTCATTGTATGGTTATTGTTTGCCAATAGTCAATCTTATTAAGTGAGTGTTTTTATCAAAAAAAAAAAAAAAAAAAAAAAAATCCTAAAGTGTGATGTATTAACAGTCCTACTCAAAAAAGAGAGGAAAAAAAAGGTGAATCATACATATTTTTTAAGAGAACGAGAGATGTTGATTTGTGGATGGATTGGTGAGTCAAGAGGAAGAACAACTAGACTGATTTTTCTTAGGATTTAGAATTTCTAAATTTAAAATTTTTGAAAAAACAAGAAAAAAAAGAAGACAGTTATTTTAAAATCGAATGTCACTCGTTGTAATCAAATATGTGAATTTAAGAAATTAGGAAGTCGTAACATTCTTTTCATTGTCCCTTGACTTATTTTTAAAAGTTGTTTTAATTTAACGATAAAAAATAATTTATTATATTGTTATTTTCTAAAATATCATTATAATATACATGTATGTGACATGAAAGATAATTACAAACATATATAACCAAAAGTATCCTTATCATCTCTTGGAGATCACTCCATCATCATTATAATTAAATACAAAATGCTTTTAAGAAAGTCATCTACTTTGTTAGTTTAGACAACCATGACTGGTAACTAGTGACAGTACTATCTTCACTGTAGTAGACCTGGATGGATCACAAAACTCCACTCAATTTCCATTTTGGCTTTTGACATGTTTGACTGTTAACTCATTACCCAATGGTTCATTGGAGATCATGAGGAATAAAAAACTATAGAGTATAATAATAAATATAATAAATGATTTGTGTCATTACCAAAGACATCAAAGGATGTAAGCTCAAGTGGTCAATAGAGACCAGTAGAAACCACCTAGCCCACCTAAATTTCAAATCCTGGGTATTTATTCACTATCCACATCCTGCATAGGAGATTCTTTATGTCTATTTACATTTGGTCTCTATCAAGGCTCTTTTGGAATTCTCAATGGCACTATCAGCGCTTGAGACTCAAAGTGTAAGATATAAGAGGATCCAAATAGTCTCCGATTGGAATATCAACAGGAGACTCGGTTGAGTAAAGTCGATACGCAACACGTGACCATGATATAATCGAAAAGTAATTAACTAGATGGTGCATAAGATCTAAGCTACTCTCCCAGTCTAGGCTTTTTTCTTACACACACCCCCATACACTCACCCCAATTATTCTGCTCTTCAGGCAGCCTTGGGCCTATGATGTAAATGACTAAACAGTCTTGGGTATGGCCATACTTGGACCTCACAATAGCCCGAACCATGTAAATGATGAACTTGATATGATACTGAGAGGGGGGGGGGGTGAATCAGTGTCTGAAACTTTTTCCTGATTGTTTATTGCTGCCCATAGCTGATGGAGATATATTCTTTTATACACACACAAGCGTATGCAAATCTACCTTGGCCAGGTCTACCAGATTTGCACACCCACCCTGCACTCCAAAATATGATAGAAAAATAAAGACAATCCACAACACAAGATATACGTGGTTCACCAACACAGTGTGTGATGGCTAGTCCACGGAGTAATGCCCAACGGGCTCCGTATATACTCAATACACTTCTTTTTGCTGTTTACACAGCAGGGAGTACATACACCCAATTTACCCAGCATAAAATTAGGAGGGCACACATGTGCCAGGAATTCAGGTATCAAGTACCAGTGCTCAGCACACGCTGTACACCACGCTTAACCCGCACCCACGGGAAGCAAATAACAAATATTTTTAGGCTTATAAATTTGCCTTACAGTTTTTCCCCACTAGCTAGGTATTCAACAATTTGCACCTACGCTAGCATACAATAAATTGAAAGCATAAATAGATAAAGAATTGAGAATCTCACAAACAATGCTTTCGAATGGTCAACAATATCTCTGGAGCTTCACACTGACCTCAGATACTCTTCAACAGCCTTCAATGTTAATAGAGATCGATTCACAGAGCACACATTGTCCACAGGCTTCCAATCTCTTCCACACAACCCATAATCACCATGAATATGAAAATAAAAGCTCTACTGACCTCTCATAGGGATTTAGCACTCCATTGATGCACAAAGAAGAGGCAGTTGGTGATTGATCACTCCCACAGGGCACGAAACCCTAGAAAAACCTTCTCTTTAGCTTCAAAGCACTCTTTTCGATTTTTTTCTAAGTTTTCATGACTCCCAACGGCGCCCAATAGATAGGGCATCGAAAAATATGAATGCTGCAATTTGAACGGACTGATTTGGAGCTCGGATGAAGAAGATATGACAATTTGAAAATCGGCTAATCTCGGATAAGGAAAGAGAATCTTTCCTTATATAACCTGCACCTGCGCCGCACCGTAGCCGAGCCGCTCCGCTGTCACATTCTGATTGGTTTAGAGAGGACTCTAGGCCATCTGCCGTTGGATCTGAGAAGAAATGGCGGGATCTTTTGATGTCCGTCGAATCCGAACAAATCGCGTCAGCGAACCTCGGATCCCATATTAAGCGTAGGATCTGGATCAATGGTGCCGTGGCACCGTAGAAGCGTCACACTGGATCGCGGCTAAACTTGCATGTACCGCGGTGCATGATTATAGGTTGCGTCTGGCCACTCACGAACAGCGCGATGGAATCTAAACGGAATCTTTGCATCACACCTTAGCCCGCAAGTTTGAAGGCCGTCCATTTGGAATCTAGCCTACGTGGCTTCATTTGGGCGGCCGATTTCGGATCTTCTTCTTTTTTCTTGACGAATTTACCCCTTAACAACTTGTAAAATGCCGAAATTGCCCCTAAACAATTTGTGAAATCACTTTTTCGAGCGATCCGACAGAAACTGCGATATCTCTCTCATCCGACGTCGGAATTGAGTGATTCAAGTTGCGTTGGAAAGCTAACTCGATGCTCTACATCTTTCCAATGCCGGATCTCCATGAACCTGTTGTGGGATCCACCAAAAATAGACCCAAAGTTAAAACTCTGTCAAACCTTGGAATTTGAACCCGAAACTTTGTGTGCATGCATGCTAAGTGTCGTGGGCTGCCGTGTTGGCATGTCACCTTGCCACCATACCTGTGGGTCCCACTCACATTTTTTCTCTCTCCTCTTTCTCTCTCTTCTGATTCTCTCTCTTATTTCTCTCTCTTGAATTTCTCTCTTTAATGCCCACAACACCAGAAACATGAGAAACATGAACATGATTAGAAAAGCTTCAAGAACACTGTCGCATCATCAGAAACTCGGCCGCATCATAAAAAACTCGGCCACATCACCAGTGGGGTCCACAAACACTCTCTCTCATCAAAATCAGTGTAATATCCCATTTAACTCATTGTAAGTCATCTGAAACACATGTAGAACCTTGTAGAATACATAAGCAAAGTTGTCACATCTGTGCTACTACACTGACACTCTCTCTCCTACACTGACACTCTCTCTCCTCATTTCTCTAACTGAATACTCATAAATACTGTCACATCAGTCAAGTTTCCAACAATGACAACATAAAGTCCAACAGTAAACCCCACCAACAATCCAATGGTCTTGTATATGAACACCACTGCAGGTCAATGGACCTTGTAATAGAGCGGATCTCACAATTGATGCTTGAGGATGGAGGGACAATGGGTAAAATTAGGATTATTTCAAATTCCAGTTAACAATATATGAAATATTGTATACTTTTTTTCTTTCTATTTTTTTTGGGGGGGGGGTGGTGTAAGTGAAACATTGTATAACTAAAATATAGTTAAAGTTAAACCAATGATTGATAAAAATATGGCACTAACAAAATTCAAATACTATATAGCTCATAAGTCATTCCCACCTTCAATAAACGCTTGCGAGGTATAGCAAAAGCTTCATCTGATTGCCTTAAGCACCTTCTCAATCCATTATAAGCATAATCCATAATCATCCTTTTCCTCAAATTAGGTGCCTTGGAAGCCCCCACCTCATTCTCACCAAACATATAGATTATGCTGCCCTTCTTGCATTCATTATCCTCCGATTGAATCTCTATTGCACCCGTTATGTTTGTGGTGGCAGTCATTATTGTTAGTCAGTTTTTGATCTCAGCTTCTTTCTCCATGGTTCAACAATCTCTCTCACTTGAGGGTTTCCCAATAGTGAAAGTTGTCTCTTCTAAACACGAAAATCCAAGTAGACGTATAAGAGATCAACAACTTAGTCATGTTATATAGCTTGCATTTAAAGAGTAGTCATATGAGAAAAAGCTAAAAGTAAAACTTGAAATTTCAATCAGTAGAAAAGAAAATTTTGATAAAGCTTTCCTTTTAGTTCCTTCCCTTTCTTGAGGTTGCTCTTACTGTTCATTTTCTTCGTCAAATTTATCCGGCACTCTATCATTCATTTTCTTCTTCTCTGGTCAAGAAAATAAATGATAGTGTGACGGATAAAATTGAAGAAGAAAAGGAACAGTAAAAGCAACCTCAAGAAAGAAAAGGTACTAAAAGGAAAGCTTCATTAAGTTTTTCGTTTTTGTATATTGAGATTTCAAGTTTTACTTTTAGCTTTTTCTCAGATGACTCTATTTCAATTTGTCACTATTGTTTAAATGCAAGCTAACATGAATAAATTGTTGATCCTGGTCAGCATCTAACGGGAATCAATTGACGGAGTGAACTTCTTTGATTACCACAATCAAAGTTTTAGGTTGTAGATGATGTTTTTGTATTCTTGTGGGTGTAGATGATGTTAACAATCTTTGACGAGGTGTGGATGAAAATTTTTCTATATTAATTGTGCTGAAGATGACATTAGAGACTATCTCAATGAATCCATCAGAATTGGGATCAGACTGGTCTGGTGGGCTCAGATTTTTCACTTCATCATGAGACCTCATTAATTAGATGAGGGAATTTTATTTTATGTTAATATAATTCTTTATTGATCCTTAAAAAAAATAAGATGAGGGAATTACTTCTCTTTAATTAAATATAGATATGTAATTCTTTTATGTAAGGAAGTGGTTACAAAACATAAACCCCCCCCCAAAATAAAAAATGAAAAGTGTAGTGTCATATGTATTAAAATGTTGGGTTACAACCCTACACCATGAAAGTTTGATTATGAATTGATCTTGTGTTAGGCTGATATACTAGGTATATATTGTCATGACTCATGATTTGGAGTGTTCATTTTGAATTTTTAAGGAACTGGTTGGAAAAAACAGAGTGATTAGACCAGACCAAAGTGGCAGTAGACATGCTTTGATGAATTTAATGAATTTTAAAATCTTTATCTAAGTACAGTTCAATTTGTCTTTTGTATCGATGAAGCTGATATTATCTTTATCCATATAATGGAAAATGTGACTTGACTGTTCTACCATGGGGGTAGACGTAAACCATATTGAGTGAACCCCATAAAATCATTATGTTTTGTGCATGTGTTTATCAATTTCTCTTTCGTTTTTTTTATAATCTTTTTTCTACTGCATTGTTAATTCTTAATTTTAACATGCTTAGACGAAACGGTCTAACTAATTAGATATTTTCAAACTATTTATGTACCTAAATAGTAGACTAGTAGAAAAGATGAAACAAAATATTTGCCAGATAATATTTAGATGGAAGATGATCTATAAGTTAACGAGGCATATTGAAATCTTATATACTATTGAGCAAAATGAGAATACAAACAAAATCGATAACTAATCACTTGGAAGAGAAAAAGAAATGAGAGAAAAATAGTCCTGATTTAGATTATATAGAAAGACCTTCTTGAGTAAAACCATGCATAAAACATTTTCAGTAATGAAAATTAAAAATAATTAACACCCCTCTACATGAGGAAGCAAGATCATACTAAGGCAGCAAGAAAACCATAATACAGAGAGCATAATCAATGTGGCAAAGATGGCAGCTACCACATTTCCTTTCATCTTATGTAATACAACAAATAAACCTATGAAAAAAGTATTAGCTTCATGATTCATCCACGGCTGCCATAATGTCTAACAACACAACCTGGTCTCTATCACTTCTGTTGCATTCACAACTAACTTCGACTTTTCCAGCATAACAAAAGAGGACCCCACACGGCCACACCTGCATCAAGATAAGAGACTAGAATATAAAATTAAAGAGAAAAATATCGTTTTCTTCCTTATGGTTTGTTCGAAGAATATATGCCTCCAAACATTTTAAACAATGACAAATACTTTCTCTACAACGATTATTAAATTACAATTAAATTCATGTCATTAGATATATTCTGTTAGATGTTGATTGCTTATCATCAATAATTTTCTAATGACCAAACTAACCTCCTAACATCTACCTCTGTTTTTCTCTCCAATTTCTTTTTCTGTAACTTTTTCCCCCTATTTTCTTCTCCTCCCTCTCCAGATGTCCCAAATTAACCAGCTTGTAGATCATCCTTCTCCCGAAATATATTCAGTTCATTGAGTCGAAGAATCAGACCGGTTAATTCCAGACGGATTAATTCTGTTTAGAATCGCACCGTTTCTCCCATGTTCACCTCTTGCAGACAGTAGTAATGGACATTGGTCCTCCTTACTGGTTTTTATTTAAACATAAATTTATTTATCGATGACTATTTGTGTGCAACTACGATATTTGATGGATTCACATCCTGTCCTCCCAGAACCTGCCTTGGATGGCCGCCACGTGGTTCTCAGTAAATCTGAGACCCACGTTCGAGTCGACACCCAACCGACAAGCCGAGCCGACAGGGGTTGTCGGCTCAAACGTGGGTCTCGGATTCAACCGAGAGCCACGTGGCAACCATCCAAGATAGGTTGCCGCGTCCTCCCAAAATCACTGGGAGGAGACGATGTGTATCCGATATTTGATTCTTATTCATTCCCTCGCCATCCACTACGAATATTTAGCAGTTATTAATTCTAATGGAAATCTAATTTTTGTGAGGAAAATGAAAACTAGATCTTGGAAAACCTCGACGAAACTGACCAGCTCACAATTTCTAATCTTTATATCTGAATAATCTTCTCAATGCTGAACCAATTTCAGGTATAGGAGAACAGTTCGTCAGAGCAATCTGCCATAGATCATAGGAGCCCTTTTTAATTCGAAAAGCATATCAAGGTGTAAAATCTGCAGAGTGAATTCCAATGATGGAAGACGATAAAACGCACGACAAAAGGCCCAAATGGAATTTTCTGGTCGGTTCGGCTCAAATGGAATTTTGGATAGAAATCCTCTCCAGTGGGTCAGCCCGCCAGCTAAACATAGGAGGGGCTGGGATACAGAGGTATGTGTGCCGATATATCCCAGGCTGTCCGATGTTTGGCTGGTGGACTGGCCTGCTGGAGAGGATTTCAATACCCGTTCTTTTTGTTTCTTTTGATGGATATATACTGGAAGTACGACACAATGCTGTCCTGCGAGGGCCAACCACGTTCGACACTACTGCTGCTGCTCTGCAACAAAAAAAAAATCATACTCTCAAATCTCTCTCGGCGACCAAATCTAGGCAATTGCTCATCGTATTGCTACAGGGTACCAGGCGAGGCGAGAGAGAGTGTAGCGTAGGGGATGGCAGCGCCGCTGATTGACGGCATCAGCTCCATCGAACAAAACTAATTTTAAGTGGAACAGCGGATCATATTAGTCTTTTAACAATAGAATCGATATTAGTCTTTTAACAATAGAATCGATTTTTAGCTAACAAAACGGCTAAGGGTAGAACTGTTCGTAGAAAGATTAAGTTTAATATATTTAAAAAAATGGGACAGTTATACTTCTTTGAAACGTTTGGGGGGCATATGTCATTCGGGCAAACCACAAGGAAAGAAACGGTATTTTTTTTCCAAAATTAAATTGTGAAAGCCTTATAAAAAGAATAACGGTTTACTTAAAAAAAAGAAAAAGAAAAAAAAAAGCAAGGAAGAAGGGGCTAGGCCGTGATTGCCGGTATCCAAATCCTCTCTTCCTAGAGGTTCGGGAGGAGAGGCGGTACCCCCATTGAATGGCCAACACCTGGGCCTTGGGTGAATCCAAGCCTTCCATCCGAACTGACACCCCCTTGTCAGCTTGGCTTGTCGACTTGCATTCACCCGAGCCCCCGGTATCAGCCATGCAACCGGATTGCCACCCCTCCTCCCGAACCTTTGGGAGGAAAAGGATGTGGATCCGTGATTGCCCAGCCCTTTATTTGGCTCATCCTGACCCCCTGTAGCCTGAGTAGCTTATAATTTATATCTATATGTTTTTCGTTTGAGAGGATTTCCCCCTTTTCATCCGGAAAGAAATCTTCTCCCGCGGCAGGAACCTCCTGCCGCTGATCCAAGAGCTGGGGATCAGTCGGCCCACCTACCAATACGTGGGGAGGTGGGCCAGCTGAAATCCCGCCCTTAGCAGGCGGCAAGTGGGCGGAAGAGGATTTTTTTGCTTTTCATCCCCATTTCCCCCTTTTCTTATTCCTAACACTGACTGTACTAGGAAAATCCCTTTTCTCTTCACCGCCACCCAAGGTCTTGCAGGTTGGGCCATCGCCATTAAGCTCCAAAAGTATGATTTTGTAACTCAAAAATGTTTACGATTGATGCTTGAGGATGGAGGGAAAATGGGCAAAATTAGAATTATTTCAAATTCTAGTTAACAATATGTGAAACATTGTATACCTTAAATATAGTTGAAGTTAATAACAACCAATGACTTACAAAAAGCTGGGAATACAAAATTCAAATAAGGCAGCTCATAAGTCATTCGCACCTTCAATAAACACTTGCAAAGTATAGCAAAAGGTTCATCTTGTCGCCTTAAGAACCATCTCAATCTATTATATGCATAATCATCATTTCCCCCAAACCAGATGCCCTGGAAGCCACCACCTCATTCTCACCAAACATATAGATTAAGCCACCCTTCTTGCACTCATTATCCACCAATTGAATCTCTATTGCACCCATTATGTTTGTGGTGGCAGCTATTATTGCTAGCCAGTTTTTGATCTTAGCTTCTTTCTCCATAGTTCAACAATCTCTCGCAACACCTTTTCTAAATGCGAAGGCCAAGTAGACGTACCAAAGATCAACAACTAACTCAAGCTAACTTGCATTTAAAAAAGTAGAGACAAATTGAACTAGAGTCATGTGAGAAAAAGCTAGAAGTAAGAGTTGAAATCTCAATCTGTAGAAACGAAAAACTTGATAAAGTTTTCCTTTTAGTTTCTTTTCTCTCTCTCTAGTGGTTGCTCTTACTGTTCAATTTCTTCATCAATTTTATCCGGCACTCTATCATTCATCTTCTTCCTCTTTGGTCAAGAAAATAAATGATAGAGTGCCGGATAAAATTGAAGAAGAAAATGAACAGTAGGAGCAACCACAAGAGAGAGAGAAAGCTTTATCAAGTTTTTTGTTTCTGCAGATTGAGATTTCAGGTTTTTACTTTTAGTTTTTTCTCAGTTGACTCTAATTCAGTTTGTTAACACTATTTAAATGCAAACTAACATGAGTAAGTTGCTGATCCTGGAATATATACTTGGCCTTCGTATTTAGAAGAGCTGTGAACAACTTTCACTTGTGATAAACACCCAAGTGCGAGATATTGTTGAACTATGGAGAAGAAGCTGAGATCAACTACTGGCTTAGCAATAATGGCTGCCGTCACTGCCCCCACAAACATTGGCCAATACATGGGTTCTGCAACATGACAGAAGTTAGATTAATAACTCATAAGGTAATGATGTAATGGCTTATCTAAAACTTAGCAGAGGATAAGAAGAATCACTTGGAACTGATTTGTAGAAAGCATCTGATGCATCAAGAGGATGTCTCCTAAGATAGGCAGCTTGGCCTACATAGGACAAGATAATGGAGGGATAAACAATTGCACATGTACTGATTTGGATTGAGCGAACATTGAAGTGGCCAAGATCTGCAAATAAAGCCTCTGATCCTGTCGTTGGTTCATCAAAGACAATTCCAAAAGAATATGATACAATCAATTATGTGTTTCATAATCGTACCTAGCAAATATCAAGAATCAGAGATGATGATTTCTACATAAATTTGGTCATGTATATACCTGCCAAGCATAGGATGACGCCCCCAAGTGAAAGCCATGCATTTTTCTTGTTTCTTTGAAAATATCTCAAAATGCTTATTGGGTTAATGGCCTTGATTACACTTGTGTCATGCCTAATGAAGTTATGGAGGCTAATAACAGCAATAAAAAGGAACCAGATTGTAAGAATTGGTGCAAAGGTGTAGCCAACTTTGTCTGTTCCAAACCTCTGAACATGGAACAACAGTATAAGGATCATCACAGATATCCACATGATTGTGTCATCTGTGAAGGAACTGGTAGCTTCCTTGATACCACCTACCGCTGATAACACTGGAAAAAAACAGAAGTATTTATGAGAAACAAAATCACAAAAATAGACTTACCCAAAAAAAAAAAAAATCACAAAAATAGAAGTATTTTGTTGAGCTCACACTTTCTCAGTTAATGGTGGATGAATTCTGTACCTGAAATGCAGGGAGTAATTATTACATCCCCAAGAATCAAGGATGTTCCAAGCATAGTCATAAACAAGAGAAAGTACTGACTCACGACTGCTCATAGCCAAAGAATCTGTCCATAAGTGTAAACAGAAACTAATTAAAAAACTTAACTCAACTCAGGAGTCATGACTCACGACTGCTAATAGAAAATAATGATAAAATAATACACTATTTATTTGACTAAATTAGCCCCAACAAATAATCAAAACCCTCTTGGACCAAAAGGCAGGTTTGATCCTAATACCTCTTGGCTTAGGTTTCCAAGTTGGGTCGAACTGGTCCACCCATGAAATTTTTAGAGGCTGATTAGTGATTACCATGTGAATGTAATAAGCACATTTTTAAGATAATATATGTTAATCCCCACCTAATACATAATTATATTATATAGAAGACTCGACATTTAACTACATAATAATTGCATTAATTAGTTCATTAATGGTTTGCACTCCTAGTTATAAATAAGAGGAAGGCTAACACTATGACTCGTTAATTAGGGCATTCACATCTACAGTTGACAGAAAAACCCATATTGCACAAGTATTTTAAAGATTAGGAATAACAGAACAGATTTGTAAGAAGCAATAAGACTGAATTCAGAAATAGGAATTAAGGATATCAAAATTTAGTTATAGGAGACTAGAATAAGAATAAAGGAGAAATTGATATCTCTATATCTAGTGAACCAAATAGCAGGAAACTAAAGTTAAATTTCGCTGAACACAGGGATTACTTACCAGTGGTTTTTTCTTCTTCTAGCTTGAGGATCTCGGGTACAGTCAATAGTAGCGTCCAACACCTTCAGAGGAATTCAGTGAAAGAGGAGAGGAGAGAAAAAAGAAGTAGAGAAGAGCAGATGGGAGATTATGTTTATATAGGGGAAGAGGGAGAAAGAAACAAAGAAACTCGACGAGGTTCTTTGCAAGAGTAGAACGTATAAGGTGAGAGACCAGAGAGTCCCCTCGGCTTCAAAGGGTTATTCCGATCAGTAGCATAGTTCTTCAACCTTGTTGTCAAGAACCCATTTTTGCTGCCAAGGAGCACTTCCAACGCAGCATCTTCCCCTGACACACACCATTCCATGTCTGGCACCTCAGCCCCTTCCTCAGCAAATCGGCAATGAGGTCCTCCCAGTCAATTACTTGATTAGTAGACACCATTTTCTAGTCGGTGACTGTAGTGCGGGCAAATGCCATACTCCTAATTTGTCGATGCGACCCAAACGGGTACCACATTGTGAGCATCTACTTCGTGCATGCCCACCGACCACCGAATCACCCATCCTCTTGCACATTTCCTCTTTCCATTCCGGGCTTCCTGAAGCGGCGAGAAGTCCGTGAACAAAAGAGAAGCTCCACATTCTCGAACAAAATTTTAAAGTAAAGGACTATTAAGGAATTTTAAAAAAGTCGGATGATAAATTAATGGAAGCTATTTAAGATAGAAGGGGTATAACAAAAAATCTGGCCAGACGTGTAAACAGAAAATAATTAAAAAACTAGCTCAACTCAACTGCTAATAGAAAATGATAAAATAATAAACTATTTATTTGACAAAAGTAGCCCCAACAAACGATCAAAACCCTTATATATCCCACTTGGAACAAAAGGTAGGTCTGGTCCTAATACCTTTTGGCTTGGGTTTCCAAGTTGGGTCGAACTGGTCCAGCCATGAAATTGGAGAGGCTGATTAGAGATTAGTGATTACCATGTGAATGTAATAAGCATCTTTTTAAGATAATATATGTTAATCCCCAGAAGACTCCACATTTAACTACATAATAATTGCATTAATTAGTTCATTAATGGTTTGCACTCCTACTTATAAATAAGATTAAGGCTAACACTTTGACTCGTGAATTAGGGCATGCACATCTACAGTTGACAGAAAAAGAAGGCATTAACACCCTGCTAAATTTTTCAAAATCATTCCCCAAAAAAAAAAAAAAATAAAAAAAATAGATGGATTTGGTGAACAGACATGTTATGAATCTGAATCAGTTTGAGCTTTCAAGGGGCTATTTGTTAAAACTTCAACTTTGGGATTCTTACTTCTTGTTCAAATTTCTACTCCAACTTCAAAATGATTCAGGAATATATGAGAGTAGAAACATGTTTGTTAACCTAATTTAGTCATGAACTCCAAAATGGTGTTGGTAGGTGGTGGATGGTGGCATTAGTGGTGAATGGTGATGGTTGGTGACGGTGGTGGAGGGTGGGAGGTGGTGGTGAAGGGTGGCGGTGGGTGGGTGGTGGTGGTGGAGGGTGGTGGCGGTGGTGGTGGGTGGTAATGGTGTTGGGCCTATCAAATGGATGGTGGTGGCGGTGGTGGGTGGTGGTGGCGGTGGTTGGTGGTGGCGATGGTAGGTGGCGATGGTTGGTGGTGGATGGTGGTGGCGATGGTGGGTGGTGGCGACGGGGGTGGTGGTGGTAACGGTGGTGGTGGGTGATAGTTGGTGGTGGTGGTGGTGGTTGGTGGCTGGTGGTGGTGGCGATAGTAGGTGGCAGTGGGTGGTAGTGGATGGTGGTGGCAGTGGTGGGTGGTTGGTGGTGATGGCGACGGGGGGTGGTGGTGGTGGCGGTGGTGGTGGGTGATAGTTGGTGGTGGTGGTAGGTGGTGGTGACGGTGGTTGGTGGCTGGTGGTGGTGGCGATGGTAGGTGGCGGTGGTTGGTGATCGATGGCTGGTGGTGGTGGCGATGATAGGTGGCTGGTGGTGGTGGTGGTGGTGGTGGTGGGTAGTGGTGGCGGTGGGTGGTGGCAGTGTGGTGGTGGCGGCAGTGGGTGGTGGAGGGTGGTGGCGGTGGTGGGTGGGGTGGTGGTTGGTGGCTGGTGGGTTGTGGTGGTGGTAATAGTGGTATGGGGTGATTTTTACTCCAAAATTGTGCTCTGAAGTCGAAAAGCACCTATTTGATGCTCCAAAAAATTGGATTTTAGAGCTCATTTGGAACCGGTTCACTCATGGATTCTCCAGAAGTCCGAACCGGATTACCAAACAGACTTCTACTCCATTTATGTTCCAGAAATCAGAATCCAACTTCTGGAGTGTTACCAAACACCCCCCAAATGAACAGAGAAACATTCCATCGATCTCTTAAACCTCACTGAAAGAGGTACATTTGAATCCGCACTCAAATGTTCATCTAATGAATCTAATCAATCACTCCTTTAACATACGAAGAGAAATGAAAGAAAAAGAGCACAATTAGATAACCTATAACCATATACAGAATAACCTCAGTTTTAACTGATCTCAAATATGTATGATTCCATGGGTGCATCTTATGAGTCTCCTCCATAAATTCGATCCATGAAGAGCACTTTCAGGAGATCAGATCATATAAGAATAACTTGATGATCAAAGTGGTAAGAGTGAGCTTACAGGTGTTTTAGACTAAAGTTGCAGAAATTTGTGGGGTTCAAAGCGGGATCCACATGGTAAACTCTTCTTCTTTTCGTCTTCCTCCTCCTCGACTGTTTGTGCTTGCTTCCTCAAGATCTTCTTCTTCTTCTTAGCAGTAGTAGAGAGAGAGAGAGAGAGAGAGAGAGAGAGAGAGTAGTGACTGAAGAAGACTTTCAGTCTTGGGTGGGCGGCAGCAATGAAGAAATTGGAGAGACGCTCAGCTCTTCTGGTCTCGTGTTTCGGCTGAGAAGACGACGGTAACACACTATAATCACGTGCATTACCTGCAACATTCGTCGACACAGGTTCCACCGTTGTCACCGAACGAGTACTGTCAGAAACCCTAACACCTCCCACAGCATCCTCTACTCCCACCGTAGATGAAGACGAATGCCGAAAGGGTCCCAGATCCACTCCCACAATCGCCGCCCCTTCCGGCCGAACAACCTTACGACCCTTCTCCCTCCAGAGCTCCCCTCAGAACCCCTCCATTCAGCCAGCGCTTGAGGAGGAAAACCCTTCCTAAACAAGCCATTTCCATAATCCGGTGACTGTCTATTGGAGTACATATGATTTTATTTATAGTGTACAAACCGGTGACTTACACTATAAACTGACCGGTTACAGTTGTCAACAGGGCAGAGATGGAGTGAAGTAAGTCCGTACTATCATGAATAAAGAAAGGTATTCACGATATGCGCACCATGTGTTTCCTGAACTCCCATGCAAGATTCCTCTTCTACCTAACTAAAGAGTGGCGATCCTAGATCTGACGGTCAAGAATACGTCGACATCTCTTGTTGATGAGGATGCCTATTGCAGCTGGATCGATGTTGACATCTCTTCGTTTACCCAAAAAAGGGAATTTCTTTTTTGTTAGGAATATTTTATGGGTATGATTAAGTATTGAGTTCATTGATTAATGGAAATTTATATTATAGAATTTGATCGATTTTGATCTGACGATTGAAGATGAACCAATTTGGTCCATTGTGAGAGTTGTTTACCATTTAAGATAATAGTATAAATACTAAGTTTAGAGTCTTTACATAGAATCAAACATAAACCAAAAAGCAGACTTGGCAATTCGTTTTCATCCCTTGCTGGATCTTGTGGATGAATCCATTAATTGCAATATTGCATGTTCAAACTGATCCCGTAGAAGTTATTGTTTACCTATGAAGAAGAGATTGTTAATTCCTGTTTAAACTTTTAAAGCTATGTCTGCAGTCCATGTTTTTTTTATAATCAACACTAGTGTAATATAAGGAGGTAGCTAAAAGCTAGGCACAAGTGATATTAAAGAAAGCTATCTTCGCTCAGGCCTTTACCTAATTATTCACGCATATATATATGTATATATGGCAAAGAATCTGACTAGTAGTGCATGTGGGGGCTGCCGGCTGAAATTCGACTCTTGGCAGACGGCAGGACCGCAGGAGAGGATTTGATTGCTTAAACAAGACCGAGGCTGAATCATTTTTAAGCCTTCATAATTTGTTCTTTTGTAAGCGCTGGGTCTATCCTAATTATATTGTGGTGAAGATGACATCCTTACTTGCTGGGTTACCCAATTCGATTACGTCGCTCTTGCAAAAGTGGCTCTGGATTCATACCTAGTGAACCGGGTATAGATGTGAAGTGCCCTCAATTTCATTATTGGTAGTTGACCTTTCATCGATCAGACCCCTTGCCAATGGCGAGCTGCCCCCTTGGATTATTGGATAAACAAGAGAAAATACTTTGAAAATCTGCTTCTTTCGAGGTAAGTTTTGACAGCAGAAGCCCTTCGCAATCGATGGTTTGGTAATTCAAGATACATCCATCTTTATCTTCAACCGGTTGATTTGGTGTGAAAGCCACCTTGACATAGGGACATGTATGTAAGACAACAAAAATCAAATGTGCCTCCTGCAAATGGAAGATTTTTAACAACAGAAAAAGTTTTGAATACTCAGTTAACTCAGTGATTGACAAAGATGGAGAAGACTTACTGTCACTGCTGTCATTGGCTGATAAAACGATGAAGACATACTTGATCAAAGTGATGGAGGCAAGGGAGTCATGATCAGAGACAATACCCCCAAGATATCATCAAAACTATGAGAAACGCCACTGGGAAAAATACCAGGAAGCACAGTTAGTATTGATGTTCCAATGTCTCCATACACAATTCCACTTCAAAATGGTTTCCCAATCCATGGTCTGCAATTTAGCATGGAAACCAACAACATTATATAAAGATAGGAGAATCCTCTCCATCTGCCGGCCCATTCATCCAAAACCGACCCCCTACTCAAGAATTACAAAATATTGTAAGAGAGTTTGGTGAGAGGAGAAAGAGAATCAAAATAGAAAATATAATCAGATGAGATTAAAATAATATTTCTTCACCTCCCGGCAAGATTACGATCAGTTCTGCTAACACTAGAAAATAGAAAATATAAATCAGATGAGATCAAAATAATACTTCTTCACCACAACGGCAGAACCGATCATCTTTCTTATTCATTGGGACTCATATGATAGAACAGAATTAACAACCATTAAACCTCAACCTAGCTACCACCATTAATGACTAGAAGAACACAAAATTTAGAGAATCGAGGGAACAAAATCCCAAACCTGGACATAGAAACATCGTAAATCTGTCCTTAGATTGAAATTTGACATATCATCTTACGTTCCATTCTATGCCATTGAGGTCCTTCGAGAAATTCTTTTCCAAGCGAGCTGCTTGAGAGAAACCTTTAGTGGGAAATCATGATTGCTAAAGGGGTAAAGATCTTAAGACTTTACAGTTATATCTATAGGATTATCATGAATGTTAAAGGTAAAAAGACCTAGCTAGCTCTGTTTTTTCTGAAGGTAATATTGTTTCCTCTCTCTAACATTTGGGTTACTTTAAGATATATATATATTTTTTTTAGATATTCTATCAGAAAGTTATGAGTCGGTTCATCCTCTTTCTCAATCTATTGTAGAAGAATTATGAGTATCTAGATGATCTATAATTAGAGATAGAATTTGACAGATACCTCAAAAGCTTTAGAATTGATGAAACACGTTAAATCAAATCCTTTAACCTATCCTATACGAACTAGCTGGCCCAATCTATTGTCACCTCCACTCCCCTTCTTTGTACTTATACAAGTTTCGTTCTAACTCCAAAGTAATTGAAAATTGTGAATTGGGTTCTTCATTTGTCACTTGGCAGCTCTGTCTTCTTTAAAAGTTTAGAAACGAAGCCATGTCATTGAGTTTTATCATGTTCTTCAATTGAAGTGTATGAAGGCGGCCAAGATAATCATGAGACTGAAGAAATTTCTGATTTTATTACAAAACCAATGGAAGTAGAGCAAGAGAATTAGGATGAAACCCACATCAAGAGATTCAATAGAAGCTCTAGAGAAGGTAGTGTTTGAGAGAGGGGATTTGTTTTGATGAATTCTTTAAGGGCATGGAAGTTAAAGATGATGCCATGCTAGCTCTCATATCTTAATGTTTGTGTTATATATTTTCTTTAATTAAAGTATAAGCTAGCTAGCCTTGTTATGGAGTAGAGCTCTATGATCTTTGTTCAGATCATAGAGCCAAAAGGGAGAAATCAAACCCTGATCACGTGTAGAAAAATAAAACAAATTACAAAGAAACAATTCCTACATACGTCCATGGTGAGATGATAGCCGCTAGTCCTTTTGTCTTACAGAGAATTCCTTCGCCAATGCACATGGTGTTTCCCTATGGGCTTTTAACAGTCATTTGCTTGTAGATCAACTCACAAACATATTACTAAGATCCAACTTGTTTCCACCTAGAGGGGACGTTGATCCAGCTAACAAGCAACTGGTTATGGGTTCTGGCATTGACCATCTACATTTTGCTTTGTCTTTTTATTTGTTATTATAAAAGGGAAAAAAATCCAACCCGGAACAAAACCAATTCAAAAAAATGTCTCAGGATCGATCTGATCTCGATTCCAATCCAGATCGATAATGGTTAAGACTAATCTGGGTCAGTATCAGTGAGGACCGATCCTGGTCCTCATACTCATTACTATACTACAACCTTGCTAGACAAGATTTGTTACAAAATGCTTATAGTTTCATGATTTTGCCTTAATTTATTCTTTCAGGGATGGGAATGGCATACTAGCCTTACTTTGTCTGATTGCTAAAGTTAGGCCTGAAGCATTATACAATTCTGATGTTGTTCCGAGAGGCTTCAATATGAGGATGATCAGGTTGTGGATTACTTCAACTTCTGGCGTATTTGCTCTGAACTTTGTCTTGGTGGGCCATGAATTGTGGTTTGGATACAATATGCCAAAGATCTTTTGTGAGGTTGGAATCTCCCAAATTCACCTTCTTAAGAACTTTGTTAGGCTTTTACAGAAAATAAGGACCACTTTTTTTTTTTTTTTCTTCTTTATTTCTTTAATGCATTCACCATCTTCACACTTGGAGGAAAGTTGTGAGAAAATGCTGTCCCTACCTACTATGTACGATCTAGATTTTTTGAACTAAAATTTTCTGGGTTGATTGTGAAACCACAGTGGGAAGATTCCATCTTGTAGCCAATCAAGCAAATATTGGGTATAAATATAATTCCGTATTTACAGTATAATTTTGACGTTCTTGTACTTTGATGTACATTGTAGGGTATAGAGTAAGAAGTTTCTCTCAATCCTAGATTATTGGGTGCTCAATATAAGATATAGATGGTAACGCCTTCGGCAATCCGGCTTCAGCAAGGGCAGGTGAAATTTTCCAAGATTATATGGGAAGGCCGAGAAGGTACTTCTATAAACTATTTGGGCAATCGGTCCAATTTTTACATAGAATTCTAAGCACTTTGTATGGGCTTAGAATTAACCCAATCCTAAAGGCCTGATTATCTACGGATTGAGTGTGACTCCAAAGCAATGGTCTAATGTGTTCAGCATCAGTCAATCCCATTGTTGTTCATGAAAATATGGAGAGGTTTGAAGAGGAATCTTTCTTTGATTCAATGGAAAATTGCCCATTGTTAATGAGAAGTTAACTTTGTTGTTGACTTGCTAGCTCGTAAAGCAGCATCGCAGAGATGGGTTCACTTACGATGATTGCCCCTAGTTTACCAAGTGTGACATTAGTTGGGATATAAAAGAAAGACCAAGGTTCAGAATTGTGAATAGATGATTGGCTTTCCTTGCTGATGGCAATGCCGGAGGTGAGGATTAATGCTAATCTTGGGGCTTTAGGATTCTGCTGATGGTTATGCTGAAGGTGGACGGATCCTCAGCTCAGCATTTTCCTTCTTTTTTTTCCTGTCTGAATTTTCTAGAGATCCATTTTTTGTATATCATTCTTTATCTAAATATATTCTTTCCTAAACTTTAGCACAAAAAAAGAAAAAAGAAGAGAGATTTGACATTCAAGATTCCATAAGCTATCATGATAAAATTACGAAAGTTGGATACTGAACTAGAACAGTATTTGTTTTTTTGGCAGCTGGGGAATGTAATATAGATTATCTTCTGCTGACCTCTCCCAACAGAGGTGATGTCAACAAGTCTCTCCTTCAATTAACGCCCAAAAATTCTGTGGTGTTCCAACCATGAGTGAGTCATATTATTGGTGGCAAACGGAATAACATCAGGTCAGTGAAAATATCCAGAATCATAAACTATGGGATTTCTTTCACTTCATACTCATGAGAGATTCCCAGAGGAGATTCTTTTGAAACTGGTCTCTGTTCAGACCACAGTTCCATGCTAACTGTCCCCGACCCCCAATAGATATGACACTTCGAAACCTCGTTGACATTAAACCGGTTCACCAGACCCAAACACAAGCTTCTATCCACGAGCATCCATTCCCCTGAAAAAGAGAAATTCAAATTAGACAAACAAACAATGTCTCCTGATCCCTAAGTTTCACAATAGCATAAACCTTCAGTTCTCGATACTCTATTCAGAATGTGGAAAAATCTCATCAATTTGCAGCATGTATTTTTAGTTTCACATGCAATTTTGTAACTGTACTGTGACTACTGTCTGATCAGTGACATTCAAGAACTACCAAACCAACTTGACTAGTATAATTGTCATATAGAGTCCATGCAATGAAATGTAGTGGAATTAAAACTAGAATGGCTCTGTTGTGTAAAGAATCTTTGTAGCATTGCAGAACGGAAGATTATACAGAATAGGCAAAATAAAAACATTACCTTTAGGCCGCAGGTCCCCTTCAAGGAATAATTCACCAGAGTCTGGCCAAACTTCACGCTTGTTCCCATCTATAGAAACAAATGAGATAAAAGACTGCGAAGGGTGCAATAAACTGAATCTTGGGTGAACTCGCAAGCAAACCAACCTACAACACGACAAATAATAAAAAAAGGCACACACAGTTAATGTTCGAGAAGAGAAAAACAAACCAACAGTTCAACGAAAATCATCCTCACATTTTAATGGGGAATTCCAAGTCACCTAAGGGTTTAGAGTTAGAAAAACTCAATTAAGCAAAAATCACAGGATAGAATAGCAGACCAGCAAAAAAGAGAAATTTAATAATTCAGCAAGAACAATTAAGATGGGCATACAACTTTGATAGATATTTCTAATCAAACAGCAGAATATCTCACCAAAGTTTGAAAGGAATACAATGGCCATACAAAGATATGAAGGTAACCTACTTGAATTAGTAAACCAAAATCCTGACAGTAATTTCAGGAATCAAAAGCAGGCTTTTATAGGTTCAGAACATGAACTGACTTAACGATTAACAGCAGTTTTACAGTCTTTGCAGAAACCTGAAATCAGAACCTGAATATCAAACCAGAAAACTCAGATTTTGAAGAATTTGACTGTAAGTAGGAACTCTGAAAACTTTAGCAGAAGAAAGGTTTTGAAAACACAACTAAACCTAGAATAAAGATCAAGAAATATTTGCTTGGGCAAAAGTGTGTCTGCCAAGGAAGGAGGGCGGGTTGGGAATTCGCAAAGTTAAGGAGGTTAACCTTGCCTGCATCATCAAGATGATTTGGCGGCTTGTGGGGGAAAAATCTGGCATATCAAATGGATATATAGTAGGTACCTTAAGAAAGATTCTCTATGGACTGTCCCTGAAAGCAAGGATTCTTCTTGGGTTTGGAGAGCCATCCTTCGCCACAGGCAAATGGCGCGGCCCAACATTTGATCCCTTATTGATGATGGATCCTCAACCCTCCTGTGGCTGGATAATTGACATCCTCATGGTGTTTTGGTGTTGGCTTATGGGGAAAGGATTAGAGCTGACTATGGACGGGATAGAATGACCACTGTCTCTTCAATCCTGTTTGATGGATCTTGGTGCACTGGTAGGGCCTCATCTTCATGCCTACTGCATGCGTGGGAAGTGTTGAATGCAATCCCCCGCTGCCCCCATGGGAGTGGGGACATCGCTATATGGTTCGCATCCTCAAATGGTAGATTCTCTTCCTCTTCGGCTTGGGTCGGTCAGATCTCGAATCCCCAAGGTTAAATGGTTTGATGAGGTATGGTTTCATGGGCATTATCCTCGTCATAGTTTTATACTTTGGAGAGCTTTGACTATGATGCTCCCAACTAGCTCGTTTCTCCATGAAAGAGGTATTATCCCCAACCCCTCTTGCTTGTGTTGGGCGGCAGATGAAGATGTTAATCACCTCATTTCTGAGTGTTCCTTTTCCAAGAAAGTTTGGGAACAGATCCTTGAAAAATGCTGGCCACAAAGAAGAAGAATCTTACCTTTTGACCTTGAGTGGAAATGGATAATCAAGAAGTTCTAGGCTAAATCTCCATGTGATACTATAGCCAAGCTTGAATTCGGTGCAACGGTTTACCACACTTGGTTTGAAAGAAACCTTCATCGATGGACAGCCAAGTCCAAAAGTTTCAACCAGATTTGGGAGGCAATCTTTTTTGATATCCATGGAAATATAATGCCTCTCAAATCCTGCCCGGACATAGCTAGAAATAGATTTATTTTGACTTCTTGGAATATGGGTAACTCATGATTTTGGTTTTCCGGTTTGTATTTTTGTGCTTCCCATTTTTGTTTGGGCTCATGGCCTAGTTTTGTAAGGAGCCTGGCTTTATCCCTTAGATACCCAGGTTTGTTTCCCTCCCTTTTGGGATGCTGTTAATAAATTCTTTCATTCACCCCTTAAAAAAAAAAAAAAAAAAAAAAAAAAAAATCAGAAGGGAAAACTAAAGATTATCGAGGCAGAAAACTAATTGGCAGAATAGTATTTAATAGAGCAAAACAGACTCAAAGAGGAGAGAAACTTATAAGCATAGAGTAAAGAAACTTTAGAAACTGACTTGATATACGATAGAAAAAGAAATCATGCAGGAATCCCCACCAGAGATCCATTATTGAATCCACAGCAGTACACCCAGAGTCCATTGGGTAAAACATCCTTGAATCTAAGGATGTCAATGGATAGCCGAAAATCCGAATTCACATTCTTTTAAAGGAATCCGAATCTGAACAATTGGATTTGGATGCAAATTTGGATAACCTAGTTCGGAGGCGGAGGCAGATTCGGATATCACCCAAACCAAGCACAGATATAATCCGCTCAGAATTGTTTATATATATTTGTTTTATTAAGAAAAATTGTCATTACTCTATGTTTACATAGGGAAGTGAACCAGACGTCAAGAGTCAATGGGATAATGGAGAGACTTGACAGCCGTTATTTATTTTATTTATTTATGGTATTTTGATGGGTGTGGGGGACAGGTTTGATAGCTTTATTTATTTTATCATTTATTGTATTTTTTTTTGGTATGAATTTACTGTATTTTGATGTTTATACCATTTTTGCTTAGGAAATCAAGAACGGATTGGTGAAGGAAGCCGTAACGTTTTTCTCAGATGTTAGAGCTTGGTTGTTTCTCTGGGGATTCTTGGATTGCAGCGGTCACAAGAGTGAAACTGGCCTGGTTATCAATCTGGGCCTCCTGGGCCTGGTCTATGTGGGCTCTATTGTTAACAAGTCACTTTAGTATATTCAACAAAATTTTAAGTTCTATGACTTACCTTGAAAATCCACCAGAACCAGCACCAAGTTGGCGAGCTAAAATGCTGGAGTCAATATGTAAAACCCTAGGATTATCTTTTTTAATTGATATCTGACGTTCAATCACTAATCCACCTCCAATATCTCCTTCCAATTTAAGTGCTTCCTCCTCTCCTCCCTGCTGAGGATCACGCCTGGAACAACAGGATATTGGAGATTAAGATTAATCAGAAAAGGAAAAAAAAAAGAAAAAAAAAAAAACACAATATCTTAAAAATGGAACAATCAACAGCAGGGTGAAATCATATCATTTCCATTTTGTCAGTTTGGCAACTAAAGCTTCAAAAAGTCATCAAGAAAATGAGCATATATCTCATGATAGGATCCTGGCTTCTTATGATTATGGTAAGAAGACATTAGCTTCTCGAGAACCAAAGTATGTAGAAGCACAAAAATTTACTAATCATAGATAATGTGGTAGATAATATAAAATGGGCTTAAGTTTCCTATGTCTTAGATGGTACTACTTGAAAATAGAAATTATTAAAGTTCATGAATGTTTCTACTTAATAATGTGATGGAGATTGAATATCCAAAATTTACAAGAAACCAGCTGGCACTGAGAGAGAGAGAGAGAGAGAGAGAGAGAGAGACCCCCAGTCTGTGGTATTAAGTTGTGTAAAATTTTCTCCCCTTTACAGGTTTTCCTTGTTGATAATAGAGCATGACGGGCATTTTGGACATTTTTGTCCAGTAAGGGTAAGTATCTAAGCCTTGTTAAATGAAAATTTAAAATATCATTTTATGTATTATATAGGTGATAATGTATATTTAAATTCATTTTAAATTAATTAAGTGGTTGGAGATCGGGTGGACCCCTCATGGTCGGTTGAGCCATGGGTTGGCCAGCTGGACCAAATCGGTCGAGTTGACTTCTCATGCTAGCCAGTCAGCCCATGCGTCCAGGAGAAATGCCTGCAACCATATGCTGCAGGCTGCCTTTCCAACAAAGGGTGGTGCAGCCACAAGGCCACACCTTATAATGCCATTCATGGGGGAAGGGTGCCACTTGGCATCACTTTAAATGCCACTTCATGGGACAGATAGGGTGGGGAGGGGGGAAGGAAAGGGAATTATAGTCCATTGGGTTTTGAATGAATTAATATAAAGTTATGGTTTTGTTTTGTAAATAATTTTAAACTTATGGTTCTTTCACAATGCTAATTAAATCTTAATTTTAAGTATAAATAGGTGTAATGAATTGGGAATTTATTCTGTTCGTTTACAGCAGGAAAAAAAAAAAAAAAAGAGGGAGGATTAAGGTGGAAAAGAAAAAGAGAAAGTAAGAACTGAGAAGCAGAAGAAGGCTTGAGAAGTGGAAGAAGTGGAAGGAGGGAAGGATGATTAAGGTGGAAGAGAAGAAGTAGCAGCAGGGCTGCTGTAACAGAAAAAAAAAAAAAAAAAGGTAAACAAGTTTATGTTTTAAATCAAAGTAAAATGAATAAGTATTTAGTTTAAGTAACTGAGAAGAGTTCTGCGGTTACAGAACTAGTTAATTCAAAAAGAAGAAGAAGAAGAACAAGAAATGAAGTAATAGCTACAGAGTTACAGTGCATAAAATGATGAAAATACAGCAAAAAGAGGAATGATGCAAAAATCTATGTACAGCAATCAATTTTAATAAATTTTATAACATGAAAATCATGATTTATTGAAGTTCAGAATGGAATAAGATGATGAACTATTTATGCAATTCAGAATTTGACAAAGAAATGTAACTAAAGTACAAGAAGTAATGAAAAGGTTATGCATGTTTTTAAATAAAGCGAGATGATGATATTAGAAAATGAATTGAAGAAAAATTCATGACATAGTTGTCAAGGTGCCAAGGCGAACCAAGGCGTTGGAGGCCTGACGGGGCGCCTAGGCGACCAAGGCGCCCGATTTTTCAAGGTGACCCAAGGCCGCCTAGTGCGGTGCCTAGGCGACGCCTTGACAACTATGATTCATGATAAGAATATGAAATAGCAAGTATTAAGATCATGGAATGATTTCAATATAATATTCAGATGCTATGAAATGAAAAAAAGAAAGAAAGAGAGGTGAAGAAGAAAGCTACAAATTTAACCCAGATTTCAGCCTTGGTTCTGGGCTGAACAGGCCATGGCCGCGCGTCCGGTTCAGATTGGCCAGGACCCCACTTATGCCCATTTTGCTGCAGGCTGTGCTGGCCGCAGCCAGCTGCTGCAGCTAGGACACCTCCAAAAGCCAT
This sequence comes from Protea cynaroides, assembly GCA_028583415.1. Classification (NCBI taxonomy): domain Eukaryota; kingdom Viridiplantae; phylum Streptophyta; class Magnoliopsida; order Proteales; family Proteaceae; genus Protea; species Protea cynaroides. The sequence goes on from CM053276.1 coordinate 123,578,692, forward strand.
TTTATTGAAAAAAAAAAAAGATTTTGGACAATGTTAATGTATTAATAAAAAACTGAATAATTATGTAAAATAAAATAAAACATTTTACAGCTATTGGCAATGATAATTAAAATAATAAAATAAGTTATAATAATTAAATATTATGTTAGTAAGAGAAAATAAGGAAAAATAACTCACCTATGAATATGAATTTAACAAAAGAAATAGAGGAGGAGATAAGCAGAGAACTGTGGAAACTGTGTCAGATCATCTTGGAGAGGAATATAACGACTCAGTGAGCAAATTTCTGATGAGGAAAATTGTTTACTTACTAATTGCGTGTGATTTTATGTGAGGTAATGTTACCTATGAATGGAAAATTTGTTATAAGATTTTGAATGTTATTATGCAATGGTTGCTAAGTGCAATGTTATGTGAATGAACTCGGCGATTATTTACGCGATGAATAAGAAAATAATGCCATGATGACATGTCATCTATTCATATTTAAATTTCATGAAAATATGTTGAAGTTGTTTTAAATGCTTATGCATTAAATATTGACATGAATAGGAAAGAAAAGAAATATTTAAATAGTTGAGAGAACTTTCGGTACAAGGCCGAAAAAAAATGTGATAAGTTTTAGGCAAAAGGCCGGAATACAAAGAGATGTGTATCAAGTCAAGGAAAGGAAAATGTAATTTAATTAACTATTTGTAGAACCTGTTTATGCTGCCCCCTTCTCATTAAGAGGTTAGGTAATGGGTGGAGATGTGTTACCCATTTGCATTGCATGCAACTTGATAGTTAAGACATCTAGTGGTGTCCCTGACACTTCCTGCTGGAGGACAAGATGCATTGTGGCATCAAATGAGGCTGCTAGGAGTGAGATGGCAGTGGACATCAATGGGATTTTCCCCGTTTGCATAGCATGCTCCCTGGTTGGCTGAGGCGTCTATTGGCATCCCTGGTCCTGTCTGCCAGAGGGAATGAGATGCCTTGTTGGTATTAAACGGCTCCAAATTCTTGTGCACTTTGCAGCAAATACCAGACTTGGGACGTAGGTCATGTAGAATGGTTTATTAGGTTGTTCATCATGTTCTTGACTTACTTTCATGTTTGATGCTATTTAATTGTCTTTCATTGTATTATGTCATTATCATTGCTATGAACTATCTATTTCCTTATTGTCAGAGTGAATGGTTTTCTTCACTAAGCCTTTGTGTTCATTCCCTTATTTAAATATTTTTACAGAGGAATATGAGGAATTCCTAGGAATTGTACCAGGAGTGGACGGTTCAGCCCTAGAGAAAGGCAATGCCTGAGTCTATGGGACTCTCTTTTAGTTTATGAATTTTTGGAAGAAACAATATCATGTAAATATTTTATCCGATCATGCTTTTGTAAAATTACAAGAAGTGTTAGTAAATATTTCACTCTTTGTCACCAGTATGCCCACAAACCATTATCTCCTTTTGTGTTTGGTGGTTTTATTTGCTTTTGTTGTATTAATGTAAATAAAAAAAAATTATGATATTTTGTGCTTCTGTTTTGATGTTTGCTTCAATTTCAAATAATCTTGGGCAGCTTAGTGTATACGCACTGCACTCAATCCTCCTTTCTGGATTTGGGGACGATTTATTACACACACACACACACACACACACACACACACACAGGCCCAACATGATTTGAGGCAAGATTTAAAGTATCGGTATCATGTATCGTATCGAAATCTACCAATACCGATACAATATAATAAGGTCAATTCTTTATATTGGAGACTCAGTTTTAACCTCTCTCACATTGGATACCGATATGACATGATATGTTTATTGTACTGATACCGATACAGCTGATACCTACTGATACGATACAATACTGAAAACCATGTTTTGAGCAATTCAAATGGAACTTGTTTCTTTCAATGTATCGTGAATGTATGTAGATTAGTCTTAAGGAGTCGAAATAAATTATGATGAATATACTAGGGTAGTTTTGTTAACCAGAAGAGTAAAAATTATGTTTGTAACTTTGTACATAGTGAGACTCATTACGTACCAACATAATTTTTCTCTTGTGGTTGATAGAACTACCCCAGTATATTCATCATAATTTATTTTGATTCCTTGAGACAAATCTACATACATTCACAAACTCTATTCACCAAAAAAAAAAAAAGTCTCACAAATCCTTGGCTTTTCTTCCTCCAAAAACCAAATAAATATCAAAGCAAGTGGATTTCTAATGTCACATACCTCATATGACCTAGTTATATATTTTACTGCCAAGCTAGCTGCAAAAGGATAAGAATAAAACTACACAACAACAACAACAACTAAGCATTATCCCAACTAAATTGTGTCGGCTACATAGATCCTTGCCCTCCAAACCACTCTATTCGGTGTCATACTTGATACAACGCCTAAGTTATGCATGTCCTTCCTCACCATCCCATCTAGAGTCATTTTAGGTTTGCCCCTAGCTCTTTTAGTTCCTTCGATCTGAATCAAATCATTCCTCTGTATTGGGGCATCTAAAGTCCTCCACTGAATATGACCAATGCTACTCCTAAATCAGCTCTAATATGGTCATTCCTTACCTTATTCTTCCTAGTGTTGCCATACCTCCATCTCAACATCCTCATCTCAGCTACATTGAGTTTATCTATATGATGCTTTTTAACCGCCCAACAATTTGCACCATATATCATAGCCAATCCAATGATTGTCCTATAAAATTTCCCTTAAATTTTGAGAGTGAGCCTTGGTGTGATGGAAAGGTACCTGGTGGTCATGGGTTCGAAACACGAAAACAGTCTCTCCATGTTGTAGGGGTAAGGCTGCGTACATTCTGCTCTCCCCAGACCCTGCAGTAGCTGGAACCTCGTGCACTGGGATGCCCTTTTTTTTTTTTTTTTTTTTTACGTCGATTAAACAAAACTCCAGATGTACCTCTCTACTTCATCCATCCTATTTTAATTCTCTGTGAAACATCATCCTCTATTACTTTTTATTTATTTATTATTGAGCCTAGACACCTAAAATAATCACTTTGCAGTACCATCTTCATCAATTTTCACCACCTCAGTGTAACTAAAGTTACACACCATATACTTCGTCTTTGTTTTACTTAACCTAAAACCTTTTGATACCAAGGTTGATTTCCATAACTCCAACTTGGCATTAATCCTTACTTTTGTCTCATCAACCAAAACAATATTATCAGCAAAAGTGTACAGTAAGGAACCTCATCTTGAATGTCTTTGGTGAAATTATCCACAATATGTGTAAACAAAGAAGAACTTGAAGCTAATCCTTCATATAACCCAATTGTAATTGAGAATTTTCTACCTTGACCCCCCACGGTTCTTACACTAGTTATCGAACTATAACATATATCTTTGACTATGTCTACATATTTATTTAAAACACTTCTTTTCTCTAGTACTTACCTTATTAATTCTCTAGGGATTCTGTAATAAGCCTTTTCTAGGTCAATAAATAGACCATATGAAGATCCTTCTTGCAATCTCTAAATCTTTATTAAATAGCTTTTGTCGTGGATCTTCCTAACATAAAACTAATTTGGTTCTCCATAATAGTAGTTTCTTGTCTTAGGTGAGGCTTTTTTTTTTTTGGTAAATACTAATTGTATTAACCAAGGCCTAAAGTAGCAAACCCGGATATCTAAGAAGCATAGAGCCAGGCTCAAACACAAGACATTACAAAAGAATAAAAAAAATTTCAAATCATATCCACATTAGAATTGGATAGGTGATCCAAGCATCAATAATGAATCTGTTCCTAATGGAATTGGGACAAGGGCTAACAATAGGAAGCAACATTCTATGAACATCAAAGACGATGGCATCCCAAATTTGAGAAATATTGTAGACTCTGTAGTCCACTTTTTAAGAATTCTTTCCATTCATATATGATAGATCAAGGCACAAAAAGTCAATTTGCCACTCATATCACATGGGCAGTTGCCTCTGAAAGCCTTACATATCCATCTCCATTCCCTATAAAAAAACCTGAACTCGCCTTTTGGAAGACCAACAACGACTAAGCGGCCCTTACCATAGACGAGAGGAAAAAGGGCAAGCAAAAAACAGGTGATGAATATCTTCCCCATTGATCAGCAAACACAGCACATAGCATTGGTGTTAATCCCTCTCGGATGAAGACAAATCCTATTGGGAGAGAATAAGTCTTAATCCTCTACACTATGAGACAGCGGCAAGATGTGACCCTGGAACCAAACAACATCATACCAAAGTTTCCACCTTAGTTGTCAAGGAGCCAAGGCGAACCAAGGCGTTGTAGGCCTGACGAGGCGCCTAGGCTACCAAGGCACTCAATTTTCCAAGGCGTCACAAGGGACGCCTTGACAACTATGGTTTCCACTTAGATATTTACTTTCCCAAAAAAAGAAACATCATACCGAGGAACCTTAGTATATCTGGCCTAAGTAAGCTTCAAGCAAAAGAAGCTGTAGACATACCGTAGAAGATGCGCTCCTAGAAAGAGTGTAGTGAGCTGCCTAGGCTTGAGTTAGCCTTTTAGAGGATATCCAACCCAGCCTCCAAGACCCATTACTAATGATAGAAGCAACTACGCTACTCTATCACAACCTGAGTCAAGTCTGATCCTTTCCCTAGAAGATTGAATGAGAACACCATAGGGGTGCTAATTGTCCAGCCATAAAAGTGTTGAAGAACCATCTATATGGGTTTTAATGACATCATAGACAAGGTGTCTATACTACAGAATCTTCTGTCAGGCCCAAGATTAATCCTGCCCACTAGGTATTGACCAAATTGAGACCTTTAGGTACCTAGCACAAAGCCAACACCCAAATACTTTTCTTCTTTGTTGCCACTTTCCAAATCAACTTCAGAGTGCAAGCCTTGTTGACCTCCTCAACTCTTCTGAGACCAAGACCCCCTCCATCCTTTGGGACGCAAACTAAAGCCCAACTAATGGTTTGGAGAAATCTATTATTATCAGGTCCCTTCCAAAAAAAGGCACTCATCAAAGATTCAATCTTCTGGGATATTGAACTTGGGTGACTGAAGATCCCGGTTCAATACAAATAAGGGCTCTGCAAGACAGATCTATCTAGCTCAAGGTGACCCGCATAAAACAAATCAATGGTAAAGCCCAAATAGGAAATAGGAAAGGCTCCCAAGGAACAGCTGGATAAAGTTCCCAAATTTTCCCTAGTCAATTTATCAACCCTTGCCAGAAAGATGGAGAGTTTATGATTGTCGACATGAAGGTCCTACATAGCCCCAAAGGAACTAAGAATTGAAGAAATGTCTCCAACAGATTTGGCATTCATTGTCCGCAAAAGCAAGGTGAGTCAGCTTAAGGGACCTGCAATTAGGAAAGAGATCAATAACTTTTTGCACTAATCTCATCTGGAACGATCTAGACAGAACCTCCATGATCGGTGTAAAAAGGTAGGGGCCATGGGGCATCCCTTCCACATGACTCTACTACTTGCAAAGAAACCGACCAGGCTCCCGTTGACCAAGACCGAAAAACGGGTAATGAATGCCCTGAATTGAGCAATAAGGGAAATGCATTTTAGATAGCAATCAATATTGAATTCCCACCTGACAGAGTCATAAACTTTATGGTTGTTAATCTTCATAAGAGTAGATGGAGGATGGGATTTCCGTTCAAATCCCATAACAAGATAAGATAAGAGCAAAGAAGAATGTTGTCAATAATATTACGGCCCTCGAGGGAGGCGGCCTGATTTGGATTGACAAGAATCAACCATTCCTTTAAGCTTATTAGCAAGAATTATGACAATAATCTTGTAGATAGTATTGCAAAGGGCGATGGACTTGAAGTCAAAGATAGAACATGAGTCTTCAACTTTAGGAAACGCAAAGGAAGGTATAATTTACCTCTCAAATTTGAGAAGGATTGGAGAAAAAGCTTCAAAATGCGATTAGAAAGTCAGTCTTAACAATGTCCCCTAATGGACAAAACAGTGTCTTAAATCTTGGCGAGATCTCGAAGATCTCGAGGGGATCGAGACGAGATCTCGCCTCGATACAGTGTATCGACCATATCGACCAGTTCTCGAGCTGGTCTCGACATTTCAACCATTTCTCGACATTTTTGACCAGTTCTCGACCATTTTTCAACCAGTTCTTCACTGGTCTCGACATAATGTATGAATTATGATTGTATAGTCTACTCGACTACTTTGGGTTTTTTTTACTATGACAATTAACTAATTAAGTGTTATTATGTTTATTCTTCTTCTAAAATATCATTTTACTGGCTCATTTGGTCTTTTGTGATCTTTTATTAGTGTCACAATATGTAGAATAACCAATATTACCCTAGGTTTACATTTGAATTTCAAACCAACACTGCCAAACATGGGTATGAACCCAAACAACCACCATGTGAGATTATTTATACAGTTTTATGGTTTAAATATGTTTTTATATGCTAGAATAGGGTTCCCCCAGAGTATCAAGCTTTAAAATGATCATTTTAGGGTCGAAATACACATTTTAAGCCTTCACGGCTTTTGTGCAGTCTCGCTGAGATCTCGACCGAGATTTCTGAGATCTCGGTTTTTCAGAGGGTCGAGACACCCTCGAGACTCGAGATTTCGAACTATGGGACAAAAAGAAACCCAAACTGAAAAGGTACGGACCCGGAGCATTCAGAGCTTTAGTAGATCTAATGGCCAAAAGAATCTTTACTTCAAGAGGGAGGGAGGGAAAAGAATCTTTACTTCAAGAGGGAGGGAGAGAGGGAGGGAGGGAGGGGTGGAGGGGGGGATGGAATCTGGGCAATAGATGCTGGAGAAGAAAGCTTGAGCTTCCTTCTTAATTCAATTCCAGGGTGGGGTGGGGGGCACCATCACTAGCAATCAGAGTAGAAATGAGGTTCAATGATGGCAAAGAGGGTTTAAGACAACTCAAATTAACAATCCCTCTTTGCTACAGGATCTCTACATAGTCCGAACCCAAATTTAACAAACAAGAGTAATTGAAATTGAACAAATAATTTCACAACTTCAGATCTGTCTGTAAGAATGCTTCAAAATTTGGGATCCTTGATCCTTAGCATATGAGGAGTAATATCCCAAAAGACGAACTTGATCCAACGGGTAGGATCGAAACCAATCTTGCCCATAGGTCTCAGACAAATATTTTAGCAAACCAGAACTATAAAATTATGAAAAAACTCACTTATCTTGAGATTTAGCCGTTAGAAAGGTCTTCAAACTTGGAAGGGAAGTACTCTAATATGCGCTTAATAACATACCCAAATTTGAAGGTGATCCAACAATGGATGAAGAAGTAGTGAATTTTCGAAAAACCACTATTATCTGAAAACGGGAATGAACAAAATAGGAGTTCGGTCCAGAATTTATATTAAACTTTGGCCAACTTTGCTACCAGCACTCCACCTTTCTACCAGACTATGGAAAAAGTTACAAAAATAAGAACTCCAAACTGAAATAGAAACCTCCTTTATAGATAATAGGAAAGTTTCTAAAACAACTTTTAGGAAACTAAATAAAAACTTCCTTTATAGAGAATAAGCAAGTTTCTAAAACAATGAAACCACTAAGACTGACTCATAAAGTAAATCAATTTAGAAAATAAAATCGAAACTAACTTTAGGAAAGAAATAACAAAAGAGAGAAACAAAATATTGCAAAAAAAATTCTGTTGGTACTGTTCACGTGAACAGTACTGTGAACAGTGTTTTGGCTTGGCTTTTGACTGGTTCCATGGACCAATGTCGGTCAGTCCTTATGTTGGTTCTTGGACTGATTCACGGCTGGTCCTTGGACTGCATCATTCAAACTCTAGTTTGCTTTCAGTGACCAGTGAAAGTACACATCATTTCTGCCTCCCAGTTTAACCCAGTTCCGGGAATTCTGCTTGAAAAAACTCTTCTTGAGATAGCAAGAACCCCAGCTTCGAAGAGAGGTCCTTTTCTTCTATCATAAACGATGGGTCATCCATAGCTTCTTGAATTCAGAGTTGAACAAAATGCAAATCACCTCTACAATCCTAAACAGTCGTGGAAATATTTCAGAAGGTACTTTTATTCCACCCACTAAGCACACGCCAAACCTCCCTAAGCTTTTGAGCAAAACAAACCATGGGCTGGTGGGTTTCCTTTCTAGGCTTCTCCCAAGCATTTCTCACAATTGGCTGCGAAAACTCACGGGAGGTCCACATATAAAGAAACATGAAAGGCTTAGGGCCAAATGAGACATAGGGGATAATAGAAAGATGAATAGGACAATGGTTAGATATACCCAAAGAGTCAAACAGAGCCTCCGAGGAGCTGAAAGAGGATATCTATCTGTCATTAACCAGAGATCTGACAAGTTTATAAGACACTCTGGTTTCCCAGTCTTCTATTATTCCAAGTGAATTGCATCACAACCCATTTTAAATAATCCATCCCAATTTCATCCATACTAACCAAGAATTCTCCTACAGGATTCTCATTAATATATCCCTCTTCATGGCAAACTTCACCACATCAAAATCCCTTATGAATTCTCCATGGGCTGTCTGAAAAGGAAAGGGAGAGGTGTAGAGAGTGTTCCATAAGGATCTCCTCTCAATAGAGGAGTTAGAAGCATACACAACAATTAATAAAAAACTTACTGAATTCAATCTATCTTAAACCTTGAAGTGGAAAAATTGATTTGAGGAGCAGACAGTAGAAAAGATGATTTTCGAGTTGTCCCAAAGGCACCATAAACTACCATTCACATGATAACAACAATTGAAAATAGCCTGCCAGCCAGAATGTAAGGAGTTTGCAATGGAGAGCATTGGGCTCTTAACTCTAGTTTTCGCTGAGATACAAAAAGAAACATGCTGCTTCCTGACAAGAGATCTCACTTCAGACTGTTTGCAGGAGGTATTAAGTCCCCATAATATTCCAAAAAAGGTCTTGATGCATTGATAACTTGATCAAAATTAGTAGCTCAGGCTGACAGCACCCTGTCGGGGCAAAGAAGAAGAACCTGAAGCAGAGGACGAGGCTCTGGATGATTTTTGCGAGGTAGTTGTGATCTCTTACCTTTGGGATTTTCCAGGTCCAGGAGCAGTTCAGGGAGGCTCAAGGAGAGGTGAAAAAAGGGGGTCATTCTCAACATCCAGAGGAAGAGGATCACTCTCATTTGGCAAAGGCAAAGGAATGCCGGCAAAAGAGGTTCCAGAGGCGAGGCCTGGTGGGGCCCATGATAATGGGGATGTGCCAGTAGGGGCATGGTCCGGCAGAAAGCATAGGACTGGGGAATGGACTAAGCGTTTGACCAAATTGGGATGGGACAATTAGACATGGGGAGAGGGCAGCTGGGTTTCAATGAGTGAGAGGGATTAAACTCGAAGGGCCTGGAGAGGGGGCCAAGGCAGTAAGAGGGGTGAAGTTTAGAGTGACTTTGTCCACGGGTTGGTTTAAGGGGTGGTCAGCTGTTGTTGAAAACTGGGATAGAGCGACAGAGAAGTTCTTTTTGGGAGCAGCAAGCAGGATAGAGACAAGAATAGGACCTACAGCCAGGGGGACGAAACTAGTAGCTACAAAGGGGTAATTCATAACTAGAAGAAGATGGCGATTTTGAAAAGTCGAGGGAGGGGGTTCAGCCTTAGAGCCGACAAGGAGCAGAACACAGTTCAGCGTTGGACAATCTCTCACCAAGATGTGAAGAAGCAAGATTTGCTTCATCATAGTTCCCGAGGGTAGCAAAACGGTTGCAAACAGACAAAATTTCATTTGGCAATGTAATCGAGGCAGCCTGCAGCACTTACACCTCTTTCTGAGACACCCTTGAAACATGCAGACCCACCATGTTGCTATTGTCTTCTTGACAAAATCCATCACCATCCGAACCCTAATCGAGTTGACCACCTGGTTTCTGGCTAAGAAGCAAGAGGAGTCAGATTAGATGGGATTCTATGGGGGAGAGATAATCTCTGCCTTTTTGAGGGATGCATAGCAATCCCAATTTTACTTTCGCACGCACCAATGGAATGGTAAAAAACTCCATAGGTAATGCATTGTGGGGGTTTCCCATCATGTTAAACAGGCTCCTTTCTTGTATGGGACTCGTCTAAGCAAATGGTGATGAACTCCGACAAAGGGTTGAAGGCTTAGACTTCAACACAAATACGGGCGAAGTTCAATTTGGTCTGTGTTATTGTGCATCAATACTCTAATAGAGGGTTACCTAGTATAAAATCAATAGAGCTCAGTGCCTCCTCACACCAAAGATGGAACGAGAGACTGGGTAAGGAAATCCAAATGGGAAGTGGTCTCAAATCCAACTTATCAAGCTGCTGGGATTCATCCCAATGCCAGAAAAAAAAATTGGCTTTCTAGCAATATATCATAATCCCCTTTCTAGCTTATCATTCTCTTCAGCAAAGTGAAAGCTGAAGGAGCGGTAATCTTGGAGGTAGACATGCAGCCCTCCATTGGTCTCCATTGTCCGAGGAGAGATTTCTTCACCAAATCATAAGGGAGTTTCCTTCCTATGAATTGGCCCACAAGGGTATTCCCCCACTTTAATATCTTGCCGAGGAGGTAACTATTCAAGCAGGAAGCAACCTTGGTTTCAACTTCCACAATGGGAGAGTTAAAGAGGAGGGAGAGCCCTTCACCTTGGGGGGGGGTGTAGATGTGAATAGATCCCTCCACGGCTCCCAAGGGTGAGTCACAATCAGGTGGGATGTGGTGGGACAATCAGGGACGATGAAGGGGGACTCCCTAATCTCACCCTCTTTCCGCATAGAGAGGAGAGTAAGAGGGAGACCAATGGGGGGAGGGTAGGCAATGGCCGGAAGCCTGCGGTCCATGGAGAGGGAGTTTTAATTAGCTAGACAGGGAGGGCTGGTTGTAAAGAAAGGTGAGAACTAGATGTTCGCAAAACTAATTATTAATAAACTCAATCTATCCCAAAGATCAAATATTGCTATGTTTTCGGAATAGGATTGATCTTCAAGAGCAAGTTTCAATAACTCTCTCCCATAATTTCATAGTATGACTCAATAGCTTTATGCCTCTATAGTTATAACAGCTTTGAATATCACTTTTATTTTTATAAATCGGGACCACAATGCTTTTCTATTCATCTGGTATTTTCTTTGTGCTCGTAATCTTATTAAACAACTAATTTAGCCAAGAAAATCCACATATTCCTAAGCTCTTCCACACTTTTATTGGACCCCATTTGGACCTGGTGTTTTGCCTAAAATCATCATCTTTAAAGTTTCTTTTACTTTCGACACTCAAATTTTTCGTACGACTTCCAATGTCTTGATGGGTAATGTAGCCTTCTAGGACACTCTATTTGAGATGTCTTCATTTAGTAGGTTACAGAAATAATCTTTACCATCTCTCCTTAATGTTTTCATCCCTTACTAGAACTTTACTATACAGATTTTTTTAATACATTTAACATGGTCGAAATCTCCACTCTTCTGTTCCCTTATTTTAGCTATCTTACAGATAGCTTTTTCCCTTTCCTTTGTGCTTAGATTGTTATAAAGATCTTCATATTTATTTATGCTCACTTTTTTCATTTTATTCTTAGCTTCAGTTTTGGCAAATTTATACCTTTTTAGATGCTCTACATCCTTGGTCCCTTGCCATATCTTAAAACTAGCTTTCCCAGCCTTAATGGCTGTTTAAACATCATCATCCCACCACCAAAACTCCCTAAGGGAACTAAATGCTCCCCTCTCTTTCCTTATTTGACTACTTTATTAGTAAATGCTTTCAAGGTATTTTGTTTTAAGCTCTATCCCAATGCAAATAACCTTACAATTCTTATGATTCGGTGTAATGAGACACATATCCATGACCAATAATCTATGTTGTGTGGGCAGACTCTCCCCTGTATAACCTTACAATCCTTACACAACCTATCAGACCCTCTAATTAGAAAGAAGTCTATTTGGATACTATGATGTCCACTTTTGAAGGAAACTAAATGCTCCTCTTTTTTTTCAAGGAATGCATCAACAATGGATAAATCATAAGCCATAATAAAATCGAAGTCCCCTCCTCGTTCCTCCGAAATTTTATCCTCCATGGACACCTTCATAACCTCTATTGTAAGAGCCACACCCGGAATCCTCACCAATTCGGATTCCACTGTGTCGGGTCTTATTGTGCCAACACATGGCACCCTGACATTTTGAACCTTATGGTAGTGAGTATTGGGAGAACATTCAAATGACCTAAGAAGTGTTCCCAATAGCTTGAGCCCATCAAACCAAGTCTAGGGCTACTTTTAAGCTCACCGGATGCTCTGCTGGATGATGCACCACCTGGTTGTCAGCATCCGGTTTAGGCTTAAGTGGCACATTCTCTCTCCTCGGGATCCTATAAATAAGGAGCTCACACTCCTTATTTCTCTCCTTTGGTCAAGTGAATGAGTGTGAGGGTGACTGGAGTAGATAGCTTAGAGCTCAAACCCTAGATTCCCCATTAAAAGTAAGTTCTATCAATCCCTCTCTCCTTCTTGTGATGAATGAATGCTAGGCCTAGTTGTGGAGCTCCACCATTAATGGTTTCCCTTAATGGATACCGGTTACTAACCTAGAGACCTAGGTCAACTTTCCCTCTCTATGAATGGAGATATTAATGGGGTCTCAAATGACTCCCAGTTAGTGTAATAATGGTGGGAAAGTGTTTCCCACCAAGTGAAATGAAAGCAAACCCCAAAATGGAAACCATCTCTAGTTTGTGCCTAGTTTCTGGGCATTAACCGGAGGCATAAACCGAAGGCTTAGCTTTGACCCTGCCTCTGGGTGAATAAGATCATGCCTCCGCCGGGGTAAAATGCGTTGGTGTAAAGGACCATGCACAACCGGAGGATCCCAACTGGAGGACCCTCCCGAGGGCACAACCCTCCGGGTGATCATCCCCCGGTTATCCATGGGTCCGATTGACCTTGACCTTCGGATAAGCTTAAATATAAGCCGGAGGCATTGCCGGATGGTACACCACCTAGCTAAGCATCCGCATAACCATATGGAAGTTCTCTGTTATAGCAGAGTATATAACCGGATGGTGAGCCGGATGACAGACCATCCGATTCTACCCTCGTTAAGGCAAAACTGGAAAATTATACAAGTGTTAACCGGAGGATATACCATCAGGGAGTATCATCCGGTTATGACCCTGTTAACCTGTATGCCTAGCTTAGACCATAGGGGACCAACCATTGGGTTCCTAGCTTATCTTGGGACCTATGCATGGACACATAAGACTTGTCCATCCTCGTTAAAAACTACCTAACCAACTAATGAAATTCATCTAAATTGATTAAGTAAACCAACCGGGTAGTAAACAGAGCCTTTTGCCGGCTTTCAGGTTTTACAACACCATTGGTGCCTATAGGTGGGGTCGGGTCCGTAGAGTTTGTGCATGTGATAGTGCGCATTTAGTTTAATGATTATGACATGCCATTTCATAATTGCATGTATGAGCATGCATTTGTATATTAATAATAACTATGTATATTTGGATTGTGTATGATTGGGTATGTTGGTTCGTATGGCGTACGGGTACCCAAGGGAGGGTGATGTAAGACATACGACCACGTCTATAATGCTAGCATCTTAGCAGAGGCACGGTGAACCATGGGAGTGGGAAATCGAGGATCTCTGCTGGGGTGTAGTCCATGTATAATGATTCGTGTAACGAGTGACCTCACAAACCATGTTGGAATGGCAAGCACCTTAGCAAAGGGAAGGTGAACCATGGGAGTGGGGAGTCGGGGACCACTGCTAAGGTATAGCCTTGTCTATGGTCATGTATGATGGTGCATGTGGCATGTTGGAACACAGACACACGTACCATGTTGGATTGCTAGTATCTTAGTGGGGGCACGACGAACCATGGGAGTGAGGAGGCAGGGATCTCTGTTGGGATACAACCTTATTAATTTATTGCATGTATATGCCATATCATCTAATTGGTTGGGTATGTTTGGTGATGAATGTAACACATGTGCTTGCTGTGCTTGGTGGCCATGTGCCACGACTGACACCTTAACGGGGGCACAGTGATCCAATGGAGTGGAGCTGAGGATCTTTGCTGGGATGTAGCCTCTTTTTACATCTCATGTTTACATGCATCATGCATCACCCATAGTCACATGACCTGTGTTTTAGCGAGGGGAAATACTAGGAGAAGGGAGGTTCGGGTGCTCGGGGGGAGGGGGAGGGAGCCACGGGCATAACTTCAGGGGAATAGCCATGAGCATTAGTCCAGGGGGGTATGGTTTAGAAAGATTCTCGTTAGGGTACAGGCAGACCATGATAGCATACACACTTAAATGCCACATACAATTGCTTGTTTATTTATTTAATTGCATCAATGTAATGTTGTGATAGGGTTGCGTTGAAACTTGACTTCTTGCTGAGCTGGGATAGTAGCTCACCCCTTGATATCAAAATCTTTTTAGCTTTGGTTGTAGGTACCTCTTCTGCAGCTACTGATATGGGTCCTTTTGTAGTTGAGGATACCTTTCATGGCGGAGGGCTGCTGAGGGATCACGGTGGGGGCTGCTCCTATAAAGACTGCATTTACGAGACCTGAGCCAGCGTCTCGCCTCTATGTTCTTGATATCTGTAGATAGATAATGGTTTGGTCTATCTACAACGGTTTATTCAGATTTACTCTTAGACAGTGTGTATTGGATCTATGTACCATGATACTACTTGTGAAACTAGTTTTGTAAAGCATAACAGACTTATTTATGCTATGAAAACATCAATTGGCATCTGTTTTCTATTATATGATTCTGCTGCAACTATTGTGATTTATTTATTGATTGATATGGATATTGCTTATGTAGATTATGGGGTTTGTTTGGTAGATTATTTTGGTTGTCGGTCGTTGGAAGATTCGGGTTGCCATGTGGGTTGACTCGGATATCACGCCCGATTCCCAGAATGGGCTGTGACATATATGATCTCTCTCCACATGTCCATCCAGATCACTATTATAATCTTTTTTCATTGACTAAAACCTTGCAATAAACGATCCATGTGTTCCAAAACTATAACTTACTATTTTCATCCAAACCTACTTGGGGTGTATAAACACTAATTATGTTTACAACCTCTTTCTCAACACAAGCTTGATAAAAATAAACCTATCACAAATTCTTTTAACATCCACCACATCATTCTTTAACCTTTTAACTACTACTATGCTCACTCCACTTCTATTACTTTTATATCCTGTATACCAAAGTTTAAAGTCATCCAACTCCTTAGTTTTTCTAACCTTCTATCTAGTCTCTAAAATACAAGCTATGTTAATCCTTTCTGCTCATAACATCCATCAATTATAGACTCTTACCAGTTAGAGATCCTATGTTCCAAGATGTTAATCTAACCCTACACTTATGGATTTACTTCTTTACCCGCACTCGCCCACGGTGCGAGAACCCTTGTATACTTGTCACTGCATATAAGTATCGACGCGGTACATCTCTTTCAAGTTACAAGGGACGCCCTAGTGGCCACTTTTCACTGCATCTGGGTCAAGTTTGCTTTATAGTCTAATATTAACCGAGTGGCAATCAGAATTGGCAACTTCAATTTTTGAAGTTCATGAAAATTTTAAAGGAAGCATTGAATAAGACCTCCCATATCCATATTTCTTCCTACTGATACAAAAAGCCTGCTTTTATTAGTCACTTATTAAACTTTGGAAGGAGATCCTTGGAATCAACTGAAAATTTCAGATCCATGGGATAACTCATTCTCATCCATGAAGACAGCTTATGAAATGAGTCTGCTCCAAATACCTCCACCTTGAAAGCTGTTGAGAACCCTTCACTTTCTCAATTCATCTGCAGGCAAAGGCTTCTTCCTAAGCAGACAACATATATGAAGTTGAAGGATATACATATGCTGATAGCAGAAACTCTAGGACAAATATAATGCCCATCTTAGGATGTCTCACTTTTAGCTGGTTGGAATCTCATTAAATTGAGAAGCAAGAAGAAGTTTGTCCTTCCAAATTCAGTGCAAAGGCTGAATGCAGATCCATTGCACATAGTATCTGTGAGCTATTGTGGTCAAGAATTTTAAAGATGTGAGTTACATGCCATTTTTTTTTTTTAAAAGGAAGAAAAAAAAGGAGCTAGCTGATATCATGAAAAAGTTATCAAACAGTACACAATTTCACAATACATAATACATATGCAGTAAGTTATGCACCAGTTTGATGGAGAATCATAATGTTTGAATAGTTTCGTATTGAGGAGAATTATCATCATACTTTCTACCTATAGTTGTTAAGGCGTGAAGGCGAACCAAGGTGTTGGAGGCCTGACGGCACACCTAGGCAACCAAGGAGCCCGATTTTCCAACGCTTCACAAGGCTGCTTAGGCGGTGCCTAGGCGACGCCTTGACAATTATGTTTCCACCACCAGCAATAAGTCATTATATGGGGGGTCTTACAATGAGATCTCAACTCTTGGAGAGAAAGGTTAACCTGCTGTCTTTCAAAGTGTCCTGAGTGATCAAGAAAGTACAAAATCAGCATAGCTCTTTCCCACTCTTTTCTTGGGTATCAGTTTTACATGAGTGCAAAGGGAATCCACCTCAATGTTTCATGGGAAACTGGAATGAAATTGTATTTTTTTTCTTGTGTTTCTTTCTCTGTTGACATAAAGTTTCAATGTGGTGAAATGGTCGCACAAATTATAACATAGATTTCATGATATTTGTAATTATTTCAAATTTTAATAGAAATATCCAATATAAAAGTAGCAATACCCATTACCAGCATACTGCAGACATTTTCATTGTTTCTTTGGGAAATGTCAACATTCATGTATTTAAATAAATTAATGTGCAACAAAGAGATCATGAGATTAGTATCTCACTCAAGGACAGTGTATTCCTCAGAGCATCCAGCAGAGAGGTATTCAGTGCCACTGTATTCTTCATACCCACTCACTTCGACCCTGTTATGAAGCCATTGAGTTCCTAGAAGAAGTTTTCAGTAAGCAGAAGTCAGTATCAAATATGATGACAACGAGCTCCACTACTTCTTTGTCTAATTGAATTCTTTTGATTTCAAGCATTTATAGTTACCAGGAGAGAAAAATTTCCAAAGCTTAAGAAATTACAGGGGTAGATCAATTCACTCTATCAATAACCAAGCCGGATCTGGTGTATCATAAGGGATTTGTCTTTTCTATTGATTCCTATGGATTGGATCCAAAAAAAAAATCTTGAATGAGGTATTCAACTCCTATCAGCAGGGATACAACAACGCATTGGACCTGAATCGCCGACCCTTTAGGAATTCTTCAAGCTTTGGCCCTTGGCTCCTAGCAAATAGGGATGTAACAACATTAGAAACTTTGGCTGGTACTAGAATTAATATCCATTCAGTTGGATATTACATTTGGTCGGTTCCATCTAAATCTGATTTTTCTATATCTATAAAGCTTTGGGAAATCGTTGAGAGCTCAATTTTAGCAATTTCTGAGAACTGAAAACACAAGGCAAAAGTTCAATACGAGGTAAGCCAAAAGGTAGAAATCATGGCCCAAGTTTGAGGCATGGCTAATCAATGGTGAGTACAACCTATCCAACAGTCAGTTTGCTAATATCAGCCCTGACAAGAGTCAATGGTGGACTGTCCAGATAAGTTAATCTTGACTGGACCACTTAGTGGACTTTCATTTTGATTTATATATAATTACTATGGTTGATATATGTGTTTGTACATACTTTTATTTTATTCATTTTTTTATCAACAAAAACTATTTTTTATTTATCTTGCATATTATGAAAAAGTAATTAGAATATTAATGGATTCAACTTCAGAACTCCCTTTGAGATTTTATTCCTATGCAAAACCAATATTATCCTATATCAAATTGAACTTTAATAGCTGATGTATAAATCAAATCCATATTCAATTACTGATAAATCCATTTCAAGTTTACTCCATGCACATCCCTACTAACCATGTGGTTTTTGAAACTAACAAGGCAACGAGATAGGAGAATACCAATGACCCCCTAAAATGTGATCCACTAAGATTACCATGGGTAGTAATACCAATGGCTCAGTTCAGATGGGCTGATCAAGGAGTCGAAAAGGTAACCACCAAACAGGGCTGCAAATTTTACCTGCCTTACAACCCTCATTTAGAGGGTAAGGGAAACGGTTTATTTTGTTTAAGCTATGCAGGTAGGGTAAGGGCAAGGACGGTATTCCAAATGCTTAGCCTATTCACCCATTAAAAATAATTATAAATACAAAAATAACAGATGTAATATATATTGTATACAGGAAAAATGATTTAGCACATTCCTTTAACTAACTTACCCAACCCTCATTGGATGGGCAAGGGTAAAGGTTTTATTCCATTTAGGGACTACAGTCTAGGGAGGTAGGCTATGGGGAAGGAATTTATATTGTTTAGATAAATGAGGAGAGTAAGCATAAGGCCATCCACCTGTGATACCCTATGTTGTGGGTTTTTTCCTACCAATTGGGGCTCTCCCTCCACGCCCCCCCCCCTCCACCAATAGGGCTGGTCTAGGCTCAGTAACTAGGGGGGACAGTATAGTATGAACGAACAAAAAAGAAAGAAGAGGAAGTCCCTAGCCCCCAGGGGGTATTGGTGGATGGAGGATGAGTGAAGAGGTATTGTAGAAATATTCTGCTGATATCTGTGTTAAGGGAGTGGGTATTTTAGTAATTTTGACCCTAGCTTGAGATGAGATATTAGGAATTTAATATAGTGTTTTATAATGTTAAATTTTTGTCTTTGTGTGGAATGATAAATTTTACTAGGTATTCTGCTGTGTGATGTGGGTATGATAGTGAAATTTTACTAGGTATTCTGCTGATATCTGTGTTAAGGGAGTGGGTATTTTAGTAATTTTGACCCTAGCTTGAGATGAGATATTAGGAATTTAATATAGTGTTTTATAATGTTAAATTTTTGTCTTTGTGTGGAATGATAAATTTTACTAGGTATTCTGCTGTGTGATGTGGGTATGATAGTGAAATTTTCTGTGTAATGCATGGATGTGATGTAGGGTTGTGATTGTAGGTGAACCCATGTTTCCTGATTGAACCTTTCTGGACTGGCAGACTGAAGTCTGGAGCCATAACTTTCTGGTTATAACTCCACCCAATTCTAGTTGCATTAGGAAGGAGACTTAAAGATCTTCACTTTTTAAAGAAATAGCCTTTGACTAATTTTGCTTTTAAATAGGTCAAAACGTAGTAACTGGTTGCAAACTCGTACTCAGATCAAAAACCCTTTCTGGCTGTTATGCGGCTGATGCATGAACCGGGGCTTCAGCTGGCGCATCAACCAACTGACAGTATTTTGATTGTAATTAGGTAAAATAAGAGGGAGCAATGGGTAAATATGAAAGTTCTGGTTTGGGGAGAATTTGAAAGGAAATCTGTAACCTAAGGGTTTAAGTGTAATAAGGTTCTAGTAGAGGGGCTAATTTATAAAAAATACTTCATTAAGAGATCGGTACCAAACTTAGGAAATGTCAAACTTTTAAAAACTAGGAAATTAGAGACTTTATTAGGGCTAGATTAGATTGATTAGTCCTTTTAAGCCTTAATTAAGTTTAGCCATTTATAAAAATTACTTAGAACTTAGAAGGAAGAGAGAGAGACTTCCAACGTATTCTACAACTCTCAATCTCATCTCTTTCTCCTGTTCACAAACCCAGCAGAAGAAAGAAGAAAGGAATAGAAGAAGAAAAGAAGAAGAGGAAGAAGAAGGAGAAGGAAAAATTCACCATGTCCTACTTAGTTCTTCTGTTGCTGAAACTAAGGAAGAAGGTTTCCGTATTTGGGACTGGGAGTTCAGAATTGAAGAGAAACAGTTGAGAAAGGAAGAAGATAATTCAGGATTCAGCAGTTCAACCCAGCAAAAACCAGAGGTAACTCCTTTATAATTTCTTCCTTTGCATGCAACTTAAGCCATGATGTGAAACCCAAGAAGGTTCCCACCTTCTGACCCTTCTGTAGCTTAGAACTCAGCCATAGGAGTTCCCAATTTCGAATTGGAGCTGCATGGAGCAGCATAGACTAACTTGGGTTCCAATTGTTGAATTCCATAAAGAATTGAAAGTAAGAAGGGCATAGGATGTTAGATGGGTGTAATTCTAAGGTGTAGTAATCTTCAAATAGGGGGAAAATAGTGAAGGAGCAGCCAACGAAAGCCTTTTGGCCAGCTTCTGGGTCTGGGCGGTTGGAACAGACTGAGCTAGCCGGTCAACCAGCCAGCAGGGCCTTCCAGCCGCCAACCAGGAAAATGGCCATTTGCAACCTGTTTTTTTTTTTTTTTTTTTTTTTTTTTTGGGGGGGGGGGGGGGGGGGGTTTGTCTGCAGGTCTTTCCAGACCTTAGGAACACTTTTGGAATTAATGTTTCAAGCAGGTTTTCATAATTAATTAGTCCTAAATTAGAATAAAATAATCGTATTCTTGTAGGTCTGGAATTGGGGAATCCCAACCCAACTTGCTGTCCTAGTGTGAGAAGTGCTACAACAGTATTTTTGGCGAGGGAATTTACAAACCATACCTTGTAGATGTTAATTAATTGAGTATATTATGTTCTGTTCTTTTGTTTCTACTTATAGTTTTAAATTTAGTGACTATGTTTACATCGGGAAAGGGATTAGTGAATATATATATAGTATTGTTGTCGATTGTGTAAGTATAAATGTTATGCACATCTTTCTGTTCACGATGCTAGGATGCTGGGCTAAGTAATATATTGAACACTATGTGTTGTCGAGTTCTATGTAACTAACGACATAGCGCTAGTGCTATGTTGTTAGGGGTAATTCTGGTATTTAGATAGGTATGCTTTTAAGTCTTATTTTCTCTTATTAGTGTAAGGGCTATTCTTGTAATCTTGTCCTTTGTTATTTCATTATAAATAAAGGTGTGTGGGAGAGGATCACCAATCTCTCTCCAATTTTCTCTTCCATTCTTTTCTATATGGTATCAGCCCTAATCCACTCTCTCTCTCTCTCTCCTCTTTCTTTTTTTCTTTTTCCTTCTTCTCTTCTCAGCCCTACTGTCACCTCTATTCCTTCCTAAACCTTAACTCCAGCATACATACCTGCAACCAGTTACTGCCAGCCTCCATTCCTTGTCCCCGCCCTTGCCAACACCATAGCTGGTACCGCCAGAACCTGCAATTCAGTATCGACTTTTTTTTCCCTTGCTCCAGATCTGCCGCTACCTAAAACCAGCCCATACTTTGCATCTTCTACATACCCTGCATCTGTAAATCAACAAACAAGGTTGCCGTCGAGAGTACTCAACAACAAGGCTCCTTTGGATCTCTTACTCAGTAATTATTCGTTTGCTCTTCCACCAAAGGTGTTTGGATGTGTTTGCTATGCTTGTAACCACCATTCCCTTGGCAAGCTTGATCCATGGGGGGTTCATTGTATTTTTCTTGATTACCTTGCTACACAAAAAGGGTATAAATGCTACCATCCACCTTCCCGTCGGATTTTTATTACCAGAGATGTTCTCTTCCATGAAGACATGATGTATTATCAGTCACATCTACAGGGGGAGACAGATGCAGTTGAAGATGCGCCTTTGATTGCACCAATGGAAGCAGACACAGAAAGAGTCCAAGTAAGAGGAATTATGGAATCAGATTCTCAAGAACCAGATCAAATAGCTTCACCTACACCACAGATACCACCATCTATACCGCTGCCTTCTACACCCATTACTGTTGCCAGTCCAAATGCCACTAAGCCTCTGCAAGTTTAGAGCCATGTCAGAAGCAAGCAAGGAAAGACTACTACCATCCACTGTTCGACGTTTCGGTCGAAACTTAAGGTTTCGACCAAGATATCTCGGTTTCGAGCCTGGGCGAGACGAAACCTAGGCTCGAAACTGGATTATACAAGGTTTCGGGCGAAACTTAGTTTCGACCCATAAAGTGAATCTGGACCAGCTTTTAAGGGTCGAAATCAGTTGCTTTGAGAAAATTTCTCCCCCTTCGCTCTCCAACTTCATTTCTCTCCATTTTTCTTTCAAAAACTTTATTTCTTCAAGGGATATCAACATTTGTCAACATTTATCAAGGTTCTTGAGCATTCTTCAATTCTCAACTCCTTTCTCTCTCTTCAAGGTAACTCATTCTCTCCATTTTGTGTATTTTTCAATGAAATGGTATGCAAAAATCATGGATGGCTTTTAATTTTTTATATGTTTGTTAGAATCACCCAATCTATGAATCTATGGAAGTAGTTTTTTTTTTTTTTGACAAATAATTTATTTATTAGATTTTCTGTTTGAAAAAAAAAGGTTTTCCTACAACTATTTTTTGAAAAAAGTATGTCTTACACATGTTGTATGACATTAAATTAAATATATGTTAAACAAAATAGGGTGATCTACATTTTGTATGGAGTAGAATTATTTTTCCGTTCTTATTTAATTATTTTAATTTTCAGATATTGATAAAATAATTAATTAAATTGAAAATAAATATAAATAAATGATAAAATATTTCCATTTTCACTTTGAAAACCTTTATAAATAAAATTATTTTTAAAAGTATTGCTATTTTATGGTGGGTTGCGGTTTTATGTAATAAAAGTAATGTGAACTAATTATTCATGTTGATTTAAGGGCATTTTAATTACTGAAAAATTAATAAAATATTTTTAACTTATGGAAAAAATATAAATGTGTTAGAAATTATAATATGTTGCTTATTTATGTAATAATGCAATGTTAAAATGATAAACCTATACTGTTTTTTTACTTTAAGGTGTATTATTTAGTTATAAGATATTATTTATGTAATAAAGTGTTGTTAGAAATGAAAATATAGTTTGTTTCAATTTTAGCAATTGTTGTCTTTTTGTTCCAACAGTGTAAGCGTTTGAAATGGTTGATGCACCAACTCCAAATAAGAAGCAGTCACAATGTAATTATTATGGCAAGCAGATAAAAGGAGGTGGTGCCACTAGATTGAAGTGGCATATCGGTAGTTGTAACAATGATATAATGGGTTGCCCCAACGTACCAAGTGAAGTGAAGAAGGATAAGGCAAGCTTAATGAAGAGTGATATTGATAAAAGAAATAAAAAAAAGGCAGATAGACAGGAGTTTGAAGTGACTTGTCTGAGGGGCAATCTAGGGGTCAATGAGGATGACATTAGCCTTAATAGTGATGAGGTAGACAAAGAAATGACAGAGGCAGAGGTGAGACAGCTAAAGAGAGCGAAGGTAGCAAGTATAAGGCAACAAGAGATAGATCGAGAAAGACAGTTTGAGAAGACTAAAGGAGCTAGGTCATCTAGAGAGGCAGTAGCAGAGGATGAGGGGAGGAGGCCGAGGCTGTGAAGTAAGGATGCCCCTGAGATACCTTTTAGGAGGACTCAGAGTGTGAGGACTCCAGCTATTGCACAAACACCACCACCTTTTCGTGACCCAGACCGTAAGGTCCTAAGGGTGGATCCTAATCTATTTGTCAGACAGGATAATAAACAAAAAAGTCACCTCATTTTTGGATTGATATCAAGATGAGTGGGAGATAAAATCTCCAAGTGAATAATGTACCATGGCATTGCAGCAAATGCTACTACAGGACCTCACAATCAGAATATGTTGGATGAAATAGGTAGGGCAGGTCCAGGAGTTAAAGGGTCTACAGCTTGGGAGTTGTACGACACCTACCTACCTAAACATACGAAAGAAACGAAAGAATATGTGGATTCTTTGAAGACATAATGGGAAAGATATGGGGTGACTATGATGTGTGATGGGTGGACCGGACCCACCAAAAAATCCCTCATCAATTTTTTGATAAATTGTGATGGTAGAACAACATTTCTGAAGTCTGTTGATGAATCTAAGCATATCAAGGATTCCAAGTACATTTATGGTCTCTTGAGTGGTGAAAGAAGTGGGGATAAATCATTTGGTACAAGTGGTTACTGACAATGGTTAATGGTAGTAACTTCAAAAAGCAGGGGAAAGGTTGATGAATAATAAAAAGTACTGACTTTTTTGGACACCATGTGCAGCCTACTGTATTGATTTGATGCTGAAGGACATGGGGGAAATAAAACTTGTAAAAGAGACTGTAGAAAATGCAAGGCAAGTAAACACCTTCGTTTATAACCATGGATATGCCTTAGAGATGATGAGAACCAAGTGTGGTGGAGACTTGGTGAGGCCAAGGTTAACGTGTTTTCCAACAAACAACATTACCCTCAAGAGTTTTAACATGAAGAAGTTTGGCTTGAGATCAATGTTTGTTTTAAAGGAGTGGTTTGAGTGGCCTCAGTCTAGTTCTCGAGCTGGTAGAACAGCACAGGCAATCATATCCAACGATAAATTCTAGGATGATGTCAAAAAAGTTGTGGTGACATTAGATCCCATTGTGAAAGTGCTGAGAATGGTTGATGGACAGAGGAAGGCCACCTTACCATACTTGTGGACTGCCAAAGATATGACGAAGATGCAAGTAGAGGAAGCTTACAGACGCGGGAACTCAAAATATATTGCCATTATCAAAGATCATTGGGAGCGACAGCTCAAGCACCCACTGCACAAGGCTGATGAGTCTTTACTTGATGTACTTTAGTTTCTCAACTAATTAAAATTACATCAGCTTGCGTTGATGTAATTATTACATTTGTCAATTTTTAGCATATTATTTGAATCCTAAGTATCAATACAAAGATAACTTGAAAATGCGTCAATAATTGATAGATGTAGTACAAGAAGTGGTTTCCAAGCTTGAGCCAAACGCAAGAGCACAGTCTATTGTTTTGCAAGAAGTAAGACTTTTACTTACTATGTTGTCAACATAATTTATAAGAATTGTATTTTTACTAAGACTCCCATCAAAATTGGTTCAACTCAAAAGCTTTAGAGATAACATTGGGAGTTTTGGTAGGGTAGCGGCTGAATCTGGTAGACAATCAACACCCCTTGGTATGTATACTTACTTTATGGATGCCAATATGCCATTGTGGGTTTTTTCATCATCTAATATTTGTTTCCTATGCTATTTTGCAGCTGAATGGTGGGTCCTATACGGGTCGGAGTCACCCAACCTTCATGCAATAGTAGTGAAGGTGTTATCACAAACATGCTCCGCCATGGGATGTAAACGAAACTGGAGTACATTATCGCTTATACATACTAAACGATGAAACGGTTGGGTGCAAAAATGCTTGAGGACTTGATGTATGTGTACTATAATTTGAGACTGAAAGGGGAGCACATACGGTTAAGCAGGGACCAAGATGCTAAAACCCCTACTGAGCTGAGTGAGATCTTTGATTTGAAGGGAGAGGAAGTTAATCCTTTGAATGAGTGGGTTACAGATCGCAGTGAGCCTCAATTAGATGAGGCTGGTGGTCGACCAAGCCGTATTGTTGCTAGAGCCTTGGAGGTTGATGTGGATGAGTTTATGACTATTGAGGGTAGAGTCCACGCATAGGCAAGACGTCCATTTCAGACTGGTGATAGTGACGAAACTAAGAGTGATTGACCGGTTTCTTCTGGAGAAACACAGTCACCTTCCGCCACCCAGGGTGGTACTGATACTAGCGGACTTAGTGGTACTAGGGGTAGTGATGATGATGATGGTGGTTATAACAGATATGCTGCCTTACACGATGAACCCGATCAGTATGACCAGCCACTGTAGCCGAATCCATTGCTGCCTTCCTTGAGATTCACAGGGGAGGCTCAGTATGATCATGCTACACAGGATATTGACCACGGAACCTGGCCTAGTGGTAGTAATAGAGGATATAGTAGAGGATTACGCCAGCGGTTCATGCCACATGAGGAGATGGATGAGACAGATCCCATGGATATATCGAACATGTCTCTGGCAGCATGGAGAGGCTGCATTTAGGGGAAAGTTCTTAGACTAGAGGAACTGGGCATTGGCGTGCACCAGAATTCATGATCACACGAACCTCGAGCCTAGCAATTCTTGAAGAGAGTGGCGGCGAGAGTATCAGTTCGACGAAAAATGGTGGATTTGGATGGTCTACTACTGGGGCTAGTGGGGTTAGAGGTGGTGGGTATGCGGGTTTATTCTAGTTCCTACCCTAGCAATCAATTTAGAGATGACTAAGCCTCAGGGGTTGGCAGTGACACTGTTAGATCATCGTTCGTCGACTCCATATTTCAATATGTTCCTGCTCCGACGTACATGCCTACTCTTGCTCCACCAACACACACACTCGATCAACCTTACCCTCAACAAGGGTACTTATATTATGTTGATGACTTTATCTACTGGTGGGCTGTTGGAGACTATCAGAACAATTAGAGTGACAACATGTCCTGCGATACATACGTGTTGCAATCTGAGGAGTCAGTGGTATGTTGAACGTGGTTTAAATGCACCACAAAGCTCCACATGGAACTAATTGGTGAGATTTTTAATTTCTAAGTTCAATCATCAATGTATTAATTTTTAATGAATGTTGTTAATTAGTAGCTTAGTAGTTAGTAGCTTAGTACATTACTACATTGTGACATTTGTATATTATTTCAGCATACACTACCAAACATTAGTCCACACTACATGTAGCTATTTTCTGTCTTTTTTGCAAACTAACATTAAAAATAGGTGTAAAATGGTTTAAATAGGGTATACAAAAAAAAAAAAATTAAACCAAAAAGAACATTTTTAAGCCTCGAAACCATGGAGTAAATAAAGCTGGTAGAAAATACTAGGTTTCGGCCTGGTTTTGGCGGTTTCAGCGAGTTGTGCCGGTTTCGAGCCTGACTGAAACAGGTCTCCAAACAAGCACCTTGATCCTTGCTACCATCAAAGCAACTTCACATGTCCCGTCATCAGTCTAGGATCCAGAGATTGATCAAACGCTTGGTAAGGACATTTCTCTCCTTGATTCTAATTCTGATCTCCCTATTGTTGTTCGTAAAGGTACTAGGGCGTGTACCTTCCATCCAATTTCTAATTTTGTTTTGTATGATGTTTATCTCCTTCCTTCCATGCATTTGTGTCTTCTCTTTCCTCTGTGTCTATCCCTTAGAAATGGTAGAATGCAATTTTAGATGAGCGGTGGAAAATTGCAATGATGGAAGAAATGAGAGCCTTGAAGAAGAACAATACTTGGGATCTTGTTTTTCTCCCACCGAGTAAGAAAACAATAGGGTGCAAATGAGTTTTTACAATCAAGTAGAATAGTGATGGTACAAAGGTTCAGTATAAAGCAAGTCTAGTAACTCGTAAATTTACACAGACATATGGTATTGATTATCAAGAGACATTTGCACCAGTGGCTAAAATGACAGCAGTAAGGGTTCTCTTGGCATGTGCTGTCCACCACAATTGGTATCTACAATAGTTTGATGTAAATAATGCCTTCCTCCATGGTGAACTTAAAGAAGAAGTGTATATGGACTGTTTACTAGGGTTTATAGATGCAAACACCCATGGGAAGGTATGTAGATTGAAGTGCTCACTTTATGGACTCAAGCAGTCCCCTAGAGCATGGTTTGGCAGATTACATAAGGCTATGATAGCCTGTGGCTATGCTCAGAGCAATGCGGATCATACACTGTTTATCAAGCATTCATCTGGAAGCTTTACTGCTCTTTTGGTATATGTGGATGATATTATTGTCACTGGAAGTAGTGACGAAGAGATAAAGAAACTCAAGGCATTTCTGAGGACGGAGTTCGAAATTAAAGATTTGGGAAGGTTTAGGTACTTCCTTGGGATTGAAGTTGCTCGTTCTGACTTTCTCTCTCAAAGGAAGTACGTCCTTGATCTTCTATTAGAGATAGGTCTGCTAGGCTGCAAACCGTGTGCTACCTTACTAAATGCAACTACCAAGTTGAAGGAAAAAGAAAGAACACCAACAGATAAAGGAAGATATCAAAGGTTGGTTGGAAGACTCATCTACTTATCCCATACCAGACCAGATATAGCATTTGCAGTCAGCCTAGTGAGTCAGTTTATGCACGATCCCTATTTTACGCATTTGGAGGCTGTCTATAGGATTCTTCATTACCTAAAGACAGCTCGAGGAAAAGGGATCTTACTCTAACCACGTGATGATTTTAAAGTGGAAGCTTATACTGATGCTGACTGGGCAGGCAGTTCAGACTGGAAATCTATTTCTGGTTACTGTACCTTTGTAAGGGGAATGTTAGTCACTTGGCGCAGTAAGAAGTAGAACGTCGTGGCACGTTTTAGTGCAGAAGCAGAATTCAGAGCAATGGCTCAAGGCATATGTGAACTTCTATGGTTGAAAAGTCTACTCAGTGACTTGAAAGTGGATTGTTCTTAGCCCATGATTTTCTCTTGTGATAATAAAACCGCCATCAACATTGCCAACGATCCAGTTCAGCATGATTGGACTAAGCATGTTGAAATAGATTTGTCATTTTATAAAAGAGAAGTTAAAGAGTGGTGAGATTTAGATTCCACATGTCAGATCAGAAGATTAGAAGATCAAAAGATCAGCTGGCCGATATTTTTACAAAAGGTTTACCTATAAATCCGTTTCACATAATTTTGTCTAAATTGGGAATGCATGATATCTATGCACCAACTTGGGAGTGTTGTCGAGTTCTATGTAATTAATGACATAGCACTAGTGCTATGTCGTTAGGGGTAATTCTGGTATTTAGATAGTTATGCTTTTAAGTCTTATTTTCTCTTATTAGTGTAAGGGCTATTCTTGTAATCTTGTCCTTTCTTATTTCATTATAAATAAAGGTGTGTGGGAGAGGATCGCCAATCTCTCTCCAATTTTCTCTTCCATTCTTTCTACACTATGCAATGCTATGTTGATATGTAAGACAAACATGCTATGCAATGATGATGAAATATCCATGTTTACAGCCCTGACATGTTTTGAATAACCTGCAAAGCATGAAAATGATGAAAGATGGAATGCAAAGTGTAAGTTTATGAAAGTTCTGTTTGGTTTCTGAAATGCCAAGGCATTAAGAACCAGCTTATGTAAATTCACGAAAGCACGGCCGTTGGGGTCGTAAACAGCTCAACCTCTGTTACGACCGGGAGATGGAGTCTATATGATGTAAACTGCTCACCCTCAGTTACGACTGGGAGGTGGAGTCGATATCTTGTAAATGGTTCACCTTTAGTTACAACCGGGAGGTAGAGTCCACATGATGTAAACGGCTCACCCTTGGTTAAGACCGGGAGGTGGAGTCTATATGATGTAAACGGCTCACCCTCAGTTATGACCAGGAGGTGGAGTCTATAGAAGTAAACGGCTCACCCTCGGTGACAACTGGGAGGTAGAGTCCATACAATGAAAACAGCTCACCCTCGGTGACAATCGAGAGGTGGAGTTCATGGATTGATGATGACAAATGAACAGAATGTACATGACATATGATAAGATTTTGCATATGTTATGTATGATGCATTCAATTGAATATATTTTTTCCCATTTGAAAATGTTATGAGACGATAGCTGTACGTTAATGACTTTATTATGCTGTGGTATGATTAAGATATTTCTTCACAGAGCTGTCGAGTTCAAAATTGCTATGATTTGTCTTTTGCAGAGAAGCGAGAAGCAAGAAGCAAAGGAAGAAGACCAGTAGAATTAGCAGTTGACCAGTTTCACCTAATGTAAATATGTAAATATGTCTTGTATTTAAGGAACCTGTTTAGGGTAGTACTTTTTATGTTGCCACCAGAAGTTATTTACAGTTATTTTTCGCTGCTTAGAATGTAAGAGCTATAGTACCTTTGTTAAGTTTATATCGAGATTAGTAATGCAAATCTTGGTAATGGTAAGTATGGAAATGAGGACTAACTGTCTCTCAATCTTGGATCATGAGGATGTTCAAGTGGTAACACTGTGATATGTCACTTATGGATTAGACCGGGTCTGGGAGCGTTACACACCAGACCCTAGCCGCCCCATTTGCAGGCCTAACACCAAACGGCATCCATTTATTAAGCACTAGAAATTTACCAACTAACTATATATTAGCACGTTGATCACAGGTTTCCCATTTTAATTTGGGGTTGGCATGGGGGGAGGGGATTATGGGTTCAGTTAGGTTGAGCACCACTGGGACTAAGAGCTAAATGCTCAACTAAACCTGATACATTTTCATTTATTATGATTAACAAGTGGAACCAAACACCTCTGTTAATGGGTCAGCAATTGCCATGCCTAGCCACAACCAATTAATTCGACTCAAACGAACCAACAATTTTAATTGTACAAAGCATGAAATATAACATAAAATTGTGAAAATATTTGTGATGAATATAAACAAATAATACATAGGAAATTCAGCAAACAATTGAATTATTTACAGAAGATATTCAACCTTGGAAGGACAACTACATGTTCTCAAGAATCAAGATATACAATAAGGAATCGTATAGTGCAATGACATTACCAGAAGGAAAATGCATCATGGAGATCATTCTACCACCAATCCATGGCACCACTTCAAGAATCCAATCACCACTTTTCAGTACGATAGGTGTTCTTGAAATATCAATTCCCTTCTGTCCTGAAATCTCCTCCACACCCGGAATACACTTAGCGCTTTCTGTATTGAACAAATTTGACATCCCAGGCAATGAGGTAACAGATTCATCAGTATAAAGGCTTATAAATACACATATGCATGCGTAACATACATATATATATATATATATATATATATATATATATATATATATATATATATATATATATATATATATATATATATATATATATATAGGACAGCAAATACAATTTCACAGTATGATATGACATTCAGGTCTCAATAAGCAATGCATGTAAACAAGATAACATTTATAAGTTTTTCAAATAGTCGACCTTCCGAGAAAGACTGATAATGTAGAGTCTCAAAGAAGGATTCTTCATGATAATGAGAGTGTGATGGTGAGGAGTGAGTGTTTCGTGTGTTCTTTGTATTGCATTGGGCAGGGGTCTGCTGCTGCCATGACTGGCAAGTCCTTGACCTAGTATGTGGGGTCAATTGTGGATGGTGAGCATGGAACCCTAAACAGTTGACTGCCATGTTTGGAAGTATGTTGGAAGGGCCTCAGGAGCCTGCATCACTCCTGGGAAAGACACTGTCTGTGGGGGACCAGGTTCCAGTGGGTAGGAATACGAGACCCGGTTTTCCCTATTTTCCTCCACCCCCACTAAGGAGGAGGGTTTCGTGTTGCAATTCCAGCCCCCAACCTGGGTTGATGGTAAAAGGGCGATCCTTTGGCCTTACGGTATGGACTTGGAAGAGGCTGAGAAAGGGCAGAACACCTTGGTTGGCCATTTCATTTGGGGAGATGTTTGTTCGACTTCGTCAAGAGTGGCCTTCTTAAGTAATGGAAGCTTGTGGGGCAGGTCGAATGCTATCTCCTAGAGAAATGTTTCTTCATCTTCTATTTCAATGCTGAGGTGGGACCAAGGTTCTAAATTTCGGTTTCGGGGCTAGCCAAAACGAAACAGGTTCGGCTGAAATGTAGCTGAAATCTGGGATTTTTTTTGGTTGAACTTGAAACTTTGGTTTCGAGGCCCAGAAGTTGGTTTTTTGCCCCAATTTTGTTTACATAACCTATTTTATCATTTTTACACATACATCCCTCAATTAGTGTTTAAAAAAAAGAGTCCAAAATGGTATTATGTGGTGTAAACCCCACTTTACTAACTTTTATATTTTATTTACTTAAGATATTATTAAAAAATAAGCAAACACCCCCATTTGAATCCAGTAAAAAATAGTCAAAAATTCAAATTCCTGAAGGATAAAAAATCAATGTTTCAGTTCAAGAATAAAAATTGGATTTTTTTTTATTGTGGAGCAATTTTCAACTTTCAAATGCTAGTCTATTTCTTCAATTTAAAAATTCCATAAATATTATTAGAGTAACACATTACTAAAAACCAAGAGTTTGCCAAAATAATATTTTGTTTTGATGATCAAAAAATTATTTCCATTCAAGTGACGATAAACAACATTCACATATTCCGAACAATGTTTGACCGTTCAATATAACTTGGATTAAAGCAATAGATTTATTAAAAAAATTAGCACAACCAGCTTTTCAATTAATCCGAAATTGCGTTAATCTGAGTTATATATAAGGAGGTATGCTTTAGTCAAACCTTGTTCGGAGTATGCGAATGCTGTTTAAAGTCGTCTGAATGGAAATAATTTTTTGGACATGAAAACAAAACATTATTTTGGCGAAGTATTGGTTTTTAGTGATGTTTTACTCTAATAAAATTTATGGAATTTTTAGGTTGAAGAAAAAGGCTAGCATTTGAAAGTTGAAAATTGCCCTACGTTCGAAAATCCAATTTTTGTTCTTGAATTGGAAATTTAACTTTTATCCTTCTGGAATTTGAAATTTAGACTATTTTTATTTGAAATTTAGAATATTATTTTGACGGAATATTGGTTTTTAGTGATGTTTTACTCTAATAATATTTAAGAAATTTTTAGGTTGAAGAAAAAGGCTAGCATTTGAAAGTTGAAAATTGCCCCACGAACGAAAATCCAATTTTTGTTCTTGAATTGGAAAGTTAACTTTTATCCTTTTAAAATTTGAAATTTAAACTATTTTTATTTGATTCAAATAAGGGTGTTTGCTTATTTATGAATAATATCTTAAGTAAATGAAATATAAAAGTTAATGAAGATATTAATAATAAATAAGTGTTGTGTACTGTTCCCAAACCATTCTATGCAGGTCAACAAGTTCTAGTTCCATATAAAAAAATAAAAATAAAAAACCCAAAAAAAATGACGTTTCAATCAAGAAAAATAGGTGTCAGTTGAAATTTTGTTTGAAACCCATCAAGATGGAATCGAGAGTACAACCGAAACATTGCAAACTTCGTGTCTTGTGTCTCATCTCGTCTCGAGCCGGTCGAGATTACCAATAATTTTAAAATCTCGGCGAGATTTCGTCGAGATTTAGAACCATGACCCTAACGGGTTTGGGTTGTGACATCCCAACCTCGTCTTGTTGTCTTCGTTGGAATTCCCCAAAGGATACGTCTCATCATTTAACTGCCCCTTCTCCTCCCAGCTCTAGGAACGTATTTTTTTTTCAGATGCTAGCCATCCTATAGATGGATCCTCGAGTTCAACATGGAATGAAAATGGGTACTCAGCCTTCAAGGGGAAGACCTATTGTGAAACTATGGGCAGCCTTCAGCACCTCCATCTACCACATTTCGAGGGAGAGAAATCTCCGGAGATGGATTGGAAGTTCTAGAACCATTGCTCAAATCACGAACTACATTGCATTTGAAATGCTCACGAACCCCCCTCCCCCCATTGAGAGAGACTGCCCGGATTCAGCAAGGAATAGACATATAGCTAGTTCGTGGGATTCACCTATCTGTTTCACTATGGATAGGACTTCCTATTCCCGTTGAGAGCTTTTTAGCTTCTCCTTTCTTTTCTAGTTTTGCTTCTTCTTTACGGGTCCTCCCCCCCCCCCCCCCCCCCCCTTCTCCCCCTTTTCCCTTCCTAAACAAGGCAAGATCCCAAGATTACATAGATTATTAAAAGATGCTTCCATATTCCAAAATTCCTTCAGCAAAAATAATAAAAAAGAAAAAGAAAACGAAAAAAAACACCAAAAACGTAAGTTTTCAGATTACAACTACGAGTAAACTGATTAGATTAAAGCAAAGACTAGCTGTTTCTAAGAAATGAAAGTTATTCTCACAGAAATCATCCACAAAAATGTCCAGAGAGAGAGAGAAAGGGAGGAGAATTTAACATTAAAACAAAAGAGATAGATGTGGCACAAAGGTAAATGACTATGAAAGGTTATATAAAAGGAAGAAAAAAGAACTACCCATTCTAACTCTGCAGTTCATCCATTTAAGAATTAACAAGAAAGAAAAGGTTCTTTTTCTTGGGGGGGGTGTGTGCGCCCGGTGGGGGGGGGGGGGGAATGAAAAGAAATCTTTAAAAAGAATGCAACAACTATGAACTATAACATGCTAAAATAGGACCAGTTATAAGTCATATCTGGTCAAGTTGAAAAAAAATATTTACAAAAACTAATTACATCCAAGTTTGAGAAACATATAGCAAACTTCAAACTTGGCAATGTTGTGGAAGTGAACAGCATTACCTATACGAGCCCGGTATTGCTCCTTATTTGTAGATATTAGGTGAGACACGTCAGATTCTGAAGGAACTATAATTTGCACTACCTCCCCATCAGTGCCCCATGCATCAAGCTGCATAATAAGCAAGATTTGGGATTAAGTAAAAAAAACTTAAGAGAGACTCTTAAGTCCCAGCTAAAAAACTTCATTTCCTAAGAATTTCTGTCTCAGCATTAGGTGAACTTAACAGAAAGAAGATATACCTTTGCACCTTCACCTAGCAACAATTGTACATGCAGACGACGTTTCGGCCTCCTCCATGATCCTTCTGTTCTAGAAATTTTAACAGTAACAACTGAAGATTGAAGTTCTGCAACATAATATGTTAATAGGTATCCCTCTCTGGTGAATTCATATCCATCACCATCATCCTCAAAGATAACACCTTCAGCTTTGCCTACAGAACAGCAGAAGCAATAAATTATAAGGCTTGTAGAAATTGCAGATGCATACAACAACAACAAAGCATTATCCCAACTAAATGGGGTCTGCTACATGGATTCTTATCCTCCGATCAGCTTTGTTTGATGTCATACTTGAAACAAGGCCTAAACTATGCATGTCCTACCAAAGCTAATACCCATTTACGTTATTGTCCATCTACACCTCCTTTGGCTAACACGACAAAAATAAATAAATAGGGGCACAATTAACCAAGGACAGGTACTCACACAATGTGGCAGTTCCAAGAGTGTACTTGGATATAACTGGATTCTATTAGATTACTTAAGAATCTGCTATATATTTGGGATTCTCTTTAGTACCAAATATTCAATTAGAAATGGTAGTGCACAGGTGACCAAATTGATTTATAAAAAGGAATATGATCACATAGAATGCAAATATTCTTGTAAATATAATAGAGGCCATATGTTTCTCGGTCAAATGGAGAAATGCATTGAGTATATGCTTACAGGTTCACTCTCAATTATTATGAATTTGGTCGCCTCACCTCACAAGTCATTTGAAGGATAAGAGAAACAGAGACTGCAACCACCTCTCTTTTTTTTCCCCTCTTTGTTGGTGAGAGCAGTTGGGAATGTTGGTGGAAGTTATGGACATTGTGTTCACAAGTGGATCAAGATCATAATAAAGATATGATACCCAATGACAACTCCACGTTAGTATTGATCCCAGGCCGTTTGGCTGAGAAAATGGAGGGAGCCGGAAAGCTTTGCGTGTTTTGAATCCCCTTAGACAGTGTTTATTGAGACCAGCCCATGATTGGGCCATGGATACACTTCGGTGGATCCCCATGGACAGGACCTACGATCAGTGGCTCTGTAACTCAATTTATTCGGAGACAGATGAGAATGATAAAGTTGAGGGTGTCCCCAGAAGCACCATGAATCTCACATTTATTGCACAGAGATGACAAATCAGATTCTCAGGGACTTGTAAAATCAAGCAGCTCATTCAGGTTTCATTTTAAAGATTCCTCAACGCACAAGTCTATCAGAAAAGAAGAGTAGTGATAAATATGGAATATCCTGATTAGGCAATTCAGGAAGAAGATGCACAGCTATTGGATTGGTCAATATGGAGCATACCATTTGCCTTCTTTAAGATACCACTTATTACACAACTACATCACCTTATTCGAGAGTCGAAAAGACCTGGTGTTGGTAGAAGGGATGCCTCCCAACCAAAAAGAAAAAAAGAAGAGGTTTTGAAAAGAAGATACCATTAAATTGGAGGTAGGATTATCTTCCTAAAGAAGCTCCCTTAATAGTATACTAATAGATCTAGACACCAAGTTCAGTTTCCAAAACGATGGAGAAAATAACTAAGAACTTGCTTACACAGTAAAAAGGATAGAGTAAGAAGTTTTGTTCGATGATTGGAAGTGAAATTGTGAACCCAAGAATTACAGAGGGCTTGGCATTTGATCAACTTCCATAATGAACTCTTCCTATGGAGTGGCATTGGCAGTTCAGTATTGGTACTGTTAGGAAAAAGAAATTGACTAACTAACAAACCAGCAATGAAATAGGAGGAATGCACATAACAGAAAAATAGAGAGAGAGAAGCTCGGTAGGTTCTCCTCCTTGTTATATTTATAAAATTTAGGAAATTACTACTAGCTAGAATCTAGGATTCTACAAGTCAGAGTCTTAGCTGAAAACAGAAAACAATAAACAATAAGTAAACTCCTAGTCCCACACTGTTTTGACTAAGTCAAATCAGCGTTGGTTACAAATAACTATGGCAACACCGACCATAAAGAAAACTAAAAATAATAAATAAAGAAGCAATACCGAAAATAAATAAAACTAGAAATATTGATTACGCCAACAGATACAATAGTTATTTGGAACCATAGATTGGAATGCAAGATTCAAAAGAATCTGCTGTTGAGCAAGAGTAATGCAAATCAGATATACAAGACTACAAAACCATGAGGAATCTAGAAGTTGAAGATTCAAGGAACTGGAAAGATAGTTCATCGGCAATTCCTTCTCATCCAATGGAGACGTAGATTGGAATGCAAGATTCAAAAGAATCTGCTGTTGAGCAAGAGTAATGCAAATCAGATATACAAGACTACAAAACCATGATGAATCTGGAAGTTGGAGATTCAAGGAATTGGAAAGATAGTTCTTCGGTAATTCTCAATTAGACCATAATAATATATTATAGTATATTGTAGTCCCTCTCACCAATTTTCAGCACCTCATTAGCCACACAAGAATGTATAATGAGGTGGTGAAAATTTATTAGAGGGAGATACCGAAAAATGATTAATTTAAGTAGCTAATTTCTATTATAAATAAAGAAGGTGATGTAGAGGATTATGTTTCACAAAGGATTAAAATAGGATGGATGAAATGCAGAGTGCGTCTGGAGTGTTGTGCGATTGGTGAATTCTTTTAAAACTTAATAGGACAACCATTTGACCGGCTATGATGTATCGTGCAAAATGTTGGGCAATTAAGAAGCATCATATAGATAAACCCAGTGTAGCTAAGATGAGGATTCTAAGATAGATGTATAGCTAAACTAAGAAGGATAAGGTACGAAATGAGCGTATTAAAGCTGATTGGGAGTAGCACCAATACATGATAAGCTATAAAAAATTTGTTTGAGATGGCATGGCCATGTTCAATGGAGGCCTTTAGACGCTCCTATACAGAGGAATAATTTGATTCAAATCGAAAGATCTAAAAGAGCCAGGTAAGGCCTAAGATAACTCTAGATGAGGTGGTGAGGAAAAACATGCATTGTTTTAGACCTTGTTTCATGTAAAACCTTGAACAGAGCTGATTAAGAACAATAATCCATGTAGCCAACCCTATTTAACATGTAGTGGCATGACAAAAAATGTTGAAGTCTCAATGATATGCCAATGGGCTTGATACAGGCCATGAGCCCAGAAATAGGGTCCAATAGCTTCAGGAAGCCCATCATTGTTGTTGGTCCAAAAGCCAAGGCCCCTTCTAGTTTCCTTCATTTTTTAATCATATACGGTCAGACCTGCATCTGATTTTAGGAATTTTTTTTTTCCGATCGTGATGCTAAGTTATCAAATTTATAATAGGATTTGATTTCAAAGTTCTTGTAGGCCAGCTAAGGAGAGATTACCCAACTTGTTTTGTTTCTAAATTAGTATGCTAACTCCTATTTGGAATGGTATAATACAGTTTTGATTCCTATTGGTCCTCTCCCACGCTTTCCTGCTCTTCTTCTCTTTTTATTTTACTTCTGAAATAGCTTTGCAGAATTGATTCCAGTGCATCTCCAATGTTGTCAGATCAACAGGCTAGTTTAACTGTGGTTTCAGTTCTGTATGCATACTATTCCAGAACAAATTACAACATATATAAGCCTACATGTATGATTTGTT
This sequence comes from Protea cynaroides, assembly GCA_028583415.1. Lineage (NCBI taxonomy): Eukaryota > Viridiplantae > Streptophyta > Magnoliopsida > Proteales > Proteaceae > Protea > Protea cynaroides. The sequence goes on from CM053276.1 coordinate 123,616,744, forward strand.
TGCATCAATTTCAGAAAGGGAAAAAAAAAGCAGGGCATTGCCTGCTTCTGGCTAATTTCTGGTTGAAGTTTCAAAACCTTCTTTCTCCCCCCCCCCCCCTTTTTTTTTTTTTTTTTTACCGTAAGACATTTCAAAAAAAGCCCAACTGATTTTCTTCAACAGCTTGCTGTCAGAGGAAGTAGTGGAAGATAGCACCTCTTCCTTGTGCTGTTAGTGGAGATTGATCACTGATCTATCCCTCCCTGATTTTGTCACATCATTATTGAGCAGCCTTCCCAAAGAAAACTAGGATAAGCAGTTGAGTCCTAGACACAATATTTCAATTTTCAAGGTTTATCAACATAAATATAATGCCACAAAATTACCATGGTCATCTAAAGCAATAATAAGTGATAAGTCATCTGTTAGATTTGCTTCACCAACATGCTGAAGAGGAGGACCCACTGGAATAATTGATCCACCTTGCAGATACAGTGTGGGTAAGTCCTGGATTATCAAGTGGAAAAAACAGTTAATCAATCAATTGCACTCTGATAAGCTCTTCAAGTGAATAGGAAGTGAGAAAAATAATTACCGGATGTGAGTCATTAAAATCAAAGCGCAACCAAATGCCTTTAGGCAACACAAGTGGCAATTGATGCGATCCCTTATCAGGAACAGTACTGATGACCATAACAAGAGTATTAGTATTAAGAGTGATAAATGCAAATATGAGATTATTGAAGCTACCATTAGATATAATATAAATGCCACAGAACATAAACACATAATACCACCCAAGAGTCCAAATGCAGTGGAAACAAGTTCATGCACAGAAACCAGTGGTTGATTAAAATTTTAAGTCCTCCAATCAAAGCCCAGAGGTTCTCCAAGTAAGAAACCTCAGGATACACCTCCTCCAAGGTGCTAATCTAAGCAACCAATAAATTTTCAAACGAGATCTAGAAAAATGAATATTTCATTTAAAATTTCATTGGGATTAAATTCATGTAATTAATACTAATTGCATAAACATATTACTCTTAGATCTAGGGTTTCAAATTGCAGCCCCCAAACAGTAAAGAAGATACTCTCCCAATGGAGAGAAAATATGAGATTGGTCCAATCATATCAATTATTCAATGAAGCGTGAATTACAAACTCAAATACGACATATTTATCAACCAAGCAACTCCAGAGCGCGCTAGCGCGCCAGAACAAGCAATCAAGGGATGAGCCCAATGTAGAGTAAGCTGATTTACAATCAGCCTGATTTACAACCAGCCTGCGGTCGAGCTGATCGTAGAGAACTCTCTCCCGGTGGTCGAGTTGATCTACGACCACTCTCTCCCGGTGGTCGAGCTGATCGTAGAGCACCGTTGCCTTGACTCTGTTAGGGGTGCAGTAATTTGATTGCTGGGCACGGGAGCGCGCAACTGCCTTACTCAAATAGGGGCCTTTAGCTATAGTGGGGCCCTTGATTCTTGGGTTTTCTTCGCTCCGTAGTTTGCATCCTTGAGCACCTTGCGGCTTTTTGGCCGGGGGAAGAGGAAAATTATAAAAAGAGAGAAAAGAGATAGAAAAGAAGAAGATTGAATAGATTATCCCGAACCTGCCTCCGCCGCCGTCGCATGAACCATTTATGATGGCCGCGTCTGGGTGGATTGTGGTGCTACCATTCCTTTAGGATACCTTTCGGCTTCAGTAAAAACTCAGGGGGAAGAGTTTTTATAGATATTGAGTTTGTACGGTAACTCAACTTTGAGTATGGAATTGACTTTGTTGGTTTAGTAGAGTTACGGTAGTTCAATCTATAAAGGAAGGACAATCGATCGCACTTGGCTCAGAACCACCTAACAGTGGCTCTCTACTCCCTCAAGACTTGCTTCTTATTTTTCCTTCACCCTTCCTCCGTCTGCGAGCTGCGAGCAAGGCTGCCTTTAGGTAGGGAAAGAAAAGAAGCCAGCAGGTCCTTTTCCGCTTGACCGCTAACTCATGAGCAAAGCCGCCTTTTGCCGCCCCTCATGCAGCATGAGCGGATCTTCACTAAAAGCCGACTCTATTGGCGGACACTATGGACAACTCACTCTGCCATGAGAACAAAGAAAGCCGCACTATCTCCTTGCAGCTTTGCCTGCCGCCCTTCGGTGGTATAGTAGGATGGATAGCAAGGCCGCCTTCGGCCCTTCGCTTAGTAAGCCCCTCTTCGAGCCTCTACTGAATTCCGCTCGCCCCGGTCATTAGTAGCATTGATAAAGGCAACCTTTGGATTATGTTGTGACGCTTTGGTTAGGCTCGGTTGACTTTGTCAACGACACAAGCAAGGCGCTGTAAGCGAAGGAGAACAGCCCCCCCGTTGTTGATAGAGAGCTTACCGCCCCGCCCTTTATAGTTGCGAGAGAGCGTACCATATGTTTATAGTCGCGACTATTGTCATGGAAAAAGCCTTTTTTTTCTGTCAAAGTAGCATGCTTAACACAGCCCTATAGCGTAAAGGCATTCGAGCCATGTCTAAACTAAATGTTGGGTAAGGGTGGTCTACGATCAGCTGTAGATACGCTATCCCTTTCGGCGGGGGAAGGGAAGTGAGATCTACCGATTGATTTGATATTAGATGAGCGGCCGTACTATGATCGTTCAGGAGACATGGCCCCATGCACTACACACAAGAATGAATTGTTATGCGGTCGGTCAACTATTTTTGCAGGCAGCCTATCAAATCAGATCACGTATTCTATGATATGTCGTTCCGTCATGTACATGTATTCGGTCTGAAATTTTTATGTTCCTGCTCGTGCCCGGAGAGAGAATGGGCACGACTCCCCCTCTCCCCATTCTACCATCCAAAACAGGCCAGCCGTTCTAAGTTCCGGGGTTGGGTCGGATAGGACCAGACCCAATCGGCTGGATCTGTGGAATCTGAATGGATCAGATCCAATCGGATCTGATCGTAGCTTCGGGTTTAGGTGCTATACTGCGGCCGGACCGGAAAGGAGGGGGACAGCGAACCTCCTGCCAAGAGGCCAAGGTAGCTTGCTAACTCTCAGCCACTTGTTAGAACGAAGTGCAACTTGATTGGCGGGGGGAATCAACGGGAAGGAAATAAGGCGCTATAAGCGTTCGATTCTATTTCCTCCTTTGGTGGATTGGTCGGTGATGTGATTGGAATTCATCTTTTCTTTGTTTGTATTACCGAGACACCCAAAGGGCCGGCCATATGTACCTCGGGAGAACTGAACCCCAAAAAGCGGGGGTTGGTTCCATTCCATGACGCTCCGGAGTCATCGACCTCCATTTTCCACCTGATGGGAGATTCCCTTCCGACCAAAGGACCTAGAGTTCTGGGAACTCATTGCCTTTTGGGCTCAGTTGTTCGACCAGAGGACTGTCTGTGCTTTAACGGCTCCAACTTTGTGCGCACTGCAGTAAACAGTAGACCAACTCACCTAGGTCATCTATAAATATCTGTTAAGAGCATAGTTGTCAAGGCGTCGCCTAGCCTAGGCGACGCCTAGGCGTCCGGGCGGTTTATACAGGCCTGGGCGCCAGGGCGCCTTGTGTACATGAGAAAGGCGGTCGCCCAGGGTGCCTGGGCGTCGCCTAGGCGACGCCTAGGTCGCCTTGGACGCCCAGAATGCCTGGGCGGCCGTCTTTTTCTCATATTTTTCCTTGATCTTTGAATTTTATTTAGGAGATTTATTAGGTCAGACAGGAGCAACATTTATCAGACAGTACTTATTTATGACTAATATCATTTAATACATTTACTTAAGATATTATTCATAAATAAGCAAATACCCCCCTATTTGAATCCAATAAAAATAGTCTAAAATTCAAAATCCAGAAGGATAAAAAGTCAACCCCCCAGTTCAAGAACAAAAACCATATTTTTGGGTGCGAGGGCGATTTTCAACTTTTAAATGCTATGCTTTTTTCTAAATATAAAAATTCTATAAATCTTATTATAATAAATCATCACTAAAAACCAAGAGTGCGTCAAAATAATCTTTTGCTTTGATGCCCAAAAAATAATTTATATTCAGACGACTTTAAACAGCATTCCCGTATTCCGAACAAGGTTTGACCGGAGTGTAACTCCTTTATTATAACTTGGATTCAAGCAATCTCAGATTTGTTGGAAAGCTGATTATGCTAGCTTTGCAACGAATTCGAGATTGCTAAAATCCGAACTATATTAAAGGAGTTACGCTCCGATCAAATTCGTTAAAAGTACGCAAATGTTAGTCATAAATAATTGTTTACTTAACTCTAGACACAATCCCAGGTCTTAGTGTACATTAGTAAACTTGGGTCCACACCACATATTAATTAAGTTATGTCTTAAATGTCGATTATTTATGTAGAATGTTGCATATATATAAACATTAATATTTTAGAAATAAAAAAAATGCACTGGGAACGCCTTGGTTGCCTAGGCAACGCCTAGGCGGGCGCCTAGGCGCCCAGGATGGCCCCAAACGCCTTGGATCGCCTTGTTACCTTGACAACTATGGTTAAGAGTTATTGCACTCATGTCACATGTTTGCAGTATGTTTAGTTAATTTCCTTCACTGGGCTTAAAAGCTCATCCCAATTATTTTATAACTGTTTCAAAGGTTGGCAAAGAGTCGCAGGAAGCTCCACTTGACCAGTGACTTGGCACTAGGAAAAAAAAAAAAAAAGACATCACAGTTTGTTAAACTCGCTGTTATGACTTCGAAAAAACTCTTTTGGCACGTAAGAAAATCAGACGTAAAGAACTTTTTGTTGAATAATGTATAAAACTATTTATGTAAATACCACCAGAGAAAAGAATGCAGCTTTTATGCGAATTTTATGTTCAGCTTTTCTGCCACTTTATTCTTTTATGCTATGATTGTTATTTGTTTTATGAGCTTCCTAAGATCCTGGCAGCTTGTTTGGTAACGTACCCAACCTTGGGTTGGGCCTTTACACTACCTTACTCCTCACAACCGATCATCTACTTCATCAGGTACTTCTTCAATAGTTTATTCCTTCGTTGATGGCCCCTCCTTGTTACTATTACTGCTTTGCCCTTCTGCTTGTGATAAACCAGCCCCCTAGGAAGTTGTTTCGATCTCTATAAAAACTAATCTGTTTGGATGGAAACCTGTGTCGAGGGATCCAGACAACCTGGTTCCTCAAGTTTCACCCACAACTACCCTCCATGCGATGAGAAATTCCCCTGCAACCAGGCTGGTTCTGGGATCTTACACCAGATTTGAGTTGCTGAATTTTCTCTTCATTAATCCTCACCAATGGGCACTAATATTGGTTGGAATCAGTAGCCAGTAACTTGTGAATCACCCTCAAGTTTCAGGTTGTTCCATGACTGATTGGGAGAATTCTTGCAATCGGATCAGAGGCTGTTTTCCGTCCCTCCCAGTCCCTTGCTGTCATAAAGTTTTAAGGGTGAAGAATCTATGTTTATGAATTCACAGAAAAACTCCTCCATTTGTAAAGTCAGTATCTATTTTTGTCCTATCTCATTGTTCTCTTACTCACCCAAATCGATTGCAAACTCCAAAGTAATTACAGAGTTACCCCATAGTGGCCATACTTGTGCTACATACCCAAATCAATTGTAAACTTCACTAGAATTACAAAATCTGCCACTGGGACTGATACAGGACATGTGGGCAGTTCCTATTTTCATATTTTATAGCATTTAAATTATGTTATTTTCTTTTTTTTTATTTGTAAAAGGGCATTAAATCCCTTTACTAACGTATTTTTTAGTGGCCCCCATCCCCATGTTTTATTTTATTTGTTTATTTATTAGTTGTTAGTGGGTCCCACCCCCATATCTTCTATTCATTTTATTTTTTAATTATTTGTCTGAGTGGTTAATGGGTTACTGCCCATGTAACAAACTGAGTTGCGGTTAGATTTGTAAGCCTTTAAAGGCTAATGTTTCTCTGAAATAAAGATTATGATTGGAATGAAAAGAAAAAAAGACTTTGAAGTCTCCTCCTTACGGTCTTCTATCTCCTTTTCTCTTTTGATAATGTCTCCTTCCCCCTCCAGGTTATCTCTCTCCCTCTCGATAATCTCTCCTCTTTCCTCTTCCCTCCCACAGTAATCTCTCTATGACTCCCCATCTCTCACGGGATCCCTTCCCCCCCTCTCCTCTTGTTATTTCTCTCTCCCTCCCCTATCAAAAATCCTCTCTCCTTTCCCTATCTCATAGTAACGTAATCACTTCCTCTCCTTTCTTTCTCTTTCTTTTGGTAACTCCCTTTCTTTTTTCTTCTTCAAACCCTATCCCATCAGACACCCATATTGATTGAAAATTTCATTATAATTACAAAATCTACCATTGGTACCCATATCGATTGTAAGTTTTATTGCTATTACAGAATCTGCCAATGGTACCCATATCGATTGTAAGTTTTATTGCTATTACAGAATCTGCCAATGGTACCCATATCAATTGTAAATTTCATTGTAATTACAGAATCTGGATTGGTACCCATATCGGTCATAGATTTCATTGTTTTATATTTGAGATGGATTTTTAAGATAATAAAGTACACGGATTAATTTCTGTGCGATCGTTTGATCATCGGCCGAGAAGTTTGTACCTTTACCTTTAATACAGGTTTGGGTCGTGACAAACTGCCACATGTCCACTGGTCAGATTAAACGTAGAGGTTGTCTATCATTTTGAACCCCCCAAAAAACATGTAGACGCTATTGTTGGGAGTATAGTCCCACACCAACTACCAAATAGTCTACAACCCCTCATACACACATGGGAGTCCTCCACCTACCAGATCAAACTTTTGGACGAAAACCATATATTGTACCAGAGCAGGTTGTTGCCATCTCCAGTCTTCCTGTGTTCACAGTATGTACTACCACACGTGTGGGGTAGTGTTGGGAGTTTTGTCCCACACAGACTACCAAATAATCTTCAGTCCGTTATACATGTGGGAGTCCTCCACCTACCATTCTAAACTTTTGGGTGGAAACTATCAACGTAATGATATAAAATACGCTATTGTTTAATCATGTGGACTGATAGACTCCTAATTAGTTTATTAGTTTGCTTTATTAGTTTCTTTTACTAATTAGGCTTGTTAGTTACTTTTTCTATTGTAAGTTTACTTTGTCTTTAGTTTGTAACTAGAACTCTGACAATGTAGAGTCCTAGATCCTATCCAATAGTTGTTTTCTCTTTTCTAAAACTAATTTGATTTTGCGCTCTCTCTCTCTCTCTCTTCTTTTATTTCTCCAACCTCTCTTATATTTTTTATTTAGTTACAAGGTATCAGAGCGGATGCTGTTTTGAGAGTTGTTTAAGGGTCTCTGTTCTGGTGTGCAACCACCATTGCTGCTTCTATATCATATTTCTTTATTTACTACTTCTTACTGCTGCAGCAAGCTTCCCAAACATTTCACTGCCATCTCTGTTGCTGCAAAGCCTGACATATGCTCTACTACTGCGACTTCGGTATAAATCTTACACTGATCTATACAACCAATTGTTGCCCCAAAGTTCTATCTATCCTTTAATATCAACGCTGCTACTGTCAATACTTGTTTCTCGGTGGTGCTTGCAGCCCGTTTTCTTGAATTGAATGTTTCAATTCAGTTTCCCTTGTTCTTTTTTTTGGTGTCAGTTCTTTCTTCCCTTAGCTGCTGTCTGCGATAAATCTGGGATTTGCGGTTAACTTTCTGCTTGCATTCTCTCTTGAATTCTGGTCATATTTCACTGTTAGCCTCCTTTTTATTTTTCTTTTTTTCCAGATCTGCTGTACATGTCCTGGTTTTCTGGTTTTCTCTGCAATTGATTATCTTACCACCTAAATCATGTCTAAACTATAGTTTTCTGCCCTGGACCCTGTTAAAAGGCCTAGGCAATTCTATCTCTGAGATTCCAGATGAGATTGGCTGTTTGAATGAGTTGTTGAATGAGTCACAACTCATTCTCCTAATCTGCTTCCGTGTGTTAGTTTGAGGGTTCGTGAAGAAGTATAAGACAATCTTCTTCTTTCCAGGCAAGGGCTGATTTACTCTTTTTTTTCCTGTTATTACATATTAACCCCCTACTTACAGAAATTCCAAAAAATATCCCATATTCTCTGATTTTTGCAGAAACCTCCCCCTTCTTTTAAATCCTGTTTTTTTCTAACCACCAGTCTTTTCTAAATTCCTATATGTTGTCCATCTATGATAGCCTTTAAGAGTTTTGAATTATTTTTGAAATTACCATTCTGCCATTAAAGGTCTATTTGTCTGTCTTAAGGGAGATTACCAATTATTTACAGTTTTGTCATTCCTTCCTTGTTAATTACCCCTGGCTCTTTGATCTTGAGTGGAAATGGATGACCAATAAATTCCAAGATGAAGACCTTTGTGACACCATAGCCAAGCTTGCCTTCACTGCATCTGTGTACCACATCTAATTCGAGAGAAATCTTAGATGCTGGACGACCAAAACCAAAACTTTCAACCAAATTTGGGAAGCTATAGGGTTTGATGTTAGAGGAGTTATTTTGCCTTTTAGATCCCGCCATGTGGATACTACCAGAAATAGATTCATCTTATCTTCTTGGAAAATGCCTATTACCTGATCCAGGGTATTCTGTTTTGTGTCTTCGCTTGTTTCTTTTTTTTTGGCTTTTGTCATTGTTTTGTAAGAAGCCTGGCTCTATCTATTTGATACCTAGGTTTGTCTTCCCCTTCTAGGGGTGCTGTTAATACATTCATTTATTCACCCAAAAAAAAAAAAAAACTACCCCTGGCCCCTTGAACCAAGGTTCAAAATCTCAAGTCTCGAGGGTGTCTTGACCCTCTGAGAAACCGACATCTTAGTCAGCGAGACTATAAAAAAGCCACGAGGGATTAAAAAGTGTCTCGGCCCTAAAATAGCCATTTTAAGGCCCGATACTCCAGGTAAACTCTATTTTAGCATATATAAACATATTTAAATCATAAAATTGTGAAAAAAAATCACATATAGTGGTTTTGGGTTTACACCCATATTTGGCAGTGCTGGTCCAAAGTAAAGATGTAAACCTAGGGTAATATTGGTTATTCTACATAATGTAACACTAGTAGAAGATCAAAGAAGACCAAATGAGCCAGTAAAATTATATTTTAGGAGAAAAATGAATAAAATAACCCTTAATTTGTTTAATTTTCGCAATCGAAAAACCCAAAGTAGTTAAATAGACCACACAATCATAACTCATACATTATGTCGAGACCAATCAAGAACTGATCGAAAATGTCGAGAGACCAGACTGGTCGAGAAATGGTCGAGAAACTGGAGACCCAGTCTCGTATCGAGTCTCGTCTCAACCATGTCAAGTTTTTCGAAACTCTCAAGATCTCGTCGAGTTTTTGAACCATGCCTTAAACATTGTGGTTAATTACCAGATTACCACTAGATCCATTTGTTCCCTTTCTAAGGGTATGTTTGCCTTTCTAGTATGTCCCAAATAGTTTTGCATACGTCATAACTGTGAATCCAACCATCGAATCGACTTCAAGTTTGGATCTTATATGCAACTACTCTTGCTTATGGGATTACTTGTGCTAATCATCTTTCAAGATGCTATTTATTGCTACTACCGTATGATGCCTACTTGTTGCACGTGATGCAACCTACTACTTTTGCTCGTATTGGAGCCACCACTATTGTTGCTCCTACTACCACTAATGCTATTGTTGCTTGATTCACAATAACCTATATTGTGCTTCTTTACTACTATTGCTGCTGCTTCCGTTGATACATTAATTCAAGGTGAAGCTTGTACTACTGTTGCCACTTGATTCACAGTGACCTAATACTTTGCTGCTTTACTACTACTGTTGTTGCTGCTCCTGTTGACAGATTGTTTCAAGCTGAAGCTCTCACAGTAACTAGTGCTTCCATTGTTACATTATTTCAAGCTGAAGCTCTTACATTCCCTCGTGCTTCAGCTTGGGGGAAGGGTGTTAGCGTAATGATATAAAATACGCTATTGCTTAATCATGTGGATTGATGAACTTCTAATTAGTTTATTAGTTTACTTTATTAGTTTCTTTTACCAATTAAGCTTGTTATTTTCTTTTTCTATTGTGAGTTTACTTTGTCTTTAGTATGTTATTTAGAACTCTGACTTGGAGAATTCTACATCCTATTTAATAGTTGTTTTCTATTTTCTAAAAATATAAACTACAAGGAGGAGAGCAATATCAACTAATTCGATTTTGCATCCTCTCTCTCTCTCTTCCTTTATTTCTCCATCCTCTCTTATTTTTCTCTTTAGTTACAGAAACTTTACAACTGTAATTGAAAGCAATATTTGAGTTTTTGTTTCCTTTTGTCAAAAGGTTCAGGGTACTTTTCTAGTTAGCATGTTGAAGACCAATTTTGATAGAGAAATATTTCATGAGTTTTTCCCATGTACAAAACGAAGAGTGAATTCAAATAGTGATATCAACCAAAGAGAATTCAAGTCATATTCAAGAGCAATAAACTCAAGATGTGATACGCTACGAGTTCAATCATGCATGCAAATACCTTGAATGAATAAGAACTGGGCCAAGAAGGAAGGAATTTTCAACCTTCCTTAAGCTGGGATCCTTGGAATCTGCACAATACAAAAAGCCACATGCCATCCCCATGAATCTTGCACATCCATTATCCCAAATTTATTTAGGAATAGAAGTCTTTGAAGGTAAGAAAGCCTACCAGCAAAAAATGTAGGAACTGCAATAGGAGTACCCACAGTATGAGCCTTGTAAAATAGAGTATAAATGTGGGGAATAAGGCGGTAGCGTCTCATTAATGCAAGGCGGCAAACTTCTTCACACTAATGGATAAAACAGAAATTAGCGACTTAGCATCGATTGTTAAATGCTTTAACGTACTTCAATTCGGAGAAACATCATGACAAGGAAAGACAAAGCCACCAGTAATACTTAATTTTTGAAACAATTTACATTAGAATGAGAAAAGTTTACTATGCATAAAAAAAAAAAAAATCAATCTTTCAAATACGCAAGGAGGATCCAAATGCATATATTAAAGATTAAAGTAATGAGATCCAATGGCACATAGACAAGCAGCAATTCTTCAAACATGATAGATGATCAGAATGCTGCCATCAAAGATTAAGTTACTAAGATCTAAGACATACAGAGAGAGAGAGAGAGAGAGAGAGAGAGAGAGATTATTCATTTCCAATGTTTAAATCACAGCTTTCAAGGCCTACAGGAAAGAGATTTCAAAGACCACAAGATAATAAAGCAGAGAAAGAATGGTTGAGCTCAATGGAAATAACAAAACTCATACTATAGATACTTACACTTTGTGAAAATGGCATCAAGTTAAAAATAAGGGGAAGCCTTCAAATTACTTAGTAAGTATAGAATTAGGATCCCTTAGTAGAATATATCTATTTGGACGCCAGAGCTCTTTTTAAGTCTTTAATCTTGGACAAAAATAAATTGCTTCTCTGATTTCCCTCAGAAATCATCCTAGTTTGAGTAAGTTATTAATAATAAATATTTGTTAGGCACTCCCACCTCAAGCAGTTACCCACATATTGCCTTAATCACAATTCACAAATTTTCTGCAATATACCACAAACCATTTTTCCTAGAATTATTGTTGCCACAGAACCCAATTTGAAACATTCAGCTTGCAAAGCTTCATATTCAAAACTTGATTCATAATATGAGTGATGACATAATACCTCTTCACCAAAAGACCATGGTTCATGGTCAATGGTGCCCATTTCAGAATGCCCACGACAAAAAGGAAACATGGCACCAATTCCCAACCACTTTCCAAAAAGCTTTGGTGTTGCATTTCCAACAAAACCCCCAATGTCTGGTCCTGATAGTGGCTGACCACTGAGGCCCTGAAAACAAAATAATAAACTAAGTAAACAACGATAAACAAATTATTCATTCAAAATGAAAATCAGTCTGCAATTTTATAAACTAATAAAAGTAAATAAAGAACGAAAATTAGAAAGAATTAGATAACCCACTGAGACTTTCTTTAATATATAGAAAACTGAAGGTAGAAAGTTATCTCCCATAAGCTTGTTTAAGTAGATATGTTTAGGATTGTTGAGTAAGGTAACTTTAATTAAGACCTATTTACAGCTATAGGGTTCGATGCAGATACAACACAGCATTGGCTTATTTTACTGGAAATAGGCCTTGGGTTGGTTGTCTGTATGTTGGGCCTTTGATCCCATGAACTTTCATTGTAAAAGGCCACTTTAATAGGCCTAAACAATGGGTAAAAGGTAGGAGTACGGGATTAGTGTGTTAGCATCCTGTGAGGACAATGGGAAATGATCCTCCTCAGAATAAAAATATATATTAATGAAGATCAATGTTTTGTTGGAGTCGCCACCTAGATTAAGGTCTAGGATCTATAAAAATATAGCCTCACTGTAAGGTAAGACTTCTATTGACTCATGACCCAATATATCAGTTCTTTGGTTTGCAAGAGATCGAGTAAGTATTCAGGGTACGGTTATGGGAAGGTGTTAGGCACCCAAACCGCCCTATCAATATCGGCCTCCTATACTTTCCTTAGACTCTAATTCTGATTGTGTGTGGTCAACTGGATGACTAGGGTTCAATGGGGGAGTCCTAAACCAAGTTGCTAAGTTCTGCTAACCTAGGGTTCAGCCAAACGTGTCTTAAAGCACATAAACAAGCAATGAGTAATGTACAGTATTATATAGTGAACCGAACCAAAGATGGTTCGGTCTTGGACTGAACCTAAGATGTCCATCTCAAACTGCCTACGTATTCCAATCCTGGAAATCAAGTCCAAAACATAGTTCGAAATGGGTTGTGTGATTAAAGATTATGGAAGTGATTTATGCATGTGTTTCAATTAGATTCTTTGTTAAAGTTAGAGTTTATGCTTGATGAATGGTTGATGGGTGGCTTTGTACCGTATTTGGGACTCCCAAATTGCCTACGTATTTTAGGGTTTGCCCTAGAAATCAGGTACGACGTAGTTCGAACTGTATAATTTGTGTGCTAAGGTTTCTAAGGATTTCCTTGCCCTGTCAAGGTTTTTAAGGGGTTCCTTGCCCTGTTAAGGTTTCTAAGGGATTCCTTGTCCTGATAAGGTTTCTAAGGGGTTCTTTGCCTTGATAAGGTTTCTAAGGGGTTCCTTGCCCTGTTTATTCATTTCTTCCATTTTTAGGGTTTATCTTGCCCTAGTAATGCATTCCGTTTTAGGGTTTATCTTGCCCTAATTATTCATTCCATTTTAGGGTTTATCTTGCCCTAATTATTCATTCTTCCATTCTAGGGTTTATCTTGCCCTAATTATTCAATTCTTTCATTCTAGGGTTTATCTTGCGCTAATTATTCATTTCTTCCATTTTTAGGGTTTATCTTGCCCCAATAATTCATTCCTTTCATTCTAGGGTTTATCTTGCCCTATCAGTTCTTTCCTTTTTAGGGTTCCATTTTCCCTAATTGCTTTATTATTTCCAATTTTAGGGATCTCCTACCCTAATTACTGTTCTCTCAGCCCAAACATGACAATAGCAAGCAGATTAAATGTAGCAGTATGCACAAATATAGCAGTGAAAAGAGTCCGAACATGGCAATGTGCTCAGATGTAGCAATGTAAACAATCCAATATAGCAATGTATCAAAACATAATATATGAGAGCATTCCAAACATAGCAGTAATCATCCAAACATGGCAGTGAGCATCCAAACATGGCAGTGATCATGTGGTAGACAAATATGGCATGTAATGCATGGTTTTATGCCAAAATAATAAAAATGATAGCAGAAATAACAAATCAATCATTGGATGATTTGGCAAATACATGTTTTGTGTACTGCTCTGCATTGACTTGAAACCCCACTTCTATGAGTTCAAATTGGACAAAGAATACACCAAATCGAAGGTCTTTCAGATATCTACTGAAAAAGGCTTCCTGATAATCAAAATTGGATTCTCAAAATTTGACCTGACTGGTTTCAGATTCAGACCAGTCATGGGGAAATAATCATATTATATTCCCCGAATATCATAAAAATATTCCATCAGAACAGATGTCTCCTATACTTCTAGGTCTAACTTATTAAGAAGAGATAGAAGTCAGAGAATGTCTCTGGAATCCATTTACACAACCATTAGTGTGGAACACGCAGCAAGGTGATAGTTTTGTCGGCCTGGTTCAGCCACTGTATTTACTCAAAACTTGCCCAAAACATATCCTCGGAAAGAGGACTCAGAGGCCAAAATTTTGTCCCAAAAAAACTAATCCTAACAGAGACCATGGGCAGATCAAAATCGCTCCACAAGTGCATGCCACTACACTGGTCAGGTTTGTTCCAGATTCTGGCCAGTTGTACTATTAAATCAATATAAAATTGCATATGTGATGAAAATAAAATCTGAGTACATGGGCATTTAGATAACTGATAAATCTAACTTTTTCATTAAGGAACCTCGTGCAAACAGAAGCATCTTCCTAGTGTGAAACACCAATCTCAGACATGCATTGCAGTATGCTTTGAATTTGAATGAAAACCGACCACAATGCACTATAAAATTCATATCATATCACTCAAAAATCATAAAAAATGCAAGACTAGTGCCAAAATTTTGGGATGAGGGAGATGATGGCTGAAGTGTGATTTTGGGTTTGGAATAGATGGAGTGATCAAATTGGTGGGGGTTTGAAGTGGGATGGCAGATTAGGATCGGTGGAGAGGTGTGACCAGCAAGGTGTCACATGAGGATGGTGGATGGTGAGCATGGGGACTGGGTATGTGTGGGTAGGGGTTTGCTGGTCATAGTGAGTGTTAAATGGTGATAGGGACAGATGGAACAAAGAGGTAAGAAAGGGCTTGTGATGATGGATAGTCGGTCATGCATGGAAGTAAGATGGTTTAGTGCAATGGTGCTCGGTCAGTTTGCATGTGAAGAGGTATTGCTGGGGATCTGTAGTGGATATGAGGTGGGGTTGGTTTAGATGGCAGTTGGGACCGTGAGCAAAGTAGTGAGGTGAGGGAGCAAGGTGACAGATGGCTGAGGTGGGGATAAAGTTACAAGAGGTCGGTTATGGTGATTCTCGGGTAGGCGTGCGTTCAGATCTATAACAAGGAAGAGAGTCGGTTGCGGCTTTGTGAGGTGGCGGCCAGGTTCAGCCAGTGGAGATATGTAAGGGAGATGAGGGGAATAAATTTGCAATGCATGGTTTCAAGTGGGGGTGATACAGGTTGGGTTTTGGTACACTGGAACAGCAGATTTTTGAGGGAGGAAATCGGTGGGGTTTGCTAGGTGTTGGATGATGGTGCATCAAAGTGGCCTTGGGTAGAGCCGGGTTTAAAGATTCTATGGTGATCGATATATGGTGCAGCAGGTTTATCAGTTTGTCAATGGCGATCTGATAACAACATATAAAGAAAACGAAAGAAGAAAAAGAATAAGGAAGGAGACTTACCTGAAGTACGCAGGTAGGTTCTTCTCCCTCGTCTTCTGCCTTCTTCTCTCTTTTGCTATCCCTTTCCCTTTGCTCTCGATCTGATCGTGCTCCTTTCTCTTCTTCTTTTTCTTCTTTTTCTTCATCTTCATCTTCTCTCTCACTCTCTCTCCTTGGCTCCCTCTCTGCCCACCCTCTCTTTTTCTCTCTTTTCAGCTCCCCTTTCAATTCCCTTGGATCTTCCTCTCGAGCTTACTCCCAATCAGTCCTCCTCTTTTGATTTTCTTCTCATTCCTTTTCTTCCCTTCCTTCCCAAATCAGTCTCCTTTTCTCAATCTCCAAATATTTCTTTCTCCTCTCCATCTCCATCTCCATCTCATCTGATTTCCCCCTCTTCTTATTATCTCAATCTATTTCTTTCCATCCCTCTCTCTTATCTCAATCTGTGTCAATCTTTCTATTTCTTTATTTCCTATCTTTATTTTCTCCTTTTATTTTCTCTTAGATGTCCCTTTCCAAACCAACTCTTGCTCTCTCTCTCTCTCTCTCTCACTTTCTTTCTTACTCACTCACTTTCTCTTTTTTCTTTTTCCCATGTAGAGTCCCACCAAGTTTCTTTTTTTTCCTTTTTTTTTTTTAATTTTCTTCTCAACTGGCCTTTCTTATTCTTCTTCCATTTCTTTCCAAAACTCTCACTCAATCTCTCAATATTCTCTCTCAGTCCCTCGATATTCTCTCTCTCCATTCCAATCGGTTCTTTTTTTTTTTTTTCTTTTTTTCTTTCCAATATAGCCATCGCTAACCCAAGCTTCTCCTTGATTTTTTCTTTTTTTGGTCCTTCCCCAATCTCCTTTCCGATTCTCATCCTCTAAACCTGAGATATAGTAGTATACAATATATATAATTATATGTAGCATATAATATATGTAACATATAAAAATATATAAGATATGTAACATGCATGTACTGATACACACGTACCCACGGGCTAGATTGGCTTAGCCTATCTAGGTCGATCTGGGCCTAATTGGACTAGGTTTGCTTGACTGGTCCGGTCATGTGTGGGTTGAACTGGGTTGGCCAAGACTGGCTTTCTCTCTCCCTATCATTTCATGAGCCCATTCTGGCTACAATTCCTCACGCAATTCTTCGGCGATCCTCATCTCAAATATTCCATGTCCACATTGTAAATAATACAAAATAGAACACACTGGAACTGGAATCAACTAATTTGGATATGGGGTGACCAAAATATGAATTTCTGAAGATTAAATGGTCATTTCGGCTTGCAATTTTGCATGGGGCCCTTCAGAGAGCTCTATCCAGAATTTTCCAAGTCCACTTTGAAGAGTGTCAAAAATGGAGAATAGTGGCACTTGAATCACCTGATTCGGACAAAGGACGACCAAGATATGAAGAATTAAAGTTCTATCGATAATTCTGTATGAAAGCTTGCATGGGATCCACCGGTGGCCTCTACCAGGGATTCTTCACGTTCACTTTGAAGAGGACTGAAATTAACGAATATTGGTACTTAAGCTACATGATTAGGATGTCGGATGATCAAGATATGATGATTTGAAATTCGATCAATCCAACTTACGATAATTTGCATGAAAACCCCTGGGATTATTTATGATAATTTCAAGAACCTCCCTTGTACGTATCATCCGACTAAAATGATCATATCTTCTTCGTTTGATATCGGAATTGTCGGAATTGATCACCAAAAATGGGGTGCTTGCACATCCCAAGTCTGGTTAGATTAGTCTTTATCTAGTTGGATAGTCTTTATCTAATTAGCTGAGACTTTTACTGCTTTAAGTCATTTATTGCTTTTAAGTGTTTGAAGTTATTTTCCTTTATTTTAGATTGAATTTTCATAAAAATAAACCACCTCCAAGGTAAGTTATTGTCTAGAGGATTCTAGGACTAGAAATAAATCACCTCCGCTAATGGTAGGTTCTCGGCTTCTTTTGCTTGGGAGCTTGTTGGATTTCAAAGCTTCAAGGTTGCCTGACATTATGTGGTGTGATTCAAAGGGCACTCTCCTCGGCATAATTTCATTTTATGGAGAACTTTGACTCAATCTCTTCCTATCGGTTCTCTACTTCTTCATGACCAGGGAATCATCCCAAGCTCTAGTTGTGGTTTGTGTTGGGCATCAAGAGAAGATATTCAACATCTCTTTTTCGATTGCCCTTTCTCCGATAGAGTCTGGGAAAAGATCCTCGAAAGTGCTGGCTTACTATAAGAAGCATTCGTCCTTTGATCAGGAATGAAAATGGATACCAACAAGTTCAAAGAAAAAACCCCTTGCAATACTCTTGCCAAGTTTGCCTTTGTTGTGATTGGGTATCATATATGGTTCAAGAGAAATCTTAGACAGTGGAAGGCAAAGTCAAGATCTTTTGCCCAGATATGGGAATCCATTATCTTTGATGTGTGTGGATCCATTATGCCGTTATCTTCCCCCTCCCTGGATACAGCTAAGAATAGATTTCTTTAGTCCTCCTGGAATCTGGCCATTGGTTAAGGGCTTTTTTTTTTCCCCTATAGGCTTAAGGGCCTAGTTTGTAAGTAGCTTGTTTGGAGCCTAGTTTTATCCTTTGGATACCCATATTTGTTCTCCATTTTCGGGGTTTTGTTAATATAATTACCTATTCACAAAAAAAAAAAGTCTTCTATATATGTTTGAAAAGGGCTACAAGCCTTAAGCACAAACTTTATATTGAATGAAATATGGCTTTGCCTTTTCTATACTGTAGGATTTAGTTGCTGTCTAGTGAGAGAATAGAAAGGTCGATGGGATGTCAAGAAGTTCCTAGGTGGGATGCTTGAGGTCCATATCTTTACTTTCGGTTTATGTTCTTCTTCCATTCTTCAAGTAAGTAATTTCCTGCAATTATTTCAGATTTGTTATCTCACCTTATTCAACATTTATTTCCTGGTCACATGCACTCATTCTCTCCCTGTTCTTTCCATTAATGGCAGTAACTGAGATTGATTTCAAATTGCACATTGCATCGAAATCAGTACCTGTTTGCTACTGTTCTTCACTTATTCACTATACCTACCCATCCCCTAGGATTTCCCCATATCTTCCAATCCTTCCATTAGATCACTCTCACCTTTTGATACATTGTTCCCATTATATTTTACAGCAACATTACCTATTCTGATCATCCATCCATTGGCTGGATATTTTTATTTTAATTTCCATCTAAAAACTGTTTGCATCCTTCCATTAATCCTACATCACATAGGACTGCTCATATTTATCAATCGAGCCATTGGATTGTTTTGCTTTTCGGATATATTGTTGGTTATCATATTCCTAGCTTGTATCCTAAATCTGATCCCTATCTGTGGGGTAGATATTCTGTTCCTATCCAGTTCACTGTGATTCTGGCTTTTGGGAATCCTTCCCTCATTAGAATACTGGTGGTTATCTTCAGACTTGACAGGCCTTTGTTAGGAACTTGATACTTTGGGGTGTCCTTAGCTTTAGAAGAGGCTTTGGGTCGTGTAACAAAATTGAAAGAAAGAGGGAAGGAGAAGAAGGATGGAGAGAACCAAGAAAGGGAGAAAAGAATGTGTCTCTGCTTCATAATGATATCATTAAATAGAAAATAGAGAAATTACAATGGAATGAAAAGACTACATCCATAGATCTTCTATCAAGACTAGGAAAGATAAACAACTAGGAAACTAAGCAAGATAAATAAATAGGAAACATAAATCCAAATGTAACTCTAAGTCTAGAAGTCCAAAGCTTAGAAGTCAACAAGATAGTGGTATGGCAATATCGACCCACTCTTCAACACTCCCCCTCAAGCTGGAACATGCTCTAGCTTGGAATATACCAAAAAAAAAAAAAAAAAACACTCAACACTTTCCCTAAAACTGGAGTTCCAACTTGGAACAACAACAGATATGAACTGCAACACCGGTCTACACATATTATGAACCATTGAAGCATATCAATAGCTGTGGTAACACCAAAAGGATGAATGTTAGGTGCCCTGCATTTATTGCAAGAGTTTACATACGTCTTGAAGCACAAATCGGTATGCCTTTTTCTCTACTGACTACATCTTAGACAAATATAATCAGGATCAAGTTCCTTAATGATCTCTATGGTGCTGAAGAATATTTTTGAACCAAATGAGAGAAAAATAAAGTCTGTGCAGCATAATGAATACCTTATCCGTGAGGAACATATTTTATGGCAACCATTGAACATTCCATGGAGTTCTCTGCATGAGTAATTATGCGAGAGCTGGACAGTGGTGGATTGTCAGGTCATCTAGGATGAGACAAGACTATTGCTACAACGGAAGAGTGACCAGAATGTCACAGCTAAAGAGAGATGAATAGATGTCTGTCTATAGTTGCTATATTTGTCTAGAAGTGGTGTATTTTCCAAAGTCCAAACAGCTAAAGGGCAAGCACAGCATACTGATTTTATTTGCCTTTATCAATTCTAGAGGCTCCTTGGGAGGATATCTCTATAGACATCATCCTATGAGCTAGGACTACCACATTCTCAACAAAACGTTAATCCAGTGTTTATTATTTTGATTGCTATGCCAAGATGGCACACTTTGTACCATGCAAATAAACTGACGATTCTGCACTTGTTCTTTCGAGAGATGGTAGTGGTACATTGCTTGGAATTCCCAAGACCATAACATTTCACCAGGATATTAAACTCCTAAGTCGTTTTGGAGGACCTCATGGAGAAGGTTCAATTCTCATTTGTATTGTGAAGTACAATATTGGACAAACTGAAGTCATTAATGAAGACACTTAGCAACATTTTTTTTTGGGTGAATAAATGTATATATTAACAGCATCCCGAAGCCGCGAAAAGAACCAAATCTGGATACCCCAGGGGTAGAGTCAGACTCCATGCAAAGGGCAATGCCTCTAAATAAAAAAAAAACATAAACCAGAACCAGAAAATTTTAACCAAATGGGAAATCCCAAGAAGACAGAATGAATCTATCATTCTCGGAGAGCAGGGGGAGGGAGGGAGAAGAGGGGAGGGGAGGACCGTTCCGCGAACGTAAAAAATGATGGCTTCCCAGATTTGAGCATCGGATCAAGACTTCCCTGCCCAAAATCTGATAGATTGTACTTGCAAAAGCCAATTTGACTACAGTGTCACTGGAGGATTTCCTTTTAAACTTTTTGGCAATCCATCGCCATTCCTGAACAAAAGGGCGGATTCTTCTTTTGTGAGGCCAGCATTTCTGAAGCACCTTTCCCCAGATTCTTTTGGAGACCGGACACTCAAAACACTTAGCAACATTACTCATTGCATGTGCCAAGACAAGCACAAAAAAGTGGACTTGGCAATGGAAGCATTCTGAGGTATACCTGAGATCGTTGCACTTCCTAAGCTGATATGAAGCAGAAGTTTGAGAAGGCTAAGGAAAAGTCCAAGGAGACTGCCAGTAAAGGGATTAGACCATACAAAATCATCCAGAAGATGTATGATAATGCCTATGTTCTTGATCTTCTAAGTGACATGGGTATTTAAAGCACCTCTGATGTTATGATCTTACTACATATCACCCACCACAATCCATTTAAAATCAAAATAAATTTATCTCAAGTAGAGGGGACTGTAAGGTATCTGGCTGTGTCATTTGGACACCCAGATTTGTTCTCCCTCCTTCTGGATGTTGTTAATATATTTATTTATTCACCCAAAAAAAATGGCACAGAACTCAAGCAAAATAAGCAACAGAGGTATTGATCAGGCCTAGTTAGGTAGATTCTGGTCAGGGTTTTCACATCGATTGGATCATTTTAGTTAGATTGGTACATAGAATAGAATTGAAGAGGAAGGAGAAGGTTTGAGTGGCTTAAGCATCCACAAGAAAACCCAGTCCACCAGTTTTGGATTTTTTACCAGCAGCTATGGTGAGGCTGTGGGGGTTAGAGTTTATAAAATCAGGCTTATGGTGACTAGTCAACCCCAAGGTGTTGGGAAGTTGCCTGAGAGCTTAGGCAACAAAAAGAGTTGACTAGACGACACCAGGGTGTTGTAAGGGTATATCTTCCATAAGAGGATTTACACAAAAGGGAAGGGGTTAGGGCATCAAATGTATTTTCTTTAATACATAATTACATATGCATGACGGTGCATGTAAATACTTTATACAGTCCAATAAAGATATTACAAATGGCATTTTATTAAGAAAAAAGGCGTGAAATAGGAGTGGGGTCATCTTTCTTTCTTTCTTTCTTCTTTTAATACAAGCAGGGGCATCTTTCATTGTAGAAATAGGAGCTTATGGGAGTTTCTAATTCTGGACAAGGCCTAAGCTCTATAGATTGGACCACCAATCAGTCGTAAGACAATTTCAGTTCATCAATGAAATTTTCCCTGTTTTTGATCTTCTTATAGAGTTCCAGCCACTGCATTTTAATTCCTATGTTGGTTAATTTTTAAAACTGATGGCATGAATGGCTACTTAATTCAATACAATAGCATTTTCATTCTAAGCATTTCAAGGTTTTAACTTTTAACAAATTAATTTTTATTCATCTGTTTATGCATGCGGTTTTAGCATCCCAATGAGAGAAGAAAAGAAGAGGAGAAAAAAAATTTGATGTAAAAAAAAAAACTAATATTATCCAATCACGTATTTTAGAGAAACGATAATAATCTAACCAAATAACAAAAAAAAAAAGTAATGAAATTCTAAGTAATTCAATACCTTCCTTTATTGGACAGCTTTTCAGAATACTTTAGCATTCTCATCACAACAAACCCAATGTTTTTGTTTGGGTGGTCATCATATATTCTTCAATCTTAACCCAAGACAGATCCACTTACCAATTGAAGTACCATAGAGACACTCATATGAAGATGCTCCCAAGTTGAAAGGTTGTCTCCGGTCCACGTTGCAGCATACCTTTGGCCACCTATAAACCCAGCTCTGGTAAGAACAAAAGGACGTCTATTCTCATCAGCCAATTTCATCCCACCATTCGTTGACCTTGCCATCAGCGTACCATAAACCTGAAAAGGACAAACGACAGAGAGGAATTTGGTTCAAAGTTATACAATGTTTTTGCTGCCATCTAATAACTACAACATTGACAAGTTTGCAAGTTTATAAGCAACTGATATCTCAGACTGACGACTGCACGAACCCCACTCAGAGCTAGAATTTTTCATCCAATTTATTGGTTTGATTGTTAAAAATGCAGAGGTGAATACAAAAATCTTCTGAATAGTATAAGAGAGATCCAGTTGTAGTAAATTCAGGAAAGTGAGTCCCTTTCCACATGGTAATATTTAACTATTTCAGCTTTCCAAATTTCTATTTTGAACTTTAGTTAATGAAGGGTCAAAGTCAATATCCAGGTTCTAGTTGAACTTTCATTGTGTTTTGCAGCCACCATGGATGCATCTAAAGAAATCTCAGTTTTTCCTTCATCCTGATTCCAGCATCGTTCCGGATTTACCCCTGTTTCTTTACTTTGTTTTGTTTTACATTTAGGCTTATCTTGTTCATGGGGGCTCATATTGATAGACCCCTACGTGGGGTTTTGCTACCGGGAATTGCATTAAAATCAACATTACGGTTCTGGAACCCAACGACTTCAGAGTAAATTATGCGGAAAATGAAATTTGAATAAAACCGACCATAAAGGCGGTATATGCAATATGAAATGAAATTTATAAATCATAAACTGAAAGTAAAGTGCCGCAACAAATTACAATCAGAAATGAATTATAAGATGCAGAAATGAATTTGAAGAGCAACTGTAGGACTTATAGAACACTCTGAAGAATGAATGAGTTTGATACAAGCTTTGGGGTTACAATTTTCTTCGAAGGTTGAACCTAATTTGGTTTGCTAAGGCTATTTTAGGACAGAAGGGTATGGTGAAGGAAGAGGAACACTTACGGTGGAACACCTTGGCCTCCGAGGTGAGTAACTCTCTCTAACTTCTAATTTGTCTTCTGAACTAGCCTTATGCCAAATAAGGAGAATGAAGCTCCAATTTATAGATTTGAGGAGTCTTGGATTCCACTTCAGATGTTTTGCTTTGGATGCTTGAGCGAGACCATGCCTTTGGAGAGTGGGAGACAAGATTGATTTCAATTTGTTTTCTCTTTTGCTTTCTTTTGATAAATGATGTTGCTTTCGACTTCTTTTGGAAAGAAATATTTTTCTTTTGGAAAGTAAAGGAGAAATAATTCTTCTTTTGAAAATATCTCCATTACTTTTGCTTTGAATTTTCTTTTGACAATTCGCTGCCGTGAATCACGGGAGGGAAACTTTGAGAGTCTTCTAGAACCGTCCCGAGGCAGTCCATGTGTCCAGAGACACTGTTTTCCTCTTTGGTTTGGTTCAGAGTTTGTATTGTATTAGTATGGGCCGCGTAGTGGCTTGACTATCTATATTGAGATAGTGATAGAATACGTTTGGATACGGTTACGTATTATACCCGAATACGATTCGATCCAGGTTCGTAATATACCTGAATATGATTTGATACAGGTTCGTAATATACCTATGCCATTCTTGAAGTCATGACTGACATTTTGTAGTTTTTTTTGGCAAAGACTCAGCCGTATAATGGATTTGATGTGTCTTTACCACGAGCCGTTTGCTGTGGACTAGCCAAGACATTAACCGGGTCTTGGTCCGTTGTGCCCATAGAGGGTCTTAAGGTTTATTTGTAGGTCCCCTTTTGGTATCCCCTTTTGCTGTGATTTGATCATCTCCTTTGGGTGATAAATTGTTGAGCTAATTCTTCAAGCCCGGGAAATGCATCTGGATCCGAATCTCGGGCATAAGGATCCTAAGCAAATTGTTCTTGTGACAGATGAAGGGATCCCTGCGCTGAGCCGGTTGATTCTTCATCGGTACTATTTGGTTGATGATGCAAGAGGGCCAATTGGGCTTCAATTTCGGCCTGTTTGGCTTTGAGGATTTGATATGGTGTTGACGGCACTTGTTGAGCTTTGATTGCTGCATTTGCTGCTTCAATGTCAGTTAAGGCTTTGATGATGACTTCTTTTGTACAAAATTTGGTATCACAATTTGCCCACCATTTGACATGAAAAGATCTGATGAGCATTGGTATTTGAAAGTTTTGGAAATGTTTGATAATTTGATCATAATCCCAATACATGATCCAAGCCAGATGGCAAGTGATAAAGTATCAGAGCAATGGTGGTTGAGATGCAATTTGAGTTGCCTGAGTACATAAGTACTGGTAAAGGCTTTGAAGTTGCTCAGGTAGGATTTCATGAATGGGGCCAAAAATATGCCACCATATGGAAAACCAGGCTAGTAATTTGCTTTGGAATTTGTGGTCAAAAGTGAAGAACCACGAATGTTTGTTTGTTGTATTTTGAAATAAGAATACACGATGCCATGCATCAATATAATCAAAATAATGATATGATGGAGGTTGATAATTTTGAGAGAAGGATTTGGTGGTCAAAGGGTGTTGAGACCAATCCTCAATGTTGATGATTTTGTGGATGATAACTGTGGAATGGGTTACCAATCTATGTCTGGTTTTGTCAAAATGCTATTTGATTGATACAAAATCTGTATCTATGAGATTAAACTCATAAAATTCTTGGGTTTTGGTTGGAGAATGGCTATAGAAATGTCAATCTTTGTAAAAATGCTTTTGCGCAATTTGGAAGGAATTATTACATCCTCGAATATTTGGTTCATCCAAAGGAACAAGTTCCTCATAAGGATCTTTGGTGATGTATTGAGGTCGGTTGACCGATGATTTTGGGGAGAGTGCTTTGTTAACCGATTTGTTGGTAGATCTTGTGATGGAGGAGTAATTTGAGTGTTAGGGACAATTTGAGTAGATCCACGAACCACGTTTTGATTGTATTGAGTCCTCGGTTGAACAT
The DNA here is from genome assembly GCA_028583415.1 of Protea cynaroides. Lineage (NCBI taxonomy): Eukaryota > Viridiplantae > Streptophyta > Magnoliopsida > Proteales > Proteaceae > Protea > Protea cynaroides. The sequence continues at coordinate 123,642,082 of CM053276.1, forward strand.
TTGAGGAAGAACTTGGGAGGTTTTTGACATAATTTGCTTTTGATTTTGATATGGATTTTGATGGTAGTTCCTTTGGAGGAGCCATAATGGTGGAGATTTCCTTGGGGCTTGATTCCTGAAAGAATTCACGAGTGAGAAAATCAAGAATGAAATTTGATTCTCCTTTGATGTATGCAATGTCAAAATCAAAATTTAACAGTAAAGCTTGCCATCGTGCAAAATTTTGTTTTGAAGCAATGTTTTAAACATCATTTTCTAAAACATGTTTTGCAGTACTGCAATCTACTCGGACTATAAATCTTTTGTTGAGTAAATCACTTTGAAATTGCATACGTATGCAAAACACAATCGATAAAACTTCTTTTTTGATTGTACTACAATTTTGTTGAGCTGGGTTCCAGACTCCTGAGGTAAATTGGACTAATTGCTCTTTGTCGTCTAAATCCTGTTTGAGTATCCCCCCATACCCTAAATCAGAGACATCGGTTTCAACTATTTTGGGTAAGTCAGGATTTGCTAGTTAAAGGCAGGGAATTTCCATGACTAATTTTTTGATAGTTTGAATGGCTTGGTATGGTCGTCAGACTAGGGTTTTGGCTGTTTTTTGAGTCTTTGATACAAAGGTGCACAGACCTATGCAATTTGAGGAAGAAAATCTCGAACATAATTCAAGCTTCCTAAGAACCTTTGTAATTGAGTTTTATCATAAATTTGGTCTGGAAATTTGTCAGCGAAGCTGATGGATCTTTTGATCAAGATGATTTGGCCTTGATGGATGTAATGTCCTAAAAACCAGACTTTGGCCAAGAAGAGTTCCATCTTTCTTTGAGAAAGAACTAAACCACTGGTTTTGATCACTTTGAAAAATGTTTTGAGATGTTTGAAATGTTGTTCAATCGAATTTGAAAAAACTAAAACATCGTCTATGTAGACAATGGTAAAGTTATAGGGATTGAGGATGTCATTCATTATATATTGAAATTCACTAACGGCATTTTGAGACCATAATTTAAACATATATTGACACAAGCAAAATATAAACATACACCCAATTCCATACGGTGGCATATTTTTGGCCCCATTCAAGAAATCCTACCTGAGCAACTTCAAAGCCTTTACCAGTACTTCTATACTCAGGCAACTCAAATTGCATCCCAACCACCATTGCTCCGATATTTTATCACTTGCCATCTGGCTTGGATCATGTATTGGGATTATGATCAAATTATTAAACATTTCCAAGACTTTCAAATACCAATGCTCATCAGAGCTTTTCATGTCAAATGGTGGGCAAATTGTGATACCAAATTTTGTACAAAAAAAGTCATCATCAAAGCCTTAACTGGCATTGAAGCAGGAAATGCAGCAATCAAAGCTCAACAGGTGCCGTCAACACCATATCAAATCCTCAAAGCCAAACAGGCCGAAATTGAAGCCCAATTGGCCCTCTTGCATCATTAACCAAATAGTACCGATGAAGAATCAACCGGCTCAGCGCAGGGATCCCTTCATCTGTCACAAGAACAATTTGCTCAGGATCCTTATGCCCTAGATTCGGATCCAGATGCATTTTTCGGGCTTAAAGAATTAGCTCAACAATTTATCACCCAAAGGAGACGATCAAATCACAGCAATACCAAAAGGGGACCCACAAATAATCCCTAAGACCCTCTATGGGCACAACGGACCAAGACCCGATTAATGTCTTGGCTAGTCCACAGCAAACGGCTCATGGTAAAGACACATCAAATCCGTTATACGGCTGAGTCTTTGCCAAAAAAACTACAAAATGTCAGTCATGACTTCAAGAATGGCATAGGTATATTACGAGCCTGTATCAAATCGTATTCAGGTATATTACAAACCTGTATCGAATCGTATTCGGGTATAATACGTAACCGTATCCGGGTATAATACGTAACCGTATCCAAACGTATTCTATTACTATCTCAGTATAAATAGTCAAGCCACTACCTGGCCCATACTAGTACAATACAAACTCTGAACCAAACCAAAGAGAAAAACAGTGTATCTGGACACATGGAATGCCTCGGGACGGTTCTAGAAGACTCTCAAAGTTTCCCTCCCGTGATTCACGGTAGCAAATTGTCAAAAGAAAATTCAAAGCAAAAGTAATGGAGATATTTTGAAAAGAAGAATTATTTCTTCTTTACTTTTCAAAAGAAAAACATTTCTTTCCAAAAGAAGTCAAAAGTAACATCATTTATCAAAAGAAAGAAAAAGAGAAAACAAATTGAAATCAATCTTGTCTCCCACTCTCTAAAGGCATGGTCCCGCTCAAGCATCCAAAGCAAAACATCCAAATGGAATCCAAGACTCCTCAAATCTATAAATTGGACCTTCATCCTCCTTATTCCGCAGAAGGCTAGTTCAGAAGACAAATTAGAAGTTAGAGAGAGTTACTCACCTCGGAGGCCAAGGTGTTCCACCGTAAGTGTTCCTCTTCCTTCACCATACCCTTCTGTCCTAAAATAGCCTTAGCAAACCAAATTAGGTTCAACCTTCGAAGAAGATTGTAACCCCAAAGCTTGTATCAAACTCATTCATTCTTCAGAGTGTTCTGTAAGTCCTACAGTTCCTCTTCAAATTCATTTCTGCATCTTGTAATTCATTTCTGATTGTAATTTGTTGCGGCACTTTACTTTCAGTTTATGATTTATAAATTTCATTTCATATTGCATATTGCATATACCGCCTTTATGGCGATTTTATTCAAATTTCATTTTTCGCATAATTTACTTTGTGATTGTTTTAGATCCTGAGTCACTTATGGTGTGTGTGTGTGTGTGTGTGCGTGTGTGTGTGTGTGTGTGTGTGTGTGTGTGTGTGTGTGTATTGAGAATAAATGAATATATTAAGAGAACCCTGATGCAGTCCAAGGACCAGACAACAGTGGATCAGCCCAAGGACCGGTCAACATGGATCCGGCCCACACTGTTCAGGTGAACACTGGTTATGCAGTACTGTTCACGTGAACTGTACCAACATAATTTTTTAAAATATTTTGTTTCTTTTGTTTTACTCCATTGTTATTTCTTTCCTAAAAATTAGTTTAGATTTTATTTCCTAAGTTGATTTACTTTATGAGTCAGTCTTAGTTGTTCTATTGCTTAGAAACTTTCTTTTTTTCTGTTTTTTCTCTATAAAGGAAATTCCTGTTTCAGTTTTGGAAATCCTATGATTTTGTAATCTTTCAAAGTTTATAAATAAGAAGAAATAAAGTGCTGGCAGCAGAGTTGGCAAAGTTTATTATTAAATTATGGTTGAGTCTCACAACAACTGAAAATCCTACTCTGTTCATTCCCATTTTCAGATGATAGTGGTTTTTCAAAAATTCATTTATTCATCCATGATTGGATCACCTTCAAATTTTTGTATATTATCATGCACATCCTAGAGTACTTCCCCTCCAAGTTTGAAAACTTTCCAACGGCTGGATTCTGAGATAAGTAATTTTTTCTACTATTATACAATTATGATTTTGTTAAAATACATGTTTGAGACCTACGGGCAAGATTGGTTTCGATCCCACCCGTTGCATCAAGTTCATCTTCTGGAATATTGTTCCTCATATCATAAGGATTAAGGATCCCAAATTTTAAAGCATTCTTACAATCAAATTTGAAGTTGGCAAATTATTTATCTAAATCAATAATTCTTGTTTGTTGTTAAGGGTTAAATTTGGGTTAGATTGTGATAAGATCCTGTAGCAAAGAGGGATCTTTGAATTGAATGTGTGGAAACCCTCTTTACCATCAAACCCAAAAGGAAACAAGACTGGAAAGCCGAAAAGGCTAAACCAGGCCCAAAAGAAGAGGATTACAACTTAGAGGGAAGGGGAACAAGTGATCCTATCCACATTAGAATTGGATAGGTAAGTCCCAGGATAAAGCTATAAATCTATTCCTAGAGGAATCATGACAAACTCTAGAATTAGGGGAAATCACTCCCCAAACATCAAACCTAATGGATGCTATTTCATTCTCCATCTGTTGGTTGGAGTTTTTCGTTACTGGTTCTACGGCTGGTGAATTTATTTGTGTTAATAGGTATTATTAGTGCTTCGACTAACTTCAAGATGGCATATCAGGTTGGTTTTATTTGCTGCTTCTACTCCCTTGACACATTATGGTGGCAGGGTCGTTGCTGTTGTGTAAAGTTGGTTTTGTTAGTTCTCTTTGTTCTCATCCCATGTGTTATTTGTACACGTGGAGTGCTCCCTGTGAGGGAGAGGAGCCTATTTGCTCGGGATTATTGCTGAAATTATTTGCCCGTCGTCGCCTTAGATGCTTGTTATGGTTTTTTGCCTATTATTTCCCTGACATTTGTTACCGCAGCTTGTTTCTTATTGCATTGAAGATTAAGTGTGTGTCGCCTGTTGTCATCGACTATTATTTGTCTTCCCTATGAAGATTATTATTTGTCTCCTTTATGGAGATTGTATTGTTTATCTTCCTTCATGGAGATTGTTCTATTTATCTTCCTTCGTGGAGATTATTAAAATGTCTTTTTTAGATAAGATTATTACTTGTCTTCCTTTTTGAAGACTTGTTATTGAGGATTTCTTCCTTTCAGAAATTTCCTTTATTATGTGTTTAGTTTTTTGTTTAAGATTTCAGGTTTTTGGCCCACAACAATGATATATTAATCTTCCATTGCTACCATTTTTGGGTGTTATTGCTGCTGTTGCATTTCTTGTGTTGTAGCAATTTTTACCTTTTGCCTTTTTTCTCAGCTGCTTATGTTATTTGGGTTCCTCTTAATCCGCTCCGCATATGTTATATGGGTTTTTAATAAAGACCTCTCTCTATTATTTGTGATGGTGGCCGGCAGGCATTTTGGTGTTGCAACTGGATGGTACTTCTTTATATAGATCCTTTGTTTCATGCAACTGGGCTTTATGTGGCTTTTCAGTTTGCTCTATGCCTGGGAGCGATTGGTTATTTACTTATTGATTGTTCCAAGTTGGAGTATACTCCAGCTTAACAAGGAGTGTTAAAGTAGTTAGAGTATTATCGTAGTTAGAAACTTATATTATGATTTCTATTAAGTTGTTGCATTAGATTAGGATTTACGTTTTGTTGCGTTAGATTAGGTTTTATGAAGGTTTTATGTTAAAGACATACTAGTAATTTTGACTATTTGATATATATATATATATATATATATATATATATATATATATATATATATATATATATATATAAGGCTGTAAGGTTGGGATGAGTAGAATCTCTCCCACTGTGATCAACTTCTCTTCTTCTATATATATATATATATATATATATATATATATAAGGCTGTAAGGTTGGGATGAGTAGAATCTCTCCCACTGTGATCAACTTCTCTTCTTCTCCTCCTCTCTTTGATTCTTCTTCATTGTTTTCCTATTCTTTTCTTAACCCTTGTGCTTCACTGAATGTTACTTATTCTCAACCAGTCACACAATCATTAGGGTTTATTTTGGGTCTTCTCTTCATATTTCAGAAATTCTCTTTTGAATCCCCTATTTCTCAGTTTAATCTTGTCCTTTTAAAATAATTTGAAGTTTTCTAGCAATTCCAGGGTTCACTGGCAAGGGGTGAAATGAGGAAGAAATCAGTCAAAATTAAATGGACTGAATATTGGTAAAATGAGCAAAATTTCGGGCAAAATTGTGTAAACCTGCTGAATTTCCATGCACTTCATTTCGAAGTTTGTGGAAACTGAAATATTTCAGCAAAATTTGGAAATTTAGCCAAAATCTTGAACTATGGTTCTTACTATTACTTCGAAATCATAATCCTGAATTACATTGTTTCTAGACCTTAATCTGTGGAACAGTTCTCATTCGTCTTGTTTTATCTCTGAACCTCTGTTCTGATTTCCTCATCTGAGTAGTTAGTTTAGTTACATAATCTCTAATATACCCAACGTCCATCTCTTATTCTGAAGATTTTGTCAATAAAGGTTAGACATATAGACACTAGCTGGCCGTAACCTCAACTGTGGTTCAGCAATTGATATTTGGATTCCTCAGACTGAGAATCATATCTAGTTTACTCATTGTCTTTGTAGTACCAAAAGCTCGGGAACTTTGTGAATTGATGAACATGTAAAGTGCTTTTAAGCTTAAAATCACTAGAAAATTTTCACTGACAAAAATGTTGCACAGAAATTCCTAACTGGATGAGCCATACATTGTGATAATGAGAGTGATTCTGATAACCACCAAGCTCAGTATCCCCCTTATGAATGTTGGTCTCAGGCATAGTCTTTGTCGCAACCTGCAAAGCAACAAAATTGAGAACAAAACACAGTAAAAAAAAAAAAAAATAGGTTGCTGCAGAAGATCCGTGAGGTTTACCTTGAAAACAGCGGGTTCATTCATATCATTCCATATTCCATCAACACCATTAGACGTGAATTCCTTCACTAAATTGCACCACCACAACCGAGTTTTTGCTTGTGTAAAATCAGGAAAAACACAAGGCCCAGGCCAAACGTTACCTAACAACGGAGAGGTAAGTTTAAAGCATTTAAGAATAACAATCCACCACCAAAGTAGATGCTCAGAGAACTTTCTTACCAGTAAATGGTGTTCCATCTGCTTTTTTAACCCAGACATCCTTTTCAGAACCACTATCATAAACAAAATAGCCCTTTTCAAGTTTAATACCAGGGTCAATCATCCATATTGCTTTGAATCCATTCCGATGAAGTTCATTCACCATAGATTTTGGATCAGGAAAACGCTCCTGTACAGAAATGCCAATAAATAAATAAACTACTGTGGGGTGTAAGACTACCTCAATTAGATGTCAACCCAGAATCAGAACACAATAAAGCCTCTCTGGAATAACCCATCATTTTTGTTAGAGATAAAAACAATTTCTTGGACAAATGGTAAAGATTGTATATCTATTGATGTGCATGCTTCAACTCTTATGTTGAATGCCATTTTCATGATTGCAGAGCACATGTCTTGCACTTTAACTTTTATGTTGAATGCCATATTCATGATTTAACAAAGCTATGTCCTTGATATACCAGGCAAAATATTGTACATCATACAGGTAGATGCATAGTATAATGGAGCATGAATAATTAGTAAACATGTGAATGCAACAACAGGTATGACATATATACTATAATGACCACGATGACTATAGTCCTCTGGACTCTTTTCTTCTTCTTCTTCTTTTTTTCTGGTAAATCCTTTGGACTCTATTAATCCCCAGGATCAGTTGAATTGCTGGTCAAACAACAAAAGCAACAAGCCCATTGTAGGAACCCTTTACCCTCAAGCCCAATAAAACTGCCAATGTCATGGTTATCACGAGAAGGGGGGGGGAGCAGCGAGCGCTAATCCTGAGAAGCTAGTGCTTCTCTTCCTTTCTTATCTTTTATTTCTGTTGAATTCTCTTATACCTTTTTAGGGTTGTACTCATTATTATTGTATATTGATGTGAAGAGGGAGTCTTATTTACATTGATTGAGGCTTCCAAAGTTTCAGCAGCCTCTTCTTCTTCTCTCCATCTCTTTTCTTAATTCTTCTTTCTTTCTCTATAGAATTTACATGGTATCAGAGATTGTGTTCGAAACATTTTCATAGTGTTCCTTTACTTTCCTTGTTGCTGATCTAACTAAGGAGTTGCATCTCTGAATCAAAGGGTTTGCAATCATCCCTATGAGTTTTGATTGAATGAAGATTGTTGCTGCCAGTAATGGTTCTATGTTTTAGAATCAATTTCTGATTTTTTGATTTGGTGGTGCTTACGTATCACTTTGTTGATGGCGAAAGTTGTTCTATGATCCAGAATCAAGATCAATTTTGGTGCTGTTTTGGTATCGCTAGTGGTGTATGGATCGCTATATCAATTTTTGGTCTCGATATTGGTGAGTGGATCTATTTGTGATATCGATTTTTGGTGGCTTGATCTCTGAATCATCAATCTATTTAGGATCACTTTTTGGAGCGATGGTGCTCCCCTTTTCTGGTTCGGTTTACCTGGTTGGAGGAGATATCAATTTGATTTGCCCTTTTCTTTTCGGCTCTAGGACCTTGGTTGGCTGAACCAAGTATTATCATCACTTTTTGGAGTTTCTTTTGCTTCTCGGTTAGCTTAACCGAGTGTTACAATCCCTTTTTTGGAGTTTCTTTTTGCTAGTCGGTTAGCTAAACCGATTGTTGGAATTGTTATTTTATTCGACTGTTGAAATTGATTCTTCTTGATCACTTTCTTTGATACTGATGGCTGAACCCACCGAGTCCAAGACTATCATGACTGAGGTGGTTTCCTTCTCCCATCAGATTACAGAGATGAAATTGGAAGGCTTTAATAATTTCCAACAATGACGGAAAATTGTTAAGTAGGTCTTGACAGAAGGAGGTTCAGTCAGATCAAATTACATTTCTTGTTTTGCTTTCCCATTGAGAAATTGTATATTCTTTTCTTCCTAATTCACCTTCTCATTCAAACCCCCACCAAAAAAAAAAAAAAAAAAGGCCAATCTTGATGCATATTGCATTGTATCTATCATAGTTGTCAAGGTGTCACGGCATTTTTCTTGGGTTTGGGCGTTGAGTCACCTTATGGTTGCATAAAAGGCGACCGCCTTGCTCTTCTGGGTGTCTCGTAGGCATTGCCTTGGGTGCCTAGGACGCCCAAGAAGCTTGGGCGGTCGCCTTGCTATCAATGGGTAGATAAATTATTAATTAAATTGAAAATAAATTAAATTCTAAAACAAGCATTTCAACTGGCTTTGTGTACAATATTGTATTGTACATGATACATGGAATCATTAAGTATATTAGGCAAGTAAAGAGGCAAATTGATTCATTTGAAAAAAATAAAAAACCAGAGAGGCCAAGAGATGGAAGAGGATCGTTGCAACTTGCGATTAGGGCTGCAAGCTTCTCTTCCTCTATTCCGGCGGTCGACATCCCTTTCCGGCGATCGGCATCCCCTTCCAGCTTCAGGTATGTTATTATGTGTATTTAATTTTTTAAGTTGTTATTCTTCTTCCTTTTCTCTTCGTACATTAAGTCCGATTTTTTTTTTTTTTGTTGATTCTTCTTCTTTTGCAACGGTGATTCTGTAATTTTTTTTTTTTGTTCTTTCTTCATCTTCTTCTTTTTATTTCTGCAACAGTGAGTGGTGACTGGAAAAAAAATTTCTTCTTCTGCAATGGTGATTTTTTTTTTTTTTTTGGTTCTTCTTCTTCTTCTTCTTCTTCTGCAATGGTGAGTAGTGACTTCCATTTTTTCTTCTTATTCAGTTCTTCTGCAGGTCTACTACGGACCTACGGTGTCTGCAATTTTTATTTTTTTTTGGGTTCTTCTTCTTCTGGTGAGATTTCTGCAACGGTTACTCTGCAATTTTTTTTTCTTCTACTACGGTATTTTTTTTTTTTTTTTGTTCTTCTTCTTCAACGGTGCAACGGTGACTCTGCAAATTTTTTTTTCTTCTACTACGATGATTTTTTTTTTGTTGTTCTTCTCCTTCATCATCACCATCTTCTTCTTCTTCTTCTTCTTCTTCTTCTTCCTCTTCCTCCTCCTCTGCTACTGCAAGTTTGAACCTCCATTTTTTTTCCGTTGTTCTTCTCTGCTACGGTCCAAAGTCTGAACCTCTATTTTATTTTGTTTTTTGGTCATTCTTCTCTCCCATCTTCTTCTTCCTCCTACTCCTCCCCCTCACTGCTACGTTTTACCACAATTTTTTTTCCCTCCTCTGCTACTGCAAGTCTACAAGTCCAAATAAATTTTGTTTTGGTTGATCTTCTTCTTCTCCTCCTCCCCTTGTCTGCTACGTTTACTGCAACTGTTTTTTTTTCCTCTTTCTCTGCTAATGCAATTCCGCAACTCCAATTTCCTCCTTCTCTGTATTAGTGTTTCTTTGTTTTAGTGTTTTCTTTTTCTTGTCTTTTTTTTTTTTTCTTCTCAAGTTTAGTTTCTTACTGTTCATTTGTTAGCCTTTTCTGCAGATAACACCGTACACTGGTATCATCTAAGTTTCATACTTTCAGTTTCATTGATTGAGTGCAGATACCACTGGTAAGTGGTGACATAATGGAGTTTAATTTATGATTTTAATTTCTGACTCTCAGAACTGCAAATCAGTTGAATTCTTTCTATGCAAAATTGCAAATCAGTTGAAATCTTACTGTGCAAATCTGAGTTTAATTTCTGAATCTTGTGTTGCATACTTGGATTGAATGCCAATAAATCTGGTTGGCTTATAAAATAATCTGAAAATCTAAAGTTGCTTATATGCTTGTGTCCCTTAAATGTTGATTCTATATATAGTATAGCATTGATATTTTAGAAATCAAAATATACACTGGGAGCACCTAGGCGCCCAGGATGGCCTCCAACACCTAGGGTCGCCTTGACAACTATGTTATCTATCATATAGTATTAGCACTTGAAACCTCCAAAATGCCTCTAAAAAGAATATGTGTCCATGCCAGTGCGTGTGCCTAGTGTGCTACTTCAACCACTATCTTACCCCCACCCCCAAGCAATACATTTAGATATCAATTTACCATCCTTATATTTATCTCTAGAATCTATTGAATTAAGTATAATTTATAAAGGAAAAAAAAAACCTACAATTTATGTCCACTATGATTGTAATACCCCTAAGTTACAGAAACATTAATGAGATGGATGCCATTTTATTTAGGATTAAATTATAATGAAAAGTGTGCATGTACAATACTAATGTTACTTGTGTACTACTCTAGGTGGGCCCACAAGATGAGGTGTACTCCCTAGGTGGGTCCCACTTGTTGAGATGGCCAAATAGCTTGAGGTGGCATATTTGCAGATAACTTTGGAAGTTTCTTAAAGTCACTTTAGAATTAACATGAAGAGGAAAGTTATTTTAAGATCAAGCATGAGATGGAAAGTTAAGCAAGAGGTGGTTTAGATATAGCTTAGGAAACAGAGGAGGAGAAAAGGAACGTAGGCAGTAGGGAAGCATGAGGTGGAAAGTTGTTTTGATTAAGCATGAGGTGGCTTAGATATGAAAACAAAAGGAAACTTTAGGAAGAAAGAAATGTGGGCAGCAAGAGGGGTTGAGCAAAAACTATGGGCAGCCCAGAAAAATAAGAATTGTAGAAAGAATGGAATGACTTGTCTTACAATAGACAGAGGTTCTCTTATTTATAATGTGAGAATAAATACAAAGAAAGAAAGCAGGTAGTACAAGTAGTATAATGAGGATAGTACAACTAGTACAAATGTACAATACAGGTTGGACAATGAATCTAGACAGTAGTACAATGAATCTAGACATAAAGACAAATTAATCTAAACCACACGATGATTAATCCATGTGGTCCATATGATCCCCCAACACTCCCCCTCAAGTTGGGGCGTGTATATATGTCATGCCCAACTTGGATAACAAAGGATGAAACTGTTTCCCTAGAAGTCCTTTGATGAAGATATCTGCCAACTGATCACCAGAAGTAACATAGGGAACACAGACTTGTCCTCTCTCCAACTTTTCCTTGATAAATCAATTTCTACATGTTTGGTCCGGTCATATTGTACCGGATTATGAGCAATACTGATCGCAACTTTATTATCACAGAACAACCTCATAGGTCTTGTAGAACGAAACCGCAAATCCTAGAGTAGTCCCCTTAACCATAATAACTCACAGATTCCCTGAACCATAGCTCTAAACTCTGCTTCAACACTTGAACGGGTAACCACATGCTACTTCTTGCTGCGCCAAGTAATTAGATTTCCTCCCACGAAGGTACAATATCCTGAGGTTGATCTCCGATCTGCATTTCCTGCCTAATTTGCATTGATGTAGGCATCTATTCTGAAGTGACCCCTAGAAGAGAGTAATATTCCTCTTTCAAGGGCAGATTTGAGATAATGCAAAATCTGAAGCACAACATCCATAGGCGGCGAATATGGATCATGCATAAATTGACTCAACAAGTTAACTGCAAAAGCTATATCAGGCTAGGTATGTGACAAATATATCAACTTACCCACTAATCGTTGATACTATCCTTTATTTACAGGTGCACCTGCTTTTCCTTGCAATTTCTCATTTGGGTCAATTGGTGTATCACATGGCCGACACCCTAAGAGGCCTGTTTCTGTGAGAAAGTCAAGTATGTACTTCCTTTGAAACAAAAAAAATACCCTTGGTAGAACATGCTACTTCAATACCAAGGAAATATCTCAACTTTCCAAGGTCTTTAACTTCGAACTCCTTGCCCAAAAAGTCCTTCAGATGCTTGCTTTCCTCATCATCACTACCCCTAAGGACAATATCATCAACGTAAACAATGAGAACAGTAATCTTACCATGCTTACATATGATCAGCATTACTCTGTTTGTACCCAGCAAATATCATAACTCGGTGGAATCGTCCAAACTACGCCCATGAGATTGTTTTAGTCCATACAAAGATTTCTTCAACTTGCAAACTTTTCCTATAGTAGCGGATGATTCAAATCCTGAAGGGACATCCATGTAGACTTCTCCTCTTCTAGCTCTCCATGAAGAAAAGCATTCTTGACATCTAACTGTTGCAGATCCCAGTCAAAATAAACAGCACATGTTAAAATTACCCTAATAGTGGTCAGTGGTCATTTTAGCCACTAGTGCAAATGTCTCCTGGTAATCAATCCCATATGTCTGAGAGAACCCAAAAGCAATGAGTTTGGCTTTGTATCTGTCTATGGAACCTTCTTCTTTCTGTTTGATGGGAAAGACCCACTTGCACCCAATCGATTTCTTCCTTGTCGAAAGATCTACCAGATTCCAAGTCTCATTTTTCTTCAACGCATTCTTTTCCTCAACCATTGCTGTTTTCCATTTCACATCTTTAACTGCATCATGCCAATGTTTAGGAATGGACACAGAAGCACGATATGAAAAAGAAAGGGAGTTATATGAAACAAACTGAAGGATGTTGAGTACATGACCTAGTACTTTTCCTAAGAGCAACAGGAACATTTAAATCAAACTCAGAAGAAGAAGTCTTACCAGGCTGAAGTATCTCATTCTCTATCACAGTCTCTGGTTCCAAAGTTGACGAAGGGATGTGTGTAGGTGCAGTTGTAGTAGAAGAGGCCTATCCTTTCTTGAGTCTGGTCCGGGTATAAACCTGTAGTATAGGATCAGCAAGGTCAGCAGTAGTGTGCCAAGGGTATAAGTATAAGTGCAGGTGGTTCATCTTCAGTGTCAGGTTCAGCCAAGGTTTCATCATGGGGCAATGATACAAGAGAAACATTTTTTGATGAATCTATGATCTCCCCCTGAAGTGGAGAAGCCATAGGTTCAATCATCGAACCATCTTCCTATAACAGTGACTCCCCCTGAAGATTGGATGGAAGAAAGTAGGGAAGATGTCATAAAATTGAACATCCATGGAGACAAAGTGGCGACAAGTAGGAGGGTGGTAACACCAATATCCTTTCTGAATTGGAGAATAATCCAAAAAAGACACCAAAAACCAAAGGGTTTAAGTTTTCCTAGAGATCGATGGTTGCGCACATAACACATACAACCAAAGTGTTATTGAGTAAGAGGTTTAAAGGAGAGCAGTGGTTGAGGACAAGGGTAGGAACACGGTTAATGAGATAAGCAGCAGTAAGAACGACATCACTCCAAAACTGTGGTGGAACAATCCTAGCAAGCATCGAGGCACGAGCTACTTCAAGGAGGTGTCGATTCTTTTGTTCAGCCACACCATTTTGTGTAGGAGTGTCAATGCAACTTGTCTAGTGGATGATGCCATTATCGCCAAGGTAAGTCTGAAAGGCCCCCTCGAAATATTCTCGTCCATTGTCACTCAGGAGGATCTGGATTGTAGTTCCAAATTGGGTTTGAACCATATGATGGAAATGACAAGAACATGTAAAGACTTCACCTTTATGATGCATAAGATATACCCAAGTATTACGGGAATAGCAATCAATGAAAGTAACAAACCATCTATGACCAGTGCTAGAAACGGTACGAGCTGGTCCCCAAACATAAAAAATGGAGCAGATTAAAAGGAGTATTACTCCGTGTAAGAGTCGGACGATACAAAGATCAAGTTTGCTTAGCCAAAATACAAGCATCGCAAAAAAAACTCGTCTTCTTTACATTTATTTGCTAATGATGGAAATAAACTTGACAAAATAGTAAAAGAGGGATGACCGAGACGTTGGTGCCATCGATGCAGATTGGAGGATGCCAGATCAAGGTGAAGAGCAGGGTTTGCGGAAACTGAAGGAGAGAGACCGTCTTAAGCAAGTACAAGCCTCCCTACAGCGTACCACATCCAATTGTCCTCTCTATTGCCAGATCCTGAAACAACCAATGAGATGGAAAAAACGTAACTTTGCAGTTTAAAGCAAAAGTAATCTGACTAACTGACAAGAGATTGATAGAAAATTTAGCAACATGGAGAACAGACTGCAAAGTTAAATTAGGGGTGCGTTGCGGATACAGAGGATAGGGTCCCATTAGCTACACGGACAGGATTAGTTTCAGGGACAGAAACAAATGAGAGAAAGAATCAGAGTTATCAGTCATGTGATCCGTGGCCCCAGAGTCAATAATCCAAGGATTAGAGACTGTGAATGCACTAAAGCACATACCTAAATGGGCAGAATTTGAACCTAGATTATGGGAAGTGGCAAGCAGATGCAAATGATGATCCGGAAGCAGCAGATGACTATAGCAGATGACTAATTACCTGAAGTATTTGTTGAGTGTCTCCGGAAGATGTAGTAGAGGCTTTGGCCGGTTGGGAGGTAGTTTGGTGTGCTTGATGGCCCTTGGAAAACCTGTTTCTTTGCTGGCCTTTTTCTTTTCGCTTGACTTCGAAATCTACCGACTTCCCATAGAGCTTCAAACAAGTGTCTTTTGTGGTATTAACAAGAATTGTAAAATTTTCCAATTTAAAGGACTCAGTCCTAGCAGAAGTAATTTCAGATGCTTCAGACAAGATAAAAAAAAAATCTAGATAACCAACAATGGGCGTGTACCAATCCTGTTGTTTATGGAAGAACTTAGTCCACCAACAGGGATACCGCAACGAGCCGTGTACTAATCC
Organism: Protea cynaroides; assembly: GCA_028583415.1. Classification (NCBI taxonomy): domain Eukaryota; kingdom Viridiplantae; phylum Streptophyta; class Magnoliopsida; order Proteales; family Proteaceae; genus Protea; species Protea cynaroides. Next base: position 123,657,172 of record CM053276.1, read on the forward strand.
TGTTGTTTATGGAATAAGATAATCAAGTTCCACAAAAAACACGATCTTCAATTAGGAATAGAAGATCGGTATATACGCAAAGACTAATCTCAAATAAACCACCAAGAAGGATACACGGTAGGAAAAATAATAAAATAAAAAAACCTTCTAGATCATGGTCGGATTAAAAAAAAAAAAATTTCTGGTAATCTTAGCGCCGGCGGTGATCTAGGCAGATGGCGGAGATAGTAAGAGGTGGCGGAAAAAGATTCCGGCAAATGGTGGCGGCGCTGGAGATGAAAGATGATGAGGCATTAGGAGCTTAACATAGCTCTGATACCAAGTAGAAAGAATGAAATGGCTTATCTTACAATAGCCAAAGGTTCTCTTATTTATAATGTGAGAATGAATACAAAGAAAGAAAGAGATAGTACAGGAAGTATAATGAGGTTAGTATAAGTAGTACAAATGTACAATATAGGCAGTACAATGAATCTAGACATAAAGATAAATTAATCTAAACCACAAGATGGTTAATCCATGTGGTCCATATGATCTCTCAACAAGAATAAATAAAAAAAAATATAAAAAGAGAAGAGAAAGGAAGAAAAGAAAAGGAGAGATATATTGCAAATCAGTTTAAAGTAAGCTATTTAAGATATCATTCTCCTGTTTTGAGTTGGCATTTAATGTGGGAATTGGCTGCTGAAAATACTGTCAAAGAACTGGTTAGATAAGCATCTGTTATAGGGAGTTGAAAAATGAAAATCTGGTTCTATAAGTCTGCTTTGGAAGTCTGGAAAATCTGGTTAAGTGGAAGTTCTGTTTCATGATCAACTTCTGAAATCTAGGCTTCTTCTTATTCAAGAACCAAGTTAAGTGCTACAGGATTTCAGATTAAGTTTTGCTAGTGTTACATAATTGATGTCAGAAATTCTTGATTCATTCCTAAATCTGAGATCAAATTAAATATTTGTTACAAGGGTGCAATTTCTGGAAAAATCAGATTGGGGTTTTTGTTGTTCATGAATTGATTTCAGCAAAACAGTGATCAAGTTATGAGTAGTATCATCAGAGATTCAGAATAAGCTGCTGTGATTCAATTTCAGAAACTGTTATTGTATAAGAAGGCCGGTTAATGTTATATCAGTTCTGTGAGTTGGACTGAGAGGTTACAGAGCTGCTGAGTTGATTTGTGCTTCTGTTTCGTATGAATCACAATTAGTTGTTGAAAACCAGATTTAAGAATAAGGATTTTCCCGAATTTGGATGTTTATTTACCTCGTTTCAGTAAACCACGTCAGTTTTATTTGATTTGAACATGTGATTATCAAGTAGAGTTGTTTGATCGCAGCAAAAGAGGGTGTCAGTTCTGAACTTGATGCGGGTGGTAGTAAAATGTAGTGTCATGTCAGGCAAGGATTCTCTAGATAGGGGAAATGTTCAGTTAATGTAAGGATAAGTACTGAGTTCGACTACACGTATGTATACATCTGTTGTTTTAAAGAAAATTGTGAACAAGACTATTTTTTTTAGGGCAGCATGGAGGTGAGTGTGATTTGGCATACTACTGTTTATTCAAAATATGTGTTTTGTTTTCTGTTTTATGTTTATAACTTAATACGGTTCCTTCGGGAAACTTATATATCTATGAATGATGATGTTTCTCAGGGTACTGCCAAAAGACATGTATGGATTGAAACAGTTTAGGTAATAATATGAAATGGAAAGGATGGAAACAAAATGAAATGAAATGACCCACATGACTGCCACCCCTTTTCCAGCAAGGGGATAAGTGATGGATGAGGCATAGCATTGATTCCTGGATGTGTCATCTGGATGCCTTGGCGATGGATCTGGGATTCATCTGCTAAGATGTTTGAATATCCCAACTTTCACAGATCGGTTTCCTTGTATGATGCCCTCACTTCTACTAGTTTGCGAGATGCCCGGCGACGCCAGTCGGATGCCCTGGTGCTACGGTATTCAGGATGCCCAGGCCAACCGCCTGGAGGACCCAATGCTACTGTGGTTGGGACAGATTTTATTGGTCAGGTATTCCACACCTGCCATATGGACAGGGTGTACGTGGAGAGGCCTAAGGACAAGGCATACATGGCAAGGCTGTTTGAGCAGCTGCGTGTCCTCACTGTTCTTTTATATGCACATGGCAGCAGCAGCTCATATGAATGACTTTACCATGACTCTATAAGAAAGTATGATGACATTATATTTGTGATAGCAGAGGTTGAACTTTTTTTTTTGGGTGAATAAAAGAATATATTAACAACACGAGAGGGACAAAAACAAACCTGGGTATCCAAAGGATAGAGCCAGGCTCCTTCCAAAATTAGAATAGAAAGGCCAAAGAGAACGAAAGAGAAGCTCAATAAACAAAGCAAAACAACCCAGCTATGGATTGCCGAAATCCCAAGAAGCCAAAATGAACCGATTAAGAGCTGAGTCCGGGTAAGGGGATCCCAGAGGCAACACATTGCCATGAACATCAAATTTGATTGCCTCCCAAATCTGGCTGAAAGTTCTAGACTTGGCTGCCCATCGACAACGATTTCTTTCGACCCATATATGATATATAGATACCCCAAAAGCTAGTTTAGCTATTGTGTCACCTGGAGATTTAGACTTGAATTTTTTAATCATCCATTTCCATTCTAGATCAAAAGGAAGGACTCTTCTTTTTACAGGCCAGCTTTTTTTCAGATTTGGCAAGCATCTGGAATAACATTGTTTCAAGCACAATTGGTACATTCCAAAATAACTATGCCTCTGACATTCTTACTCTTAGTCCTTGGAAGAAGAGGATGAATCGAAATATAGCTGCTACACCAAAACTAGGTGCAAAGAACCAACCAGACTGACCTAATGGATAAATCAGGAATACAGAAACAAAAACAGACCAGAAAATGCGATTGCATTATAAGATCGCAATTGAATCGGTTCTACATAATCTTTTCCCAAACTTTCTTGGAGAAGGGCACTCAAAAAATAGATGATTGATATCTTCAACCGCCGCCCAGCACAGGCCACAAAAGGAGTTGGGGATGATACCTTTTTCCTGAAGAAAAGAGCTTGTCGACAGAGACGATGTCAAAACTCTCCAAAGAATGTAGTTGTGATGAGGGTAGTGCTCATGGAACCTAACCAAATCATGCCAATCAACCTTAGGGGACCGAACTCTGATCGACTCGCAAGCCGAAGAAGAACAGAATCTCCCATTTGAGGAAGCTGCCCATATGGTGATGTCTCCACTCCCAGGGGGGCAGCGGGGGATCGAATTGAGAGCACCCCAAGCTTGCAGAAGACACAAAGAGGACGCCCTTCCAGTACACCAGAAACCATCAGACAAAATTAAAGAGACAGTAACCATTCTTTCTCTACCATGATCAGATCTAATTATCTCCCCATATGCAAGCACCAGAACACCATGAGGATGCCAATTATCCAACCGCAGCAGGGTTGGGGAGCCATCATCAACGAGGGACCTAATATTGGGGAGAGCCATTTGCCTGTGACGAAGGATGGATCTCCAAACCCAAGAAGAGTCTTTACTTTTAAAAACAGACCAGAGAGAGTTTTTCTTAAGATATCTACTATATATCCAATTGCTCCTGTATGCTGGATTTTCCCCCCACTAACTGCCAAATCAGCTTGATGATACAGGCTAGAATAACCTCTTTGATTTTTCTAATGCCCAACCCGCCCTCCATTTTTGGCAAGCACACTTTTCCCCAGGCCATAGTATGAAGGAATTTGTTATTCCCCCCCCCCCCCCTTTCCATAAGAAAGCACTCATAATGCTTTCAATTTCCAGATTACTGAACAAGGAAGCCCGAAAACCCCTATCCATTACAAATAGGAACTCTGTATGACTGATCTAAATAACTCAAGCCTGCCCACATAGGACAACACTTTGGCTTTCCAAAGATGTAACCTCTTCCGTAATCTGTCAAGAATAGGAGAGCAATGATGGGCAAACAGCCTGGCAGCAATTAGGGGAAGGCCAAGATAAGTAACTGGCAGATTCCCAAGGGGAAAATCCACAATATGACAAAGATTTCCCGTATGAGGCTCATCAAGCCCTGCCAGGAACAGGATGGATTTTTGCTTGTTGATGGATAACCTTGACATAGTTGAAAAGTGCCCCAAGACATTCATAATAGTCGAAAGCGATTTAGAGTTACCTTTCGAAAAGATCATAATATCATCTGCAAAAGCCAGGTGAGTGAGATCAATATCCTTACATCGGGGATAGAAATCAATTTGATGCTGATGGGATTTGATTTGGAGTTGCCTAGACAAGCCTTCCAGCGCAAGGGTAAACAGAAGGGGGACATGGGACAGCCTTGTCTGATACCTCTTTTAGCAATGAAAAATCCCACTGGACTGCCATTAACCAAAACTGAAAATCTGGCCGAGGACATACACCACCATATCCATTGACAGGATCTCTTAGGGAACTTCATTTCGTTCAAAACATCTCTAATATACTCCCATCTAATTTTATCATAGGCTTTTTGGAGGTCAATCTTTAGTAACACAGTTGGGGACTGATGTTTTCTGTCAAAACCCCAGACGAGATCCGTACAGATCATGATATTATCAACAATGTTCCTGCCAGGGATAAAAGCTGATTGACAAGGACTGACTAAAGCTCCCACCACCTCTGAAAGCCTTCCAGCTAGAGTTTTAGCAATTATCTTGTTCAAAATGTTGCACAGAGCAATGGGCTGGATATCAACAATGGATGAAGCCCCTTCCTTCTTTGGGATGAAAAAAAAAGTTTGATTCACCTCTTTAATTTGTCTTGGACTATAGAAGAAGCTTTTGACCGCAGCAATTAGATCGGTTTTAACAATGTCCCAAGCTGCAATGAAAAAACCCATACTAAACCCAAGTTACCCAACGGGCCCGGGAGCTTTCTGGGTCTTCATGGCCTTTATAGCTTTAAGGATCTCATCTTCCATCGGCAGATCAACTAATCTAGAACTTTGCTCCATTGATAAAACTTTATCAAACAGGACCAAGGGCATGGCTTCAACTGGAGGTAGAGTAGGAGGCCCATATAAGTCACAGAAATAGTCTTCAGCTACCTTTTTGATCCCCCACTAACATCAGAAGACATATTACCATCCTCCGCTTGCAGAGAGGAGATATGATTCCAGTTTTGGCGAGCTTTGACACATTTATTAAAGTAAGAGGTGTTCCTGTCTCCCTGTTTCAGCCAACATATTCTAGATTTTTGCTTGAAGAAACTTTCTTCTTGAGATGCTAGGCAGCCAAGCTTGTGGGAGAGATCATTTTCAGCCTGAAAAAGAGAGTCATCAGAACCCGGGACTTGAAAGATAGACTGGATAGCGCACAACTCATTTCTACACTCCTGAACTGCTCTAGAGATAATGCCAAAAGCTTCTTTGTTCCAAGAGACAAGGGCTCTCTTGACTTCTTTAAACTTCAGGGCACATCTAACTAGAGGTTGATTCCAAGCTTCATAAACAATACCCATAAAATCTGCTTGATTCGTCCACATATCAAAGAATTTGAAAGGTTTAGGACCAAAATAAATATACTGAGATATAGTGAGAATGATCGGAGAATGATTAGATATTCCAAAAGATTCAAAGCAAGCCTCCGAGCAGCTAAAAGATGCAAGCCATTTATCATTCACAAGAGCACTGTCCAGTTTGCAAGAGATTCTCTAATTTCCCATTCTTCTGTTGTTCCAAGTGAACTTTAGGCCAGTCCATTTTAGGTCCACCAGACCAATGGCATCAAGACAATCCACAAAATCTCCCACAGCATTTTCATCTATCTGCCCGCCCATCTTCTCATGGGCATATTTAAAAACAATAAAATCTCCCAGCATGGCCCAAGCACTATTTGTCATAGAAGAGTGAATACTGCCTAGGTCCTCCCATAGACTTCTGCCGTCATGGGAAGAGTTTGCAGTAATATGGACAACATTTGAAGTAGAAGGAACAGTTAAAATGGAAACTTTAAAATGCATAAGTTGGTCAGACGAACGTATCAGCGTGAAATTAGTCTTACTGCTATCCCATAAAACCCAAATCCGACCATTTTCATGGTGATCATATTCAAAAGCCATCTGCCATCCCGGGGCCAAGAATCTAGCAATGTCGAGCATTCGCCTTTTTAACTCTAGTCTCTCCTATAATGAAGAAGTAGAGGTGCCTAGAATTAATGAACCGCTTGACTTCAGCTTGCTTGGATGGGGAGTTCAGACCCCTCATGTTCCAATAAAATCCGATCATCATGGGAACCATTAAAAAGGAAGGGAAAGGCTCAAAAACGATCCTCTACTAAGGATCATTTCCCGACTCTGGCATTTTTAGATTTCCGCAGCGGCTCTTTTGCTGCAGAATGAACCCCAGAGCTTTTTCCTTTCTTCTGCTTTCCTTTACCCAGAGCATGACCACCAGAATCATGGGAATCCTCAGAACCCCCACTTTGGCATCCCCAGAAAGCTCAACAGATCGCAGCTGGGAGGATGTTTGGCAAGAGAGTTTCCGGAACAGGGGAGATGGCGGAAGAGTGTATAGACAGAGGCGGACTGGGACAAGCAGCGGGGGTAGTCGGGTTAGGAAAGGGAAGTCCATTCAGGTCAGGTAGGGGGGCCGATGGTTCGGGAGTTGTCGGGTGGTTGGTCCCCTAGGTAATAAAAGGGCTGGTGGGCAAAGGGCAAAGGATTTGGTCTGGAGAAGAACCAGACCGAGGGTCAAAGAGGGGTTGGGTCAGGGAAATGCTAAAGGGGCAGCCAAATCACAAATGGGGGCAGTCGACTGAATAGTAGAAGAGGGGGGGAACTAGGGCACGATGCGAGGATCTCTGCAAGACACGCTGCGAGGCATGCATAAGTTGTTCTTTACTGTTATGTTTGAACTTTGAAATTATTAAATGGGATGCATAAGTTGTTCTAAATGTATGATTTGATTGGTGTAAATCATGTATTAAGAATTCATGCACATGATTTTTCGTGTATGCCATGTTCACCTCACTGGCTGTTAGCTCACCTTATATTATGTGTTTCCTTTCACAGACAAGGGTCATTGCACTAGGGGCACTGACACAGCAGACAGGAGCTGAGATATTATATGAAGGACTGTTGATGTCTAGAGAGATGTAAATAATGGATGACTGTTATAACTTGAATGATTTAGTTTATCTAAATTTCTGCCCCCAGGTTTTTATTAACTCTGATGTGAATTGTTGGGAATGGAATTAGTTTTTGAAACACAACTCAGATATTAAATATTCTGCTGTGATTAAAAGATTTGGGGTCAGTATTGATGTATGTTGTGAGCATTTGATCACACCCGTGAAGGTGGCTTCCATAACTTTTAAGTGGGCATTTTTTTATAATAGAAAAGATACAAGTCAACTCTCAATTCAGCCTTATACCAACTATAACAGAAAAGATAGAAAGATTAAAAAGAAAATGGAACTAATGGCGAAGAAGACTACATGGTTACTACAATGAAAAGTAAGAAATAAGCAGAGAAAATACCTCGTCAAAAGTAAAACAACGAAAACCATCCATGTAGTCAATATCCATCCATATGCAATCACAAGGTATACTCTTCTCTCTAAATGTCCTGGCAATCTGCATGTGAAAAATGAAGTCAAGACAAAGATATAACAAAACAAAGGAATGTCAGAAATGGATTATACTGCATTTGCTACTACTAATAATAACAATAATTAATGAAATAATAACAAATAATAATAATAATAATTTGGTTTAACTAAAGATGTCATTCATGTGGCATCTCAACATGGACCAAGTAGGAAGTTTTTTTCCTAATAACAACTTAACCCAAAAAAAAAAAAAAAAGTCAACCATAATGTTTTTAATTTGGGTCTAATGCCTAATAATTGTACCTGAATAGAAACATACACGAACGGTGGTTAGATTTTAAGGAGAGAAAAGTGAGGACAGAGTGGAGAAAAATGGATTAGACTGCCTTTGCTACTAACAATGATAACAATAATAATAATTTGGTTTAACCAAAGATGTCCTCCATATGCCATCTCAACATGGAACAAGTAGGGAGTTTAGAAAAATACAAGAAAAGACCTCAAATATAATAGAAGCCAAATCGCCACACCTATTTAACAATAGTAATGATAACAGTAACAAAATAATAATACCAATTATAGTAATAACAAAGGGACGATTTCCATATGCGGGACGTGCAAATTTACAGTAACGGGCATCGGCCCTTCGTCTAGTAGGGGGCAGTTTTGGGATTAGAATTCCTCTCCCCGATGGCCGAAGATAGACCATGCACGTTCAAGGACATGCACGAAATCTTTTGCTTAATGACATATTGATATAAGAAGTGAAGGTTCTTTGCATGTCCCACATAGGATGAGTGAACTCTAATGCTAATGCAGGGGAAATGTGGACTCAATCCCCATTGCAGTCATCTTTGCATTCGTTGATTTCTTTGATTGAAATCAAAGGTAACCCAAAGAAAAGCGATACATAAGGGTTTGGGATGGTATCTCCTTCGATGTCAATGGGAAGCTTGGAATAAAGCTCGATCCCTGTGCTACATCCTTGAGAATCAGACACGTCTCTGCTGCTTGGAATCTACCTATTCAATTGTATCAGTTGCCCAGCAATACCTGTTAAGGGATATTGGTTTTCTTTTCATTATTCTGTTCTTTCTTTCTTGCGCTCCTCCCTTGTCAGCCCTTCCTGTAGTGTTTTGAGGTTATTGAATATATCTTCTCTAACCCCAAAAGAAAAGGTTAAAACCCTAGAAAATAGCTGCTGCTCTGCATTTCTATTAACTGATTGAAAAAGAATGACTTATTACCAAGAAAAAGCTTCACATATGTTAAACTACCAACCCCAAACCTAACTTAAAAATAAAAAATAAAAAAAATATAAAAAACCTTAAAATACAATAATAGGTACATATTTGCCTGAAACAGCAAGAAGTTAAAAGCAATATGAAATACCAAAATAACCCCTTGTAACATTGCAAATCAAGGGTATTATTGACCCGAACAATAAATAAAACAAAAAATAAGAACTAAAAGGTGGTGTAGCATGCAGATGGAGGCCTAATAAAGTTTAACTTCTTAATCCATAAGGGAGATAGATCTTTGACTAAGAAAGAGAACAGAGACGAAAAACCCCATCAACTGTCTAATGGACAGCTTCTTTCGCTTCTCATTTTCATCCTTCAAATAGACCACAATTTAAGTTTAAAACTTCCATCAACACCTAATATGTCCACCGCTGCACAGCATGATGTGCTTTATTTATCTGGCCGGTAACATAATCACCAACATTAATCCATACTGATCACCTTCTCTCACATATCGAACTGTTTCAAAAATCACTGCAGATATCTCCTTCTCTGCCCCACATCAACAGCTCATCTACTTTAGCCACATAGAAAGATAATGTTGCAAAATCCAAATACAGGACAGATAAGGTACAGTCTAAATTGGCAGCTTATCAAATTTCAGATCCAAATTCAATCACATACACGACACACCCCTTGGATGTTCTTTTTCCTTCTAATTCAACCGTCTTTTGTTTTCAACCATTTTGTCTAAAAATCGCAACATTTAATGGAATATTAACCTTATTTTGGCACATGGTCTGGTCCTTTAGGTTTGAAACAAAACATGTGAACAGAGGATTCTAGGACCTACATACCCACAAATTTTGGGTCCCACCTAATATGCCACATGGTAGATATTAAGGCCACATGGGTAGGAATTCCTCCGTGAGCTGTCAAAGAAATCAAATCAATAACAAAATAACGGTAATAATAACAAAGATAAGTTAAACGTAACTCGTAAGGGATACCTATTGATGGGTTCCTAATGTTGTGTATATTATATTCAAGCAGCCTCAGGAAAATGGACGTTATTACACATTAACCGTTCAAATCACCTGACCTTCACATATTTTCGTATTTCTTACTACGCATGTTTCAAACTTGGGTTCCTCATATGTCCCCCCCCACCAAACATCCGTCAGCCTCTTCTTAAACACCATCGATCATCCAGCAGTTTTGCAGCTGAAATTTAATCATTTCTGATTATAACAGAAAAAAGAATTTCAACTGTGTCAAAGGCTTAGAGAGAGAGAGAGAGAGAGAAAAAAAAGATGATGGAGTGGGACTTTTTAGAAAGTATAGCTTGCCGTAGTAGTAACCTACCAGGATCAAGGAAGGAGGAGAGAAGAGAGAGAAGAAGAAGAAGAAAAAGAGAACTGCACAATACTTAAAAGCAGATAGAGAATCGAGAGAGTAAAAACTATGTCTCTCAGTATTTTTTATTTTTTGGATGAATGAATGAATATATGAAAAAAAAACCCCAAAGGAGGAGAAAACAAGCCTGGGAATCCAAAGGAAAGACCCAGACTCCTTACAAAATCAAGGGAGAGCCCCAAAAGAATTAAAAAAGCATGAAAACATAAACAAAGACATCTATCTCAAGTGGTGGCTAAATTCCAAGAGGCCAGGATGTGACTATTTTGGATAGACACCGGCGGCTTAGAGGCCAGTGGCATGATGGTTCCTCGGACATCAAAAGAAATTGCTTCCCAAATTTGGGTGAAGGATCTTGATTTGGCTGTTCACTTTTGCAGATTCCTCTCAAACCAGATATGGTACCACTGTTGCAGCAAAGACAAGCTTGACAATGGTGTCACATGGAGACTTGTCTTTGAACTTCATGATTATCAACTTCTATCAGTATTACTATTTAATAAATAAAGATAACAAGGCTAATGACCAAACTAACCTCAAAAGTAAAATTGACACCACTTACAATAACATAAAGACTAAAATACCTTAACGAATTATAAACCCAAACTACCCTTATATTATGTTACACCCCTTTGACCCACTTCTTGTATACTTTTCACTCCTTCAAGCTGGAGCATATATATCACCATGGCCAGCTTGGAACAGACTTAAAGAAACAAAGGCTTGAACAACGCCTTAGTAAAGATATCACCGAGCTGTTGTGAAGAACTAACAAACACGAGAAATAATTTTCCACATCACAACATCACAAATAAAATGAAAATTGAGGTAAATGACAATTGACTTCAATGTGTTTGGCTCCCTCATGAACCACAGCATTACTAATTTACTACCAATGTGAATGGCTGCCTAATTATCTCAATGCATAGCAATGGTCTCGGTAATGGGAAACCCAAGCTCATAAAGTAGAGAATTCAATCACATCAACTCAGCGCAGTAAGATTCATTGCTCGATACTCACTTTCTGCACTCGAACAAGCCACAATAGCCTGCTTCTTACTCCACCAAGTCACCAAATTACCACCAGCAAAGGACAAAGGTACAGTATCATGTAGACTGTCTTAACACTTGCACTACCAGCCCAATATGCATCTAAATACCCAACAAGGACAACATGCTTGTATGATCAGTAAATAAGACCTTTACCTAGACAACCTTTCAAATACCGTAAAATCTGACAGGCTGCCTCCTAATATATACCTGCTTGGACATCTGCATAAATTGATTAGTAACCCCTACTGCAAAGGAAATGTGTGGTCAGGTCACTATAAGATAAAAGTCTTGCCACAAGTCTCCTATCTTGATGCTTATTTGCAACATCCTCACCAAAATCAATACCAAACTTTTGATGCAGGTCCAGAGGAGTATCTGCCGGTTTAGAAGCTAACATACCTATAAAGTAGCAGAATAATAATTTTACTGCTTCTCTGAGACAGAATAATATTACTGCTTCTCACAACTTCAATCTCCAGAAAGTAGCAAAACACACCTATATCTTTCATCTGAAAATACTGCTACAAGTAGGATTTGACCTCACTAATGCCAGAAGAATCATTGCCAAATAGAATAACGTTCTCAACATACATAATCAACACAACAACCTAGGAGCCAAAACGACGGACCAATACAGAATGATTAGAATATCAATGATCAAAACCACACTGAGTAACCATGTAGCTGAACTTATCAAATATATGCAAGGAGACTGTTTAAGACCATAAATAGCTAGACGTAGTTTGCAAACCTTACTAGCATTCTCTCCTTGAGCAACATACACCAGAGGTTTCTCAATATAGACTTCCTCAAGGAAGTCACCAAATAAAAAGGCATTCTTAATATCAAGCTGATATAGCAGTCAGTGAAGATTAACAGCAAGACACACAAGCACACGAATAGAATTCAACCTAGCCAAAGGTGAGAAAGTCCCAAAATAATCAACACTATGAGTGTTTCCCTTGGCAACCAGCCGAGACTTGAACCTAAAGTATCCTCGAAACAGTGCAATACTTAGCAATACAGATACGTGTTGATACAATACAGTACTGATACGATAATTAAAAAAAAATAAATAAATAAAAAAATAAAAAACCTGTATCTTCCCTATATCCACTGATACGGGACTGATATCGATTGATCCTACTTGATACGGGACCGATATGGCTCGGTACCATCCGATACAGGACCGATACAAGTAGATACACTCAATACGTATCCTTTAAACCTTTGAAACAGACCCCGTGAGTGAGATACGAAAATGTAAGAAACCGAAGGACTTGGAAAATTGTTTTTCTCTTCAATTTGAGTTGAGGGAATTCATCTAACATAAAAAATGACTCTAGTCTTCACCATTTCAATTACTTTTTGGGATTTAGATCGAAACAGATTTGACCGAAAAGAGGTAAAGTTTTTTCTTGGTTTTTTTATGCATCACTAGATTCGGTAAAAATGACTCAAATCCTTATATCAAACATATATATACATACAAACAACAACAACAACAACAACAAAGCCTTATCCCAACTAAATCAGGTCGGCTACATGGATTCTTGTCCGCCAATCAGCTCTATTCAAGGTCGTATTTGAAGCAAGGTCTAAGCTATACATGTCTTTCTTCACTACCTCCCCTAGAATCATCTTAGGTCTGCCCCTAGCTCTTTTAAATCCTTCAATTTGAATCAAATCACTCCTCCGTAAGGGAGCATCTAAATAGCCTCCGTTGAACACGGCCATACCATCTCAAACGACTTTCTCGTAGTTTATCATGTATCGGTGCTACTCCCAAAACAGCTCTAATACGATCATTCCTTACCTTATCCTTCCTAGTTTTGCCACACATCCATCTTAACATCGTCATCTCAGCTACACTAAGTTTATCTATATGGTGCTTCTTAACTGCCCAACATTCTGCATCATACATTATAGCTAGTTGAATGACTGTCCTATAGAATTTTCCTTTAAGTTTTAAAGGAATACATCGATCACACAACACTCCAGACGCACTTCTCCACTTCATCCATCCTATTTTAATCTTCTGTGAAACATCATCATCTATATCACCTTCTTCGTTTATGATTAAACCTAGATGCCTAAAATGATCACTTTTTTTGTATCTCCTTCTCATGATTGTTCAACACCTCATTATCCATCCTTGTGTGACTAAACCATATACTCCGTCTTCGATCTACTTATCAAAAAACCTTTTGATTCCAATGTTGATATACATAGTTCCAACTTGGCATTAATCCCTGTTTTTGTCTCATCCACCAAAACAATATCATCAGCGAAAAGCATACACCAAGAAACGTCATCTTGAATGTCTCTGGTTAGAACATCCATAATAAAGGCAAACAGATAAGGGCTTAAAGCTGACCCTTAATGTAACCCCATTGTAATTGGGAATTCACTCTCGGTTTCATATTAAAATTGATATAATAATGATATAATATAGAATCTTTGAAAAAGATTTTCCTTCATAAGAAAGAAAGGACTTACTATCTTTGGGATCTGATGCTACACCTGTTAGTGCAGCTCAGCTGGAAGAGATTCTAAGCGAGAGGCAGTTCTGAACCACGAGTTAGTTCCCCTCAAAGCCTTCTTCCGAACTTGCCAACTAGTGCTTATGAAAGCAGGTTGGTCTCTATCAACAAATCAAGCGCTTCAGAGATGGATAAAATTGCTCCTTACCCTTATTTTTATGTGAAGGATCTAGTAGGTCGGGTAGTTTCTGCTATCTTTTATTCCATTTGGATTTTTTATGCTCCTAATGTTTTGGGGCAGGAGGAACTTGGCATCTTGAATCTCCCATTTACCGAGGGTCTGGCTTATGACCAGTGAAGAATCTCCAAACACATCTAGCTCTTCAATACCTTAACCCCCTACGGTTTACACACTAGTCACCACATTATAATACATATTTTTAATTATATCTACATATTTGTTTGAAATACTTCTCTTCTCTAGTACATGCCAAATTAACTCCCTAAGAACTCAATCATAAGCTTTTTCTAGATCGATAAAAATCATATGTAGGTCCTTCTGCCTTCTCTACATCTTTCCATGAGTCTCCTAAGCAAGTAAATAGCCTTTATCGTGGATCTACCTGGCATAAAACCAAACTGGTTCTCCGTAATGGTAATTTCTTTTCTTAAGCAGATTTCAATAACTCTCTCCCACAATTTCATAGTATGACTAATTAGTTTTATGCATCTGTAGTTATTGCAGCTCTGAATATCACCTTTGTTTTTGTAGATTAGAACTACAATACTTCTCCTCCATTCATTTGGCATTTTCTTTGAGCTCATAATTTTATTGAACTTAGTCAGCCAAAATACCCCACGCATTCCTAGGCTCTTCCAAACATCTATTAAGACCTCATCTGGACCTAGTGTTAGCCTACATTCATCCTCCTTATAGCTTCTTTCACTTCTGTCAACCTAATTTTGCTTATATACCTATGGCCTGTTGGGGGGGGGTGTATATATATATATATATATATATATATGGAAAATTACACAAACACCCCCTCTACAGTTGTGAAACAACACATAACTACCCTGTCTTTACAAAAGCTACACTGACTACCCCCTCTAACAATTGTTTCATACACTCTTACCCATACCATTACTTACAACTTAATGGGAGAATGTCAATTTTTTAAGACAAAAATACCCTTAATGAATGTAAAATGACCTAAATGGGTTTATTGTTAAGTTCTCCAAAAAAAAAAAAAAAAAAACCTAGGTTCTGCTCCACGAGCCACTAAAGCGACCCTGCAGCGTTTCATCTTTCTTCTCCACGAGCCACCGAATGTGTTACCATTATAGTTAACGATGACGTCAGGTGCTCCTCTCGGAATCTCCCTGCAAATGGCATCGGCAATGAACATGAGATCCCTAAGGTGCACGTTGAAGCATTCTTCTGCCAAAAACGCTTCGCTCTGCTGATTGGCCTAGACAGCTAATCAAAAAGTTAAATTAATATGGATTCTCAAAAAAATGAAGCTTCTGAAGTTTCTAGCTAAAAGATGCTTCCATTCTGAATTTTTTTTAATTTACAAAGTACTAGATCTGCCCAAAAGGAGATCAACAAGAACTCAGGGAGAGAGAGACAGGAGGAGGGGGATGTTCAGCAATAAGGAAAATTAAACAGATCTGATCCCGCCACTTTAATCCGATTCGTTTAGTGCACTACTCAATAGATCTGATCAGCAGCTTCTTTGATCCGTGCATGCGATGGCGGTATATTCCAGTAGCTTCTTCGATCAACCAATGGCAACTAATTTTTTTCTTTGATTTGCATCGGCATCGAGTTCTTCATCAAATCTAAGATCTTCTCTGCAATCCTCAATGATGGCTTACGTTCTTCACCAGATTTGTATTTATCAATGCAAATACTTAAAAGTTCCAGTGGCCGGTGTTGATTTATGTTTCTTACAGTTTCATTTATTCTTAATATTATTCTTGATGCTGTTTTCCTTCAATTCAGTGTCACAGTTTCTTTGGAGGAATCACTCGGCTTTCTCCAAAAGTGCTTCAATGACACTAATGATAAAAAGGAGTCGCCGGATCAGATTCCCATTCCTACGATTGAAAATGCAAGAACCTCATAATTCTTATTTGATTGTTATTCCATTTAGAATATATAACATAAATATATAAATGGGGTTTGGTCTGCTCCCATGCCTGATCAAGCTTGGTATGCAGTAAATTGCCGGGGAGCTGAGAGTCAAAGTAGATGAAAATGAGCAAAAGCTTCTGATGGTGCTATCTTCAGAAAACCTGTGGCTCATGGAGAAGAAAGATGAACCTAGGGTTTTTTTTTTTTGGACAACGTAACAATAAACCCATTTAGGTCATTTTACATTCATAAGAGTATTTTTGTCTTAAAAAAAAATTGACATTCTCCCATTGAATTGTAAGTAACGGTGTGGGTGAGAGTGTATGAAAGCATCGTTAGAGGGGTAGTCTGTGTAGCTTTTGTAAAGACAGGATAGTTCTGTGTAGTTTCGCAACTGTAAAGGGGGTATCTGTGTAATTTTCCCATATATATATTGAATAACAAAGTATTTTATGCTTTAAAACTATTTGTTGCATATCCTAAGCATTTATGTTCGTTTCTTGACTCTTTCTATGCGTATCTTTAGCGTATCTTGCGTCTCTCAGATACGATACGATACGTCTCTTAAAATTTCTGATACAATACCCAATACCGATACTTCAATCCACGCAATACCATATCTATGCCAAAGAACTACTCCCAAAATATTTAACAAATCCAACGGTTTGATTTCAAACACCAAATCGTTCCTACTTAACATAGGAAGGCCAAAAACAAGGAGTCTGAAAGTCATAAAAATTTATAAATTTTAAAGCAAAAAAAAATCTAAATAAAATAAAACAAAACAAAACAAAACAAAACAAAAGGAGGAAGAACAGAACCTGATATGCCCTAATCAAACCTCCATAGCAGTAGTTGATTTCTTGATGTTTAGTACTTCATCAATCAAGAGAACACAGTCACTCACCACTAACCAGAACCCAACCAGCAGTTGCCAATGCAACCATCTTTAATCAACCGAGAGACCCTCAAACCAGTAATCGATCGAATCCAATCACTATTTATTTATGCTCCGATACCATGTAGCTTGTGGTAGTAGTAACCTACCATGATCAAGAAAGGAGAGAAGAGAAAGGAAGAAGACAAGAACTGCATAATACATAAAAGCAGAGAGAAATCAAGAGAGTAAAAACCACCGCTCTCAGTATTACTATTTAATAAATCAGATGTCAAGGCTAATGATCAAACTGCCCACAAAAACTGACACCACTTACAATAACAAAAAGACAAATATACCCTTAATGAATTATAAACCCAAACTACCCTTATCTTATGTTACACTCCTTGGACCCAACACTAGTACAATCTTAACAGAAAGAGTAGGAGTTGCCTAGGGTGTAGAACCCTTGATTTCATCAGAGCGAGAGAGAACAACAGAGACGAACAATAGCATGCCAGGTAATTTTCAGAAGAATTAAAGAGCCATCAAAGGATTCGCTCTAACCCTTGGTGGAGCTGCTTCGGCTGTCAAATTCTCTTTTTTGTACAACTTTTCGATTTGAGGAGCCCGATAATGCACTTTTACTACCAATCTGGGTAGTTCACATCTCCAGCAACATTAAGTGGAAAGGGCGTCCTATCTAGCTCTCCTCAACATTAATATTGTTTTTTATTACATTTTTCTTTCTGTGTTAGTTGTGGTTTTATTGATATATATATATATATATATATATATATATATATATATATATATATATATATATATTTTTTTTTTTTTTTTTTTTTTTTTTTGCATTTAAATATGTCCTCCTAGTTTCTCAATTATCTTATAACCAGCATTACAGAAATCGTTGAACTGTGGCAACATGGAGAGAAATCTGGGCATGAATCTTAGTTAGGGATTTTTTTTGGGTAGGTCCTGTGGCAGGTGGTCAGATGTTGAAATTCTCCCTTATGCAGCTGCCGTAATGGGTTTTGGCTTGTGTCTTGCAGCAATGAGTAAAGACTGGTTTATTGCAATTTGAGAGGGGAAACTACGGATGTAAACGGATCGGATTCGGCACGGATAGACTACTATCCGAATTTGAATCCGACTCCTATTCATCCTATCAGAAATTCCGAATCCGCCTCTGCATCCGGCGGATTTCAAAAAACTGAATCCGAAATTGAATTCGTATTTTAACCAGATATCCGATTAAAATCCAATTCGAATCCGGAAACACATAACAGTTATTAAAATTAAAAAAATTAAAAATAAATCAATAAAAGATCTTATCCAGATTATAAAATCAGATTGTAATTGAAACCCTATCAAATCATATTGTAATCAAAACCCCAACAAAAATAACAAAACCTATTTGGAGTAATGTATTGAGAGACAGAGAGAGAGATCTAGAGAGAGAGGATGATGGGAAGAAATCCGACCCACTGTTTCCCTCTGCTTCCCTTATGTTACTCTGTTCCACGCTTTTGAGAAATAGAATGGGTGAAAGGGAAAAGAAACCCTAAAATAATAACCAAAAGACGGAACCTTGCTTTCAAGTTTCTGAAGTCTGTGATTAAATAGAAGGAATGTATTCTTTCCTCACCCTTTCTTCCACCCATTTTCACTCTCATGCCGCAAAGAAACTCCTGAGAAAAAACCAAGATGAGGTCTCTTCGTTGTGAGTCTTGTGACTGTAGCGTCTGCAATGAACTTTGTTTCACAAACTTTCAACTTTCACGGTAAGCATAAAAATCAACATTAATTGAAACATCAAAATAAAATAAAGATAACAATTTCTACTACTGTCAAAACTGTCCCCTAGATTATCCCATTGACCCCATGTCTTTCCCTATGCAGACGTATTAATGATAAAATATTTTTAAAATCCCATGGACCTCATTTGCCCTTCTCTTTTCCTATGCAAATGTATAGAATATATAAATTATCTTAATAACAGAAATACATATAAACGGACCGAAGCAGATTATATCCGCGTCTTTTGAGTGATATCCGAATCCGACTCCGCCTTTGAACTTGTCTATCCGAATTCACATTTGAATCCGATTGTTCGAATTCGGATTCCCTTAAACGAATGCGGATTAGAATCGAATTCGGATTTTCGGGTATCCATTTACATCCTTAGGGGAAACACAAATTGGTTTTGTGATTTGAAGGAAATGGAGAATATATTTCCAGATTTGGTGGTTATGTTCAATTTCCCAACTACCGCTCACATTTATGAAATATAATACCTAAAACCTTATGATGGAAAAGGTACGTTAAGGAGAATTGAAGATTAATAAATAAATTTAAAAAAAGACCAGGATCACACAGTTCTCAAAGCAGAGGAGGAAGGGTGGGCAGCAGGTACCACGAGCCCGCTGTCCCACACATCTATCCAGCTAATAGACTGCCCGGAGGAAAGCTCCCCTGACCTAAGCCCCAGGCATCCGGTTACCTTTTGCGGACCTCCGCCGCTTGCTTTTGCGCTATGGTTACTTACTCTTATTTGCGACGGTATAAACACGATACCAAGGCAAACCCATGGAAATACCTCTTTATCAGATAAAAATAGACACTAGGTAACTTTATCACATTGAAAAAGACTATGCTATGGACTCCCCTTTCACTGAATTATCTCGGAGCAAGGGTGAATATTTATTCCCACAGAAAAGAATATTAATTTCCCAACCAAATGTACATTTAGGCCCTGTCATTCGCACATTTCACTTCATTTGCTGAACAACCAAACAATCCAAATGAAGGGCATTTTACTAAAAGACCGTCAATTACTATGCCAGACTGACTAACATTGTGCATTCAGGGCACGACAATCATATCATATGAAAGATTAGAAAACCCAACCATAGTTACCCCAAAGATAAGAAACCTCAGAAGAAAATTACCTTAACAGGTAATGACAACAACAACAACAATATAAAAATTAAACATTTTCCCTACATGGTCTGTTTACAGCCCTAAAAATTTGTCATGTGGCATATTGACTGGATCGCTAATTTGTGGTCATTTTGACAACACCATGACTCAGGAGGTAAATGTCGGCCCAAAGGCTGTGATACACCGCATGCCTCAGTCCATGCGTCGATCTTATTCAAGATCAGGACAGTTCGGGAAAGGATCCAATATTAATGGACTATATGATTGACTTTGGCTTTGAAACTTGACAGATGGTCTAATCAACATGTACTCTAGTAATTTGATACTGATTTGACGACTTACAGCACATGAGAAAATCAACAAAATGGATGACCATATAGTTGAGTTAGACCACAAAATTTAACTTATAAACTAACCACTGGGCACTCTATATAGTCAAAGGTCTGAGTCATCAAGATCAGCCTTCCTTGGGGTTGAAAATTAATTGATAACTACAACAACAATTCAACAATTATAATAATAATAAGGGTAATTTACTCATACCAACCCTAGAATCCAAACTTACTATACAGCAACCCAAAAGTTGATGATATTTACTCATAGTACCCCCACTTTTCAAACCTTATTACACTAAGACCCAAAAATGATGATGTCATCAAGATTAAATCTTTTAATGTCTAAACTACCATTCTGGGTATGGTGAAAAGACGAAAATGGGTGTCCTTTACTAAAGCCATCTCAAAGCCCTAAATTTACTTCATTTCCAATTCATCCCCAAATTACCAAAGCTCGACTTTGTTCAATTGCAATTTCGAGAGCGACAGTGGAGACGAGTGAGATGGCGACGATCCAGTGCGACGGCCACAGTATCAGTGGCAGATTTTGTAAATTTCAAAGGACTCTACAATCAGTATAGAACTATGGCAAATATGTAATTATAAGAAAGATTCCAATCCAATGGTTTTAAAATGGAATAAAGAGAGAAAATAAACTATTCGTAAAAAGCAAGGCCTTTTGTTTTACCCCTTTTTTTTATATATTTTTAAAAAAAAGGGAGACAACACTTTCTTCTTCCTCACGACATGTAGGCTGTACAAAGTCCCATGGAAATCTCCCTTTCCCAAGGAACTGGAAAAATCTGGTTTCAATCATACCGATTCCTAAAATCAATCATGGAGTCCAATGAAGTTTTGGAATCTACTCTAAGTTGCAGTTTAAGATTCAACAAGGGGTTGGTGAGTTCTCCAAACAAGAACACCGATTAGGGGTTGGGATTGTAGATCCTGGGTTGCTCCAATGTTTAGAAGATTAAAGGATAATGAAAATCACTTTGCTAGAGAGAGAGAGAGAGGTAATATCAGTACCCGATCGGTTCTCTCAGATTTTAATCTCCTAGAGAAATCAATTCTCCAGGTAATGCGGTCCTATATTCCCACTTTCAATGAAATGAGAAGCAGAGAAGAAGAGAACAACAGAATAAGAGAACCATAAAATAATGGAAGAAGAGAAGCAAAGAAGAAGCGAAGAAGAGAAGCAGAGAATAAGAGAAGAAAAGAAGCAGAGAAGAAGTACCTACCAGCACCAACGATGAAGACCGCAGTTGCCCGGCGATGGAAAAGACCAGACGGTTGCCCAACGCAGGGAATAGACGAACAAAGAGCAAAAATGAATGGATTTGGGGGCTCACTGTGTATAAAGGGTTTAAAGGGTATTTTGGGGTTTTTCTTTTGAAAAGGGTAAAATTGACTTAAGGGTTTTTTGTTGGTAAATGGACTAAGGGTATAACAGTCCATAGAGGTTTAAGGGGTAGTATGAGTAAATATCGTCAACTTATAGGGTGATGCGTAGTAAGTTTGGATTCCAGGGGTGGTATGAGTAAATTACCTTAATAATAATAATAAAGCAAGCAATGTAAAGGGCTGACATAATCAGTCACTCAGTTTAACCATTGGATACATTGACCATTTGTTTACATGTAAATTTTGTAGGCCCTCTCAATGATATGGCCAACTAGTGGATATCTCATATCTATATTTTTGGCCATCAAATCAATGGAGGCCCAATGTGGAAATCCATGGATGATTAGAGGACCATGTGGATCAGCCATCTACAAATTTCCAAAGACAAACTTTGTTGAGATAGCAAGGTCAAGTGGACCCCTCTCACCGTGGTACACATCACTGGCTATTGTTGATAGACGCTATGTCAATGTGGTGTCAATCCATGATGTTTCCAGTTTAGCTTTATCTCAAGAGGTGTCATATTCTGTTTAGGCTTATCTTTATGTTTTCCTTTATGCTTTAGAATTACATTGATTATAGTTATTAGAGGTTGAGTTTCATTGAATTTTACTAGGTTGTAATTATTTGCTTTGAGTATTTATAAATAGATGGCAGTGGGGGAGAGAAAGACACGATATTTCCTTCTCCCCCTTTCTTAATTCTCTCCATTCTTCTCCTCTCATTCTCTCTTTCTTCCTATTTTGTTACAAACTTGATCAAAAGGCCCACCATCTGTTGAACCTTTTCCTAGCTGTTCAAATCTTCACCAAAATTGAGTATCCCATATAGTATAATGCTTTAAGGCTGAAACTAATTTAATGAGTCAAGGATGACATGGACTACAATGGACTACATTATCCACAAATTTTGAATAGCAACTACACCATCACATCATAAATATATAAGATTATATAGTATGGATAAGCAAGTCATTTAGCTGATGTTGCTTATCCAGCACATAAGGAATGACTTCCTTACTTGAACTAGATTGACCTAAGTAGCAGCCAGCTCATAGTCTAGTTGGCATTAAAATCTTTGACTCATTTAGTGCAGTTCAGACAAAAGCATTACACTCCACATAACTGTCAAGTGTCAACAAGTCAATTTCAGTCAAGATTTGAAAAACTAGGAAAAAAATGTATCACTAGCTCTTGGTTTTCAGTTATGGTGAACGGGGAAATGTGTGGTTTGTCGGACAACATCTAAAGGTCTCAGACAAGGCATAGCCAAAAGCTCTCCAAGTTTGTTTAATCAATACATGAAAATGCCATATAATTGAATTTGCCTTTGAAATTTAACAGATAGCCAATCCACACGATCCTATACGTTCAATGGTTATGATTGCCACATTAGTCCTCTACTAACTTGATCACGAATACACATTAAGTAAATTCTCTAAAAGCTAAATGGAACATGAAATTTCATATGTGGTCAAATCCAAGGGGTGCTCTATCCAATGCCTGGATTGACAGTATCACATCTCTAAATAACTCAAAAAAGGTTGTCGAACAAGGAATGGTTTCCATATTATTAAACGATCAAACATTTTCCCTAATAATTACACTAATAACAATTATTTGAAATTGTTTCCTTATCCGGTAGACAAGGAAGCCATTCATTATTTCTCATCCTTTTTCTAGCCATAGGGAGCCTCAATATAACCAATCAATCAATTGAATAGGTAGACAACCCCTTTGATTGTCTAGATATCAAATATATACCTATCTCTACCATATAGCTCACAATCGATTGGAATTTCTCCGAGATGTTTTAAGCCATCGATTTCTCCGAGGTGTTTTAAGCCATCAAATCAGTGGACGCTGATGTGGTAGATAGCGGACCATGTGGATCGATCACTTGTCAAATTTCAAAGCCAAACTCAATCATATGTCCCACCTTGTATTTAACCTTTTCCTTACCCTCCAAATCTTGACCAAAATTGACTTCTAATTATGCCATGTAGCACAATCTGTTTGGGTTAAAACTCACCAGCATAATGAAAGATGACAAAAACAAGCGAACAAAGCTGTCAATTGCCAGGTATTTAGCTTCATGTAATGCAGATAAGGAAGCCATTCCACATACTCCGATGATGAAAATCACTCCAACAGTAACAACAACTCTCTTTTCAATAACTCATTGATTGACATATTGCAATTTATCAGTAGTTGCAACACAAAAGAATTTTGAAAAATAAGATGTTCGGATGTTCCTATTACATGCAAGAAAACTAAGAAAAAAGAAAAAGACAAAGTGGAGTTAGTTTTTACATAACAACAATAGGTTTTACCTTCAGAACTTTTGCTTCTGTATCATAGCTAAAACGACATTGATGATAGCCCAGAGACCACTTTGGAGGCATAAATACAGTTCCTAACATTAAAGAGAATCATAAGAGGAGCAAAGGAGTTGCCGTTAAACACAATATTGAAAGGTCAGATATTAACAACTTTGTATTAAAAAGTAGCCCCAGATATTAATCAATCATCCTTGCACTTGGTCAAGAAAAAATAATACATACAGAATGATAGCTAAAATGGAAGCCCCAAAACCTAAAATTTGCAAGAACAAAACTAGTCAGTCAAGTGTAATCAAGGAGAGCTGGCCCAAAATGCAGTTTACACCATATAACGATGACATTACAATGTATGAATGGTGGATGTTTATATTCTTGATACATGGACCCCAGGGTAGGATTTATTTATTGCAATTTTGATATTCTTTCTCTTGTTTATTTCACTTAATCCAGCAAGATTGCAGTTAGAGACAGCAATGCTACGAAATCTGGGCCATCCATGATTCACCCGCCTACTTGGATTGCCAGGTGGCAGTTCACCTGTTCAGCCCCAGGGTGTAGCATTTGAACAGGGCCATTCCCAGTGCCGATCCTGCCAATAGGGGGTCTTGGGAAGGTGAGTTTGGAGTCAACCTAACCTTTGCCCTTTTTGTGCAAAGTAGGCACCCTCAAGACTCAACCCGAGCATTTTCTCTAGCAGCTTAAACCTTTGAACATTTGAACATTCTTTTTAAAACCTATGCTCTATACTTGTACAAAATGCATATATAATGCATGTTCAACCACCAGGTACTAACTAGACATCTTGTTGGGAACAAACATTTTGGAAGGTGGCAACTCAGCTGGCCCATCTGACCTTGCCGAATCTTTTAACATTTCGTCATAGGATGGACATGATGGTGGCCAACTACTATCATATACCACAACAACATTTATGCCTACTGGAACAGGAATCCTGAGGATTCCTTTCAAGAATACCACGATTGATAGCTGGTGACTGTTTCCCAGGTGACCATCCAAATGCATCATCAAGGAGGAAAAGATTTATCTGCCAGCTTAAGTCAGAAATTTATGCCTACTGGAACAGGAACCCTGAGGATTCCTTTAAAGAATACCACGATTGATAGCTGGTGACTGTTCCCCAGGTGACTATACAAATGCATCATCAAGGAGGAAAGGATTTATCTGCCAGCTTAAGTCAGATCATATCATTCACAATATAAGTGCTCACTCAGGAGTGACATAATGACCAACATATGCTAAACCTTCTTGCAAGTGCATGAAAAAGAGGGAAAAGAAAGAGGGGTGGATGGAACTGGAAGGACTAAGTCAAGGTCTAGGTTGACTTTATCAATGAGTAATTATAATTTTTATTATTTATTCATGTCACAATGTTTGATGAAACCATGGTGATTGACCCTAACTAATTCTAATCATTAGGTTCTGAAGGGATTCAATAATAACTTCATAGGTGAATAAATAAATGTATTAACAAAGCCCCAAAAGAAAAGAAACCAAAGCTGGGTATCCAAATAGAGTCAGGCTCCTTACAAAATCATGGGCAAAGCCCAAGAGAAAAACCAAATTACAAAGAACAACCACCTTAGACGATGGCGAGGTTCCAAGAGGATAGGATGAACTTAATCCTAATAGTGTCTGAGGGTTGAGAGGATAAAGGCATGATGATTCCTCGAACATCGAAGCTGATAGCTTCCCAAATTTGGGCAAAAGATCTCGATCTAGAAGTCCATTTTCTCAGATTCCTCTCAAACCTATTGGTACACCATCACAGCAAAGGCAAGCTTTATAATAGTGATTAGTGTCTCATGGAGATTTGTCTTCGTACTTCTTAATTATCCACTTCCATTAACGATCAAACGAGTGAATTCTCCTATTACTTGGCCAACACTTCCCAAGGATCTTTTCCTAGATTCTTTTAAAGATAGAGCATTCAAAGAACAAGTGTTGAATGTCTTCTCCCGAGGCCCTACATAAGCCACGACTAGTACACGAGATCATACCCCAGACTTGGAACAGGGCACCAGTAGGAAAGGACTGAGTTAGGGCTCTCCATAGGATAAAACTATGATGAAGATAATGTCCTTTAAACCACACCACATCCAACCAAGGAATCTTCGGCCAATGGGATCTGAAGAGTTCCCAAATATATCGATGATGCCCAGCAGTTAGTAATAATTTTATTCGGATCCTTGAAACATTTTTCCATAAGCCAAGAAAATGCTTGATGTGAATTTTATTCATTCACTCATTTAGATTTATCACGATCATTGTATACACATGACTTGAGAATCCTGAACTTTTTTGCCAATTTATTAAAGGAATTGAAAGAGAAGGATCCAAATAATCCTTAAAGAAAAGATAGCTCACAACTAAAGTATACAAAATGAAAAACAAGGAACCTCCCTCACAACCACTTGAAGACGCTATTCATTGAGATAAATTCATACACTTTTTCCAATCTAAAAAGTATTTTCTGAATTTTTCCATGATTAAATTATCAACAGTAGAAATAGAATTAAAGGAGTACGAAAATGTTCCTTGGGAGGGGTTGGATTTTCCATCATGTGGAGGCAACGTTTAGCACAAAGTTATCAGCTGCTTTTTTTGGCCACCGATAGGTTGACATGGCTAACACAGCCAGCAATTATTCCGTCGGTAAATTTTCAAAAGGAGGCCAGCAAAAGCAATGGCCACTTGCCCATCCAAAACATTAAAGGCCTACTCAGAGACTAGGTTTTGGGCTTCATTTGGGTTTGTTCCAATATGAATACTTGTGCTGGAATCTATCTACATCAACTCTTTTCTTCTCAGAAAAAACTCGACCTCGAGTTTTGTATAGGTGAAGAATCAATTGCATGTGATGCACGTCTAGCTTTAGCCCGTAACAATACTCTGGTAGTACACAAACATCAGGGAAGTAGTCTTGTAGGCGTGGAACTCGCTCTTCAAAGTACTTCAGCGGGAACACGAATTCAATGTGCTCAACTTCACAATCAACACCAAGAATAGCATTGGTAACAGTCACAACCTCATGTAAAACGCTTGTGAACTCTTTTCCAATCATGATCACTTCAGTCGCCACCACTTCAATCTTGTCCTATTTTTACCTCTTAAATAAAGTCTTCAATGGAAAGCTCTAAAGAAGGAACATTGTCCACCTTGTGATTGATCTTGTTTTCAACTTCAACCTCTTCAATGTAAACCTCTATAGTAGGAACATCAAGGGCAAGCCCTTTTTTGTCATCAGGAGTTGTTGGAAGCTCTTCCATGTGTCCTTCGACCTCATTCACTAGGTCTTCCACAACAAATGAAGGCATTGGATCTTCCTTTGGTGGTGTAACCTTGGGTTCAACATTCACCTTAACATTGTTAGCGTTAGGCTTCTACCACTCTTTGATGTCTGAGCTGAACATTATATGGTTGCTTCAAGTTCGTTTCAGTTGTAAATGCTAGTTGGTGGTACTCTTGCTGATGAGAAAGCCTTCTTTGGATATATTCAGGTACATATTTGCTCGACAACTCATATTTCATATCTTCCCAAATCCTAGGCTCTCGTATTCCAACTCTGAGATTCCCTACATGGAATTTCCACCACTCTCTAGCATAACCAGTCAATCGGAAATAAGCAAATCTAAGTTTCTACTCCTCTGTCAGGTTATAACGGTCAAAATATTCCTTTAGAGAATCCAACCAATCAAGGAATATATATGAGTTCATCTGGCCAGCAAAGTAAGAAACTTCTAGTAAATAAGGCAGACTGGGAGAATGGAATCTCCTCTCCATGTTGGCTCTGATACCAAGTAATGCAAACTCAAAGGTAAGCAAGCCAAGATCGAAGACTGGTAGAGAATAGAGATAGGTACTAGAATCCCACTAGTAGATAACTCTAGCAAACTAAAGTCCCACTAGTGCCCCGCTGTAGGAGTCTCACCTAAGCCCACTTGAGTCACACAAACAAAAATATTCAGGTAGAATATTCAGAGAGAAAAGTGTTGTAAAATTCTGATGGATAGATGGCAGTCTAGAGCCCCATTAGTTGCCCAGCCATAGGAGTCCCACCTAGGCACACTCGTTTCTCACAAGCACACCTGATTCTCACAAGTAAATCTCAAAGAGAGGATTTCCTCAAAGTTCTGGATGCTGTAATAGTAACCCATAATTCCATTATATAGGGAAAGGGAAAGCTTAACAGTCTCTTGGTTACATCAACTTGAATTAAATGGACTATTGGAATTCCAAGACTAAATGGAATTCCCAACACCTAGAAACTAAAACCCATGTAATGCCCCCAATTCAAGGCCAGGTACGTTACAGTTAAGCTGCCAGGATAAAACAAGCTCAAAGAGAAACAGACAAATAAATTATAAATTTCAAGAAACTAGCAGAAGCTAGAATGACATTAATTAACACCAAAAAGGGCTACATACATTTTTTGTTCTGGTGGCACCATTACTTTACATTCAAAACTTTACTTACATAGCAAATTACACAGTTCTTGTTCCTATGTATATACAGAAGTTCTCACAATGGTGTAAAAGAAACTGAGTTTAGCGGTCTCAGAAACTCCTTTCTTCGGAAGCTGGGTCAATTGAGTCAGGATATACTTCTGAGTGATATCCACCTATCTTTGAAACCCATCATTTAAATGACAGAATAAGCTTTTGCTCAATGAGGAAAATTAACTACTTATAACAGAAATCACAAAATACTTATAGTAGGAATGCAAAAATCTCAGTTACACATTTCAAATAATTCTAGGTAAGCCAGTCAGGTGTTTGCTGCATTGCGCTTAATATTTGGAGTCATTAAAGCACTAGTTGATGTCCCTGACATCTTGCCTAAATAGCCGCATGTATAGATGACATCCCAAACATCTCGCCCTGAAGGCAGTGAGTTCCCAGAACTCTCAGCCCTCCAATGGACTGGTGACATCCTAGATGTCTCGGCCTTAGCAAAAGACAATGAAGTCCCAGACTTATTGGTGCAATGCTTATTCACTCATTATTTACCCCTAATGAGTAAGGAGCAGCAAAGCATTGTTCAAAATCTCGGCGAGATCTCGCCTGGATACGGTGTCTCGACCATCTCGACCAGTTCTCTTGACATTTTCGACCATTTCTCAACATTTTTGACCATTTCTCGACATTTTTCAACTAGTTCTTGACTAACGTCGGCATAATGTATGAATTATGATTGTATAGTCTACTTGACTATTTTGGATTTTTTTTTACTATGACAATTAACTAATTAAGTGTTATTGTGTTTATTCTTCTCCTAAAATATCATTTTACTGGCTCATTTGGACTTTTGTGATCTTCTATTAGTGTAACATTATGTAGAATAACCAATATTACCCTAGGTTTACATTTGAACTTCAAACCGACACTGCCAAACATGGGTGTAAACCCAAACAACCACCATGTGTGATTATTTATACAGTTTTATAATTTAAATATGTTTATATATGCTAAAATAGGGTTTCCCTAGAGTATCAAGCCTTAAAATGGTCATTTTAGGGTCGAAACACACATTTTAAGCCTTCGCGGCTTTTATGCAGTGTCTCGCCGAGATCTCGACCAAGATTTCCGAGATCTCAGTTTCTCAGAGGGTCGAAACACCCTCGAGACTCGAGATTTTGAACCTTGCAGCAAACACGGGTTCTAAGATTCATTATTTAATTTAATTATCATTCTTGGCTTGGTACACATTTCTTTTATTCTCCAGTTTTGTGCCGGAGGCTTAACTAACTTATTTACATTTCTTTCTTCCTTTCTCCAACCTTGTGCTGGAGGCTCACATAACACTTGAATAATTTAAATTCTCCATTTTTCTTTTCATCACTTGAGCTAACTTGAGCCATTTAACTGTCCATAGATGTTAAATCATTTCTTTTCTTACATGTTTACATCAATATGCTATGCATGACCATGATGTTTAATTTTCATATCCTTCACAATCAATATTGCATATATCTAACTGCACTCGTAAGAACACCGTCAAAACAATAATATCATTTCATGAAGCATATCAGTGATCATTGTTAAATAACTTCCATTTTTGATTTATCATATTACATTCGCATGCACAGTATGAAGCACATATCAAGTTACAAAATATAGCACTCATCAATTCATAATATCATTATTGCATAATTCACATAAAGTTCTATAGCTTAACAATAGTTATAATACATTACATGAGGTAACACACAAGTAATGTAAGCAGGTAATTTCCCTCACCTAGTATACCACCAGTCTCTCTCTCTCTCTCTCTCTCTCTCTCTCTCTCTCTCTCTCTCTCTCTCTCTCTCTCCCGCTATGTGGAAGAGTTTACTAAACTTTTCCCCTCTTAGCTTCTGGCCTCAACATTTTCCTTGGTCTACTCAATGAACATAACACCAATATTCACTTAGTACTTTCCTAAGTGTTACAAGAAAGAATTATTTTTACTAACCCTAAGAAAATAACTAATAAGCCCTTCAGTTCAGCTTATATATATCGGTATAATGCCTGTTAAAAATACCACTAAAACTTTAACATGTGGCTTGAGTTTCCTTAGCTTCGTTTTTTTTCCCCTTTACATGTCTCTTTAAATACTTATGTACAGCAACTCTTTACTTGCCATCCTGTGTTTTGTCAAATAAAGCACTCTACTAAATAACTTCATTCTTATGATATTTCATTATACAACTTAGTACACTCAAGCATCAGATTATTTCTAAACCCAAAAGAATAGCCTATTGTCCTTTTATGACAGTAGCTCATTCCCGTCTTTTCTTTTTCCCTTGTTTTACAGGTCTAATAAACTACTATGTTTTCCCATTTTAAACTTTTAGCCATGCTGTTCTACATAGTCACAATAATTCTTCTTCCCACAGTTAGAAATAACCCAAAGCATGTTGTTTTCCTTTATTTAATTAGACCATCGTTAACATTATCTCAGTCCATTCCCTTCCTTTTCAACCCATAGCATACATCAATGACACTACTCAAACAATAGGTAAATTTTATAGTTTTATTTCTAATAAAGGAACCACAAGCAATGGGTTACCAGGAGGTGGTCTGGCAAGAGTGCCAAACCCTCTCATGAAAACCCATAATTTCCTTCCCATGAGCTTGAATAGTCGTCAACAACTCCTTTCTCTTTGTTGTTTTTTTTTTTTTTTTGTTTATATGTTTTTTTTTTAACCCACATACTCTAATCCACATAAGAGACAGTTCGGTCAGCATCTACTGCTGCCAACCTGCTCCAGAAATTCCAATAGCCTATTTCCTTAAGAATCAATTAAAGTCCACTAACCTTTCTTTTCTTGCTGATTTTCTGCAGTTACAAAAAGGGTAGCAACAGTGGCTAATTTCTCCCTTCTTCTTCAACCAAAATCCCCTTGAGTTGCAGCACCTTTGCAACAACTGATGCAGTAACAATATCATGGATGAATCAAGTCAATCAACACGAGCCGACTTGGCTACCCAAGCCAAACCAGAATCGGCTCAAACCCAAACCAACCTTTTGGTCTGAAAAGGGTTGGTAGGAAATTAATTTAGATTAGGAAGTTTTAATTTAGGTTTCCTTATTTATTATTTCTGTTTTAGGTAGGGATTTCATTCCATAGAGATTAGATATTATTTGGTTTCTAAGTTTCTATCAAGTAGTTTAGGAAAGTTTTATTATTAAATAGACCATGTAAGCAGTGTTTTAATTTCAGAATTGAAGTTTGGAATAGAATGAAGAATTGATGTGGTAAGCCATGGGCAGAAGTTTTGAAGCTTTCCCTCTCTCCTCACTCTCTATTTCGTCTCTGTGCACTGACAGACCCAACCAGATC
The DNA here is from genome assembly GCA_028583415.1 of Protea cynaroides. Lineage (NCBI taxonomy): Eukaryota > Viridiplantae > Streptophyta > Magnoliopsida > Proteales > Proteaceae > Protea > Protea cynaroides. The sequence goes on from CM053276.1 coordinate 123,688,847, forward strand.
TGTCTTCTTTTCTTCTCCTTCTTCCTTCCCCTTTCCCTCTTCTTCTTCCTCTCCTCTATTCCCCTGTTTTGGTGGTAAACCCAGCCCCAAATAAATCCCTTCGATTCCTTCCAGTTCTCTCTATTCTTCTTCATATCCTGGCTGTAGGGAGTCTACCCTAGGGCGACATAAACCCCTAAGACTGCTGCTGTTGAAACCCCCTCCCTTGCTAATAGAAATCAACCAGGTTTAAATCTGGTTAACCTTATCGCAGACTCAGTTGCAGGAATTTTCCAGCGCATAGTTCTTCATCAATTAGCTTCAATATTAGTTGGAATCGGTACAGCAAAGGGTTGCGATTCAATTCCTAAAGCTTTGTGAAGATTGGGCTTGTACAGAGAGACTTTGATCAACTCTCTCGATTCAGTCTTTCTGCCTCCTGTGCCTATCGTGAGTTTGAAGAAGAAACAACTTTTCAGAAATTCCAGAAAGCTCCCTTGACCTTTATTTCTTCTTTTATTTAACCCTTCTTCATAATCTTATTTCTAGAATTGTCCTTGAATTATTATTTAAATTCCAGTTTCATCTTAAAGCTTGTTTGGTTTACTCAAGATATTAGAAAGTTCTGAATAATTACAAATCTGCCACCCACTGGTTGAGTTTTGGGTTTATTTACAATTCTGCTACTGTTTATTGAATCAAGCTTGCATATTATTTGAGTGGGCCTACAGCGGATCTAATTAGGGTGTTCTCAACCCGAATCCCGCATCAACAACTCCCTCCCTCTAACTCCTCAGGAAGCCATTCCACTTTTCCTCCTTTCCATTTCTGGACTAATGTTTGCTGGAATCGAACTCTATCTACTGAAATTCCTTCAAGGCTGTAACGCCTTGCTAGCAGCTCTCCCTGTCACTCCCTCTTACATTTTTTGAGAAAATGAATCGTTGCTAGAAAATATTCTAATATATATATATATACACTTAATTAACAATTAATTACTCTGAGATCTTACTAATCTGCCCATGCTTAATCCCTAAATAACCCATTAGTATTGATAGGTTTGTACCCTTGAAAGAAATATTTACTAATAACCTCCCAAACCCTTCAATATTCCTTCCTAGGCCATTGGCCTCCACATTTCATTTCTAAATATACGCACACCTGTACATACAGGTGTTGGAACATTGAAAGTTGAGCTGTCCTTCCCAAATTGCATCAACATGCATGATCAGTCTTACTTGTTGGTCTCAAGGCTGACCAGGCCCAACTAATCCAAACCACACTTCATATATATCTATATATATAATTCCAACACCTCTCCACTTAATCTCTCTTACTTTCTCTCCCAATGGAAACCTAGGCCCACTATCAAACGTAAATAGTTCTCTATGTAATTTCACAGCATAAAATAATATAATATAATATCTTATAACATAATATAATATTATTCAAGTACCTAAATATAACATAGTATAATATTATTTATGTATCTATACAGACTATACTTATTAAAGATAATGTACATAACTCAAAAGGGATTCAACAGATTACCTAACACTGGCCTTTTACCAAAATAGCCCTCATCGATCATGATCCTCCGAAGACATCTGGAAAAGTTCAAGAAGGTACCCTCACATTATTACCTCAAGAATTGGGTTATTACAACCCATACATTGATAACAAACCCTAGACCTAGGAAACAAACACAAGACATAGAAAACAATTCCTAGACATAATGATTTGAATAGTTTTAAGGACTTATATTATGACTGTTTTCAAGACAATTATACTCTTTACATTTTCAAGGTCTCCACTCCCAATGAAATTAACTCCACTAATGACTTCTAGACATTAAAAATGACTCTTAGATTTTACTAATGACTCTTAGACTTCTAAATTCGTATGGACCACTTATTACCTATATATGGACTTTCAAAATAAGCTCAATACAAAAGAAAACATAACAAATCCTAGCCCATAACCCATATAACCCAATAGGCTACTTATTAACTCATTAGACTAGGTTTTGGGCTTGGTTTGGGTTTGTTCCAACATGAATACTTGTGCTAGAATCTATCTACATCATTCAGATTCCAGAAAAGGCCAGAATACCAGAAAGAAAATCATTTGGAACTTTAGGTGGGAAAAAACACATAGAAGAGGGACCATTTCATTGGGTGGGATATAGAGCATGCCTTACAAGGAAGTTTAAAACTATTTCCTTGTTTGGTAAAATGTTGTTAGTGGAAGGCCAATCTAGAGCAGGTAGAATTGTATTTTTAGTCTTATATTTTTTCCCCAAAAATATTGGAAAAAAACATATAAAATTGGACAATAAACTTAAAAAATTGCATTCTTTTGTATGAGTATTTTTCATTACTCTAACTAGACCTAATTTCCAAAGAAGTTCTATCATTTCCTTGAAAAAATTATGAACTATAAAAAATACTGCAAAGCTCATGAAAACACAAGAATATCTTTAAGAATCTACCCCATAGTGGGGCTATTGTAAATCAGAGTTAAATTGATGTTGGCATGTTTTTGTTGTATTTTGAGATATTTTTATTGTAACAAAATAGAAAGAAATAGATAAGGAGAAGAGGAAGAGAAAACAAGAAGAGGGAGAGAGGCAATCGTGAGTGAGATTCTCTTCTCCTATTGCTGATCTTATTAAAAAGAAAAGGAAATATTAAATCCTAATGATCTTCTAGTTACACTAGGAAACATAAATCCAATCTATTTCTAAGACTAGGAAAGGAAAAAAAATATAAGCCTAAATAATAGATATGATGATGTGCAGATAGAGATAGAGAAACTTCTTTGAAGCTATCGAACCCACATCTTCAACATTCCCCTCAAGCTAGAACATGCTCCAGTTTGGAATATACAGAAAAAGTAGTTAGTGCTAGTTTCTAGGACTTAGACACCTATTAGTATATGGACTCTTAATTAGTTTATTAGTTTGCTTAATTAGTTTCCTTTGCCAATTAGGTTTGTTAGTTTTTTTTTTTTTTCCTATTTTGAATTTACTTTATCTTTAGTTTGTGACTAGGACTCTGACTTGTAGAGTCCTAAATAATACCTAATAGTTTTTTTCTATTTTCTATAAATACAAGCTACAAGGAGAGGACAGGATATATCAATTCTCTCCATTTTCTCTTATTTTCTATTTTGTTATACCCCTCAAGCTAGAGTTCCAATTTGGAACAACAAGAATAAATATGAACTGTAACATCGGCCTTCAATATATGGCTGTCGGAGATGGTAGGGAGCATAGAGAGAACTTCTGGTAGCAATACCAAAATACAAACACTAACCTTCAAAACCACCAACGAACAAGATATGTGATGGAGAATAACAATCATCATAGTAACTTTGGTAGCTAGGACCAAACAACATGTGGTCGTTGTGAACCAGACAAACTGCATCACGTGCTGGGTTGCATCTCGTGCAACTAGTAAGCTCTTCCACGAACGATTGCATGACATGCAATTGGTAATAGTCTTTCCTCAATTAGTAGACTTGAACAAAGGTTCCTCATCTTGTGCAACTAATAGCAGTCTTTCTTCAATGAGTATACATGAACAAAAATAGCATCTTCTGCAATTGATAATAGTCTCTCTTCAATGAGAAAACTGGAACAAACTAATAGAAGTGCCCCTCTAATGAGCATACACAAGTCCCTTCATTGAGCAAACTTAAACAAATTGATAAAAATATCTCTCACACGAGCAGACACGAACCTGAGCAAAATGTATGCTCCCTTCCCCCTCCCCCAAACCACATAGAGCATTCCACGTGGTCAAATAACATAAGGGAATACACAACAAGAACAAACACAAATAACAATCTTCAATCACCCTCTTTCAGTAGCACATAAAATCCCAAAGAGGAAGGTAATAGCAATAATAACCATCATTCCATGCAAGTATAAATGGGCAACAAATTGCAAATATCAATCTGATGTAATCTATGACCCGTTGGGGCAATAAAATAACAAATACTCAAGTCCAATAACGATTCAGTAAATTCTTACCACACTTAATGGGATCACCCAAGCAAAATAATACTCAAAATACGTCAAACAAGAGATAATGGTAATCTGATAATTAATCACAATGTGCAAGGGCCCATTGGTAGTCAAGAAAGAAGGAATGGCAATCATGGAATCAAGTATCAACATGATACGGGGCGTATCGACCGATACATATCGGTATCGACACTAGTCTATACGATACTTCATGATTCGTATCTCATTTTTTTAAAAAATTGGTGTATCGTAGTGTATCGAGTGTATCGAGCCGATACGGCTCGATAAGTCTCGATATCGATACGGCTCGATACACTCAATACACTTGGAGTGTATCAATCCCTAGTATTAATTATGATTTAAAAAAAAAAAAACCAAACAATATTGACCAGTATCAAACCGTATCAGTTCAATGTCGATACTTTCGAAAACACCCCAGAAACATTTTGTTCGTGTTTTTTCAACTTGCCGAGAGCCAACAAGTTGATGGATCTCTTCCACCTAAAATTTTTGCAAAATAGTTTAGGGCTTTGATTCTTAGCACGACTCGAACGGAAGCATTAAGCATAGTTTTTGTGAATATTACAGCCTCAAATCATCCCTTCAAGCTCCAAGGACGGAAAACCCTAAAGGTATGACTTTCAACTTCTATTTTTTTCATAATAATTTGATTTTTGTGCCATATTGAAGTCAAAGCCACAAGGCAATTTTTGAAGTTATGCCTTACATAAAAAATCTGCTCCGAAATTTCACAAGGAATAGGATGAAAGTTGATGAGAAGGAGCAAAAATCTACTTCCCATTCTAGTAAGGCCTGAATCTGCCCGGAGAACCGCACACAATGATAGGGGAGCGGCTCACTCCGTGGGGGAAGCCACTCCTCCATGAGAACAGGAAAAGAAAGAAAACCAAGAGATTGACCCATTTTTGCAATCCGGATTGAACCTCCCGGCTTGCAGACCCATGGCCGACCCTTCGCCGGTCATGGTCCCTCTACCTCCTCCTCCTCCCTTTATCCCGCCTACTATCCCTATCCCTTATTCCGAGAACCCTGTAGCTGTTGCGGAGCCCCATACCGTTGAGGGTTCTCCCCCTTCTCCTTCCCCTCTCCCACCTAATGCCTCGGTACCTGGTGTTGAGCCCAGTGTAGTTAATGAGAATTTAAGTCTTGCTCTGCCTGGAATTCCTTCCTCCAGCTGTATGGGCCAATGGAACGCTTTGTTTGATTCTGCAGCTCCATCCCGGGGGGTAGGCATCTCCCTCCACTTCAACGCCCCTATCCTGGAAGAAAAACTCAAGGTTGTGTCTTGCCCTGATTTTTCCTTCCCTGAACTAATTTCCAAGTGGTCTTGTGCTCTAGTGGGTCAGTGATACGTGAAATTAATTAGCACATTCTTGATCATATTTAGTTTAATTTTGTAATTTTAAAAAGATATTTAGTTTAATTTAATTAATGTTTTAAGTTTTATTAATTTATTTAATTCTTAGTTATTTTTGATTATTTGGTAGATTTTTGAATTGGATAAGGACTAAATAAGAGGTGTCAAGACAGCTCATAGCTTAGTGTTACATTCCTAAATGGTTTAGAAGATAATTGACTAAAATCTGGCTTAAAATCAGCATTCTCCAACAAATTAAGTAAGTTGCAAGATTGTAAAAGGTTGATTTTAAGGGGCTGTAAGCTTATAAATTAAGAAGAAGAAGAAAAGAAAAATGCAGAGAGCAAGAGAAGCCGTTCATAGAAGGGGCTACAAGGCACGTTGGAGGTGGAGAGTTCGAGAGGGATGGAGCTAGAAGACTAGAGAGAAATCTTGGATTCAAGCTTCATTTATTCCCCAAAACGAGTTCTTCCCTTTTCTCTGTGATCCTTTTGTTTATGTTTTAAAATTGTCGATGATGAATTGCTAGATTTCTTATTCTAGGATTAGGATGGATTCATTGAAATTGTGTTGATTAAATCCTTGACTTTTGAATGATTATGTTTTATGCAATCTGGTATTTTTGAAAAATTACATGTGATTAATTGATCACTAATTGCATCTCTCAAGGTATCTATTGAGGGAGCGAAAGCGAAAGATTGATATTAGTTCATAAATCTCAGTCCTTGGTTGAGTATTTTCTTAGAAATAAAAGCTCACCATTGTGATCTTTGTTATAATTCTAATGAACTTAATGAGTTTGTATTAGAATCTTGCAAACACGAAAGTAGATGAAGGATTAAAACTAGCATAATTTGATATTCTTGAAAGAGATAACAGAATATCTTAAGGAATTGATCGTTGCATCAACAGAAATTTATTCAATAAGTCTGGTTTGGTTAAGCATAATTTAATTGAGGAAGTCTGACTCCTAGAACTTGTGTCATTAATCTTTGGTTTCATAATCTGCTTATTAATTATTAATCTTGGTACTGCAGTTGTCTAAATAATAGAGAGAATTAGGTTTGGTAATTGAACATTCTCCCTGTGGAAACGATAGACTTATCACTATTTTATTTGCACGACCCGTACACTTGCGGATTCGAACCAAGCAGTCAGGTTGTGGGAAGAAACCTGCCTTTCCAGCTTGTCAAAGAAGTCTCTCTTGCGTCAATGGCGCTCTGCTGCTCCGGTGGAAACCTTCCTGCTGATAATGGAATCTATGTTTTCAGATTCTCTGATGAAGATGATAAAATTAGTGTCCTAGAAAAGGGCCTCTGGTATGTGGCCGGGAAACCCATCATCATGCGGCCTTGGGATGAATTTCTAAGATTCGATAACATGAAAATCAGATCTCTTCCCATCTGGATATCCCTCTCGGGCTTGCCTCTGCATCTATGGTGTGAGGAAGCTTTAAGTTCCATCAGCTCCATCATTGTTACCCAAATTTTCTCCGACAGATGTACGAAATCTCAATCCCGGCTCGCATTTGCCCGTATCTGCATTGAAGCAAGAGCAGACCATGAACTCTCGAACTTCATTCATATCCGTTCATTTGATAAGAACTGTCGGAAACAACCTATTAGGTATGAGTGGAAACCCCCGGTGTGCACATCATGCAAATCGTTTGGTCATGCTAGTCAAACCTATGCCCCAAAGACCATCCCCTAGGCTGAACCAACAGGTTGGCAGTAGATCCACTCAAGCCGTCCTATCTGGCGGAGAAAAAATGCTGTTGGAAAATCCGTCGGCAGAAAGGTTGCAGAGCGGAAGGATCCCTCTGAGGAAGATGGATAGGACTTGGAGGGTGACGTGGAAGATTGTCAGGGCTTACCTGCTGAGCCCTCTGGTGAAGATGAAAATACAGCTATCGATGCCATCCCTGTTAGCAACAGGTTCAATTCTTTGGAATCCATAAATGAAGAGGACTCTGATGGACATTGCCTATCTGATGTTAGTGCCCCTCCAGCGCCCTCCTCCCTACCGTTGCCGCTTTTTATTTCTAGCTCTGTAGCTGTCTTGCCGTATGCATCTGGAAAAGTCGCTACGACTAACTCCTATGCCCTAACCGCTGTAGCATCATCGTCTAAGCCTGGTATTGATAAGCCTTTGTTGACTTATAAATCCCACAAAACCTCTAAATCTAATCGGACATCACTTAACCCTGAACCCGGTTCAACCAACCCTTCTTCTAATTCCAATCTAAACCAACCCCCGGCATCTCCTCCTCCCTCCACAGCCCAAACCCATAACCCTTCAGTCAGACCCACTTCTCAAACCCAGAATAATCTTACCCGGGGCCCCATTAACCAGAGTTGCACACTCGATAAAAATCCAGCTGCTACCATCCTTATTCAATCCGTTTGTATCTCTGGACCTAATCCTGGACCTTCCCGTCTCTCTCACCCGACTTCTCCTGGCCTACGCTGTACCATATCTCCGCCGCAACCATCCATTAATCCTGCAGATCCCCCTGCGCTACAAACATCCCCTCCTATCTCCCCTACTGATCCTCTCCCATCGTCCCCTGTATGTAATGAAACCTCTATTTATGGCTGCAGCACCCTGCAAATACCGAGTGAAGATGCAAATACTAAACACCTTGTGGAATCCTCAGGGAAAGCCAAAGGGAGGCACAGAAGCAAGAGGGTTTCTCGCAGTGCTAAAAACAGTTCGCGTAAGCCCAAGTGCTCCGGGTCCAGCTCCTGATCCTAATCGGATCGTGTGCGAGTTTGTTCTCTTCATTTCTATGCCAGTTATGATGAAGGGGATGTACTAGAATATTAGGGGCCTCAACACCCCTGCAAAACAAGCTGAAGTTAGGAATTACATAAAGAAAAGCCACTTGTCGTTTTTGCATTCTTAGAGAAACCAGAGTTAAAGAAGGAAATGCTTGTGACATTGCTAAGTCTATAGCACCCGTTTGGGAAATGATCTCTAACTATAACCATCATGGTAATGGTAGATTATGGTGCCTATGGGACAGTACAAAAATCAGATTATCTTTGGTTTGCTCATCGGATCAATTCTTACACTTCAAAGTGAGTATCCTTATCAACTCTAGTACTAACAATGATGCCTATATTACTGCTATATATGCTGCTAATACCTCTATTGAGCGCAGAAAATTGTGGGAGGACCTTGATATGATCCACTCTTCTATTGGAGACAGGCCTTGGGGTATGTTGGGAGATTTTAATGTTGTCAGGTATGCTAATGAGAAGATGGGAGGCCAAGTCGATCAGGATTCGGTGGGCGAATTCGTGGGATGTCTTGATTCCATTGGTATGGTGGATCTCAAATGGGTGGGCAAGAAATTTACCTGGAACAACAGAAGAATGGGATAAAAGGTCTCTTGCAAACTCAACTTAGCCCTAGTTAATGATTGATGGTTATCTACTTTCAGCTCTTCCTAAGCGTGTTTCGAGCCGAGTGGGATATCTGATCACTGCCCAATAATCCTAACCATATCTCAATACATATCGTTCGGTCCCAAGCCTTTCAGATATTTTGATATGTGGGCTTCCCATGAGGAGTTCTTAGCGTTGGTGAATGAAGCATGGGCACGGCTCCCTCCAAATAATAACCAACCTTTGGTCGGATTCGCTCAAAAGCTTAGAGAGGTCAAAACGAGCCCTAGTGTCTTGGAACCAGAGAACTTTTGGAAACATCTCTAGTGCTGTTTAAGAATGCAGGAATGAATTAATTGCGGTTCAGATCAGATTACAAGATCCGGGGGCAGATAGATCTTTGACTGAGGCGGAAAAGATGTTATCCACCAAGCTGGCCTCGTTGGTGACTCAAGAGGAAAGCTTCTTCAAGCAAAAATCTAGAATATCGTGGCTCAAATGGGGGGATAGAAATACCAGTTATTTCCATAAATCTGTTAATGCTAATCACAATCGAAATCATATCTCTTCCCTTCTTGATGAGGCTGGCCTCCCTGTTTCTGATGTTGCAGGAATCAAGAAGATAGCAGAAGACTTTTTCACTAATTTGTACTGCCCGACAGAGCTTCCTTCTATGTAAAATATTCCACTAATCTATTTGATAAATTCCTGTCAGATGATCAAATTGCGCAATTGAATGTCATTCCAGATGAAAAGGAGATCCTTACAGCTATCAAGTCCATAAAAACTCAGAAGGCTCCTGGTCCGGATGGATTTAGCATGGGTTTTTTCACGGCAGTTTGGAACATTGTGAAGGCAGCCTCTTACCAGTTACAAGTTTCTTCTTCAATCCCAGACAGATTAGCGAAGTGAATCAAACTTTCCTTTGTCTCATTCCAAAGAACGAGGGTGCGGATGCCATTGTGGATTATCGGCCAATACCCCTTTGTAATACCTTGTACAAGATCATTGCCAAAATCCTTGCACTCAAATTGAAAGAAGAGGTGGGGGATCTTGTCAGCCCAAATCAATCAACATTCTTTCATGGGCGCAACATTGTGGATAATATTGTGATATGTACAAATTTAGTGCGAGGTTTTGATAGAAAGATCCACCCTCCTGCTGCTATGCTTAAGATCGATCTCCAAAAAGCTTATGACAATGGGAGATGGGAATACATCATGGAGGAATTGAACAAATGAAATTCCCGAGGCATTTTTCCAATGGATTCTCAGCTGTGTATCCTCAGCTAAAGTTTTAGTGTTGGTGAATGGTAGCCCAGTTGGATTTTTCAAGGCTAAAAGGGGCATTAGACAAGGCTGTCCTATGTCTCCTATTTTGTTTGCGATAGCCTTGGAAGGTCTATCACGAGCCCTTCAGCTCAATGCGCATCATAATAACATTGATTTCTTCCCTCGGTGCAAGGAGCTAAAACTCACCCACTCAGTGTTTGCGGATGATATCATGATTTTCTCGAAAGGGAATGCCAAATCCTTACTGCCATTGTGAATGTGCTATGGTCCTTCAGTTATATGTGGGGTCTTTCCATCAACAAGCAGAAATCTTTCCCCTTTTTCTTGCTGGGGTGGACGAACCAAACATTGAGAATCTCCGAAGAATTGTGGATTTCACCATCGGTAAATTGCCCATCACCTACCTCGGTCTTCCCTCATTGCAGCTAGACTCTTTGTCCATCATTGCTCCCTATTCTTGACAGACTAAGGAAAAGGCTTCAACTATGGAAAGCTCGCTTCCTCTCTTACGCAGATAGACTAGAGCTTGTGAAATCAGTCATGCAAGGTGCTTACCTCTACTGGACAGGGGTGTTTGGTCTTCCTAATCCAACCATCATGAAAATTGAAAGTTTCATGAGTGCTTTCTTTGGAAAGGAGATGAGAATAACAAATTCTTTCATTCCATTGGTCGGGCAAGAGTTTGCTTTCCAAAGGAGGAGGGGGGGGGTCTGCGGATTCGAAGAATCAAGGAGGTCAACCTAGCATGCATTATGAAATTGATTTGGCGTATGGCGGAGAAAATGAGTGTATTTGGGTGAAATAGATCTACACTAGATACTTGAAAAAGGACTCTATTTGGACAGTCTCGCTCAACATGGATTCCTTGTGGGTCTAGAGGACTACTCTCCGGCACAGGCAAATGGCCAGACCATTCATTAAATTACTTATTGATGATGGATCATCTACCCTGCTATGGCTTAACAACCAGCATCCTCGTGGCATCCTTGTGTTAGCATACGGGGAAAGGATTATAGCTGATTTTGGTTAGACAGGATGGCTTCTGTCTCCTCTATATTAGTTGACGAAGTTTGGTGCACTGGCAGGGTGTCTTCTACCAGACTGTCTCAGGCTTGGGAAGTTTTGTCTACCATTCATCGCCAGCGCTTTGGAAGTGGGGATAGCATAACCTGGGGACTGCCTCCCCCAATGGGCTATTTTCTACCGCCTCTGCTTGGGAGACTATTAGATCTATAAGCCCCAAGGTAGTCTGGTTTGATGCAGTTTGGTTTCAAGGGCACTCCCCTCGGCATAGTCTCACCCTGTGGAGAGCATTTTCCCAATCCCTTCCAACAACTTTGTTGCTTATGGATCGGGGTATCACTCCCACCTCCAAATGTGATCTATGTTGGGCTACGGAAAAAAACATCAAGCACCTTTTTTTCGACTGCTCTTTCTCAAGTAAAATATGGAGAAGATTTTGGTTAAGTGTTGGCCATTTAAAAGAGGAATCCTATCCTTGATCTCAAGTGGAAGTGGTTGATCAAGAAATTCAAGGAAAAAAGCCACTGTGACTCTATAGCCAAGCTCGCCTTTGGCTGAATCTGTCTATCACATCTGGTTTTGAGAGAAATTAGAGACGCTGGAGGAACAAATCTAGAACTATTGGTCAGATCTTAGAAGCTATTGAGTTTGATGTTCGAGGTGCTGCTCTTCCTTTCAAATCCCGGCCCTCGAATACTGCCAGAAATTGACACATTTTATTAGCTTAGAATGTGCTTATTACCTTAGTCGGGTTATTTTTCCTTTTTTATACGCTTTTTCTGTTTTGTTTCTTTTCCTTGTAAGGAGCCTGGCTCTATCGTTTTGATACCCAGGTTTGTTTTTCCCCTTCTGCGGGTGTTGTTAATATCTTCATTATTCACCCAAAAAAAGATTTTGATTTTTGCGTTGTTTCCTCACATGAATCACTATATAATAGTCTTTTTGATGAATGCATGCTACGTACATGGGTTTAAACATGGATTTGAGGTTAGATTTGTGAAATTTTTGAAGAACACAACAAATTTTGATTTTTTTTTCAAAAAATAATTTTATCATCTTCTACTATTTATATAAGGTGTGTAGACAGCTGATCTACCATGTTTGCTTCTCATTTATAATTTTCAGGTTTTTTTTTTTTCATTTTTTGGTGCTTAAAATAGAAATATAATTCATAAATAATTTTTTTTTAAAATTTAATTTTCTGTTTGTTCATGTGTGTGTATTTATATAAGGTCTGTAAATGTGTGTGTGTGTGTGTGTGTGTGTGTGTGTGTTGTGAGATTCTCTACTTGGATTGAGTTTTGAGATGTGTTTTGGGTTATTATCTAAATATAATGTTTATGTTTTATATATTATTTTACTGAATTATAAAATGTTTACTGAATAGTATGTTTTCTATAATCTAATCTGAATAGTTTGAATTTATATAATATTTTTAAAATCTGTTTTATAATAGTCTGAATTTATATACTGATTTCTAAATATAATATTTTACTGAATTTTATAATGTTTTACTGAATTATATAATGTTTACTTAAGTATGCTAAAGGTTTTACTGAATTTATAAAATGCTTTACTGAATTATATAATGTCTACTTAAGTATGCTACTGTTTTACTGAATTTATAAAATGTTTATATTTTAATTTTTTGATTTATATGTTTGTCATTTTCTTATGAACCTTGTATGTCATGTCACACGTGTGGTGTGTAGGAACATGGCGAGCAAAGACGTCGATTGGAATTATTGCACTAAAATCAACGACATATAGATTGATGACAAAGTGCAATATCTATAGCACTGAACATCATGGAGGTGGGGTGACACGGCAAAAGCAACACATGGCAGAGCGTTTTGCCAATGTGAAGAAGTGCTCAAAATATCCAGTAGAGGTGAGCAGGGCAATGGCAAAGCACTTAGCAAAAGGGAAGGCAAAAGGAAAACAGAAGAAAGATGATGCAACCAGATATACAGAAAACCTTATGGAGGATGAGGATCCAATAAATTTTGAGGATTATAAGGGGTCCAACATGGAGACTGAAGATGAAATTCAGCAGGTACTGGGAAAATCAAGGCATGAGGCAACAGAGAAACGTTAGAATGAGGACCGGTGAGAAGATCCATGTTTCAGGGTGTTGGTGGTAGTGAGAGTGGGACACAGACACGGGCAAGTAGGGGCAAGCAACCAACTTCATTGAGTAAATCATCAAGTATAAAAAATATGTTTAATTGAATGAGAAAGAACAGGAAAAAGAGCCCAGAAATTCAAGACATGGGTCTTGAAGTCCTTTTCAAATCAAGAGATGCAGGACAACAAAGGATAGAGGAGTCCATGCATCCTAAGTCCTTAGGTGAGAGAATGGGGAAATCCATCTCTAGATTCTTCCACTGTGCATTTATCCCAACACACAAGGCCAAAGATCCCTATTTCAAGGCAATGGTGAGTGAGATACAGCGTTGTGGACCTGGTGTATCAGCACCCACAACTTATCAGATTGCTAGCCCTTACTTGGATGCCATAGTGGGTGAAGTCAATAAATATATAGAAATCTTTAAACAAAAATGGCCCCAATATGGAGTAACCATCATGAGTAATGGTTGAAAAGGGCCTCCAAGGCTGTCCATCATCAACTTTCTTGTTTACTATGATGGGTGTACCATCTTCCTTAAGTCAATGGACGCATCACTAGCTGGACTGTCTCCTCGGATGGTAGATTCTCTACGCTCTCTGCTTGGGATACGATCAGATCTCAAAGCCCCAAGGTTACCTGGTACAATGTGGTTTGGTTTCAAGGACACTTTTCTCTCCATATTTTTATCCTTAGGAGAGCCCTAACTATGACGCTTCCGACGAGCTTTCTTCTTCATGACAAGGGTATCATCCCCAACTCTAATTGTGGCTTGGGTTGGGCCGCGGAAAAAGACATCCATCATCTCTTTTTTGATTGCCCATTTTCCAAGAGAGTTGGGAAAAGATCCTTGGTAAATGCGGGCCTATCAGAAAAAGAATTTTGTCTTTTGACCTTGAATGGAAATGGATGATCAAGAAATTCAAGGACAAAACTCCCCGTGGCACTATAGCCAAGCTTGCCTTTGCTGCAACTATGTACCACATTTGGTTCGAGAGAAATCTTCGACGATGGGTGGCCAAGTCTAGAAGCTTCAACTAGATCTAGGAGGCCATCAGTTTTGATGTTTGTGGCAGTGTGATGCCTCTTGGATCCTCTCCTCTGGATACAGCCAGGAATAGGTTTATTTTGTCCTCTTGGAATATGGCTAGTCCCTGATTTAGGGATCCCAGTGGCTTGTTGTGCTTTGGTTTATCTCCTATGTTGTTTGGGCTAATGGTCATGTTTTATAACGAGTCTGGCTCTATCCTTTGGATACCCAGGTTTTCTCTCTCCTTTTCGAGGTGTTGTTAATACAATCTTGAATTCAAAAAAAAAAAATCTTTGCTATGTACCAATTAAAAGAAGTGTATTCAGCTCTTTATTGATTAGTTCTAGAAACTAATCAATAAAGAGGCCAGAACTAATCAGTAAAGAGGGGGCACAACAAAACCAACTAAAAGTGAAGGGCTTTGTTGCAATTTAATAAGAAGTCCATTCATCTTCGACCTCACGATACCCAACCCACACACAGAACCAACTTTTTTGTCAAACATTTATACCACTTGAACAATCAGTGCTTCTGCGGAAATCCTTTGCACCAAAAACAGAACTCTGTGGCAAGGGCTGACGCTCTCCCCATTCAATCTTTGCTATGTAGCAATTAAAAAAAAGTGTATTCAGCTTCCCCCCCACATCATCAGTAACAAGACCAGCAGACTTCAGCGACAGGAAGATCGGCAGACTTCAGAGAAGCAACGATTCAGAGCTGCATCTACAAACCCCCAGTGATCAACCAGTAGTAACGAGACCATAAAATGAAATAAGAGGGTCTGAAACTACACCTGTGGCACTATACAACGAGGTTTGGTTTTTTATTTCAATCTCACATAATCAACAAAATCAGTTCAGCAGCAAAATCCATGAAACAGGGAGGGGCGAAGCAGTGCAAACACAAATTCAGAACTGATTCAAAGAATTTCAGTAACGAATCACAAATGTGTTCATGACATCTCTGAAGAATCAGCCAATATCCTAATGGTGAGAACAAAGACTCAGGTCCAATAATCAACCAATATCCTTCAGAACCCAGACCAGAACTTGCAGAGATTGAAAAGAGAATAGAAAGCAAAAGAAACAGCAGCAATGGTGGCTGCACACCGGAAAGAACCTTTAACGACTCTCAAAACGGTAACCCAGTTTACCGCTCTAATACAATGTAACAAAATAAAAAAGAAAGAGAGAAGGAGAAGATAGAGAGAAGTCGTGAATGAGATTCTCTCCTACAGCTGATCTTATTAAATAGAAAAGAAAAGATTGCATCCTATGATCTTCTGGTTACACTAGGAAACATAAATCCAATCTAACTCTAAGACTAGCAAAGAAAAAAATATAAGCCCAAATAATAGAGATGATGATGTGCAGATAAAGATCAACTTCTTTGTGGCTATCAACCCCACATCTTCAACACTTATGAAATTGCAAATAAATAAATAAATAAATAAACCCATTAAATGCAACCCATATGACTATTCTGCCATGGAAATTAGTTTTAATATTAGAAGTATAGACAGTATTTTCAGCGTATTTTGCATTTAGATGCTTTTGATATTTTCAACCAATAGAAGTATAATTATTTTCCAAAAAATGATAGCTTTGGGTTGGGGGAGGAAGGGAAGTAATACAACCCCTTTGCATAATCTACTACAAATAAAGTATGCTAAAAAAATATTAACATTTGCACAGTTGATGCTGAAGTTTTCCTCACGTATTTTTATATTTAAAATGTAAATTTTTTCATTTGTTTGAAGAAAAATAATGGCAACACATGTGCAGATTCTGACATTCATTATTGTAGATTGAATTCAAATCACAATTAGGCTTGTTCAATTGATCTACATAGCCTTCCAAACAATTAGATTTTTAATAGTGCAAATATGGAAGAGAGTATTTTCTCAAGATCAAATGCACGAAGCTTTACAGTATCAGAGATCAAGAAAAAATATTAACTAAAAAAAAAAGGAAAGCATTTCAGCACAGAGAAACCTGCCACTGAAATCAAGGATCTCAATGTTAAATGAACAAAGGTCAGACAGTTCAAAGAAGCATACCAATTGCATGAGATAAAGATATCAAGACTGCAGTTGGTGATGCAAATGGACCAAATGTGATGACAGGATATGGGCCCTCGGCTGTAAATTTTATTCTGCACTCTTCCCGCAAATCTATCTGTTTAAAATATAGTTTTCAGCATTGAAATATGACTACATATACGGGTTAGCCTAATCAATCTACAGGATTACTGCCTCTATAGCATAAATAATAGATCACTTGACCTCACAATGTCGTGTTGTGTCAGCAAGAACACCAAATGCCTCTCCAGTCGGAAGAACAGCTAGCACCCAAGGATGTGATTGGTACAATGGTGTAGTTCCCGAACCATAACCCCAAGCATCCGTGTTCCAAGTAAATACCTGTGATCAACAATGCTCCTTTATGTTTGCACAAATGCTAAGGGGATGACACAATCAGACAAGAACATACCAACACAACACACACAAACACACAAAATTACCCTTTCCCCTGTCCTCTCAAGCTGTCCACTAACTTCTCCAGTTCCATAGAAAGAGGTTCCAGAGGGAAGCTAAATCAAACAAAATGCTATCAAGCTAATAAGCAAAATAGGAAATTTATGAAAGAAGCTGAACATATGAAAAAGATTATATTGTGTTGGAAAGTAAACCAAGGAGAAGAAGGCAAGGACTTAACCTCAATATTAACAATCTGTTTCCCATGTGCACACTCAAAAGTAGGTATATATAATGGCACCTTCTTATTCATAATGGGAGTATCCCTGACTTTGGCATCAATAAAAGAAAGACTGGGATATGCTGAAATCCTATCATTTCCAGAACAATCAAATCGAAACACCCCATCCTCCAGGACTGGTTCAAAAATCATATTTCCTGATGTCACATCTACAGCGACCGTTTGCCCATCATAGTCAGCCATTCTGGATGCTAACCGTCCAAGACTACAGTTGTTTATATACCTCTGCTTTCTGCATGCCAAAATTAATATTAGGAAGTTCTCCTGTCAACTTTCCTGTTATTTACATTGTCCAAATATCATCAGGAGGTTCTTTTAGAGAGAGAGAGAGAGAGGGTTGTACAATAACTGTAAACACAATCAAACAAATGAAGATATCCCATAAACATAAGGAAATAAGCTATCAGTCAAGCAGACCAAACCCACATTTGATTTTGATGCAAAAATACTAAAATTGAAACATACCACCGCAGTTTAAGTGGTAAACCAGCTAACATGGCTTGGATGATTGGATGGTTGGTACTTGCTTGGTGAAGCATAGGCTGGGAGGTAGGGTCTCGAGTTCAAGCCTCCTCTTTTGCACCTGTTCCATACCCCAGTAGTATAGCATAGCATAGGACCGATTTAAAAAAAAAAAAAAAAAAAAGGAAAAAGAAGCCAAACCTTTTGCAGAAAGTTTGCACAACAACCACATGATTCCGAATCATTTTATTAATATGACCACAAAAGTGGAAGTCTAGAGACAACATTACAAAGTGAAAAACTGTAATCATGGACTAGTTGTTCACTTTGCAGTGTCAACTGCAATTGAGACTCGGCTGCTGATACCATAAGCAGTAGGGGACAATAAGAAAATGAATTCATTGAGAAGAAGTGGCAGTATATAAGCATGTGAAATGGTAACACCTAGATATTTTCATTTAAATACTTTCCTTCCAAGCTTCAACCATGAAATAAAATTAATGATGTTCTTGTCAAAAGAAATGGTACAACAGTGAAGTAGTAAATTACACATCTTTTTCATGGAAATACCGCAACATTAGGAGTTATAGAAAGTCAAAACCTCATGCATTGTTTTATTTTCCAAATATCTCCTCTGTCTATTCCTGTTGAAACCTCTTCCGCTTCAAGTTGCATCTTCTTTCTCACTAGATCCACAACCCTCCTCTTTCTTATTATGCTCACTCAATCCACATTATTCTAACTCCCTGTACAGTCAAAATATACAGTAGAGATGCACAGGACAACATCTGCGCCTCAAAACATTTCAGATCTCCAATCTCCATCAACAGATAGCAACCTCAGATTGCCTCCCAACATAATCCCACCACTTAGATCATCCCCAAGAAACAAGTCAAACTAAAGGTCAAAAAACACAAATCAATGACCACTACTACCATCAACATGGAATCCAAAATCCCTCTGTCAATTTTAATCAAAATAAAATCCATTTAACTACTAAACTAACACAAGGTTGAAGCTTACTCCGGTTAGTGAGACATTCAGCAACCATTAGGCATACAGAAGATAATTTTTTTCAAAAAATATCAAATTAATTGGCTCCTGACTTTTTCAAAATATGTTAAAGTCATTTTCTTCTTCTTTTTCTTCTCTCTCTCTCTCTCTCTCTCTCTCTCTCTCTCTCTCTCCTCTTTTGATTAATACCAAAGATTGCAATAAAGGCCCACAAACAAGACTACTGGATAAACTGAAAGGATAATCAGAATAACAGATGAAGCATAGACCGATGACTCTTGTCTCTAAGTTCCGTACAATATGACTAATGCTTCACCAAAAAAAAAAAAAACAAAAACAAAAACAAAATGAACACATAAACCGTAAGTGGACAAACAAATGGGTTTTGTTCTAAGTCACCTGAAGAGTGGAAGCTGAGAATCGGAGATGAAGATATCCAGACCAATGGAATGCTTGAAGGATTTAATCTCCTGCAACCTCACTACAAACGATGACTTGAAAGCCTTAGAAAGAAAAAAATCAACTGGACGAACAAGTCAACAATCTGGGATTTAGTGTCACCATCGGACCCAAAAAAAGCAGATTGTCTTTACCATGTACCCAAAAAAATATACATTTATCTCTTTTTCACTGTCATTTTAATGCCACGCTGAACACGTTTTTTGAATAAGTAGAAAACAAAACACCAACCGTCACCTGCTCCCCTGTAGTCAAAGTGCATCGAACACATCCCGATGCAACTCAACGTGCAATGGGATGTGTGTCGATACCCTTTGAGTGGCACTCTTGCCTCACCACAGACGATATAATTAATAGCTCAGAACTTTCCCGTGAGTCGTGCTTTTATTTCGGAATCGAATCTGACAATCTCTCTTTACCAAAAATATATATATACATATAATCCTCTGGAGCTTCAAGTAAATTATACGGCATCGGGTCTGAATAGCCGTAGGACTGATTCTGATTTGATCCCAATTTGAATCGGAAGAAATCGGCCGAATTCCTCAGCCGATCGGCCTAACTGCTCTTGGCACACATCGATCGAATTTTCGTTTAGAATAATCAAGATAAAAACGAGCCAGCACCACCCATCAAAATTCCTCCCACCCATCAATATTTCTCATAACACCCCTTCTGTGTAGATTGGCAAAGGAAAAGAGTCGTCCCGTTTAATTTGAAGATCAACTATTGTAACTATATGCTTACCTTTTTGCAGCAAGCTTGTTCTGCATCTCCTCAAGATGGGGAATAATAACACACTGTCCCGGGTGAAATATTTCTTCCCATCTGTGTTCGATGTCAAACCAGAGGACATCATTAGGAACATTGAATTCATCAAATTTTGGAATTGACATGCACGAGATCCTCCTCATGAGCATCATGTATCCTTAGACCGACAAAGAAGAATGCATCAACAATGATGCCCTCCCGCTTACGTAAAAAAAAATGATGCCCTCACTCATCCAGATCGTATCGACCCGACACAGTGATGAAGGAAGAACGATACCTAATTCAAGAGTCCCAGCCAAAGCGGAGAACAACAATCCGCATCTCACCTGATGCAGTCAACCAGAAAAACCCATATTGTCTCATCACCCATGGTCGTCGTCGTGAACAGAGTGTCTCTTGGGTTTCAAGCCTTTTAAGAAGAGACATTGAGTACGCACGGGAGAACCCACTGCATCCAAGATTTGTATCAAGCCTTCCATATAATTGACTCATGTGAGTTGTTGAATTGGAGTATGGACCGCATATTTCTCCCCTTCATCAAACACCAAAGTATGACTACTCTGGCGCTGGTGCTCCAGCGCAAGAGCGCGGTCGTGAGTTCCCTGGGCAGCTCCCACCGCAGTGGTTGGCATATAGAGAGAAGATGTCATAGCTGAGAGAGTGAGCATACATGAGAGCGGATTTATCAGTTTTAAATGCCGCCGCTGCCGGAAGCAATGAAGGAGACGGATTACCGCTCGTCTGAGAGGAGAGAAATACCACAAAAGGAGTCGAACGACAATGACGTTGTTGTTGTTCTCGCGCATTATGCCCTTCCATGTGCATGGTGTGGGTGGGGAAGCTCTGGTTCTCGCACTTCACAGGAGTCCATCGGAAAAGCAGTCGGTGGAACATGCAGGGTTCTAAATCCTGAACGACAATCCACTCAAGTGTTAAAAATAACCGTTGGGATCGGGGATCTTGAATCAGAATTTGGCCAGCTGTGTTTCTCTTAAAACTTGGTATGACCTGTTTACAATCTTGACAGATGGCAAGCCACGTACGTAACCAACCTTCCTTCAAAAGTACGGGTTTTATCCAAGGTTCTAGTAATCGGTATCGCTCCCATTGATACCGATCCAATCCCGATCAAGATTGGTCCGGTTTGTACCAATTTGCATCCTTTTTAAGATCGGTTGAGTCAGTTTTTTTTTTTTTTTTTTTTTTTTTTTAATAATTCTTTTTTAAGCATAGGTTGTTTGACAGATGGTTGTCATGTGTCACGATAATATAAAAAAGTAAAAAAGAGGTATTGGGATTTGGGACTGAATGATCGAGGCAGACTAAAGTAAAGTAGATTTGGTGAAATCCGTTGGATTATAATATTGGGTTGGTGAGTTACAAGTACATATTCCAATCGAATGGTTGTTCTAAACGGACTTATGCAACTTTGGATCACATGGACCTACTACCCAGAGCAAAACGAGGAAACTGTCGGTAAGTCTCGAGATTAACCTAAACGATTATATTTTTCCATGATCACATGGATCACAACCATTCAATCTGATTGTTTAGTGGTGGGTCCCAAGGTATTTCCAATTGAATTTTATTGAGGGCCCAAGTTGTATATTCTTGTGTACTTGTTCTTAACGTTAGATGCCTTAGATAAATAGTCTCATTCTTTATTAGTTTGAACTTGGAACTTTAAAGATGGAACTTTATCAAAATATGAAAGCTTTTTAGGTTCTTTTTTTTACGATCATCCAAAAAAAAAGGATAGAACTATATATATCTCGTATATTCATGTATTACCATTCAAGAAAAAGGCAACATGTCAAAGGAAGGTAGTGTTAAAAACAAAAAAGTCTACTCTTCAGGCAGCCATGGGCCTGTGATTCAAGTCTGCGGTGTAATTGAGTAAACGGTCTGCATTTGGCCATACTTGGACTTCACAATAGACCAGACCATGTCAATCCCACCAACAATCCAATTGGTCTGGTTTATGAACACCATTGCAGGTCAAGGAGCCCAAACCGCAATTTGCCTGCCCATGGTCCTAATAAACACCCCATTATCTTAGAGTTGAAGAGTAGAAGATCAAATTAGAAAAACAGAAAAGAGCACATGGTAGTATAATTGAAAATGGAATGTTAAACAATACATGACTCAGTTGTATTCAAAGAATTTACTATTTTCAGACCAGAAAAATGGTGACAAATTAAACAACAAAAGCCAAAAATAAAATGAATGCAAACACATCTTTGACTCGTCATTGTTATATAATGTTATAAAGAAAACAAATTGAAAAGACAAAACAAGAGAATAAGAAACTTAAACAAGTGAAATGACATCGCAATCTTCAGTCTCCTTGGACATTTCCTTCAACGATTTACCATTAGATTCAGACACCAAGAAAGTAAAGAAGAACCCCAATACGTTGACAATGACAAGAACAAAGAGTGAATATCTTATTCAATACCAGCAGGGTGCCCTGCATCAGTCTTGGGCTGGTCTTGATTCTGAGCAGCATATAAGAACCCAAAAGCCCCTATAATTGCACCAGCCTTGCCTGATGCTGCTGAGATGCCATGACATGTTGATCTTAGTCTTGTTGGGAAAATCTCTGTTGGGACAATGAATGTGGTGCTGTTGGGTCCATAATTGGCGAAAAAGAAGGTAAGTCTATATACAACAACAAACCATATGTGGTTACCAGGGAGAGTCCAGTGATGATAAGGGATGGCAAGGGCAAGCATGAACAGTCATAAAGAAGAAAACCATCAATTGAATGGAAAATCTTCCGATTTGATCGATTGTTAAGACTATGAACCAACCAATACTCAGGCACAGTGCCACATAGTGCAATCAAGGTTTGTGCTCTTTCAATCTTGAAAACTTCTTTAATTGCATTCATGGTTTTTGGAGGTGGGATCTATCCAACTGCACTAAATATGTCCTTCTGGAATAGGTTTTGGCTATGGTAAGCAATGTCTACCAAGAACCATGTGGTTGTAGCTCCTAACAATAAGCAAAGCTCATGTCTATATAAGAATTCCTTGGAGAAGAGTCCAAATGAATTGGCACTGTTCCTTGTTATGCTTTCAACCTTTGCATGCTCTGTTTCAATTTCAACTTGGAAGGACCTTGGACATGTCATTTGCAGCTTTCTCAACATTCTTGGCAACTAATGCGGTGTAACGAGCTGTCTCTGGCATTCTTGCGCCAATCGTATGTCAATGCCCCCGGAATAGCCCCAAACATGAGAATTATCCGCCATACATAATCAGCTCAGGGACAGTTGAGCCAAGGGGATCAACAGAGTAGGCTGCCGGAAATTTATTCTTGAAAATGGATGAGATAATTAAAGCCACTGTCCCGCCAGAGAGAATTCAGAATCCTTGCACTGCAAAGACAGCAGCAATGAAAGCACCTCGAGTTTGATTATGAGATGAACCAAACTGGTTCACTGTGGGACTGAACCAGGTTTGGGGTTTAGTATTCTTTATATATACCAATTGATTAGAGTCCCTGCAGTCACGGTAATATTTTCTCTCTTGTTCCCATAATCAGAGAGAAGCATAGGAATCTCTCGGAGACTGTAGAAGACTCGAATCACAGCGAAATTTGGCGGAGAACAATCTTCAGCGAACGGGTATGTTTATTACTCCTTTTTATTTGTATCATTGTGTTCTATACATTGTATGGAGATCCTAGGGTTACTGTAAACCCTAATGGGATGTTTTTCTCTGAATGAGTTGATTTTAGAACCCACAAAGAGACAAAAGAAATTTTACAATTGGTATTAGAGCAGTTCCATACAAGTATAGAATCAATGAACTAAGAATAGTATTTGATTCGGACCTGATTGATTGATTAAAAAATCTTATTTTTGAAATTTTTCTGAATACGAAATCGTATTGGTAAAAATTTTTCTAACCAATGAAATTAGGGGTATTGTATGTCGGATTGAAGATCTCGGAAAGACGAGTCCGACAATATAAAAATCGTTGCCGGACTCCACCGGACGCACAGCCACGCACCGTCGAAAAAAGCGCATGGATCTCACGCGCTAGCAGTTATTTCGAACAAAAAAAAAAGTGCGGCAGCGAATCGTAGACTCGGCGAGACTCGAAAACCCTAATCTGTTTCGTTGAGTCGAACTGGAGGTCGGGCGAGTCGACTCAGTATCAACTCACCCGAAATGGGTCGGCCTAACCCAAAGTTTAAATATCTGTCCAAGTAGACCGACCCGAGACCCGACCCGGATACCGTACCCATACCCGATTTTTTTAACCGAAAAAGTGACCGGGTAACCCGTTTGGTCAGGCTGGGATCGGTTCGGTTTTTCGATTAGACCGAGTCCGACCGTTTTGGTTCTGGTTCAGACCTTTCGGGCCGGTGATGACGTCATTCGTCAGCTATGTGCGGTCTGAGCCGCGGTCTGAGATTCGAACCGTGGTTTAGCGGTTCAGCCGGACCAAACCGGCTCCCAGCGAGTGAAACCACCTGCCGCCTTTAAAAGGCACGTGAGGGCGCGTAGAGCGTTGGATTTCGACGCGGTTTTTTCTAGCAATTTTGTCTCGTCTTGCTCTTCAGTTTGATATGTTATATGAGTATGTTTGTTGACTCTGGGACATATATTTTGTTAAAAACCAAGCTTTTGGAACATGTTTTGCAATTTTTATTGCATATTGTTCAGTCTGTCTTGTCCCAAATAAACTGATAAGCATATGTGCATGATTTATGAATGGTAACATGTTAATTATGTCATTCATGGTTATTTATTTCCACTAAATGACTGCAAGTAGGGTTTTGTTAATGTCATAATGGAATTGGGTTGGTTCCACCAAAGTGGCATTCCTGATTGCATTAGGACATTCTCAAAGCTCAAGATATCTTACACCTTTGGCAGTCAAAGAAGACAATATCCACCCAAAGGTGGCGTTGCCAAAGTTAAAGGATAATCATGCACCAGATTGAAAGGGTTTTAACTTAGGGTTTTTTCAGACACCCAAAGGTGATGGGATTCCCGAAGGTTTTTATTCTTTCGCAGTTTTGCACAGATACTAGAGGACCAGTACATTCTTGTCCCAAAGGATATGTTTGTAGTTTTGATTGACTCTAGGGAGGTATATTGATGCTTGCATTTGTAAACATATACATATTTGCTAGCATATCTTGTATGTTAACATGAGTATTTTCATATGTTGGTACTGATTTAATTAATTGAACTCGTGTTTTGATTACATAACAGGATGTCTTCCACTAGAATCGATATGTCTGCTATTCCTACTCTGTCAGGATCGAATTATAAAAAGTGGAGGGAGGAATTTGAGATTACTCTAGGGTTAAATGATTTTGACATAACTGTTACAGATGATAAACCTGCTGAACTTACTACTGATAGTACCCCAGAGGAAAAACTAAAAATAGAAAGGTGGACCAATGCCAACAAGAAATGCATGCTTATAATTAAGCGAACTGTACCTGAAACTGTTAGGAACAGTATTACAGAAAAAGAGAATGCAAATAAATTTTTGAAAGCTATCAAAGATAAATACGAAGTTTCTGATAAAGGTGAAAGGGGAGCTTTAATGGCAAAGTTGACTACTAGCAAAATTGATGGTGAAGCTAGTCTTAGAGATCAGATTGTTGACATGCAGGGTGCAGCTAAAAAACTCAAGGATATGGGACACCCTGTAGATGATGAGTTTCTGATTCATTTATGTATAAATGCTTTACCTCAAAAGTACACTCAGATTAAAGTTGCTAGCAATACTTCAGTTACTCCACGGTCATTCAATGAATTTATAGGTATATGTGTTGAAAAAGAGACTAGACTGAAAAATGATAAAAGTGAAAGTGTTAGTGCCACAACCTACAAGAAATATCTTTACAGAGGTAAGGGAAAACAACCTAGTTATGGACCCATGAGAAAAGGAAAGAGTTATTCTCAGAAGGGGAAGAAACCATATGACAAGCCTAGAGGGGATGTAGAACATCAAGACCACAGAGATCTTTCAAAGACAGAATGTTTTTTGTGCCACAAGAAAGGACACATGAAAAAGGACTGCAGAAATAGATAGTCTAGCAAGCTTCAAGGCAACGGAATATAAAATTCCATCAGATTATATCTTCTTTTGGATTCATTGAAAATTTGTCTGATCAATGCATCAACATGAAGATCAGTGGGAGTAAGTATATTTTCCTTGTCTTATATGTTGATTATATCCTGTTGATGATATCCTGTTGGCAAGTATATTTTCCTTGCCTTGAAGCTTGCTAGACTATCTATTTCTGTAGTCCTTTTTCATGTGTTCTTTCTTGTGGCACCAAAAACATTCTGTCTTTGAAAGATCTCTGTGGTCTTGATGTTCTACATCCCCTCTAGGCTTGTCATATGGTTTCTTCCTCTTCTGAGAATAACTCTTTCCTTTTCTCATGGGTCCATAACTAGGTTGTTTTCCCTTACCTCTGTAAAGATATTTCTTGTAGGTTGTGGCACTAACACTTTCACTTTTATCATTTTTCAGTCTAGTCTCTTTTTCAACACATATACCTATAAATTCATTGAATGACCGTGGAGTAACTGAAGTATTGCTAGCAACTTTAATCTGAGTGTACTTTTGAGCTAAAACATTTATACATAAATGAATCAGAAATTCATCATCTACAGGGTGTCCCATATCCTTGAGTTTTTCAGCTGCACCCTGCATGTCAACAATTTGATCTCTAAGACTAGCTTCACCATCAATTTTACTAGTAGTCAATTTTGCCATTAAAGCTCCCCTTTTACCTTTATCAGAAACTTCGTATTTATCTTTGATAGCTTTCAAAAAAATTTTGCATTCTCTTTTTCGTAATCTTGTTCCTAACGTCCAGTACGTTCGCTTAATTATAAGCATGCATTTCTTGTTGGCATTGGTCCACCTTTCTATTTTTAGTTTTTCCTCTGGGGTACTATCAGTAGTAAGTTCAGCAGGTTTATCATCTATAACAGTTATGTCAAAATCATTTAACCCTAGAGTAATC
Source organism: Protea cynaroides (assembly GCA_028583415.1). Taxonomy (NCBI): domain Eukaryota; kingdom Viridiplantae; phylum Streptophyta; class Magnoliopsida; order Proteales; family Proteaceae; genus Protea; species Protea cynaroides. Next base: position 123,715,590 of record CM053276.1, read on the forward strand.
TCTAATTCCTCCCTCCACTTTTTATAATTCGATCCTGACAGAGTAGGAATAGCAGACATATCGATTCTAGTGGAAGACATCCTGTTATGTAATCAAAACACGAGTTCAATTAATTAAATCAGTACCAACATGTGAAAATACTCATGTTAACATACAAGATATGCTAGCAAATATGTATATGTTTACAAATGCAAGCATCAATATACCTCCCTAGAGTCAATCAAAACTACAAACATATCCTTTGGGACAAGAATGCACTGGTCCTCTAGTATCGTGCAAAAAGCGCGAAAGAATAAAAACCTTCAGAATCCCATCACCTTTGGGTGTCTGAAAAAACCCTAAGTTAAAACCCTTTCAATCTGGTGCATGATTATCCTTTAACTTTGGCAACGCCACCTTTGGGTGGACATTGTCTTCTTTGACTGCCAGAGGTGTAAGATATCTTGAGCTTTGAGAATGTCCTAATGCAATCAAGAATGCCACTTTGGTGGAACCAACCCAATTCCATTATGACATTAACAAAACCCTACTTGCAGTCATTTAGTGGAAATAAATAACCATGAATGACATAATTAACATGTTACCATTCATAAATCATGCACATATGCTTATCAGTTTATTTGGGACAAGACAGACTGAACAATATGCAATAAAAATTGCGAAACATGTTCCAAAAGCTTGGTTTTTAACAAAATATATGTCCCAGAGTCAACAAACATACTCATATAACATATCAAACTAAAGAGCAAGACGAGACAAAACTGCTAGAAAAAACCGCGTCAAAATCCGACGCTCCACTCGCCCTCACGTGCCTTTTAAAGGCGGCGGGTAGTTTCACTCGCTGGGAGCCGGTTCGGTTGAACCGCTAAACCACGGTTCGAATCCCAGACCGCGGCTCAGACCGCGTACCGCTGACGAATAACGTCATCTCCGGCCGAACGGTCTGAACCAAAACCAAAACGGTCGGTTCAGAACTAATCGAAACGATCGAACCGGTTCCAGTCCGACCAAACTGGTACTGGGTCAAATTTCCGGGTCAAAATTTCAGTTATCCGGGTCAAAAAATCGGGGCACGGGTGCGGTATTCGGGTCAGGTCTCGGATCGGTCCATTAGAGCGGATATTCAAACTTCGGGTCAACCCGACCCATTTCGGGTGAGTTGATACTGAGTCAACTCGCCCGGCCTCCAGTTCGACTCAGCGAGACAAATTAGGGTTTCCGAGTCAACCCGGCGAAGATTCGCCGCCGCAAAAAAAGTTTTTTTTTTTGAATTAACTGCCAGCGCGTGAGATCCACGCGCTTTTTCCGGCGGCGCGTCCGGTGGAGTCCGAAAACGATTTTTATATCGTCGGACTCGTCTTTCCGAGATCTTCAATCCGACATATAATACCCCTAATTTCATTGGTTAGAAAAAAAATTTACCATACGATTTCGAATTCGAGAAAAAATTCAAAATAAAATTTTTTAATCATTCATTAAAGTCCGAATCAATATATACTCTTCTTAGTCACTGATTCTATACTTGTATGGAATTGCTCTGATACCAATTGTAAATTTCTTTTGTCTCTTTGTGGGTTCTAGAATCAACCAATTCAGAGAAAAACATCCCATTAGGATTTACAGTAACCCTAGGATCTCCATACAATGTATAGAACACAATGATACAAATAAAAATGAGTAATAAACATACCCGTTCGCTGAAGATTGTTCTCCGCCGAATTTCGCTATGATTCGAGTCTTCTACAGTCTCCGGCAGATTCCTATGCTTTTCTCTGATTATGGGAACAGGAGAGGAAATATTACCGTGACTGCAGGGACTCTAATCAATTGGTATATATAAGAATACCAAACCCCAAACCTGGTTCAGTCCCACAGTAAACCAGTTTGGTTCATTTCATAATCAAACTAGAATTAGTCCACCTGTAAGTTGGACTCCCACTGAACAACTGTCAAATCGATATTATAATTAATTGTAGCCCACATATATCTTACAAGACATAGTTGCAGACAGAGGATAATCCCCACCAATTCCAAACCCAAGCCAAAACCTGAAGAAACATAGGGTTATCATCACAACCTTGGGGTTGCTCCCAAAGGAAAGGCCACAAGCAATGGAAGCGAAGATCAAGAGCATTAGTGTCACACCGTATACATGCTTGCAACCCAACTAATCGCCAAGCCACCCAAAGAATAGCTGCCCAGCAAGTGTACCACATAATGCAACTCTATTGATGGCTGAAGCAACATTGGGAGGAAGGGTACCAGGCTTAGAAGATCCTTCAACGTGATAGTAAATACGACCGGAGCTTAGTGACAAGGGATATCCAAAACAGATCATAAGCATCGGTAAAAAATCCCATGCTGGCAACAATTATTGCCGTGAAGTGATACCATTGTGTTTTAGCCGCATCCAAAACATTCAAAACTTAGAGCTGTTCTTTTCCCATGGCCTAAATCTCCACAAAATCCAAGAAAGAACACTGGCAAAAGCACAAAAAGATAAAATAAGTTAAAGAACATAGTTATTTTTTGGTAAGAAAAGAACATGGTGTTTTAGTGATACAGCAAAAACCCATATTGCATAAGAAGTTTATGACTGAATCAACTCTGCTATTAGATTGTTAAATAAATGTGGGGAAGAGGCACATATGGCATACAAAAAAAGCATTAGAGGAGAACCAATCCCTGGCCCTTACAACAGACAACCCAACTCCTAAAAGTGGAATACTATGACCATAACACAATCGAGAACAGAACACAGTTTTATTTCACAATTGCTCAAGTCAATTTTCAAAGACCAGAAGTAACTGAAACTCTTTTTTTTTTTTTCTTTTTTTTTTTTGGTATTCTTGTGCTTCTATTTCCTGTCTTTTGTACTTCTTATACCCTCTAATTAAAATTGCAATTTGTGAATCAAATCCTAACCCTATTTTTAGAGAAAAGGAAATAGAAACTGTTGATGGTTCCAGGAACTAAAGAACATAGATTTACATAACGGATAGCAAATATAAATTTAAAGAGAAGACAAAACAGAAGATTAGGAATAGCAGAACAGATTTGTAAGAAGTAATAAAAGTGAATTCATAAATAGGAATTAAGGATAATAAAATTTAGAAAAAGGATACTTGAATAAGAATAAAGGAGAAACTGTTATCTCTATATCTAGTGAGCCACAAATCCCAGGAAACTGAAGTCGAGTTTTCTCTGGAATCAGGTCAATCAGATATGCAAAGGAAATCAAATTTAAATATTATAAGAACAAACAATGGAGAGGGACCCGCGTACCTCTTCCAAAAAAAAAAAAAAAAACAAAAGAAGCTAATTATCTTTAAAGGAGATGTTAGCCTTCAATGGCATACTACGGGTTGCATTCATATGATCTATGAAGGAGCTAATGGTCACCGATTGAACACAGGGATTACTTAAAAGTAAAAAACAAAAGAAGTACGTACCAATGGTTTTTTCTTCTTCTAGCTTCAGGATCTCGAGTACAGTCACCACTAGGGCCCAACGCCTTCTTCAGAGAAATTCAGTGAAAGAGGAGAGGAGAGAAAAGAGTAGAGAAGAATAGAGAGAAACGTGGAAAGGATTACGTTTATATAGGGGATGGAGAGGATTCCTATGCGAGAAAGAAAGAGAGAAACGTGGAGAGGTTCTTTGTAAGAGTAGAACTGTACAAGGATTTTGCGTTTTGGGTTTTGGATTTGAGTTGAGTCAGGGAGAGATAAATATTTCGTAGAGTAAGAATGAGAAGAAGAGTTATCGTTTGAATGGGAGAGAGACAAGGAATGAATGAGCGTGTAAATAAAGTCTAATATAATAATAATAATAATAATAATAATAATAATAATAATAATAATAATAGAGAAATTTTCTCCTATCACTCGAAAAATTTAGACAAATCACCAACCATTCAAGTTTTTAAAAAAAATACTTACTACTCAAGTTTTTTATAAAAATCATCTATCACCAAAATTACACAAACGTTTATCAAAAAGATCCAAAAGCAATTAACAAAGCCGTTAGTTACTGATGTCAGCCATTAGAAAATACATGAATGACAATAATACCCTTATTGTAAGGGAAAAAGTCCAATTTACCCTTACTTATTTTTTTTACCCTACCTTCTCAGCAATCTTCTGTAGAAAGGGAAAAGCTCCCGCCACTGCAATCCTCTTCCAGCAACTTTTGCCTCCACTAACCATGATTGCTGATATCACTGATACCGGAAGTTTCTTGCTGACCAATTCGTTCTAAGGATCCAAAATTTGAACCAACCTCAGTACACTTTTCTCGTCCCTCTCTAGATCTTTCCGATTGGGTCGAACGGATAACAAGGAGACAAGCGCTTGTGCCTCTACAACCTGCAACCTTGCCGGTTTCGAAGACTCCACCATTTTCACAAGTGCTCCCATACACCCTCCCATGCCTCGCTTGCTTCCATCGCTTATTGATAGGTTAACAAGCAAAGATGTTGATGTCCAAAGTTGCACTCTCCGGCATCATTGAACCTAGAACCGTTAATTTCATGGAAGATACCGAAACATCTCAAAATGAAACCCTAGGTTGCAAAAGCCTACGTCGAATTAATTTGTGCTAAAAAAGAACTCGTCGAAGCTTCAACTAATTGGAGGATTGCTTGTGAATTCGCAAAAAATATCACTGGATACCTATCTGAGAAATGCCACCGGGGGAAATTCCGCAGTAGAGATGATAAATTTAATCAATTTCGTATGCCTCGGATGTAGGTGAAAAAGAGATAAAATTTGACAATAAAGATTCACTCTTCTGATTCTCCGTTTCGTTATATTGCCTCTGTATTTATTTTTAGAGCTTTCGTTGATTTGGAGACGAAAGAGAAATAGGATCCGCTTTCAGACAACGTAATGCACACTGGGAAGGGAAAGAGAAAAACGGAAGTTGTCTGACTTTAAAAAATGAACAATTGGATCGATTGGAAGCATTGGCGAAGAAGCTTAAGGCTAAAACCTTGAGAACTGAAGTTCTACCTAATCCATTACTGAAGTTCTACCCAATCCATTAGCAGTGTTATTCGCAGCCCCCACTGATGTTGCCATCACCAGAAAAAAAAATCAAAAATTTTTTTTTAACTCTCTCAGTGCTCCGAAAGCCGAAATCTAGGGTTTTCTAAAGCTCTTCTCCGATCACTGATTCAGTTCAATTCTTTGTTCTTTCTAATCTCTGTAAGTGTATTCGTCTTTTTTTTTTAAGATTTGTTTTGACTTTATTTTTTCTTTCGTTTAAAATGTATAAATGTCTACACACAATTTCAACTATTTTTCGTCAGTTAATGAACTAACGTGTAAGACCCGCACTCCATGAACCCGATCTAAACCTTTAATTCATGTCGTAACAGGTCTTCCAATCATCATCGGGCCAGATGGGATGAACGGATGACAACCAGGTACAAAAACGGACCCATGTATGATAAATATTTCATATCGATCGACCGGTATGTTTGCGCAGGCAAACTGCTTAGATCCGGAATCGGATCTCTGTGGGTCTCACTTTCCAAATATCGAACCCTAGGACTTTCCTAATGCAAGGGGGACTTCCTAAACTCAATCCTAGTTTATTTAAGGACCCCTAAACCTCCTAAAATCTCTTTCATTGATTCTCACAAATCCTAGAGAGGAGAAAGAGATCGAAGAAGGAGAAAGAGCTAAGGAAGGAGGGAGAGGAGCCGCCGTTGCCGTTGGACGAAGAACACCCTACTGTGAACCAACGGTGAGTGCTTGAACCTTCCTCTAAGTTAAGCGTTAATCATGAATGGATCAATACCATACAAGGCGAGGTATTGATCTAAACCAGAATTTATCGTCAAACCCTAATATAGTCGATAACCCTAGATTCAAGTTCTAGGCTGAGGATCATCGGAACTAGGACTTGAATGGAGTATGAAACAACTCTAACTCGTTGGTTAGACCTAGAATGTATAGGAGAAATCTTAGAATCAATAGGGGGTGACCGACGGAAGGCGAGAACCGCATTGATGGTCTTCCGGAGGCATACCGGTCGCACCCTATGCTACCGGTACTGTGACCGGTACCTCTGGGACTAGTCTGTGGGGACCGATCGACCATACCGGTCACACCTTTCCCCACAGTGCCGCTACCGATACCTGCGACTGGTACCTACAACCGATCTGTACTGTGAGGAATGTTTTTGACCCAGTTGGTTTTTTGACCAACTTAAACCCTAAGAAAATAATTTTAATTCAACCCTAACATCATGTAGGACATTGTGATAGCGAGTTTGGATTCTGTGACGCAGGGAAAGTTATCAAACAAGCGTCAGGTAAGGGAAAAAGTCCAATTTACCCTTACTTATTTTTTTTTACCCTACCTTTTCAGCGAGCTTCTGCAGAAAGGGAAAAGCTCCCACCATTGCAATCCTCTTCCAGCAACTTTTGCCTCCACCAGCCATAATCGCTGATATCATTGATACCAGAAGTTTCTTGCTGACTAATTCGTTCTAAGGATCCAACATTTGAACCAACCTTAGCACACTTTTCTCGTCCCTCTCTAGATCCTTCTGATTGGGTCGAACGAACAACAAGGAGACAAGCGCTTGTGCCGCTACATCCTGCAACCTTGCCGGTTTCGAAGACTCCACCATTTTCATAAGTGCTCCCATACACCCTCCCATGGCCCACTTGCTTCCATCGCTTATTGATAGGTTAACAAGCAAAGATGTTGATGTCCAAAGTTGCACTCTCCGGCATCATTGAACCTAGAACCGTTAATTTCATGGAAGATATCGAAACATCTCAAAACGAAACCCTAGGTCGCCAAAGTCTATGTCGAATTGATTTGTGCTAAAAAATAACTCGTCGAAGCTTCAACGAATTGGAGGATTGCTTGTGAATTCGCGAAGAATATCACTGGATACCTATCTGAGAAATTCCACCGGGGGAAATTCCGTAACAGAGATGATAAATTTAATCAATTTCGTATGCCTTGGATGTAGGTGAAAAAGAGATAAAATTCAGACAATAAAGATTCACTCCTCTGATTCTCCGTTTCGTTATATTGCCTCTGTATTTATTTTTAGAGCTTTCATTGATTTGGAGACGAAAGAGAAATAGGATCCGCTTTCAGACAACGTAATGCACACTGGGAAGGGAAAGAGAAAAACGAAAGTTGTCTGACTTTAAAAAATGACAATTGGATCGATTGAAAGCACTGGCGAAGAAGCTTAAGGCCAAAACCCTAAGAACTAAAGTTCTACCTAATCCATTGCTGAAGTTCTACCCAATCCATTAGCAGTGTTCGCAGCCCCCACTGATGTCGCCATCGCCAGAAAAAAAAAATCAAAATTTTTTTTAACTCTCTTAGAGCTCCAATCAAAGCCGAAATCTAGGGTTTTCTAAAGCTCTTCTCCGATCACTGATTCAGTTCAATTCTCTGTTCTTTCTAATCTCTGTAAGTGTATTCGTCCTTCTTTTTTTTTAAGATTTGTTTTGACTTTATTTTTTCTTTCGTTTAAAATATATAAATGTCTACACACAATTTCAACTATTTTTCGTCAGTTAATGAACTAACGTGTAAGACCCGCACTCCATGAACCCGATCTAAACCTTTAATTCATGTCGTAACAGGTCTTCCAATCATCATCGGGCCAGATGGGATGAACGGATGACAACCAGGTACAAAAACGGACCCATGTATGATAAATATTTCATATCGATCGACCGGTATGTTTGCGCAGGCAAACTGCTTAGATCCGGAATCGGATCTCTGTGGGTCTCACTTTCCAAATATCGAACCCTAGGACTTTCCTAATGCAAGGGGGACTTCCTAAACTCAATCCTAGTTTATTTAAGGACCCCTAAACCTCCTAAAATCTCTTTCATTGATTCTCACAAATCCTAGAGAGGAGAAAGAGATCGAAGAAGGAGAAAGAGCTAAGGAAGGAGGGGAGAGGAGCCGCCGTTGCCGTTGGACCGAAGAACACCCTACGTGAACCAACAAGTGAGTGCTTGAACCTTCCTCTAAGTTAAGCGTTAATCATGAATGGATCAATACCATACAAGGCGAGGTATTGATCTAAACCAGAATTTATCGTCAAACCCTAATATAGTCGATAACCCTAGATTCAAGTTCTAGGCTGAGGATCATCGGAACTAGGACTTGAATGGAGTATGAAACAACTCTAACTCGTTGGTTAGACCTAGAATGTATAGGAGAAATCTTAGAATCAATAGGGGGTGACCGACGGAAGGCGAGAACCGCATTGATGGTCTTCCGGAGGCATACCGGTCGCACCCTATGCTATCGGTACTGTGACCGGTACCTCTGGGACTAGTCTGTGGGGACCGATCGACCATACCGGTCACACCTTTCCCCACAGTGCCGCTACCGATACCTGCGACTGGTACCTACAACCGATCTGTACTGTGAGGAATGTTTTTGACCCAGTTGGTTTTTTGACCAACTTAAACCCTAAGAAAATAATTTTAATTCAACCCTAACATCATGTAGGACATTGTGATAGCGAGTTTGGATTCTGTGACGCAGGGAAAGTTATCAAACAAGCGTCAGGTAAGGAAATCGGACCTAAACCCTAATAATTTAATAACAATAAATGTTGTTAACAATTATGATTCTATGGACTGATGTTTGTGCACACTCGCATGTCATCTTTACTTTCAGTTATTATATTGTTCATGCATACTCGCTATACTAGGATGTGACTATTAGGCATGTGATTATTTTCGTTGGTGTGTGGAATGGAAAGGACATGGGGTCTGAGATCATTCCTTACACTAGCACCTTTTCGTATCATTTCTATCTTAGCATGCTTGGTGCGGGTGGGGTATCATGTAAGACCCGTGTCAATCTAACCCGGTCTTACCACCTTGAACTAGGTTTACCAATCATGGTCGAGTCAAATGGACCAAGGGCGTGAAGGAGATCGAGATCCCAGATATCAAATCGACCCAAAAACACTTAAAATAGGGGAAGGGTCGCATACCAAGCTAAGCAGGGTCGGACCTCCCAAAACAGAAAGTCAGACCCTCAGTTTTGAAGGGAGGGTCGGACAGCTTAAGACCCTAGGGTCGACGGGATCATCGACCCTCCCATCGACCCTCGGTTTCTGCCGAATATAGAAATTAGGAAATTTTTATATTTTTCGATTGAGATTCTTTCCAAATCTCAATGGGACTTATTTAGGATGTTCCTAGTCTATTTAAAGGACGTCCCTAAGCCACTTTCACTCCTTTCACAACCCTAATTGAATTGAGAAAAAGAGAGGAGAAGGAAAAGAGGAAGAAGAGAGGCAAGCAAGAGAACTTAGCAAAAAGGAGAAGAATTTCAGAGGAAAAGTTATCTTCTCAGGTATGGATACTAATTCCATGAATTTCTACAGACCTTAGGTTAGTAATTGTTGAGAGTGTGATCTCGGAGAAACCCAAACCATCAATCTATGGTTAGGTTTTCATGGAAAACCATAAGAAAGTGCATGAAAGCTATCTAGGTGGGTTATACATGGTTTTAGATCATGGAATGAATGTAGAATAGAATGTAGGAGCAAGCCATAGGATTCCAAACACGAGGAATTGATTAAAAGTGGAAATTGGACCAGAGTGCACCAAGGGTCGCACCGATGGTCGATGACCATCCGACCCTAGGTGTTCCTGACCATCGACCCTCAGCATTCGGGAAGTCCAGAAAGAGGGAAGGGTCGATAGACCCATCGACCCTAGCATCCACCCTCAGTTAACAGAGTAGTTTTTAATTCTGAATAAATTCTAATTAAATTCTATCGACTTTGTTAGGTCTTCTAACAATATAATAACACTGTAAAGGTGATTCTAAAGCTTGGAAAAACATCTTATAGCAAGCTAAGGTGAGGAACCTTAACCCCAAACTAAATTGGTTAATAATAAACTGTTTTCTATTTCTTGAGTCCTATGCTATGCTTGATTCTATGCGAATATGTTTGTAATGTGCATACAGCATGCCATCCAATATTTCTATTACTTGTTCATGCATATTTACTTTATTGTTTATAACATGATGATGATGATGATGATAGGAATAGGCATGTGTTTGTATGTATGTGGTTGATGTGCTTGATGCGAGCGAGTATCAGGGGAGGTGTGATGAGAACGTCAATAAACGTTAACCTTTGGCGGGTCTCAGCACTTTTAGCTCTATCTCTAACTCAAGTCTTGTGCATTGACATTGTCGTATCGCCATTACTTTAGCGGAACTATTATGTCGTAGAGTATCGGGGGAGGTGGTCTCGGTCCTTGTAGTCTCGACTCTACGGGGGCCTTAGCTCTATCTCTATAGACATTCCGAGGGATCTTTGGGGTGAGGCCTTGGATACACTGTTTGGCATTAGGATTGGTTAGTTGCGAGCCCAGTTTGCAGCCCTCGCCAGCAGGGGCTTACGTGTTGGTATGGCACTATATAGCAATAAACGTAATCTTTGTTATATAATGTTCATGATGGGGTGCATGTGAGTTGACGATAAACGTGATCTTCGGGTAACGTCACACACTCTTGTATAGGGGCGGAGTCAATAAACGCGACCTTTGGCTACCTAAACCTTTATATTGCATACTGTAAACTTATATACCAGACCAAAGATATAAATTGACTTTTTGCGTGCATATGTATTGTTGCATTGTTTTGGCTACTCACTGAGCCGTGATGTGTGCTCACCCCTCGACGTCGAATATTTTTAGTTGATGATGCAGGTTATACGGTTGAAGATTATATAAATGCTTCTGTGTACGGGACGGTAGCGGCGATGGAAGCTGGAGCTGAAGAGGATACACACGACTCCTCTTGCGAGTGCAACTCGTGTGTATTTGATTAGATATTTTATAGGTTTCTTTATTTGGATTTATTAAAGACATGTATTTGATATTTAATATTTATGTCTCAGTTGAATACATAATAATTTGCTATTAAATTATTAATATCATTTAGTTTCTCAGTTCATTTTATTATAAGACTTCCGCTATTGTGTATTTACTCTGATTATGACATGAATGTATGGAGGTTTAGTTAACGCGGGGATAGCCTATTTGAGATCCTGGTTGAACCGTTGGTTTATTAGCGGTTCATCACATCATTTTGAATAGTGCAGAATTGGGGTGTGACATATCAGAGGGAGGAAGTGGCACTGTGGTATCCGGCCTGGCCACTAGACTCTAGCTCTATCTCTATGTCGTAGGGAGCTATGCTGGGATAGGGCCTAATGTGATGACATATAGGATTGGTTAGTTGCGAGTCCAGTTTGCAAGCCCTCGCCAATAGGAGCTTACGTGTTGGCATGGGTAGGGCATCAGGGGAAGTGTTGGCGGTGTTTGATCCCAACGCTTTAGCTCTATCTCTATTCCATGGTGGGTGCATGTGGGATGACAGTGGTGTTTGATCCATTGGACGGCTTCACACACTCGTGTGTAGAGGTGCGGTGGTCGCCAATCCTTTATATAGCACATTGCAAACTTAAAACAGACCATAATGTGAATGTTACTCATGCATGTGTTTGTTGCATTGTCTGATTGTCTTACTGAGCTAAGTTGTGAGCTTACCCTTATATATATACATTTTTTAGATGTTGATGCAGGTTATATTGTGGAGGACTACATGGAAGTTCTAGTGTATGGAGGTGTTGCTGCTTTAGGAGTGCAAGCAGGGGAGGACGAGCATGACGCTTCATACGAGTGTCCTTTCTGCGTGTACCTCTAGGATGATGGTTTTGTTTCTTTTATTTATATTTAGTTGGATTTATAATTGGGATGTAGGGATAATTATTTATGTTTTGGTATTTTGAATAACTGGATAATTTATTTATCAATAGAAGTACTCAGTTCATTTAATTTAAGACTTTCGCTGTATTTTATTATATTCTGATTATGGTTATGTGCAATGGTTTGTATGAGTGGACACGGTCTTATTGAGATCCTGGTGTAAACCGTTGGTTCAGTGACGGTTCACTCACACTTCTGGTTCAGCCAGAATTGGGGTGTGACATAACGTTTGTGTAAATTGGGTGGTAGGTGATTTTTTTGAAAAACTTGGGTGGTAGATAATTTGTCCAAATCTTTTTGGGCGGTAACTGAAAATTTCCCATAATAATAATAAAGGTTGTCATTCACGAGGAAGGGTGGGTGACGTATGGAAAAATAATAAAATCAGCAATGAACAATGGGACATTTTAGTCACAAGGATCAATTAGATGGGGATAAATTAGACATTTCATTTTATTAGAATCTCATAATTATATTATAAATTGACATATGATCCTTCCCATCAATAGTTGGAGGCTACTCTCTCTCTCTCTCTCTCTCTCTCTCTCTCTCTCTCTCTCTCTCTCTCTCTCTCTCTCTCTCTCTCTCTCTCTCTCTCTCTCTCTCTCTCTCGTTTTCGACAAGGATTGAGCTTTCTTGAATTAACTCTTAGTTTGGTGATAGAAATGTTAGGCATTTGGTTTTAAGCTAGATTTTTTTGCATCTTAATTAGTAGGATTGGAGCTGGGCTTTTTGTTAGGATTAGAAGAGCACAAACAAGAAGATTTAACGTGGTTTAACACCCCATCGTGGGATATCTACGTCCACACCTAGAGAAAGAGAGATTTTTTTCCTAAGAAAAGTCTACAGATCTCCACCTGACAGAGTGTTCTCCTCTGTCAGCCTAAACCTAGGTTTTCCCACACAGAGACAATATATAGGCAAACCTAGAAACTCTAATCCCACACAATTATCGATTTACCCGTATATGTAGTAGACCCAAACCCTAATACAAGTACAATCCTAGTAATCGTGTGGACCCCACATAATACAAGACACCAAACCCAACAAATCTCCACCTGGCTTGGATTCTGCAAGCCACCTTGAAGAAGAACATGTTGATGTTGATTCTGTAAACCCATTTCTACCAAACCTGGGTGTTCTGCACAGCTCACCGTCGTACGATATGAAGTGACTCCACCTCTCTCACTGCTACAGCATCACCGAAAAGATCATCGTTACTCATAGTCCTCCTGTAACTCCAGTTGCACCTGAAACCCGAGCCTTTCACCTCTGCACTTCCAATGCAGACCTAGAGATCTGACTCCTCATCCCAGCCCGCCAGTCCTTCTTTACCCCACAGTGCAGCATCAACTTGTCATGATGCGCACCTTTTCGAGATTCAAACCCACCATCAGATCCAAGGGAAAACCTCCCCGATCCGACCAGATCCACAAACAACTATCCTCACGACCATTACACCGGAAGCCCCTAGAGCATCCTCCATACCCTGAGCCAGGCTAACCGACGCCTCCAATGAGGTCCCATCATTCCAGATCATAAAATTGCCACACAAATAGATACCTGAAGCACCTTGCCAAAAAGGCTCTACATGTATATGTTGGTACTCATTCCTAGCAACTGGCTGCATTTTTACTGAATCTTGCAATAGAATGCAACTCATGAACCACAGGCCCATTTTCTACATTAGGTGACCCAGTGAACTAGCCTAATTCGATCTTCCTTTCCATCTTGGAAACTGCCATCCATGAAGCCTGATTGAGTATAGTCGCTGATATTGCCTGGCCCATCCACGACAAAATCTTCTGAGCCCCCTCTAGTCAACCATTGCGGGAAAAAATAGTATCTGTTTGCAAATCCTCTGTTGCAAAAGATGAAATTCCAGCCCATAAACAACCACTTTCCTGGCAATTTTTGACTCCCACATGCGATGACATTGCATGCAGAACAACCACTTGTTGTAAGCCACCACCGTGCTTGATACGGTTGATATTCAAGAACAAGAAGTGCAGAAGAAAAGAAAGGAAGAACAGGTAGAAATCCACTTCGAGGGGGATGGCCTCCAGAGTACAAAAGAAGACTAATTTTATTTACTTGTCTGAATGCATCATTACATCTCTGGGTTCCTATTTATGGTGTTATATTTTAACTGTATTCAATTACATCAGTTGCTATTCAGTTACATTTGCTATTCAGTTACATCACCTTCTAGGTCCTTCCGTAGTAGTGCTCCTCTATTACAACAATCCCTGCTGCCATAGTTGGTCTCAAAAAGTATTTGCGATCCTGCTGGAGCCATGGTTTCCATACAAGGAGTCTCCAAATTATTCCCAGATCTCCCCTAATAGTTACCATAGAAGGAAACTCATCGATCTGCACATTCGGTAATGGTAGAACAGCACCCAATCCTGCCACCGCTAGAAAACCAACTTCACTGTTCTCCAACTGATTAAACAGTCACCATCCTAGGCTCCAACAACTAGCCGCCGCCTGCTCTGCCGCCGCTAAGGCCTGGACTAACCTATGCAACACTCGCAGGTCATCTTCGGTTAGCCCTGGTTCTCCTTCCACAGAAGCAATGGATATTCTGCCCACAGGCCCTGGTTCTTCCCCCAATACATACGATAACAAAAAACCAGTCGTAGACCACCTGTTTTGGATCGGAGCAAGAGACCACCGCTGAGCCTCACCCCTGAGACCTTCCGCCACATCTCCCCGGCCACCAGATCCAACCACTTACAACGACACCGCAACCATAATCGGATGAGCCATCACTGTAAAACTTTTTCAGTTCTCTTTTAGTTTTCCCATGGGATTTCCCATGAATCATAACAGATACACCACACAGATTACTAGAACACAATGGGCATTAAAAAGAGATGATGAGACACATATCTCTTGCTGTAAATTGATTTTTGACCGTTTCCTGTAGTTTTGAATACTTTAATCAGAGTCTTCCACAGCCTGTCGGGAATCCCTTTGCTTCTCTCTGCGTATGGGAACAGGAGAGGAAAATAATCATGGCTGCGGGGACCCTAATCATTGGTATATATAATATCACCCCACCCCTGGACCAGTCCCACAGTGGACTAGGTTGGTCCATCTCTAATCATACTTAAACTAGTCTACCTGTAATCAGACTCTTATTGAACCAACTAACCGTATAATTAACATAGCCCACAATAATATTCTTACATTCTCCCACTTGAGCTACATTAATTATAAAGTCACCATTGACCCAGCGTGGCCATGAAATCTAATTACACAAACTCCGACCACTTTGATTCAATCATTAAGCTTAACAATGTCGAACAACAACGAAAAATACTCCAACACAAATGGTGTACCCCCTTCCATCAGCCACATACAAAGGTCTACTTAATGACATAAATCACTTTGAGATGAAAAATGAGTCCAGTGATCGACTAACTATGATCCCGTTACCTTTAAAATCCTTATAGGTCAATGCACTCTGACATTATCCAACTTATAGGCAAAACGCCTCCATCTTGGACTAACATCACACTTTGGCTTACCGTCTTCTTTGGCTAAATACCGCCTTGCAATTTTGACATGTCTTGTAAATGAATGCATACAAGCAATAAAATAAATGTTTAAGTAAAAATAACCATGCTCACCAACAAACCAGTCACTATACCATATGCAATTCAATCAAACATGGATAAATAAACAAATATTTGATCTCCCACTAGTTAAGCAGATCAAAAGAATTCTCACTAACTAAGATAATCTAAAGACTCCCACTGATAAAATCTTTTCCAGTCACTCCAAGAAAACTACCTTAATCTGTCTCTACATTGCCCTAGAGATCAGCACTATGACTGGTACAATTAGAGAACCTAAGATTGCACAGTCGAACATGAAAAACTATTCACCACATCACAGAATAAATACGATCAACATTGCATACAGTCATTTACCTTACAACATCATAAGCACCATAATAGTATAATTTATTTCCATTTGTTGAAAGGAAAAACCTTCATTCTGATATTTCAAATAACATCATTACATTTTCAACATGGGAAGCAATATGTTAAGTCAAATAATAAACATAAAAACAAATTAAACAATTAAAACCAGAAAAGCAGAAAAAACCATTTGAACGTAAAGAAACTAAATAATTCCAATTCGCATTCAAGCCAACAGTGTTCAGAACCATCCTACTTAAAGTACCTAGGGAGTCCTAGAATCTTTATCCTTTTCTAGCTATGCCTATCTAACGTTACAGTATTTGGGCAAACCACCTATCTTTGGTCAATCTACCCATCTTTAAACAATGTACCTTGAAATTAGCTAATAATAACCTTATCACTAGCTCTATGTCTCCCATTTAGTAATGCAAGCCACCTAAACCTGAACTTATTTTTCTGGCAAGGAATGGGATATCTAATATATCAAAATACTCTTTGGGATAACCATCCTTAGACGAATACACCCATGTATGAGTTTAAACACAATATCAAACAACAGAAGACCTGTACACCTACCTTTTACTTGCATTAATTGTATCAAAACATCTATGTAAGTGAATATCCTTTTTCCAAGAGTTAACCAACTACACATTCTCCTTTGGGATAAACATGTAGTGGTCTTCTCAGTTTCTGTGCAGTAACTGCGAAAGAATAATGACTCTTAGAATCCTATCACCTTTAGGCTAATGAGACCCCTAAAAAACCCCTTTAAATCATGTGCATGAATATACCTTTAGTCTTTGACAATGCCACATTTAGGCTAACATTGTTTTTCTTAGCTGCTTTTCACACTTGGAAGATCAGTGTATAATGTATCATTTTATTGTATATGTAAAAGCATCATAGACTTAGGGTTAGAGAACGTCATGCTAGAACTGAATATACCACTTTGGTGGAATCCACTCAATCTTTACATAATGCCCTCAAACCCTAATTTGAATAACACTTAACAATGTCACCTTTGGGTGTATATCGTCTTTACACAAGCATTTACAAATACATTTAACTTTGAATTTGAAGACATCATGGTGAAATTAAGTGTACCATTTTGGTGGGATCGACCTAATTCCACAATGATATCCCTAAACCCTATTTTACAGCACCATGTGGGTCAACAAACAAAACCTCATGCACATATAATCTTCTACAAATATTTGGTACAAAAATAACTGATAAACAAGCAGAAAAACTGCAAATCGGATTAGTTTGGGACACTTTTTAGTCAAAACCATATTCCCCAAATCATCAAACTGTGTCAATCTATGTATCAAACTGTAGAGCACGAATATACGAACACAGTACAAAAATCGCGTCAAAATCCAACGCTCTTAGCACCCACAATCACCAATCAAAGTCGACAACGCTTTCTTGCATCATGAACCTGTTCTGGCCGGTTTATCAGGGTTCGGTTTGGTCTGTTAGGGTTTTGTTATGGGCGGACCGAACCCATTGTAAAACTTTTTTTTTAAATACTTTGGTCTAAACCGAACCAAACTGTTTGGCGCGAACTGAACCACGGCCTAAACCATGAATCAACCGGCGGTTCAACCACCCACCCAACTGGGGCGCTCATCCGGGTTCTCTGGTTAACTTTATGGGTCATCGGGTCGGATTCTTGGATCCTATTGGTGGGTCCATGGATCGGGTTGTAGGGTCACCATTCGGTTCATGTCAAAATTGACCGAGTACCTGGCCACACATGCTGACCCACACGTGTGTTCCAGACGATCTGGTCTTGGGTCGGTCTGGGTCCGGGTCCAGGCTTGGATTGGGCCTAATCCTTGGATCTGAGCTCGGTTTTGGATCGGCCCATTTATGTTTCGTATAGCCCCGGGTTGACTCTGGGTTAACTTGCTAAGGTTTCCGAGTTAGCCGAGTTAACCCAGTAACATTAGCCCTATTCTTTTCTTTTTTCTTTTTTTTTTAATAGTCGTCGCCGCGTGGATCTCACACTCTTTTTCAGGCGGTGAGTGAGGGTGCTTCCGGCAACCTCCGGCGACTTACCTTATGTCGTCAGCTCCATCTCTCCGAGATCTACAATCCTATGTAGTTTATTTCATCTTTACCGGTTCGAATTTTTTTTTTAAAGGTCCAAACCCTAGATAGGTTAGTACGAAGAATTTGAGAGAAAAATCTCTCTTTTCTCAATCCATTCAACCTACAGTCTCTAGAATACTTACCCATCAATCCTAGATCTGTGTGAGAGACTCTAATACCAATTGTAAGACCTTTTCAGTTCTATTTTAGTTTTTTCATGAGATTTCCCATGAACCATAACAGATACACCACACAGATTACTAGAACACAATGGGCATTAAAAAGAGATGATGAGACACATACCTCTTGTTGTAGATTGATTTTTGATCGTTTCCTGTAGCTTTGAATATTTTGATCAGAGTCTTCCACAGCATACCAGAAATCCCTTTGCTTCTCTCTGCGTATGGGAACAGGAGAGGAAAATAACCGTGGCTACGGAGACCCTAACCATTGGTATATATAATACCACCCCACCCCTGGACCAGTCCCACAGTAGACCAAGTTGGTCCATCTCTAATCATACTTAAACTGGTTTACCTGTAATCAGACTCCCACAGAACCAACTAATCGTATAATTAATATAACTCATGATAATATTTTTGCAATCACTCCCTCTACAGCCGCCCTGACTTCTCCTCCTGAAAGACGACCATAGATTGCTAGAGCTCCTATAGCAGGGATCGCATAAACCTAAAATCCATGATCCCTTGTCAATGCTCCATCTGTCGAGAACTTCATCACTTGACTCACAGTATCTCCCACATCGGTGTACATAAAAGAAACCGGCAACCATCGGGCTAAAAGAGTGGGAGAGGCTAAGGGACGTCCTATATATAAAGAGAAACTCTCCATATAAAGTCCCACTTTCATTAGGAAAGAGATTCCTTAGTTTAGGAAAGTTTCCAAAACTCGGAGTCTGTGTCATCATCGTGTGGTCGCAGAATCCGTCAACCACACGTCCCAAATATGCTACCACACATTGGATTTTTAGTGGTCTCATTATCCTAAGGTGTGGTCGACCATACCAGCTCAGTTATGCGACCACATACACACATTTGACTGGTTTCGAGTCGTTTTACATACCTAGCATTGTGGTTTCTTCACGCACTTAGTCTGCTAGTTCCGACCATGATAGGAAGACCTGACACGACATGGTAAGATCGGGTTAGTAGAGTCCGGGTCTTACACCTACGTCCACGCCAGAGAAAGAGAGATTTATTTGTTCCTAAGAAAAGTCTATAGATTTTCACCTGAAGAATGTTCTCCTCTATCAGTGTACACCTAGGTTTTCCTACACAGAGACAATATATAGGCAAACCTAAAAGCCCTAATCCCCACACAATTATCGATTTATCCCGTACATGTAATAGACCTAAACCCTAATAGAAATACAATCCCAGTAACCGTATGGGCCCCACAGACACCAACCCAACACTTTTTTGGTGCAACAACACCCTTGCTTTGATTTTTGGCGTACTGAGTAGGAAGCAGATGTGACTGAACAAGATTAACGATTGGCTTCAAAGCCTTGGAAGCTTCGGGTTTCTGGTAATTGAGGTCTATCTTTGCTTGCTCTTGCAAGGCAATCTGTGAAAGCTTGTCTTCATCAATATTATTGTTGTCGCTTGGCATTTTGATTTGGTTTCTCTTAAGTTCTTCCTCCTTCATATCTGAAGAATATAAATTATATGAATTGTTTCTTAGTCTATGCTTTTTCGATCGAGATATGAAATGGGCTTTAAGAATATAGATCTTGTTATTCCGATTTCTATAACTTATAGGGAAAAAGACGGTTGTCTCTCCTATACTATGCCTAAAGAACAAATACCCCCAAAAGTTTATAGAAAAGACAAATGTCTTCCCTAAAAACATTACTAAAATACAAATATACCCACGCCATTAGGAATATTCCATTAGACACCGACGGTGGGAGGCCAATTTTTTTTAATGACCAAATTAACCTTTTTAGTAGGGTGAACTACTTATTTTACCTTTATTCAAATAGGGTTTCTATTTACTGTTCTCCCCCGTTGGGAAAAGGTAACTCGTTTCCCTGTTAAAGAAAGGAAGAACAGCGGATTGATTCTCAATTAAAGGGAGGATGGAACATTGGTAAGACATTAATGAAAATCAAAGCACTCGAACACAGCAACACGGCTTGCGTGCATAACAGCAACACGGTTAAAGGAAGGGTGGGTTTGGGTAAGGGTGTCAACGGGCCGGTCCGGGCCGGTTTTGGTTCGGACTGAAATGGTGTCGGGTTTTACAAGCCCAACCCAAAACATGTCCATTAAGAGTTCGGGCTAGGTTGTGCTGCACTGGACACAATAACTAACGGGATGGTCTGGTGTTGGTTTGTTATCGGATTGGGCTTATTGAGGTGATTTCGGGTTGATTGAGTCCGGACCGGACTTATCAAGCTTATCGGGTCTATTTTATATGTAAGATATATAACCTATTTTATTATTTCTATCTATAAAATTAGCATAATTCATTCTATATGTATGTAATTCAATAAATTGTAATAATTAACATACTTTTTTCAACAACAGATTCATATAATCTTTTGGATCAAGAAGTGAACTATAACAGTGTAATATAATCCATCAAAATTTAAAACCATTAAAATTAAGAAACTGGGCCCGGATGAACCTTACCGGTGTTCGGGTTAGGTATTATTGATTCGAGCTAGTTTGGGCTTCTTAACGGGCCGGTCCGGTTTGGATTCGGTCTGGGCTGAAACGGTGTCGGGCTTTACAAGCCGAGATCGAAACCTATCCATTAAGGTTCGATCCGAACTGGGTTCGGGTAATATCGGGCCGGCTCGGTCCGTGCTACCGGGCCGGGCCCATTTTTGACACCCTTAGGTTTGGGTGATGGGTTTGATGGCCCGATGGAGTTTCCACCTCTTGCAGGCAAGGGCGACAGGACCTAAGCCTTCTGGTTCAGAACCGGAGAAGCTATGGAGTAAGAAACTTTTTTATGATGGTGTGAAACCGAAGGTGAACGTCAAGCTTCGCTATTTGCCTTTGGTTTTTGTTAGTGAAGATCGTATTGGGTGTTGCCATGCCACTGCGGTAGAGGATGTGGATGACAGCCTCCAGAACGCCATCCCTCCAGAACACGTTGATGGGTGTTTTCTTGGGTAAGAGGCCGGGATTCGCATATTTTAGATCTGCTCTTCTGAAGCAATGGAGGATTAAGGGTGTGGTGGATTGTTATCTATTGCACAATGAAGTTTTCGTGTTCAAGTTTTCCGACGAGGATGACCAATCGCTGGTTCTTGAGAAGAAGGAAGAAATTGAGCTCGTTCTCTTTGAAACCCGAAGCCGCTGCAACTCTTTGAAACCTTGAAGCACTGACCTCAGTCGAGACGTTGAATAAGTACTGATTCTTCGAAACCCTTAAAGCCCTTCGAAATCCTGCTGCTGCAAGTCTCCGAAACCCTAACTTCACCGGAATCAAATCGTCTCCTGCGGCAGGCGGTTCCTGCCGCTGATCCAAGGGTTTGGGATCGGTCTGACCGCCTGCCAATACAACTTCACCGTCGATATTAGATAGCAGTTCCAGATCTTTGCAATCTGAGATGGATCAATCAATCTTAATTCCTATTGGGTTGTGTGTTCTTTATCATGAATGGCTCCAGTTGAGTTAGTTGCCCTGTTTGATAAACTTCTTTCTCAGAAACTTTAATGGACAACAGTGAAACTTGTAGTCTCCAACTTGGATTTCCACAACCGTTACACCATGAATCTCTGATCCTCAGGTACTCTTAATCCTTAATCTCTCGCTGTCTTCACTGTCAAGCAATCCCAAGAGAAACTCAACCCTTCTTTTCCTTGTTCACGCAAGCAACCCCAAGAGAAACTCAACCTCTCAGAACCTATGAAAAAACTATCAAATACAAAAGGGAAATAAAGTGAGGGACAATGAGAAGGAAGATGGGAGGCGAGTTAATTTTACTTGGGATTGGAGGGGTATATTAGTCTTTTAACATTAATAGTTTTTAAAGTAATAATACCTTCAAGGTAGAATTATTCACAAAAAAAATTCAATTATTCACAAAAAAGTTCACTTTAACACCGTTAAAAATAAGGGATGTTTATCTTTGTCGGGGCATTTGTCCTTTAGGCATAGTACAAGGGAGGGGAGGGAATCGTCTTTTTCCTTAATTTATAATATATCACCATTTCTATTGAGGTAGATGGAACGAGAAATAGAACCATAGAACCATTTATATTAAGTAGGGAATTATTAGAATAAATTTTGCATGGGGTCAAGGAATGGTAAGAATATTTGCATCACCCCGAGGATTCACTATTTGACACCCTATTAGAGGGAAAAGATCCTCTTTGATAGCTGAGGATCAATCACCACCCATACCCATCCATAGCTATGCATGTCTATTGAACCTTGGCTGTTGGATCAGCAACTGGAGAGGATCCAAACCCCCAATAGAGAATGCTAATTTTGATGGCTACAATGAGTTTTGGCAGGAATCCATGGACGAATAAGGTTAGATGGTAGTGATACTGGTTGGCAATAGTCCCATATTACTTGAATCTGGAACCTTGGTGCTTTATCTACTTGAGAGTCCCTCTACGAATCTATGAGCAACAACTGGCAACCCTTTAATCCAATGGTCGAAATATTTAAATTGTAAAATAACAATTATAATCCAATATCAGTGTTTATTGGATACCTTTCAAATTTCAATTCAATCATAAACCCTTCCATGTAATATGAATGTCCATGCACCATATTGTTAGTCTTGAATTTTTCAATGCTTTATTTCACTACGTGGCAAACTCCACTTGGACTGAAATTTGACATATCATCTTACGCTCCATTCTATACCACGTAATAGATATTTGAGGTCCTTCGAGAAATTCTTTTCCAAGCAAGCTGCTTGAGAAAAACCTTAAGTGGAAAATCATGCTTTCTAAAGGAATAAAGGTTTTAAGACTTTACAGTTATATCTATACAACTATCATGAATGTTAAAGGTCAAAAAACCTTGCTCTGTTTTTTAGAAGATAACATTGTTTCCTCTCTCTAACCTTTAGCTTACTTTAGGATCATTTTATTTTTATTTTAATTAGATATTCCATCAGAAAGTTATGAGTCGAGTTCATCCTCTTTCTCAATCTATCGTCGAAGAATTTTGAGTTATCTAAATGATCTAGAATTGGAGATATAATTTGACTGATATATCAAAAGCTTCAAAGTTGATGAAACCCATTAAATCAAACCCTCTAACTTATCCCATACAAACTAACAAGCCCAATCTATTGTCACCCCCACTCCCCTTCTTTGTACTTAGGACAAGTTTCGTTCTAACTCCAAAGCTATTGAGAATTGGGATCATTTGTCACTTTGCAGCTCTGTCTTCTAAAGCCATGTCAATGAGTTTTATCATGTTCTTCAATTGAGGTGTATGAAGGAGGCAGAGATGATCACGAGACTAAAGAAATTTCTGATTTTATTAGAGAATCAATGGAAGTAGAGCAAGAGATTAGGATGAACCCACATCAAGAGATACAATAGAAGCGCTAGAGAAGGTAGTGTTTGAGAGAGGGGATTTGTTACAGACGTGTGGTTTGTTTTGATGAATTCTTTAAGGGCATGGAAGTTAAAGATGATGCCATGCTCTCATATCTTTTAATGTTTGTGTTATGTATTTTTCTTTAATTAATGTATAAGCTAGCTCTGTTATGGACTAATGCTTTTGTGAGGAAATTATCAAAACTCTAATTGAAACTCAGCAAGCCAACTAGGTAATTAACGGCTGATCACTTAGTATTGGTCTTTGTTAAGATCATAGAGCCTAAATGGAGAAATCAAACCCTGATCACTATTTAGAAAAATAAAATATATAAGAAAGAAACAATCACAAAACGCAAAGATTAACATGGTTTGGAAAGATTTCCTGCATTCTTTCATGGTGAGATGATAGTCGCTAGTTCTTTTGTCTCATAGAGAATATCTTTGCCAATGCACAGGGTGTTTCCATATGGGCTTTTAAAAAAGCCATTTGCATGTAGGTCAAACTCACAAACCTATTAGTAAGATCCAACTTGTTTCCACCCAGAGGGGACGTTGATCCAACTAACGAGCAACTGGTTCATGGGTTCCTTGCGTTGACCGTCCGTCTACATTTTGTAGGATCGATCTGATCTCGATCCCAATCCAGATCGGTAATGGTTAAGACTAATCTGGGTCAGTATCAGTTAGGACCAATCCGGGTCATTATACTCATTACGACATCCTTGCTAGACAAGATTTGTAACAAAATGATTATAGTTTCATGATTTTGCCTTAATTTATTCTTTTAGGGATGGAAATAGCATACTAGCCCTACTTTGTCCAATAGCTAAAGTTAGGCTTGAATCACTACAATTCTGATGATGTTCCAAGAGGCTTCAATATGAGGATGAGCAGGTTGTGGATTCCTTCCACTTCTGGCGTATTTGCTCTGAACTTTGTCTTGGTGGGCCATGAATTGTGGTTTGAATGCAATATGCCAAAGAACTTTCGTGAGGTAGGAATCTCTTAAATTTACCTTATCAAGACTTTGTTTTTTTTTTTTTTGGGGGGGTAATATATTAAGAACTTTGTTGGGCTTCTACCGAAAAATAAGGACCACTTTCTTTTTCTTATTTCTTTACTGCATCCACCATCTTCTTCCCATTTGGAGGAAAGTTGTGAGAAAATGCTGTCCCTACGATGTACGATTTAGATTTTTGAACTAAAATTTTCTGGGTTGATTGTGAAACTACAGTGGGAAGATTCCATCTTATAGCCCAATCAAGCAAATATTGGGCATAAATATAATGCCCTATTTACAGTAACATTTTGACCTTCTTGTGCTTTGATTTACATTGTAGAGTATAGAGTAAGTTTCTCTCAACCCTAGATTATGGGGCAGTTAAAGCTCAATATAAAGTCTAGATGGTAACACCTTTGGTAATCTTGGTTCGGCAAGGACAGGTGGAATTTTCCAAGATTATATGGGAATGCCGAGAAGGTACTTCTATAACTATTTCAGCAATCGGTCCAATTTTTACACAGAATTCTGAGCACTTTGTATGGGCTTAGAATTAACCTAATCCAAAAGGATTGATAATCTATGGATTCAGTGTGACTTGAAAACAGTGGTCTAATGTATTCAGCATCAGTCAGTCCCATTGTTGTTCATGCAAAGATGGAGAGGTTTGAATAGGTATCTTTCTTTGTCAACGGAGTGACTCTGTTGCCGACTTGCTGGCTCGTAAAGCAGCGTCACAGAGATGGGCTCACTTGGGATGATTGCCCCTAGTTTACCAAAGGTGACATTAGTTGGGATATAAAAGTAAGACCGAGGTTCAGAATTGTGAATAGATGATTGGCTTTCCTTGCTCATAGCAACGCCGGAGGTGAGGATTAATGGCATTCTTGGGGCTTTAGGATTCTGCTGATGGTTATGCTGAAGGTGGATGGATCCTCAGCTCAGCATTTTCCTTCTTTTTTTTTCTGTCTGAATTTTCTAGAGATCCATTCTTTGTACATCATTCTTTATTTTAATATATTATTTGCTAAATTTTAGCCAAAAAAAAAAGGATTTGACATTTACGGCTGCATAAGCTATGTATCATAATAAATTACGAAAGTTGGATACTGTACTAAAACAGTATTTTTTTTGACAGATGGGGAATGTAATATAGATTATCTTTTGCTGACCTCTCCAACAGAGGTGATGCCAACAAGCCTCTTCCTCAATTAAGGACCCAAAAATTCTATGGTATTTTAATCAGAGTTGTCAAGGCGTCGCCTACACGTCCGAGAGGTATTTATAGGCCTGGGGGCTAGGGCGCCTTACGAACATGAGAAAGGCGATCGACCAGAGTATTTCTTTAATTTTATATTTCATTTACTTAAGATATTATTCATAAATAAGCAAATACCCCCCTCCCATTTGAATCTAATAAAAATAGTCTAAAATTCAAATTTCAGAAAGATAAAAAATCAATCTTCCAATCCAAGAACAAAAATTGTATTTTTGGGTGCGGAGGCGAATTTCAACTTCCAGATACTAGTTTTTTTTTTTCCAAATATAAAAATTTCATAAATCTTATTATAGTAAAACATCACTAAAAACCAAGAACGCGCCAAAATAATCTCTTGCTTTGGTGCCCAAAAAATAATTTACATTCAAATGACTTTAAACAGCATTCGTATACTTCGAACAAGGTTTGACCAGAATGTAACTCTTTCATTATAACTCGGATCCAAGCAATCTTGGATTTGTTGGAAAACTGACTATCTTAGCTTTACAATGAATTTAAGATTGCTTAAATCCAAACTATACTAAAAGAGTTACGCTTTGATCAAATTTGTTAGAAATACGTAAATGTTAGTCATAAATACGTATTGCCTACTTAACTCATTATTTGTTGCCTTGTTGATTTTCTCATATTAATTATATCTTAAATGTTGATTATTTATGTAGAATGCTGCATATAAAATACATTAGGATCGCCTTGGTCGCCTAGGCGCCCAAGATGGCCCCGAACGCCTTGGATCACCTTGTTGCCTTGACAACTATGGTTCCAACCATGAGTGACTCATATTATTGATGGCAAACGGAATAACATCAGGTTAGTGAAAATAAACCTTAAAAGTTTGTATTTTTGTTTTATGAAAACCCAAGTTCATATTGAATATGTTTGCTACCTGAGTTTTGGCATACATCTTCACGGGGAAGCGGGGTTCTAGAATCACAAACTACGGGATTTCTTTCACCTCATACTCATGAGAGATTCCCAGAGGGGATTCTTTTGAAACTGGTCTCTGTTCAGACCACAGTTCCATGTTAACTGTCCCCGTCCCCCAATAGATAAGACACTTCGAAACCTCGTTGACATTAAACCGGTTCACCAGACCCAAACACAAGCTTCTATCCACGAGCATCCATTCCCCTGATAAAGAGAAATTTAAATTAAACAAACAAACAATGTCTCCTGATCCATAGGTTTCACAATAGCATAAACCTTCAGTTCTCGATACCCTATTCAGAATGTGGAAAAATCTCATCAATTTGCAGCATGTATTTTTGTTCCACATGCATTTTTGTAACTGTACTGTGACCACGGTCTGATCAGTGACATTCAAAAACTACCATACCAACTTGACTAGTATAATTGTCATATATAGCCCAGGCAATGACATGTAGTGGAAGTAAAACTAGCATGGCTCTGTTGTGTAAAGAATCTTGGTAGCATGGCAGAACAGAAG
This sequence comes from Protea cynaroides, assembly GCA_028583415.1. NCBI lineage: Eukaryota > Viridiplantae > Streptophyta > Magnoliopsida > Proteales > Proteaceae > Protea > Protea cynaroides. Next base: position 123,742,688 of record CM053276.1, read on the forward strand.
ATTGTACAGAAGAGGCAAAATAAAAACATTACCATTAGGCCGCAGGTCCCCTTCAAGGAATAATTCACCAGAGTCCGGCCAAACTTCACGCTTGTTCCCATCTATAGAAACAAATGAGATAAACGACTGCGAAGGGTGCAATAAACTGAATGTTGGGTGAACACGCAAGCAAACCAACCTACAACATGACAAGTAATAAAAAAGGCACAGTAAATTCAAGAAGAGAAGAACAAACCAACAGTTCAACGGAAATCATCATCACATTTTAATGGGGAATTCCATGTCACCTAAGAAAAGCTCAATTAAACCAAAATCGCAGGATAGGATAGCGAACCGGCAAAAAAGAGAAATTTAATAATTCAGCAAGAACAGGTTAGATGGGCATACAACTTTGATAGATATTTCTAATCAAAAGAATATCTCAGCAAAGTTTGAAAGGAATACAATGGCCATACAAAGATATGAAGGTAACCTACTTGAATTAGTAAACCAAAACCCTGACAGTAATTTCAGAAATCGAAAGCAGGCTTTTATAGGTTCCGAACGTGAACTAACTTAATGATTAACAGCAGTTACAGTCTTGGCAGTAACCTGAAATCAGAACCTGAATATCAAACCAGAAATCTGAGATTTTGAAGAATTTGACTGTAAGTAGGAAACTGGAAACTTTAGCAGAAGAAAGGTTTTGAAAACACGACTAAACCTAGAATAAAGAAAATAAAGAACAAGAAATCAGAAGGCAAAACTAAAGATTATCAGGGCAGAAAACTAATTAGCGGAATAGTATTTAATAGAGCAAAACGGACTCAAAGAGGAGATAAACCAACATGTGCAGAGTAAAGAAACTTCAGAAACTGACCTGATATATGATAGAAAAAGATAAATCACCGAGGAATCCACCAGAACTTCATTATTGAATCCACAGGTACACCCAGAGTCCACTGAGTAAAACACCCTTGAATCCACAAGAGCTGCTCTGAACCAAATAAGCAGCAAGCTTTCTTCATTCATAAAGTGTGGGTAGAGCTGTGGCCCTTTACATGCTTAAATAGATAGTGCTGGACAGTATCAGAATTGAACTAAGAAAGGTATTCAACAAGGAAAGAAAACAAACATGAATAAATTGGGAAACCTCTCCAATCACAGGCTGCGATTAGAGTGACCAAATGCAACTCAAACTCTGAATGAATGAAGGAAAAAAGAGACATAAAACACCGGACTTATAGATATCTAATCCAGTTTGACAACACAACATAATACTAATAAAATAATGAAAATAAAACTAGAGACAACCCCCCATGATTTGGATATTTCCGGGTGAGCAAGATCTGGCAAACAGGGCCAGAAGGAATCAGAAAATTGGTCCAAAATTGGAACCATGGGTTCTTCTTCTCTTGTAGCTAGCAAATGCATGCTGCATCACATTTCCTCTCTCTAATACTGCCTAATTTTTTATAAATTGTGAAGAAACTAGCAATGAAATAGCCAAATAACATGCAAGTTGAAAGAATGCCAAAAGATTTAAGGACTGTTACAGGATTGTGGCACATGTCTACATCCAAACACTTCATATATTGAACAATATGCAGATATCATATCAATAGCCCGATGCTTGTACCCTATGTCCGACAAAGGCATTTCTATGTCCCAAATTGCTTGTCCATTACAATATTAAATGCTTCATAATTTTCTTTCATGTCAAAACTAAAAGAGGGGCCGGAAGGATAGTGCACGAAAAGTTGGCATAAATATTTAGGAATTTAGTGATAAAAATCTCTCCTTAAAAATTGGGATTTGTCAAAGTTGACAATATTTGTGGGATGGTGGACATATTGTCAACCTGGAAAACAACATCCAATATCCAAGACCTTTCTGCACATCATCAAGATTCTATGAAAGAATTTTTAGCGTAATGATATAAACTATGCTATTTGTCAAAGTTGACACAATTGCTGCTCCTTCTACTGCTGCGATTATTACTACTTGGTTCACAGTGACTTTTTCCGTGCTGCTATTGCTACTTGGTTCACAGTGATCTATATTGTGTTGCTACAAGTATTACGACTACTGTTTTGCTACTGCTATTAATTTGATATGGTTTTGATCTGCTAATGCTGTTGTTATACTACTGCTATCGATCTGATCTGGTGATCTACTGCTTGCAATACTGATCTGATATGATTAGTTTCTGCTATTAGCCTCCTGCTTCTAAATCAAAGAATTCTACCTCAACTAGGATTTCTTGATCTCTCTCATATCCACCATTGGATCGCCTAAATTTTGATGACTTGTCCTAGTTATATCTGACTACTTGCCTGCCATTTTTTGTCCACATCTCCTGACTGGATCATTGAATTTTTTTAATTAATTTAAAAAATCCACTTGCATCATTACCTTGTTCCTAGTCACACTAGGACTTCACCGTATTTTTTAATCCAACTGTTGGATGTTTTTGTGAAATTTGGATATCTTGTTCTTATTGATATTTTAATTTATATCCTACAATTTGAAGTCTCCCGCCTTAATTTGTTCATGTGAATGGGAGGTTGTATGTATATACTATATATATTTGCTCAAGTTCGTGTCTTCTCATCAAATAGACCTTCGTTTACTACTACCTGTACGTAATGCAGCCTCTACTACTTGCACGTGATGCAATCTGAACTACCTGCACCTATCACAGCCTACTACAGCTGCACGTGATGCAACCTCAATTACCCACACCAGTGATGCAGCCTAAACTAGTTGCACCTGATGCTACCACTACTTCCTACACGTAATGCAACTTCTATTACCTGCACATGATGCAGCCTCTACTGCATCTTCGCTCGTGTTGGAGCCACCACTATTACTGCCTGCTACTACTGTGACTACTACTACTTGGTTCACAGTGACCTATACTATGTTGCTGTTACTGTTTGGTTCACAATGACCTATACTATGTTGCTACGACTACAATTGTTGTTTCTGCTTCCGTCGCTACATTGTTTCAAGCTAAAGCTCTCACACCCCCATGCTCCAGCTTGAGAGGGGGGTATTAGTGTAATGATATAAAATATGCAATTGTTGACTAAGTCAAAATAGTTAATCACGTGGACAGATGGACTCCTAGTTAGTTTATTAGTCTGCTTTACTAATTAGGCTTGTTAGTTTCCTTTTCCTATTTTGAGTTTACTTTGTCTTTAGTTTATCCTTATCCCAATAGGAGAAAGGATAAGGGTTTCTTGATTCTGGTTTTTCACCTATCTACCTAAGCTAAAAAGTCATAGCGAGCATGATAGGCCCCATCACCACCCTTCGTTCTCTTTCTTTTCGCTGCTTGAGTCCCAGGCCAGTCTGAAAGTAGCTTCATTGGTTGCTTTTCTAGATTAATACTCCAACAAAGGTTAGGAACATGGCACAGCGTGTAAGACCTGTATCGAACTAACCGGTCTTACCACCTTGTACCAGGTCTACATATCATGGTCGAGCCAAGTGGACCAAGTGTGTGAAGAAACCACAAGACCAAGTATGAAATTTAACTCAAAAACTGTCAAATATGAGTGTGTGGTCGCATGCCTAAACAGGTGTGACCGACCCCACCTCAAAAGAGTCCAACCTATAAATTTTTAGTCGTGGGGTCACATGACTAGAAAAACGTAGGGTCGACGGATTCTGCGACCCTACATGTGACCCTACGATAGCAGACAGAATCCGAAAATTAGGAAACCTTTCTAATTCAAAGGGGGTCTTTCCTAAACTCATTGGGACTTATTCTGGAGGATTTTCCTCTATAAATAGGACGTCCCTTAGCCTCTTTCACTCCTTTAGAACCCTAATTGAAAGTGAGAGAAAGAGAAAGAGCAGGAAGAGAAGAAGAGAATGAAACTTGAAGAAAAAGACTAAGGAAGAGGAGGAAGTTCAGAGAAACCTCTGAATTAAGGTATGAACCTAATTCCCTACCTGAATAAGAGAGCCTAGAATAGTTTATGAAGAACATAGGATTAGGAGAAACCCAAATCATCCATCAATGGATAGATTCCAAGAGATTCCATGGAGGAAATCATTATAGACAATGAATGGAGTATAAATTGTAGTTTTGAGCCATAGAACAATCATAGAATGGACCATGATAGTAAGCCAAAGGATCCAAACATGAAGGAATGGACTGTAGAGTGAAAGGTCGACTCAAAAAACGTGTGGTTGCACGTAGGGTCGAATATCAAGACCACATGATCGACCACATGCCCTCGGGAAGTCCCAGGGAGGGTGTGGTCGCACGTAGGGTCGAATGGTATCCGACCCCACATGTGACCCTACACCCTGGGGTCGCAAAAACTGCTACCCTAGATGCTACCCTACCCGCGACCCTACAGGTTCTGTTAGTTTAAACATGTTGGAACTAATTCTAATTAAAATCTATCGACTTGATAGGTCTTTCCAGTGGTTTAAAAGTGAATTATAAAGCTTGAACGAGGATCTCCTAGTAATCAAAGGTGAGGGAACAAGACCTAAATTAATTGATTAATAATAAACTGTTTTCGTTTATTGAGTCCAACACCATGAATGATTCTATGCTTGTAATGCACATATCACATGTCATCCACTATTTCTGTTATTACTGTTCATGCATATTTAATTCTGTTTATTTATAACATGATGATGATGATGATGATACTAGGAATAGGCATATGAATGTATGTGTGTAGTCAGTGTACTTGATGCGAGTGGAGCATCAGGTGGAGGACGTGACACTGTGGTTCATCCTGGTCACCAAACTCTAGCTCTATCTCTACTCAAGTCTTGTCCATTGACATCGTCGTATCGCCATTACCTTAGCAAAACTATTACGTCGTAGGACATCAGGGGAGGTGGTCTCGGACCGTGTAGTCTCTGACTCTGTCGGGGGGCCTTAGCTCTATCTCTATGGACGTATTGAGGGATGCTGGGGTGAGGCCTTGGATACACTGTTTGACATTAAGATTGGTTAGTTGCGAGCCCATTTTGCAAGCCCTCGTCAACAGGGGCTTATGTGTTGGTATGGGTATAGCATTAGGGGAAGTGTGATGCGGTGTGGTCCTAAACACTTTAGCTCTATCTCTATTCCATGGTGGGTGCATGTGGGGGCGGCAATGGTGTTTGATTTATTGGGCGGTTTCTCACATTCGTGTATAAAGGTGCGGCGGCCACATCTTTTCTATTGCACATTGCAAACTTATGAACCAAACCAAAGATATGAATTGAATGCATGCATATGTTTGTTGCATTGTTTTGTTGACTCACTGAACTCAAGTTGGAGAGCTGACCCTCGCACGTGCAATTTTTTTAGTTTCTGATGTTGCAGGTATTACGGTTGAAGATTTTGTCGACACGCCAATATACTCCCAGGTGACGGCTATGAGGAGCAAGCTGCGGAGGACTATTGTGATTCGTTAAGCGAGCGTTTCAACTGTGGATACGCTTAGTGTTTAATTTTCGTATTTAGACATTTGTAATATGTATTAAATTATGTTTTGGTTACTTGGAGATAAATAGAATATTAATTATTTATCATGACTAGACCTCAGTTCATTATCTGTAAGACTTCCGCTATTTACTTTATTATCTCTGATTAATGTGGAATGTGTTTTGGTTTAACATGGTGGGGATAGCCTATTCGAGATCCTGGTTGAACCGTTGGTTTATTAACGGTTCATCACACCATTTCGGTTGGTGCAGAATTGGGGTGTGACACAACGTACCCTCACCGATGTGTCTGGTTAGCACATTTATACCTATTGTTTGTCCCTGTAGAGCGAACACTTCTTCTGGATGAAATCCTGTTCTAAAAGTTTCACTACTTGATTCGTCATTCCACTATCACTCGATTACAGGAAGTACAGGGTAGGGATTTTTGACGACTTAGAGGAGATGGAGGGTGGCGAGTGGGAAAAAAAAAGATAGGTATGTCAGGTTGAGTTCATCAATAAATCGATTCAGGTGGATCAACTAATCCAATCCGAGCAGTGGTATGGAATCTAATAGCAGGCTCTGAAAGACTTGTAGCCATGTCAGGTGTAGCTACTACGTCCGGATGCGATAGATGAGATTTACTCCTTTCAGACTAGTTGATTTGTAATTTCTATAAATATAAACTACAAGGAGGAGAGTGGAACCAACTAATTCGATTATGCTCTCTCTCTCTTTATTTCTTTTCTTATTTTTTATTTTGTTACAAGAATAAGTAGCATGAATCAGACACCAAGCACAGAGATCAAAAATAGGAAACCTTCTCACCATGCCAATGTGAATGTACCCTTCTTAGCGCAATATAAGAGAACTAGTAAGTAAACATAACCAGAACCCAGAACCCATAACCCAGAACCTAAATCCCAAAGGTTAAGTTTACTTTCTTGTTCCTTGTTGTTGAAGAGTGGGTTGATATTGTTATATTAACTTTTGGACATCTAGACTTAGGCTTTATTAGGTATCATTTTTTTTTTTGACATTTTCTTCATAGGTGTCTGGTATCATTTTTGGGTGTTGTTTATGAAAAGAAAAAAATAAAAATAACCCCCAAAACAAAAAGAGGTCCACCTCTTTTTGATTTTTGGCAAAAAAGAAATTTTGCTTGTTTTTTTTATAACTTTAGCTTCTCATCAACTCCTCTTTCTTTCTCCCTCTTTGTTTCATGGATTCGGCCACCATAAAACACTTTTTCTGGCGATCCAACCTTCAATCCGCTCAGTTGGATGTCAAGTATAACAAAAAACGGTAAGTACTTCCAAATTTCAAGTTGATCAGAGAAGGATAACACTAGATATCAAGATTTGAAAAAATAATGCAGCTTGAAGAAATTCATCTCTTCTTCTTGATTTCGGCCACCTCAATTGTACGTTTCTGCCTGTTTAACCTCTGATCAGATCCGTTGGATGTTAAAACCAGGAAAAAATGGTGAAAGTTTCTAAATTTCAGGTCGATTGGATAAGGGGATCATAAAATATCAATGGTTAGCAAATTCTACAACTGGAAGAAATCTAACTCTTGTTCTTGATTTTGACCACCTCAGTTGTACATTTCCGGCCATCCAACCTCGAATCAGATCTGTTGGATGTCAATGCCAAGAAGAAATAGGTAATAGTATCCAAATTTCAGGTCAATCGGATTAGGGAATCACAAGATATCATGGCTTGAAAATTTTGCTACTTAAAGAAACAAAATCATAATTTTATTCTTAAACGAATAGCAAACTTATTTCTCATTCTACAATCTATTATGCATAATATCTACCACACAATATTTTATCTTTGATCAAAAATGATTTTTAAAAATGTTTTTTGATAAATAGGTAAAAAAAAAAAAAAAAAATGATATGAAAGAGAGCCTTAGAGTTACATTAGGATCCTAACTTTTATCTTTCCAAGTTGTTTATCTTTTCTAGTCTTGATAGAAGATCTGTGGACGTAGTTTTTTCATTCTGTTGTAATTTCTCTATTTCTATTTAATGAGATAAGCAGTAGGAGGAGAGACACACGTTCTCTCTCTCTCCCTTTCTCTCTCCCCTGTTCTTCTTCTCCATTCTTTCACTTCTTTTTCTTTCTACCTTGTTTTTTTACATGGTATCAGAGTCACATCAATCTCTGAGTCTGAGGTGAAAGAAACACTTACCATCAAGTTCTAGTGTGAAAGGGACACCATACCACACCCATTTCCTGGTCAAGTTTTAGTCTTAAAAGGGAAGTGACTCGAAAGTCAGTTCAATTTTTCATAAATTACAAAAAGATCACATTTTCATGCTGGAATCTAGTGATCCTTTTATTTATTTATTTATTTATTTTTGTAATTTTGGTTGATTTGCAGCTCTTTTTTAACCACTTCCGATACTTATGTGCAGATGATGTTGACCAATGAGATGTAACATCATCAATAAGGTAGATAACCCATGTGGTCCGCTAATGTTCACCTTAAATCTGAAACCAATATGAATTGACGTCCCTGTAACATATCAACTAAGTGAGGATAAATCTGCGTAACAAATTACCAATCCACAGAAAGGGTCATGGATTTTTATATATTCAATAGATGTTACACACACACACTGCTCTAGGTTTATATTGTATGATATGTTTAGCTAAACAGATTGTTTTATGTGCATTAACCTGATCCATCTATATGTATTTCACTTTCAATCGGGGGTGTATTTTGTTTTGCACTCCTCACTAGGAAACCTCAACAGATGCACCTATCACTTATTTTTGATTTCTCAAGGAAGTTATTTAATCCATACAAGGGGTCATGAGGCCATGATTGTATCTTGGGACTTCTTTTCATTGTAATCCCACAATCAGACTGTATTTTGTTCATGTGCTTCAGTATCAGTGGGAGGTTTTGGGCTTGGGAACTTGGAATAGTTGCTAATGAGAAGTTATTATTGCCATTCTTAGGTTCATCAACCATATATCTGTCTAAGGAGAAGAAAAAACAGCCTGGAAAAAGGGAAAAAGGGAAAAAGAGGGGGAAAGGAAAAGAGAAGGGGGGGGGGGGGGGGGAGGACAACTAGTTCCACTAGAGATGTGGTACAACCTTCCGAGAAATAATAGTTGCTAGTTAACATGTACATTTCTCCTTCCAAACAGACTTCGATGGATAGTCACTGTAGTGATATTCAACAAAATTTTAAGTTCTACAACTTACCTTGAAAATCCACCAGAACCAGCACCAACTTGGCGAGCTAAAATGCTGGAATCAATATGTAGAACCCTAGGATTATCTTTTTTAATTGATATCTGACGTTCAATCACTAATCCACCTCCGATATCTCCTTCCAATTTAAGTGCTTCCTCCTCTCCTCCCTGCTGAGGATCACGCCTGGAACAACAGGATATTGGAGATTAAGATTAACCAGAAAGAAAAAAAAAAAAAAAAAAAAGAAAGAATCAAACACAATATCTTAAAAATGGAATAATCAGCAACAGGGTGAAATCATATCATTTCCATCTTGTCAGTTTGGCAACTAAAGCTTGAAAAAGTCAGCCAGTTAAAAAAAATGAGCATATATCTCATGATAGGGATCCTGGCTTCTTATGATTATGGTAAGAAGACACTAGTTTCTCGAGAACCAAAGTCTGTAGAACACTAAAATTTATTACTCATAGATAATGTGGTAGAAAATATAAAATGGGTTTAAGTTTCCTATGTCTTAGATGGTACTATTTGAAAATAGAAATCGAAAAAGTTCATGAAAGTTTCAACTTAATAATGTGATGGAGATAGAATATCCAAAATTTACAAGAAACCAGCTGGGCGTGGAATTAGAGAGAAAGAGAGAGAGAGAGAGAGAGAGAAATACCCCAGTCTCTGTGGTATTACGTTGTGTAAAATTTTCTCCCCTTTACAGGTTTTCCCTGTTGATACTAAAGCATGATGGGCATTTTGGACATTTTCCTCCAGCTGGGGTAAGTATCTAAGCCTTCTAGAAACAGCCTTTCCACATAGTGGGGGTAAGGCTGCATACATTCTGTCCTCCCCAAATCCTGTAGTAGCGGGAGCCTTGTGCACTGGGACGCCCTTTTTTTGGGGTAAGTATCTAAGCCTTGTTAAATTAAAATTTAAAATATCATTTTATGTATTATATAGGTGATAATGTATATTTAAATTTATTTTAAATTAATTAAGTGGTTGGAGATCGGGTGGACCCCTCATGGTCGGTTGAGCCATGGGTTGACCAGCTGGACCAACTGGGTCAAGTTGACTTCTCGGGCTAGTCAGTCAGCCCATGCGTCCAGGAGAAAAGTCAGCAACCATATGGCTGCAGGCTGCCCTTCCACCAAAGGGTGGTGCAGCCACAAGGCCGCACCTTATAATGCCACTCACAAGGGAAGGGTGCCACTTCGCATCACTTCAAATGCCACCTCATGGGACAGATGGGGTGGGGGAGGGGGGAAGAAAAGGGAATTATAGTCCCTTGGGGTTTGAATGAATTAATATAAAGTTATGGTTTGGTTTTGTAAATAATTTAGACTTAAGGTTTTGTTTTGTAAATAAATTTAATAGCATCATGGTTTTAAAAAGTAAATTAGAATTAGTATATATTAAGCAAGGACAGTTTCTTTTTTTCACAATGCTAATTAAATTTTAAATTTAAGTATAAATAGGTGTAATGAATTGGGAATTTATTATGTTCGTATACAGCAAGTAAAAATAAAAAAAGAAAAAAAGAAAAAAAAGAGGGAGGATTAAGGTGGAAAAGAAAAAGAGAAAGTTAGAACTGAGAAGCAGAACAAAGCTTGAAAAAGTAGAAGAAGTGGAAAGAGGGAAGAAGGAGGATTAAGGCGGAAGAGAAGAAGTAGCAGCAGGGCTGCTGTAACAGAAAAAAAAGGTAAACAAGTTTATGTTTTAAATCAAAGTAAAATGAATAAGTTTTTAGTTTAAGTAACTGAGACGAGTTCTGTGGTTACAGAACAAGTTAATTGAAGAAGAAGAAGAAATGAAGCAATAGCTAGAGTTACAGAGAATAAAATGATGAAAATATAGCAAAAAAAGGATGCAAAAATTTATGTACAGACATCAATTTTAATAAATTGTATAACATGAAATCATGATTTAAGTAAAATGAATAAGTTTTTAGTTTTAAATCAAAGTAAAATGAATAAGTTTTTAGTTTAAGTAACTGAGACGAGTTCTGTGGTTACAGAACAAGTTAATTGAAGAAGAAGAAGAAATGAAGCAATAGCTAGAGTTACAGAGAATAAAATGATGAAAATATAGCAAAAAGGATGCAAAAATTTATGTACAGACATCAATTTTAATAAATTATATCTGAATCATGTTTAAGTAAATGTAGTTTTAGTTTTAAATCAAAGTAAAATGAATAAGTTTTTAGTTTAAGTAACTGAGACGAGTTCTGTGGTTACAGAACAAGTTAATTGAAGAAGAAGAAGAAATGAAGCAATAGCTAGAGTTACAGAGAATAAAATGATGAAAATATAGCAAAAAAAGGATGCAAAAATTTATGTACAGACATCAATTTTAATAAATTATATAACATGAAATCATGATTTATTGAAGTTCAGAATGGAATAAGATGATGAAATATTTATGCAGTTCAGAATTGGACTAAGAAACGGAACTGAAGTACAAGAAGTAATGAAACGTTTACTTACTTATTGTGTGTGATTTTATGTGACATAATTTTATCTATGAATGGAAGATTTGTTATAACATTTTGAATGTTATAATGCAGTGGTTGCTAAATACAATGTTATGTGAATGAACTTGGTGATTATTTAGGCGATGAGTCGAAAAATAATGCCATGATGACATGTCATCTATTCATTTTTATGAATTTCATGAAAATATGTTGAAGTTGTTTTAAATGCTTATGCATTAAATATTGACATGAATAGGAAAGAAAAGAAATATTTAAATGGTTGAGAAAACTTTCGTTACAAGGCCGAAAGAAAAATGTGATAAGTTAAATTTTGGGGAAAAGACCAGAAGACAGAGATGTGTATCAAGTCAAGGAAAGGAAAATGTAATTTAATTAACTATTTGTAGAACTTTTGTTTGCTGCCTTCTTCTCATTAAGGGGTTAGGTAATGGGTGGAGATGCATCACCCATTTGCATTGCACGCAACTTGATAGTTAAGGCATCTAGTGGCGTCCCTGGCACTTCCTGCTAGAGGACAAGATGCATTGTGGCATCATATGTGGCTGCTAGGAGTGAGATGTCGGTGGACATCAATGGGATATTTCCCATTTGCATAGCACGCTCCCTGGTTGGCTGAGGCGTCTACTGGCATCCCTGGTCCTGTCTGCCAGAGGGAATGAGATGCCTTGTTGGTATTAAACAGCTCCAAATTCTTGTGCACTTTGCAGCAAATACCAGACTTGGAACCTAGGTCAAGTAGAAGGGTTTATTAGGTTGTTCATCACATTCTTGACATACTTTCATGTTTGATGATATTTAATTGTCTTCCATTGTATTATATGTCATTATCATTGCTGTGAACTGTTTATTTCCTTATTGTGTGAGTGAATGGTTTTCTCCACTATGCCTTTGTGCTCATTCCTTTATTTAAATATTTTTGCAGAGGAATATGAAGAATTCCCAGGGATCATACCAGAAGTGGACGGTTCAGCCGCAGAGAAAGGTAATGCCTGAGTCTATGGGACTCTCTTTTAGTTTATGAATTTTTGGAAGAAACAATATTATGTAAATATTTTGTCCAATCATGCTTTTGTAACTTTTGGGACAGTGTTCGTAAATATTTCACTCTTTGTCACCCATATTGCAGCAGATCATTATCTCCTTTGTGTTTGGTGATTTTATTCGCTTTTGTTGTATTAATGTAAATTAAAAAAAATTATGATATTTTGTGCTTCTGTCTTGATGTTTGTTTCAATTTCAGATAATCTTGGGCAACTTAGTGTATACGCACCCGCCCTCGATCCTCCTTTCTGGATTTGGGGATGGTTCGTTACAGAGAGAGAGAGAGAGAGAGAGAGAGAGAGAGAGGCCTAACATGATTTGAGTTAAGGTTTAAAGTATCGGTATCGCGTATCGTATTAGTATCTATCGATACCGATACAATATTACAGTCAATTCTTAATATTTGGAGACTCAATTTTAACTTCTCAAATTTGATACCGATACGACATGATATGTTTATTGTACTGATACCAATACAGCTGATACCTACCGATATGATACTGAAAATCATGATTTGAGCCATTCAAATGGATCTTGTTTCTTTCAATGTGTTGTGAATGTATGTAGATTAGTCTAAACTCTAAAGGAGTCAAAATAAATTATGATGAATATACTAGGGTAGTTTTGTTAACCATGAGTAAAAATTATGTTTGTGCATAGTGAGACTCATTATGTACCAACATAATTTTTCTCTTGTGGTTTATAGAACTATCCTAGTATATTCATCATAATTTATTTTGATTCCTTGAGACAAATCTACATACATTCACAAACTCTATTCACTAAAACAAAAAAAAAAAAGTCTCACAAATCCTTCGCCTGTTCTTCCTCCAAAAACCAAATAAAAATCAGAGCAAGTGAATTACTAATGTGACATACATCATATGACCTAGTTAAATATTTTACGGCCAAGCTAGTAGTAAAAGGATAAGAATAGAACTACACAACAACAAAAACTAAGCGTTATTCCAACTAAATTGTGTTGGCTACATGGATCCTCACCCTCCAATTAGTTTTGTTTGCTGTCATACTTGATACAAAGCCTAAGTTATGCATGTCTTTCCTCACCATCCCATCTAGAGTCATTTTAGTTTGCCCCTGGCTCTTTAGTTCCTTCAATTTAAATCAAATCATTCCTCTATATTGGAGCATCTAAAGTCCTCCGTTGAATATGACCAACGCTACTCCTAAATCAACTGTAATATGATTATTCCTTACCTTATCCTTCCTAGTGTTGCCATACCTTCATCTCAACATCCTCATCCCAGCTACATTGAGTTTATCTATATGATGCTTCTTAACTGCCCAACATTCTGGATCATACATCATAGCCAATCCAATGATTGTCCTATAAAATTTTCTTTAAATTTTAAAGAAATGCGTCGATCAAACAACACTCCAGATGTACCTCTCTACTTCATCCATCCTATTTTAATTCTCTGTAAAACATCATCCTCTATCACCTTCTTTATTTATGATTGAGCCTATACACCTAAAATAATTACTTCGCAGTACCATCCTCATCAATTTTCACCACCTCAGTGTGACTAAACTTACACACCATATACTTTGTCTTTGTTCTACTTATCTCTAAACCTTTTGATTCCAAGGTTGATCTCCATAACTCCAACTTGGCATTAATCCCTACTTTTGTCTCATTCACCAAAACAATATTATTAGCAAAAAATGTACCAGTAAGGAACTTCATCTTGAATGTCTTTGGATAAATTATCCATGATATATGCAAACAAAGAAGAGCTTAAAGCTAATCCTTGATATAACCCAATTGTAATTGGGAATTTACTACCTTGACCCCCATGGTTCTTACACTAGTCACCAAACTATAATATATATCATTGACTATGTCCACATATTTACTTAAAATACTTTTTTTTCTTTAGTAGTTTCCCTATTAACTCTCTAGGGATTCTTTCATAAGCCTTTTCTAGATCAATAAAAAGACCATATGGAGATCCTTCTTGCAATCTCTAAATCTTTCCATGAGTCTCCTAAGTAATTAAATAGCTTTTGTCGTGGATCTTCCTGACATAAAACCAAATTGGTCTTCCGTAATAGTAGTTTATTGTCTTAAGCGAGTTTTTTTTTTTTTTTTTTTGGGTGAATACTAATTGTATTAATAGAGACCTACAGTAGCAAACCCGGATATCCAAGAAGCATAGAGCCAGGCTCAAACATAAGACACTAGAAAAGAATAAAAAAATCGCAAATTCTATCCGCATTAAAATTGGATGGTAATCCAAGCGTCAATAATGAATCTGTTCCTAATGGAATCGGGACAAGGGCTAACAATAGGAAGCAACATTCCATGAACATTAGAGACATGTAATCCCAAATTCGAGAAATATTTCTAGACTTGGTAACCCACTTTTTAAGATTTCTTTCCATCCATATATGATAGATCGATGCACAAAAAGTTAAATTGCCACTCATATCACATGGGCTCTTGCCTCTGAAAGCATTACAGATCCATCTCCATTCCCTATAAAACCTGAACTTGCCTTCTGGAAAACCAACAACGACTAATCAGCCCTTACCAAAGACGAGAGGAAAAAGGGCAAGCAAAAAACAGGTGATGAATATCTTCCCCAATGACCAGCAAACATAGCACATAGCATTGGTGTTAATCCCTCTCTGATGAAAGACATCCTATTGGGCGAGAATAAGTCTTAGTCCTCTACACTATGAGACTGTGGCAAGATGTGACCCTGGAACCAAACAAAATCATACCATGGTTTCCACTTAGATATTTACTTACCCAAAAAAACATCATACCAAGAACCTTAAGTATATCTGGCGTAAGTAAGCTTCAAGCAGAAGAAGCTGTAGACATACAGTAGAAGAAGCGCTCATAGAAAGAGTGTAATGAGCTGCCCAGGCTTGAGCTAGCCTTTTAGAAGATATCCAACCCAGCCTCCGGGACCCATTACTAATGATAGAAGCAACTGTGCTACTCTATCGCAACCTGAATCAAGTCTAATCCTTTCCCCATAAAATTGAATGAGAACACCGTAGGGGTGCTAATATTCCAGCCATAAAAGAGTTTAATAACCATCTATATGGGTTTTAATGACATCATAGACAAGGCGTCTATACCGCAGAATCTTCTGTCAGGCCCAGGATTAATCCTGCCCACTAGATACTAACCAAATCAAGTTCTTCTTTAGGTACCTACACAGAGCCAACACCCAAATACTTTTCTTCTTTGTTGCCACTTTCCAAATCAACTTGAGAGTGCAAGCCTTGTTGACCTTAACTCTTCTAAGACCAAGACCCCCTCCATCCTTTGGGATGCAAACTAAAGCCCAACTAACAGTGGAGAAATCTATTATTATCGGGTCCCTTCCAAAGAAAGGCACTCATCAAAGATTCAATCTTCTGGGATATTGAACTTGGGTGACCGAAGATCCTGGTTCAATACAAATAGGAGCTCTGCAAGACAGATCTATCTAGCTCAAGGTGACCTGCATAGGACAAATCAATGGTAAAGCCCAGATAGGAAACAGGAAAGGCTCCCAAGGAACAGCCGGATAAGGTTCTCCAATTTTCCCTAGTCAATTTATCAACCCTTGCCAAAAAGATGGAGAGTTTCTGATTGTCGACATGAAGGCCCTACTTAGCCCCAAAGGAACTGAGCATAGAAGAAATGGCTCCAACAGATTTGGCATTCATTGTCTGCAAAAGCAAGTGAGTCAGCTTAAGGGACTTGCAATTGGGAAAGAGATCAATAACTTTTTGCACTACTCTAATCTGGAAGGATCTAGACAGAACCTCCATGATGGGTGTAGAAAGGTACCCGCCGGGGGGGGGGGGCATCCCTGCCTTATGCCGGATCTGATGAAATAGGATGAATTGAGACGGTATTTTGTAAATACGTAATTATCTTAAATATATCAACCATTTCTTTATTTTCCGATCGCCTGGAAGGGACAAAAGAAACATCTTGTTCTTTCTTCAACAATTTCTGATCTCTAGTGGACCTCCGGAGGATCGGGGGTTTTTTTGGGGGGGGTTTTTCTTGGGGGGGGGTTTCGGGGGGGGGGCCCCCCCTTTTGGGGGGGGGGGGGTTGGGGAGGGGGGGGGGGGTTGTTTTTTTTTTCTTTTTTTTTTTTTTTGGAGGAAAAAAAAAATTTTTTTTGGTGTTTTTTTGGGCCCCCCCAAAAAAATTTTTTTTTGTTTTTCCAACCCCCAAAGGGGGGAAAAGGAGGGGGGGGGGGGGGGAGGGGGGGGGGGGGGGGGGGGCGGAGTTAGATCTGACCTGCCACGGAAAGCGATGTTCCGCCTCTTTCTTAAACAGCTCTCGCTCATTCAGTTCACTGAACCTGAATGGAAGCCAAGAGAAGAGGAGCAGCGGCACGAGGGAGCTCGCTGCTGTTGCGATTCTCGTCATTCGACAGGAGAGACCGAGAACTTCAAGGACTTGCTGGCAAAGAAACCGACCAGGCTCCTGTTAACCAAGACCGAGAAATGGTTAATGAATGCACTGAATTAAGCAATAAGGGAAATGCTTTTTAGACAGCAAATCAATATTGAGTTCCCACCTGACAGAGTCATAAAATTTTATGGAAGTTAATCTCACAAGAGTAGATGGAGGATGGGATTTCCGTTCAAATCCCATAACAAGATAAGATAAGAGCAAAGAAGAATGTTGTCAATAAAATTATGGCCCTCAATGAAAGCGGCCTGATTTGGATTGACAAGCATCAACCATTCCTTTAAGCCTATTAGCAAGAATTATGATAATAATCTTGTAGATAGTATTGCAAAGGGCGATCGACCTGAAGTCAAAGATAGAACATGAGCTTTCAACTTTAGGAATCGCAAAGGAAGGTACAATTTACCTCCCAAATTTGAGAAGGATTGGAGAAGAAGCTTCAAAATGCGAGCAGAAAGTCAGTCTTAACAATGTCCCAAGTGGACGAAAAGAATCCCAAACTGAAATAGTCCGGACCTGGAGCCTGCAGGGCTTTAATAGATCTAATGGCCAAAAGAATCGGAGGGACGGAGGGAGGGAGGGAGGGGGAAAAAAGAGAGCCGGGAGAGGGGGGGGGGGGGGGGGGGGAACCATCACTAGCAATCAGTGTAGAAATGAAGTTAAAACTCTAATTTGCTTTCAGAGACCAGTGAAAATACACATAATTTCTGCCTCCCAGTTTAACCCTGTTAATCCAGGAATTTTGCTTGAAAAAACTCTTCTTGAGATAGCAAGAACCTCAGCTTCGAAGAGAGGTCCTTTTCTTCTATCATAAACGATGGGTCATCCATAGCTTCTTGACTTCTGAGTTGAACAAAATGCAAAACACCTCTACAATCCCAAACAGTTGTGGAAATATTTCAGAAGGTACTTTTATTCCACCCACTAAGCACACACCTAACCTCCCTATGCTTTTGAGCAAAACGAACCATGGGCTAGTGGGTTTCCTTGGTAGGCTTCTCCCAAGCATTTCTCACAATTGGCTGCAAAAACTCATGGGAGCCCCGCATATAAAGAAACTTGAAAGGCTTAGGGCCAAATGAGACATTGGGGCTAGTAGAAAGATGAATAGGGCAATGGTCAGAAATACTCAAAGAGTCAAACAGAGCCTCCGAGGAGCTGAAAGAGGTGAAATATCTATCTGTCATTAACCAGAGATCTGGCAAGTTTATATGACACTCTGGTCTCCCACTCTTCTATTATTCCAAGTGAATTGTATCACAACCCATTTTAAATAATCCATTCCAATTTCATCCAGACAAACCATAAATTCCCCTACAGGACTTTCATTAATAAATCCCCCTTCATGGCAAACTTCACCACATTAAAATCCCTTATGATTCTCTATGGGCTGTCTCCAAAGGAAAGGGAGAGGTGTAGAGAGCGTTCCATAAGGATCTCCTCTCAATAGAAGAGTTAGAAGCATACACAACAATTAATAAAAAACTCACCGAATTCAATCTATCTTAAACCTTGAAGTGGAAAAATTGATTTGAGGAGCAGACAATAGAAAAGCTGATTTTCAAGTTGTCCCAAAGGCACCATAAACTACCATTCACATGATAACAACAAATGAAAATAGCCTGCCAGCCAGAATGTAAGGAGTTCGCAGTGAAGTGAGCATTAGGCTCTTTGACTCTAGTTTCCGCTAAGATACAAAAAGAAACATGCCGCTTCCTGACAAGAGATCTCACTTCAGATTGTTTGCAAGAGGTATTAGGTCCCTATAATATTCCAAAAAAGGTCTTTTATGCATTGATAACTTGATCAAAATTAGTAGCTCAGACTGACAGCACCCCGTTGGGGCAAAGAAGGAGAACCAGAAACAGAGGACAAGGCTCTAGAGGATTATTAAGAGGTAGTTGTGATCTTGTACCTTTGTTTGGGATTTTCCAGGTCCAGGAGCAGTTCAGGGAGGCTCAAGGAGAGGTGGAAAAGGGGGGCCATTCTCGACATCCAGAGGAAGAGGATCACTCTCATTTGGCAAAGACAAAGGAACACCGGCAACAGAGGATGCAGAGGCAGGGTGAAGGGTGGATGCGAGGCCTGGCGGGGCCGATGATAATGAAGGGATGTGCCAGGAGAGGAGCATGGGCCAGCAGAAAGCATAGGACTGGGGAATGGACTAAGGGTTTGATCAAATTGGGATGGGACGATTGGACTTGGGGAGAGGGTAGCTAGGTTTCAATGGGTGGGAGGGATTAAACTCGATGGCCTCAAGATGGGCCCAAGGCAGTAAGAGGGGTGAAGTTTAGAGTGACTCCACGGGATGGTTTAAGGGGTAATTAACCATAGTTGAAGACTGGGTTAGAGCAACAGAGAAGTTCTTTTTGGGAGCAGCAAGCAGGATAGAAGGGTGAAGAAGCAAGAATAGGACATCTCTTGCCAAGATGTGAAGAAGCAAGATTTGCTTCATCAGAGTTCCCGAGGGTAGCAAAACGGTTGCAAACAGACAAGATTTCATTTGGCACTGTAATCAAGGCAGCCTGCAGCACTGAAACCTCTTTCTAAGACACCCTTGAAACATGCAAACCCACCATGTTGCTATTGCCTTCCTCGCAAAATCCCTCACCATCCAAAACCCTAATCGAATTGACCACCTGGTTTTCCTGCTAAGAAGCAAGAGAAGGCAGATTAGATGCGTTTCCAATGGGGAGAGATAATCTCTGCCTTCTCGAGGGATGCATAGCAATCCCAAATTTTCTTTCGCACGCACCATAAAATGGTAAAAAACTCCATAGGTAATGCATTGTGGGGGTTTCCCATCATATTAAACGGGCTCCTCTCTGGTATGGGACTCGTCTAAGCAAATGGTGATGAACTCTGACAAGGGTCGAAGGTTTAGACTTCAACACAAATACGAGCGAAGTCCAATTTGGTCTGTGTTATCGTGCATCATTACCTAGCATAAAATCAATAGAGCTCAGTGCCTCCTCACACCAGAGATGGAACGTGAGACCAGGTAATGGAATCCAAATGGGAAGTGCCTCAAATCCAACTTATCAAGCTGCTGGGATTCATCCCAATGCCCGAAAAAAATTGGCTTTCCAGTAATATATCATAATCCCCTTTTTAGCTTATCATCCTTTTCAGCAAAGTGAAAGCTGAAGGAGGTGGTACTCTTGAAGGTAGACATGCAGCCGTCCATTGGTCTCCATTGTCTTGGGAGAGATTTCTTCACCAAATCATAAGGGAGTCTCCTTCCTATGAATTGGCCCACAAGTTTCCCCCACTTTGATACTCGTCGAGGAGGGAACTATTAAGGCAGGAAGCAGCCTTGGTTTCAACTTCCACAACGCGAGAGTTAAAGTGGAGGGAGAGCCCTTCACCTTGGGAGAAAGGGGGGGGTAGATGCGAATAGAGCATTCCACGGCTCCCGAGGGTGAGACACAACAAGGTGGGACGTGGTGGGACAATCGGGGACGACAGAGGGGGACTCCCTGATCTCACCCTCTTCCTACATAGAGAGGAGAGTCTGAGAGAGCCAATGAGGAGAGGATTGGCAATGGCCGGAAGCCTGCTGTCCATGGAGAGGGAGGCTTTAATTAGGTAGACAGGGAGGTATGGTTGTAAAGAAAGGTGAGATCCAAATGTTCGCAAAATTAAATATTAATAAACTCAATCTATCTCAAAAATCAGATATTGCTATATTTTCGGAATAGGATTGATCTTCAGGAGCAAGTTTTAATAGCTCTATCCCATAATTTCATAGTATGAGTCAGTAGCTTTATGCCTCTATAGTTATAACAGCTTCGAATACACTTTTTTTTTTTTTAAATAAATCGGGACCACAATGCTTCTCTATTCATCTGGTATTTTCCCTGTGCTCGTAATCTTATTAAACAACTAATTTAGCCAAGAAAATCCACATATTCCTAAGCTCTTCCACACTTCTATTGGACCCCATTTGGACCTAGTATTTTGCCTAAAATCATCATCTTTAAAGTTCCTTTTACTTCCGACACCCAAATTTTTTGTACGACTTGCAATGTTTTGATGGATAATGTAGCTTTCTGGGACACTCTTACCACTGTTCAATGTTTCGGTCGAGGTTTCGACCGAAACATCTCGGTTTCGAGCTTAGGCAAGACGAAACCCAGGCTCGAAACTGGCCAGTACATGGTTTCGGTTCGAAATCATTGGGTTCAACCAGGTTTCAGTCGAAACCATGGTTTCGACCCCCCATCTCCTTTTTAGAGTCGAAACCTACTCAAAATCAATAGGTTTCGACTCCTTTCTCTGATTTTCTCCCCTCTGCTCTCCAACCTCATTTCTCTCAATTTTTCTTCTTAAAACTTCATTTCTTCAAGGGATTTCAACATTTGTCAAGATTATTCAAGGTTCTTTAACTCTCAACTCCTTTTTCTCTCTTCAAGGTAACTCATTCTCTCCATTTTGTGTATTTTTCAATGAAAAATGGTATGCAAACATCATGGATGGCTTCCAATTTTTTATACGTTTGATTCCAACACCCAATCTATGAATCTATGTAAGTAGTTTTTTTCTTTGACAAATAATTTATTTATTAGATTTTCTGTTTGAAAAAAAAGATTTTCCTACAACTATTTTTTGGAAAAAGTATTTCTTACGCATGTTGTATGGCATTGAATTAAATATATGTTAAACAAAATAGGATGATTTACATTTTATATGGAGCAGAATTATTTTTCTGCTTTTATTTAATTATTTTAATTTTCGGATATTGATAAAATAATTAATTAAATTGAAAATAAATATAAATAAATGATAAAATATTTCTGTTTTCACTTTGAAAATCTTGATAAATAAAAGTATTGTTAAAAGTATTGCTATTTTATGGTGGGTTGCTGTTTTATGTAATAAAAGTAATGTTAACTAATTATTTATGTTGATTTAAGGGCATTTTAATTGCTGAAAAATTAATAAAATATTTTTTGCTTATGGAAAAAATATAAATGCGTTAGAAATTATAATATGTTGCTGTTTTATGTAATAAAGCAATGTTAAAATGATAAATCTATGCTGTTTTTTTACTTTAAGGTGTATTATATAGTTATAAGATATTATTTATGTAATAAAGTGTTGTTAGAAATGAAAAATATAGTTTATTTCAACTGTAGTAATTGTTGTCTTTTTGTTCCAACAGTGTAAGTGTTTGAAATGGTTGATGCACCAACTCCAAGTGGTGACATTGAATGGAGGCATGAGATACCACTGACTGCCAATAAGAAGCAGTCACAATGTAATTATTGTGGTAAGCAGATAAAAAGAGGTGGTGCCACTAGATTGAAGTGGCATCTTGCTGGTGGTAACAAGGGGCTATGGGTTGCTCCAACATACCAAGTGAAGTGAAGAAGGCTATGGAAAGCTTAATGAAGAGTGATACTGATAGAAGAAATAAGAAGAAGACAAATAGACAAGAGTTTGAAGATGACATTACCCTTGGCCGTGATGAGGTAGACCAAGAAATGACAGAGGCAAAAGTGAGACAGCTGAAGAGAGCGAAGATAGCAAGTATAAAGCAAAGAGAGATAGATCGATAAAGACAGTTTGAAAGGACTAGAGGAGCTAGGTCATCTAGAGAGGCAGCAACAGAGGATGAGGGGAGGATGCCGAGGCTGAGAAGTAAGGGTGCCCCTGAGATACCTTTTAAGAGGACTCAGAGTGTGAGGACTCCATCTACTGCACAGGCACCACCACCTCTTCGTGACCCAGATCTTGAGGTCTTGAGGGTGGATCTTGATCTATTTGTTAAAAAGGATAGTAAACAAAAAAAATTGCCCCATTTTTGGACTGATGTCAAGACAAGAGTGGGAGATAAGATCTCCAAGTGGATGATGTACCATGGCATTGCAGCAAATGCTACCACATGACCTCACTATCAGAATATGTTGGATGAAATAGGTAGGGCAAGTCCAAGAGTTAAAGGGCCTATAGCTTGGGAGTTGTACAACACCTACCTACCCAAACATAAGAAAGAAATGAAAGAATATGTGGATTCTTTGAAGACACAATGGAAAGATATGGGGTGACTGTGATGTGTGATGGGTGGACCAGACCCACCAAAAAATCCTTCATCAACTTTTAGGTAAATTGTGATGGTAGAACAGCATTTCTGAAGTTTGTTGATGCATCTAAGCATATCCAGGATTCCAAGTACATTTATGGTCTCTTGAAGAAAGTTGTGAAAGAAGTGGGGATAAATCATGTGGGACATGTGGTTACCATAGTTGTCAAGGCGACAAGGCGATCCAAGGCGTTTGGGGCCATCCAAGGCGCCTGGGCGCCTAGGCCTAGGCGCCCGCCTAGGCGTTGCCTAGGCCACCAAGGCGTTCCCAGTGCATTTTTTTTATTTTTAAAATATTAATGTTTATATATATGCAACATTCTACATAAATAATCAACATTTAAGACATAACTTAATTAATATGTGGTGTAGACCCAAGTTTACTAATGTACACTAAGACTGGGATGTGTCTGAGAGTTAAGAAACAATATTATGACTAACATTTGCGTACTTTTACGAATTTGATCGGAGCGTAACTCCTTAATATAGTTCGGATTAAGCAATCTCGGGTCGTTGCAAAGCTAGCATAATCGGCTTTCCAACAAATCGAGATTGCTTGAATCCAAATTATAGTGAAGGAGTACACTCCGGTCAAACCTTGTTCGAATACGGGAACTTGTTAAAAGTCGATCGAATGTAAATTATTTTTGGGAATCAAAGCAAAAGATATTTTGGCGCACTCTTGGTTTTAGTGATGATTTATTATAATAAGATATAGAATTTATATTTAGAAAAAGCCTAGCATTTAAAAGTTGAAAATCGCCCTCGCACCCAAAAATATGGTTTTGTTTTTTGAGGAGGGGTTGACTTTTTTCCTTCGAATTGTATGGTTTTGTTTTTGAGCGAGGGGGTTGATTTTTTCCCTACGGAATTGAATTTTAGACTATTTTTATTGGATTCAAATAGGGGTATTTGCTTATTTATGAATAATATCTAAGTAAATGAAATATAAAATTAAAAAACATTTACTTAAATGATATTAGTCATAAATAAATCCCGATAAATGTTGTTCTGTCGGCTGGGCGACCACAAGGCGCCCGGCGCCTGGCCGTACAAACCGCCCGGACGCCTGGCGGCGCCTTGACAACTATGGTGGTTCCCGACAATGGTAGTAACCAAAAAACAGGGGAAGGTTGATGAATAATAAAAATACCGGCTTTTGGACACCAGTGCAGCCCATTGTATTGATTGATCGAAGGACATGGGGGAAATAAAACTTGTGAAAGAGCGAGAAAATGCAAGGCAAGTAACCACTTTCGTTTATAACCATGGATATGCCTTAGAGATGATGAGAACCAAGTGTGGTGGAGACTTGGTGAGGCCAGGGTTAATGTGTTTTACAACAAACTACATTGCCCTCAAGAGTTTTGATATGAAGAAGTTTGATTTGAGATCAATGTTTGCTTCAGGGGAGTGGTTTGAGTGGCCTCAATCTAGTTCTCGAGCTGGTAGAACAGCACAGGCAACCATATCCAGCGATAAATTCCGGGATGATGTCAAGAAAGTTATGGCAATATTAGATCCCCTTGTGAAAGTGCTGAGAATGGTTGATGGATAGAGGAATGCCACCTTACCATACTTGTGGGCTGCCATAGATATGATGAAGATGCAAGTAGAGGAAGCTTACAGATGCGGGAACTCAAGATATATTGTCCGCATCAAACATTGTTGGGAGCGCCAGCTCAAGCACTCACTACACAAAGCTGGTAGTGAGTCTTACTTGATGTACTTTAGTTTCTCAATTAATTAAAATTACATCAGCTTGCATTGACGTAATTATAATATTTGTCAATTTTTAGCATATTATCTGAATACTAAGTATCAATACGAAGATAACTTGGGAATGCATCAAGAATTGATAGATGCGACAAGAAGTGGTTGCAAGCTTGAGCCAAACACAAGAGCACGTTATTGTTTTGCAAGAAGTAAGACTTTTACTTACTTTGTTGTCAACATAATTTATAAGAATTGTATTTTTACTAAGACTATTACCCATCAAAATTGATTCAGTTCAAAAGCTTCAGAGATGGAACTGGGAGTTTTGGTAGGGCAGCGGCTGAATCTGGTCGACAATCAATACCCCCTGGTACATATACTTACTTTATGGATGTCAATATGCTATTGTGGGTTTTTTCATCATATAATATTTGTTTTCTATGTTATTTTGCAGCTGAATGGTGGGTCCTATATGGGTCGAAGTCACCCAACCTTCGTGCAATAGCAGTTAAGGTGCTATCACAAAAATGCTCCGCCATGGGATGTGAACGGAACTGGAGCACATTCTCGCTTTTATACATACTAAGCGATGAAACCAGTTGGGTGCAAAAAGGTTTGAGGACTTGGTGTATGTGCACTATAATTTGAGATTGAAAAAGGAGCACATTTGGTTAAGCAGGGACAAAAATGCTAAAACCCCCATTGAGCTGAGTGAGATCTTTGAGTTGGAGGGAGAGGAAGTTGATCCTTTGAACGAGTGGGTTATAGATCGCAGTGAGCCTCAATTAGATGAGGCTGGTGGTCGACCAAGTCGTATTATTGCTGGAGCCTTGGAGGCTGATGTGGACGAGTTTATGACTATTGAGGGTAGAGTCCACGCACAGACAAAACGTCCATTTCGGGACGGTGATAGTCATGGGCGAGAGTGATTGGCGGTTTCTTTCGGAGAAACACGGTCCCTTCCGCCCCCGGGGTGGAACGATACTAGTGGACTTAGTGGTACTAGGGGTAGTGATGATGATGATGGTGGTGATAACAGATATGCTGCCTTACGCGATGAGCCCGATCAATATGACCAGTCACTGCAGCCAGATCCATTGCCGCCTTCCTTGAGATTCACAGGGGAGACTCAGTATGATCATGCTACACAGGATATTGACCACGAAACCCAGCCTAGTGGTAGTAATAGAGGGTACAGTAGAGGATCACGCCAGCGGTTCATGCCACAGGAGGAGATGGATGGGACGGATCCCATGGATATATCAACCATGTCTCGGCGGCATGGAGGAGATGCATTTAGGGGAAAGTTTTAGGCGGAGGAGCGGGCATGGTGTGCACGGAATTCATGATCGCGCGGACCTCGATCCCGAGCAATTCCGAAGAGAGGGCGGCGGAGTATCGGTTCAGCGGCAAATGGTGGATTTGGATGGTCTACTACTGGGGCTAGTGGGGTTGGAGGTGGTGGGTATGGGGGTTATTCTAGTTCCTACCCCAGCAATCAATTTAGATATGACTCAGCCTCAGGTGTTGGCAGTGGCACTGTTGGATCATCGTTCGTCGACTCCATATTTCAATATATTCCTCCTCCGATGTTCATGTCTACTCATGCTCCACCCACACGCACACTCGATCAGCCTTACCCTCGACAGGGGTACTTATATTATGTTGATGACTCTATCTACTGGTGGACTGTTGGAGACTATCAGAACAATTGGAGTGATAACATGTCCTGGAATACATAGTCATCGCAATCTGAAGAGCGTTATCGCCACCATCAGTGGTATGTTGCACATGGTTTAAATGTACCACGAAGCTCCACATGGAACTAATTGGTGAGATTTCTAATTTCTAAGTTCAATCATCAATGTATTAATTTTTAATGAATACTACTAATTAGTGGCTTAGTAGTTAGTAGCTTAGTACATTGCTACATTGTGACATTTATGTATTATTTCAACGTACACTACCAAACATTGGTCCACACCACATGTACCTATTTTCTATGTCTTTTTTGCAAACTAACATTAGAAATAGGTGTAAAATGGTTTAAATAAGGTACACAAAAAAATCAGACAAAAAAAAACATTTTTAAGCGTTGAAACCATGGAGTCAATAAAGCTGGTAGAAAATACCAGGTTTCGGCCTGGTTTCAGTGGTTTCGGAGAGTTGTGCCAGTTTCGAGCCTAACCGAAACAAGTCTCGAAACTGGCATCTTGATCCTTGACTCTTATTCAAGATGTCTTCATTTAGTAGGTTACAGAAATAACCTTTACCATCTCTCCTTAATGTTTTCATCCCTTACTAGAACTTTAACATACACATTTTTTTAATTCATCTAACATGGTCGAAATCTCCACTCTTCTTTTCCTTTATTTTCACTATTTTATAGATAGCTTTTCCCCTTTCCTTTGTGCTTAGATTGTTATAAAGATCTTCATATTTCGTTACCCTCCTTTTTCCATTTTATTCTTAGCTTCATTTTTGGCAAATTTATACCTTTTTAAATGCTCTATATCCTTGGTCTTTTGCCATGTCTTAGAGCTAGGTTTCCCAGCCTTAATGACTGTTTAAACCTCATCATCCCACAACCAAAACTCCCTAAGGGAACTAAATACTCCCCTCTCTTTACTTATTTGACTACTTTATTAGTAAATACTTTCAAGGTATCTCGTTTTAAGCTCTGTCAAAATGCAAATAACCACAAATTCTTACAATTCAATGTTATGAGACACAAATCCATGACCAATAATCTATGTTACGTGGGTAGACTCTCCCCTGTATAACCTTACAATCCTTACACAACCTATCAGGCCTTCTAATTAAAAAGAAGTCTATTTGGCTACTATGAGGTCTACTTTTGAAGGTAATTAAATGTTCTTCTTCTCTCTTTTCAAGGTGTGCGTCAACAATGGATAAATCATAAGCCACAACAAAACCGAAATCCCCTCCTCATTCCTCCAAAATTATATCCTCTATGGACACCTTAATAGCCTCTATGATCTCTCTCCACATGTCAATCCAGATCACTATTATAATCTTTTTTCATTGACTAAAACCTTGCAATAAACAATCCATGTGTTCCCAAAATTGTAACTAATTATTTTCATCCAAACCTACTTGGGGTACATAAGCACTAATTATGTTTACAACCTCTTTCTCAATACAAGCTTGATAAAAATAAACCTATCACAAATTCTTTTAACATCCACTACATCATTCTTTAACCTTTTAACTACTACAATGCTACTCCACTTCTATTACTTTTATATCCTGTATACCAAAGTTTAAAGTCATCCAACTCCTTAGTTTTTCTAACCGTCTGTCTAGTCTCTTAAATACAAGCTATGTTAATCCTTTCTATCCATAACATCCATCAATTATAAACTCTTACCAATTAGAGATCCTATGTTCCAAGATGTTAATCTAACCCTACGCTTATGGACTTACTTCTTTACCCGCATTCGTCCACGGTGTGAGAACCCTTGTCACTGCATCTAAGCATCGACGCGGCGCATCTCTTCCAAGTTACAAGGGACGCCCTAGTGCCCACTTTTCACTACATCCGGGTCAAGTTTGTTTTATAGTCTAATATTAACCCAGTGACAATCAGAATTGACGACTTCAATATTTGAAGTTCATGAAGATTTTAAAGGAAATTGAATCTGAGAGTACCCTCCCACATTCCTATTTCTTCCTACTGATACAAAAAGCCTGCTTCTATTAGTCACTTTAAACTTTGGAAGGAGATCCTTGGAATCAATTGAAAGTTTCAGATCCATGGGATAACTCATTCTCTCATCCATGAAGACAGCTTATGAAATGACTCTGCTCCAAACACCTCCAACTTGAAAGGTGTTCAGAACCCTTCGCTTTCTCAATTCAATCAGCAGACAAAGGCTTCTTCCTAAGCAGACAATATATATGAAGTTGAAGGATATACATATGCAGATAGCAGAATCTCTAGTACAAATATAATGCCCATCTTAGGATGTCTCACTTTTAGCTGGTTGGAATCTCATTAAATTGAGAAGCAAGAAGCAGTTTGTCCTTCCAAATTCAGTTCAAAGGCTGAATTTAAATCCATTGCACATGGTATCTGTGAGCTACAGTAGTCAAGGATTTTATAAAAGTGAGTTACATGCCATGCCTTAAAAAAAAAAAAAAAAAAAAAAAAAAGAAGCAAAAGCTAGATGATATCATTAACAAGTTATCCAATGGTACACATTTCACAATACATAATACATATGCACCAGTTTGATGGAGAGTCATAATGTTTGAATAGTTTCGTATTGAGGAGAATTATCACATACTCTCCACCACCAGTAATAAGTCATTATATAGGGGGGTTTTACAATGAGATCTCAACTGTTGGAGAGAAAGGTTGATCTGTTGTCTTTCGAAGTGTCCTGAGTGATCGCAAAAGTACAAATCAGCATAGCTCTTTCCCACTCTTTTCTTGGGTATCAGTTTTACATGAGTTCAAAGGGAATCCACCTCAATGTATCATGGGAAACTGGAATGATTTTTTTTCTTTCTTGTGTTTATTTTTCTGTTAACATAAAGTTTCCATGCGGTGAAATGGTCGCACAAATTATAACATAGATTTCATGATATTTGCAATTATTTTAAATTTTAATAGGAATATCCAATATAATAGTAGCCATACCCATAACCAGCATACTACAGATATTTTCATTGTTTCTTCGGGAAATGTCAACATTCATGTATTTAAATAAATTAATGTGTAACAAGAGATCATGAGATTAGCATCTCACTCAATGACAGTGTATTCCTCAGAGCATCCAGCAGAGCGGTACTCAGTGCCACTGTATTCTTCATACCCATCCACTTCGACCCTGCTATGAAGCCATTGAGTTCCTAGAAGAAGTTTTCAGTAAGCAGAAGTCAGTATCAAATATGATGACAACGAGCTCCACTACTTCTTTGTCTAATTGAATTCTTTTGATTTCAAGCATTTAAGTATAGTTACCAGGAGAGAAAAAGTTTCCAAAGCTTAAGAAATTACAGGGGTAGATCTATTCACTCTATCAATAACCAAGCCGGATCTGGTGTATCATAAGGGATTTGCCTTTTCTATTGATTCCTATGGATTGGATCCAAAAAAAATCTTGAATGAGGTATTCAACTCCTATCCGCAGGGATACAACAACGTATTGGACCTGAATACGCCGACCCTTTAGGAATTCTTCAAGCTTTGGCCCTTGGCTCCTAGCAAATAGGGATGTAACAACATTAGAAACTTCGATTGGTACTAGAATTAATATCCATTCAGTCGGATATTACCTTTGGTCGGTTCCATCTAAATCTGATTTTTCTATATCGATAAAGCTTTGGGAAATCGTTGAGAGCTCAATTTTAGCAATTTCTGAGAACTGAAAACACAAGGCAAAAGCTCAATACGTGGTAAGCCAAAAGGTAGAAATCATGGCCCAAGTTTGAGGCATGGCTAATCAATGGTGAGTACAACCTATCCAACAGTCAGTTTGCTAATATCTGCCCCGACAAGAGTCAATGGTGGACTGTCCAGATAAGTTAATCTTGACTGGACCACTTAGTGGACTTTCATTTTGATTTATATATAATTATTATGGTTGATAGATGTAGTTTGTACATACTTTTATTTTATTCATCTTTTTATCAACAAAAACTATTTTTTATTTATCTTGCATATTATGAAAAAGTAATTAGAATATTACTGGATTCAACTTCAGAACTCCCTTCGATATTTTATTCCAATGCAAAACCAATATCATCCTATATCAAATTGAACTTTAATAGCTGATGTATAAGTCAAATCCATATTCAATTACTGATAAATCCATTTCAAGTTTACTCCATGCACATCCCTACTAACCATGTGGTTTTTGAAACTAACAAGGCAACGAGATAGGAGAATACCAATGACCCCCTAAAATGTGATCCACTAAGATTACCATGGGTAGTAATACCAATGGCTCAGTTCAGATGGGCTGATCAAGGAGTCGAAAAGGTAACCACCAAACAGGGCTGCAAATTTTATCTGCCTTACAACCCTCATTTAGAGGGTAAGGGAAATGGTTTATTTTGTTTAAGCTATGCAGGTAGGGTTAGGGCAAGGACGGTATTCCAAATGCTTAGCCTATTCACCCATTAAAAATAATTATAAATAGAAAAATAACAGATGTAATATATATTGTATACAGGACCCCCCCCCCCCCCCCACCACACACACACACCAATGGGGTTGGTCTAGGCTAAGTAACGAGGGGGGACAGTATAGTATGAACGAACAAAAAAGAAAGAAGACGAAGTCCCCGGCCCACAGGGGGTATTGGTGGATGGAGGATGAGTAAAGAGGTATTGTAGAAATATTCTGCTGATATCTGTGTTAAGGGAGTGGGTATTTTAGTAATTTTGACCCTAGCTTGAGATGAGATATTAGGAATTTAATATAATGTTTTATAATGTTAAATTTTTGTCTTTGTGTGGAATGAAAAATTTTACTAGGTATTCTGCTGTGTGATGGGGGTATGATAGTGAAATTTTCTGTGTAATGCATGGATGTGATGTAGGGTTGTGACTGTAGGTGAACCCATGTTTCCTGATTGAACCTTTCTGGACAGGCAGACTGAAGTCTGGAGCCATAACTTTCTGGTTATAACTACACCCAATTCTAGTTGTGCATTAGGAAGGAGACTAAAAGATCTTCACTTTTTAAAGAAATAGCCTTTGCCTAATTTTTCTTTTAAATAGGTCAAAACGTAGTAACTGGTTGCAAACTCGTACTCAGATCAACAACCCTTTCTGGCTGTTATGCGGCTGATGCATGAACCGGGGCTTCAGCTGGCGCATCAACCGACTGACAGTATTTTGATTGTAATTAGGTAAAATAAGAGGGAGCAATGGGTAAATATGAAAGTTCTGGTTTGGGGAGAATTTGAAAGGAAATCTGTAACCTAAGGGTTTAAGTGTAATAAGGTTTTAGTAGAGGGGCTAATTTATAAAAATTGTTTCATTAAGAGATCGGTACCAAACTTAGGAAATGTCAAACTTTTAAGTTTTAAAAACTAGGAAATTAGAGACTTAATTAGGGCTAGATTAGATTGATTAGTCCTTTTAAGCCTTATTTAAGTTTAGCCATTTATAAAAATTACTTAGAACTTAGAAGGAAGAGAGAGAGACTTCCAATGTATTCTACAACTCTCACTCTCATCTCTTTCTCCTGTTCACAAACCCAGCAGAAGAAAGAAGAAAGGAAGAGAAGAAGAAAAGAAGAAGAGGAAGAAGAAGGAGAAGGAATTCACCATGTCCTACTTAGTTCTTCTGTTGCTGAAACTAAGGAAGAAGGTTTCCGTATTTGGGACTGAGAGTTCAAAATTGAAGAGAAACAGTTGAGAAAGGAAGATGAAACTAATTCAGGGTTCAGCAGTTCAACCCAGCAAAAACCAGAGGTAACTCCTTTATAATTTCTTCCTATGCATGCAACTTAAGCCATGATGTGAAACCCAAGAAGGTTCCCACCTTCTGACCCTTCTGTAGCTTAGAACTCAGCCATAGGAGTTCCCAATTTCGAATTGGAGCTGCATGGAGCAGCATAGACTAACTTGGGTTCCAATTGTTGAATTCCATAAAGAATTGAAAGTAAGAAGGGCATAGGATGTTAGATGGATGTAATTCTAAGGTGTAGTATCTTCAAATAGGGGGAAAATAGTGAAGGAGCAGCCAACGAAAGCCTTTTGGCAGCTTCTGGGTCTGGGCGGCTGGAACAGACTGAGCTAGCCGGTCAACCAGCCAGCAGGGCCTTCCAGCCGCCAACCAGGAAAATGGCCATTTGCAACCCGTTTTGGGGGGGTTTTTTGTCTGCAGGTCTTTCCAGACCTTAGGAACACTTTTGGAATTAATCTTTCAAACAAGTTTTCATAATTAATTAGTCCTAAGTTAGAATAAAATAATCGTATTCTTGTAGGTCCGGAATTGGGGAATCCCAACCCAACTTGCTGTCCTAGTGTGAGAAGTGCTACAACAGTATTTTTGGTGAGGGAATTTATGAATCATACCTTGTAGATGTTAATTAATTGAGTATATTATGTTCTGTTCTTTTGTTTCTACTTATAGTTTTAAATTTAGTGACAATGTTTACATTGGGAAAGGGATTAGTGAATATATATATATATAGTATTGTTGTCGATTGTGTAAGTATAAATGTTATGCACATCTTTCTGTTCACGATGCTAGGATGCTGGGCTAAGTAATATATTGAACACTATGTGTTGTCGAGTTCTATGTAACTAACGACATAGCGCTAGTGCTATGTTGTTAGGGGTAATTCTGGTATTTAGATAGGTATGCTTTTAAGTCTTATTTTCTCTTATTAGTGTAAGGGCTATTCTTGTAATCTTGTCCTTTCTTATTTCATTATAAATAAAGGTGTGTGGGAGAGGATCACCAATCTCTCTCCAATTTTCTCTTCCATTCTTTTCTACATGGTATCAGAGCCTCCCTAATCCTCTCTCTCTCTCTCCTCTTTCTTTTTTCTTTTTCCTTCTTCTCTTCTCAGCCCTACTGTCACCTCTATTCCTTCCTAAACCTTAACTCCAGCATACATACCCTGCAACCAGTTACTGCCAGCCTCCATTCCTTGTCCCCACCCTTGCCGACACCATAGCAGGTACCGCCAGAACCTGCAATTCAGAATCGACTTTTTTTTTCCTTGCTCCAGATCTGCCGTTACCTAAAACCAGCCCATACCTTGCATCTTCTACATACCTTGCATTTGTAAATCAACAAACAAGGTTGCCGTCGAGAGTACTCAACAACAAGGCTCCTTTGGATCTCTTACTCGGTGATTATTCGTTTGCTCTTCCACCAAAGGTGTTTGGATGTGTTTGCTATGCTCGTAACCACCATTCCCCCGGCAAGCTTGATCCACGGGGGGTTCGTTGTATTTTTCTTGGTTACCCTGCTATACAAAAAGGGTATAAATGTTACCATCCACCTTCCCGTCGGACTTTTATTACCAGGGATGTTCTCTTCCATGAAGACATGATGTATTATCAGTCACATCTTCAGGGGGAGACATATGCAGTTGAAGATGCGCCTTTGATTGTACCAATGGAGGCAGACACAAAAAGAGTCCAAGTAAGAGGAATTATGGAATCAGATTCTCAGGAAGCAGATCAAATAGCTTCATCTACTTTACCTACACCACAGATACCACCATCTATACCGCTGCCTTCTACACCCATTACTGTTGCCAGTCCAAATGCCACTAAACCTCTACAAGTTTAGAGCCGTGCCAGAAGCAAGCAAGGAAAGACTACTACCATCCACTGTTCGAGGTTTCGTCGAAACTTAAGTTTCAACCATAAAGTGAATCTGGACCAGCTTTTAAGGGTCGAAACCAATTGCTTTGAGAAAATTTCTCCCCCTTTGCTCCAACTTCATTTCTCTCCATTTTTCTTTCAAAAACTTTATTTCTTCAAGGGATATCAACATTTGTCAACATTTATCAAGATTCTTGAGCATTCTTCAATTCTCAACTCCTTTCTCTCTCTTCAAGGTAACTCATTCTCTCCATTTTGTATATTTTTCAATGAAATGATATGCAAAAATCATGGATGGCTTCCAATTTTTTATATGTTTGTTAGAATCACCCAGTCTATGAATCTATGGAAGTAATTTTTTTTTTTTGACAAATAATTTATTTATTAAATTTTCTGTTTGAAAAATAAGATTTTCCTACAACTATTTTTTGAAAAAAATATGTCTTACACATGTTGTATGGCATTGAATTAAATATACGTTAAACAAAATAGGGAGATCTACATTTTGTATGGAGTAGAATTATTTTTCCGTTCTTATTTAATTATTTTAATTTTCGGATATTGATAAAATAATTAATTAAATTGAAAATAAATATAAATAAATGAAAAAATTCCATTTCACTTTGAAAATCTTGAAAATAAAATATTTTTAAAAGTATTGCTACTTTATGGTGGGTTGCAGTTTTATGTTATAAAAGTAATGTGAACTAATTATTTATGTTGATTTAAGGGCATTTTAATTACTGAAAAATTAATAAAATATTTTTAACTTATGGAAAAAAATATAAATGTGTTAGAAATTATAATATGTTGCTGTTTTATGTAATAATGCAATGTTAAAATGATAAACCTATGCTTTTTTTTTTACTTTAAGGTGTATTATTTAGTTATAAGATACTATTTAAAAATGAAAATATAGTATGTTTCAATTGTAGCAATTGTTTTCTTTTTGTTTCAACAGTGTAAGTGTTTGAAGTGATTGATGCACCAACTCCAAATAAGAAGCAGTCACAATGTAATTATTGTGGCAAGCAGATAAAAGGAGGTGGTGCCACTAAATTGAAGTGGCATCTTGTTGGTCGTAACAAGGATGTAATGGGTTGCCCCAACGTACCAAGTGAAGTGAAGAAGGATAAGGCAAGCTTAATGAAGAGTGATATTGATAGAAAAAATAAGAAGAAGGCAGATAGACAGGAGTTTGAAGTGACTTGTTTGGAGGGCAATCTAGGGGTCAATGAGGATGGCATTAGCCTTGATAGTGATGAGGTAGACCAAGAAATGACAGAGGCAGAGGTGAGACAGCTGAAGAGAGCGAAGGTAGCAAGCATAAGGCAACAAGAGATAGATCGAGAAAGACGGTTTGAGAGGACTAGAGGAGTTGGGTCATCTAGAGAGGCAGTAGTAGAGGATGAGGGGAGGAGGCCGAGGCTGTGAAGTAAGGATGCCCCTGAGATACCTTTTAGGAGGACTCAGAGTGTGAGGACTCCAGCTACTGCACAGACACCACCACCTTTTCGTGACCCAGACTATAAGGTCCTGAGGGTGGATCCTAATCTATTTGTCAGACAGGATAGTAAACAAAAAAAGTTGCCTCATTTTTGGACTGATATCAAGACGAGTGAGAGATAAAATCTCCAAGTGGATAATGTACCATGGCATTGCAGCAAATGCTACCACAGGACCTCACAATTAGAATATGTTTGATGAAATAGGTAGGGCAGGTCCAGGAGTTAAAGGGCCTACAGCTTGGGAGTTGTACGACACCTACCTACCCAAACATAAGAAAGAAACGAAAGAATACATGGATTCTTTGAAGACATAATGGGAAAGTTATGAGGTGACTGTGATGTGTAATTGGTGGACCAGACCCACCAAAAAATCTCTCATCAACTTTTTGGTAAATTGTGATGGTAGAACAGCATTTCTAAGGTCTGTTGATGTATCTAAGCATATCAAGGATTCCAAGTACATTTATGGTCTCTTGAGTGGTGAAAGAAGTAGGGATAAATCATGTGGTACAAGTGGCTACTGACAATGGTAGTAACTTCAAAAAAGCAGGGGAAAGGTTGATGAACAATAAAAAATACTGACTTTTTTAGACACCATGTACAGCCCACTGTATTGATTTGATATTGAAGGACATGGAGGAAATAAAACTTGTGAAAGAGACTGTAGAAAATGCAAGGCAAGTAAACACTTTCGTTTATAACCATGGATATGCCTTAGAGAAGATGAGAACCAAGTGTGGTGGAGACTTGGTGAGGCCAGGGTTAATGCATTTTGCAACAAACTATATTGCCCTCAAGAGTTTTGACATGAAGAAGTTTGGCTTGAGATCAATGTTTGTTTCAGAGGAGTGGTTTGAGTGGCCTTAGTTTAGTTCTCGAGCTGGTAAAACAGCACAGGCAACCGTATCCAACGATAAATTCTGGGATGATGTCAAAAAAGTTGTGGCGATATTAGATCCCATTGTGAAAGTGCTGAGAATGGTTGATGGACAGAGGAAGGCCACCTTACCATACTTGTGGACCGCCATAGATATGACGAAGATGCAAGTAGAGGAAGCCTACAAACGCGAGAACTCAAAAAATATTGCCATCATCAAAGATCGTTGGGAGCGACAGCTCAAGCACCCACTGCACAAGGCTGATGAGTCTTTACTTGATGTACTTCAGTTTCTCAACTAATTAAAATTACATCAGCTTGATTGACGTAATTATTATATTTGTCAATTTTTAGCATATTATCTGAATCCTAAGTATCAATACAAAGATAACTTGGAAATGCGTCAATAATTGATAGATGTAGTACAAGAAGTGGTTGCCAAGCTTGAGCCAAACGCAAGAGCACAGTCTATTGTTTTGCAAGAAGTAAGACTTTTATTTATTTTGTTGTCAATATAATTTATAAGAATTGTATTTTTACTAAGACTCCCATCAAAATTGGTTCAGCTCAAAAGCTTTAGAGATAACACTGAGAGTTTTGATAGGGTAGCGGCTGAATCTGGTAGACAATCAACACCCCCTGGTACATATACTTACTTTATGGATGCTAATATGCCATTGTGGGTTTTTTCATCATCTAATATTTGTTTCTTATGCTATTTTGCAGCTGAATGGTGGGTTCTATACGGGTCGGAGTCACCCAGCCTTCATGCAATAGTAGTGAAGGTGCTATCGCAAACATGCTCCGCCATGGGAAGTGAATGAAACTGGAGTACATTCTCGCTTATACATACTAAACGATAAAAATGCTGCCTTACGCGATGAACCCGATCAGTATGACCAACCACTGCAGCCAGATCCATTGCCGCCTTCCTTGAGATTCACAGGGGAGGCTTAGTATGATGATGCTACACAGGATATTGACCACGGAACCTGGCCTAGTGGTAGTAATAGAGGGTACAATATAGGATCACGCCAGCGGTTCATGCCACAAGAGGAGATGGATGAGACAGATCCCATGGATATATCGACCATGTCTCTGACAGCATGGAGGGCATGCATTTAGGGGAAAGTTCTTAGACTGGAGGAACTGGGCATTGGCGTGACCAGAATTCATGATCACACGGACCTCGAGCCCAGCAATTCTTGAAGAGAGTGGTGGCGAGAGTATCAGTTCAACGGCAAATGGTGGATTTGGATGGTCTATTACTGGGGCTAGTGGGGTTGGAAGTGGTGGGTATGGGGGTTATTCTAGTTCCTACGCTAGCAATCAATTTAGAGATAACTCAGCCTCAGGGCTTGGCAGTGGCACTGTTGGATCATCGTTCGTCAACTCCATATTTTAATATGTTCCTCCTCCGACGTTCATGCCTACTCTTGCTCCACCCACACACACACTCGATCAACCTTACCCTCGACAAGGGTACTTATATTATGTTGATAACTCTATCTACTGGTGGGCTGTTGGAGACTATCAGAACAATTAGAGTGACAACATGTCCTGGGATACATACGTGCTGCAATCTGAGGAGTCAATGGTATGTTGCACGTGGTTTAAATGTACCACGAAGCTCCACATGGAACTAATTGGTGAGATTTTTAATTTTTAAGTTCAATCATTAATGTATTAACTTTTAATGAATGTTGTTAAATAGTGGCTTAGTAGTTAGTAGCTTAGTACATTACTACATTGTGACATTTGTATATTATTTCAGCATACACTACCAAACATTGGTCCACACCACATGTAGCTATTTTTTGTCTTTTTTGCAAATTAACATTAAAAATAGGTGTAAAATGGTTTAAATAGGGTATACAAAAAAAAATCAGACCAAAAAGAACATTTTTAAGCCTCGATAAAGCTGGTAGAAAATACTAGGTTTCGGCGAGTTGTGCCGGTTTCGAGCCTGACCGAAACAGGTCTCGAAACAAGCACCTTGATCCTTGCTACCATCAACGCAACTACACATGTTCCTTCATCAGCCCAGGATCCAGAGACTGATCAAACGCTTAGTAAGGACATTTCTCTCTCTGATTCTGATTCTGATCTCCTTATTACTGTTCGTAAAGGTACTAGGGCATGTACCTTCCATCCAATCTCTAATTTTGTTTTGTATGATGTCTATCTCCTTTGTTCCATGCATTTGTGTCTTCTCTTTCCTTTGTGTCTATCCCTTAGAAATGGTAGAATGCAATTTTAGATGAGCGGTGGAAAATTGCAATGATGGAAGAAATGAGAACCTTGAAGAAGAACAATACTTGGGATCTTGTTTCTCTCCCACCGAGTAAGAAAACAGTAGGGTGCAAATGAGTTTTTACAGTCAAGTAGAATAGTGATGGTACAATGGATCAGTATAAAGCAAGTCTAGTAACTCGTAAATTTACACAGACATATGGTATTGATTACCAAGAGACCTTTGCACCAGTGGCTAAAATGACAACAGTAAGGGTTCTCTTGGCATGTGTTGTCCACCACAATTGGAATCTGCAACAGTTTGATGTAAAAAATGTCTTCCTCCATGGTGAACTTAAAGAAGAAGTATATATGGACTGTCTACTTGGGTTTACAGATGCAAACACCCATGGGAAAGTATATAAATTGAAGTGCTCACTTTATGGACTCAAGCAGTCCCCTAGAGCATGGTTTGGCAGATTACATAAGGCTATGATAGCCTGTGGCTATGCTCAGAGCAATGCGGATCATACACTGTTTATCAAGCATTCATCTGGAAGCTTTACTACTCTTTTGGTATATGTGGATGATATTATTGTCACTGGAAGTAGTGACGAAGAGATAAAGAAACTCAAGGCATTTCTCAGGACGGAGTTCGAAATTAAAGATTTGGGAAGGTTTAGGTACTTCCTTGGGATTGAAATTGCTCTTTCTGCAAAAGGCATCTTTCTCTCTCAAAAGAAGTACATCCTTGATCTTCTATTAGAGATAGGTTTGCTAGGCTGCAAACCGTGTGCTACCCTACTAGATGCAACTACCAAGTTGAAGGAAAAAGAAAGAACACCAACTAAATAAAGGAAGATATCAAAGGTTGGTTGGAAGATTCATCTACTTATCCCATACCAGACCAGATATAGCATTTGCAGTCAGCCTAGTGAGTCAGTTTATGCACGATCCCTATTCTACGCATTTGGAGGCTGTCTATAGGATTCTTCATTACCTAAAGGCAGCTCGAGGAAAAGGGATCTTACTCTAACCACGTGATGATTTTAAAGTGGAAGCTTATACTGATGCTGACTGGGTAGGCAGTTCAGATTGGAAATCTATTTCTGGTTACTGTACCTTTGTAAGGGGAATGTTAGTCACTTGGCGCAGTAAGAAGTAGAACGTCGTGGCACGTTTCAGTGCAGAAGCAGAATTCAGAGCAATGGCCCAAGGCATATGTAAACTTCTATGGTTGAAAGGTCTACTCAGTGACTTGAAAGTGGATTGTTCTTAGCCCATGATTCTCTCTTGTGATAATAAAGCCGCCATCAACATTGCCAACGATCCAGTTCAGCATGATTGGACTAAGCATGTTGAAATAAATCTGTCATTTTATAAAAGAGTAGTCAGATTTAGATTCCACATGTCAGATCAGAAGATCAGAAGATCAGCTGGCCGATATTTTTACAAAAGGTTTACCTATAAAGCCGTTTCACATAATTTTGTCTAAATTGGGAATGCATGATATCTATGCACCAACTTGGGAGTGTTGTCGAGTTCTATGTAATTAATGACATAGCACTAGTGCTATGTCATTAGGGGTAATTCTGGTATTTAGATAGTTATGCTTTTAAGTCTTCTTTTCTCTTATTAGTGTAAGGGCTATTCTTGTAATCTTGTCCTTTCTTATTTCATTATAAATAAAGTTGTGTGGGAGAGGATCGCCAATCTCTCTCCAATTTTCTCTTCCATTCTTTTCTACACTATGCAATGCTATGTTGATATGTAAGACAAACATGCTATGCAATGATGATGAAATATCCATGTTTACAGCCCTGACATGTTTTGAATAACCTGCAAAGCATGAAAATGATAAAAGATGGAAATGCAAGGTGTAAGTTTATGAAAGTTCTGTTTGGTTTCTGAAATGCCAAGGCATTAAGAACCAGCTTATGTAAGTTCATGAAAGCACGGCCTTTGGGGTCGTAAACAGCTCACCCTCTGTTACGACCGGGAGATGGAGTCTATATGATGTAAACAGCTCACCCTCAGTTACGACTGGGAGGTGGAGTCGATATGTTGTAAATGGTTCACCTTTAGTTACAACCGGGAGGTAGAGTTCACATGATGTAAACGGCTCACCCTTGGTTAAGACCGGGAGGTGGAGTCTATATGCCGTAAACAGCTCACCCTCGGTTATGACCAGGAGGTGGAGTCTATAGATGTAAACGGCTCACCCTCGGTGACGACTGGGAGGTAGAGTCCATACAATGAAAACAGCTCAACCTCGGTGACAATCGAGAGGTGGAGTTCATGGACTGATGATGACAAATGAACAGAATGTACATGACATATGATATGTAAGATTTTGCATATGTTATGTATGATGCGTTCAATTGAATATATTTTTTTCCCATTTGAAAATGTTATGAGACGATAGCTGTATGTTAATGACTTTATTATGCTGTGGTATGATTAAGATATTTCTTCACAGAGCTGTCGAGCTCAAAATTGCTATGATTTGTCTTTTACAGAGAAGCGAGAATCAAGAAGCGAAGGAAGAAGACCAGTAGAATTAGCAGTTGCCCAGTTTCACCTAATGTAAATAAGTAAATATGTCTTGTATTTAAGGAACCTGTTTAGGATAGTACTTTTTATGTTGCCACCAGAAGTTATTTACAGTTATTTTTCGCTGCTTAGAATGTAAGAGCTATAGTACCTTTGTTAAGTTTATATCGAGATTAGTAATGCAAATCTTGGTAATGGTAAGTATGGAAATGAGGACTAACTGTCTCTCAATCTTGGATCATGAGGATGTTCAAGTGGTAACACTGTGATATGTCACTTATGGATTAGACCGGGTCTGGAAGCATTACACACCAGACCCTAGCCGCCCCATTTGCAGGCCTAACACCAAAAGGAATCCATTTATTAAGCACTAGGAATTTACCAACTAACTATATATTAGCACGTTGATCACAGGTTTCCCATTTTAATTGGGGGTTGGCATGGGGGGAGGGGATTATGGGTTCAGTTAGGTTGAGCACCACTGGGACTAAGAGCTAAATGCTCAACTAAACCTGATACATTTTCATTTATTATGATTAACAAGTGGAACCAAACACCTCTGTTAATGGGTCAGAAATTGCCATGCCTAGCCACAACCAATTAATTTGACTCAAAAGAATCAACAATTTTAATTGTACAAAGCATGAAATATAACATAAAATTGTGAAAATATTTGTGATGAATATAAACAAATAATACATAGGAAATTCAGCAAACAATTGAATTATTTACAGAAGACATTCAACCTTGGAAGGACAACTACATGTTCTCAAGAATCAAGATATACAATAAGGAATCGTATAGTGCAATGACATTACCAGAAGGAAAATGCATCATGGAGAT
This sequence comes from Protea cynaroides, assembly GCA_028583415.1. Taxonomy (NCBI): domain Eukaryota; kingdom Viridiplantae; phylum Streptophyta; class Magnoliopsida; order Proteales; family Proteaceae; genus Protea; species Protea cynaroides. The sequence continues at coordinate 123,784,447 of CM053276.1, forward strand.
CATTCTACCACCAATCCATGGCACCACTTCAAGAATCCAATTACCACTTTTCAGTACGATAGGCGTTCTTGAAATATTGATTCCCTTCTGTCCTGAAATTTCCTCCACACCCGGAATACACTTAGCGCTTTCTGTATTGAACAAATTTGACATCCCAGGCAATGAGGTAACAGATTCATCAGTATAAAGGCTAATAAATACACATATGCATGCGTAACAAATATATATATAGGACAGCAAATACAATTTCACAGTATGATATGACATTCAGGTCTCAATAACCAATGCATGTAAACAAGATAACATTTATAAGTTTTTCAAATAGTCGACCTTCTGAGAAAGACTGATAATGTAGAGTCTCAAAGAAGGATTCTTCATGATAATGAGAGTGTGTTGTTGAGGAGGTGATGGTGAGGAGTGCGTGTTTCGTGTGTTCTTCGTATTGCGTTGGGCAGGGGTCTGCCGCTGCCATGACTGGCAAGTCCTTGACCTACGATGTGGGGTCGATGGTGGATGGTGAGCATGGAACCCTAAACAGTTGACTGCCATGTTTGGAAGTATGTTGGAAGGGCCTCAGGAGCCTGCATCACTCATGGGAAAGACAGTGTCTGTGGGGGACCAGGTTCCAGTGGGTAGGAATTACAAGACCTGGTTTTCCCTATTTTCCTCCACCCCCACTAAGGAGGAAAACCAAGGGTTTCATGTTGCAATTCCAGCCCCCAACCTGGGTTGATGGTAAAAGGGCGATCCTTTGGCCTTACGGTATGGACTTGGAAGACCAAGAGTTTGCCAAAATAATATTTTGTTTTGATAATCAAAAAATTATTTCCATTCATGCGACTATAAACAACATTCGCATATTCCAAACAATGTTTGACCGTTCAATATAACTCGGATTAAAGCAATAGATTTATTAAAAACATTAGCACAACCAGCTTTTCAACTAATCCGAAATTGCGTTAATCTGAGTTATATATAAGGAGGTATGCTTCAGTCAAACCATGTTCGAAGTATGCGAATGCTGTTTAAAGTCGTCTGAATGGAAATAATTTTTTGGACATGAAAACAAAATATTATTTTAGTGGAGTATTGGTTTTTAGTGATGTTTTACTCTAATAAGATTTATGGAATTTTTAGGTTAAAGAAAAAGGCTAGCATTTGAAAGTTGAAAATTGCCCCACGATCGAAAATCCAATTTTTGTTCTTGAATTGGAAAGTTAACTTTTATCTTCTTGGAATTTGAAATTTAGACTATTTTTATTTGATTTAAATAAGGGTGTTTGCTTATTTATGAATAATATCTTAAGTAAATGAAATATAAAAGTTAATGAAGATATTAATAATAAATAAGTGTTGTGTACTGTTCCCGAACCATTCTATGCAGGTCATCAAGTCCTAGTTCCATATAAAAAAATAAAAATAAAAAACCCAAAAAAAATGACATTTCAGTCAAGAAAAATAAGTGTCGGTTGAAATTTTGTCTGAAACCCATCAAGATGGAATCGAGAGTACAACCGAAACATTGCAAACTTCGTGTCTTGTGTCTCATCTCGTCTCGAGCTGGTCAAGATTACCAATAATTTTAAAATCTCGGCGAGATTTCATCGAGATTTAGAACCATGACCCTAACGGGTTTGGGTTGTGACATCCCAACCTCGTCTTGTTGTCTTTGTTGGAATTCCCCAAAGGATACGTCTCATCATTTAACTGCCCCTTCTCCTCCCAGCTCTAGGAATGTATTTTTTTTCAGATGCTAGCCATCCTATAGATGGATCCTCGAGTTCAACATGGAATGAAAATGGGTACTCAGCCTTCAAGGGGAAGACCTATTGTGAAACTATGGGCAGCCTTCAGCACCACCATCTACCACATTTCGAGGGAGAGAAATCTCCGGAGATGGATTGGAAGTTCTAGAACCATTGCTCAGATCACGAACTACATTGCATTTGAAATACTCACGAACCCCCCCAAATTGAGAGAGACTGCCTGGATTCAGCAAGGGATAGACATATAGCTAGTTTGTGGGATTCACCTATATGTTTCACTGTGGATAGGACTTCCCATTCCCGTTGAGAACTTTTTAGCTTCTCCTTTCTTTTCTAGTTTTGCTTCTTCCTCCTTTCCAGGTCCCCCTCCTCTCCCCCTTTTCCCTTCCCCCTTCCCCCTTTTTTGTCTTGTCCGTTGAATACAATTTTATTTATTCACCCAAAAAAACTAGTCAATATAAACAAGGCAAGATCCCAAGATTACATAGATTATTAAAAGATGCCTCCATATTCCAAAATTCCTTCAGCAAAAATAATAAAAAAGAAAAAGAAAACGAAAAAAACACCAAAAACGTAAGTTTTCAGATTACAATTATGAGTAAACTGATTAGATTAAAGCAAAGACTAGCTGTTTCTAAGAAATGAAAGTTATTCTCACAGAAATCATCCACAAAAATGTCCAGAGAGAGAGAGAAAGGGAGGAGAATTTAACATTAAAACAAAAGAGATAGATGTGGCACAAAGGTAAATGACTATGGAAGGTTATATAAAAGGAAGAAAAAAGAACTACCCATTCTAACTCTGCAGTTCATCCATTTAAGAATTAACAAGAAAGAAAAGGTTCTTTTTCTTGGGGTGTGTGTTGTGTTCAGATTACAACTATGAACTATAACATGCTAAAATAGGACAAGTTATAAGTCATATCTGGTCAAGTTGAAAAAATATTTACAAAAACTAATTACATCCAAGTTTGAGAAACATATAGCAAACTTCAAACTTGGGAATGTTGTGGAGGTGAACAGCATTACCCATACGAGCCTGGTATTGCTCCTTATTTGTAGATATTAGGTGAGACACGTCAGATTCTGAAGGAACTATAATTTGCACTACCTCCCCATCAGTGCCCCATGCATCAAGCTGCATAATAAGCAAGATTTGGGATTAAGTAAAAAAACTTAAGAGAGACTCTAAGTCCCAGCTAAAAAACTTCATTTCCTAAAAATTTCTGTTTCAGCATTAGGAGAACTTAACAGAAAGAAGATATACCTTTGCACCTTCACCTAGCAATAATTGTACATGCAGACGACGTTTCGGCCTCCTCCATGATCCTTCCGTTCTAGAAATTTTAACAGTAACAACTGAAGATTGAAGTTCTGCAACATAATATGTTAATAGGTATCCCTCTCTGGTGAATTCATATCCATCGCCATCATCCTCAAAGATAACACCTTCAGCTTTGCCTACAGAACAGCAGAAGCAATAAGTTATAAGGCTTGTAGAAATTGCAGATGCATACAACAACAACAAAGCATTATCCCAACTAAATGGGGTCGGCTACATGGATTCTTATCCTCCGATCACCTTTGTTTGATGTCATACTTGAAACAAGGCCTAAGCTATGCATGTCCTTCCAAAGTCTAATACCCATTTACGTTATTGTCCATCTACACCTCCTGTGGCTAACACGACATAAATAAATAAATAGGGGCACAATTAACCAAGGACAGGCACTCACACAAGGTGGCAGTTCCAAGAGTGTACTTGGATATAGCTGGATTCTATTAGATTACTTAATCGAATCTGCAATATATTGGATTCTCTTTAGTACCAAATATTCAATAAGAAATGGTAGTGCATAGGTGACCAAATTGATTTATAAAAAGGAATATGATCACATAGAATGCAAATATTCTTGTAAATATAATAGAGGCCATATGTTTCTGGGACAAATGGAGAAATGCATTGAGTATATGCTTACAGGTTCACTCTCAATTATTATGAATTTGGTCGCCTCACCTCACAAGTCATTTGAAGGATAAGAGAAACAGAGACTGCAACCACCTCTCTTTTTTTTCCCCTCTTTGTTGGTGAGAGCAGTTGGGAATGTTGGTGGAAGTTATGGACATTGTGTTCACAAGTGGATCAAGATCATAATAAAGATGTGATACCCAATGACAACTCCACGTTAGTATTGATCCCAGGCCGTTTGGCTGAGAAAATGGAGGGAGCCAGAAAGCTTTGCATGTTTGGAATCCGCTTAAACAGTGTTTATTGAGACCAGCCCATGATTGGGCCATGGATACACTTCGGTGAATCCCCGTGGACGGGACCTACGATCAGTGGCTCTGTAACTCAATTTATTCGGAGACAGATGAGAATGATAAAGTTGAGGGTGTCTCCAGAAGCACCATGAATCTCACATTCATTGCACAGAGATGACAAATCAGATTCTCAGGGACTTGTAAAATCAAGCAGCTCATTCAGGTTTCATTTTAAAGATTCCTCAAGGCACAAGTCTATCAGAAAAGAAGAGTAGTGATAAATATGGACTATCCTGACTAGGCAATTCAGGAAGAAGATGCAAAGCTATTGGATTGGTCAAAATGGAGCATACCATTTGCCTTCTTTAAGATACCACTTATTACACAACTACATCACCTTATTCGAGAGTCGAAAAGACCTGGTGTTGGTAGATGGGATGCCTCCCAACGAAAAAGAAAAAAAGAAGAGGTTTTGAAAAGAAGATACCATTAAATTGGAGGTAGGATTATCTTCCTAAAGAAGCGCCCTTAATAGTATACTAATAGATCTAGACACCAAGTTCAGTTTCCAAAACGATGGAGAAAATAACTAAGAACTTGCTTACACAGTAAAAAGGATAGAGTAAGAAGTTTTGTTCGATGATTGGAAGTGAAATTGTGAACCCAAGAATTAGTGAATTACAGAGGGCTTGGCATTTGATCAACTTCCATAATGAACTCTTCCTATGGAGTGGCATTGGCAGTCCAGTATTGATACTGTTAGGAAAAAGAAATTGACTAACTAACAAACCAGCAATGAAATAGGAGGAATGCACATAACAGAAAAATAGAGAGTGAGAAGCTCGTTAGGTGCTCCTCCTTGTTATATTTAAAGAATTTAGGAAATAACTAGTAGTTAGAATCTAGGATTCTACAAGTCAGAGTCTTAGCTGAAAACAGAAAACAATAGTTATTTGGAACCATAGATTGGAATGCAAGATTCAAAAGAATCTACTGTTGAGCAAGAGTGATGCAAATCAGATATACAAGACTACAAAACCATGAGGAATCTAGAAGTTGAAGATTCAAGGAATTGGAAAGATAGTTCATCGGCAATTCTTTCTCATCCAATGGAGCCGTAGATTGGAATGCAAGATTCAAAAGAATCTGCTGTTGAGCAAGAGTAATGCAAATCAGATATACAAGACTACAAAACCATGATGAATCTGGAAGTTGGAGATTCAAGGAATTGGAAAGATAGTTCATCAGCAATTCTCAATTAGACCATAATAATATATTATAGTATATTGTAGTCCCTCTCACCAATTTTCACCACCTCATTAGCCACACAAGAATGGATAATGAGGTGGTGAAAATTTATTAGAGGGAGATACCGAAAAATGATTAATTTAAGTAGCTAATTTCTATTATAAATAAAGAAGGTGATGTAGAGGATTATGTTTTACAAAGGATTAAAATAGGATGGATGAAATGCAGAGTGCGTCTGGAGTGTTGTGCGATTGGTGAATTCCTTTAAAACTTAATAGGACAACCATTTGACCAGCTATGATGTATCGTGCAAAATGTTGGGCAATTAAGAAGCATCATATAGATAAACCCAGTGTAGCTAAGATGAGGATGCTGAGATAGATGTATAGCTAAACTAAGAAGGATAAGGTACGGAATGAGCGTATTAAAGCTGATTTGGGAGTAACGTCAATACATGATAAGCTATGAGAAAGTTGTTTGAGATGGTATGGCCATGTTCAATGAAAGCCTTTAGACGCTCCTATATAGAGGAATAATTTGATTCAAATCGAAAGATCTAAAAGAGCCAGGTAAGGCCTAAGATAATTCTAGATGAAGTGGTGAGGAAAAACATGCATAGTTTTAGACCTTGAACAGAGCTGATTAAGAACAATAATCCATGTAGCCAACCCTATTTAACATGTAGTGGCTTGGCAAAAAATGTTGAAGTCTCAATGATATGCCAATGGGCTTGATACAGGCCATGAGCCCAGAAATAGGGTCCAATAGCTTTGGGAAGCCCATCATTGTTGCTGGTCCAAAAGCCAAGGCCCCTTCTAGTTTCTTTCATTTTTTAATCATATACGATCAGACCTGCGTCTGATTTTAGGAAATATTTTTTTTTTTCAATCGTGATACCAAGTTATCAAATTTATAATAGGATTTGATTTCGAAGTTCTTGTAGGCCAGCTAAGGAGAGATTACCCAACTTGTTTTGTTTCTAAATTAGTATGCTAACTCCTATTTGGAATGGTATAATACAGTTTTGATTCCTATTGGTCCTCTCCCCTCTTTCCTGCTCTTCTTCTCTTTTTATTTTACTTCTGAAATAGCTTTGCAGAATTGATTCCAGTGCATCTCCAATGTTGTCAGATCAACAGGCTAGTTTAACTGTGGTTTTAGTTCTGTATGCATACTATTGCAGAACAAATTACAACATATATAAGCCTACATGTATGGTTTGTTTGCATCAATTTCAGAAAGGGAAAAAAAAGCAGGGCATTGCCTGCTTCTGGCTAATTTCTGATTGAAGTTTCAAAACCTTCTTTCTTCCCCCCTGCTCCCCCCTCTCTTTTTTTTTTTACCGAAAGACATTTCAAAAAAAGCCCAACTGATTTTCTTCAACAGCTTGCTGTCAGAGGAAGTAGTGGAAGATAGGACCCCTTGTGCTGTTAGTGGAGATTGATCACTGATCTATCCCTCCCTGATTTTGTCACATCATTATTGAGCAGCCTTCCCAAAGAAAACTAGGATAAGCAGTTGAGTCCTAGACACAATATTTCAATATTCAAGGTTCATCAACATAAATATAATGCCACAAAATTACCATGGTCATCTAAAGCAATAATAAGTGATAAGTCATCTGTTAGATTTGCTTCACCAACATGCTGAAGAGGAGGACCCACTGGAATAATTGATCCACCTTGCAGATACAGTGTGGGTAAGTCCTGGATTATCAAGTGGAAAAAACAGTTAATCAATCAATTGCACTCTGATAAGCTCTTCAAGTGAATAGGAAGTGAGAAAAATAATTACCGGATGTGAGTCATTAAAATCAAAGCGCAACCAAATGCCTTTAGGCAACACAAGTGGCAATTGATGCGATCCCTTATCAGGAACAGTACTGATGACCATAACAAATGTATTAGTATTAGTGATAAATGCAAATATGAGATTATTGAAGCTACCATTAGATGTAATATAAATGCCACAGAACACATAAACACATCACCCAAGAGCCCAAATGCAGTGGAAACAAATTCATGCACAGAAACCAGTGGTTGATTAAAATTTTAAGTCCTCCAATCAAAGCCCAGAGGTTCTCCAAGTAAGAAACCTCAGGATACACCTCCTCCAAGGTGCTAATCTAAGCAACCAATAAATTTTCAAACGAGATCTAGAAAAATGAATATTTCATTTAAAATTTCATTAGGATTAAATTCACGTAATTAATACTAATTGCATAAACATATTACTCTTAGATCTAGGGTTTCAAATTGCAGCCCCCAAACAGTAAAGAAGATACTCTCCCAATGGAGAGAAAATATGAGATTGGTCCAATCATATCAATTATTCAATGAAGCGTGAATTACAAACTCAAATATGACATATTTATAAACCCAACAACACTAAGCAGACCTACAGTAAAAAGGCTCAGTAATCCGACCAGAGGACCTAGAGTTCTGGGAACTCATTGCCTTTTGGGCTCAGTTGTTCGACCAGAGGACTGTCTGTGCTTTAACGGCAGTAATCCGACCAGAGGACCTAGAGTTCTGGGAACTCATTGCCTTTTGGGCTCAGTTGTTCGACCAGAGGACTGTCTGTGCTTTAACGGCTCCAACTTTGTGTGCACTGCAGCAAACACTAGACCAACTCACCTAGGTCATCTATAAATATCTGTTGAGAGTTATTGCACTCATGTCACATGTTTGCAGTATGTTTAGTTAATTTCCTTCACTGGGCTTAAAAGCTCATCCCAATTATTTTATAACTGTTTCAAAGGTTGGCAAAGAGTCGCAGGAAGCTCCACTTGACCAGTGACTTGGCACTAGGAAAAAAAAAAGACATCTGAGTTTGTTAGACTCACTGTTATGACTTCGAAAAAACTCTTTTGGCACGTAAGAAAATCAGACATAAAGAACTTTTTGTTGAATAATGTATAAAATTATTTATGTAAATACCACCAGAGAAAAGAATGCAGCTTTTATGCGAATTTTATGTTCAGCTTTTCCGCCATTTTATTCTTTTATGCTATGATTGTTATTTGTTTTATGAGCTTCCTAAGATCCTGGCAGCTTGTTTGGTGACGTACCCAACCTTGGGTTGGGCCTTTACACTACCTTACTCCGCACAACCAATCATCTACTTCATCAGGTACTTCTTCAATAGTCTTTTCCTTCGTTTATGGTCCCTCCTTGTTACTATTACTGCTTTGCCCTTCTGCTTGTGATAAACCAGCCCCCTAGGAAGTTGTTTCGATCTCTATAAAAACTAATCTGTTTGGATGGAAACCTGTGTCTAGGGATCCAGACGACCTGGTTCCTCAAGTTTCACCCACAACTACCCTCCATGCGATGAGAAATTCCCCTGCAACCAGGCTGGTTCTGGGATCTTACACCAGATTTGAGTTGCTGAATTTTTCTCATCATTAATCCTCACCAATGGGCACTAATATTGGTTGGAATCAGTAGCCAGTGACTTGTGAATCACCCTCAAGTTTTAGGTTGTTCCATGACTGATTGGGAGAATTCTTGCAATCGGATCAGGGGCTGTTTTCCGTCCCTCCCAGTCCCTTGCTGTCATAAAGTTTTAAGGGTGAAGAATCTATGTTTATGAATTCACAGAAAAACTCCTCCATTTGTAAATTCAGTATCTATTTTTGTCCTATCTCATTGTTCTCTTACTCACCCAAATCGATTGCAAACTCCAAAGTAATTACAGAGTTACCCCATAGTGGCCATACTTGTGCTACATACACAAATCAATTGTAAACTTCACTAGAATTACAAAATCTGCCACTGGGACTGATGCAGGACATGTGGGCAGTTCCTATTTTCATTTTTTTATAGCATTTAAATTATGTTATTTTCTTTTTTTTATTTGTAAAAGGGCATTAAATCCCTTTACTAACGTATTTTTTAGTGGCCCCATCCCCATTTTTTTTTTATTTGTTTATTTATTAGTTGTTAGTGGGTCCACCCCCATATCTTTTATTTATTTTATTTTTTAATTATTTGTGTGAGTGGTTAATGGGTTACTGCCCATGTAACAAACTGAGTTGCAGTTAGGTTTGTAAGCCTTTAAAGGCTAATGTTTCTCTGAAATAAAGATTATGCGTGGAATGAAAAGAAAAAAAGACTTTGAAGTCTCCTCCATACGGTAACCTTCTATCTCCTTTTCTCTTTCGATAATGTCTCCTTCCTCCTCCAGGTTATCTCTCTCCCTCTCGATAATCTCTCCTCTTTCCTCTTCCCTCTCACGGTAATCTCTCTATGACTCCCCATCTCTCACGGGATCCCTTCCCCCCCTCTCCTCTTGTTATTTCTCTCTCCCTCCCCTATCAAAAATCCTCTCTCCTTTCCCTATCTCATAATAATGTAATCACTTCCTCTCCTTTCTTTCTCTTTCTTTCGGTAACTCCCTTTCTTTTCTCTTCTTCAAACCCTATCCCATCAGACACCCATATTGATGGAAAATTTCATTATAATTACAGAATCTACCATTGGTACCCATATCGATTGTAAATTTTATTGTTATTACAGAATCTGCCAATGGTACCCATATCAATTGTAAATTTCATTGTAATTACATAATCTAGATTGGTATCCATATCGGTCATAGATTTCATTGTTTTATATTTGAGATGGATTTTTAAGATAATAAAGTATCACGGATTAATTTTTGTGCGATCGTTTGATCATCGCCTGAGAAGTTTGTACCTTTACCTTTAATATAGGTTTGGGTCGTGACAAACTGCCACATGTTCACTGGTCAAATTAAACGTAGAGGTTGTCTATCATTTTGAACCCCCCAAAAAAAATGTAGACGCTATTGTTGGGAGTATAGTCCCACACCAACTACCAAATAGTCTTCAACCCCTCATACACATGGGAATCCTCCACCTACCAGATCAAACTTTTGGACGAAAACCATATATTGTACCAGAGCAGGTTGTTGCCATCTCCAGTCTTCCTGTGTTCGCAGTATGTACTACCACAAGTGCGGGGTAGTGTTGGGAGTTTTGTCCCACACAGACTACCAAATAGTCTTCAGTCCGTTATACATGTGGGAGTCCTCCACCTACCATTCTAAACTTTTGGGTGGAAACTGTCAACGTAATGATATAAAATACGCTATTGTTTAATCATGTGGACTGATGGACTCCTAATTAGTTTATTAGTTTGCTTTATTAGTTTCTTTTACTAATTAGGCTTGTTAGTTTCCTTTTCCTATTGTGAGTTTACTTTGTCTTTAGTTTGTAACTAGAACTCTGACAATGTAGAGTCCTAGATCCTATCCAATAGTTATTTTCTCTTTTCTAAGGGAGTGTTTGGTAACACTCCAGAAGTTGGATTCTGACTTCTGGAGCATAAATGGAGTAAGAGTCTGTTTGGTAACCCGGTTCAGACTTCTGGAGAATCCATAGCCGAACCGGCTCCAAACAGTCTCCAGAAGCCACTTTTTTGGAGCATCAAAATTATGCTTTTCAACTTCGGAGTTGAAAATAGAATTGAGTTATTAGAAGTTACTCCATTCAACCACCGAAAAAACCCGATAGCTTGTCAGAGACCAAGCCTGGGTTTCTTCTTCATCATCGACGTCTGAAGAGGGATTCGTCTCTGCTACTCTGGCTACTGACCGACAATCGACGACCGAAGACCGACGATATTCTCAGGCTTCACCGATGATATTCTCACCGAGCAAGAAAATCACCGAGCAAGAAAATTTCAAATCTCTCTTTTTCAAGTTGATAGCTTCACCAACGACCTGCGACGAGCAAGAAGATCAGTTCATCCATTTTTCAAGTAAGTTTCTCAAATCTCTCTCTCATAAACCCACTCCCCAAATACGTTTTTCAGATCTGTTTTCTCTCGTATTCTTTTTTCCGAAATCGATTTTACAGGTTTTTTTTTCTTCTTCTTCTGATTCTCTCTAAGCTACTAAATATTTACTATATTTGTAGGTTGGAATCAGATTCCACAAATAAGAGGTTCGATTGCTACTTCTTCATCAACAAATTTCTAGGTTTAGTTTTGGAACGAAAAAACCTAATCTCCATTTGCTACTGGAAGATCCTGGTAAGACCTCCATTACTTTTCTCTATCTCTCCCTCTCTTTGTAGATCTCTATTTCTCTCTCGTGTTCTTTTCTCCAAAATCTATTTTGCAGGTTTTTTTTTCTTCTTATTCTGATTCTCTTTGAGCTACTAAACATTTACTATATTTGGAGGTTGAAATTAAGTTCCAGAAATAATAGTTCTTTTTCCCTCTTTGATTTCTACTACTTCTTCATTCAATTGTAAGTGTGGCTTTCAACTTTAATTGCTTTTCTTTCTACTACCAAATCGAATGCTTCATGTATTTGTAAATTTCTTTGATGCTTGAATCTGTATTATGTTGCTACATTGACTCTGTGATGCTTCAATCAAGCGATTTAGCAGAAGCAATCTCAGCTCAAATTCAAAAGAGAAAACCCGTCTTTGCCAAGCTTTGATTGTTTGTTATTTTTAATTAAACAATGCCATCACATTCCATTCTACTTGAATTGGAAGTGAGGAAGGAAATTACACCTATTATCTTCTTTAGAACTTGTAATAAATTGAACTTTTAATAATGTGTATTGGTAAAATTTTATTGGTTTCTTATACTGAAAATGAAAGAGATGTGAAATCTCAAACTTTTGTTTTTAGTTATTTTGATATTTTGCAATTTGTAATTTCTATATTGTCTTGTTATCTAGAGGATTCTTTGTTGGGTATGCATTAACATATTAAAAGGTCTAAATTAATGAAAGGGTATACCCAGTACACAAGGCTCCAGCCACTGCGGGGTCCGGGGAGGGGCTTATGTCTGCAACCTTACCCCCACTTTGCAGAGAGGTTGTTTCCAGATTTGAACCCATGGTCACCAGGTCACAATGGAGCAAGGTGCAACCTACTCTTTTTACCACCTTAGGAATACACTTGACTGTATGGCTATGAGTTCCAAATTCTCTACCGGCTTTGCATCATATGAATGGAGGTTTTGGTTGGGTCATGATGCAAATCGACCAAGGCAGGAATCCTAGTATGGATTGGTCATTGGAGACCTCATTGGACCTACGCACTACTTCATAAGAGGACTAATAACTACACTATGTTAGTCCTTGGTACAGCTTCAGCCTTCAAATCAGGAGAAGCTTGCTTAATTCTGATTACATATTTCATTAGTTTATGTGGGCTTTTATTTTTAGAGTTTAAAGTCCTCTAATAAGGTCAAAGACTCCAGACGAATTTACAATACTTTCATTAGTTTTGTATTTTTCTTTGTTGAGTGCAATTAGAGGTCAGTAGTCAAAGTTCTAGTACAAGTTAATTGAAGTATCTGAATCCTAGAAGTTACTATTGCATAAAAAGGAAAAAAAAATCCTAGAAGTTACTAGATTCCCATTAGTAGTTGGAGGAGTTGAACTTTCTAAATACTAGTCCGGACTGCTTGTCTTTAGTTTTGGACATTGATTTTGAGAATTGGTTAGAGAACTGATGGTGGTATTCCCTGGGTCCCAGCTAGTTAATTTTATTGTGCCTGCTTTCTTTGTTGTTGTTAGCTGCTATTCTGTCTAGTACTGCTACTATATTACTTCTTTTTGTTTTTCCTGGTTGTTGATTTCGATCACAGGCTGAACATTCCAATTCTAGGCTTCATTTATATCTCTTGAATCATTTCAAACTGAAAAAGTATTACTTCCCTCATTTAGATTCTAGTTAGTTATCATTAGTTCGTATAATTTCTGACCTATTTATGTTGGTTTCTAAGTTCCCAGACTGAGCATAGTCCTATTATCAATTCTTACGTTCTAGTTCAAGAATAAAGTTCTTTTCTGTTTTAAGTTGTTTCAGTCCATTATCTTACTCTCTTTTTTTTTTTAATTTCATGGATTGAGTTCACAGTAGAACTGAATTGGTACTTCCATGTGGAAATTGGATTCTCTTTAAATCCTTATGTAGTTATTCCCCTTCTCTTTTACTAGGCTTGGCATTGTAGGAGTTTTATTTAAGAACCTTCTTAGATAAAGTCAAACTGAATTTAACTCTTTTAAAATTCTCTTCATTTGTATTTTCCAAAACTTTTGGTATTCAGTGTTGACACTGTTTTGTAGGACTGACCCCTGTATCTTCTGTAGCATGGAATGAAATCTCGGCGAGATCTCGGCCGATTTCGCCAATTTCGCAACTAACCGAGACGAAAATAGGGTCGATAACCCTTTTCGTCTCGGCATTTACATGTTCTCGCCGAGATCTCGCCGAGATCTCGCCGAGATCTCGCCGAGGGCGAGATCTCGGTATTCTCGGTTAATCTCGCTAATTCTCGCGAGATCTCGCCGAGATCTCGCCGAGATCTCGGCGAGAACATGCTTTTTGCTTCTTTTTTTTTTCTCTTTTATAAAGAGAGGCTGTTCTCGGTGGAGACTGCTCCTTCCTCTTTTTCTTAGTTTTTCATGGTTTTTCATTTCTTCCTCCATTCTTTCTTTGTTTGGACTTTTAACTTGCAACGGGTGGTGCTTCAGACTGCGGGGATTACTGTAACTTCAGAGTGGTCAACCAACTTCTATTCCGTTCCATCAGTACTTCCACAAGAGTCTACACACCAGAGTACTACTTCAGAAGTTTTTCCATTCTTCCCAAAGATAGGTATCCTTCGGACAGCTCTACGATGTTATATTTATGAATCATGTGCAAGATTACCGGATATATGATGATAGAGGATGGATCATCCACGACACTCTCACGTATTACTATACATTGTATCCGGATGAGGATTGTGGAATTGTGGACTATGGGCACAGGGGGACTATGGGATCATTCAATATTGAATATTTGAACTATGATGTAATGATTTATAATGAAGTATTATTTTGTTTCTCTTTCCCCTAATGCATTATGTTATTGTCTCATTCGCCATATTTGATTGAATATAATAGCTAATATTAACCTAAATTTATAACAGACTTCAGCGTTGACTGTCAAAACATGGGTGTAAACCCAAACAACCACAAAGAGTCATTATTTTTACAATTTTATACTCTAAATGTGTTTATGTATGTAAAAATGAGGTTCCCTTGAAGTTGGAGACCTAAAAATGCATTTTGGCCACGAGACAGCCTTTTTAAGCTGTCTCGGACAAAATACACTGTCTCGGCGAGATCTCGCCGAGATCTCGGTTTCGGAGGAGGCCGAGACTCCTCCGAAACCCGAGATTTTAAACCTTGTTCTGTAGACATTGAACCAATCATTTTCAGTCTTCTTTGCAGAAAGCTTTCTAGAAAAGATTTTGAATGATGCGTACCTATTCAATGAAAATTTGGTGTCAGAGCCATTGCCATGCCTATATATTATGACACCACTCTGTTATCACCACAACCTTGTGGTTTTAGACTTAGCCTGCAATTGGCCTCCAGGTCAAGGTTTGTAACCAATTCTGAGTCTTGCTTTCACAATGTCCTGGGAAAAGTGGACTTGAATAGGTCTTAACCTTCAGTATTTTAGCCTCAAGTGGCCTCCCTGAAGCTTGAATCCACATCTTCATGCAGTAGCCTGAGCTTTTACTGTTCAACAAGGCTGAGATAAAAAGTGGTGTGAAGTTATGTGTGAGTTTGATCCGCTTGTCTATTTCTTCACTTATCCTGTGTTTCATATCCTCCCCTCTTTGTGCTATCATTGGGTATCTTTCTTTGTCTGGATGCTCTTTTTATCACCTATTTGATTATTTTCTTATGGAAAGATCTGTTTATTTGTGGAAGTGATTTGTTTACTTGTTGTTTGTGAATTCTGACATATTTTCTTATCATGGATTAATGGTTGCCTAGGCCAGTTATTTGTCTTATAAAGGTGATTGTCAACTTTGTTAGTGTCATTCACTAATAAATATTTTTTTTTTTAGGTTGCTAGTCTGTAAAATAGCAAGTTCTTCAAGAACAAGTATAGAGACGGTTAAATGGAACAAGTTAGAAGTGGATACATATGTTGATATACTAGTGGAGGAGGTCATAAAGGGAAATAAAACAACTTGCACGTTTAATAAAGACGGTGGAGTAACATAAAGACCAAATTGGAAGAAGCATTGGGTAGACCATTGTCATTGAAGCAGTTGAGGAACAAACTGAACAAGTTAAGGTCCGAGTATGGTAGTTTTGGCAGATTGGTTAATACAACTGGGTTTGGATGGAATGACACGACCAAGCGTGTTGAAACACATGACCCAGCTATATGGGACAAACATATCTAGGTAATCATATCTAACTATAGTACAAATAGTAATTCCCTAGTAATAAGTTCACAAATTCTGAAGCTTCCTTTCATTTGCTTCCAGGAAAACCCAGGTTGGGCCAAATTTAGGAAAAATGGACTGCCCCAGTATCGAGAGCTCCAAGTCATATTTGGTGATTCATATGCAACTGGTGAATTTGCCTGTAACAACCACGATGACAACTTCATATTTGAAGAAGGAGATGCTGATAACTTGGACATCCAAGATGGTTCAGAGGTTCCACCTATAGAACCTACCACTGATCTCACTGAAGAAGGTGATGTATCATACGCCACAGGCAGTTGCAGGTCACAGACTGGATAAGACTCCTTCTACCCTTAGAAAAAGGAGTCGAAGTACTGACATTATGGGAGCTATAAATGCAATGGTAGACATTCCAAAGCCCGTTTGGATTTGTTCACTACGCCACATACTTCCTCAGCCTCTCTTTCTCCTAGCTCTATCAACATAGGAGGTTATTCAATCACCCAATGTCTTGCAGTATTGAATACCATTCTGGGCTTGGACAAGGCGACATATATCAAGACTATGAATCATTTGACCAACAATGCGGAATGGAGGGAGTTGTTTATGGGCTTAGACGAGGAGAAGAAGTTGTGGGTGATAGAGTCCATTCCATGATATCACCATTGTTATACCAACCTTCTAGTAGTGGTTCTTATTTCAATGCTACAGATACAATGGTTTTATTTTTAATTTGGAACAATGGTTTGGTAGTTTGCTTTTGATGGTTTGTTTTTTTTTTTTTCCAGAACAATTTGATGTTAACTCTTTATTGGGTTAGAACATATTCGGTACAGTGGTTTTATCTTAATTTCGGCTGGGGACAAGGGTTTCAAACAATGGTTTGTTTTAATATGGTTTGTTTTAATATTTGGTACAATATGTGATGCTTAGCTCTTACGGTATGTTTACTTTGGATCATTTGGTTTGATCCTATACTTTGTTTAAATCTTAGCTAATTGATTATGTAAATTTGCTATGGTTTGTTTTAATCTTAGCTTCTACTTCATGGATTGGTTTCTCTCTATGTCTTCATTTATTATGCAGTTTTAAACATGAATGGAATGATTAGCAATGAAGTTATGAGAGGTTTTGAGGATATGGATTGGAGTATATTGGAGGTCCTATCACTCTATGAATTAGATAATTCATTACACGTCAGGGAACCATGTAGGGATTCATTTATGACTGGTTCCAGATGGGTAGCAGAACTGTTGAATGGGCATACGGATAGAATATACGAATCATTACGTATGGAAAGGCACGTGTTCATTAACTTGTGTAACCTCATGCAACATATAGGGTGGCTACAAGATAGTCGATACATATGGGTTGATGAACAACTAGCAATGTTCGTCTAATCACTACAGGGAAGTTGTAGCACAAGGAGGCAATGTGAGAGGTTCCAACATTCTGGGGAGACTGTTAGCAAGTTCTTCAAAATTGTATTGAAGGCATTTATGAACTTAGCTAAGGAAAATATCCATGCCCCAAATATGAATGTTGAACAACCACAAATTAGAAACAACCAAAGGCATCATCCTTACTTCAGGGTAATACATTTTTTCTTGATTTTCTATCGTTTTACCTTGTTACGTATCTACATATATTTATGTAAGTTTTTGTCTTCTTTATAAGAATTGCGTTGGGGCCATTGACGGGACGCACGTAGACGCTTTTGTTCCGGGAAATTTACAAACTCCTTACAGGAATAGGAAGCACACACTTTCACAAAATGTCATGGCTATATGCTTGTTTGACATGAAATTCACCTATGTGCATCCAGGATGGGAGGGTAGTGCTAATGACTGCCGCGTATTAGCAGATGCCCGTCGATCACCATCATTTCCTCACCCACCCCCAGGTTGTACCCCTATTTCTGTCTTACAATGTACCATATTGATTTCTTTCAAGTTATTTATATCATTAATTGTGGCCTACTACGTGTTATAGGAAAATATTATGTCGTAGATTCTGGATATTCGACCCAACGTGGGTATTTGACACCATTTAAAGGGGACCGATATCATCTACGTGATTATAGGGGCGCTGGGGGAGAGCCTAGAATTGCCAAAGAGTTGTTCAATCACAGACACTCTTCTCTACATAATGTAATCGAAAGATCCTTTGGAGTGTTGAAGACACGTTTTGGCATATTGAAAGCAATGCCGTCATATTCACTGAGAATTCAAGCTTATATTGTCATAGCATGTTGTTCTCTGCATAATTTTATTAGGGATGAACAAATTGCCGATCTGAAATTTGTCAGGCTAAATAGAGAATATGCTCTGAATGAACATCAGGAAGAGGAAAATGTATTGTTGGAAAATGATAATGTTCAAAATGGGAATGAGAATTCGACTGGTACTGCACATGAGATGAATATCATCAGGAGAGGCATTGCCAATCAGTTGGCTAGGGACAATGGATTACCACAGATATGAGCTTTTAGTTTTGATACATTTGACTATGAACACTTATTTAATTATGTATTGTATTACAACAATTTATCGTTGACTTGATATTTTTAATTAACCCTTGTTAGATGTTGTTTTTAATTTCATACTAACTAAATGAGGGATATGTGAATGCACATTTAATCAAAATTTGACGGTTTTAATTTTGTTTCCCAATCACACACACACACACATATATATATATATATATATATATATATATATATATATATATATATATATATATATATATATATATATATATATATATATATATATATATATATGGCTGATTGTGATATCCCAATGTGTGAGTGTGGGAAGGGGAGAATGATATTGCAAACGATATCCCAATGTGTGAGTGTGCGAAGAGGAGAATGATATTGCAAACATCTCGCACCCAAAAAAATCCGGGCCGTAAGTTTTACACCTGTCCGATCAAGGAAGACCATGAAAAATCTTTTATTTGGGTCGATCAGTACAAAGGGACTGCAGGGTTTAAATATCAGTCCGCTCAACCATGTTGTCTGAGTGAGGAAAGTTAACATATTCAGAGTGAGGGAAGTGAGCATATAAGGAGTGCGGGAAGTCAACATTTTCGGAGTGATGGAATTCATCAGATACGACATGAAATTATTCTACACCAATCCGTGTTATATCCGATATATGGCATAATTATATTCGGAGCCATATGGTTGTTGATTCTGACATGCTATGTTGTTTATATAGCAATCATGAAGGACTAGAAGGATGATTGTTAATTTTTTTTAATATGTAACCCTTTATAATTTGGAAGGCCATGGAACAGATGTAGGAGTGGTAGTTTTTGTAATTAAACTTGTTTTGAATTTGGATCACATTTTTTTTGTTATGAAACACACTTCTACTCTATATTTGCTCTGAAATGGTTTCAGAACCAGACTTACCAAACATGCTTCTGTTCTAAAGATGTTCTGGAGACCATGTCAAAATTACATTACCAAACGTGTTTCTACTCCCAAATACTCCTGAATCCTTTTGAAGTTGGAGTAGAAATTTGAACCAGAAGTAAGAATCCCAGAGTTGAAGTTTTAACAAACAGCCCCTAAAACTAATTTGATTTTGCTCTCTCTCTCTCTCTCTCTCTCTCTCTCTCCCCCTTTATTTCTCCATCCTCTCTTTTTTTTTTTTTTTTAGTTACAAGGTATCAGAGCGGATGCTGTTTTGAGAGTTGTTTAAGGGTCTTCGTTCTGGTGTGCAACCACCATTGCTGCTTCTATATCATATTTCTTTATTTACTACTTCTTACAGCTTCTTACAGCTGCTGCAAGCTTCCCAAACATTTCACTGCCATCTCTGTTGCTGCAATGCCTGATATATGCTCTACTACTGCGACTTTGGTATAAATCTTACACTGATCTATACAACCTATTGTTGCCCCAAAATTCTATCTATCCTTTAATATCAACGCTGCTACTGTCGATACTTGTTTCTCGGTGGTGCTTGCAGCCCGCTTGTCTTGAATTGAATGTTTCAATTCAGTTTCCCTTGTTCTGTTTTTTGGTCAGTTCTTTCTTCCCTTCGCTGCTGTCTGCGACAAATCTGGGATTTGCGGTTAACTTTCTGCTTGCATTCTCTCTTGAATTCTGGTCGTATTTCACTGTTAGCCTCCTTTTTATGTTTCTTTTTTTCCAGATCTGCTGTGCATGTCCTGGTTTTCTGGTTGTCTCTGCAATTGATTATCTTACCACCTAAATCATGTCTAAACTATAGTTTTCTGCCCTGGACCCTGTTAAAAGGCCTAGGCAATTCTATCTCTGAGATTCCAGATGAGATTGGCTGTTTGAATGAGTCACAACTCATTCTCCTAATCTGCTTCCGTGTGTTAGTTTGGGGGTTCGTGAAGAAGTATAAGACAATCTTCTTCTTTCCAGGCAAGGGCTGATTTATTTTTTTTCCTGTTATTACATAATAACCCCCTACTTACAGAAATTCCAAAAAATATCCCATATTCTCTGATTTATGCAGAAACCTCCCCCTTCTTTTAAATCCTGTTTTTTTTTTCCAACCACCAGTCTTTTCTCAATTCCTATATGTTGTCCATCTATGATAGCCTTTAAGAGTTTTGAATTATTTTTGAAATTACCATTCTGCCATTAAAGGTCTATTTGTCTGTCTTATGGGAGATTACCAATTATTTACAGTTTTGTCATTCCTTCCTTGTTAATTACCCCTGGTCCTTTGATCTTTGAGTGGAAATGGATGACCAATAAATTCCAGGATGAAGACCTTTGTGACACCATAGCCAAGCTCGCCTTCACTGCATCTGTGTACCACATCTGGTTCAAGAGAAATCTTAGCCACTGGACGACCAAAACCAAAACTTTCAACCAAATTTGGGAAGCTATAGGGTTTGATGTTCGAGGAGTTATTTTGCCTTTTAGATCCCGCCATGTGGATACTACCAGAAATAGATTCATCTTATCTTCTTGGAATATGCCTATTACCTGATCCAGGGTATTCTGTTTTGTGTCTTCGCTTGTTTCTTTTTTTTGGCTTTTGTCATTGTTTTGTAAGAAGTCTGGCTCTATCTATTTGATACCTAGGTTTGTATTCCCCTTCTAGAGGTGCTGTTAATACATTCATTTATTCACCCAAAAAAAAAAAAAAAAAAAACTACCCCTGGCCCCTTGAACCAAGGTTCAAAATCTCATGTCTCAAGGGTGTCTTCACCCTCTGAGAAACCGAGATCTTAGTCAACGAGACTATAAAAAAGCCACGAGGGCTTAAAAAGTGTCTTGGCCCTAAAATAGCCATTTTAAGGCCCGATACTCCAGATAAACTCTATTTTAGCATATATAAACATATTTAAATCATAAAATTATAAAAAAAAAATCACACATAGTGGTTGTTTGGGTTTACACCCATATTTGGCAGTGTTGGTCCAAAGTTCAGATGTAAACCTAGGGTAATATTGGCTATTCTACATAATGTAACACTAGTAGAAGATCAAAGAAGACCAAATGAGCCAGTAAAATTATATTTTAGGAGAAAAATGAATAAAATAACCCTTAATTTGTTAATTTTCGTAATCGAAAAAACCCAAAGTAGTCAAATAGACCATACAATCATAACTCATACATTATGTCGAGACCAATCAAGAACTGATCGAAAATGTCGAGAGACCAGACTGGTCGAGAAATGGTCGAGAAACTGGAGACCCAGTCTCGTATCGAGTCTTGTCTCAACTATGTCAAGTTTTTCGAAACTCTCAAGATCTCGTCGAGTTTTTGAACCATGTCTTAAACATTGTGGTTAATTACCAGATTACCACTAGATCCATTTGTTCCCTTTCTAAGGGCATGTTTGCCTTTCTAGTATGTCCCAAATAGTTTTGCATACGCCATAACTGTGAATCCAACCATCGGATCAACTTCAAGTTTGGATCTTATATGCAGCTACTCTTGCTTATGGGATTACTTATGCTAATCATCCTTCAAGATGCTATTTATTGCTACCACCGTATGATGCCTACTTGTTGCACGTGATGCAACCTACTACTTTTGCTCGTATTGGAGCCACCATTATTGTTGCTCCTGCTACCACTGATGCTATTGTTGCTTGGTTCACAGTAACCTATATTGTGCTTATTTACTACTATTGCTGCTGCTGCTTCCGTTGATACATTGGTTCAAGGTGAAGCTTGTACTACTGTTACCACTTGATTCACAGTGACCTAATACTTTGCTGCTTTACTACTACTGTTGTTGCTGCTCCTGTTGACAGATTGTTTCAAGCTGAAGCTCTCACTGTAACTAGTGCTTCCATTGTTACATTAGTTTAAACTGAAGCTCTTACAGTCCCTCGTGCTTCAACTTGGGGGAAGGGTGTTAACGTAATGATATAAAATACGCTATTGCTTAATCATGTGGACTGATGGACTCCTAATTAGGTTATTAGTTTGCTTTATTAGTTTCTTTTACCAATTAGGCTTGTTATTTTCCTTTCCTATTGTGAGTTTACTTTGTCTTTAGTTTGTGATTAGAACTCTGACTTTGAGAGTCCTACATCCTATCTAATAGTTGTTTTCTATTTTCTAAAAATATAAACTACAAGGAGGAGAGCAATATCAACTAATTCGATTCTGCATCCTCTCTCTCTTCCTTTATTTCTCCATCCTCTCTTATTTTTCTCTTTAGTTATAGAAACTTTACAACTGTAATTGAAAGTAATATTTGAGTTTTTGTTTCCTTTTGTCAAAAGGTTCAGGGTACTTTTCTAGTTAGCATGTTGAAGACCATTTTTAATAGAAAAATATTTCATGAGTTTTTCCCATGTACAAAACGAAGAGTGAATTCAAATAGTGATATCAACCAAAGAGAATTCAAGTCATATTCAAGAGCAATAAACTCAAGATGTGATACGCTACGAGTTCAATCATGCATGCAAATACCTTGAATGAATAAGAACTGGGCCAAGAAGGAAGGAATTTTCAACCTTCCTTAAGCTGGGATCCTTGGAATCTGCACAATACAAAAAGCCACATGCCATCCCCATGAATATTGCACATCCATTATCCCAAATTTATTTAGGAATAGAAGTCTTTGAAGGTAAGAAAGCCTACCAGCAAAAAATGTAGGAACTGCAATAGGAGTACCCAGAGTATGAGCCTTGTAAAATAGAGTATAAATGTGGGGAATAAGGCGGTAGCGTCTCATTAATGCAAGGCGGCAAACTTCTTCACACTAATGGATAGAACTAAAATTAGTGGCTTAGCATTGATTGTCAAATGCTTTAACGAACGTCAATTTGGACAAACATCATGACCAGGAAAGACAAAGCCAGTAGTAATACTTAATTGTTGAAACAATTTATATTAGAATTAGAAAAGTTTACAATCCATAAAAAAACAAATCAATCTTTCAAATACGCAAGGAGGATCCAAAGGCAGATATTAAAGATTAAAGTAATGAGATCCAACAGCACTTCGAGAAGCAGCAATTCTTCAAACATGATAGATGATCAGAATGCTGCCATCAAAGATTAGGTTAATAAGATCTAAGGCATACAAGAGAGAGAGAGAGAGAGAGAGAGAGAGAGAGAGAGAGATTACTCATTTCCAATGTTTAATCACAGCTGTCAAGCCCAACAGGAAAGAGATTTCAAACACAACAAGGTAATAAAACAGAGAAAGAATGGTTGTACTATATGGAAATATTGAAATAACAAAACTCATACTAAAGATACTTACTCTTGGTGAAAATGGAAACAAGTTAAAAATGAAGGGGAAGCCTTCAAATTACTTAGTTAAGTATAGAATTAGGATCCCTTAGTAGAATATGCTCTATTTGGACCCCAAAGCTCTTTTTAAGTCTAGAATCTTGGACAAAAATAATGTGCTTCTCATATTTCCCTCAGAAATCACCCTTGTTTGAGTAAGTTATTAATAATAAAGATTTGTGAGGCACTCCCACCTCAAGCAGTTATGCACATACTGCCTTAATCACAATTCACAAATAAAGATTCAAAATCCCATAAACCTTTTTTCCTAGATTATTGTTGCCACAGAACCCAATTTGAAACATTCAGCTTGCAAATGCTTCATTCTCAAAATTTGATTTATAATATGAGTGATGACACAATACCTCTTCACCAAAAGACCATGGTTCATGGTCAATGGTGCCCATTTCAGAATGCGCACGACAAAAGGGAAACATGGCACCAATTCCCAACCACTTTCCAAAAAGCTTTGGCGTTGCATTTCCACCAAAACCCCCAATGTCTGGTCCTGATAGTGGCTGACCACTGAGGCCCTGAAAACAAAATAATAAACTAAGGAAACAAAGATAAACAACTTATTCATTCAAAATGAAATCAGTCTGCAATTTTATAAACTAATAAAAGTAAATAAAGAATGAAACTTAATTAGAAAAAATTAGATAACCCACTGAGACTTTCTTTAATATATAGACAACTGAAGGTAGAAAGTCATCTCCCATAAGCTTGTTTAAGTATATACCTTTAAGATTGTTGACTAAGGTAATTAAGATCTATTTGCAGGCTTACAGCTATAGGGTTTGATGCAGATACAACACAGCATTGGCTTATTTTACTGAAAATAAGCTTGGGTTGGTTGTATTTATGTTGGGCCTTTCATCCCATGAATTTTCATTGTAAAAGGCCACTTTAATAGGCCTAAACAATGGGTAAAAGGTAGGAGTACGGGATTAGTGTGTTAGCATCCTAAGTCTAGTTAGATTAGTCTTTATCTAGTTGGATAGTCATTATCTAATTAACTAAGACTTTTACTGCTTTAAGTCATTTATTGCTTTTAAGTGTTTGAAGTAACTCTCCTTTATTTTACGTTGAATTTTCATATAAATAAACCACCTCCAAGGTAAGTTATTGTATGGAGGATTCTAGGAATAGAAATAAATCACCTTTGCTAATGGTAGGTTCTCAGCTTCTTCTACTTAAAAGCTTGTTAGAATTTAGATAACGAAGCCTCAAGGTTGCCTAACATGATGTGGTGTGATTCGAAAGGCACTCTACCCGGCATAGTTTCATTTAATGGAGAGCTTTGACTCGGTCTCTTCCTACCGGTTCTCTACTTCATGACCAGGGAATCATCCCAAGCTCTAGTTGTGGTTTGTGTTGGACATCAGGAGAAGATATTCAACATCTCTTTTTTGATTGCCCTTTCTCCAATAGAGTCAAAAAAAAGATCCTCGGAAAGTGCTGGCCAACTAAAAGAAGCATTCATCCTTTTGATCAGAATTGGAAATGAATGACCAAGAAGTTCAAAGAAAAAACCCCTAGCGATACTCTTGCCAAACTTGTCTTTGTTGCATAGCTTAAAATCTCGAGAGATCTCGACCTTCTTGAACTTCTCGACTTGGTCGAGACGAGACTGGGTACGAAACAAGATCTCGAGATTCTAGACTAGTTCTCGACTGGTCTTGACATTTTCGACCAGTTCTTGATTAGTCTCAACATAATGTATGAATTATGATTGTATGGTCTACTTGGTTACCTGGGAGTTGGGGACCTGGGGCTAGGTGCATCATTGTATTTGATTTTGAGCATTTGAGACTTTGACTCTTTGAGTATTTGTATCATTGTATGGAATTACGAATTATGAATTATGAATGTATGATTTTCCCAAAATGTGTGATTACTTTTACAATTTTATGCTTTAAATGTGTTTATATAAGTTAAAATAATATTTTCCTGAAGTATCAAGCCTTAAAATGGTCTTAAAAGGCTTGAAACACTCTTTTTTTTTTCCTTCACGCCATTTCAGCATTTTCTCATTGAGATCAACCAAGATCTTGGAAATCTCGGTTTGGCCCAAGGTAGAGACCACTACGAGATTTTGATCCTTGCTTTGTTGTGACTGGGTATCATATATGGCTCGAGAGAAATCTTAGAAAGTGAAAGGCAAAGTCCAGATCTTTCGCCTAGAAATGGGTATCCATTATCTTTGATGTGCGTGGATCCATTATGCCATTATCTTCCCCCTCCACAGATACAGCTAAGAATAGATTTAATTAGTCCCCTGGAATCTGGCCATTGGTTAAGGCGGTTTTTTTTGGTTTTTTTTTTTTTTTTTTTTTTTTTTTTTTTTTTTTTGCCTGTTGGCTTAAGGGCCTAGATTGTAAGTAGCTTGTTTGGAACCTTGTTCTATCCTTTGGATACCTAGGTTTGTTTTCCCTTTTCGGGGTTTTGTTAACATAATTACCTTTTCACAAAAAAAAAAAGTCTTCTATATACGTTTGAAAAGGGTTACAAGCCTAGGCAAAAAAATTGATATTGAATGAGTATGGCTTTGCCTTTTCTGTACTGTAGGATTTAGTTGCTGTCTACTGAGAGACTAGAAGAGTTGATGGGATGTCAAGAAGCTCTTAGGTGGGATGCTTGAGGTCCATGTCTTTACTTTCAGTTTATGTTCTTCTTCTTCCATTCTTCAAGTAAGTAATTTCCTGCAACTATTTCAGATCTGTTATCCCACATTATTCATCTTTTATTTCCTGTTTACATGCACTCATTCTCTCCCTGTTCTGTCCATTAATGGCAATAACTGAGATTGATTTCAAATTGCACCTAGCATCGAAATCAGTACCCGTTTGCTACTGTTCTTCACTTATTCACTATACCTACCCCTGCACTAGGATTTCTCCATATCTACCAATCCTTCCATTAGATCACTCTCACCTTTTGGTACATTGTTCCCATTATATTTTACAGCATCATTAAGTATTCTGATCATCCATCCATTGGCTGGACATTTTTATTTTAACTTCCTTCGAAAAACTGCTTGCATCCTTCCACTAATCCTACTTCACATAGGACTGCTCATATTTATCAATCGAGCCATTGGATTGTTTTGCTTGTCGTATATATTGTTGGCTATCATATTCCTAGCTTGTGTCCTAAATCTGATCCCTATCTGTGGAGTAGATATTCTGTTATTTACATTGTCCCTATTCTGGTCCTCCTATCCAGTTTACTGTGATTCTGGCTTTTGGGAATCCTTCCCTCATTAGGGTACTGGTGGGTTTATCTTCAAACTAGACAGGCCTTTGTTAGGAACTTGAGACTTTGGGGTGTCCTTAACTTGCTTTGGGTGGTGTAACAAAATTGAAAGAAAGAGAGAAGGAGAAGAAGGATGGAGAGAACCAAGAAAGGCAGAAACGAATATGTGTGTACGCTTCCTACTGGTCACATTAAATAGAAAGTAGAGCAATTACAATAGAATGAAAAGACTACGTCCATAGATCTCTATCAAGACTAGGAAAGATGAACAACTAGGAAACTAAGAAAGATAAATAACTAGGAAACATAAATCCAAATGTAACTCTAAGTCTAGAAGTCCAAAGCTTAGAAGTTAAAAAGAGAGTGGTGTGGCAATATCAACCCACTCTTCAACACTCCCCCTCAAGCTGGAACATGTTCTAGCTTGGAATATACATAAAAATAAAAAATAAAACCCTCAACACTTCCCCTCAAACTGGAGATCCAACTTGGAACAACAACAGATATGAACTGCAAGTATACACATATTATGAGGCATTGAAGCATATCAACAGCTGTGGTAACACTAAAAAGATGAATGCTAGGTGGACTGCATTTTTTTGCAAGAGTTTACATTCGTCTTGAAGCACAAATTGGTATGCCTTTTGCTCTACTGACTACTTTGCAGACAGATATAATCAGGATCAAGTTCCTTAATGTCTCCATGGTACAGAAGAATATTTCGAACCGAATGAGAGAAAAATAAAGTTTGTGCAGCATAATGAATTATCCATGAGGAACATATTTTATAGCAACCATTTGAACATTTCATGGAGTTCTCTGCATGAGTAATTCTGTGAGAGTTGAACAGTGGTGGATTGGCAGGTCATCTAGGATGAGACAAGACTATTGCTACAATGGAAGAGTGACCAGAATGTCACAGCTAAAGAGAGATGTATAGACGTTGTCTAAGGTTGCTATATTTGTCTAGAAGTGCTGTATTTTCCAGACAGCTGAAGGACAAGCACAGCATACTGATCTTATTTGCCTTTATCAGTTCTAGAGGCTCCTTGGGAGGATATCTCTACAGACTTCATCCTAGAACCTAGGACTACCACATTCTCAACAAAACGTTAATCCAGTGTTTATTATTTTGATTGCTATGCCAAGATGGCACACTTTGTACCATGCAAATAAACTGACGATTCTAGTAATGTGGCACACTTGTTCTTTCGAGAGATGGTACATTGCATGGAATTCCCAAGACCACAACATCTCACC
Source organism: Protea cynaroides (assembly GCA_028583415.1). Lineage (NCBI taxonomy): Eukaryota > Viridiplantae > Streptophyta > Magnoliopsida > Proteales > Proteaceae > Protea > Protea cynaroides. Next base: position 123,812,238 of record CM053276.1, read on the forward strand.
AGGATATTAAATTCCTAAGTCATTTCGGAGGACCTTATGGACAAACTGAAGTCATTAATAAAGACACTTAGCAACATTACTCATTGCGTGTGCCAAGACAAGCACAAAAAAGTGGACTTGGCTATGGATGCATTCTGAGGCATACCTGAGATCTGGTTGCACTTCCTAAGCTGATAGGAAGCAGAAGGTTGAGAAGGCTAAGGCAAAGTCCAAGGAGGCTGCCAATAAAGGGATTAGACCATACAAAATCCTCCAGAAGATGTAGGATAATGCCTATGTTCTTGATCTTCCAAGTGACATGGGTATTTAGAGCACCTCTGATGTTACTGATCTTACTACATATCACCCACCACAATCCATTTAAAATCAAAACAAGTTTATCTCAAGTACAGGGGACTGTAAGGAGTCTGGCTCTGTCGTTTGGACACCCAGATTTGTTCTTCCTCTTTCGGGATATTGTTAATATATTTATTTATTCACCCAAAACAGAACTCAAGCAAAATAGGCAAGAAAGGTATTGATCAGACCTAGTTACCCGAGGCAGATTCTGGTCAGGGTTTTCACACCAATTGGATCATTTTAGTTAGACTGGTACATAAAATAGAATTGAAGAGGAAGGAGAAGGTTTGAGTGGTTTAAGCATCCACAAGAAAACCCAGTCTACCAGTTTTGGATTTTTTTACCATCAGCCTTGGTGAAGCTGTGGGGGTTAGAGTTTATAAACTCAGGCTTATGGCGACTAGTCAACCCCAACATGTTGGGATGTTGCCTGAGAGCTTAGGCGACAAAAAGATTTGACTAGACGACACCAAGGTGTTGTAAGGGTATACCTTCCATAAGAGGATTTATACAAAGGGGAAGGGGTTAGGGCATCAAATGTATTTTCTTTAATACATATGCTTGATTACATGCATGAAGGTGCATGTACGTACTTTATACAGTCCAATAAAGATGCTACAAATGACATTTTATTTAAAAAAAAGGCGTGAAATAGGAGTGGGGGCATCTTTCTTTCTTTCTTTCTTTCTTTCTTTCTTTCTTTTTTTCTTTTTCTTTTTTTTTTTTTTTTTTTAATACAAGCAGTGGCATCTTTCATTGTTGAAATAGGAGCTTATGGGAGTTTCTAATTCTGGACAAGGCCCAAGTTCTATAGTTTGGACCCCCTATCAGTTGTAAGACAATTTTCAGTTCAGCAATGAAATTTTTCCTGTTTTTGATCTGCATATAGAGTTCCAGCCACTGCATTTTAATTACTTTGTTGGTTCATTTTTAAGACTGATGGCATGAATGGTCACTTAATAGTTAATTCAATACAATAGCATTTTCATGCTAAGCATTTCAAGGTTTTAACTTTTATCAAATTAATTGTTATTCATCTGCTTATGCATGCAGGTTTAAAATCCCAATGAGAGTAAAGAAAAGAAAGGGAAAAAAATTGATGTAACAAAAAAAAAACTACTTTTAACCAATCACGTATTTTAGAGAAACGATAATTCAATACCTACCTTTATTGGACAGCTTTTTCTTTTCATTTTTGCCTTTTTTTTTTTGGCGGGGGGGGGGGGGTGATTCAGAATACTTTAGCATTCTCATCACAACCAACCCAATGTTTTTGTTTGGTGGTCATCATATAATCTTCAATCTTAACCCAAGATGGATCCACTTACCAATTGAAGTACCATAGAGACACTCATATGAAGATGCTCCCAAGTCGAAAGGTTGTCTCCAGTCCACGTTGCAGCATACCTTTGGCCACCTATAAACCCTGCTCTGGTAAGAACAAAAGGACGTCTATTCTCATCAGCCAATTTCATCCCACCATTCGTTGACCTTGCCATCAGCATACCAAATACCTGAAAAGGACAAATGACAGAGGAATTTGGTTCAAAGTAATACTATGTTTTGGCCGCCATCTAATAGCTACAACATTGACAAGTGTGCAAGTTTAAAAGCAACTGATATCTCAGATTGACGAATGCATGAACCCCACTGAGAGCTAGAAGTTTTCTTCTAATTTATTGGTTTGAATGTTAAAAATGTAGGGGTGAATACAAAGATCTTCTGAATAGTTTAAGAGAGATCCAGTTGTAGTAATATTCGGGTAAGTGAGTCCCTTTCCACATGGTAATATTTAACTACTTCAGCTTTCCAAATTTCTATTTGAACTTTAGTTAATGAAGGGTCAAAGTCAATGTCCAGGTTCTAGTTGGGCTTTAAATGGTTCAACTTTGAGCAAGAACAGGCCCAATGCTTCTGGCATCACGGCGGCAGCTTACATATATGGCTCCAATAAGACTTTTTTAAAGAGAACTTCTCTTGATACTGTTCTAATTTTAATACTTGAACCATTGAATATTCCAGGAAATCAGTTTACATGTGTTCAATGTTTAAGTTAAATTGTTATCGTAGTTAGAATAGAATTTCTATTAAGTAGTTGTGTTAGATTGTAATTTTGACTCTTCGATATTTACTATAAATAAGAGGTTGTTCAATTGGGAGGAGCACAATCTCTCCCTTGTTCTTCTCCACTCTTTTCCTCTTCTTTGTTTACTTTGTTACATGATATCGGAGCAGTGTTGATCATTGACTACGATCTTCCAGTTGCCGTTTGAGAGTCATCTACAGATTTTCATTGTGTTGTGCAGCCACCACTGAAAATCTCAGTTTTTCCTTCATCCTGGTTCTAGCATCGTTCCGGATTTGTCCCTGTTTCTTTACTTTGTTTTGTTTTACATTTAGGCTTATCTTGTTCGTGGGGGGCTCATATTGACCCACCCGTACGTGAGGTTTTGTTACCTGGAATTGCATTAAAATCAACATTATGGTTCTGGAACCCGACAACTTCAGAGTAATTTTTTGAGGCACTATATATATATATATATATATATATATATATATATATATATATATATATATATATAATAAGACCCAAAAGGAAACAAGGCTGGCAACTCGAAAAGGCTAAACCAGGCACAAAAGAGGAGGATTACAACTTTGGGGGAAGGGGAACAAGGGATCCTATCCACATTAGAATTGGACAGGTAAGTCCCAGGATAAAGCTATGAATCTATTCCTATTGGAATCATGACAAACTCTAGAATTAGGGGAAAAAACTCCCCAAACACCAAACCTAATGGATGCTATTTCATTCTCCATCTGTTGGTTGGAGTTCTTTGACACTGGTTCTATGGCTGGGAATCTATTTGTGTTAATAGGTATTATTAGTGCTTCAATTTACTTCAAGATGACTTATCAGGTTGGTTTTATTTGCTGCTCCTTGGTACACTATGGTGGCAGGGTTGTTGCTGCGGTGTAAAGTTGGTTTTGCCAATTCTCTTTGTTCTTAACCTCAACTGTGGTTCAGAAATTGATATTTGGGTTCCTCAGACTGAGAAACATATCTAGTTTACTCATTGTCGTTGTAGTACCAAAAGTTTGGAACTTTGTGAATTGATGAACAAGTAAAGTGCTTTTAAGTTTAAAATCACTAGAAAATGTTCACTGACAAAAATGTTGCACAGATATTCCTTGCTGGATGAACCATACATTGTGATAATGAGAGTGATTCTGACAACCACCAAGTTCAGTATCCCCCCTGTGAATGTTGGTCTCGGGCATAGTCTTTGTCACCATCTGCAAAGCAACAAAATTGAGAACAAAACACAGTAAAATAAATAAATAAATAAATAAATAAATAAAAATTCAAGTTGCTGCAGAAGATCCGTGAGGTTTACCTTGAAAACAGCAGGTTCATTCATATCATTCCATATTCCATCAACACCATTAGATGTGAATTCCTTCACTAAATTACCCCACCACAACCGAGTTTTTGCTTGTGTAAAATCAGGAAAAACACAAGGCCCAGGCCAAACATCACCTAAGAACGGACAGATAAGTTTAATGCATTTAATAATAAGAATCCACCACCAAAGTAGATGCTCAGGAGAACTTCTTACCAATAAATGGTGTTCCATCTGCTTTTTTAACCCAGACATCCTTTTCAGAACCACTATCATAAACAAAATAGCCCTTTTCATGTTTAATACCAGGGTCAATCATCCATATTGCTTTGAATCCATTCCGATGAAGGTCATTCACCATAGATTTTGGATCAGGAAAACGCTCCTGTAAAGAAATGCCAATAAATAAACTACTGTGGGGTATAAGACTACCTCAATTAGATGTCAACCCAGAATCAGAACACAATAAAGCCTCTCTGGAATAACCCATCATTTTTGTTAGAGATAAATACAATTTCCTGGACAAATGGTAAAAGATTGTATATCTATTGATATGCATGCTTATGGCCTGAGAGCTACCATATGAAGGCAGAGCACATGTCTTGCCCTTCAACTTTTATGTTGAATGCCATTTTCATGATTTAACAAAGCTATGTCCTTGATATACCAGGCAAAATATTGTACATCATACAGGTAGATGTTTAGTATGAAGGAACGTGAATAATTAGTAAACATGTGAATGCAACAACAGGTATGACATATATCCTATAATGACCATGATGACTACAGTCCTTTGGACTCTTTTCTGGACTCTTTTCTTCTTCTATTTTTTTTTTTTTTCTGGTAAATCCTTTGGACTCTATTAATCACCAGGATCAGTTGAATTGCGGATCTAACAACAAAAGCAACAAACCCATCGTAGGAACACTTTACCCACAAGCCCAATAAAACTGCCAATGTTATGGTTATCGCGCGCGCATGCGTGGGGGAGGGGGGGGAGCACTAATCCCAAGAAGCTAGTGCTTCTCTTCCTTTTTTTTATTTCTGTTGAATTCTTTTATACTCTTTTAGGGTTGTACTCATTATTATTGTATATTGAATAATTGAAGTGAAGAGGGAGTCTCATTTACATTGATTGAGGCTCCCGGAGTTGCAGCAGCCTTTTCTTCCTCTCTCCATCTCTTTTCTCAATTCTTCTTTCTTTCTCTATAGAATTTATAAGGTATTAGAGATTGTGTTCGAAACATTTTCATAGTGTTCCTTTACTTTCCTTGTTGCTGATCTAACTAAGGAGTTGCACCTCTAAATAAAAGGAGTGCGATCATCCCTATAAGTTTCGATTAAATGAAGATTGTTGTTGGCGGCAATGGTTCTATGTTTTAGAATCAATTTCTGATTTTGATTTGATGGTTGGTGCAGTCCAAGAATCAGTCCAATGGACCAGCCCAAAGACCAGTCCAGCTGGCAATCCAAACCCAGATTTTGACTCGATTTGGACAGCTGGCTGACCTGCAGCACCTTTTGTTTCCTATTTTTGTTTATCTCCTATTTTATGGTTTCCTATTTTATTGGCTGCAGTATTGAGCAGCTAGTCTATTAGTTATGTTAGATCCTTTTTTCCTATTTTTGATTTAATTAGCTTCCTAAATCATAGGTTCAGTTATCTTAGAATTAGTTTCCTAAATATTTGGTTTGTTAGTTTGGAAACTTTCCTAATCTTATGAGGAAGTTTCCTTCTAATTCTTGCCTTAGTTAGAAGAGTCCTAAAGGGAGTCAACTTTCTTTGTTTCGTTTCTCTTTTTGGATTCCTATTATTTTGTAATCTTTCAAAGTTTATAATAAGAGATACTAAGATACTGGCGGCAGATTTTCCAGAAAAAATAAAAAAAAAAAGAGTTCAACTTTTTTCTTCTGGTTGAGTCTCCTACGGTTGTAAGACTCAACCAACAAGCTCTAATCTTCTTTTCATTGGTTTTATTTTCTGTCCATTGTTTTCTTATTCCTCCTTATTGCTGGGCGACACCAACCTTCAATACTTGACTTATTCCTTGCTGTTAAGAGAGGAGTTTTCATCACCACTTCAAATCTGAACTCTGCTGTGGCGGTATTCAGTTCCAGCAAACTCTCGAGGCACCTCACTCCTGCAGATCTTCTCGGATCACTTCCATATTTCAGATTGTGTTCACATCCATTATAAGGATCATCTGCTACAAATTTTATTAGGTTCCAAGGGTCAGATTTTAAGCTAAGTGGATTTCCCCATTACTTTCTAATTCTGTTTTGAACTTGGACTCTGTAAAGATCCTGCAACAAAGAGGGTTTCTAATTTAATTTGTTTTGAACCCTCTTTGCCATCAGTATTGCTTACGACATCACTTTGTTGATGGCGATAGTTTTTCTATGACCCAACATCGAGATTGATTTTTGGTGCTGTTTTGGTATCGCTAGTGGTGTGTGGATTGCGATATCAATTTTTAGTATCGATTTTTGATGGCTTGATCTCTGGATCATCAATCTGGTTAGGATCACTTTTTGGAGCAATGGTGCTCCCCTTTTCTAGTTCGGTTTACCTGGTTGGAAGAGATATCAATTTGATTTGCCTTTTTCTTTTTGCCTCTTGGACCTCGGTTGGCTGAACCAAGTATTATCATCACTTTTTGGAGTTTCTTTTGCTTCTCGGTTAGCTTAACCAAGTGTTACAATCCCTTTTCTTTTTGCTTGTTGGTTGGTTAAACCGATTGTTGGAATTGTTATGAAATTGATTCTTCTTGATCACTTTCTTTGATACTAATAGCTGAACCCACTAAGTCCAAGACTATCATGACTGAGGTGGTGTCCTCCACTCCTCCTCCCATCGGATTATAGAGAAGAAATTGGATGGCTTTAATAATTTCTAGCAATGACGGAAAATTGTTAAGTAAGTTTTGACAGGAAGAGGTCCAGTCAGATCTAGATATTGTATATTCTTTTCTTCCTAATACAACTTCTCATTCGTCCCAAAAAAATATGGCCAATCTTGATGCATATTGCACTGCATCTATCGTATTGTATTAGCACTTAAAACCACCAAAATGGCTCTAAAAATAATGTGTCTGTGCCTAGTGTTCTACTTCGACCACTCTATCCATTCCTCCGACTAGAGCAGTTATTCTCTCTCTCTCTCTCTCTCTCTCTCTCTCTCACACACACACACACACACACCCCCACACCCACCCACCCAACCAACCAATACATTTAAAGATCAATTTACCATTCTTATATTTATCTCAAGAATCTATTGAATTGAGTATAACTTAAAAAAAAAAAAAACTACAATTTATGTCCACTGTGATTGTAAAATACCCCCTAAATTACAGAAACATTAATGGGGTGGATGCCATTTTATTTAGGACTCAATTATAATGAAAAGTGTGTATGTATAATATTAATGTTACTTGTGTACTACTCTGGGTGGGCCCACAAGATGAGGTGTACTCCCTAGGTGGGCCCCACTTGTTGAGATGACCAAATAGCTTGAGGTGGCATAGTTGCGGATAAGTTTGGAAGTTTCTTAAAGTTACTTTAAAATTAGCATGAGGTGGAAAGTTAAGCATGAGGTGGTTTAGATATAGCTTAGGAAACAAAGGAAGAGAAAAGGAACGTAGACAGCAGGAAGCATGAGGTGGAAAGTTGTTTTGATTAAGCATGATGTGGCTTAGATATGAAAACAAAAGGAAACTTAAGGAAGAAATAAACGTGGGCAGCAAGAGGGGTTGAGTAAAAACTATGGGCAGCCAAGAAAAATAAGAATAAATAAAAAAGGGTAAATTACTCATACCACCCCTTACCCATGGGTCAAACACAGAGACACCCTAAAGTTGACAACAACTACACGTACTATCCTTAAATCCCAAACGTTGTTACAAAGAGACCCAATCTGTTAGTTTTTTTTTCTCTTAGACGTTGATGTCAGCATGATTATATTTTTTTAATGTCAAAAATATCCTTATGGGTATTGTAAAAAGACAAAAGTAGGCATTTTGCCTTAAAACCCCTTATCCTTTTCTTTTCTCTTTATTGTTCATTATCCCCAAATCCTAAATCGCTATTGAGGAGAAGGAGAACGAAGGCAACCTTCGACAATGTCTTAGGCACATATTTGCTTCTCCTGCGAGGGTGACGGCGATGTAGGGTGTTTCAGTCATAATTGGTATGCAAGTGACTGGACCACGACTTCTTTCCAGCATTCGGAAGAATGGACGATAGGGAGTTCGAAGTGGGGTTTTTCGGGATTAGTTCTAGAAATGACTAGACCACGACTTTTTTCCAACATCCAAAAGTATGGAAGATAGGGAGTTCGAAGGGGGGTGCTTTGGAGAGGCAGGAAGTCGTCCGGGTTGGGGTCAGAATGGAGGCTTACTGGTAACGATGGTTGGAGAGACGATTCCAGAGGTTGAGAAATATTTTCTGGGTTCGACGAGTGGCTGGGTTTGAGAGCAGATTCAGGGTTGGTTGAAAGGTTCCCGAGCCGAAAGAGAGGAGATGGGGTTCGGTTGGTTGCAGGTGCAGCTCAGGTAAGGGTTTGAGAGAGTGCTGCAGATCCACGCTTGGTGTTGGGGTTCAGGGGCATTTAGAGCAAGGATGTAATGGACAGGGAGAGCCATGGAGGGGGGAGCTGACAAGGGGATATCAACTTCAAGGGCATTTACCTCAAAGGTCTGATAATGGCTGTGGTCAGCAAGAAAGGCATCCCCTGCCTGAGAACCCGGGGGGGACGGGGGGACGGGGGGGACGGGGGGGACAGGAGGAGGGGGTCAGCAGAACACCATGAAAGAGGAGAGAGATCAGAGCAACTCACTCACACCAAAAACCCAACATTTTTCCAACATTACATAAATAATTTCTTGTGATTTTTACTCTGTTTACTTGAGAACAAACATTTTCACTATCTGTTAGCAAATAGGCTGCTCTCTGGGTATTGGGAATTTAGTATGTAGTAGGTAATTGTAGCCCATTCAATCCTCATTAGTGTCAGTGGCTGCAAGTCCATAGATCCTTCACTGCAATTGAGATTTTCATATCCGACGCATTCTTCCATATATGCCTGTTTGAAAGTATGTACTCTTTAATTTTGATAATGACTTCTCTACTTCAATTCCCTGTTTAGGAATACCTTGACTCCTTTTGCCTCCTTTATCCTCCAATCCTTCCAATGACTGTTATTGCCCCTGTTCTCTCACTCTCTCCCCCCCATTGTCCTCCCTCCCTTGTGCTCTGTTTCTCTCTCCCTATGAGAATAAAATGTTGGAATCGAGACTTTATAACCAAAGCAGAAAGGAAGAGGACAGAACAATGCCAGGACAGGACCTCTCATCTTACCCTCTTGTCGGTAAAAAAGGAAGAGACACTGCTCTATGTCAACACAAAGAAGAAGATGAGTCAGTCACCGATTAGGTTTTTATGTAAGAAGACGGAGAGAAGAAGAGAAAAGGAAAGAGAAAGATGGAGAAGAGAGAGAAGATATCAGGGGGGGGGGCCTTTTTCGAGAAATGCTTTTTTTTCTTATCTTATTTATAGACTTAGAAAATTCTGCCAAAAAGGGAGGGTTTTGGCCACCTAAAAAACCTAAGATAAATTAAAAGGAAAACTTGCTTTTATATTTTGAAAGTTTCACTAAATCCTAAGATTAAAAGAAGAAGATGAAAAGCCGATTGGTTTTTATTTAATTTTAGGGGTAATTTTGTAATTATATCATTCACTTTTTCAAAAGGTCAAAAATGTCTTTTCCTCCTTTTTGTTTGTAAACACAACAAGGGTATAATTGTCCAAACATAACAGTGTTAGTTAAAGGGTTGGGTTTGTAATTGCTATCAACTTTAGGGTGTCTCTGACTAACAGTCATAGGTCAGGGGTGGTATAAGTAATTTACCCAATAAAAAATAAAAAAAAGAAGAGAAAGGAAGAAAATGAGAGAAAAGTATATTGCAAATCAGTTTAAAAGTAAGCTATTTCAGGTATGATCCTCTTGTTTTGAGTTGGCATTTAATGTGGGAATTGGCTGCTGAAAAGTCTGTCAAAGAACTGGTTAGATAAGCATCTGTTATAGGGAGTTAAAAAAATGAAAATCTGGTTCTATGAGTCTGCTTTGGAAGTCTGGAAAAACTGGTTAAGTGGAAGTTCTTTCATGATCAACTTGTGAAATCTAGGCTGCTGCTTATTCAAGAACCAAGTTAAAAAAATATGAGCTACTGCTACAGGATTTCAGATTAAGCTGTGCTTGTGTTACATTATTGATGTCAGAAATTCTTGATTCATTCCTAAATCTGAGATCAAATTAAATATTTGTTACAAGGGGGCAATTTCTGAAAAAATCAGATTGGGGTTTTTGTTGTTCATGAATTGATTTCAGCAAAACAGTGATCAAGTTACGAGTAGTATCATCAGAATAAGCTGCTGTGATTAAATTTCAGAACCTGTTATTGTATAAGAAGGCCAGTTAATGTAATATCAGTTCTGTGAGTTGGACTGAAAGGTAACAGAGCTGCTGAGTTGACTTGTGCTTCTATTTCGTTACTTTCATATGAATCACAATCAATTGTTGAAAACCAGATTTAAGAACAAGGATTTCCCGAATTTGGATGATTATTACCTCGTTTCAGTAAACCACGTCAGTTTTATTTTATTTGAACCTGTGATTATCAAGTAGAGTTGTTTGATCGCAGCAAAAGAGGGAATCAGTTCTGAACTTGATGCGGGTGGTAGTAAGTACTTGATAAGTGTTTAATTAAGGTAGTGTCATATCAGGCAAGGATTCTCGAGATAGCGGAAAATTTTAATTAATGTAAGGAAGAGTACTGAGTTTGACTACATGTATGTATGTATAGGTGGCTGTTGCTTAGAAGTGAATTGTGAACAAGACTGTTTTTTTTTAAGGCAGCGTAGAGTTGAGTGTGATTTGGCATACTACTGTTTATTCAAAATACATGTTTTGTATTCTTTTATGTTTATATGGTTCTATCAGGAAACTTATATATCCATGAATGATGATGTTTCTCACTGTACTGCTGAAAGACATGTATGGATTGAAACAATTTAGGTAATGATATGAAATGGAACGGATGGAAACAAAATGAAATTAAACGAACCACATGACTGCCACCTCTTTTCCAGCAAGGGGATAAGTGATGGATGAGGCATAGCATTGATTCTGGACTTGTCATCTGGATGCCTTGGCGATGGATCTGGGATCCACCGGCTAAAATGTTTGAGTTTCCCGACTTTCACAGATTAGTTTCCTTGTATGATACCCTCACTTTTCCTAGCTTGTGAGATGCTACGGTATTCAGGATGCCCTGCTTTGTTGGGATGCCCAGGCCAACCGCCTAGAGGGCCCAATGCTAATGTGGTTGGAACAGATTTTATTGGTCAGGTATTCCACACCTGCCATATGGGCAGGGCGCGTACGTGGCGAGGCCTATGGATAGGGCATACATGGCGAGGCCGTTTGAGCAGCGGCGTGTCTTCACTGTTATTTTATATGCACATGGCACAGCAGCTCATATGAATGACTTTACCATGACTCTATAAAAAAGTACGATGACATTATATTTGTGATATCAGAGGTTGAACTTTACTGTTATGTTTTAAATTATTAAATGGCATCATGCATAAGTTGTTCTAAATGTATGATCTGATTGGTGTTAATTATGTATTAAGAATTCATGCACCCATATGATTTTTTGTGTATGCCACGTTCACCTCACTGGGCTGTTAGCTCACCTTATATTATGTGTTTCCTTTCACAGACGAGGGTTGTTGTGCTAGGTGCAATGACACAGCAGACAGGAGCTGAGATATTATATGATGGACTGTTAATGTCTAGAGAGATGTAAATAATGGATGACTCTAATAACTTAAATAATTTAGTTTATCTAAATTTCTGCCACAAGGTTTTTATATAACTCTGATGTTAACTGTTGGGATTGGAATTGGTTTTTGAAACACAATTCAGATATTAAATTCTTCCGCTGTGATTAAAAATTTGGTGTTAGTATTGATGTATGTTGTGAGCATTTGGGGGTCCATAACTTTTAGGTGGGCATTTTTTATAATAAAAAAAGATACAACTCAACACTCAATTCAGCCTTATCCCAACTATAACAGAAAAGATAGAAAGAATAAAAAGAAAATACAACTAATGGTGAAGAAGACTACATGGTTACTACAATGAAAAGTAAGAAATAAGCAGAGAAAATACCTGGTCAAAAGTAAAACAACGAAAACCATTCATGTAGTCAATATCCATCCATATGACATCACAAGGTATACCCTTCTCTCTAAATGTCCTGGCAATCTGCATGTGAAAAATGAAGTCAAGATAAAGACATAACAAAACAAGTGAAAGTCAGAAATGGATTATACTGCATTTGCTACTACTAATAATAACAATAATTAATAAATAATAACTAATAATAATAATAATAATAATAATAATTTGGTTTAACTAAAGATGTCATCCATGTGGCATCTCAACATGGACCAAGTAGGAAGTTCTTTCCCTAATAACAACTTAACCCCCCCAAACAAAAAAAAAGAAGTCAACCATAATGTTTTTAATTTGGGTCTGATGTCTAATAATTGTACCTGAATAGTAACATCCATGAACAGTGGTTACTAAGGAGAGAGAAAAGCAAGAACACAGTAGAGAAAAATGGATCAGACTGCCTTCGATACTTATAATAATAATAATAATAATTCAGTTTAACCAAAGATGCCCTCCATATGCCATCTCAACATGGAACAAGTAGGAAGTTCAGAAAAATATAAGAAATGACCCCAAATAAAATAAAAGCAAAATATAATAAAAGCCAAATTGCTACACCTATCTAAACAATTAAAATGATAATAATAACAAAATAATAATTCCAATTATAGTAATAACAAAGGGACAGTTTTCGTACACGGGATGTGCACATTTACAGTAAAGGGCTGTTGCCCTTTGTCTGGGAGGGGGAAGTTTTGGGATTAGACTCTCTCTCCCCGATGGCCGTAGATATGACATGCATGGATGTACACGGAATCTTTTGCCTAGCGACATAAGAAGTGAAGGTTCTTTGCATGTCACACATAGGATGAGCAAACTCTAATGCTAATGCAGGGGAAATGTGGACTCAATCCCCACTGCAGTCATCTTTGCTTTCGTTGATTTCTTTAATTGAAATCAAAGGAAACCCAAAGAAAAGCAATACATAAGGGTTTGGGATGGGATCTCCTTCGATGTCAATGGGAAGCTTGGAACAAAGCTTGATTCCTGTGCTACATCCTTGAGAATCAGACACGTCTCTGCTGCTTGGAATCTACCCATTCAGTTGTATCAATCACCCAGCAATACTCGTTAAGGGAAGTTGGTTTTCTTTTCATTACTCTGTTCTTTCTTTCTTGCGCTACTCCCTTGTGAGCCCTTCCTGTAGTGTTTAAGGTTATTGAATATATCTTTTATTCACCCCAAAAAACAGGGTTAAAACCCTAGAAAAGAGTTGCTGCTCCACAATTTCTATTAGCTGATTGAAAAAGAATGACTTATTACCAAGAAATAGCATCACATATGTTAGCCTACCAACCCTAAACCTAACTTAAAAAAAATATATAAAAAAATAAAAAATAAAAACTTAAACTACAATAATAGGGAGATATTTGCCTGAAACAGAAAGAGGTTAAAAGAAATATGAAATACCGAAATAACCCCTTGTAACATTGCAAATCAAGAGTATTATTGACCCGAATAATAAATAAAACAATAAATAAGAACTAAGAGGTAGTGTAGCATGTGGATAGAGGCCTAATAAAGCTTAACTGCTTAATCCATAAGGAAGATAGATCTTTGACCAAGAGAGAGAATGGAGACAAATAACACCATCAACTGTCTGATGGACAGCTTCTTTCTCTTCTCATTTTCTTCCTTCAAAATGACCACAATTTAAGTTTAAACCTTCCATCCACACCTAATAAGTCCACTGCATGATGTACTTTTTTTTATCTGGCCTGTAGGCTGTAACATAATCACCAACATTAATCCATCCTGATCACCTTCTCTCACATACCGAACTGTTTCAAAAATCACTGCAGATATCTCCTCTGTCCTACATCAACAGCTCATCTACTTTAGCCACGTACAAAGGTAACGTTGCAAAATCCAAATTTTGGACAGATAAGGTACAGTCTAAATTGGCAGCTTATCAAATTTCAGATCCAAATTCAATCACATAAACCCCTTGGATGATCTTTTTCCTTCTATTTCAACCATCTTTGGTTTTCAACCAATGTGTCCTAAAATCACGAATCTTAACCTTATTTTGGCACATGGTCTGCTCCTTTAGGTTTGAAACAAAACATGTGAACATGGGATTCTAGGAACTACATACCCACAAAATTTGGGTCCCACCTAATATGCCACATGGTAGATATTAAGGCCATATGGGTTCTTCCTCCGTGAGCTGTGAAAGAAATCAAAACCAATTACAAAAGAACACTAATGATGACAAGGATAAGTAAAACGTAACTCGTAAGGGGTACCTATTGTCAGGGTTCCTAACGTTGTATATATTATATTCAAGTAGCCTCAAGAAAATGGACGTTATTGCACATTAACCATTCAAATCACCTGACCTTCACATATTTTCGTTTTTTTACTTCGCATGTTTCAAACATGGGTTCCTCGTATCTCCCTCCCAACATCTGTCAGCCTCTTCTCAAACACCAGCGATCATCCAGCAGTTTTGCAGCTGAAATTCAATCATTTCTGATTATAACAGAAAAAAGAATTTCAACTGTGTCAACAGGCTTAGAGATAGAGAGAGGGGGGGGGAAAAAAAGATGATGGGGTGGGACTTTTCTGTTAGTATAGCTTGCTGTAGTAGTAACTTACCAGGATCAAGGAAGGAGAGAAGAGAGAGACGATGAAGAAAAAGAGAACTGCACAATACTTAAAAGCAGATAGAGAAATTGAGAGAGTAAAAACTACATCTCTCAGTATTACTATTTAATAAATAAAGATAACAAGGCTAATGACCAAACTACCCTTAAAAGTAAAATCGACACCACTTACAACAACATAAAGACTAAAATACCTTAACGAATTACAAACACAAACTAACCTTATCTTATGTTACACCCCTTTGACCCACTTCTTGTACGCTTTTCACACTCCCTCAAGCTGGAGCATAAATATCACATTGGCCAGCTGATGCGGGATCTTGGGTTGAAAACCCTAATTAGATCCACTAGTAGGCCCACCCAAATAATAAGCAAGCTTGATTTAAATAACAGTGGCAGAATTGTAAATAAATCCAAAACTCAACCAGTAATGGCACTTCTGTAAATAATCAGAAATCTGATATAACTCCAAATAATCAAACAATACCTCGGGACTGATTTGGAATTAGAAATAAGAAATAAGATTAAAACAGTTTTACTTTATAAAGTAAGGGCAATACTGGAAAACAGAATTAATATTAATCTTCTTCAAGCTCAAGACATCAAGATCAGTTACAGTAGAGACCAGTTAACCAATTTCAAAACACAGCCTTAAAACCTGATGCAACCATTCAGAAACTCTAGGATCAGAGTCGCCTAGACCTGATTAGATGATTTAAATCAATAAATCTTGATTGAACAGTTTGCTGATTCTACTTGAACTGATCCAAGGACATGCGCAGAAACAGCGCATCAGATCTGAACCTGGATTTAGTTCTATTAGCAAGGGGGTTTCAGCAACAGTAATCTCCAGGAATGATATCGCCCTAGGATAGAGATCCAATCCCCAAGGTTTCAGAATAAGTGGAGGAGGATTGAGAGATCTCGAAGGGGTTTTGTGGGTTGGGGTTACCGCCAGGACAGGAAAATAGAGGAAAGGAAGAAGAAGAGGGAAAGAGGAAGGAAGAGGAAGAAGAAGGAAGGAAAAATCAAACCAGGGGGAGTGGTCGATTCAGATCACTGAGACAAGAGAGAAAAAGAGAGAGAGAGGGAAAGCTTCAAATTTCTGCCGTAGGCACCAACTCAATAACGAATCCTCATTCTATTCCATTCTTCAATTCTTTTTATTGAGAATATTACGTATTTCATTTTTTGTCTAGATTCATTGACCTATTGTACAATTGTACTACCCTCATTGTACTACCTGTATTGTACTACTTGTACTACCTCTTTCTTTCCTTGTATTCATTCTCACATTATAAATAAGAGGACTTCTGTCTATTACAGACAAGTCATTCCATCATTCAACATGGTATCAGAGCCAAGTTAGCTCTATCGCCAGATCCCTCCGCCGCCTCACCACCGCCGCCACCAACCTACCACCGCCGACCAACGACTTTCTTTCTTTTCTTTTCTTTTCTTTTGTTTTTTTTTCTCTCCCCACTAAGGGCAGCAACCAAAGAGGGAATCATACAATGATATAGGTACTGCCCTTCTTTTTATCCCTCATTACGGATCATTTTTTTATTCTCTTTATTGGAAATCAATTTTTTTTATCAGTCTGGATATTAATAATATGGTTCAGTTTGGTCGGATATCTATGAGTTTCTGAGTTTACCCCCACCCAATAAACAAAAAAGTGGGTGCAAACCAGAATTGATTTCCATATATTATGTTGCACATGGGACAAGTTAGGATATCTGACAAGTGATATTTCTACTTTGATCTCCATATATTGTGTTATAACCAAACAGGGAGGTTGTTCATATTGTTTTTGGGTGTTTGTGAATACACAACTCAAGGATGACATCTGAAGTAACCTCTTCTGGGATAGAGAGTTTTAAAATGGACAATCTCACTATTCCCACTAATACCACTAAACTTGATGGTGGTAATTACCTAATGTGGTCTCGGGCCACCCAACTCTTAATTACAGCTCGAGGATTATCGGGATATCTCACCGGCACCAAGGAAAAACCTCTGACCAAGGACATTGTTTTGGAGAAATGGCATGCTGAAAATTCATTGGTAATGCAATATCTCCTCAATTCCATGCAACCCATTATAGCCGAGGGCTATTTGTTATTGGATACTGCTGCACAAATTTGAAAGTCTGCTAAGGACACCTATTCCCAAGTTGGAAATACTGCTTTAATTTATGTCATTCAAAAAAGTGTTCATGAAACTATCCAAAAAGAATTGACAAAAGAATTGACTGAATCCCAATATTATACTAAGTTGAAGAGCTATTGGCAAACAATTGATTTTTATGATTCTATTCATGCTAAATGTGAAGAAGATGCTACCCTATTTCACAAAAGGGAAGAGAAATACAGGGTTTATACTTTTCTGGCAGGACTAAATATGGAGCTTGATCCTATTCGCTCACAGATTCTCAGTAGGGACCCTTTCCCCACCCTCGAACAGGCTTATTCCATGGTTCAGTTAGAGGACCAACGACGAATAACCATAGTTGTCAAGGCAACAAGGCGATCCAAGGCGTTTGGGGCCATCCTGGGCGCCTAGGCGCCCGCCTAGGCGTTGCCTAAGCGACCAAGGCGTTCCCAGTGCATTTTTTTATTTCTAAAATATTAATGTTTATATATATGCAACATTCTACATAAATAATCAACATTTAAGACATAACTTAATTAATATGTGGTGTGGACCCAATTTTACTAATGTACACTAAGACCTGGGATTGTGTCTAGAGTTAAATAAACAATTATTTATGACTAACATTTGCGTACTTTTAACGAATTTGATCGAAGCGTAACTCCTTTAATATAGTTCGGATTCAAGCAATCTCGAATTTGTTGCAAAGCTAGCATAATCAGCTTTCCAACAAATCCGAGATTGCTTGAATCCAAATTATAATGAAGGAGTTACACTCCGGTCAAACCTTGTTCGGAATACGGGAATGCTGTTTAAAGTTGTCTGAATGTAAATTATTTTTTGGGCATCAAAGCAAAAGATTATTTTGGCGCACTCTTGGTTTTTAGTGATGATTTATTATAATAAGATTTATAGAATTTTTATATTTAAAAAAAAGCCTAGCATTTAAAAGTTGAAAATCGCCCTCGCACCCAAAAATATGGTTTTTGTTCTTGAACAGGGGAGTTGACTTTTTTTCCTTCTGGAATTTGAATTTTAGACTATTTTTATTGGATTCAAATAGGGGGGTATTTGCTTATTTATGAATAATATCTTAAGTAAATGAATCATTTACTTAAATGATATTAGTCATAAATAAGTACTGCCTGATAAATGTTGTTCCTGTCTGGCCTGGGCGACCGCCTTTCTCATGTACACAAGGCGCCCTGGCGCCCAGGCCTGTACAAACCGCCCGGACGCCCAGGCGTCGCCTAGGCGACGCCTTGACAACTATGCGAATAACAATGTTGTCCCCTTCTGTTCCGGATAGGTCTGCTCTCCAGACAAATACCCAGACATACAAGAATCCTCCTGTTTCTGTGATGCTATCAAATGTGAGTATTGTAGCAAGCTTTGGCACACCAAAGACACATGCTGGAAACTTCATGGCAAACCGACAGATTTTGAAGCAAATCGCCGGGAAAAAGGTATGCACAAGGCAAAGTCCTCCCACGCACCTCAGGCACATCAAACTGAAGTAAGTCCTCTTATTGGTCCTCTGCCACAACTCTCTGCACAAGAACTTCAGACTCTCCGGCATCTCCTTCGACTACCTCCTGCAACTACAAATCAATCATCCACATCTGCATCTACCAATCCAAGTTCTTTTTTTGTTCAGTCAGGTATTTCCCATGATGGTCATTGTGCTTTCTCTATCTCTAGCCCTTGGGTTATAGATACTGGAGCCACTAATCACATTACTGGTTCGTCTGAGTCCTTTTATTTATACTCTCCTTCTTCTGGACATAATACTGTGAAGGTCGCTGATGGATCCCTCTCTCCTATATCTGGAATTGGATCCATCCATTGTTTTTCCTCCCTTGATTTGAATTCCGTTCTACATGTTCCTAATTTATCCACAAATTTACTCTCCATTAGTAGTCTTACAAAGTCTCTAAATTGTAAAGTAACATTTTTTCCTACCTATTGTGTGATTCAGGATCTGGAGAACGGGAAGACGATTGGACATGGTAGTGTGCATGGTGGCCTGTACTTGCTTGACAATGGTCGTTCAAGACCTTCCTCTCATTCCATGATTAGTACCCTTCAGCAGTGGCACCGCCGTCTTGGGCATCCCTCTTCTGCTGTTCTATCTCATTTTTTTCCAAAATTATTTAAACAATGTAATAAAGACGAGTTATTATATGAGGCTTGTGTTTTGGCCAAACAAGCTCGTATTTCTTATTTACCTTCTGCTTTAAGAAGTCCTTGTATCTTTGATTTAGTCCATTCTGATGTTTGGGGTCCAACACGGACTACCTCTATTTCTGGTCATAGGTGGTTTGTAACCTTTACTGATTGTCACACTCGTACTATATGGGTCTATCTGATGCGTCAAAAAAATGAGGTCTTTGCATGCTTCCGCCATTTCCACAATATGATCAAGACGCAGTTTCAAACTCAGTTGAAGATGCTCCGTAGTGACAATGGTAAGGAATATCTTGAAGGATTTTTTCAGCAATACTTGGCTGATAACGGGATAATTCATCAGACAAGTTGTGTAGACACTCCTGCTCAGAATGGAGTCGCTAAAAAAAAGAACCGCCACTTACTCGAAACAGCTAGAGCACTAATGTTTGAGAGACATGTTCCTGCTCAATACTGGAGTGATGCTGTCCTCACTGCAGCATCCCTGATCAACCGCCTTCCTTCTCGAGTTTTAGACAACAAGGCTCCCTTGGACATCTTACGTGGAAATTCTGATTTTGTTCTTCCTCCTAGAGTCTTTGGTTGTCTTTGTTATGCTCGTAACCATCATTCCCCTGGCAAGCTTGATCCACGTGGATTAAAGTGCATATTTTTAGGGTATTCTGCAACACAGAAAGGATACAAGTGTTATCATCTTCCCTCTCATCAAGTCCTTGTTAGTAGAGATGTCATTTTTCATGAGCATCTCTCCTATTATCAGGCTCCTCTTCAGGGGGAGACACAGACAGTTGAAGATGCACCTGATATCCCTAATGTACTTATACCAGATATACCTGATATACCAGAAATAGTCCATGAACAAGTGCTCGATACAACTGCACCATCCAAGCATCCAACCACCAAGCCACCTCTGCACGTTTATAGCCGTGCCAAAGACAAGCAAGGAAAGGCCACTACCACTCCTGCACATGTCCGTTCGCTAGCCCTGGATCCAGAAATTGAGTCTACTGAGCCTTCTTCTGGTAAGGAACTTACTCCTTCTGATCTTGATCTTCCAATTGCACTTCGAAAAAGAACTAGGGCATGCACCCTACATCCTATTTCCAATTATGTTTCTTATGACTCCCTTTCCCCTTTTTTCCGTGTTTTTGTGTCTTCGCTCTCTTCTGTGTCTGTTCCTCAAAAATGGCAGGATGCAATTATGGATGAAAGGTGGAAAGCTGCAATGGTGGAAGAAATGAGGGCTCTGAAGAAAAATGGTACATGGGATCTTGTTCCACTTCCTGCAGGATCAAGGTCAGTAGGATGCAAGTGGATCTTTACAGTGAAACAGAAACCAGATGGGACTATTGATCGGTACAAGGCTAGATTGGTTGCACGGGGATTTACTCAAACATATGGGATTGACTACCAAGAAACCTTCGCTCCAGTGGCCAAAATGACTACCATCAGGGTTTTACTGTCCTGTGTTGTACATCACAACTGGGACTTGCAACAGTTAGATGTAAAAAATGCATTCCTTCATGGAGAACTTACTGAAGATGTCTATATGGACTGCCCACTGGGTTTCACAGATGATAAAAGCCAAGGAAAAGTCTGCAAGTTGAAGCGATCTCTTTATGGTCTAAAACAATCCCCTAGAGTATGGTTTGGAAGATTTAATAAAGCTAAATGGTAGAATTTGGCTATGTTCAAAGCAATACTGACTATACTTTATTTATAAAACATTCCTCTAACACTTTTACTGCCTTACTTGTATATGTAGATGATATCATCATTGCTGGCAATAACAATGATGAAATCACGAAACTAAAGGCATTTCTAGGGAAGGAGTTTGAGATCAAAGACCTTGGCAAACTTAGGTACTTTCTTGGGATTGAAGTTGTCAGATCTGCAAAAGGCATCTATCTGTCTCAAAGAAAGTATGTTCTTGATCTTCTCTCAGAAACAGGGTTACTTGGGGCTCGACCTTGTGATACTCCTCTCGATCCCATTATCAGAAACTTGTTGGCAGACTCATATATCTTGCCCACACACGACCAGATATTGCATTCGCAGTTAGTTTGGTAAGCCAGTTTATGCACGACCCATACTCTACACATATGGAGGTTGTCTATCGAATACTGCACTACCTAAAGTCAGCCCCTGGAAGAGGAATCATGTTATCTCCTAATGACCCTCTGAAAATGGAAGCATATGCCATTTCAGATTCACCAAATAAACAAATCCAGGTGGAGGCTTATACTGATGCAGATTGGGCAGGAAGTCCTGATCGTAAGTCTATCTCTGGTTATTGCACATTCTTGGGTGGCAATCTGGTAACCTGGCGCAGCAAGAAACAAAATGTGGTTGTCCGATCCAGTGCAGAAGCAGAATACAGAGCAATGGCGCATGGAATATGCGAACTACTATGGTTACAATGACTACTCAAAGATTTAAAGGTTATGTGTAACCAGTCCATGAAATTATTCTGTGATAATCAAGCAGCCATTAGCATTGCTAATAATCCGGTTCAGCATGATAGGACAAAACATGTTGAGGTAGACCGTCACTTCATCAAAGAGAAACTGGACAGTGGACAAATCGAGATTCCGTTTGTCAGATCAAAGGACCAACTAGCAGACATTTTCACCAAAGGTCAGCCAGGGAAATCTTTCCATATGATATTGTCCAAGTCGGGCATGCATGATATATATGCACCAACTTGAGGGAAGTGTTGAGAATATTACGTATTTCATTTTTTGTCTAGATTCATTGTACTACCTGTATTGTACAATTGTACTACCTGTACTACCTGTACTACCCTCATTGTACTACCTGTATTGTACTACTTGTACTACCTCTTTCTTTCTTTGTATTCATTCTCACATTATAAATAAGAGGACCTCTGTCTATTACAGACAAGTCATTCCATCATTCAACACTTTTAAATCTTCACCACTCATTACTCTATTACATGCCTCTTTATAAAGGAAACAACATCCCTAAACTAATTTGAAGTAAACTTAGAAAGTAAATAACATCTTTATGAAATAAAATCTAATCTCTATGGCATAAAACAGAAATAATAAATAAGGAAACCTAATACTGAAGCTTCTTATTCTAATTAATCATCTACCAACCATTTCCAGACCAAAAGGTTGGTTTGGGTTTGAGCCGGTTCAGATTTGGCTTGGGTAGCCAAATTGGCTCGTGTCAATCCATCCATGACACTGCTACTGCATCACCAGCTTGAAACATACTTAAAGAAACAAAGGCTTGAACAACGCCTTAGTAAAGATATCACCGAGCTATTGTGAAGAACTAACAAATGGAAGAAAAATAATTTCCGTATTACAAACATCACGAATAAAATGACAATCGACCTCAATGTGTTTGGTTCCCTCATGAACCACTACATTACTGGCAATGTGAATGGCCACCTAATTATCACCATGCATGGCAATGGGCTCGGTAATGGGGAAACCCAAGCTCGTAAAGTAGAGAATTCAATCACATCAACTCAGCGCAGTGAGCTCGATACTCAGCTTCTGCACTCGAACGAGCTACAATAGCCTGCTTCTAACTCCACCAAGTCACCAAATTACCACCCAAGGAATCAAGTATTGACACGATACGCACCGTATCGGCCAATACGTATCGGTATCGACACTAGTCGATACGATACACCTCGATTGGTCTCTCCATTTAAAAAAAAAAACACAGTATCGTATCAGCTCGATACGCCTTGATAAGCCTCGATACAATTTAAGTATAGTTTAAAAAAATAAAAATAAAAACATAAAAACCAACCTATATCGACTAGTATCGAACCATATCGGTTCGATACTGCTCGATACACCCTTTTAGTATCGAGCAGTATCAATTATATTCAGAACAGCATCTTTTTCCAAAAGCCGACAACCATTTCAGCTTGAATACTCTTCTACAACTTGATTTTCTTCCAAAAAACTTTGGGGCTTTGATTCTTAGCCCTAAAACGATTGGGAAGGTTGCATCAAACTTGGTTTTTGTGAAGATTAGAGCACGAAATCATCTCTTCAAGCTCCAAGGGTGGAAAACAGCAAAGGTAATGAGTTTCAACTTTATTTTATTTCAAAATAAATCGATTTTTGTGTTGTTTCTTCTCATGAATCAATGAACAATGGTCTCATTTGATGAATGCATGCTACATACATGGATTTAAACACTGATTTAAGGTTTGATTTGAGAAATTTTTGAAAAACACAAGAAATTTTGAAATTTTTTTTTCAAAAATTAATCCTTTCCTCTTCTACTTTTTATAAAATGTGTAGACCACTGATCTACTATCTTTGCTTCTTAGTTATAATTTTCAATTTTTTTTTTGGTTTAAAAAATAGAAATATAATTTAGATAATATTTTTTTTTCCTTTTCTTCCATCCTTGTTATTTCCTTTTCTGAATTTTTTTTTTTCTGTTTCTCTTAAACAGAATATGGCTAGGAACTTGTCTTCGTTTGTTTTTTTTTTTTTTTCAAAGATCTTTGTTTCAACCAATGTCTATTTCTCTGTTTTTGGGCTAATGTCTATTTTTGTATTCTGGAAGTTATCTATTTATTGTAGATTGTACGCTTTTTTCCTATGTTGATTTGGGTGTCAAAACTGTTGTTCAATGAAAAAAATAGGGTTCATAAGGAAATCATCTTAAAATATAATGTTTAAGGATATGAAAGATAGAGCAAGAACTCTTGTAATGCATTCAGTGGAACTCTGCAGAAATGCAATGCTTGTAATAAAACTGTTTGTGTAGAAATGAAAATGGAAACTGTATTTTTCATTTTCTCATAAGAGTCTTATTCCATCTATCTCATTTTTCTACAGTTAGTTTTATTGAGTTTTTATTCTCAAGTGGTTCAACTAGTAAACATGTTTGACATTTTATATTAACTCATGTCTAATTCTTAATGTTGTTGATATTTTATATTAACCCATGTCTAATTCTTAATGTTGTTAATTATAGATTTATTGTGTTTTTATGCTTTAAAAATGTGTTCTGTATGATCCTTAATCATTTCTATGTGTATCCTGCCCCATAATCATGTGTATCTATAATGGAAGAAACATTTTCTTTCTCAATGTTGCTAATTATAGTATTTTTATGCTTTAAAATTGTGTTTTGTATGTTCTTTAATCATTTTTATGCATATCTTGCCCCGTATCCATGTGTATCCGTGCGTATCCACTATCCACCGTATCCACGTTACGATAAGATACGTCTCTTAATTTCAGCTGACCGATATGGTACCGATACACGATACTTGATTCCTTGTTACCACCAACAAAGGTACAGTATCCTGTAAACTGTCTAACACTTGCACTACCAGCTCAATCTGCATCTAAATACCCAACAAGGACAACATGCTTGTGTGATCTGTAGATAAGACCTTTGCCTAGACAACCTTTCAAATACTGTAAAATCTGACAGGCTGCCTCTTAATGTACCTGCTTGGACATCTGCATAAATTCATTAGTAACCCCCACTGTGAAGGAAATGTTTGATCGGATCACTGCTTCCCACAAGTCTCTTATATTGATGCTTATTTGCAACATCCTCACCATAATCAATACCAAGCTTTTGATGCAGGTCCAAGGGAGTATCAGCCGGTTTAAAGTTAACATACTAATCTCACACAGAAGATGGAACACATATTTTCTATAAGACAGAATAATACCTTTACTGCTTCTCACAACTTCAATCTCCATAAAGTAGCAAAACACACCTATAGCTTTCATCTAAAAATACTGCTACAAGTAGGATTTGACCTCACTAATGCCAGAAGTTTCTTATCTGTTAGATTATTTAGTATGGAAAAGCAAGTCGTTTCTTATCTGTTAGATGATAACAAAAACAATAATAATAATAAAATAAAATAAAATAGTAATGGCTGATGTTCCTTATCCAGCACATAAGGAAAGACTTCCTTACTTGAACTAGATTGACCTAAGTAATAGCCACCTCATAGTCTAGTTGGCATTAATTTTGTTGAAATGTTGGTCAACACACTCTTTGACTCATTTAGTACAGTTCAGACAAAAGCATTACACGCCACATGACTGTGAACAAGTCAATTTCAGTCAAGAATTGAAAAACTAGGAAAAAAATCAATACATGGAAATGCCATATGATTGAATTTGCCTTTGAAATTTGACAGATACCAATCCACATGGTATCCTATATGTCTAATCGTTATGATTGCCACATTAGTCCTCCACTAACTTGACAATCACGAATACACATTAAGTACATTCTCTAGAAGCTAAATGGGACATAAAATTTCATATGTAGTCAAATCCAAGGGGTGCTCTATCCAACGCCTGAATTGACAGTATCACGTCTCTAAATAACTCAAAAAAGGTTGTCAAACAAGGAATGGTTTCCCTATTACTAGACGATCAAACATTTTCCCTAATAATTACACTATTATTAGAAATTGTTTCCTTATCCGGTAGACAAGGAAGCCATTCATTATTTCTCATCCTTTTTCTAGCCATAAGGAGCCTTAATATGACCAATCGCTCAATTGAATAGGTAGACAACCTCTTTGATTGTCTAGATGTCAAATATCATACCTATCTCTACCATATAGCTCACAATCGATTGGAATTTCTCCGAGGTATTTTAAGCCATCAAATCAATGGATGATAATGTGATATATAGCGGACCATGTGGATCAATTACTTCTCAAATTTCAAAGTCAAACTCAATCATATGTCCCACCTTGTATTTAACATTTTCCTTACCATCCAGATCTTGACCAAAATTGACTTGTGATTATGCCATGTGGCACACAATGCTTTTGGGTTAAAACTCACCAGAATAGTGAAAGATGACATAAACAAGCAAACTAAGCTGTCAATTGGCAGGTATTTAGCTTCATGTAATGCAAATAAGGAGGCCATTCCACATACTCCGATGATGAAAATCACTCCCAACAGTAACAACAACTCTCTTTTCAATAACTCATCGATTGACATATTGCAATTTATCAGTAGTTGCAACACAAAAGAATTTTGAAAAATAAGATGTTCGGATATTATACATTGAAAGAAAACTAAGAAAAAAGAAAAATACAAAGTGGAGTTAGTTTTTACATAACAACAATATGTTTTACCTTCAGAACTTTTGCATCTGTATCATAGCTCCAACGACATTGATGATAGCCTAGAGACCATTTTGGAGGCATAAATACAGTTCCTAACATTAAAGAGAATCATAAGAGGAGCAAAAGAGTTGCTGTGAAACACAATATTGAAAGGTCAGATTTTAACAACATTGTATTAAAAGTAGCCCCAGATATTAATCAATCATACTTGCACTTGGATAAAAAACAAAATAATACATACAGAATGATAGCTAAAATGGAAGCCCCAAAACCTAAAATTTGCAAGAACAAAACTAGTCAGTCAAGTGCAATCAAGGAGAGCTGGCCCAAAATGCAATTTACACCATATCACGATGATATTGCGATGTATGAATGGTGGATGTTTATATTCTTGATAGATGGACCCCATGGTAGGATTTTATTTATTGTAATTTTGATATTCTTTCTCTTGTTTATTTCACTTAATCCAGCAAGATTGCAGTTAGCGACAACAATGCTGTGAAATCTGGGCCATCCATGATTCACCAGCCTACTTGGATTGCCAGGTGCCAGTTCACCAGTTCAGCTCCAGGGTGTAGTCTTCGAACAGGGCCACTATCCAGTGCCGAACAGGGCCACTATCCAGTGCCGAACAGGGCCACTATCCAGTGCTGGTCCTGCCTATTGGGGGTCTTGGGAAGGTGAGTTTGGAGTCGGTCCTAGCCTTCGGCCTTCTTGCACAAAGTAGCCGCCCTCAAGACTCAAACCTGGGCATTTTCCCTAGCAGCTTTAAACCTTTAAACATTTGAACATTCTTTTTAAAAACCTATGCTCCACACTTATACCAAATGCATATATAATGCATGTATGTCCAATTGCGGCCATTAACAGTTGAACCACCACGTATTTACTAGTCATCTTGTTGGGAACAAACAAATTGGAGGGTGGCAACTCAGATGGCCCATCTGACCTTGCCGTCTTCTAAAATTTCGTCATAGAATGGACATGATGGTGGCCAACTGCTATCATTATTCCACACCCACATTTGTGCCTACAGGAACAGGAACCCTGAGGATTCCTTTTAACAATACCATGATTGATGGCAAGATCTAAAGACGGTTTTCCAGATGACCATCCAAATGCATCATCAAGCAGGTAAAGATTTATCTGCCAGCTTAAGTCAGATCTCAAACCCGGGCATTTTCCCTAGCAGCTTAAACCTTTAAACATTTGAACATTCTTTTTAAAAACCTATGCTCCACACTTGTACCAAATGCATATATAATGCATGTATGTCCAATTGCGGCCATTAACAGTTCAACCACCAGGTATTTACTAGTCATCTTGTTGGGAACAAACAAATTGGAGGGTGGCAACTCAGATGGCCCATCTGACCTTGCCGTCTTTTAAAATTTCGTCATAGAATGGACATGATGGTGGCCAACTGCTATCATTATTCCACACCCACATTTGTGCCTACAGGAACAGGAACCCTGAGGATTCCTTTTAACAATACCATGATTGATGGCAAGATCTAAAGACAGTTTTCCAGATGACCATCCAAATGCATCATCAAGCAGGTAAAGATTTATCTGCCAGCTTAAGTCAGATCAAATCATTCACAATATAAGTGCTCACTCAGGAGTGACATAATGACTGACACATGCAAAACCTTCTAGCAAGCACATGAAAAACAGGGAAAAGAAAGAGGGGTGGATGGAACTGGAAGGACAAAGTGAAGGTCTAGGACAACTTTTTTGTCAACCAATTATACCACTCGAACAACCAGTGCTTCTGCGCAAATCCTTTGCACCAAAAACAGAACTTTGTGGCAAGGGCTTACGCTGTCCCCATTCAATCTTTGCTATGTAGCAATCCCCCCCCTCTCTCTTCCCCCATCATCAGTAACAAGACCAGCAGACTTCAGCGACAGGAAGATCGGCAGACTTCAGAACAGCAACGATTCAGAGCTGCATCTACAAACCCCCAGTGATCAACCAGCAGTAACGAGACCACATAATGAAACTACACATGCGGCACTATTACAACCAGGTTTGGTTTTTTTATTTCGATCTCACATAATCAACGAAATCAGTACAGCAGTAAAATTCATGAATCAGGGATGGGCGATGTGGCGTAAACACAAATTCAGTAATGATTCAAAGAATCTCAGTAACAAATCACAAATGTGTTCATGACATCTCTGAAGAATCAGCCAATATCCTAATAGTGAGAACAAAGACTCAGATCCAATAATCATCAACCAAAATACTTCAGAACCCAGAACAGAAATTACAGAGATTGAAAAAAGAATAGAAAACAAAAGCAGAAGCAGCGAGGCAGCAAATAGCAAAGAGAGAAGGAGAAGATAGAGAAAAGTCGTGAGTGAGATTCTCTCCTCCTACTGCTGATCTTATTAAATAGAAAAGAAAAGATCACATCCTAATGATCTTCTAGTTACACTAGGAAACATAAATCCCATCTAACTCTAAGGCTAGGAAAGAAATAAAAATAAGCCTAAATAATAGAGATGATGATGTGCAGATAAAGGTCAACTTCTTTGTGGCTATTGACCCCACATCTTCCACACTTATAAAATTGCAAATAAATAAATAAATAAATAAACCCATCAAATGCAACCCATGTGATTATTCTGCCATGGAAATTATTTTTAATATTAGAAGTATAGTCAGTATTTTCAGCTTATTTTGCATTTAGATGCTTCTGATATTTCCAACCAATAAAAGTATAATTATTTTCCAAAAAAATGATGGCTTTGGGTTGTGAGGGTGGGATTGGGGGGGGGGGGGGGGGATACAACCCGTTTGACTACTACAAATAAAGCATACTTAAAAAATGAATAACATTTGCACAGTTGATGCTGAAGTTTTCCTCACGTATTTTTATATTTGAAATTGTAAATTTTTTCAGTTGAAGCTGAAGTTTTCCTCAAGTATTTTTATATTTGAAATGTAAATTTTTTTAGGTGTTCGAAAAAAAAATAATGGCAACACATGCACATATTCTGACATTCATTATTGTAAATTGAAATTTAAATCACAGTTAGTCTTGTTCAGTTGTTCTACATAGCCTTCCGAACATTTAGAATTTCAATAGTGCAAATATGGAAGAGAGTATTTTCTCAAGATCGAATGCAAAGAAAATGAAACTTTACAGTAACAGATATCAGGAAAAAATATTAATTAAAAAATAAAAAATAAAAAGGGAAGCATTTCAGCACAGAGAAACCTGTCACTGAAATCAAGGATCCCAATGTTAAATGAACAAAGGTCGGACAGTTCAAAGAAGCATACCAATTGCATGAGATAAAGATATCAAGACTGCAGTTGGTGATGCAAATGGACCAAATGTGATGACAGGATATGGATCCTCGGCTGTAAATTTTATTCTACACTCTTCCCGCAAGTCTATCTGTTTAAGATATAGTTTTCAGCCTTGAAATATGACTACATATACGGGTTAGCCTGATCACTCTACAGGATTACTGCCTATATAGCATAAAGAATAGATCACTAGACCTCACAACGTCGTGTTGTGTCAGCAAGAACACCAAATGCCTCTCCAGTTGGAAGAACAGCTAGCACCCAAGGATGCGACTGGTACAGTGACGTAGTTCCCGAACCATAACCCCAAGCATCTGTGTTCCAAGTAAATACCTGCGATCAACAGTGCTTCTTTATGTTTGCACAAATGCTAAGTGGATGACACAATAAGACAAGAATGCACACACACACACACACACAAAATTACCCTTTTTCCTGTCCTCTCAAGCTGTCCACTAACTTCTCCAGTTCCATAGAAAGAGGTTCCAGAGGGAAGCTAAATCAAACAAAATGCTATCAAGTTAATAAGCAAAATAGGAAACCACAAAATTTATGAAAGAAGCTGAATTGAAAAGATAATATTATGTTGGAAAGTAAACCAATGAGAAGGAAGGCAAGGACTTAACCTCAATATTAACAATCTGTTTTCCATGTGCGCATTCAAAAGTAGGTATATATAATGGCACCTTCTTATTCATAATGGGAGTGTCCCTGACTTTGGCATCAATAAAAGAAAGACTGGGATATGCTGAAATCCTATCATTTCCAGAACAATCAAATCGAAACACCCCATCCTCCAGGACTGGTTCAAAAATCATATTTCCTGAGGTCAAATCTACAGCGACTGTTTGCCCATCATAGTCAGCCATTCTGGATGCTAAACGTCCAAGACTACAGTTGTTTATATACCTCTGCTTTCTGCATGCCAAAATTAATATTAGGAAGTTCTCCCGTCAACTTTCCTGTTATTTACATTGTCCAAATATCGTCAGGAGGATCTTTTTAAGAGAGAGAGAGAGAGAAGGTTGTACAATAACTGTAAACACAATCAAACAAATGAAGATACCCCATAAACATAAGGAAATAAGCTATCAGTCAAGCAGACCAAACCCACATTTGAGTTTGATGCTAATATACTAAAACTTAAACATACCACTGCAGTATAAGTGGTAAACCAGCTAACATGCTTGAATGGTTGGATGGTTGGCCCTTGCTTGGTGAAGCATGGGCTGGGAGGTAGGTCTCGAGTTCAAGCCTCCTCTCTTGCAGCTGTTCCCTACCCCAGTAGTATAGCATAGCATAGGACCGATAATTTTTAAAAAAAAAGCCAACAAATTTCAGAAAGTTGGCACAACAACCACATGATTCCGAATCATTTTATCAATATGACCACAAAAAGTGGAAGTCTAGAAACAACATTACAAAGTGAAAAACTGTAATCATGTACTAGTTGTTCACTTTCTAGTGTCAACTGCAATTGAGACTGGGCTGCTGATACCATAAGCAGTAGGGGACAATAAGAAAATGAATTCATTAAGAAGAAGTGACAGTATATAAGCACGTGAAATGGTAACACCTGGACATATTTTCATTTAAATAATACTTTCCTTCCAAGCTTCAACCACGAAATAAAATTAATGATGTTCTTGCCAAAAGAAATAGTACAACAGCGAAGTAGTAAATTACACATCTTTTTCATGGAAATACTGCAACATTAGGAGTTATAGAAAGCTCTGTTTTATTTTCCAAATATATCCTCTGTCTATTCCTGTTGAAACCTCTTCACCTTCAAGTTCTCTTCTTTCTCACTAGATCCCCAACCCTCCTCTTTCTTGTTACGCTCACTCAATTCACATCCTTCTAACTCCCTGTACAGTCAAAATATACAGTAGAGATACACAGGACAACATCTGCGCCTCAAAACATTTCAGATTTCCAATCTCCATCCTCAGATAGCAACTTCAGATTGTCTCCCAACATAATCCCACCACTTAGATCATCCCCAAAAAACAATTTCAGATTTCCAATCTCCATCCTCAGATAGCAACTTCAGATTGTCTCCCAACATAATCCCACCACTTAGATCATCCCCAAAAAACAAGTCAAACTAAAGGTTAAAGAACACAAATCAATGACCACTACTACCATCAATATGGAATCCAAAATCCCTCTGTCAATCTTGATCAAATTCAAATCCATTAAACTATTAAACTAACACAAGGTTGAAGCTTACTCTGGTTAGTGAGACATTCAGCAACCATTAGGGATACAGAAAATAAATTTTTCAAAAATGTCAAATTAATTAGCTCCTGAAGGTTTCAAAATATGTTAACTCTCTCTCACTCGCTCGATTAATACCAAAGATTGCAATAAAGGCCCACAAACAAGACTACTGGATAAACTGAAAGGATGATCAGAATAACAGATGAAGCATAAACCGATCACTCTTGTCTAAGTTCCGTACAATATGACCAATTCTTCACACAAACAAAATGAACACATAAACCGAAAGTGGACAAACAAAACGGTTTTGTTCTAAGTCACCTGAAGAGTGGAAACTGAGAATCAGAGATGAAGATATCCAGACCAATGGAATGCTTGAAGGATTTAATCTCCTGCAACCTCACTACAAACGATGACTTGAAAGCCTTAGAAAGGAAAAATCGACTGGACGAACAAGCCCACAATCTGGGATTTAGTGACTCCATCGGACCCAAAGAAAGGTATTTATTCTACCAAAAAGGAGACTGTCTTTACAATGTACCAAAAAATATATATATATATTTATCTCTTTTTCACTGTCAGTGTGTCACTAGATTTTAGTGCCACTCTGAACATTTTTTTTTTTGAGTGGGTATAAAACAAAACACCTACCTACACGTGGGACTCCAATCGTGCTTTTATTTCGGAATCGAATCTGATTCCCGTTTGGTGATTATGTTTGATTTTGACAGGATAAACCTCTCGAGGTTCAAGTAAATTATAATGCATCGGGTTTGAATCGCCGTAGGATTTTATTCCAATTTGAATCGGAAGAAATCGGCCGATTTCCAGCCAATCGACGGTAGTTTTGTCCCATATCACCTCTCTTCATCTCCGACCAAACCTTATCCTTGGCCCACCACGATCGAATTATCGGTTTAGAATAATCAAGATAAAGACGAAGAAGCAGTCCAGCACCCATCAAAATTCTTAGCAGGGACAGATTTCTCATAACACCCTTTCTCTGTAGCTTTGGCAAAGGAAAAGAATCATCCCGTTCGATTTGAGGACCAACTATTGTAACTATATGCTTACCTTTTGCAGCAAGCTTGTTCTGCATCTCCTCGGGATGAGGAAGAACGCCTGTCCCGGGTAAAATATTTCTTCCCATCTGTGTTCGATGTCAAGCTAGAGGACATTATTAGGAACATTGAATTCATCAAATTTTGGAATTGACATGCACGGCTTCCTCCTCATGAGCATCATGTATCCTTAGACCGACAAAGAAGAACCTCACTCATCCAGATCGTATCAATCCGACACAGTGATGAAGGAAGAACGATACCTAACTCAAGAGTCCCAGCCAAAGCCGACAACATCAATCTGCACCTCACCTGATGCAGTCAACCAGAAAAACCCATATCGTCTCATCACCCATGGTCGTCGTCGTGAACAGAGAGTCTCTAGGGTTCAGGCCTTTTAAGAAGAAACATTGAAGGCGTGCGGGAGAGCCCACTGCATCCAAGATTTGTATCAAGCCTTCAATATCACTAGCTCATGTGAGTGGGTGAATTGGAGTATGGACCGCATATTTATCCCCCTCATCAAACACCAAAGTATGGCGCCTCTGGCGCTGGTGCTTCATCGCAAGAGCGCAGTCGTGGGGTTCCCCCGGCAGCTCCCACCGAGCGGTTAGCCTAGAGAGAGAAGATGTCATATCTGAGAGAGTGAGCATACATGAGAGCGGGTTTGTCAGTTTTAAATGCCGCCGCTGCCAGAAGCAAAGAAGGAGACGGATCACCGCTCGTCCGAGAGAGGAGACAAATACCACAGAAGGATACGAATGACAATAACGTTGTTGTTGTTCTCGCACATTATGCCCTGCCATGTGCATGGTGTGGGTGAGCTCTGGTTCTCGCACGTCACAGGAGTCCATCGGAAAAGCAATCGGTGGAACACTGGAATATGAAGGGTTCTAAATCCGTATTCAAATCCTCTCCTGCGTTTCTACCGCCTGCCAAGGCCGGATTTGATTGCGCCGATCCACCCAATGTATTGACAGGCACCTCCTGTGCCGCAGGAGACGATTTGGATCCTCTAAATCCTGATCCACAATCCGCTCAAGTGTTAAAAAAAACCGTTGGGATCGGGGATCTTGATTCTTAAAATGGCCAACTGTGTTTCTGTTAAAACTTGATATGACCTGTTTACAAAATTAGAAGCGCTTTCACAAATGGCAAGCCATCTAGGTAGCTAATCGTCCTTCAATTTTAAACAAGAAAGAAAATTCTTCGAATTGAATTATTTTTTCGGTAAAAATAATTCTTTGAATTATATCAACTATATTGTCTGGTACCTATGGGTTTTATCCAAGTTTCTAGTAATCGATATCGCTTCCATTCATAAAAAGGATATTGGCTAGATTACTCACATAATTAAAGTCTTTAATTCAATTAAAGATTTATTTTTCATTGACATACATTCCATGTATATCCTTGCATATGTGCCATTACTCTAAGCATTACAATGAAGTCTTCTAACTTTGAATGGTTTAGATAAAAAATTGTAAAAATGTATGGTTCAAATTTATCTTGTGTTTGGTAACTGGTAAAAATGCATGGTAGTTGTATGCAGATGATACGATCCTAGGGCCCGTTTGATAATACTCCAACTCTCATGGAGCTACTTCTGATGGTAGGTGGTGGGTAGTGGCGGTGGCGGCAGTGGTGGTAGGTGGTGGGTGTTGGTGGTGGCGACAGTGGTGGTAGGTAGTGGTTGGTAGTGGTGGCGGCAATGGTGGTAGGTGGTGGGTGGTGGTGGCAACATCAATGTAAGTGGTGGGTGGTGGTGGTGGTGGCCGCAGCGGTGGTGGTGGTGGCTGTAGCGGCGGCGGTGGTGGTGGTGGTGGCTGATGTGGGTGGTGGGTGGTGGTGGGGATTGTGGCGATGGAGGGGTGGTGGTGATTATGGTAGTGCTAGTGGTGGTGGTGTTGGCAGTCAATAATGGTAATAGCTCCAGAGCAAAGAGAAGTAAGTTTTTTTAGCTCCAGTTTTTTAGCCTCTAGAGATATTTTTGGAGCGGTTCACTCCATGGGAGTCAAAACTTGAACTGTATTTATCAATCGTCATTCTACTCTGGAT
Source organism: Protea cynaroides (assembly GCA_028583415.1). NCBI lineage: Eukaryota > Viridiplantae > Streptophyta > Magnoliopsida > Proteales > Proteaceae > Protea > Protea cynaroides. The sequence goes on from CM053276.1 coordinate 123,847,018, forward strand.
TAGTTCTGGAGCTAAGAAGTAAAGAACTAGAGTGTTATCAAACAAGGCCTAGAAGAACTCGTCCCTAAAACTACCTTGTAAAAGCATGGGAATCCAAGACCACATCAAGCCACATCAAATCTCTTATGGCAACAATGTGAGATTAACCCCCATAAGGCTAATATAAGATTGTAATAATCCACCTTGCTTCCAAACCAACGTCCATGGCAGCCCACACCAGATCATGTAGCCCTTTTTCAAGCAGCTCCTTCATATTCCAGGGTACCTCACTAGCAATAGGTAGCCCTCTTTTGAAGGCTTCACTCTGGCACTAAGTCACCCATTCCGTAGCGAGGGTAGGGCCTAAGGAATGGCTGCTTTGATAACACTTATAAGATCCTGGAAGAACTCATCTCTAAAATCGATTTGTAAGGAAAGTGAACCCAAGATCATATCAACTGCATCAAATCTCTTACGGGATCAATGTGATATTAACCTCTCATGACGCTAATATAGGATCATAACAGAAGACATCACAACAGACTCCTCTTCATATAACTAGAGAGCAAACTCTTCATGTAAGTGGAGAGTCAGAGACTATCCAAATTCCACATAATTTGAGCATCAACTTCTTGTCTTCTTCAATCTGATTCTGAATCTACCCATTTACACTATATGCATTAACAAGGAGTTAAGGGAAGAAGTTCTAATTGTCTCTTTTTCTAGCACATGAACTCTCTCTATCACCCTTGATTTTTTTTCTCTAAATATTTGTATTTTTTTTTTGGCAAATTTAAGTGTTTTAAGTGCCCCATAACCGTTAAAGGAACTCGACTATCCCATTAGTAAATGAGACGCATTTTTAGTTTTGAGACTACGTAGTAAATGGGACGATTTTGGGAATGACCCCTTTGATACCTAAACCAATAAAAAAAAACCATTACAATTACTTAAAACCGTCCCATCTGACACCCTTAATACCATGGAGCGTCCCTAGATAAACTAGTTAAGTTTCTTTATAAGATACTTCCAATTTCATGACCATGCAAGTTCAGTTTGGTTCGAAGGGAAATTAAAAGGGAAGGGAAGTGAAAATTTTAAACTTAAAAAAGAAAGAAAAAATTTCATCTACACCCCATCAAAAATCCTTAACATCATCTACACCCACAAGAATGCCGAAACATCACATAGGTCCACTTAACTGACGGAAATCATTAAAATTGTTGAAATACAATTTTACCCCTCAAATAAAAATTTTAAAAAAGAAAATTTATGTTCATTTACGAAGTTAGCCTTCAAGTGTTACTTATCCCTGCTGCGAATTTTTACTCTCTAAAATCGTTCATTCTCACTCAAGCTTTAATCTCCTCTGTGCTGAAAAGAGCTACTGAATCACCCAAGCATCCTCCCTGCTCCGACGGCAGCATCCCCTCTGCGTTGAGAAGAGTTTTCTTTTTATTTTATTTGAAAAGGTTTTTCTAGGGTTTTGGCCAAACAAATATTCCAACTTAATGATTTGTCCCCTTTTCGCATTCTCTCTCATATTCAATCAGTGATTATACAAAGAATTTGAAATCAGTTTCTTGCCAACTGCTAATGATCCCATCGCGAGTGGCTTACGGCGACAGGCAGAGCGGCAACCTCATATTTGGATCATAGGAGACCAAGATTCCAGATTCCTTAGCAATTCTCATGGTGGTGAATCAGGTTTCAACCCTCGAATTGGGTTCCTTACGGGTTCCGCTGAAGAAGTTCTTTTTGTGTATGTTGAATCAGGAAGGATGGTTGAAGGGTTTTTCGGGAAGGATGGGATTGCAGATTCTGCCATTTTCGACTGTCCAGGTCGATGAAGCTCAAAGGTTAAAGGCTGGTGAGTGATTTAAAGAACGGGGATTTATGGTGAAGACAAGATAATGTCATGTTATCAAAAAAGAAAAAAAATGTAAATACATCGAAATAGAGGACAACCAAAGTTATCGAAGGGTATATTGGTATTTTCACCCACAAAAAGGGTATTCTTGTCGTGAAAAGTTTCAACCACGACGTCGCGATCTAACGGCAATCAACTGACGGAGTGGACTTCTATGATTACCACAGCCAAAGTTAGTGGACCTAGGTGATGTTTCAGCATTCTTGTGGGTGTAGATGATGTTAAAGATCTTTGATGGGGTGTACATGAAATTTCTTCAAAAAGAAACTTATATAGGTATAATACAACATGATTGTATAACCATAATTAGTAATGATACTTATTAGATACAAAATTTATTTTACTTTTTAAATGCAAGGGATTTGAATGCAAAGTGAAGTATAAGTTAATAACTAAATATAGAATGATTAAGAATTAATTACATAATCATTTGATAGCATGTGTTGTAATGAATATGAAGTTTCCTTCCTCAGTAAAAAAAATTTCACTTTCCTTCTTTTCAATTCCCCTTACAATTAGTCAGAGCTGCAAGGAAGACTCTGGACAAGGTGTTAATGCAGTAGATGTTATTTCACAATCAATTTGAACCACAGAGCATAGAAGGCCTGGTTGCCTCTGGAGTCAGCGCTCTCTTCTCGTCCTTTCACCCATGTCATAAGTAAAAATTGGAATAAAAGAATCAAGCTCTCTAGCCTATTGGGGGTTTGTTGTACCAATTCTTGCTTGTTAATAGAAGTGCATAACCGGAGCTCCACCATTGCAGGGTTTGAGGAGCAGATGTTCGCAGCCTTACCCTGCTTCACAAAGAGGCGGTTTCCTAATAGTACCCCTCATAATCTTACATTGACAAGAACAAATTTAATATGTCCTTGAAGGACTGAAAGATAATCCATAGTTTTTGGCTGATCAAAGTGCTTAACAGAATAGGTTTAAGTTCTTGCTGATGGGTGGCAATTTTGTAGTCTTTGAAAAATCTATGGTTTGGAAGATTACTTGCTTATTGACCACTAATGATGTGAACTCAAGGGCAAGTTTGAATAAGATATAGATTCATTAAAAGAATATGGTGCAAGTGAGCCAAATGAATGTAGTGTTAGAAAATTTCCCATTGGCATGCCTGTTTGATGAACACATAGTTTTGGAATGCAACTCAGACTGGCTAAGTTGAACACTTGATGAATTTCGAGGATCAACGTAGCCAAATTTGGGTCCAGATCACATGGGCTGGCTTGATTAGCACCTCTAAAACATACCCGACTCTTGAACACTAGGGATATTAGCATATAAGTGATGAAGCATTCATGTTTATCACAATATCATTGTTGTGAGGTACAAAAAATAGAAAATGTTTAGAGGACCCTAGCTAAGGTCCTCTGGCTAGCTGAACAACTGAATTGAATAGTGACACTTATTTGTTTGTTTTTGTTTTTCCATCTCATTTTTTGTTTTAAAAAATCAAACTAAATAGTAGCCCACATCCAGATAACAAAGCAGACCAAACACAGTAAGGGGCCGGCTCTAACCTTAAAGTTCTACTAACATTGCTATATAAGAATACCATTCGATTGACAACAGCTGCCCTACGAATGATGGTCACATGAATTGAGGAATGTCGACTGGATCTAATTGGGCTTGGACTTGTTATACCAAGCCCAAGTGTGTTGTATGTTGCCACGGCTGGTTAGTTCATGCATTATTTAATTTATTTCAATCGAAGAATGATAGTTTGCCAGCAAGTCTAACCCATATAGTGTCTTTCTGTAGGGTTTACGTCAGTTTACCAGCTGGCCAAATACTGTAAAGAGCAAGCCACAACTTCGTAATATCTTCAAAACGATTGGTCTGCCTATATCCTTGTTTCTTCCGGTGCTACGATGCCCAATGTGGGGCCAGGATATGGAATTGGGCACCTAAAGGGGAGGCCCTTATTGGAGGAGGGGGATAATGGATGTTTGTTGGGATGAGCGCCGAACCCGCGGGGGGGGGGGGGGGGGGCAAACACACAAGGGATTTCTTCGTGGTTCAGGCTATCAGGAATGCACATACACACCTGCAGAGACTTTATTGCCAAGGGTAGGATCTCTCCCACCCACAAACCCTCCTTCTCAAACCTCCAAGGTTTTCCCCTGGAGACCTAGAAACCCTAATCCCACCACAATTATAAGTTTACCCCCATACATGTAATAAACTGCCTAATAATACTGGCCTGACTTATAATGGCCCGAATAAAGACACCAACCCACAAGAATGCACATACACACTGTGTAAGGGGGTCTCAAACCCAGTCCATTGAGGCAGGCGGCTGATTCTAAACCGGGGGTGCAATTAGGCAAGTTCCTAGTTCTAAAATCCCTAAATTCAAGTTTCTAGTTCTTCCCTTAAACTCCGTTTGTTTTGACGTAAAATTTTACGTGTAACATTTTATATATAATATAAAATAAAAAAAAATAAAAAAAATCAATGTTTATTTCCAAGAGATAAAATATAGTGATCTCTAAAGGGATGGAAAAAGAACTTCATACATCCTATTTATACTTTCTCTTTAGCATTAGAATGAAGCTACAATTGATTATCATCCAAAGTGCATAGAGAATAGAGATAAAGATGGGCTTCTTATCAAGCTGTTTCAAATGCAACGGAGAAAAGTGCAAATGGATGATTTCAACTCAAATGTAGTTGCCAACTGCCCCTTAGATGATCAAATATCCTACTTCACAGCTAAGAAATAAGAAAGAACCAGGTAAAGCAAAAAACAGGAAGCCTTAGTAATACTACCTAAAGGATGAGCATCCCAAAAATAACAACCCTATATACCAAGTAAGAAGATATATTCACCAAAAGAGGAACCTGTAATCCAGCTACAGCCAACTACCCATCAAATCTCACTGGAGAGTGGAGACTCACTGCTAGTTGAATATCCTTCTTCAAAAATCCAACACCTGCAATATCCACTCAAACGGTCAAACCTTTAACACCTGCAATCATTTAGAATCAGAAAATTATAAACTGGATATCTCGATAAGGACTAACAACGTTTACAAGAACAGTATTTTAGCACGAGGTGAAGCTCTATGGAAACTGTTGAGTTCAATCTGCAAGCGACTCGTATCATCATATTCAGGCTTTGTATCGCTGTAGATCTTTTTATCAGAGCAAATGATAACATTCTCCAGAACCACTGAATTCTTGAGCAAAAACTTAATCATATCCATCACCTGTTTTCGACCAGAAAACCTATATATCTCAATCTTCTTGAGGCAATTGAAACACAACATTTGCGAATCCCAGTAGAGCCCGTCATCATAGTTGAACACGTTCAGAACCTCAATGTCCAGGTAATCCTGGAGAATCAAATACAACAGTTACTTCTGATTCTGTTTTCACCACTAAGAACTGTAAACTAATGCCAACAAGATGGAAATCATCCTAAAGTAATACATTACCCAAATAATGCAAGCGAAATCGCCCATGGTCAAAACCAAGCTCTCCAAATTTCGTGCACTGCTTAACAAGCAAGCCATTCCCAAAAACTCTAAGCCGTCCAAGCCTACCTTCAATTTTAAATGCTTCAGGTTATCGAGAGGAGTTGCCAAACTTTGTTGGTTTCCTTCTAGCGGCAGAACCTTTCCGAAACAAGAGAGAACCCACAAGATCAAGTAATACACAGCTTTATCTTAAAAGAAGGATAGTGACAAGAACCAAGCATACCTGAATGAACCAGCTACACAGGGTTAGAGCCTGGGCATGGTCCAGCTGCTTCAGAAGTTTATGGAGAATCTTACTCTGACCCGGTAAAACAGATCCTTGATCAATGCTAATTTCTGCATCAACTAAACGGGACATACTTTTAAGAGACAATTTACAGATAGATTCTCCACAGAATTTGAAAGATAGGAGATTTGGTGCAGATATTTCAAATGAGTCAACTGGTCTATTAGAAGACATCAAGTCAATCCACCTTGCACCTTCCACCTGAGGATTCACCAGCCCATTGATTCTGCAATTCTCTACAGTCAGTGTCTTGAGTTTCAAATCCAGAGGATGATTCATGAATTTATCCGGGAGATGACAGCTTTCAAGACTTAAGTCTTGTAAGAGTGGACAACTAGCGATTAGAAGTCCAATAGAGCCATCCAATACTACCACACGTCTGAGAAACAAACTTCGAAGTAAGCTCAATGCCTCAAAACTAGAAAAATTGAACTCGCAGAAATGCAATTTCAGAACTGTCAATCTGACTGGTGCAGCAAAGGGATGATGAGGCATGTGATAGGGTACGAAATTATGGAGAAATGACCAAGTATAACACACGGAGAAGTCCAAGATTAGCTCATGAACTTTGTTTGTCAATGCGTAACAGACCCACCTGTCAATCCTCTCGGTGTACCTAAAATGCTCATTAAAACAGAATGACAACCGAAATTTGAGTATAGTGTGGCCGTGATGAAACAAAAGCATCTGGTCTATGAACTCCGCAAACTTTCCTATCTTCCTTTCATGGCATTGGCAGGAGCAACCAGAACTTAACACATTTACATGAAGACAATTGATAAACAGATACTGATCAAAATCTAGATTCGGGATTTGGTTCCAGAGGTACCTCCATCCCTTGGATAATACGCTTGTCCTGACCAAATCACTCACAGGCAAGAAGCAGAGGATGTTTAGGAGAAGGCATTCTGGTAGTTTGCTTATCAGATCAACATTGCCTTTAGAGTAAACCCTTAATTGTTTACTGGGTGGCAAGACTTTCTTGTGGAACATTGCGGACATCTTGTACGAATCTCTTCTCCCTTGTTTGCTATTTCTAATTCTGTCTCTGAAACTAGTTTAGACGTATATATCAGAGAAATTCCAACTTCTGACAGCATAAATTAAGTAATTCCAACTAAAACAATTGGAGCAGAAGGCTCTTAAGGTACTCTATCAAAGAAGATCAAAAGGCGAAATATCAAAGCATTTCCAGCCCAAACCCTAAAAGAAACGTAAAAAAGGTTTTGCTAGTTTTTGGGTTTCAAGAACTTACAAATTTATGGAAGCCTCGGGATTCAGGTAGTCCAGCTCATCCTGGTCGATCCAAGTTGCAGACTAGCATCATATCGCTGTCTAGTTATCCTAGTTACATGGTTCATCATCAGAACGATTAAAAAGAAGATGCTTAGTTGAATACTCATGGGTAATCACCAAGGTCAGTCACTGGTTCAAGCATGGTTACTATTGAAGAAAATACCTTAATCGAGCTCTTTGTTGTCGGGAATCCGAACCCGCTTGCTAACAGAGGACGAAAAAGAAATGCCGCTACTGTGGAGGTACGCCGATAGCCATAATAAAGGGAGGGGTCGTGTTTCTGGAGAGTAAATCCGCTGGTTTGGAACTCTCAAAAGCATCCCAGTTCTGCAACGAGAAAGTATTGTCGCCAATCGTGAAGTTCTTGATCATCTGATCAAACTAGCATGGCAGGAGTCAGGACTCGGTAATGATTCGCAAGAAAACGAAAGAAGAGATTCTGTACCCCACCACAAATAGAGGGTACGGGAAACACATTCAAATTTCAAAAACGTTAAGTATAAAAATAAAATATTAATAAATAAAATAGAGGGTACGGAAGGACACGTATGTAACAGAAAATCCATAACACGTTTCCTTCTGGCGGGAAAACAAAACTGAAAATAAAAGCAAACCGGCCTCATCGCTTTCCGTTTTGATCCGCACTTAATGGGACAAAAGTTGCTCACTCGACTCAAAGTCTCAAATCATCTCTTATCGCCCTGTCGTGCTAGTGGTGATCGGATGCATGGTTGGTCGGGTAAAAGCTAACCGTGCGATAACGACTGGCACCTATCCGATAACTGGAGAGGATTTTTATCCGTTGCTCAATGAGATCCGTAGTAGTAAGTTAGTAACTACAGTCTACCAGCCCTCGTGGTGCTTCTATTTTGGGATGTCAATTTGGATCAGGAGTCGATCCCATAACCATCCCAGTAAATCTTATTACTATCCTGTCCCATTATTAAATGGAACGGTTTTGGGAGTTAGTTTTAGAATCAATTACTAATTGGTATGGGATGAGTTTTCCGGATTCGCATCCTCTCCTCCTAGAGGTTCTGGAAGGACAGCGGTAATTCAGTCTCGATGGCCGACACATGGTTCTCGGTGAATCCAAGACCCACTTTTGAGTTGACATAGCTGACAGGGGGTGTCGGCTAGAACGTGGGTCTCGGATTCACCCGAGAGCCACGTGTCGGCCATCAGGATTGGGTTGTTGCGTCCTCCCAGAACCACTGGGAGGAGACAATGTAAATCCTGGGTTTTCCAACGAATCCATAACCTAAAGTCCAGTAAGAAACCGTCAAGTATCATTAACATACATACATGCTTTTTAGTATATGTATGTATATACACTCCTTTACATCTTCTCACTTAGTTATCATATGTATTGATTTGCATATGTATTTTCTAAATAGATATGTTAGCCACATGCATGTAAATGTTTTGATGGATGTACATGAGTAGAGGAGGGGTGAATATTTGCCATATTTATCATTCATTGGGATTGATGATTGAGAGTAGATTGATATACCTCGTATGGGAATTGGGAACATCGGTTCATTTATCATGGATGATACCAGTATAAATAGGGAAAATTACAATTTACAATATGGGTTTGGACTGTCTTTTGTCGCTAGAGTTCCTTCAACCATGATCGAGCAGCTAGAGTCTTTTTATGTGCTATTTGTCTCATAAGCTTGACTAGCTGCTACTCTCGGATCTCTCCTCTGCCATTTGCAATGGTGAAGATTTAGGCCCTTTGTATGCAAAGCCTTCGCCTTCGGTTAACCCGAGAACCCCTCCACCACCTCTGGCACTTCGTCAGGTCCACGAAGTCCAATATCGAAGAGGTCCGTAAGTCTCACTACTAGGACTTACATATTAAATGGGATGAGATCCTAATTTTGGGACCGTTTAGTAAAGTGAACGGTTTGAGTAGAAGAAACCAACAGGCCATTCGGGCCAAACCAGTGTCAAACTTTATAAGGCTTGAGCGAAACATGTCCATTAAGAGGTTTGGGCTGGGTTGATTGCACTATACACATTAACTAACGGGCCAGTCTGGTTTCGGGTTGTTAACGGATTTAGCTTATCAGGTTGTTATCGGGCTATGTTGGGCCGGTTGGGATTGAAAGTCCGGTAAGAAACCTATTAAGGTCATCCAATAGGCTAAAGTAGTAAAGCCAAGGTTTAATATTCTATCGAAGTCGGTTTGGTTCGGGTCATTATTGGGCTGGTCCTCATCAATCCACTTATTCGGACCAGTTTAGCACTAGCCCGGACCAAAAAGATATGCCATACCTCAATCCGAATAGGCCCGGTAATAGTTCGGTCCTAGTCAGTTTCGGGTTAATTCGGGCTGACTTGATCCGGACTACTAGTTCGGTCCCAAAATTGACACCCCTAGGTTTGGGAATGATAAAGAAGAAAAAAAAAACCGATTCCATGCTCTCAAACCATTTCCTGCACGTGATGTGGCAGATTTCCCACACTTGTCCTTGATTTTATACAAAATCTCGTCGGAAAAAAATGCAATTTCTATATGGAGGAACATATGCATATAGAAATCTCTACATGGTCATATAGAAATCCATGCAGGTTGCTTGTAATCATCAAATAAAGGCCTGCTGCAGCTTGGTCCAAGTTTGAGAGCAGTGGATTTGAGATTGTCGGTTGTCCTGAGTCCTGACCTTTGGCATTTTGCATGGGAAGAGTTTTCTGTTTGACGTTCTTGATAGATCATATGATAAGGGGCAGGGGAAGAGAGAGAATGTTAGAAGAAAGAAAGGATGGTGAGGTTTTCTATCCAGCTGCATGGTTTCTGTACTAGCATAGGGTCCAATAGGAGGGCAGACACAAATATCCAAGAGGAGGGGGGGGCAAGGGAGTCGTCTCACAGCCAATGTGAGAGTGCAGGGGGACATAATCTGAAGGAAAACTTTTTCCCAAAAACAAATCAATATGTTCAGTTTGGTTGCAAGGGAAATTAAAAAGAAGAAAAGTGAAAATTTTCAAACCTAAAAAGGAAATTTTTATAATTCTAACATAATGTAATTGTATAAATCACTTAAATTTCTTATCATATTTAAGTAATGATACTTGTAAGATGTAAAATTTATTTTACATTTGAAACGCAAAGGATTTAGGTGTGAAGTAAATATGAAATGAGTTGGAATTAATTACATAGTCATGTGATAACATATGTTGTAATGATTAAAAAAATTTCTTTTTTAAATTTTAAATTTTCACTTTCTTTCCTTTTATTCCTCTTACAACCAATCTGAAATGATTTGGAATAATTACATAGACATGTGATGACATATACTGTAGTAACTACAAAAGTTTTTATTTTTTATTTTTAACTTAAAAATTTCACTTCCCTTTTAATTCCCTTGCAACCTACCAGAGCCTAAAAAAAAAAAAAAAAAAAAAAAAAACCATTGTCAACTTTGATAAGCCTGAAACCAATCAAAGATAGAAATCTCCCCTTTCAAAAATTTTGGTGGTTGGAATGTGTAAAAGGACAAAATTAAGTAGGTAAAAATTAGAGTCGAAGAGTAAGAAACATCTTCCAGAATTCTACCTGTCATGGCTTGTTATAATTCTTTCATCTATTGTAGCATGTTATATTTGACAAAACAGATACTGAATCTCACTTTCGAGCTTTCATCAATGGTTATTTTATTTTATTTTTTTCCGATCATTCTCTATGCTTTAACAACTAAAATACTGCAAATAGGCAGGTATTAGATATTATTTCTGGAGGATATAATGGATACATAAATTAAACAATGGGTTATTGAATAAGGATTCCTCTCCTCAACCATCCAAATGTAGATTATAATCGACTTCTAACTATAACATATATATTTCACCAAAAAAAAAGAAAAGACTTGACACATATGATGGTTTTTAACTGAAATTTACCACTTACATGGAACTCTGTCAGCAACATACCCACGAAGTTCAGGTGCCTATTGACATGCCATGCGGTGGACAAAAGATGTCTAAGGGTGCCTTGGTAGAGGTTCCTATCTGCTTGTGCCCGTCATAGTATGACGAGTACAATGTCTATAGTTCTACTTGAATAGTCCCTACTAAAACAGTCATTTACAAACGTTGCAGCTCTAGATCAGAGGCAGACAGAAGGATCATGCACCTTGACGGCTCAGTGCTCACAGTGCTTTGATGATACATAAATGACATCCAACGATACTGGATGCTCCTGATACCACCTAGATGTAAGACAAACATCAACCTAATTTCCCACTTACAACCTCCCCCCCAGAAAAAAATAACACAGACGCCTGCACAGAAGAGAAAAAGAAGAAGAAATTAATTCCTTCTCTCTTTATTGCTGTGAAGTCAATCTGTACAGTGAATCAGCAAAGGAGTTGTCTTGGATATGCAGAAGTTTGACTCCAATGCCTCCGCCATAAGAAGTGCTCAAAGACTACCTTTGATATATACAAAGACATCAACTTCAAGAATTACCCCACTTATTTATCTATAAACTGCTAAAGCTTTACACTCTAACTTCTACTATGTCCCCATCCTTGAGCTCTGTATGTGGTAGAGTAAGCTGACCATTAACTAGAACCAACTTTCCTTCCAATCCTATTCTTGTGGCCGCATCAGCAGCTGTGCTCCCGGTTCTCATTCTCATTATCTCACCATTGGGCCAGCATACAATAACCACTTCTCCAACAACAGAATCAGGACCTGAGTCTCTACGACCAACTTCAGAGCGCACGTGCTCCTCCCACTGCAGCATTTCCCTCAGCAGACGGACCTATCATTAACAGTGAAAATCAATTTCAAAAAGATTCTTTTTTGAGGCCCATTCATGAATGAAAACTACACCGGATGTGTCTTCAATATGCATATTTTCATTTGAGATCAATCTTTAAGATGTGCATGATGTACATGCAGAGGAAGAGGGAGCTACTAATAGAAAGGTCTTACCAGCAGTTCTCTATGGCAAGAGCCAATACAGTTAAATATTCCGAATGGTGCAATTCATTGCTTTTGTATTATATGGGACCTGCTAAATTTTCTTTACAGTATGGGTTATAATGCAATTTGGATAGGACAAGAATAACCAACAGATACAGAAGTTTTCTGTCTGCAAGATTGCATCGAACTTGAGGTAGGATCATCCTAATGCATATTTGTTCTGGCAAACAAGATCCATCCATTAAAGGATAAAATCCCATACCTCTGCATTTGAATATCCAAACTTCAAGCCGTTCTTATAGTTTAATACCAATATGGAGGCAATTAGTGGGGTGAAAAAACATTTCTTTTGAAAAATATGAAGCCCTCAATAACTTAAGTCTTCCATGAATTGTACAGGTAAACAAGTCATCAGTGATTGTATACAGACCTTGTTATTAATGCTTGCTTCCATGGGAGTGGAACCAGAAGCCTTGTTGCTTGATCCTTCATAGTAACTTGAGTTGTATAGAACAGAAGTAACCTGTTTACCCTCAAAAATAGCAGACACAACCATCCAGTACATGGCTTCCTCTTGTGCTGTGAGATCAATTATCTGAATGAAGGTTGGCAGAAGACGCTGAAATTGATCTTGCTGCATAAAAACAGAATTACATCAAACAGCAAACAGCAAACAGCAATTATTTGATAAGAGGAGGCATTTTTAGGACTTCGGAGGTAGATCATGAACATGCCATGACATTCTAGGCACTTGTGGCATTGGAATTTGAAGGGTGATATAAAAGTTCAAACAACATTCGGTTAAACAGTAAATTTTTTTCCAGATCAGTCCGAGTGTCATGGCTTTGGTGAGCCAAATATCATATAATGTTATATCAACCAGCAAGTTTTACCAAATCAGGAATGGATATGAGCCAATGCAGTGAATCGATTTTAGAGATCACTAGTCTCTTAAGTTGAAAATTTTGAGCTTTCTCCTTCTAATGATTAAGTCAATGATTCAAATTTCTTCATAACAAGTTTACATACTCTTTTTACACCTTAATTTTGATAGACTGAAATACTATTCTGCTTGTATTCCAGAGTGTGTTACATCAGTCAAACACCGAGATCTACCAATTAACTACCCCTTCTTTTTCTCTGGAAGTGGAGTTTTGCTGTTTGGCTGGAATAGAAAATTATCACTGTTTTGATTTGTGGTGCCTGAGTTGGCTGCAAAAAAAGTATATACATGTTTTAGTCAACTTTAATAGCACTTCACTACAAGGACTTGTCAAATTAAGTGGAATAGCCCACGAAATACTATTTCGGGGTCCAATCCAAAACCTTAAGGGATTAGGTAGAGATAGCCCAATGGAATATTAACACTCTTCTCATGTGTGGCTCAACACATGGACATAAATCTTAAGGACAACTGGACCTTGTTCTGATACCATGTTAAATAAAATGGGATAGCCCAAGAAATATCAATTGGGTGTCCAACCCAAGACCTATGCATTAGGTTGAGATATCCCAATGGTATATTAAGACACATCCAAGGTCCCTAATAAGTAATAACCGATGCGAAAAAGCAATTTCTCAAGCCTTGTTTGCCAGATGAAATTGAAGAATATTCAAAGGTTCTTATTCATAAAGGCAAAATGCAGTATGAGGATTGTCTGGCATTGATATGTGAGTACATGTTGCTATTCAAGACTATCCGCCGTAATTTTAAGAGTTAGATCTGCAACATCAGCTTCCATGTGACTATGAAAAACTGGAATTAGAGTGTGCATTGTCAAAACCGAAATAACTTTTCCTTCTTTTTTTTCGGTAGGAAAAATGGGTGGCAGTCGAAGATGGGTTTTGAACTTATTAAGTTTCCATCTCAAAAGTTCAAACTAGTAAGTCGAGGGACTCTCACATATATAAGGCACCAAAGATTCCGAACCTTACTAATGTCGGATTATTTTCAACACTCCCCCTCACGTGTTGCCCCTCTTTCGGATGGCTGTACAAGTGGCACCGTAAGAAGAAACCTAGAGCTCTGATATCATGTTAAGTTTCCATCTCAAAAGTTCAAACTAGTAAGTGGAGGGGGTCTTACATATATAAGGCACCCAAGATTCCTGACTTCACCAGTGTGGGATTATTCCCAACAGAACTAAGGTCTACTAAATTGATGTGGTTACATTAGTTTCCTATCTAGGGCTGTCAAAATCAGTTGATTCCCATCTTGTGATTCATCCATTAATCTACGCACTAATTGATTATTGTTTCTACTTTTGTACTTCTCCAGCATCTTTTTTTTTTCTTGCTCGTATTTTAATTGGAGAAAACAAACACAGAAAGCAATCTCATCCTTCTTTTTTTTATAAATTATGATGAATTCCATGAAGCCTTAGTTATATGCTATTTTGACCAAATTTAAAAAGTTGATTTCTCATGCATTCAGTGCATCAGGAGCACAGGAGCACAAGATAAACAAAAATGATAAGCAGGGACACTCTGCCCCTCCCCAGACCCTACAGTAGCGGGAGCCTTGTGCACTGGAACTCCCCTTTTTTCTTTTTTATTAGGCCTCCATTTCTATTAATGGAGAAAGAGTTTCCAAAAAACATAGTCTTAATTATCCAACTTGGGAAAAGTTATGGATCATTCAGGAGGGTTTAAACTTTGCCCCCTTTTGCATGCACCCTCTTTATAGTCTACATCTTTTAATGGTTTACTTTGCCACCAGTCCAACTCGGATTGGGCTGAAACTTGACATGTGGGCAAGGGACCTTAGGATCTACCTAAGTGAGTGTCCCATAACAAGATAATTTTCCATCGTTTTTTGTTGTACATGACCAGGTAGCACTAGCACATGAGGCCATGGGAGATTCAGGAAAAGATTCCAGCCATTATGATAGAGTTTGTCCTTCAAAGCTGGCAATGGCATGACAGACCAAGATAGAACCAACTTCCGGAACAGCACATCGAAAAGATTTAATTGGGTTTTTTTTCTTTTGATTTTACTATTGAATTAATAAGATAAAATTTCTCTCTTTTCATTCCCATAAAATTTTCTTGTGCTTTTGAAAGAATTCCTGTGAAATATTTTCATATTTTAAAACAAATTAAGCCAAAGAAAAACTATTTCAGATGTTTTTGGTCAAGGGAAGGTGACACCGTGACAAACATAAGTGAAAAGCATAATTTTTGGAAAACTAAGCAAAAAAACATTAGACACGGCCATAGTTAATTCCCATGCCTCCAATTTATTTTTCTGGATACTACTTCCCAAATACTGCTAGGTTCCAAAGACATCATCCCCTGATTGTCGTTCTATCTGTATCTCTGTGTAACTAAACTATAATACTGTGGTAGAAAAAGCTGAGCTTCATCAGGTTTGCATGGGTACTTGTAATGACTTGTCATTATGAAGTGCGTACCTTATGGTACATACCATCACGACAAAGTGTGTACTTTTCTAGGCAGGTGCACCAATCTCCATGTCCCGGCTCGCACCACCATTGTTCTGAAACCTGAAAAAAAAAACAAATTCGATAAATATGGGAAATGTATGAACTTTTTACAAAATAAAATTCTGAACTGTTGACGACTTGCAATCATATATCTTAAATCATTCCTTTTTTCGAAATATGTAAATTCATATCAATAAATCAGCAGAAGAACACTTTCCGATGATATGGACATTTTTTCTGATAAATAACAACTTTTATTGATTGAAAAGACATACAGTACAAAGACAGAATCTTACAGACCTGAGGCCACCCAATAGATAATTGGAAAACTAGGATAAGCATAGAGTTACATATGCAATTTATGCAAAAGCTGGCTAATCTGCCAATGATAAGGATGGCTCAGAATACCATCTACTCTTCAAATCCCTTGTTCAGCTAATTGGTCAGAAATGCCATTTGTTGCTATTGGCCTCCAATGGAAACATTGAAATTTCGTAATGTATAGGAAACAATAAGGATTTGTAGGAGCTTCCCCTAGACGACTAATAACGAATAGTGTTACTGGTGATTATGTTTAAGCTTCATTCAGGAAAAAACCATGTGAAAGGAAATTATCAGGTAAAATCAACATAAAAAATAGGATTTGACTTGAAAATTTGCCTCTGACTTGTTTTGTACTTGAAAACAAATGGAGCCTTAATAAAAAAAATACATTATGAGCATACAAAAGATCCTTGTTATTTCACATCGGGCAAATTTCATAAAATTAAATTTTGTTCTTTCCATTTCATGGAAATTATTAGATCATAATGTTTAAAATTAATACTAAGAGTATTGTGGAGTACTTGAATTTAATCAGGTGACGTCAACTAGTTTCAGCATAGTTTCTAAATTGATTTATAATTAATGAAATTGCTATACACAAAACAAAGAATGAACCGTTTTATGATTTAAGGTATCTGCTGGGAAATCTCTTGAGAGCTACTTCTAAAAATCCATTCAGGTCCTGATGACCACCTAATTCAACTATGCTAAAGGAGAATGCCAACCATACCAATATTTAGAACTTTTAAACTAGTGTACCAGAGTTATAAGCTCTTGTAATGAATTAATTCACTAATGAATTTCAAATCATCTCAATGCATAAAATTTGATAACAGCTGAATTCTATGGGGCAAAGAAAATCTTATAATGATGTGGTGGATTTTAAAAGAAAGCTGAGTCATACGGGGGCTAGAAAATCCTAGAATCTAGTAAATCTTTGGCATCTCAGAATCTAGTATATCTTTCAAATTACCATTACAAGGGAACTAAAAAAATATTCTTTACGCAAGACAAAATAAAATCATACAAATCTCTTTATCATTGGCAAATTTCTGAGATTAACCAAACCTTCCTTTGCTTGATCCTAAAGTGGAAGGAGAAAAACTATTTACCAGAAAAAAAAGTGGAAGGAGAAAATGTTATCTCTGATTTTAGGCCCATTGCTTTATGCAACAACCTTTATAAGTTAGTGGCTAAAATCACTACTAACAGACTCAAGATGGTGGTTGACAACCTTGTCAGTCCTAACCAATAAGCTTCCATTGAGGGAAGGAGTATTACTGATAAGTGATAGATAACATTTTCCTGTTCTCTAGTTCGAGGTTTGACAAGAAAGCGCACCCTCGGCTGTTTTGAAGAAAGTGGATATTCACAAGGTCTATGATTCCTAGAGATGAGAATTTTTTTGTTTACAAGTGTTGACCAAAATGCACTTCCCCCCATCCTTTGTGAATTGGGTCCATCATTGCATTTCCTCAACCCATATGTCTATCCTAGTCAATGGAAGTCCAGTAAAAATATTTCAACAGCAAAAGAAATCTTAGGTAGGGTTGCTCAAGGTCTCCCTATTTCCTCATTATAGAGATGCTCTCCTGTAGCATTCAGTCCAAGGCAGAGTCAAATGATATTGATTGGTTCAGTGGTTCCCCAAATGCAGAGTCTATATTTATTGGAGGGGGGAGAGTGAGCTTCCTTACTCAATTATCACAAGATTATGAGTGCCTTTTTATTGAAGGGGTCTGACAATAACAAGTTCTTGCACACAGTGAGCTGGGCATCCGTTTGCCTCCCCAAAGAAGGAGGCCTTGGCTTCGGAAGAGTGAAGGAGGTTCACATTGCCTGCATTTTAAAACTAATCTAGAAGGTGGCAGCTAGACAAAGAAGGATTTGGGTTGATATGGTATATGCCAGATATCTAAAACATGAATCTATCTGGACTGCACCCGAAGGTAGGGACTCCCCATGGCCATGAGAAAAAAAAATTCTGATTAACAAACACTTGGTGACAGATATCATCCTCTACTCTATTATAGCTGGACAATCAGCACCCCGACGGTGTTCTCATTCAATATTATGGGGAAAGAATCAGAATCACTTTGGTCCGTGACAGAATGGCAATAGTGGCAGATATCCTCTCTGATGGCCTGTGGCAACCTAGGTGTGTGTCCTCTTCCCTGCAGCAGGCCTGGTCTGCTTTCCCTCTCTTGGTTAGAAGACCCTATGAAAGTGGAGACTTAGGTACGTGGGAAGAAACGGCGACGGGTGTATTCTGTTCATCTTTGGCTTAGGAGCTTGTTAGATCTCGTGCGGCAAAAGTCCTATGGTTTGATTTCATCTGGTTTAAGGGCTTCCTTCCTTATTACAACTTCATTTGTTGGAGAGCTATCTCGGGGACCTTTCCGATACATGCCTTCATTCAGCTCAGACAGATCATAGTTCAAACCAATTGCTCTCTCTGCAGGGCCGGCTCCGAAGACATCCACCACCTCTCTTTTTTCTTGCCCCTTCTCCTCTCATCTGTGAGAAGGAATCCTCCTCTGTTCTTGGCCATCCTCTAGGCAAATTTGTGACCTAGAGAAGGAATGGAAATGGATTTCCAAAGCTTTTAGAGGGAAAACTATCTGCGATCTTGTTGGTAAACTGGCATTTAGTGCAACATGTATCACATCTGGATGGAGCGTAACGTCAGGACTTGGATCGGCAATCCAGGAGATTTAGTCAGATTTGGGATTCTATCCTCTTTGAGGTTCGAGGTGCCCTTTTTTTCGACGAGAGACCGTGTTTGGATTTGCCAAGAAACAGATTGATGGTAAATGCTTGGTGGTAAATGCTTGGAACCTTCCTATTTCTCTAAATGGGGGTAGGAGTCCCTGCAAAGTCTGAATGTAATATTTCTTTTGGGTTCTTTCGGGCTTCCCTTTTTGAGAGCCCTTGTTGTACATTTGTTGCCATTTTGTTAATATAATTTTTTATTCACCCAAAAAAATCATAAAAAATCTAGAAATATATTGATTTCCAGCTTCCATTGACATAAACATGCCTATCTTTTTCAAGCTGATGTTTATTGAGACAACTCTAAGAAAATGGAATAAAGTTTTGTCTCCATAAAAGACTGAGTGGAACAGAGTCAAGACCATAAAACATATTCCTCAATGCGTCACATTATCTCTAATTTTTTCCACACTGCAATCATATTTCCATATTTGCCATGGTTTTGGAAAGTCATGTCCTAGGATTTATAACACTCAACATCCTCATCTTGTAATAAACGCACATCAGTACATCACCCTTTCAACTAAGCGTATTTATTTGGTACCTTATGAGAATCTAGCTAAAATAAGGGACGTGTCTCTTGACTCTCTCCTAAAGAGATAAAACAGAGATTCCGTACAAATGTTAGCCGTCTTTGAAAAACCTACGCAAGTATTGTAGTATAACGTAGCAAGACGAAGTACTACAAAAGAGTTCGAGTGTGGATTTAGCAGATTACATTTTTTTTTGCCGGGGGGGTTTAAATGATAGTTATTGAGAGACCAATCAAATGATGATGATATCAATAATAAGAATAGAAAAATATATACTGTTTTATCACATAAGAGAACGTCTTGCCAATGGAGCTAACAGTATATTGTAATAAAACAGAAGGGATCTCTGATTTATTCACCATCTAAATTGTCTACTGAGACTTCATTCAGCTGGCAATAACTTCAAAGTTTATGTGAAATCATTCGTTCAAACAAACATATAATGCTAGTGCAAACGAAACTTTTAAATGTTCAGAAGTTTCAAAATGACACTAGTTACCATCCATCTGAAAGGATGAGTAAATACAAACAAACTCCAACAGAAGTATATCTTTTAGCCCCATTATTTCCCTTCATGTATTCATATAAGCAATTCCCATGCATACTAATAATGAAAACTGCATCAGGTATTAAAAGCAATTTAGAAGGGGTAAGAGGATCTTAAGCTTTTATCTGCCAGCTTTATAATGCCTCTCACACACACACACAGATCAAAATGAAGATACTAACCTTTTTGTACAGCCTTGCGTAAGCTTCCCATCTCTTTAGCTGGAAAGTATATCTCCTATCAGCTACCGCTTCAGAAGCTGTAAGTCCAAAGCTGACAGCCACAAGTAACTCTCTTCCACCCTTATCTACTCTGTGAAATTGTGAGTTTCATGCATGAGTTTGTAAGTGAATATTTATAATGTACTATCCAAATCATCCAAAGGGGCCGAGTTACCAAACCTAATAATAACAGCTGCAAGTAGATGACTGCCTTCAACCCTTAGGACAGGATGTCCCACCTTTAGGGAACTATAGTTCCGAAATTCATCAGCTTCAATGGAGTTATCATCCTCCAATCCTCTGGATTGGTAGGATGCATTCACTCTGGGATCAGGTAATGTATTTGAGGAAGGCACCTTGTTCTCAGCTTCTTTATAAAGCCAGTGCGCAGCAAGTCCATATTCTGCATTCTCATGCATCCTCTACACAATTAAAGTGTTACTATTACAATGAAGATAGTATAATTCTCATAATACCTGGGGGGAAAAAAGTAGGCACTAGTATAATACTTTTGTTTTCCATATTTAAAAACAGAACAAGTTTGGCACCTGTGTTCTAATTTGGACTTCCAAAGGTGAACTATCAGGACCTTGAACTGCAGTATGGAGAGACTGCAATTAGAAAGAGAATGTTAGAGAGGGAGAGAAAGAGATTATTCTTGTAAAAGAAAATATCCCCAGAGTGTGTTTGGTGCCTTATATTTACTAACTTTAAAAATTAAAGTTCGACAAGCCAACCTCTCTAAAATAGTAAAATGATCCAAAAACTATGCTCAATTTGAACTTTAGCTCCCCCCCCCCCCCACACCCCCCGGGCAACCATATACACAAAAAAGGGACCTTAAATGAGAAGGCTAAACATTAAGAATTTGCCAAATGGAGAATCATCCCTAAAGTGGGGTTAATGAAGAACTTGAAAGAACTGCGGTGTGAAGGATATAAGATGAGAAGGCTCATGCAATGCAGGAAATGGCAACTGAAAAGGGCCAGTCAATTTCAACATTAAAATAATGCTCGGTAGAGGTTAAAAGTTTGAGATGTCCGTGAATATATAAGGGAGTGAATTGTTCCATATGTAAGATGGCAGAAAACAAATGCTCTTTAACCTGAATATGCTTGATTAGGTCGTAGAAGTCTGGATTTGTTAAAATCTAGTAGTCATCAGTAAATAAGATAGGAGTAACATCTATCTACCATACAGGCAAGAGAACTGAAACTGCAAAATTGAGCTGTAGCCTGTGCAAGAGTTCTTTAGTCAAACTATTTACAAGATGGACTACCATATGATGTACATACATTCTCAGAGGTACTTCAGAAACCATGTGAAACATAAGGCATTGTGGTACAAATACAAAGGCCTTGAAACCCATGATTGATGCAGCAGCTATCTGTTGATTGGAGACAACCAACCCGATTGAGAAGCCATGTGAAAAAGAGATTATATTAAGCCTAATTGGTGTGGGCTGGTTATTAATTCGTTTTAATTGTAATGAGTTTAGTTATAAGGCCCAGAAGTGGGTTCCAAAGGGGGTACTTTTGTAATTTTATTAAATCATAATGCCAGGTTGTGTTTATAGGTTTAAAATGAGTCATTACTTGCCAAGAAAGTGGGTCTATGTGTTTATGTAATTTAGTGTTTTTAAATGATATCTAATGGGCTTAAAAATTAAAATATTATAAGAAAAAGTTAAAGAGTGTGACACCACGCACCCAGATTAGGGGTTAATTTGAATTTTTTGGCCTTTGTTTGGTGAACAAGAAGCAGCTAGTAACTCTTATGGGCAATTTTGTAATTTCCTATCCCCAGTAGGTAAGTATATAACTAATTATATTATGAACATCAAATACGGTAATGTGTATTATATTATGCTTAAATTATCTATGTGGAGTATTTTTTTTTTTGGGCGAATAAATAATTATATTAACACCCTGAAAGAGGGAGATCAAACTTGGGTATCCAAAGGATAGAGCCAGACTCCTTATAAAACACACGCATTAGCCCAGACAGGAAGGGAAGGCAAAACCCAAAAAACAGCTCAACTCAAAAAATTGGCCAAATTCCACGAGGACCAAATGAATCTATTCCTAGCTGTATCCGGAAAGGGGGTGATGACACAATAGGCATAATGATACTACGAACATCGAAGACAATAGCTTCCCAGATCTGAGAGAAAGTTTTAGACTTGGCCACCCACTATCTAAGGTTTTCCATCGAACCATATATGATACACAGTCACAGCGAAGGCAAGCTTGGCAATAGTATCTCAAGGGGTATTTTCCTTGAACTTCTTGGTCATCTATTCCATTCAAGATTAAAAGAGAGGATTCTTCTTCTAGTAGGCCAGCAATTTCAACGATCTTTTCCCAAACTTTATTGGAGAAAGGGCAATCGCATTTTCTTCCGATGCCCAACACAAACCACAACTAGAGTTAGGGATGATACCCCGATCATGAAGAAGAGAACCTGTCAGAAGAGACATAGTCAAAGCTCTCCAAAGGATAAAATTGTAACGGAGGAATGCCCTTAAAACCAAACCACATCATACCAAGCAACCTTAGGACTTCAAGATCTGACAATCTCCCAAGCAAAGGAGGAGGAGAATATACCATTTGTGGTGGCAGTCCAGGTAGTGATATCACCACTCCCAATGGATCAACAGGTGATAGAATCAAGAGCTTCCCAAACCTGCAAAAAAAGAACCGAAGAAGCCCTATCGATGCACCAAACTGTTTCTGAAATAATGGAGGAGACAATAGCAAGTCTATCACACCCATAATCAAGTCTAATCCTTTCTTCATAGGCCATCATCAAAATACCAAGAGGATGCCAATTGTCCAACCAAAGGAGAGTAGATGAGCCATCGTCAATTACAGATCTAATGTAGGGTAGAGCCAGCTCCCTATGGCGAAGCATTATCATCCAAACCCAAGAAGAATCATGGCCCACAAAGGTCGTCCAAACAGAGTCATTTTTCAGATATTTGCTATAAATCCATTTAACCCTTATGCAATTTTTTTTCTCCACCACTCACCATATCAGTTTTATAATGCATGCCATATTAACCTCCTTGACTCTCTGAAGGCCCAGACCACCTTCTTCCTTTAGCAGACCAATTTTAGCCCATCTAATAGAATGGAAGAATTTGTCGTTGTTGTCCGCACCTTTCCACAAAAAAGCACTCATAAGGCCTTCGATTTTTTGGATGATCGAACTAAGGAGCCCAAAACCCCAGTCCAATACAAGTAAGACCTTTGCACAACTGCTCTAACAAGCTCCAATCTACCTGCATAGGATAAGAATCTTGTTTTCCGAAGCTGAAGTTTTTTCCTTAGCCTATCAAGGATAGGAGAGCAATGATGAACTGACAGTCTAAAGGAGATCAGGGGAGACCGAGATAAGTGACCAGGAAATTTACCAAGGAAAATCCACTATTCTTTTGAGATTCTTGCGAGACGGACCAAAATTGTTGGAAGAAGAAGAACTGCAGAGTTGCTGACCAGCTTGCTGTCCAGATTTTATTTTAGCTTCTTCAAGTAAGTTTTTCTTACCCATTTGGTGATTCATAGCTTAGGAAATCTATAGATGTTAGGGGAATACCTGCTGTAACCTCTCTTCTCAGCAATTAATGGCTGTAAAATTAAATGAGGGAATGACTATAAAATTAAATTAGGGACAGCAGTATAAATTAGGTTTTATGGCTTAATTTTATGATGAATTTGGGTTGGAAAATGTAACTGGTTGGCAGATTGAGCTTGTTTCAGGGTTAATTCACCCCCTTTCAGTGCTTTTCGGAGATTGGAGGGGGGAATTTTGGGCAGTAGGACCCAACCAAAGCTTAGCCAGGACTATCTTGCCAATTCTGCCCAGGTCTTTCCCAGACCTTCTAGACATCTAGGAACAGCATTTTAAGACTTTTTTGCCACCTATTTAAGTCCAAAGCCTGAGCATAACTGAGTATGCCTATTCCTTGTCCTGTAGGAGTCTGAAGTTGGGATTTGGACTTAGCTTTTGTTGCTCACCTTAAAGGAGTAATTTTTCTTCACAGCAATACAGGTGAAGAATTTTCTATTATATCTTGATTGTAATGTATGAATCTGTTTGTTGAGGTTTGGGTTTTACATTGGTTCCCATTACTAATTTTTGTAAGTGGAGTATTAAGTTTGATGCTGAAAAATTTTGTGACTACAATTAAATGCAAGATGGATGTTAGGATCTCATTATGCTATAAATGTTTATTTGCATATATAATATGCTGAACTTTATGTAAATATTTCCTATTATATGCTAAGGCTATATGATAAGTGAGTAGAGTGATGCTGAGTTTCTGCAAGTGGAACATAATTCGCATAACTGAGTCATGATATGCATTATATGAATATCATGAATTAGTTAGTGAATGAGTTAGGGACTGTTAAGGTAGCAAGTAGAACCCATGTTTGCTGCCCCCTCCTCATTAAGGGGCTAGGTAATGAGTGGAAAAGTGTTGCACGCAGAATAGGGATTCACTGCCTTCTGCAGAAAGGCCAGACTTCCAGGAAGTCACTCGTCTGCCGCCAGTTGCGGATGCAGAGTTCTAGGAACTCATTGCCCTTTCGGGGGCCAGGTGTCTAGGTCATCACCTCATGCTTATTACAGCTCCAACTTGTGTGCACAGCAGCAAACATATGACAGACTTACCTGGGTCATCTAGAATGATATTCCAAGACTGTTGCATTCATAACTTGGAGTATTAAATGACTATCAAGCATACCGACTTCTGTAGTTAATGTTATGCCATATTTCATGTGAATTATTTTCCTGTCTTAAGTATAAATAGTCTAATTCTTTACTGAGCTTTGAAGCTCATCCCACATTACTATGATTGATTTCAGATGAGCCTATCTGAGAGGAGCCTACGGGCACTGATGAGTACATACCTGAGTGAGGAGACCCCTGAGTTTGGTGGACTTTCGCATATTTGCTTTTTTGGACCCCCCACTTAGGTTTTCTGAAAAATCTTTTTTTTATTTTTTATTTTTGGACCCTAGTCCTTGTGGCAGGTAAAATGCATGCATGTAACTTTTGAAACATGTATGTATCAGACATTGTTAATGCCACCAGTTTATGAATGAATGACTTCTGCTGCAATTATGTTGAGTTTTATATTTATGTTTATGTTTCCAAGATTTCCATTGTAATTGTTTGATGAATGGTTGATGGTTCAATTTAGTTTCTGAGCTATCAGTCTCTTTTATGAATTCTCGAGACTAGAGCTACCACGCCCTAAACCTGGTTTGGGGGCATTACATTGTAAACCTGGCTACATTGCTGTGAAACACGTGGTTGCAAGATATGTTCTCTTGTGTGACTGTTTGGGCCGTGATTATTCTCCTGACCAATTGAGAATTCTGTATGTTAGTCATCAAAGCTCTGAGCAGCAGAAGACCTCCCCAACAGTTAAAAAAAAAAAGTAAAATTATCAAATCAACAATAATCATTTTCAGGCCAGGAAATAGGTGATCACTCATTAGTTAGGAAATGTTTGGATCTTTCAGATTCTTCCTCTCCTTTTTTTTTCAAACGATGTAGGATTTAAATGGTCACAAAAATTAGAAAATTATAGTCTTATAGATAGGAGGATACTGACCTGATATCCACTGTCTTTGGGATTAACAACGTAATCATCAAACTCACCATCAATGGGGGTCCAAAGCCTGCATAGAAAAGAGGAAGAATGCCAAAATTCAGTTCTAGTTGAAGGTAATGCATCTTTTAAAGTTGTAACTAAAATAATGAGGTCACTGTTTTCTGCAGCAATCCTAAAAGCTGAGATATAATAAATAGACTGACTTTGTAGTAAAATATAACTCATAAATCCATCAGATAATTAGTTGAAACTTGAAACACGGTTCTTTCAAAATGATCATTAGATCATATAAAAAAAATTATGCAGGTAGTTATCAACCAAAAATTGAATAAACTGAAAAGGATTTGGCAAGCATGAATTTATGAACACCTACTTTCACTTAGAAAAAAATGAAGAGAAAGATGTGACATATTCATTCACCTGTGCACAATGTTAAGAAGACTGTAGCAACTCTCAACTGCAGCTCCATGCAGCTTCCCATTTTTATCCCCAACAATCACCCTCAGTGCACGTGCATCATAAATTTGCCTGATGCCAACATCTTTACGTTTCATCTATTTATTGAGAATGATCAACGAGAATAAAGTAATTTAGTTGAGGGAAAAAGCAAAGGTATCACAGTGAGGGTTTCTTCAACATATTCAATATGATGGGAAGGATACCCCACAATTATCAATCGTGTAAATATTGCAAGGCTGACGTGTCACATTCCCAATATTTCAAGTGATTGAAGGACAATACCCACAAATAAAAAAATAAGTACACATTTTACAATTCAAAACATTAAATAATATGAATTGCTCAAACAATAGGAGTATATGCAGGAATAATCTCAAATACTTACAATTTTTTCAAAATGCACCCTGATATAAACTTCTAACTAAAAGTTCCGATGTTGGAATTCATCTTTATTTTCACCAAATAAACAGTAGTTTGGAAATTGAGTGAATTGACAAGTATAGCGCCAAAAGTCATCTATGGTTTGAAGTTCTTTATTTCTCTTTTGGATGTTCTATTTTATGTTAGGTTTGTAAATTTGAGGTTTCTTTCCCTAAATGCCCATCAGTTCAACAAAAATTTTCTTTCCAGCACAAATCTGAACAGTCTTGCTTGTTCCCTAAAGAAGCCTTGCAAAAACATCCATTCTGAAACTGAAAAGAAAGCGGAAATCTTTTTTATCGGCAACAGAAAAATATGATATAATCTACCACTACAGGTCTTCAAAATCATCAAATATATTATATCTTAGCAAGCCGTTGTCATGGAGGGTGAGCCTTGGTGTGACAGTAAGGCTGTCATATTGCAACCTAGTGGTCACGGGTTCGAAACACGGAAACAGCCTCTCCGTGTTATGGGGGTAAAGCTGCGTACATTCTGCCCCTCCCCAGACCCTGCAGAAATGGGAGCCTCGTGCACTGGGATGCCCTTAGTAAGCCGTTGTCATGCACATGCCAACTTACAAAAATAAATTATTCAAATACCATTAAAAATTTTCCCCAATTTATTTCCTTTCTTCTATATTTTTAAAAAACCACAACACTATCTTCGGGAAGAGTACCATAAGAATCAGGTATAAAACTTCACGAGCCTCTATCAACTGTCTTTATCACAAGGTCTTACTCTCCCTCCTATGTCAAAAAGATGTATGCATCCAATTGATTGAGGAACCAATACCCATCCACTGGCAAGTTTCAGCCAGGAATAAGTAGGGGATGTATCTAAAAAGCGAGTCCAATGTGATAAAATCACAAGAAAGCTATGGATTTCATTGTTATGAAATGGCAATCTTGTAATTTTATGAAACTTCAACCTCATTCTCAAGTACTTTTTGTGCTTGTTGTAGGCTGAAATTAGATCAGTGGGATGGGAATGGGATCCTCTATTGACTCACACAAGATGCCAAGTATTAGTATCGCAAAGCGGGTTTTAAGAGAAATCTTAGGCCACGTTTGATAACGCTCCCACTCCTTACTTCTTAGCTCCCAGCTCCCTAGGAGCGAATCCAGAGAAGAAGTGCAATTGGTAACACCGGTTTATATTTTGACTCCCATGGAGTGAACCGAACAGTATTTGTCTCTAGAAGCTAAAAAAAGTCACTTTGTTGGCTCCGGAGCTGTTTTATGAGAGACATTTGAGGGGAGTCGGGCACAACTCACTCCCGACTTTTCCCCAAATTGAGTTCTCTGTGCACAGACAAGCTTGGAGTGCAGAGACGGAGGTGAGCCTGCCATATTTCATCTGTTGAAGAGGAAGGTGCAAGTCAACGGTCTCCCTGTCTTTGCGAAGGTGAACATTGAACGGTCTCCCTCTCTCTGTGAAGGTGAATATTGGACGGTCTCCTTCTCTCTAGAAGACGAAGGTCATTCAAACCTTGTTTCGTGTTCTCTCTCTCCTTATCTCAGCGAATACGA
The DNA here is from genome assembly GCA_028583415.1 of Protea cynaroides. Taxonomy (NCBI): domain Eukaryota; kingdom Viridiplantae; phylum Streptophyta; class Magnoliopsida; order Proteales; family Proteaceae; genus Protea; species Protea cynaroides. Next base: position 123,874,812 of record CM053276.1, read on the forward strand.
AGCAAGGATTTTGAAGCTCAGTTCATATTCTCTCTCTCTCTCTCTCTCTCTCTCTCTCTCTCCGAATATCCCTCCGATAGTGCCAGGTATGGTTCTTTCTTTCTCTTTCTCTCTACGATTTCAGGTTAGGTTTGTTTTTTTTTTTTTTTTTGGTAATCAGCATCTTTATCAGGCTATAATCTAGGGTTTTTTGTAATGTGCTTGTTTCAGATCCCCTTATCTCTCTCTATCCCCTTATCTTTTTAGGGCTTGTTTATCTTCGTTCTCTCATCTCTCTTCTTCGGAACCTCAACCAATCAATTTCGTCTTCTCTGTTGAATCCTGATCTGAAACGTATATTTTCTTTATCTCCTTCATCAGTTTTAATTTTTGGGTAGGATTTGTTGTTGACTTGTCGTTTCTGAATGCATCTAAGATCATGGTTTTTTTTCTCACCTGTAATGAATGTCTCTCTGCAATTTGTTTGATGTATTAGCTGATTTTCTTGTTTTGTCTGATAATATTCTTGTGATTTGTTCATTGCTTTGAATTTTACCTTGCTTATGAGGAAGCATGGGGGATGCATTGGATTTTTGTCCTTCGTGAATACTGACTCAATTACCTGTGAAATATAATGCTAGTAGCATTAGTGTATTTGTTCAATGTGCTTTTGAAGTCACTGGAAATACTGGTGTTTTCACTTTTCCAAAATTGCTGATGTTGGTGTTGCCATTTCTCTTAATTTCAATAGTGAAATATTGGTCCTTAGCGATGGGGGCTTAATTAATGTCGATGGTGAAAAAGATCTCTTCTACTTATGTCAATGACTATTTTCAATTAGAATAGCTCTGATTTGCTTTCTTGTATGTGAGTCTTTAGCTCAAACAAGTAGGAACTCAGGGTTTCCTCAATAAATGGTGGTTGGAATCCATTAAGGCACATTGAATTTCTTGTTTTGTCTGACTACATGCTTGTGATTTGTTCATTGTTATGAGTTGCTGCCACTGAAATTATATGGGGGACATCAAAATGTGACTTGAAATAAATGTTAAGAAATGAGATATGAAAGCTCTTGAAATAAATGTTAAGAAATGAGATATGAAAGCTGGGATCAATAGATGTAAAACATAAAAATAGAGGAAATATTTTTCCCAGGACTCTTGTATGTTATAACACAAGTATAAAAGGATTTCATTGTTATTTCAATTTAATGAATTTATAATTATTTGGGTGAAGTGAGAGGTAATGGTATTTCTGTAATTATTGATTGTAGTGGTAAGAGCAAATTCTGTACAAGGGTTAAATGCATTGATGACCATGTAGTGTACAGAATATGTGATATATGATAATCAATCCCATAGGGATATGTGAGTGCCTTTGCTACTGTAGGGAGAGCCATGTTGTTGCCATTGTCAACCAGAGAGATTCCAATGGCACCTGCATTGCATCCTGAACAGGACCACTATCAACAACTTTCACATAAGAAGCGAGAACAGTGGTCATTCTACCTTCAATCAACTTTAGTTAACACAATATCCAGATCCAATTTGATATCATTCTCTCTATCAACTCTGTAGATAGGTTAGTGCATTAGCAAATTCCACTTCTCTTTGATGAGGAGACGAGTCAATCTTTCAGTCTATTATTTCTCTATGGGTTAACAAGCTATCAGCAGCATAGCAAGTCTATTTCATACATGACATGAACCTGAGCATTGCGAATAAATACAAGCTTTAACTTAAACCCTGTGTGTTGGCTTATTTTGTTTACCTCATATGAGATCACCTTTAGAAAATTGAACAGAAAACCTCCACCCCCAACTCACCAGAGCAACCAACTCAGCTAACAAGTGATTGATTCATACACTTCCAATATATCATTTTGGTAAAAATATGGCATCTTAATCTTTCTCCAAATAAACCTGCATATACTCTTTCTGATCATCTGGCCATATATGAAGTAGCAACGAAAGATTGTGGTGGAGGTTCTATGGTGAAGAAACCTAATTGTATTCCACCTCAATGCTATAACAGTAACAGTTGTAGTTAACATTAATATTATAAAAGCTGTTCAGCAACCACGAGTTAATGTCAATAATTCTGACTTCCTTTGGTGTGAGTATTTGACATTTTATTCCCTACTTTGCCCTCATATTATCTTAGGGGCGTCTGAGGTCTGGTTCTATTTTTTTTGTTGTATGTAACTCTAGCTCAACCGTACCATTATGAAATAGTTAGTTTCTGAAATAGGAAATGATTGAACTATATATATCCATGGCAATTTTGAATTGGCCGGCCAGCAAAAAGTTGGGGAGTCCTATCTATTGATTTTGGTTGTTCAGATGAGCCAGATTTATTTGGTAGTCATAAGGATCGACACCTGTGTTATTAATATTAGTTGTTTAGTAATAGTAACAAATGTATTAACGATATTTTTTGCTTATTTAAGCTATAATGGCTAATAGTTCGAGACCCGAAACAGAATTGATGAAATGGTCAAAGGCCGATGTTGATGCTTTTGTGGATATTTTGGTGGAGGAAGTGGTGAAGCGCAACAAAACCACTAGTACATTCAACAGAGCAGGATGGGCAAATATCAAGCAAAAAATTGAAGAGTGGGTGGGTAGAGTTTTTTATCCTAAACAACTGAAGAACAAACTGTGCAAACTGAGGAGTGAGTATAACAATTTTAGGAGTTTGGTGCAATCAATTGGTATGGGATGGGATGAACCGACAAGAAGGGTGCTCTGTTCAGATTAAGGCATCTAGGATACACTAATCAAGGTAAAATCATGACTTTACTTTAGGTTGGGTAATATGATCTAACAATCTAATATCAATACTTCACACATTGATTCCAGGAAAATCCAGGATGGACAAAGTATCGGAGAAATGGACTGCCACAGCACACTAAGTTATGTATTATTTTTGGTGATTCTTATGCCACTGGATCATTTGCTTTTGCCAGTACCCAGGTTATCTTGGATGATGATGATGTTGACATAGACATTACGGCCACGCAGCAAACTCCAACTTAATCGGCCCCACTAGAAGTCCAACTTGTCGACGAACACGACCGTTCAAGAAGAAATGTTCACAACCTTGATCGAACACCTTCTGCTATTAGGAAAAAGAGCAAGACAACTGAATAAGCCGGAGCTATCAAAGAAATGGTTGATCATTCCAGGGCTAGACTAGAGTTGTTCACTGCAGCCTCTTCTCCTTCTCCCAGTACTGTGACATCAACTGGATTTTCAATTTCGACATGTATGGCGTTGCTGGAAAGTATGCCAAATTTGGATAAGGATTTATATCTTTGTGCTGTGAACCACATGCAAAACAATCCAGAATGGAGGGAGACGTTCATTAGCATGGCAGATTATAAGAAGTTGTGGTTGATGAAATCTATCCCGAAGAATTTTACAGTACTTTACTTTGTGGACCATTTGATGTTTTCAAGAAACTTTGTTGGGAGTTTTACTCTTATGTCATGGGTGGAACAATAGGGTTTGATAATTTAGTTTTCATGGATTTAACATTATGGTTTTATTTTTCAGTCATGGAACAATGTGCTTTATATTTTCAGACTTTAACGACGTGCTTTTAGATTTTCCATTGGTTCCTTCCATTACAGTAATTAGGCTCACAACTAGAATGTTTTGTCTATTTCTCAATGTGCAGTATATACAATGAACGGTTAAATTAGTCGTGATGTTATTGAGTATTTCTTTACGGAGGAAGAACAAGACTATGCATTATTGGGCCTACTAGCACTTGATGAGATTAACAACTCCATTCACTGTAGAGAACCATGTAGAGATAGTATCTTGCCTGGTGCAGCATGAATGTCTGAACTTATGTTTGGCATTAGTAATAGGATATATAATGAGCTTTGGATGGAACGTCATGTTTTTATCAACTTATTTAACCTAATGAAGTGATGGGGTTGGTTACAAGATAGCCGCTACAATAAAGGTGACGAACAGATTGCCATGTTCATTCAGGCACTACAGGGGAGAGGGAGTAATAGAAAATTTGCTGAGAAGTTTCAACACTCTGGTGAGACCGTAAATAGATTTTTTCATATAGTATTGAGAGCATTCTTGAAGTTTGGTAGAGAGAATATTCGATCCCCTTCATTAACTGAGGTACCAACACGGATTAGACATAATAGAAAGCACTGGCCCTTCTTCAAGGTATGCTTCTTATTATAGTTCTCTATAATATTTTCTAACGGTGTAGACACTTCTGTATTACTAAGTTGTTTTATGTATTAGGATTTTATTGGGGCAATTGATAGCGTACATATTGATGCTTCCATTCTAGTGGGTGCACAAGTACCATATAGGAATAGAAAGCAGGGACTATCACAAAATGTGACGTATATCTGTGATTTTAATACGAAATTTACCTATGTATATGCTGGTAGCGCAAACGATTGTCCGGTATTCAACGAAGCTAGACGGGATACAAATTTGATATTTCCTCATCCTCCTGCAGGTACTTACAAATAAAGTTACCTATAAGTTTCATTGTATGTTGTTATATTTTCATATATCTTATTTAATTATGTTACAACATTGTAGGGAAATATTACATTGTAGATTCTGGATATCCGACTCTCCATGGTTACATGACGCCATTTAAAGGGGATAGATATCACTTGCGTGATTATCGGGAAACAGGACGTCAACCTAGAACTGCCAAGGAATTGTTCAATCATAGGCATTCTTCCTTGAGGAATGTCATTAAACGAGCATTCGGGGTTTTGAAGCTTAGGTTTGGAATTTTGAAGTTAATGCCATCGTATCCATTGAAGATTCAAGGCGTCATTGTTGTTGTCTACGGTGCTCTACATAATTTCATTAAAGATGAACAAATGACCGACGCAGAATTTAATGCACTAGATGAATTTGATGCCTTGGTACCCGGTCAGGATAATGATCATGTAATCTTGCCGGGTGATGTTGTAGTTGAAGAAAATGATAATTTGAATGGGATGGCACCTGAACTAAATGCACTCTGCACTGAGAGTGCATATTGCAAATCAGTTGGCTAGGCGACATAATTTACCCCCGATATGATATGTACTACCCTTTAAAATTTCTTTAACTCAGGATTGTATCGTGTATTTTTTCATCAAAATACAATTGTTAATTTCAGTATGATGTTATTAATTAATTTACACCTTTTTTAATTGCTATGTCATTCACTATATAACTCTGAAATTATGCACTTAATTTTGTAAACATTATAGAAATATGGTTAACAATATTCCGCCAATGTGCGTTTGTAGAAGAGGGCGAATTGTGCAAACTTCATGAACAAAAAAAAATCCCGGGCGACGGTTCTACACATGTCCAGTAAAGTAGGATCATGCAAAGATTTTTGTTTGGTTGGATGAATCTACTAGGACTGAATCATTACTATCACAGTCCACTGAAGAGTTGCATGTGACTAGGGACACTGACCATGTGTGTCATGAAGTACATGTAGACCAGTCGTATTTATACCCTATATATGGGGTCATTGTGTTCTTATCTGTTTGAGTTCTTCTGATAACATGTTTTGTTGTTTACATATGGTTCAACATTTATTGAGGGCATCTTTAATGGATGTAGTATGGTATTAAGAAGTTAAACTTACAATTATATATATATATATATATATATATATATATATATATATATATATATATATATATATATATATATATATATATATATATTCTAACATAGACCTTTAATTGAATGACTGACTTGTAATTTAAAAAAAGAAAAAAAAAGACTTCCAGATTACTGTTTACCAAACGGGATTCTGCTCTCAAACAGCTCTGGAACCAATCCAGAGTCATTTTTATCAAACGGTATTCTACTCCCAATTAGCTCTGGAATTGATTCTGGAGCAGCATTATCAAACAGCATTCTACTCTAAAAAACCTGCCTCTAGAGAAGAAGTAAACAACTGACTCCGGACCAGAAGTAGCTCTAGGTGAGCTGGAGTGTTATCAAACGGGGCCTTAGAGACATCACGGAGAAACGCTAGATGCACTTAAGATATGCTTTGATAGACATGGATATGCTTATGATACATGCAAAACAAAAGTTTTTAAGCATTGTACACCTAAATAAGAAATAAATAATGATATCCATCCTATTCCAGATTATCTCTGTCTTGGCTCTATGATTCAAATCTTCATTGGCAAGTTCGATATCAACCTACTAATAAATAATAAGAAACAATAAAGCGAGAAGATTTGAAAAAGAAAAATCTATGTGATCCAAATCTTCATTGACAACTGTAAAATTTTTCTTGTTTAATCACTCATCCTAGGTTATTGTTTAGGGGAATCACTTAGGTTTTGGCAAAAAAAATAGAGTAGGGAGAATATTTCTTTCAAAACCTATCTCAGTACATATCGAACCGTGTCAGTTGATACATATCAAGACTTGACACCATGGACCCACATTCATCTCATCATGTCTGCTACGTGACAAGGGAACATGACCTAGTGACCTGAACAAAAAACAAAATTCACAAATACCTTTTGTGCTTAACATGCTAAATCCTGGCAATGCTAATAAGCAACTCATACTCATTTCAGAAAAACCCACACAAAGTGAAGCAATAATGTGGAGGTTAACACCTGAAGATATATTGATCACCCAAAAAGAACCAAGAACTTAACAATTACCTTGCAGTAGATACTGTAAACGCTTTTTAGGCGACTAGATAAAGTTACTTCCATCCCTGGAACATAACTGAAAGCATGAAAGAAAACCAAGTCAATGTACAGTATATGATGCTAAAGTACCAATAATGGCTCATAAATGAATAACATGAGATAAAAATACTATGCATAATATTAGGAATTGTGAACCTATTATATGCATGATTAACAGAGAAAAAGATTGGAAATGAGAAACTGACGAAGTTGATATAAATAACTCCTTCTCAAGTGCTTCCTCGCAAACTGCTAAAGAAGCTAAAGCTATCCCAGCATCCTTCACAACCTTAGGTTTTGTTTTAGCAGCCTCTGAACATTTCATAAAGTTATGGAGAAAGTTACTGCGCTTTCTTCGATCTAGCAAGACATCAAACGGCATTACAGCTTGCAAAAGATCCTGCAGAGAAAGAATACCAAGAAAATCAGCTTCCTGCTTCAACAAAGGCCACAACACCTCATGATAAAGATAATTATTGAAATGAGGACACATCTATACACTTATTTTGCATATTATGTGTATGCATGCCATAGTTTCAAAATTCCCAATATTAAAAGAACTTAATCACAATAAGCTACTGTATGTGATAACTTTATGTATGACAATTAAGTATGTATGAGAATAAGCTACAGAAGATGTATGAATTGAATAGATGGACACTAAGATATACTAAGATTTCAGAAAACTAACATCAACAATAATGAAAGGCTTCATTCTTCATCTAATATATTCAGTATTGAGAAATTCCATAGAAAATTTATGTAACTGATTTATTTGAACTCTAACCATTTGCTCATCCAGTCTATGTGTGAAAATAACTGATCATTGCAAACGGAAATGCTCAAACTTCCTTCTCAAATTGCATATTGAAAGTTTAAAACAGGTTTAGATCATCGAACCCTAATATAGAAGATTCAAAAAGAATATAAAAACATAACAAGACAACATCCCCACCTTCATAGTTGCAAAATCCTCATCAGCAGCCATCTTAGATCCTTGGCTCGATTTAAGAGAGTCAGGAATCAAATCATTTTCATGCATGGGTACAAAAGAGCTGGATTTAGGAGATATTCTCTTCAGATTTCTTGCCTTGATACTTGGATTCCACATCGAAGCAAGTTCAGCTCGCATTCTCTGAAAGGTATGAGGCTGTAGACAGTAACAATCCATTAGATACATGCATACAAAAAAAAAAAAAACAATCCATTAAATACTAAATTAGTTTAATGTCAACTTTCAAGAGAAAGAGATACAGATGCAGAAGCCTGGCTGGATAAGCACTATCCAGTTTGGAAGCCCAGAGCATGTAAAACCAACCCAAAATTGAGCCATCGGATCCAGTAAGGATAAATTGGGTATTATAGTAAAGCTTAGGGTTAGTATTGTAATTAAAATTAAGTAGTAGGTGGTATTTAGAAGCTGTCATCTGGTACTGAGATTGGAGTTTAGTTATAGTCTTTTTTTAATATTTTATTTTATTTTATTTTTGGGTAAATTATGTGGACCTCTCCTGTACAATCCGTTCAATACAATGCACTACCCTGAGTTTTCCCTTCTCGTGACGTGTCCAGAAGTCTTGCCCTCTTTTCCTTAGTTCACTCCAACATCTGGGTAAAGAGCCATTCTGGTTTTAGCTATTTTGTTATCTTTATGGATGATTATTCTCGTGCCACTTGGTTATACCTGTTAAAGGATCAATCAAAGTTCTTTGCCATTTTTAAACACTTCTATTTAAAAATCAAGAATCAGTTTGGTGTTAATTTTAAAATCTTTCACTCTGATAATGCTCTTGAATACGCTCAAACTGCTACCTCTTCTTTTTGTGTATCCAAGGGTATTATTCACCATACAAATTGCTCTTACACCCCTCAACAAAATGGTGTTGCCAAACGTAAAAAACCGTCTGCTACCTGATAAATCGAACGCCATTTTCAGTTCTTCAGGATCAATCACCTATATCCTTAGTTTCTTCATCCTCTCCATTGTTTCCCTTACACCGCATTCCTTTAGGAAAACCTGCTTTGTCCATGACCTTAGGCCTAGCCTCAACAAGTTGTCCCCCCATGCAGTCAAGTATGTTTTTATTGGTTACTCTCGCACTTAGAAAAGGTATCGGTGCTATGATCCTCTCATCCAGCGCCAGTTTATCAGTGCTGATGTCACGTTCTTTGAAAACACACAATATTATCCATCTTCCAGCTCTGACACACAACTTCCAGCATTGGTTCCGTTCACTGATGTAGCTTCCCCACTAGTACTAGCACCGGCCTCGGCCCCGGCTCCGGCTCCTCTCCAGGTGTACTGTGGTTGCCCGCAACCTACTCCGGCCCCGGCATCGCCGCCTGCTCCCTCATCATCCTCCTTCACCAGACCCTTTGCCTATTGATCTTCCTATTGCACTTGGCAAAGGTACCTGCTCTTGCACTCCGCCACCGCAAGTAACATAATCTTACTCATTATGCATCTACATCACATCTCTCATTGCCCCACCTGTCCTTTGCTTATACCTTGTCCCATACTGATATTCCCAAATCTCATACTGAAGCCTTAACCCGGCCTAAGTGGAAGAAGGCTACAGATGTCGAGATGGATGCTCTTCTTTCTCAGTAGACCTGGTCCCTTATTGATTTACCTCCCAGTAAGGAGATGGTACTATGGAACGTCTAAAGGCCTGCTTGGTTGCCAAAGGCTTTGCCCAGACCTATGGGGTTCATTTTTATAAGACTTTCCACAGTTGCTTGTCTTAATCCTATTCAGGTTCTTATATCCCTTGAGGTCAATCCGGACTGGCCTCTTTTTCAATTAGATTTTAAGAATGTTTTTTTTTATACAGTGAGTCGGTGATTTACTTGTAGAGGTCGATATAGAACAACCTCCAAGATATGTTGCTTAGAGGGAGCCATATATGGTCCGAAACAGTCTCACTATGCTTGGTTTGACAAATTCACTAAAGTCGTGGTTGATTATGGATTTACACCATGCTATTTCAATCACTCTGTCTTTGTTCGTCATCACAATTCCAAGGTTGTTATTCTTATGGTCTATATGGATGACATTATTGTTTCTAGAAATGACTTGACAGGCATTGATAAGACTAAATCCTACTTCCGTTAGCATTTTCAAATGAAGGATTTGGGTGTCCTTCGTTATTTTCTAGGCATTGAGGTGGTTCGCAGCTCCAAAAGTGTTGGTCTTTCTTAGCGGAAATATGTGCTTGATCTTCTAACTGAAACAGGTATATTAGGCTGCAAACCTGTTGATATTCCTATGGAGTCTCACCTTAATGTCACGACCCGTGACCCTACACTAAGGCCGTGACATTAAGCTGGCTAATTGTGATAAGGTGGATTTTGCCGACGTCCATCAGTATTGTTGTCTTGTTGGGAAGTTTCTTTATCTCACTATTACTCAGCTTGATATCTCATTTTCTGTTAAAGTTATTAGTCAGTTTATGCAGAATCTAAGACAAATTCATTGGGAGATGCTGCTTATCGGATTTCGAAGTATCTCAAGGGAGCTCTTTGTAACAATTTCTCAAAGAAACAACCAGCAAGTATACAACCAGAAATTAAAAGAGAAGAAGATTGAGGAGGAGAGAAAGAGAAAGAGAGAAAGAAATTTCAACACAGCAATGTGCTGTAGCCCAAATCGTTGAATAGCTCTCCTCTCTACCTTGTATTTATAGAGAAAGAAAATAAACAAATTTATAAGGAAAGTCTCTATTCTAAGAAGAGACAATAAGAAAAGATTAAATAAGATTACAATAATAAAATAAAAGGAAATAAATCTGTAATTGATTAAAGAAGGAAGAGAAAGGGGAGCAGCACTAGATATTGCTGACGTTAGCTAGCGCCAGCTATATCTAGTGGGTCCCAGTGGATCCACAGTAGGTCTATGGGTCTATGGGCCAACTTCGTAACACCCTCCCTTAAGCTGGAGTATACAAATCGGTCAATCCAAGCTTGTAACAGTTCAACCGATATGCTGGTCCAAATAGAGGTTTAGTGAGAATATCAATAAGTTGATTTGAATATGAAACAAATGGAGTGACAACAAGTTTCTTCAAAACCGCATCACGGACAAAATGGCAATCCACTTCTATATGCTTGGTACGTTCATGAAACACTGGAATACTGGATTACTAGCAATATAGATCGCAGCCTAATTATCACACTTTAAGGTCATAGGCTGAGAAATAGGAAATTCCAACTTTTGCAGAAGATTTTTCAGCCACATTAATTCAGCAGTAGTCTGTGTCATAGCACGGTATTCAGATTCAGCACTAGATTTGAAGACAGTGGTTTGCTTCTTACTTCGGCAAGTGACGAGATTGCCATCAACGAAAGTACAATAACCTGTAGTGGAACGTCTATCACCATTTGCCCCAGCCCAATCAGCATCTGAAAACCCAACAATGTCAAGATGGGGATGTCGGGAATAAACAAGACCTGTACCTGGAGATTTCTTGAGATAGCGCAAGATATGACAGGCCGCCTCCCAATGGACAACTTTAGGAGCTTGCATAAATTGACTCACCACTCTAACAACATAAGAAAGGTCAGGTCTACTAACAGTAAGATAAATTAACTTCCCAACCAACCGTCTATATTGATGAACATCAGAATATTCAGGACTATTACATGTTTCGAATTTCTGATGTTGATCCATAGGAGTTTCAACCGGCTTGGTGCCAAGAAGACCTGTTTCTGCAAGGAGATCGAGGACATACTTGCGTTGGGAAAGACTGATACTAGTACGGCCTCGAACTACTTCAATACCAAGAAAATAGTGAAGGAGTCTTAAGTCCTTCATCTGAAAGTGGGTATTTAGGTGAGACTTAAGTTCTGTAATACCCAACTTATCATTCCCTGTAAAAATTATGTCGTCCACATAGATAGCAATGATAGTAACAGTAGCATGATGACATACAGAATGATCTGAATAGCAAGTAGTGAAGCCAAGACTAGTAATGACAGTGCTAAATTTATCAAACCACGCACGAGGGGACTGCTTTAGTCCATATATTGCTTTTAGTAACTTGCAAACTTTAGTAGAATTCCCTCCCTGAGCAACATACCCCGGACGTTGGTCCATGTATACCTCCTCATAAAGATTCCTATACAAGAACGCATTTTTGACATCCATTTGATACAAGGGCCAATCAAAATTGACAGCCATGGAAACAAGTACCCGGACCGAATTGAGACGGGCCACAGGAGAGAATGTCTCAAAATAGTCTACCCCATAGGTTTGAGTGTACCCCTTGGCAACTAACCGTGCTTTTAGCCGTTTAACAGAGCCATTTGAGTTATGTTTCACAGTATAGACCTATCTGCACTTCACAACTGAGTGGTCAAGTGGGAGGTCAACAAGAGTCCAAGTCTGACGGGAGGTCAGAGCATCTATTTCATCATTCATAGCAGCATGCCACCCTGGATGGGACAAGGCTTGGGATAGGGTAGTGGGTACAAAGGTAGCAGCCAAAGAATAGACAAGTCGCCGTTGAGAAGTGGGTAAATGGGCAGTAGTAACAAAGTGCTCGATGGGAAAGGTAATTAAGGATTTCTGCGTACAAGTTCTTTTACCTTTGCGGAGAGCAATAGGTAGGTCAGAGTCGACCGCAGAACCAGGGACAGGGTCAGCAGCAGCCGGAGCAGTAGTTGTAGTAAGTGGAGCAACCTGAGTGCGACGGGTATAGACCTGTAAGGGTTGCGAAGTTTGGGGTGGGATGGAGGGGGATTCAGAAACAGATGGGATGGAGGTGGGTTCATCATCAGAAGGAATGAGAGGTAAAGAAATATTAGTGGAAGGTAAATTGGTGGGAACAGGAATAGGGTAGTATGGCTTGTCTTCAAAAAAGGTTACATCATGACTGACAAAATGGCACCGAGTAATAGAGTCAAAACACCGGTAACCTTTCTGAGTATGAGAGTAGCTAAAGAAAATACATTTGATAGACCGGGGAGATAATTTGTCCACTTTAGGATGTAAGATGTGGACAAAACACGTACTACCAAAAACATGAGGAGAAACTGAAAATAAGGGAGTATTAGGATAGAGAAGTTTAAAAGAAATTTTATTGTGGAGAACAGAAGAAGGCATCATATTAATCAGGTAGCAGACAGTTAAAACAGCATCACTCCAATAATACTTAGGAACATTCATATGGAGCATGAGAGACCTGGCAATATCCAAAAGATGTCTATTTTACGCTCAGCAACTCCATCTTGTTGAGGAGTGTAAGCACAACTGATATGGTGTATAATGCCATTGGCAAAACAAAAATCAGAAATGGCAGAATGAACATATTCAAGGGCATTATCAGTACGTAGAACTTTGATAGGAGTAACAAATTGAGTGGCGATTTCTTTATGAAAACCCATGAAAATATTAATAAATTCAGACCGTTTTTTTATTAAGTAGAGTCATGTCATGCGGGAATAAATAAGAGAAACCAAGCCGATTGGGAATTCGACAAGGTCCCCAAACATCAGAATGAACTAAAGAAAACGGGGAAGATTGCCTAGGTGTATAACTAGTTGGAAAAGAGGAACGATGATGTTTCCCTAGTTCACAAGCCTTACATTGTAATGTAGAGAGTGACTTGCAACTAGGGACAAAAGCCTTTAACTTAGAAAGAGATAGATGGCCAAGCCGATGGTGCCATTGAAGAGGGGTGGAAGTAGATGTGGTAGCAACGGTGGGAACGGGTTCAGGTAGCTCCAAATAATACAGACCAGCATACTCACGCCCGCCACCAATCGTCGCCTTGGTCCTGAGATCCTGAAAGGTACAATAAGATGGAAAAAAGGTTGCAACACAGTTAAGTGATTTTGTAAGTTGACTAATAGACATAAAGTTAAGAGGAAATTTGGGAACATGAAGGACAGAGGACAAGGATAAGGTCGGGGTAAGGGTAATATTCCCATGTTGGGAAGCCGTAGTAGATGATCCATCGGCGAGGTAAACGGTGACAGGCTTCGGTGTATCATTAAGGACTGTAAGGGTAGAAGGCTATCCCGTCATGTGACAGGTAGCGCCAGAGTCTATAATCCAAGGGGTAGAAAGGGTGGTAGATAACAAGGCAGTTGTACCTGTGAGGGCCAGGGTGGCAACGGGTAGTGGTCCAGTAGCCTCTAGATGTTGAATCCGATGGAGCAAGGCCTCATACTGTGCATTGGATGGCGCAGATGTCTGCGTAGTAGGAGCCTGGATGGGATATGGGGCATCCTCAGTAGTAACATTGTTGGCAAGGGTATCAGCCCAATTAGGACGACCATTTATATCCCAACAGTTTTCCACCATGTGGTTAGTCTTGTGACAATGGGTACAGTATCTATTAGCTTTTTCAGAAGATGCCCGCCCATTGCCACGTCCAGGAGGACCACGGCCACGACCACGACCACGAGTGGATCCACGGCCACAGCCTTGGCCACGCTCAACAAACAAAGCAGAAGTGTCCTTGACAGGAGAGTCACTTTGTGGGACCAATCGCTGAAGGCGAAAGAAGGTCTCGCAAAGGGTAGGGATAGAGGCTCCTACAAGAAGTTGACTTTTGACGCTCTGATATTCCGGGGAAAGGCCAGCCAAAAATTTAGCAACATAGAACTCAGATTTTTGAGCTTGATTTTGCTCAAATCATTGGTAAGAGGCTGTACAGCCTGTATTTCTTCAATAAGCCCTTTGAAGCCTCCATAGTAGTCACTCAGGGATTTTTCACCAAAAGAGTAAGTGAGCATCCACTCATATAGGTCATAGATGCGAGAGACATTCTTATCCTGCCCATATATCTCTTGTAGATCAGCCCAAATGGCCTTGGCTGTATTGTGGAACATTACAATGGGTAGGATGGAGGTATCAATATTGTTCCACAACCATGTTTAAACCTGAGAATTATCTCTTAACCAAGTATTGTACAATTTGACAAATTCACTGTTTTTCACATCACATACAGAGTGCTCATCATTTAACAGTGTGGCTTTGTCTTTGGAAAGAATAAAGGCTTTGATAGCTTGAGCCCATAACAGATGGTTAGAAGCTCCTTTCAACTTTATGGAGATGATCTGAGCCTCAGTGGGCTTAAGGTCAGTCATCATGATAGAGAACAAAATCCACAACCAATGTATATAAAAAAAAAATGTCTTATCAGTTCAGCCAACCGATTGGCCAAAGGCTCAGCGTGGGTAAAGGTAGATGGTAGTAGTAGGGTAAATGACAAGGTCCTAAGCTCCGTTCCGCTACCGAGAGGCCAAAGGAAAAGAGAAGCTCAAAGGGGGTGATGGATGTCAAGGAGAGGATAATAACCTTACCAACGGGGTGATCAAGTACAGAAGTCCACAAAGTAGTAGTATTTAGCAACAACATTCATAGATATAATCTCGATCAGTAGTAAAACAAAAGATTGTAGTTACATAGAGAGAGCAAAAATATCAAAGGCCAATCAAACCAAGAGTTCTTTGATCAGTGATGGCCAAAGATCTAGTGCTCTGATACCATGTAACAATTTCTCAAAGAAACAACCAACAAATATACAACCAGAAATTAAAAGAGAAGAAGATTGAGGAGGAGAGAAAAAGGAAGAGAGAGAGAGATTTTGACACAGCAATGTGTTGTAGCCCAAATCGTTGAATAGCTCTCCTCTCTACCTTGTATTTATAGAGAAAGAAAATAAACAGATTTATAAGGAAAGTCTCTATTCTAAGAAGAGACAATAAGAAAATATTACAATAAGATTACAATAATAAAATAAAAGGAAATAAATCTGTAACTGATTAAAGAAGGAAGAGAAAGGGGAGCAGCACTAGATATTGCTGGCGTTAGCTAGCGCCAACTATATCTAGTGGGTCCCAGTGGGTCCCAGTGGGTCTATGGGCCTATGAGCCAACTTCGTAACACTCTTGATAAAGGGTTGCTCTATCATCCTCATCAAAATATTGATCTTTGTGGTTATTTTGATGCTGATTGGGTTGATGCAAGGTTCTAAATCTCGGATCTCGACCCCATCTCGGTGAGGTCCAAGATCTCGAAAATCTCACCGAGACAATACATTTTTTTACAGTTCCCTACATTCTTCTCTCCTTCTTAACAAGTATTCTCTGCCCATCAAAAAATAAAAAGGAATTGACCAACCTGAAGAACAGCAAAGCAAAGATCTTCCAATTCAGCTTTTAAAGCCCAAACACCCAATCTTGAAGCAAGTGAGCACCACACAGCTAATGTCTCCTGTGCAACAGCTTGAGCCTTGGGTGATGAAAGTGCATAACTGTAAGAAAAGGTGATCTAAGAGTGTGACTGGTATAATAATATTCTAAGCCAAAACATTTGTCAGAAAAACCATGACCTCAATTCAACAGAATAAAGAAATAGACAGGAAGTTTGATTAACAGATATGGATAATATCATCTTTAATTAATTCATCAAAAAGAATACTGCTCATTCTGAGAAGTGAGTCAGTTAACAGTAAAAGCATCTCTCACCAGTCCAACCAATGACAAATAATATACCAAAACCTCTAGATTCCATACATGGTTCTCATGTTATGTAAGCGGTCTGCAAGCTTGATGAGAACCACACGGGGATCATCAACCATACCCAAGAGCATCACTCGTAAGTTATTTGCCTAAAGACAACATAAAATATCCATGAGATATATAAAGCAATTACAGTTGTAAATTCATGTTCATTTTTTCTTGAAACAAAAATCAACTTACAAAGAAATAATTTTTTTGCTTCATGACACATAAAACTTGATGAAAATAAAAAATATAGGGTTGTTTCTTCTTGGATAAATTTAGAATTTTGTTTCAATGAAATATTTTCGCATAGCAAGTTCCTAATGTAAGGGTGGAAAGTTTGTTATCCCAAAAATGCTATTGCTAACATAGACTTACTTGCTTCGTCAACTTTGCTATCATTATAATGATTCCACAAGAAAGGCTTGCTGGGATCTTCATTATCCATTTTTAATTTTATTTTGAATGGTCATGAACAATGTAAATTCTGTCATAAGTTAAAAAGTTGCCAGAAGAGAATAATAAGGACACAGAAAACTTTTTTTTTGTTTCAACAACAGTAATAACAATTAGTAAATATAGTTTACAGCAAACAGAAAAGTTTCCATGCTGTAAATAAATGAGCGGAAATAATCATTAAAATAAGTAGCATATACCTATTTTCCCACATTTGAAACACCAATATCCTCATGCAAGAAACAAGAAAAACAAAAGGAAATTTGAACTTACTCGTTTGATAAGGAATAGATTCATAATCAATGCTTGGAACCTACCTATTCAATTCCAATGTAAATAAAAGGTCCCGTGAGTTTTTGTTGTTGTCACCTTAGGCTTAGTTTTGGGGCTGCCCTCTAGGGATCCCTTCTTGTATCCTCTTTGGGTATGTTAATACATTTTACTAAATTCACCCCCCAAAAAAAAAAAAAAAAAAAAAAAAAGGAAAAGGAAACAAAAGTTTAATGGTTAACATTAAACTGAATAATTTGTTAAAAGGAATTAAAGATCAGACATGTTATGCTATTCATGGTGAATATTTATCTTTCCTTTCTATACAATTCTTGTTTTCATATAAGTTATCTATTTTTTTCTCAGATCTGATTTTCATTTTTTTCTGATCAAGCTTCTTCATTAAATTCAGTTCAATACACTGGCATTTCCTTTTATCATTTGATCAGAAATTTATCGTGAGAAGGAATAAAATAAAGGAGTTTCCATGACAGTGCAGCCTAAATCCACTGGCATTTCCTTTATGAATTAATATTCTGTCGAACATTTCAAATTGTTGAATTATATCTCAGATTCCTATTCGTCGTTTGTTTTATGAACCCAAAACCACAGAGTCACGGAAAATTCTGTTTCAAAAGTCTGTACTAGTCCATCCCAGACAGCCTATTAGGCAGCATATCTAGCAAAGAAGGAAGCAAAACAGATGTGTGAACAACATGGGAGGAAAGGGCAATAACAATTGTATTAATGAAAAATAAGCAGTACAAGGGGATCATCAAAGGCAGCAAGTAGCAATAAGCTAACCAAATTGGTGGCTCTTCAATCCTAGTATGTGAAAGGTCATGCTTAATTATTCTTGAAATAGTGCACAGTATAAATCACTATGACCCAAGTAGTAGTAGTTTGCAGTAGTAGTAGCTTGCAGTAGTAGTAGCATAGTATACGTCACTGCGAACCAAGTAGTAGTAGTAGCAGGTACTTCCATGAGCAAAGAGGTAGTAGGCGCCAACACGAGCAAAGGTAGTAGTAGTAGCAGTAGTAGTAGTAGTAGAATCAAGCACGAGCAGGTTTGTAGTAGATCTGTAACTAAAATAAATAAAAGAAACCAACAGCAGGGACTAAGTTGTAATAGATTTGATCCGATTTCAGATCTAGTTGTAGTAGCCAATATAGATCTGGTTCAGATCTGGTTCAGGACAGCAACAATGAGGCAGATGCGAGGATAGGTCTTGAAGGCAGTAACAGTCAGCCACAGTGGTGCAAAATCTGTTCAGTACAGCAGGTCTCGATGAGATCTAAACAGCATCGGCAGTAGAAAAATTCAGCAAATCTTGATGAGATCTGGACAGCAGCGGCAGTAATGAGATGTAGGAGTAGATCTCACTAGCAACAGCAGCAGTAGGCAGCAACAAGAAATCAGATCTGAGAAGATCTAAACAGCAGCAGCAGTAGGGTGAGATCAGCAGCGGGCAGGTAATGTCGACAGTAGGAGTGCAGATCAGCAAGGTAGGAGAGCAGGTCAGCAGTTCTTCATCAACAGGACAGCATATGAATGCTTGCGGTAGCAAGAGAAAGGCAGCAAATTATGCTTTTAACAGAGGCAGTAATAGCATGAACAGTGGCCGATCAGCAGGGGTAGCAGAAGCAGAAATGATGGCTGTACACCAAAACTGAGAGCATTAAACGACTCTCAAACCGGCTCTGATACCAGGTTGAGTTCACAGCTCAAAAGTTTGAACCAGTAAGTGGAGGTACTCTCCATATATAAGATACCCAATGTAAGACCCGCATTCTATTAACCCGGTCTTACCATGTCGTGTCAGGTTTTCCTATCATGGTCGGATCAAGCGGACCAAGTGCATGAAGAAACCGCAAGGCTAGGTACGTAAATCGACCCAAAATCAATCAATTTGAAGTGTGTGGTCGCATACCTGAGCTGGTATGGTCGACCACACCTAAGTAAAATGAAACCACTCGAAAATCTAACGTGTGGTCGCATATTTGGGACGTGTGGTCGACGGATTCTGCGACCACAAGATGATGAAACCGACTCCGAGTTTTGAAAACTTTCCTAAACTAAGGGATCTCTTTCCCAGTTAGAGTGAGACTCTATATGGAGAGTTTCTCTCTATAATAAGGACGTCCCTTAGCCTCTCCCACTCTTTTAGAACCCAAATTGAAAGAGAGAGAGAGAGAATGAGAAAGAGAAGGAGTGTTGAAGAAGAAGGCTAGGAGGAAGAGTTGCAGAGAAGGTTCTAGTTCTCTACAAACTTAAGGTATGGAACCTTTCCCTGTAGCAGTAGAACACCTAGAATAGGATCTTCCATTGTAATTGAGATGTTGAATCAAGGTAGGATCTCAACCATGAGATTCCATAAGCAAATCTCAGAGGAAGACCATCGGGAATAGACTAGGACCAATAACTCTGCAAAAATTATGAATTTAAGGCCATACATCGATCATAGGAAGGACCCTAATGATAAACCAAGGAATCGAATCATGATGGGGTTGGACTGAGGATAAAAGCCGACCAAAACTTCATGCGGTCGCAACTATGGTCGACCACACGGGGATCACATGATCGACCACACGCTTTCGGGAAGCTCCCAGAGAAGGTATGGTCGCATGTGTGGTCGCATGATATGCGACCACACGTATCGACCACACGCCCTGTGGTCGCAAATTCTGAGACCACAGGTGCAGTCACACCTGCGACCACACAACCTCTAGAAGTCTATTTAACTCCATATTAGACTTCTGACTACTGTAGCTTAGTGAACTCGAACCCCAACTTAAACACCCTAAATTTTTAGGTTCTCAATAGACTCAAGGTGACTTCCAAAGTTTTGAAGAAGAACGAAGATCATTATAAGGACTAACTGGATAATAACAAACTATTTTATTTTATTGTGTCCAATACCATGATTGATTTTATGCTTGCTTGTTTGTAATGTGCATCTCACATGTCATCCAATATTATTGCTATATTTTGTTCATGCATATTTATTTCTGTCTATTTATAACATGATGATGATGATGCTAGGAATAGGCATGTGATTGTGTGTGTGATTAGTATGCGGGATGCGAGTGGAGCATCAGGGGAAAAGCGTGGCATTGTGGTTCAACCTGGTCACCAGACTCTAGCTCTATCTCTACTCAAGTTTTGCCCACTAACATCGTCGTATCGTCATTACCTTAACAGAACTATTACGTCGTAAGGCATCAGGGGAGATGGTCTCAGACCGTGTGGTATTTGACTCTGCAAGAGGACCTTAGCTCTATCTCTATGGACGTATTGAGGGATACTGGGGTGAGGCCTTAGATACATTCGATGGCATTAGGATTGGTTAGTTGTGAGTCCAGTTTGTAAGCCCTCGCCAGCAGGGGCTTACTTGTTGGTATGGGTAGGGCATCAGGGGGAGTGTTGGCGGTGTGTGATCTGAACACTTTAGCTCTATCTCTATTCCATGGTGGGGTGGATGTGGACCACAATGGTGTTGGATCCATTGGGTGGGCTTACACACCTGTGTATAAAGGTGCGGTGGCCGCCAATCCTTTCTATAGCACATTGCAAACTTAAAACCAGACCAAAGATATGAATTGAATGCACGCATATGGTTGTGCATTGTTTTGTTTACTCACTGAGCCGTGATGTGTGCTCACCCTTTCGACGTCGAATATTTTTAGTTGTTAATGCAGGTCTTACTATTGAAGATTATATGAACGCGTCGGTGTATGAATATATAGCAGCAATGGACGGGAAACTAATGGAAGAGGCGCATGATCCATCATGAGTGCAATCAATGTGTTTTTTATTAATTTAATTATTCTTGATTACTGAAACATGTAATTAATTATTTTACTCACTGAGCCGTGATGTGTGCTCACCCTTTCGACGTCGAATATTTTTAGTTGTTAATGCAGGTCTTACTATTGAAGATTATATGAACGCGTCGGTGTATGAATATATAGCAGCAATGGACGGGAAACTAATGGAAGAGGCGCATGATCCATCATGAGTGCAATCAATGTGTTTTTTATTAATTTAATTATTCTTGATTACTGAAACATGTAATTAATTATTTTACTTTATGTCTTGAGTCATTGAGAATAATTGGATTTAATTATTTATTATCACTGTTAGCTACTCAGTTCATTATTAATAAAGACTTCTGTTATCGTTATTTACTCTGATTATTGTAGTGGAATGTATTTGGTTTAACCGAATGGGCACAGCCTATACGAAATCCTGGTTTGAACCGTTGGTTCTCATGGCGGTTCATCACACCACTGGTTAGTCCAGAATTGGGGTGTGACACCCAAGGTTCCAGTCTCTAAGCAATGTAGGATTACTCCCAACCATAGTTAGTAAATACACATATAATACGCTTATTAAACGTGTACACTTTTTTTAAACGAGTTTTTCCGGATTTTTCCGAATATACGTAAAGAGTCTCGTAACTTTTTTTAAAAATAATGAAACGTATTATACACATTTAATATGTGTATGACGTATTAAACATGTATAATACAGTGACAACTATTAAAAAATAATAAATTAAAAAACAAATCGTAAAAAAGAACCCTAAAGTCTACTGTCGTGGGTTATGTTCCTCAAAGTAAAACAGAACCCTTCGTCCCTTCCACGGCCATTGGCGACTCCAACGGCTAAATCCTAAACTCACGATTTGTTCCCCAAATCCCTTCCCCGTCGACTTATTCCCCAAATCCCTTCCCCGTCGACTTGTTCCCCAAATCCCTTCCAGGACCATCGGCGTGCAAGGATCCTGCAAGCATATAAGTCGTCTGCGGCACTGCCAATTTGAGCTTTGGTCTTCTGCATATAATACGTTTCATTATTTAAAAAAAAGAAAAAAAGATACGAGACTCTCTACATATATTCGGAAAAATACGGAAAAAATCGTTTAAAAAAAAATGGTACGCGCATTTACTAAATATGAACAGGAGATTCAAAAGCTCTACAGTGCTTTTTTTTTCTTTTTTTTCTTTTTTTTTTGTAAGAAAAGCTCTGCAGTGTTGAACCCATAGTTAGTAAATACTTACTTTGAAAATTTTGCACATTTTATATGTGAAGACTTTTCAGAACTGTAATACTTTAGTGTTTATGTTTGATGGGATGATGGTTTTTCTCTTTATATATTTGATGGGATGATAATTTTGTGTGGGATTTCATGGATTGGAAGGTTTTTTATCTATATATTATATTTATATGTTAATACTTTATTTGTTGAATACTATAGATGTTTATTGCATAGTGAATATATGTTCGTATTTTCGGTCCCCCTTTTTTTACAGGCTACCATATTAAACACGTACCGTATTAATGCCGTACACGTTTTTTTAAAACAGATTATTGGTCCCCGCCGTTTAATACCCGTACATATCCGTGTACGACTTTTTTCCGTATCCGAACTTACCATGTTCCCAATACTCCCCCTTACGTGTAACCCCACAATTGGGTGGTAGTTAACGTGGCAAATGTGGTCCCACTTTTAGGTGACCGTAGTCCCTCTTTTTGGGTGATTGTCCCTTTTTTAGGCGACTAGTCCCTCTTTTTAGGTGCCTATCCCACTTTTTTAAGTGACTGGTCCCTCTTTTTAGGTGACCGGATGAGAGGGAACCTAGAGCTTTGATACCATGTTATAGAATTCAGAATCAGTAAAACTGTGAGAGAGAGAGAGAGAGAGGAGGAAGCATCAATTGTGTTTAGCACTTTAGCCTCTCCTCCTAGCCACTATTTATAGATGTAGAAAACACTAACAAGATAGACCTAGGACTCTACAAGTCAGAGTCCTAGTTACAAACT
This sequence comes from Protea cynaroides, assembly GCA_028583415.1. NCBI lineage: Eukaryota > Viridiplantae > Streptophyta > Magnoliopsida > Proteales > Proteaceae > Protea > Protea cynaroides. Next base: position 123,897,580 of record CM053276.1, read on the forward strand.
AAATAAAAGAAGGGATAAGAGATAAGTAGAAAAGGAGATAAGCAAGCCACATAAGCTTTTAATAAAATCGGTATTGGGTCTGAATAATCAGGCCCATTACTAAACACTTAAATACTTAATCACTTAAACTAATCGGTAATGGGCCTGACTAAAGAGGCTCATTCCTTTAAAATAATATTAGTTAACACAGTTAAAAAGGTTTCTAAAGTAATATTACACAACAAAGAAACACATAAACAGAGACCCAACTCAAAGGTCCCACTAGCTTTAAAAGTAGACTACAGGAAGAAAAGAAGCCCACCAATCGTCAAAGCCATAGGTCCCACCAGCTTTCAAAAGAATTACAGGAAAAAAAAAAAGAATATGAACTACCAAAAACCAACCTTTTACAGTATTACATGATCCCAGCCCCCCACCCAACAAAAAAAGAGGAAAAAAAAAGGCCAACAATTTTCATAATGAACACAAACAGAGCCCAGACCTCATCCCAATAAAAAAAGCTCCAAATCCCCACCATAGACAATAATAAAGTATAAGCAAGTAAGCAACCAAATAAAACAGAACTAAAGAAAAATAGAAATTTGATCGACCACATTCATTGGCATCTTTAGCCCTACAGCTACTTGAGTTCGGAAATTCATAGCATGCCCGATCTTACGATGATACATGATTCAATTGGATTACCTCATCGGGACCAAGTGTACCCTGGTTCAAATTTGTACGGCGATGTCTTCGAAGCATCTGCATTAAATGAAAACAATTTGATTTTTGAAGAATAACCTATAATATGCATTGGTATATAATTGCAGAAAATCATTAATTAAACCTTATTTTAGAAATACCACAGTTGATGCAATACCACAGTTGATGCTAACACAAGTTGGTAAATTGACCACTGATACACAAATCAATCTGAAATATGAATATTTGGAAGTGTATGGCAAACCAAAAAAAGAATGAAGGATTAAATGCAATGAAAGATTTCCATACTTTCGCTTTCTTCCCCCTTTGACAGAAGAAAAGAAAAATGAAATGCAATCTAAATTTTCTATTCTATTAGGTGTAATAAAAATTTTGAGTTTTTTGCTGTGTTCAGAAACCTGGCTACTGTTACAGTCAATGTTCAAAATTTCAGTGCTGAAATATTTCGTGAAATGGAAAATTTTCGGTCGAAATATGGTATTTTCCCGCTGTAAATTTCGGTTGGTTATTTTGGTGGTCGAAAGGCCATATTTTGGCCCGAAACTTCAGCGGAAACCCTAGTTAAGCATCTATGAACCTTTAGACACCCAAGACGGTATTTTGGCTTCAGACCCCTAGAAGAAGAGGGGGGAACCAGCCTAAGGGAGAGGTCGTTCCAGATCGCAGAGATGACAGGGAGAAAGAGAGAGAAAGAAGGGCAAAAAGCACAGCCAACGAAACACTAGTCAAACTTAATTTTCCATTCTTTATTCTTTCTTGCGTGGGAACTCTGTCACATGTCAATTTGCAGCAAGTTCAATTTTTTCACAAAATTTTGAACCATGGGTCCAGTTAGGTTTAACATAGCATTCAAAACAAAATATCTAAGATGGAGCCACCAAGGATCATCATTTGAATGTCAATAAAAATTTGTACAAATGTGGTCACTTCGTACTAACATTTAGAAATTACTCTATTAGTATTAGGCTATTAGCTATTGTGGATGATGAACTGCACTGAAGTTATGCAAAACCAATATTGATATAGTTTCGTTCCATGTTCTCCAAAAAGCACCAACTTGTGAAGATCAATAAGAAAATATCCATAACCATTCTCCTAGACATTATTTGAATAAAAAAAAAGCTAAAAACAACAATGTAAAGTAACCCAAACTCAAAGTGGAAAAAGATACAATTTATCTAGATACGCAAAAAAAAAAAATCCGAAAGTACACCAGAAAAGGCACAAAGATACCAGGGGAAAAAAGAAAAAGAAAAAACTCTGAAAGTACTGAATACCAGTTTCAACACTACCTGATTTATGTAGCTCAGCCTGGAAACACCAGCTACCAACTTAGCCACGTCAGCGTCAAATTCTTCTTCTATACTGTGCAGAGTTTCACATGTGTCGTCAATCACATCATGAAGAATCCCTGCCACAACAGTATCTATAGCCTGCAGCAGAACATGAAATATCAGAGAAAGGAAATGTAAGGAGCTAGACTCCTGCTATCTGCCTAAATATCACCTCAGACCATCAGAGGCGACCCTTTCAGTAGTCATTTATGATAGAAAATAATACTTGGCCATCATAATCACTCGGCCAAGAGCAACCATAATCGGTCATTAATGGATTAGTGTTAACAACAAGAACGGTTTTAATAGAGATGAACGGCAAAGTAGGATCTTTATAGCCAACCCCATTTAGTTGGGATAAGGCTTAGTTGAGTTGAGTTAAGGTTTAATATCCAGCGTTTCTAAAACTTTGATGTTAACAACTTAACACATCCATAGGTAGATAAATAAATTGGTGGTCCAGATCCATCCATAAAAAATGTGGTATAGACTCCTTCACAGATGCATCACACCTTAGCCATCAGAAGGAAGAACAGGACACACAACTTCGAAAGCAACAAATACATCTAAATATTCTTTAGGGAATTGCAATAAGTTCAAATTCAAGTGACTGAAAAAAATTTACTCGTTTTCCAATTGCTGGAACCAAAGCTGCTAAGATTCTTCCTGTATGGATGCAGTGACTTAAATAAGGGTCTCCTGTTTTCCTTAACTGGCCCTCGTGAGCATTCCTTGCAAATGCAATAGCCTTTTGCACCTGCCTTCACAAAGCTTAATGTCTTAGTAGCAGTAAACGGCGATATGCAAGCCATGATGCAGGACAAAATAGTGAACCTTTGCATCGCGAAAGATCGGATACCCAGTGACATCTACTCCATCCAATATAAGAGAATCTACACCACATTGATCAATCGTCTCATTAGAGAATTTAATGCTGGTGATAAGGAAATTAATCAACAATGAATGAATCAGATTATAGTTGGTATAAACAGTATTATAAATATAGGTTTGGACTAATATAGAAGCTATGATCATCACAAATTATCAGCATTCTTGAGCTACCTTCAAGGGCATCTAGTTCATATAATAATGTGAATGAAAAGACTCACACAATTGAAACTATTACCACTAGTAGTAAACCCAAAATTGAATTTTAAAACAATTACATTCAAGAGAAACGAAGAAAGAAGTAAAAATCTTTTGGGAAAGGATTGTGAGAAGAAAAAATGGCAGAAGTTCAATAAGAGCCTCCACCACTACCATCACCACATCACCACCCAAAAGAAAAGAAGGGAAAGTACCAAAAACCACCCACCAAAATGCAAAATCCCCACTTCAGAATCTTTCCCAGTTACAAGGAGCCACCATACCCAACATCTCTACCCCCCATGGCCACGTGAAGCCCTGAATTTATCACACCAACATTGGAAGCCTTTATGCTGTGATCTCTCCCCTCCTCATCCCCTTCTTGTGTATCAAGGACGCTCTTCACTCTCTGGCAATACCCACACACACTTCTTTACCTTTTTCTTTCCTCCCTTTTAATGAGAGAGACAGAAACTACATGTACAAAAAATAATTACAAGTAGTTGCATGAAGAGGAAAAAAAAATATTATACCTGCACCTTAGTGATTTACTATAGAAATAAATAAATTATTGTATACATAATTAATTACTATATACATAATAAATTACTGTATACATACAAAAACATGTATTCACAAAGAGTTTTTGAGGTTGCCATTTTAGACACCTCATACCTCAATCAAACAGAAACACAAGTTTCCAGTCCTTGTAGTAGTTCTTCCACTACTAGTGACAGGCCACAAAAACACCATAGTAGTAGATGGTGCCTAAATAACTGAGGAATGTCAAACACCGATGCGATATTCAAATTCTAAAGCTAACTTTTCTAATGTATTCACAGTTTCTAATCAGGCAATGAAAGAACCTACATGTTTATCTTAGCACTCAAGAACCTTGTGATATCTATTGAAAATAAAGCTTGTTTAAAGTAATACTGCATAAATTAATAAATGAAAGTTCACATCCCAACATTTAGACATAGATATTGTGAAAGTTACCATCCCAACATTTCGACAGAGATGATTAACTTGAAAATCTAATTGACTTATAGATTTTTCATTAAATTTTATTTGCTTCCATGAAGTTCATATTATAACCCAAAGTAATGTTACTGATTGCAGTGAACCATGAGCCTCCCATTTGGCTAGAGATTGGTGTCATATTGATCCCAATAATCACTTCAAGAGATTGAAGAGAAATCACTCTTATCCAGAACTATAGAAAACCGAGTTTATTCTCCAAAAAAAAAAAAAAAAAAAGAGGTAGAAAGACTAGGGATAAGAAGAAAAAGAAGAGTATTAAGGATAAAGGTTATGACTAGATGTCTAGATTCGTTATATAATGAGATAGGTCTATGACTCAACCTTACCTAGTATTCCTTAATCGTAATTGGTTTCAATCCTAAATCCACTCTATAAATAAGAAAGGCCTATGTCATTCTAGATAAGCCAAATCATTATCTAGTCTTCTCTTCTCAACTAAAATTTCAACACAAATTTTCTAAGACTCAACTAAACTCAACCTTATCCCAACTAAATGGGGTCGGCTACATGGATCGTTTTCTCCAATCAGCTCTACTCAAAGCCATACTTGTTTCTAGTCCTTAGCTATGCATGTCTTTCCTCACCACTTTTTCTAGAGTCATTTTAGGCCTACCTTGCTCTTTTAGCTCCTTCAATCTGAATGAAATCACTTCTCCATACTGGAGCATTCAAAGGCCTCCGTCGCACATGTCTATGCAACCTCAAATGAATTTTCGTAACTTATCATGTATTGGAGCTATTCCTAAATTAACTCTAATTTGTTCAATCCTTACTTTATCCATCATTTATTGCTCATTTAATTGGATGCCAAGAATGGTGAATCAAGAAACAGATGAGTTTACCAAGCAAAGGGTGATTAGATTTATTTCCTTTGGCAAAGCCTTCCTGATGCAGATCAGGGTTTACCCAATGAACAGTACCCACGTGAACAGTGTTCCTAATAGTCGATATACTATCTCTACCGCTAGCACTTAATCTGTCCTAGTCAGCACTATTAGATAGTTAGTTTGTTTCCTAAAGCTATTGTTTAGTTAGTTTCCTAATATATGGAATGGATAGTTGGAAAGTCTAATTACTTGGAGACCAAGTCATAACTTTCTATTTTTCAGATTTAGAAACTTTCCTTTTGCATTGTATTAGAACATTCCTATGTTATAAAGGAGGTTAGTCTTTCCTATTTTCTAGTCTTTCCTATTTCTAGTCTTTCCTATTTGCTTGTAAGATCTCAAGCTATAAATAAAGAGAAAACAGGCTGGCTGCAGTAGAGCTTTTCCAGAAAATTAAGAATCAATTAATTTCTGGTTGAGCCTCACCTGGTTGTGAGACTCAACCTCTTGTTCTTCTCTTTCTTTGCAATTCCTGTGTTTTCTTTTATCTAGATCTGCTATCCCTTGGCTGGCGACACTGTTTCTAGAAGCCTCATCAATTTCTTTAACTGAATTAAAATCAAATCACACAATTACAGTGAAGCTGTCCAGAGCCAGGCGCTACCAGGTCCAGCCTACTTGTGGGCCCCATAACTTCCTCAGTTTTATTCCGATATTCTTCAACTTTGGAGGGTTGTTCATAATTGTTATAAAGACCATTCAACCCAAGTTTCATCAGTTTTTGACGGACAGATTTCAAGATAAGTAATTATTCCTATTACTTTTCTCTGCAGATTTTTGTATTGGACTGAACGAAGATCCTATAGCAAAGAGGGCTTGTTAATTTGAGATGTCTTAACCCCCTTTGCCATCTCTTCCTTTGTAGATTATGATCCAATATGCTTGTTTCTTGATTCTGTTGTGGGGATGCATTAGTCACCTCTACCTCTTTGGACGGTCTATTACTATTCCTTATCAATAATGCTGTTTTTAGTTGGGAAAAAATCTGACCCAATAGTTTTAGTGATTTTATTTTCCCCAACAGCTCCATTTGAATTGTTAAAACTTCTTTAATGCAAAATCTTCTATCTCCACTCTTCACCTGGTTAACTTAAGACCTTTATGTAGTTGCTTTTTAATAGTTAAATAGTGGTATAATTTTACTAATAATAAAACAAGTACATGGTCTAATAGGCTAGTCTAGTCCTAATTAAGAGTATTAATTCGTAGAGGTTTAATTGTGTAAACTTCAAACAATAGGTTTTATGGTATATCATATTTTTTGCTATATGGAAAATGCAGTTGCATTGTGTCATGTGTGATGATGCCATTAGGCCCATTACTATGTGGAGAATTTTTCCAAACTTTGTGCAACTGCTTATGGAAAAAATATCAGACAACACACGTACAATACCTCGATATTTTCCTATGGATTTGCAAGGGGAGAAAAAAAATGTCATTTGACAGATTAGGTGGAGCTTTATACAGTGTACAGATTCTACCCTACTGTTCAATATAATTTCTAGAGGCACCTATAGTGGCTACTTAGGTCAAATTTCCAGTAACTGCTTACTAACTATAGTGAAGTTTTGTGATAGTTTTAAGAGAGAAGATTTTTGTATTTGTTGTGTGAGTTTGTAACTACCTGGCTTGATGTTCCAAGGCATTAACTAGGAAACTAGGAAACACAATTGCCACTGGAAATGAATCTGGATTCCTGGTTGAATAGAAACCTTGCAGCTTAGCTCTGGCTTCTTTTATTATATTAAGAAAATCCCTAGCGAGGCCCTCCCGGATCACGATTTCCCATTCTGCTGTGTGCATAGCTGGGGTTCCTGTAGGACACAGAATTTTATGGGAATAAACTTCAAACAATCTCCTGACTCCTATGGGGATCTAAAAAAACCCCGAATTCAGAACTGTGGCCAAATTCTTCTCAAAAAAAATTCTTTTTTTTTGCCTGCTTCTAGGCACAGACCAGTCAGGTTGACTGTAGTAGTTCACCCACTTTGGGCAGTCCAATTGAGTTGAAGCATGAGGATATCATTTTCTTATCAGTCCTTCATTCAAGATATTTGGAACATCTTATAAATTTGGGACTAATTTACAAGGAGGGTGGTTCTTTTCTGACACTTGAAGTCAGTGCTTCATTCCAATTGGTTGCTGGGCTTGATATAACCAAGAATGTTCCAAATTCAAAAAATTCTCACTCTGTATGTTTGTATTTAAGTCCACTATATTTATATGCACTTTTACGCAATTCCATCAGGTTTGGGTTCCCTGGGTCAGGCTTTTGAGATAGGTGTTCTGATTTTTTTTTTTTTTTTTTTTTTTAAGTGTTTCACTTCTTAAGTTCACAATCACAATTAACTGTGCTTGCTAATTGAGACTTCTGTATCCAATGCCTTGTGGGGTTTGGATCTACAGGACCGATTTTACATCAGTTACACTCTTTCTTTCTTCTTCTTCTCCTCTTTTTTTTTTTTTTTTTCCTTCTTCTGGTGAAACTTACTTGGTTGCAGCATATAAACTTATCCACAAACTGGTTACTGAAACATTGACGTTTACTATGATTCTTATAACGTCAAGCTTCTCAAGCTTTCTTCTTTCTTCTTCTCACCACTTACTCCACTCCTACTCTCTTCGCCACAAACTTAGGTTGCAGAATAGAGTTTTATAGTCTAACACCATTTAATTGGGTTTCTACTGTATTTACATTAACAAAATCCATCCATGAAGTAAAACATACAAATTAATAATCAATCAGGGCAATCTGAAGATTCAAAAATTAAAAAATAAATAAATAAAATCCAACAAAAATCTCTCAGGTGGTACCAACCAGGCTGCTCTTCTACTCTTGGCCACAGGAAGTCAACCTTAGTAGAAAGGCAAGCCCCCGAGGCAATCGCCACCGCAGTGACCGCAACATGAGCCAGGGCCGAACTAACTGCGGCGTGAGGCGCACCCGACCCAGTAGCAGCTACTGCCGCTGCAATCACATTCCCCAAGCTAAACACCGAATTCAACGACGAAGAAATTGCAAATTTCGGAACGATATGATCCAATACACACCGGAACTTCACTGAGCTTCGAGAAAACCCAGATGGGAAACGATTAAATGGAACCTTATAGAGAAATTTTGAGCTTCCCCTCCCTAACATCACCCGATTTTGATGCCCCACCTCTCTATAGGTGCATGAAGACATGCTTGTTTATTTGTCGCTTACTTTGCTTCTGTGTTGGGTTTGAAGGGATCGCATCCTAGGGGAAATCTAGTAGAGAAGAGAAAGAATTGGAATTATGTGAGAGGATCGATTCAGATTTGTGAATTTGATCGGAAAATCGCTCTTTCTGCCACACCAACGGCGTGGAAACGGCAGGATGTGTGTGGTTGGGAAGTTGGGAACGAAGCCATTGGATTCCGTGGCTACCGTTGTCCTCTCCTATTGATTCATGATAGGGTAGATGAAGTCTACACCTATATCTATAGGACCTATTCTCTTCATCCTTGGATTGGAATTTTTTCTTTCGTCGATAGTTAATCCCTGACAATGGGGACCCAATAGGCGTGCCTTTTAGTTGGAGGGTTTCAAGGGACTTGATCGTCCCCAGTCCGTCTAGTCGTCCAGTCGTGGACTGGACGGACTAGATTAAAAGGACACGCATACCAATACATGGGGGGCATGTCCTTTAAATCCAGTCCGTCCGTTCACGACTGGACGGCTGGACAGACTGGAGACGATCTTTTTCCGGGTTTCAAGGGTATAGCCGGAACAAATATTTTGTATCCAGCTGTAACTTGAAAGGAACAGTTCTTACTAATGGGTTGGAATCCAACCAGTTGGTTTCATGGTTTGAGAAATCGATTCAGATTCACCTATTCTGGCCCATGACGGATTCGGACCGACCCCGAATCTTCTCACACACTTATGGTTGATTCTTGCACATGTAAAGCAGAGTCTAGGGTTTGCATGAGCTGCTTTAGATTGATTCAGGTTAATCGGACTCGACTCGGATGGTCTTCTCCTCGATCCTAAGTATTTAATGAAAATTTTCTATTGTTTCTTTTTTTCCTTGTGAATTCGAGAGTTAATTTACCTTGTAGATTTGAGGACTCGTTAGTGTTAGAACAAAATATAACTCCCATACTTTCCGGCCGTGTCACATTAGAAGATACGTGAACACATTTCTGCCCATGATTCTTTGTATTTGAAAATCAGCATGGTTTATAAAACATAACATTATAAGGTATAGTTATGCATACACCAAAGGTCCTTTCTATTATCATCAAAAATTAATCGGACTCTTGATTGCAACACCTGTCACATAAAAAAAATAGACATAAGAGTTGGGCGGCTTAGATATCCCAGGGGTCACTCTGATACCTAAGTCAGCTCAAGAGTGATAAGCAGATGAATTCAGGATTAAGAAAACCGAGTTCAAAGTAAAGAGGGGCTGGTTGTGAATTTAACAATATAACTTTATGTATGCAAAAGTTCGATCCGTTTACCTTTGTGTTAAAGGTATTTATCAAACATGAAGTGACTCTATATCATCTCATTGCAGTTGCATAGATCTCGAGACTCCTTCGATATCCTAGGGGAACCGTCATGGTGGACTGGGAATCCATACACATTCTCCTCCCCGAGATACGGGATCATGACAATGTTGGCGAGCTTTGTAGCCGTCTGATGTAAATCCAAAGGTTAGCTTAATAATAACTGCCCTAAGACTCCTTACAAATGTGATAGAATACATCTCAACCCTTTTTGAGAGGATGGCACGTGGAAACAACTGCCTCCAATTATCCACACATGTTTAATTCTGGCACACAAGTAATAGCTTGAGGGCGCGATAATGTGTCTGACTTGATTTGCAGATATGTAGACACATGCACGTTTTGTAATCGATCTGTGATATGTTATGTGTCCTTCTCTGATTGGGTTGCATTCTATATGATCTTAAACCTGATAAATTCTTACCTTCTCTCATTTGCCAACGTCATGCCTAATTCAATTAAGATAAAAATAGGTAAGGAGATGAAAATTGAAGGAGTTGAACTATTGGAATGATTTGGGTTTATGTAAATGGAGCTAAGAGGATTTACAAGTTATCAGAGCATATTGGAATCTTATACATTAGTTGATAAAATGAAAATTCAAGAGTTAAGAGGATTTACAAGCTATCAGAGCATATTGGAATCTTATACATTAGTTGATAAAATGAAAGTTCAAGAAGAATCGATAGCCAATCATTAAGAGGAGAGAGAAGAAAAAAAAGATGAGGTCTATATTTCAAAGAAGAGAGAGATAAAAATAGAAATAGAAATAGAAATATATGCTAATAGCATGAAACTCCAATTGCCGTTACTTAAATTAGAGCAAATTTAAAAATGCTTGAAAATTGACATGGACATATACAACGAAACCTGCAGCAATGTCTCAATAGGAAATATTCTCAATATCGTTAAATTGGGAACTTTTATTTCGTTTTGTACATCATTAGTTGGGCCTCATAATGGAGATCCACTAAGATTTTTGGCCTATCTTTTGGTTGGATGGTTTTAAGAGTGTTATTACCCTTACGATTATTGGGTTGGAATAAAAAAAAGTTCGACTTTTGGTTTTTTATTTTATTATTATTATTATTATTTTTTTTTTTTTTTTATGAGTGCAACAACCAGTCATTGGGCCTCCAATCATTTGATGAAAACATGATGCCATTTACTCCTTATCCTAGAGTGTAGGTCCACCATCTACCATCCACCATCCAGCATCTCTTACCACTAGTCTCAATTGCCCTTGTTAGCGTTCTCCCGCAAACATTTATTTTCTGGGCATGGATCTTCTCCTATTGCCTAATCGCATTAATTGTCCATTGAATAAGCTAGGATGCTTGACAGTATGTCGATGCATCACAAATTGTCCAATGGACCACTGGCGACAGGAGAGGATATTTTTTTTTTTTCTCTCTCTCTCTCTCTCTTATATCATTGCCTAATAAGAAAAATTAAGGACAAGCTGCCAACTTCTCTCTCAGTATCTTTTTCATTTCTCTCTCCACTATATATGATGAACCGTGAGTCTGTGACCCATTGAATGTATATTTTTACCGTCGACTACTAGCTTTGTGTATAAGATATCAATACAAGTCGGTAATATTAGAACCCTTGACCCTCTATAAATTATTAAGTTTTACATACCATGGCCCGTTGATTGTCCCTTTTGCTGTCTCTTATTGACTTGACGTGTAAGATATTAATAAAAACCGGCAGTGTTTAAATCTCTTAACTCACTATAATTTATTCAGCTAGTTTTAGTTCAAACACAGTTCAATTAATGATTCAAATGAAGGGTTGAAAGATCATTATTCAATAAAATGTTTGAAGGCAATATACTTTAGGAAATGCATCATCAGTCATATGATTGAGTTGGACCACTAAATTTTTAAATTAAAAATTGTCTAAATCAATATTTCATTTTATTCCAATGATTTGTTTTGGAGCACGCCATTAAATATTTGAATTCAAGAACTCATTAAAACATGTCATTAAATATTTGAATTCAAGAACTCAGTCCTGGTATTGAGCAATGCCATGGGGTTTGACCTGCCTGACCTATTTGGCCAGTGGGCCTGACTTTAGGATGCATAGCATGACCTAGCCTAAAAAGAGGCCGAAAGTTATAGGATTAGAGTGGAATTAAGGAAAGCTAAACATAGACACAAACTATAATTACAATATACATTTACCAATTATTTAAAAGAAAATAATATCAGATTCTCCTATAATTTGTATTATCCTTTTATCTTCTCATATTTTTATGGCACAAAAAAGATAAAAAGAAAAAACGAAATGGCCGCGATACGTTGTGTTTTCTCTCTGTTTTTCTCCCCCCAAAGGCGAGGTGTGTGTTGGGGGTACGCGGGGGCGTGAGGGGTTATTTTATTCGGCATGTTGGCATGGTGACAAGAAGTCGATTCACCAGTGGGCGGGAGAGGGGGGAGAGAGAGAAAAACAGGCAATCAAATCGTCTCCTATCGACCTGCAGTCTGCCAAGGGCGAGATTTCAGCCGGCCCACCTCTCCATGTATTGGTAGGATGGTCGACTGATCCTCAACCCTTTGGATCAGCCGTAGGAAAGGATTTGAATCCGAAAAATACTGGGTTTCATAAGTGGTGGGCAAGGCCTAGACATAGGGTCTAGGTCAAAGGATGCATATCAAACAAATCTGTGTTTAGGGTGGGGATTCAGCTCCTTTGTAGCAAGGATCAGCTATAGAGATGGCAGCGCCAACCATAGTATGCCACAAGAAGCATTGGGCATCCACTGGCTTTTAACAAAATATTGTAACTTAAGTCGCATTATATTGAAACCACCGAAACCCCTTCTCATTAACTTGAAAACGCAAATCAAACCCCTTCAATTCCCACACTTCTCTTCCTTGATTTAGTTCCTCTCCAATGGGCAATAGCCCAGTAAATGCCTAGTGAGGGCCTCATTGGCCACTACGTGGAGGCCAAAGATTCAACGGTGATAAGAAATACAAATACTACTTACCCCTCTTGAGACTCAAGTCCAGGATCCGACTCCTCTATAGCGCCAAAAAAGTTACAAAGGCGATAGTGTCCGATAATTACGTGCCACATATACAATACACAAATTAAGAAAATAAAATTAAAACATGCTCTCTAAAATATATAATTTTTTTTATTAATATCTTCTTCGTCCTCTACAAAATAAATTTTTATTTATATGAGAGTTGACGCATGTTGTGTCCACTTTTTTTTGGTGCAAACTCTTTCCCTTCTTTACCTTCCGTTGTATTTATGGTCCACACATCTACCTTTCATTCTAAATCCATCGGCATGTTTTATCAAAGGATGTTTCCTGCGCCTTTCTTTTTATTAAATCAATTTTTTTGAACCCCATATACATATACTTTTTTTTTCTTTTTTTTTTTGGTAAAAGAACCCCAGTATATATACAATACATATATATTTAAAGTAGGGGAGATTGGGTCTATGCTCGGCATCCAAGAAAACTTCCCCTAAAACTTGCGACACAAAATCCCCTTCTTACAATTTAGCTTGAAATCAAATAAAACGGAGTGGGACCACATACCATGGTCCCATTTCATAATTGAAATAAATCAGTAGAAGTTGACTTCGCTTTACCCAACATCCATATGGGCCCAGTCATTTCCTAATTGAAATAAATCAGCAGGAGTTGACTTCCTTTTCAGATGGTCCAGATGGATATGGTAGTAGGTGATTCAAATATCACTTGTTTTTAATGAGCCTGGATCACCTGTATTTATTAGAACAGTAATTGTAATTACTCTTTTAGTATGTTCTTTGGACGACAAGTGTTCTATAGAGTTAACGATATTAATTTTGATAAATAAATTTTTTTTTTTAATTATAATTAATTTGGTGAATTGATAGTCACATTTTTTTAACTAAATACTCTATTAGAAATAAAACACTAATCATTTTTAAGGTAAGTAAATCAATTAGAAATAAAACTCTTAACTATTTTTAAAAAGAAAAATAATTAGAAACGCAACTTTAATAAAATCATGATTTTTTAATTCAACGGTGCATTATTTCATTAGAAAAAAAAACGTTTTTTTTTCCTTTTCTCTCTCTTTCCAACTTTTTTTTTTCTTTAGATTTTGTTATTTTAATTAACACAGATTTATCTAATTATAAAAAAAAATTAGATTTTGTCTCGAATTTAATATGTATGTTGGGTTTTACGAGATCAACATTTAAAAAGAAAAACATCATGCTTTTTATTTGTTTAACTAAAAAACTTTGAAAGATTTAAGATAGGTTTTGAGGATTATACTTTGGTTTTTTGTCTTTTTTCTAACAAAAGCTTGTACTCATAATCGTTTGCAAACAAAAACGGAGATGACAAAGATCGGTAAAGAGTGATGTAGGCAAGAAACAAAAATCAATATAGAGGAACTTGGGTAAAAGAAAATAGAAATTAAAAAAAAACCAGTCACAAAATCTAAAAAAAGGGTTTTTTTAATATATAATTAAATAAAACTCTGTTAATTAAAATAAAAGAATCTTAAGAAGAAAAAAAAGAATTGGAAAGAGAGAGAAAAGGGAAATAACGTTTTTTTTTAATGAGATAATGAGATAACGGCTGCCAAGTGTCCTTCCATGCAGCTGAACTTACTAAGGTGGCCCATACAAAGGGGATTGAAATCGTCTCCTGCGAGGGTATCCGCAGGAGACGTTGCTACTTGGATGGATACCCGCCACGTGGAGTCCTTTGTATCCGACGTCTCAAAAGCAGGCTGCCGCAGGACATGGAAGTTGAACCGTGATACACCCTGCGATACACCACTTACCTACGTACTCTACCCTTTCTCTCTGCTTTGAAACAAATCTTGAAACGGAACAATGAACAAACCCTCGATCCCTCTTTGGACTTCAAAATGGAAAGCATAAAAAACAAAAATCTTGCAGATTAGTTGTTTTGGGATACGACCAGCGATGGAAATGGAGGACTGCAGTTGAAAGTTGAAAAAAGTGTGGTCACTGCCTCATTGACTGAACAAAGAACGGAGATTTTTTTTAAAACTCTTCACTAATTTATCTTTAAAATTTCCTTATTTTTTCCTACTTTTCAAAGTATGGGAAGAACAGAAGTAAAAAGGAAGGGATGAATCTTTATTTTCCTATCTGATGGAAACTCAAAGAACATAACAATGAAGAAAAACAAAAAAAAAACAATGAGATTATCACACCGTATTCCGAATAAAAGAAAATTTAGATCTTTCGCATGCTGTAGATTAAGTTTAAAAAACAAAAGGGAGAATAAAAAAGTAAAAACTAAACAATCAAATTAGATAGTCGAAGAATTCTGTTTAGAACAACGAACAAGTTGGATGGATCGTTCTTCTTCTTCCTCTGCCCTTTCTCTCTCTTCGTAGAGAGCTCAAACCAAACCAGAATCACTCTTCTTCTTCCTCTGCCCTTTCTCTCTCCCCTCTGAAACAGATCCTTGAAATAGAACAATGAACAGGTTGGATGGAATCGTTCTTCTTCTTCCTCTGCCCTTTCTCTCTCTTCGTAGAGAACTCAAACCAAACCAGAACCACTCTTCTTCTTCCTCTATCCTTTCTCTCTCTTCGTTGAGAACTCAAACCAGTTGAAGAATCGCTCTTGTTCTTCATATGCCCTCTCCCTCTGTATGTCTCCTCTGAAACGACATTTCCAAATGAATTTCGTGGGGTGTATCACGGTTCAACTTCCATGTCCTGCGGCAGTTTGCTTTTGAGACATCGGATACAAAGGACTCCACGTGGCGGCTATCCATCCAATGCAGCAACGTCTCCTGCGGATACCCTCGCAGGAGACGATTTCAATCCAAACAAATGACCTAGTTGTCTGACATGTGACAGATCACATGTCCTTTCCTACTGAGGTGGATGCCAAGTGTCCTTCCACAGCTGAGCTTACTAAGGCGGCCATCCAGAGGACCTGGTTGGCCAATATGTGACGGATCACATGTCGTTTGTGGGGTCCGACCAAGCATTTGGACATGTGTCTTTTGCTGTTTTTGTGAGAGTATCTTTTCCTTACCAGGTAAATATTGCACTAATAGATATACAAGAATTAATATTAAATATTACATTATACAAGAATTAATATCTTCAACGAGGGTTTGAAAGGTCAATCGTCCGAGAGAGAAACTGTCAAGAGGATAAAGCGTGAATTATGTGTGAAGATGTGAGAATCTATCTCCCTATATAATAATAGGAAATTGAATGACACCTGCAATGATGTCAAATGGAAATTAATCAGCACAAACTTCATTTTGCCCTTCCTTTATCCATAGAAGTAAATCAATAGGAGGTTAAAAGATGTTTTTACCAAAAAAATAATAATAATAATTTTGACACAAGATGTGGGTCCCATTATTTTTTATTAATAAAATACAATCATATAAAATTAATTTTTGCTCTTGACTTTATCTAATCAGTAGTGAAGAACTTACTAATGTTGTCAAATGCTTCAACACCTCGGGAGGCATCACCAAGAAAAACCCATAATAATGTAAGTTAGCACCTTCCAAAACCATGGGCCGTTACTATGTATGGATCGTCTCTTACATTTGGCGCCTTTGGTGGTGTGTAAGATTTTATTTAAGAATAGTGGGAAGAGAGTTCCTTCCATGTAATACTAATACAACTCAATAACAGCTGTATCACCAAATAAGAAATGGGGAGAATTTAATAATAATAAAAAAAGAAATGCCAATATCTCCACGTTACCTATGTATGTGGTCCATTCTTAACCGTTATACCTTGAATGCCCGGTTTGGATCGATCATTGGCAATTGGAATTGCTCATCATGAGCCATTATGATAGATGAGACCAGTTTTGCATCACATATTTTACATTTTTTTTTACGCAAATCTTACCCATGTTACGTAGAGACATCAGAGAGGTTGTTTTCATGATATGAACTTATGATTATTTAGTAATTGGAATTGCTCATCATGAGCCATTATGATAGATGAGACCGGTTTTGCATCATATATTTTACATATTTTTTTTTACCATTATACATAATTTTACCCATGTAACGCAGAGACATTAGAGAAGTTGTTTTCATGATCTGAATTTACAACTATTTGATTATAATATAACAATTTTATTGTCACATCAACGACCGTCATCTCTTTTATCATCATTAGTATCATAATAATAATCATCATCATTATAATTAGAGAATTTTATTTATTTTTTTATTTTTTTTGTCAAAAATGGTCTTTAATTTTTCCAAACATCATAAAATATTTATATTGCAAAGTTGGCAAGTGATGCATAACATTATACATATTAATTACATGTCAAATTTCTAATTATAATTCAATTAACTATCTCTTTCATATTAGCATTCAACCAATGGTTTATATTAAAAATTATAAAAATAAATGGTAAAACACACACTCCATGTTATACGAATAACTAATCCTATTAGTGTTATTATTAAAAAAATATTTCATATACAACCTGCATGATTATATTTTCAACCATTAGTGAAGTATAATCTCAAATATACCTCTCTTCTGTTAAATGAATGACAGGTACCCTGATGGTCTGTATGAAAACCGTCCTCTTACTATTATTTATTATTTTTCAAGAAATCAGAGGGGCCTTCAAAATTAATCGTCATTGGTTACGTATATGTTGCTTTGTCCAGCGTGTACGGGGAAACATGCCGTAACGCTTTGCGTAATCACAAGGCAGTAAACGCACATTTCTGAAATTTAATATAAAAGTCGTCGATTCCATTGCATTTTAATGGCCTCTCACAGACTAGCTAGCGTGGAGATAACCATAACCATAACCATACTCTGATCTTTTTAATAGGGTGATGATGATGAAATAAAGTTAAAAATGATCTTTTCATGCAATGAAGGTCTTTATCATGCTTCAATTGGGGATTACTCCAAGAATCTAACAGAAGAATCGATCTTTTCATGCAATGAAGGTCAAAATCTTCCTTATTTATAAGCAAGGAAAAGAAGGATAAAAGGATAGAAGGACACAAAAGAGAGGTAGCAGGTTGCAGTTTCTCTTCTTCTTCTTCGCTCTGTGAAAAGATGGGAGACAAAATGGGAGACGATGATAAGGTAGTTGCTAAGAGTAAGAAGCAGTCCAAGCAGAACAAGAAAAAGGGCTCATCCCTCCGAACAATCTTCATGCATGCCGATGCCACAGATATGTGGTTAATGACTTTTGGGATTATTGGAGCTGTTGGTGATGGGATCTCACTGCCTGCATTGTTCTACATTAACAGCCTTGTGTTCAACAGCTTTGGTGCATCATCTACGGGCGGCGGTTCTTCACCCTTTGTGACTGATATCAATAATGTACTGCTCATTTCTATAGTGATTGAATTTCTTTTGATTATTTTCGTATAAAGCAACTGATGATGATTTGGTTTGTTTTGGTTGTCTGAAGAACGTATTGACTTTGACGTACCTGGCATGCGTATCTTATGCTGTTGCTTTCTTAGGTGAGTTTTTCTTTTTCATTTCTGGGTTGTTTTTTATTTTTGAATTTGAAGTAGTATTATCTATGGAAGGTCAATTAATTTGGATTAATGACAGAGGGATATTGCTGGGCAAGAACCGGAGAGAGACAAGCAACAAGGATGAGAGCCAGGTATTTGAAAGCAGTTCTGAGGCAAGATGTGGCTTACTTTGATCTAAAAGAGGGAAGCATGACTGATGTTGTCACCAGTGTCTCTGACGATACCCTTGTAATTCAAGACTTCCTCAGTGAGAAGGTATCTAGGCTCTAGCTAGCTAGCTTGTGATTCAATATTTCAGTTTATGTTCCTTATATATATATATATATCTATTAATGGTGGTAATCAATTATTGATGTTCATATGTGTTAATTAGGTACCAAGACTTATAGCAAACCTTTCAGGGTTTGTAGGGTGCTATGTGATAGCTTTCGTGCTACTGTGGCAACTGGCCATAGTGGGATTCCCATTCATAATTCTCCTAATTTTGCCAGGATTTGTATGTGGGAGGATTATGATGAGTTTGGCAACAAAGATTAGGGTAGAATATAATAAAGCTGGGAGTATTGCTCAGCAGGCTATATCATCGGTCAGGACAGTTTACTCATTTGTTGGAGAGAACAAGGTCATGTCTGAGTTCTCTGAAGCGCTTGAAGGGTCGGTGAAGTTAGGGTTGAAGCAAGGTTTGGCTAAGGGTTTTACTATTGGAAGCATGAGCATAATGATTACTATTTGGGGTTTCATGGCTTGGTATGGAAGTCAGCTAGTTATGTATCATAATGCAAAGGGAGGCACTATCTTTGCTGTTGGCCTCACTGTCCTCTTTGGTGGCATGTAAGTCTCTCTCTCTCTCTCCTCTCTCTCTCCTCTCTCTCTCTCTCACTCACAAAAATTACCTCCCTAACAAAAAAAAATCGATTTTTCTTATATATGAAATTCTCACGAGTAAAATAAAGAGTAATATTTTAATGGTAATAGTTTTCCTAATCTTACAACACTATAGTGTATATCTCTAGCTAGTCAGAAACCAAAATTTGCTTCATCGAAAGATGATATAATATATAAGACAATTTGAAAGGTATGGATAGCTAGAAAATAGACAAATACATGTCAATTTCCAGATCAGATTTACCCATAAACCCTCCAATAACGTATTTGCAAATTCCCTTGTATTTTTAGCCATTCATATCCTTTAGAGTAATTTAATTTTTCCCACAGGAATTTTAGCATTATTTTGTCACAAGGTCAACTTTTTTGGTGAAAGTACTTGATATGGAAGTAGGGAATGAAATGAATTAGCCATGTGTGCCAAATCTCATTCCTAAATTCTTGCTTGTTCTTTCTAATTTTGTTAATCAGGTCTTTAGGGAGTGCCCTAATGAACATAAAGTACTTCTCTGAAGCTACTACTGCTGCAGAACGAATAATGGAGACAATAAAAAGGATACCTGAAATAGATTCAGAAAACATGGAAGGTCAAACTTTGGAGACTGTTTTGGGGGAAGTTGAATTTAAAAACGTCAACTTCGCATACCCTTCAAGACCAGAGAGCATAATCTTTAGAGATTTCTCTCTGAAAATTCCAACAGGGAGGACAATAGCCTTAGTTGGTGGAAGTGGTTCAGGGAAGTCTACAATAATCTCTCTATTGGAGAGACTTTATGATCCGCTCAACGGAGAGATTTTACTCGATGGAGTTGCCATTAATAAGCTTCAGCTCAAATGGTTTCGATCTCAAATGGGTTTAGTGAGTCAAGAACCAGCTCTATTTGCCACCTCTGTTAAAGAAAACATACTCTTTGGGAATGAAGATGCCACCATGGACGACATCATTGCAGCTGCCAAAGCTGCAAATGCTCACAACTTTGTATCTCAATTGCCAGAAGGATATAATACCCAGGTATGTTCTCCTTCTCATCTCTACTAATTAGCTTATGCAACATTCATGGGTTTTTCAACTTGCAACAAGGGCGGTGTTGTAATTAATCGCCCTTTTCACCATTAGATTTGTGTCCGTCGCCAAACGAATTAATGCCAAAATTACCTCCATATATATTGAGTTTTCCTGATGGCTCAATAAATGTGCATTGAAGGGAATAGTTTACGACTACTTGTTATAACAACCCTTGTTACATTGACCCTTAGATATGATAAAAAAAAAAAAAAGAGACATACCCAATGCATGAGGCTCTCACTTCTAGGGGATCTAGGCAGGGACTTATGTCCGCAGCCTTACACAACTTCACGGAGAGACTATTTTCAAATTTAAACCCATAGGGGCTTATGTCCGCAGCCTTACACAAGTTCACGGAGAGACTATTTTCAAATTTAAACCCATAATCACCAAATCACAATGGAGCAATCTGTTACACAAAGACTCAAAAGTTCAAACTAGTAAGTGGAGGGACTCTCCATATATAAGATCATAGGATTCCAATCTCATTAGCAATGTGGGATTATTCTCAATACTCCCCCTCACATGTAACCTCACCGTTAGGTGGTGTGTATGTGATAGTATATGTGGCAATACATGACACTTTTCATGTGAGTGGTCCCTCTTCTTGGGTGATTGATTTTTGGGTGACATATAGTCTCTCTTTTTGGGTGATATATAGTCCCTCTTTTGGGTGATCGTCCCTATTTGGGTGATCATAGTCCCTCTTTTGTGCATCTGACTTCCTTCTTTTAGTGGTTTGGTATTTTTTTTTTTTTTTGTTATTATGAAAGAAAACTTTTTTTTTTGTTATTATGAAAGAGAACATGAAGTTCTCATATCATGTTAAGTTTCCAATTCAAAAGTTCGAATTAGTAAGTGGAAGGACTCTCTATATAGAAGATCATAGGATTCCAATCTCACTAGCAATGTGAGACTATTCCCAATACCTTCTACCATTATATATTAATCAAAGTACCATATAAATTTTTTTTTTTTTAATTTTACAGGTCGGTGAGGCAGGAATTCAGATTTCGGGAGGACAGAAGCAAAGATTAGCAATAGCACGAGCTATAGTCAAATCACCAAAAATCCTTCTCTTAGATGAGGCAACTAGTGCATTAGACTCAGAATCAGAGAGAATTGTTCAAGAAGCTCTTGACAAGGTCATGATAGGCCGAACGACCATAATAGTTGCTCACCGTCTTTCCACAATTCGCAATGCCGACATGATTGCTGTAGTCCAGAATGGGCAGGTCATGGAAGCTGGGACACATGAAGAATTGATGCAAGATGAAAATGGGTTGTACACTGCACTTGTTAGAAATCAACAAACAAAGACAAAAGGAAAGGATGAGACTCAAGGAGCCACTTCATCGTTACATCTCTCAAGAGAAGATGAGCATAACAGTAGTAGCCGTAGAAGATCTTCAATGAATATTAGATCAATCTCTAGCAGGTCCAAAGTAGGAGTGGAGGTGATCACTGAAGATGAAAAAGTGGCCAAAGAAGAGTTTCCAGTACCTTCATTTAAAAGATTATTGCTTTTGAATCTTCCAGAGTGGAAACATGCAGTCATTGGTTGCATAAGTGCAGCATTGTTTGGTACAGTACAACCAGTGCAATCATTTTTGATGGGTAGTATGATCTCTGTCTTTTTTTTGACTGATCATAATGAGATTAAAACAAAAACGAGGGCATATGCGTTGTCTTTCGCTGGCTTGGGTCTGTTCTCCATCATTGTGAATGTAATACAACATTACAGCTTTGCTGCCATGGGTGAGCAAATGACCAAAAGGATTAGAGAGACCATGCTATCTAAAATTCTTACCTTCGAAGTTGCATGGTTTGATCAAGATACAAACACTACTGGGGCTGTTTGTTCTAGACTTGCCAAGGACGCCAATACGGTATGCCTCTCTCTCTCTCTCTCTCTCTCTCTCTCTCTCTCTCCTAGATCCTCCTCTTAGTACTACTGCTATTAATACTACTATTACTATTATCAATACCACTATTGTTGGAATAAGATCCTATGTGGTTGCTTGTCTGCTCCTCATCCAGACACATGAGGGGGTAAAATGACAACCGCCCCCATAACAAATCATGCCTCCTCCTGGATTCCGTACGTTGGTGCAGGCCACGGAGCCGGCAGTGATCCATACCATAATGAGGAAAGTTCTGAAATTATGGGTTGCTTAGATGAATTTCTCTACATAGGTCACCTATAAGATTGATGGCTTTTTCATCTGATGGAGTTTATAGTTTCTAAAAATTACTTTATAATATATATATTTTTTTGGGTGAGATTTACTTTGAATGTTGTTGCACATTAGTTTCAGTTTCCAAACAGTCAAGAGTGATAGTTAATCACATTATATTTGAGGTTATTCGTGGATGTGAGAATTCTAACTTCAATCTTTGAGCTTGAATTCCAATGACCAATTCAGAACCTGATCGAAGTGGTTATGATCGAATCTCGTTTGTATGAAGTTTAGTTGTTTAGGGCATTGTTTGTTTCATTGTAAAACTTTCTAGACAAAACTTATTTTATGTTGATTTTTTCTTTCATATAAAGTTGTCTTATTTTTTCAATGGTTTTTTTTTTTTTTTTTTTTTTTGCATTTTACACATAATTCTATTTTACAGAAAACAAAATTTCTTTTTGGTTTTTTTCATGAAAACAAACAGAACCTTAGGTCGGAATCTAAACTAGGCTAAATTAATAATCCTTACCAACCTATTGCCGGCCGGTTGTTTATTTCGGACTACAATCCAAATTGAACCCGAGCGAAACTAGTGGCATTATTTTTATCTTTGTCCCTTTGCTGGTCTGACCTTTTGAGACACTTTCCCCATGGTTTTGATACTTGTCAAATGAGTTCTTTATATCTTATTGAGCTATCCATTCATGTTTGTTTTTCAAGGTATCGATGTCAGATCAGTTGGTTCCATCGATTTGTATTAATTTTATACCTGGTTGATCCCCATACTTATTTTAATATTATTTTAATAAAAATCGGATACACACGTCGTTTCCCATTGGATACTGTATCTAAAATCTGGATTTAATATCCTATATAGTTTCACTACAGTTGGGGAGGTGTCTCTGTAATTAACCCTTTAGAATTATAATAATTACAAACTGTAATGATGAAAAGTAATGAAGAGCTAGCTAGCCTTCCTTCTCCCATAGTGATTAACTAGCTTCTCCGTTGACAAATTGCAGGTGAGATCATTGGTAGGGGATAGAATGAGTCTTCTCTTGCAATCTCTCTCCTCAGTTATCGTTGCTTGCACCGTAGGTTTGATCATCTCATGGAGACTCGCAGTCGTCCTAATAGCCATTCAACCTCTTCTCGTTGTCAGCCACTACATCCGCCGAGTCCTACTTAAACGAATGACTGAACAAGCTCTCAAGACCCAAGACAATAGCAGTAAGCTCGCAGCCGAAGCTGTCACCAATCACAGAACAATCACTGTCTTCTCCTCCCAAGATCGAATCCTTCGTTTATTAGCCGAAGCTGAAGAAGGTCCACGAAAAGAAAGCATTCGTCAAGCATGGTTTGCTGGAATCCTCCTTGGTGCTTCACAAAGCATGTTGTATTTCACTCGAGCTTTTGAGTTCTGGTATGGTGGGCAGCTTCTGTTAAAGGGTCAAGTGACTGCAACCGCCTTCTTTGAAGCTTTCTTCATCTTAGTAAGTCTTGGACGTGTAATTGCAGATGCAGGCAGCATGACTACCGACTTGTCTGCAGGCACTCAAGCTGTAGCCTCTGTGTTTGCTGTTCTTGATCGTGAAACCCGAATTGAATCCGAAGATCCACAAGGGCACCAACCCGAGACATTAACGGGTCATGTGGAGCTTCGGGATGTTGAATTCACATACCCGGCTAGACCTGATGTTATGATTTTCAGGGGATTTTCTATCAATATCCGACCCGGGAAATCAACTGCATTAGTGGGCCATAGTGGGTCCGGTAAATCAACCATCATTAGTTTGATTGATAGATTTTATGACCCCGTTAAAGGGACGGTCCAGATTGATGGGAGGAATATCAAGTCATACAATCTAAAGGCATTGAGGAAGCATATTGCTTTGGTAAGCCAAGAGCCAACACTATTTGCAAAGACAATCAGAGAAAACATCCTGTTTGGTATTTCAGAGACCGCTGATGAAGCAGAGATTGTGGCTGCAGCTAAAGCAGCGAACGCTCACGATTTCATCACAGCGCTTAAAGATGGGTATAACACGTTTTGTGGAGAGAAAGGAACGCAGCTATCAGGAGGGCAGAAACAGCGTATTGCGATAGCCCGTGCAATTCTGAAAAATCCAGCGATCTTGTTGTTGGATGAGGCTACAAGTGCACTTGATACACAGTCAGAGAAAGTGGTTCAAGAAGCTTTGGAAAGGTTGATGGTTGGTCGGACCAGTGTGGTTGTGGCTCATCGATTGAGTACCATACAAAACTGTGATACAATTGCTGTGTTGGATAAAGGAAAGGTTGTTGAGAGGGGGACCCACTCATCGCTACTTGCTAAGGGGCCCACAGGTTCTTACTACTCTCTTGTCAACATCCAACGAGCGGGCCATATGGAATGAGGAATTGATTCAAAGGTCAGGATTAAGCCAATTTGGCTTACTCGTTTTTATGTAAATTCCCCTAAATCACTCAGAGGCAACCACATGCGATGTGGACCAAGAATTTCAGGCAAAAAATGTATGCTGATGCATACTTTGTATATTTACGCATGTACGTAACATTTAGTCACAAATATGAGGTGGTGTAAGAATTTTGTTTATGCTAATTTCTCTTGTATGTGTATTTGCAAATATGCAAGGGCAATTTCTGCTACGTATATTCTTTATGGCTGTTTTTTATTGTAAAGGGAATTGAATTGAAAGGAAATAAGAGAATAAAATTAAAAATGAAACTTTTATAATTATAATATAAAATGATTTTATAAATTATTTAAATTTCTTAACATATTTAGTATCGAAGGTAATAAGATATAAAATTTATTTTACTTTTTAAATGCAAGGGATTTGAATGCAAAGTGAAGCGTAAGGTAATACTTAAATATAGTATAATTTGGAATTAGTAACGTAATAATGTGATATAGCGTGTGATTTAATCATTATAAAAGTTTCATTTTTAAGTCAAAAAAATCCACTTCCCTTCCCTTCCCTTCTCTTCCCTTCAATTCCTCTTGCAACCAAACATAATCTATAGTATGGCTTAATCTCATACGTCCACCATTGTTCACGATAATATCACTAATACCCTTGAAGACACATAAAGGTTATCTAGTCTTAATAAATAGATAAAAAGATATTTTTGCTCAAATACAATTTCTTTTGACTTTTCACTTGTTTGACCAAAAGAGTCATGCTTGAACCAATAAGATGAACGGTCTGTTCGGATCATACAACAATCTAAAATGGCACTTTTTCGTTCTTAATCTGTGGTCATTTATTTTGCAACATCTAGTGATGGCATTAATGGTACATGATGATTATAAAAGAATGATTTTTAGGTTTGAAATTTTTACTTCCTCTATATTTATTTCCTAAAAATCAGGTTAATATTAATATTATTTTTTGATAAGAACAAAATAAATTTCATCAAATAAAGTCAGCTCCGGGGAAGGGGAGATACAATAATCGACGGGGCCACAGCCAACAGACCTTTGACACCTAAAATCTAAAAGCTCTAATGGAGTGGGCTTCAAAATTCAAATTCCCTGAAAAAGAAAGAAAGCAAAATCAAAATAGTAAAAGAAGAAAGAAGAACTTTAGGGTCCGTTTGATAAAATTTATGTTTCTGGATTCTGGATTTTGGTTCAAATTTGGATTCTACTCCAAGCTACTCTAGGATTATTTTGGAGTAGAAACTTGTTTGATAACGCAATTCTGAAATAGATTTTAGAGCATCTTTGGATTAGAAACATGTTTGATAACACACTATCCCTCCAATCGAAGTCTAGAAAAATAGTCGTAGTAGTGGTGGTGGGCGGTGGTGGAGGCAGCGGTGGTGGTGGTGGTAAAGGTGGCGGCGATGGTGGTGGTGGTGGTTGTGGTGGTGGTTGTGGTGGTGGTGGTGGTGGTGGGTGGTGGGTGGTGGTGTTGGTGGTGGTGGTGGGTGGTGGGTGGTGGTGTTGGTGGTGGTGGTGGAGGCAGCGGCGGTGGTGGTGTTGGTGGTGGTGGTAGAGGTGGCGGCGGCGATGGTGGTGGTGGTGGCGGTGGTGGTGGTTGTGATGGTGGTGGTGGTGGTGGTGGTTGTGGTCGTGGTGGTGGTGGTGGGTGGTGGGCGGTGGTGTTGGTGGTGGTGGTGGAGGCGACGGTGGTGGTGGTAGAGGTGGTGGTGGTAGAGGTGGCGGCGACGGTGGTGGTGGTGGTGGTGGGTGGTGGGCGGTGGCGTTGGTGGTGGTGGTGGAGGCGGCGGTGGTGGTGGTGGTGGTGGTGGTGGTAGAGGTGGCGGCGGCGGTGGTGGTGGTGGTGGCGGTGGTGGTGGTTGTGGTGGTGGTGGGGGTGGTTGTGGTGGTGGTGGTTGTGGTGGTCAAGTGATAGTCATGTGAGTGTCGACTCTTTTTTTTCTCTTAAAAAGTTGATCAACAGCTTGGAGCAAGTATTTATGACTCCAAAATTTTGGATTCTGGAGTCATTCTGAATCCGGTTCACTCTGTGGGAGTTGGAATCTAACTGGACTTATAAAACGCGCTTCTACTCCAAAATGGCTCCCTGGGAGCCAGAATCCAGAAGCAGAAGTTTTATCAAACGGGCCATTAATGCCTGGTTGATGGAGGGAAAGTATAGAGAGCTTGCACAATGGATTTACAACAAGAGTAAGTGTAAATACACAGAAGACTCAGAAGAAGGCGATCACAAATTACAATAAACGAGACCTTATGCCACTATTTCTTAAATCTTGATAGGCCATGATTATGTCTTGTATGATTTTTCGTAATATGATCACATAATCTGTAAGTATTCAATTTTTGCTACACCAGCCGGACAGAGTTTTATTGGTGTATAGACAACAAGATAGCGGAGGTAAATGGAAATTTATAAAGTACAGGGGAGGCGAGTGAAACTCTCTCAAACCAACAGATCAGTTCTTGTGTGCTCTCTATGGTGTTCTGAGCGGAGCTAAAGTACCCCCAGTGTGCAAGAGTTGTGGTGAATGCATTCGGAAAGGACTGCGGGTCAATTCAGGGTTTGGACATTAAGTGGAGACTTCAAAGCTGATTTCGGCAGGCCCCACAGCAAGGTCATGGGCTGCAATATGCATGAATACGTAGGACTTAGAAATGCTTTCGAAACGAGACCAAAATCTCTAAATTATGGTATTAAAGGAAGAAGATATGATAATTTCAGTCTATAGATAAATACAAGGGGTTTTTCTAAAAATAATAATAAATTGTTCAGGGATTTGCATATAAATTATCATAAGTTTAATTATTCAAACTTCACGTCCTTATATCTTGATCATCCGACATCCAAATCCGGCGACTCAAATGCCAGTGTGCTCCATTGTCCGCCCTCTTCAAAATGGACGTGGAAAATCCAGAGCAGAGGTCTCTGAAGGATCTCATGAGGAGCCACAAACCAATAAGCCTGTTTAAACTTTGATCCTTCATAATTTTATTATCCGACGTTCAAATTTGATGATTCAAGCTCCAGTATTCTTCATTTTTAGTGTTCCTTCAAGTGGATGTGAAAAATTTGAGACAGAGGTCATGCAAAGTTGCCAGCTGAATAATTGTTAGTTGGACTATTTAAACTTCAGAAATTCATAATTTGGCCATCCCACATCCAAATCAGATGATTCAAGTCCCAATGTGTTATATTTTGATACTCTTCAAAGTGAAAGTGAAAAATCCAGGATAGAGTCCGTCGAAATACCCCATTTAAAGGCGACTTGAATCGGCTGGCATAATGAGAGAAAGAGAGAGAAGAAGCCAGTCTAACCGAGTCTAGCCCAACTCGGTTCAACCCAAGTCATCCCAAACCTAATTTAATCAAACTCAGTCAAACTCGACCAATCCAGCCTGACCCGGCCCAAACCTGTCCTGACCGAGTCAGGTCAGCCCATGTGCATGCACTTTATATATTTGTTATATATATATATTTTATATATATGATATATACTATATACATTTATATATTATATAATACATATATTTCATATATGTTATATTATATTATTATATATATAATGTATATATAAAAAAGAGCAAGAGAGTGGAATCCGAAAAGATAGAGGATAAGAGAGAGAGAGAGAGAGAAAGAAAAAGAGGAAGGGAGAGAGCAAGAGAGAGGGAGAATCCGAATATAGAGAGAGAGGGGGGGAGAGAGTGTTTTGGAGGAAAAGAGGGAAGTATTGCCACCTCCTCATCCTCCCAGCCGTAAGCCTCCACCTTGAGCCACCACCATGCAACCATTTTCTTCCCTAATTGACACCTACCCAAAACCAAAACAGCACCTCATTGCTACCTCACCATTTTGAGAAAACTAGTTTTCACCCCACCTACTACAAAATCGAGCCCCATACTGCCACATCACAACTCATATCTTGAGCCCAACCCCAGTCGTGATGTAAAACCTGCACTCTACTAACCCAGTTTAATCGTGTCGTGCCAGGTCTTTCCATCATTTATGGACCAAATGGACCGACCGTATGAATATGGATCACAAAATCAGGTATGAATCGAGTTAAAAAATGCTCAAAAGTATGCGTATGGTCGAATACCTGGGTAGGTATGGTCGACCATAAGGCAAGAAACAAAGGTCACTGATCCAGGACCCTACGGTCGATGTTTTCGACCCTATGGTCGACGAATTTTGCGAACGTAGGCCATCGACTGTGAGACCCCAGATCAGGCTCTGAGACGGAAACTTTCCTAATTTGAGGAGGATTCCTTTCCTAATGTTGGAGAGCTCTATATGGAGAATTTTTTTTTCTATATAAAGGATGTTCCTCGGCATTTTTCACTCTTTTAGAACATTAGTAAACCCTAGAGAAAGATAAGGAAAGATAAGGGAAGACTAAGGAGGAGACTGAGAGAAGAGTTCTACAAACTCTCTGCAACAAATAAGGTATGAACCTTGTCTCTGTAGCCTTAGAACACTAGGAGTAAAGGTTTCTAATGTAAATTGAGACATCAAACCCAACGTAAGAATGCAATCATGGGAATTGCTAAACAAGCCTCCAATGGGAAACCATGGATAATATGTTAGAGTAATTAGTTGATAAAACTAAGAAACTTAGCCTTAGAATAATCATTAGGATAAACCCAATTGAAGAGCCAAAGAGTTGACCCAAGAAGGACTCGGATTGAATGTAGTTTGTAACCAGAAATCTCAAGGTCGCAGCTACGGTCGACCATAGCATGACCAGCATGATCAAAGTATCGACCATCGCCATTCGGAAAGAATTCAAAAATCATATGGTCGCAGGTACGGTCGCATATGGTGCGACCGTAGATAGTAAGGTCGACACAGTATGAGATCATAGGATCAATCAGACACCTACCAGTGCTCTGTTTTGATTTTCGACTACTATAACATGTTACATATGAACCCTAACTTAAATTCATATAACTTTTAAGCTATTAAATCGATTCAAAGATAATTACAAGGCTTGGAAGGAGATCGAGTTTTACTAACAGGTGAGGGAACAAAACCTAAACTAATTGGATAATAACAAACTGTTTACTTTATTGTGTCTAATGCCATGAATGATGCTATGTTTGTATGCTTGTAATGTGCATCTCACATGTCATCCAATATTATTGTTATTATTGCTCATGCATATTTACATCTGACTATTTACTATCCTATTGATTGATGATAATAGGAATATGCATGTGATTATGTGTATATGTTGGATGCGAGTGGGGCATCATGGGGGAGGACGTAGCATTGTGGTCTCTGACCTGATCACCAGACTCTAGCTCTATCTCTACTCAATTCTTGCCCACTGACATCGTCGTATCGTCATTACCTTAGCAGAACTATTACGTTGTAGGACATCAGGGGAGGTGGTCTCGGACCGTGTAGTCTCTGACTCTGCCGGGGGGCCTTAGCTCTATATCTATGGACGTATTGAGGGATGCTGGGGTGAGGCCTTGGAAACACTAAATGACATTTAGGATTGGTTAGTTGCGAGCCCAGTTTGTAAGCCCTCGCCAATAGGGGTTTACATGCTGGTATGGGTAGGCCATCAGGGGAAGTGTTGGCGGTGTGTGATCCGAACACTTTAGCTCTATCTTTATTCCATGGTGGGTGCATATGGGACGACAATGGTGTTTGATCAATTGTGCGGATTCACACACTTGTGTATAGAGGTGCGGGGGCCACCAAACCTTTCGATGGCATATTGTAAACTTAAAAATCAGACCAAATATATTGAATTAAATGCATGCATATGTTTGTTGCATTATTTTGTTTACTCACTGAGCCGTGATGTATGCTTACCCTTTCGACGTCGAATATTTTAATTGATGATGCAGGTCCTATTGTTGAAGATTATTTGAATGTGTCGATGTACGAACACATTACGGCCATGGACGTAGAAATTGTTGAAGATGCGCATAATCCTTCATGCAAGTGCAACCAGTGTATTTTTTATTAGTTTAGCTATATTTGGTTATTGGAACATATAACGGATTATTTACCTTTATGTCTTGAGTTTTGGGGAAATAATTAGATTAAATAATTATTATATCAATGTTAGACACTCAGTTCATTATCTATAAGACTTCCGCTTAATTGTTTATTATCTATTATTATTATTGTGTAATGTGTGTGTGGTTTAATATGGTGGGTACGACTTATACGAGATCCTGATTGAACCGTTGATTTATTGATGGTTCATCACACTATTATGGTTAGACCATAATTAGGGTGTGACACGTGAACTTACTTCCCATCTCACCCTATCAACTCCCTCCACCAACCATGCTGCCCGCCGTTGTTCCCATCTATCTCGAGCTACCCAGCCGCAAGAGCAGCACAACCATACCACCATCAACCCAAAGTTCAACACCTACCCTCTCTCCTTGAGCCACCTCCACCTTGGCTGCCTATACCTTATCAAAGCCCACGGTCAATTCCCATCAAACTTGCCCAGCCGTCTCACTCCCCCCAAAAACCGACTTTCAAACTCAGCCACCCTACAATACCTCCTCCATCCTACAGTTGTCACTCCTCTTTGAGCACCAATCCCAGCCATTCCTCTCCACCCAACTCACCTGCTCCCAACTGTTTTCCCAAATCCCTCATGCGCCAACCACCTAAAATCCTCCTCCATTCGATACCTCATCTTTGCTCCCCCAAAACCATTCGGCCATGACACACCCAGCTGCAAGAGCACCACCACCTCATCCCTGCACCAGCAAAAACCTCCTTGAGCCCTGATCCAAAACTACCCCATCAATCCCAGCCGAATACCCCACAAACCACCTCCATTCGACAACACACCCAACTACCCTACCTATCCAACCCAAATTTCTATTCCAATCGACAACTCACCCCCTAGCCATATTCTTTGAGCCCCAACCTAAACCCAATTGTCGTAAGCCTGCTCCAATAGTCCTTGAGCCACTCACCAAGCTTATCTCGTCTCCTTCACCCAATGGCTCTCTATAAATCCAACCGAACACCAAGAGGAAGAGGAAAAAGGTTGAAAAAAGAAAAGGGAAGTGGAAGTGAGTTTGAGAGAAAATAAAGGGAGAGAAAAGAGAGAAAATATTATAGTGAGGGGAGAAAGGCTGAAAAAAAAGAAAAAAAAGGGAGTGAAAAGAGAGAAAATATTCTAGTGAGGGAGAAAGGCTGGAAAAAAAAAAAAAGGGAAACGGAGTGAGTTTGAGAGAAAAGAGAGAAAATATTATAGTGAGAGAGAAATAAAAAAAAAAAAAATAGGGAAGGGAAATTAGAAAGAAAAAGAAAAGAAAGGGTAGAGGTGGTTTTGCTTTCTAGCCATGAGAGTTTGAGAGGAAGCAAAGCTTCAAAGAGAAGGAAAAGAGGAAAGAAGGAGGGAGAGTTTGCCGCTCATACCGTGGATCGTTTTCAATCGTCATCAAAGGCTCCACCCTATTACTGGGAACAAGGTTGGTACCCCAAGCTTTGTTTTGATTGTTTTCATGGAACTCAAGTATTGGAATTTGCCCAAATATGTCTATTTCGATAATCATGATCTTAAATGCTATATGGTGTGTGTGTTGATGCCGTGATGCTCTTGTTTGATGTATTTTCATATTGGCCATCGATCTCAATTGAGTTAAGGTTAAATATGGCCCGTTGATTATAAATTTTGATGTAATGAAATATGGCAATTGATCTTAGATTTTTAGATGATTAAATGTGTTGCTATTGGATTTTGATTTTGATTTTGATCACATGATGAGTGTTTTAAATGAAATTGAACCGTTGGATTTTGATCATGAGGGTTCTAAATGAATCTAAACCATTAGATTGTCTCCATAAGTGTTTCAAATAAATTTAAACCATTTGATCTTGATCATCTTGAAATGGAATCTGAACTGTTGATCTTGATTGCACCATCATATTGTGCACACTGCCTTGTTTAGAATGATTACACTGTCATATTGTGCACTACCATATTTGATATGTTTGCTGTATGCCATGCTTGAATGATATTTGTCGTCGATAAAGAACTTATTTTCTGCTACACCCTAGTCAAACTGCCATGCATGTACACTGATAGAAGACATTTCTAAGTGTGGGGACGTGCATTTAGGCACTCACATTAATGGGAAGGGTAATAATGAAAAAATGATAAAAGTCTTAATCAATAATCATGAGCCTAGCCCAATACATTCCAAATTAGGGTTTTAGGTCAAGGGTAATTTTAGGTTGATCCCTACCCTTCAGTTCATTTCCCCTAAGACACAAAAACCTAAATAGGTGTGATGAGATTCCAATCATAAATCTTTTAGGATCATCACAGGGCCCTGAGGGACCACCCATATTCTAACCCGAGCGGGTACACACTCTTACCTTGAGAGGCTCCATCCCGAGGTTGTGCTTACGAGCATGCACCTTCTTGCCTTGCGATGCTCTATCTCGATGTCGTGCTTGTGAGTATGCACCCTAATATTGCGAGACTATTACATCTTAGCATTGCGAGACTATATCTTGAAGTCGTACTTGAGAGTACGCACCCTTGCCTTACGAGACACTATCTTGAAGTTGTGCTTACAAGCACGCACCTCCTTGTCTTGCGAGGTTCTATCTCAAAGTCGTGCTTGTGAGTACGCACCCTAGTCTTGCGAGACTACTCCATCCTAGCCTTGCGAGGCTTTATCTTGAAGTCGTACTTGCGAGTACGCACTCTTACCTTACGAGGCTCAATCCTGAAGTTGTGCTTGTGAGTATGCACCTTAGTCTTGCGATACTATCTTACACCCTTGTCCTATGGGATTCCCCATCTAAAGCCTTGTTTGTGAGCATGCATCCGTATCCATACCCACTCAGTCCTGCGGACTATCTACAATCCACCCAACAACGAACTACGTTGTACCTGATTTTTGGGACCTCTGGAATACATAGGCAACTTTAAGGACTCTCAAAGTACGGTACGAGACCTTAGTCTTCTTAGTCATCCATATCCATATCTATATCCATATTCATATCCATATTCACTTCAATCCACAATAGCATACCCCTCTATTCAATCTCAATCGTCATCAAGTATAAACTTCAACTTTAACAATTGAATCTAAGGAAGATTTATCATAATCCACGTCTATATACTTTAATCACATTCTGTTTCTAACTACGTTTTGGGCTTGATTTTCATGATTGAAATATGTAGGTAATTTGAGATGTTCTAGACATCTCATATTCAGTCCATTACTGAACCATATTCGATTCGGTTCATTGTATATTATTTTGTTGGTTTATTTACTTTGAGAACATATTTGGCTGAACTTTGGCTATAAGAACTTAGCAACTTGGCATAGGATCTCCCATGAGACCTAGTCATCATCACTTGACCGTCAATAGTTAGAATCATAGAGTCTAAGGAAAGTAGAGTCATATAGGAGGTCGGTTTTTTGATCGAACAACTTTGGGTGCCTAACACATTCTCAAACTGTACCTTAAACGCTTACCCATTCTCTGATAGACCGAACCCGATATGTTGGGTCATGAATCAATAGAAGTCTTATCTCATGATGAGACTACATTTTAGGTCCTATACCTTAATCTAGGTGGCGACTCATTTATCGTCCATCAGCGTGGGTGGACATTTGTCCTCACATAATCATGTATTAATTTTCAAGGCAAATCTTTTTCTACATTACCCCTCCATTAAAGGATTTAGTGGTTTTGAGTAATCCACCACCCCCCCCCCCAATTTAAAGTTTTTGTAATACCCTATCTAATATGAGAGTCATTATGACTCATTTGTGTTGACTTGTGCTTTATTTGGTATAGTTTATATTTGAGAAATTTACTCATATACTCTCTTGACAATTGATTTACAATACAAAACTACTCTATAAGACCCACACTCTACGAACCTAATCTAACATGGGTTTTCGTGTGGTGACAGGTCTTTCTATCATAATCAGGTCGGACAAGATGGTTGAATGACGAAGCCATGTGTTTAGGTACGAATACTATTCAACTTATAACTTGTCAGGTCTGACTGGTTGAGCATGTTTGGTTGTCGGGCTTTGCCTTCAAAAATGCTATCGGACAACCCCAATTCCAATCCGTGAACAGGATTTGGTGGGATCCACTTTCGAAATCTTGTGTGAAATCCTTTCTCCTGCAGGAGATGGATCCACATAAGGATTCTCTCCCAATATAAGAGTCCCTTCCTTGATCGTCTAAAACCCTATAGCGTTGAGAAAGATCTGAGAGAGAACCTGTGGAGAAGATAGGAGGTTGTGCAAACGAAGGATTGTCTCCCAAGCAATAACTCACCATCGGTTTCCATCAACATCATCAATAAACCAATGGTAAATTTCCAATCATTGTAGAGAGGTCGGGGGAATGGGAATTTGATCAATGCTGTGAATGGCTATTGATTGATTCCAATACTGTAGTTAAACATTGTCGTTCTAATTGTTTACAAAGACCTCATATTGAAAGCACCATAATAAATTAGGTATTAGTTGTGACCAACCCTAACGTACTCTTGGCTATAAAACAGTATAGGATGAAACCCCTATGAAGTCTTGAGTGTGAGACCAACGGATTTCCCTAAGAAGGAGTCCGGAGTGATCTTTGATCTCACACAGAGTGCAAACAGAGGTGCCTCCGGGCACTCTTTGGAAGCCCTTGGATGTTGTTCGGAAGGACGTCCGGTCATGCTACTGTCAAACAGGACATGCCTTCGAAGACACTCACAGAAGGCTCCAGGGCTTGTCCGGTGGGAATGTCTGGATGGACTTTCCATTGGAACAATGCCTCCAGACAATAGTCAGTGGGACTTTCTGTAAGTCCGGACAAGGTCTATAAAACTAAATTGAATCTAATTTAATTTATTGTTTATTTACGACTCGTGAGCGAGTAAGGCTAGTCTCTGAAGCTCAAAGAGCGTTTAGTATCACTCAATAGGTAAGGGATGAAACCGTTTGATCCAATTAATTAATAACATTGCATGTTATTTGGTGTACTGTGCATTTAACATGTTATCCAATAGTCGTTATTGTTGTTCGTACATTATTATTTCAATGGTTATGAAATCAATGTTGAGCATGTGTTTGTTTAATCGGTGCGGTGAGTGGAAAGAGGTTAGAGCCTTGAACCATTGTTTACACTGACACTGTTTTGTATCTCCATTTGCCTTCAAGTGCGTGCACTGTTGGGGTAGGGTTTGGAATACACTTGTTATGACATGTTATGATTGGTTAGTGACAGATCCCCAATTTGCAAGCCCTTGCCAGTAAGGGTGTACATACCGATACAAGGCAGAGTATCAGGAGGAGTTCCAACGGTGTATGATCCGTTAGGGCTTTAGCTCTCTTTCACTTTCGTAGTGAGTGATGTGTGGTGATAATAGTTTTGATTTGAGCCTGACCGTTGGATATGCACACACACTCTCTGTATGGATGCGTGGTTGCAGCCTATCCTTACTATAGCACATTGTAAATTTTACCAGACCAAATAATTGAATGTTATCTCATGCATATTGCTTGTTGCATTATTCCTTTCTCATTGAACTAAGTTGTGAGCTCACCTTACGATATGATTTTTTTTAGTTCATAATGTAGGTTACATATATAGTGAAAGATTACATTAATACACCCTCATATGGAAGACTGACGACTCTCGATGTGCAGTATGTAGAGAATGTGCATGACTCATCATGCGAGTGCCACTTTTGTGTTTACTTATAGATTGATGTATTAAGATATTATTATTTATGCTCTGGTCTTTTGGACTAATTGGATTAATTATTATTTATCACTTTAAACTCTCAGTTCATGTAATAAAGACTTTCGCTGTTATTTAATATATTATGACTATTGGTTATGCGTGTTTGTAATGTTGCCACGGTTCTTCGTGATCCTGGCTTGACCTGTGGTTTATTGGAGATTCAATCACACTTATAGTTTGACCATAATTGGGGTGTAACATATCCTCTATTGACAAAAGTGACATAGACTACCCCTTAAACAGTACTTTATATCAGTATAGTCCACATCGGGGTTTGAAAACTGATGAAATATTTTTAAGACAATACTAGACGATGGTATATTTATGTAATTTTACATAGAGTAAGGGTAGTATTGTCTTAAAAAATCCAAAATTTATCTCGTCAGTTTTTGACGCCCGATGTGGACTATATTGTTATAAAACATTGTTTCAAAAGTAATTCGTGTAACTTTTGTCAATAGAGGATAATTCTGTGCTGTAAACCAATTGTTGAGGGGATGTTTGAGTACATTTCATTTTATAATTATATTTGTGAGTTATTTATAACGATACATTATGTTTACGAGTTATTTATAACTAAGGGTGTCAAATATGGGCCGACCCGGTAGCACAGACCGAGTTGTCCTGAAATAGCCCGAACCCAGTATGGACCGAGACCTTAATGGTGTGTTTCAGACATGGATCTGAAATCCTTATTGGTTTTGGCCTGGTCCGGGTTAGCTTGATGGGTGCCCCGTTAAGAGGATTGATAAGACCCAAATCGATGTCCCATTGGCCCGAAATAAAACCTAAGCCTAATAGGCTAACACCAGTATGTCTATGTAGATAACAAATTATATTATATATTGATTTTTTTTTTATATAACATTCTTTGAAGAAAGGATGCCAACTTTTAGTCCGATAAGCTCGCTCAGACCGAGTCAGCCCGAAATCAACTCGATAAGCCTAGCCTAATAGCAAACCGACACTGGACCGGCCCGACACAACCCACCCCAGACTTAACCCTTAATGGATATGTTTCGATTTGAGTTTATAAAGCCTGACACCCTTTCAGTCTGGATCAAAACCGGACCGGTTCGTTGACATCCTTATTTATAACAAATCATTTGTTAGAATGAATTACGGGTCATAAATAATAACTGTTTTGTACCACTAAACATAAATAAATAATAATAGATAATCACAATAATGATAAACACCTTATAATGTCTATCTTTGGTATGTGTTATATAATTAATTATATAATACATTATGGCATATGTAGTTGTTTGATATGATTTATGGTACCTATTTATATTGAAAAAACAACATAATCTAAAATCTACAAATAGTATAGAAGGTATTTATAATTATTGTGATAATCTATTATTATTTTTTTATGTTTAATGATATGAAACAATTTATGATTTATAATTTATTCTCTTAAATAGACTATAAATAAAAATATAAGTTATACCAAAGAAAATTCTAATTGTAGATTTTAAATTATATTATGTTATTTTAAATACAAATTAATACCATAAATCATACTCAATAACTACATGTGTCATAATATATTGTATAAATAATTCTATAATATATTGACAACCTTTTACTCTCATGACAACCTCTTTTTATTTTTTCCAATCCCGTGTAACATATGAGTTGATCCTTTACCCCTTACAAAGATACAAAAAAAAAAAAAAAAACGAAAAGAAAAGAAAAGAAAAAAAATAGAAAAGAAATCAAAAGAAAAATTAAAATCAGAGCATAAAACAAGTTAAGGTACCGAATGAGGTACAATATTAAAGTATAGGGAAAATATCTACCACACCCCTTGTAGGTTATCGTAATATCACTCACCGCCATCGTTTGCAATAATATCCTTAAGACCCCCTACTTTTGAAAAGTTGTATCCATCATACCCCCTCTTTTAAGATATGTCCCTCAATCGATGACATGTCACAATTTTAATTTAATAAATGACAAAACTACTCTTCTCTTTTAATTTTATAGAACTTAAAACCTTTTTTTTTTTCTTCTTCTTTGTCGACAGATTCTCATGAGTTGGATATGGCCAGAACCCGACTGAGAGCCGAAGAGTAGTTCTGTCATTTATTAAATTAAAATGGTGACATGTCATCGATTGAGAGACATATCTTAAAGGAGAGGGTCTGATGGATACAGCTTTTCAAAAGTAAGGGGTCTTAGGGATATTATTGCAAACGATGGCGGTGAGTGAGATTACGATAACTTATAAGGAGTGTGGTAGATATTTTCCCTCAAGTATAATACTAATACAACTCTTTTTTTTTTTGGGATAAACCTATAAACCTTAGAGAATCAACTCTTTTAAATACCAACTTTTCGCGGTATCCTTCGTCGAACTTTGGGTTGAATTCTAGAACCCTCGCTTCAATTAACCGCCCAAAACCCTCAAAACCCTGCAAATCCCAATCTCCATTATTGATGGCAAAACTGAGCTCTCTGGTTCAGCATATTGAAGCCTTCGTCGATGTCTCTCGTCCTGCGAATCAGCAGGTTTAGTTTCAATGATCCATGGACTGTGCTTAATATTGTGATTTGGTTCTGTGTGGAAGTCAATTCACTCGAATGAACTGTGTTTTCTTTCAATATGCAATTGTTTCCGTGATATGTAGGTGCTATTGTTTTATTTATCCCATTTTGCTTTGATATATTGGACTTTGCTTTTATTGCAGACCGTAAGCATAGATGCTGTCGCTTCACTTTTGAAAAATGATCTCTTAACCATAGAAACACTGGTGAGTTGCTGTGAGATTTTATATATGTGTAATTAAGGTCTTGTGTTTACCTATGCATGCCCACTTACTCAAATTCTTAATATAGGTCAAGGAAATGGAAATGTATTTGACTACTACAGATAACATCATTCGTGCTAGAGGTACTATTTACTTTTATGCCCTATTGTTTTATGCCTTATGCATAAGCATTGGTGTGATGAATTAAATTCAGTGTCTACTACACATGTAACGTTGTTGGGGAATTCTTGTATGTCATATATTCCAGGCAAAGCAATGCCATTGTTCAAGCAAGGATAAAATGAATTTACTATATGGGCCTTGTTTACTGTACGTTTTGATGTTGTATTTTTTATATAGTTGAGATGGATGACATGGGTAATTTTCATTTTCTTCTCCACTGTGCTTGGAAATGCACTCACCATACAATCAAATTAAGGGGAAAAAAAAACAATTAAGTTACCTTGAAGAGCCAGAAGAGAACAGGAATTCAAGAGGTTCAGCAAACCTGCTAATATGTAGGGATGAGATGAGATAACGTTACACAATACATAGTAAAGTCATGGAGTATGGGGACATCCTGGCAGCCTCCAAATACAATCCGTATTTCTATGCTTGGCTGTTTAGTTGCATTTTTATTGTTGTTCCCTAATAAAATTCTGGAAAGCCTCGCCCATTTATATTTTTTTCCTGTTCCTTATTTGATGACTCACAGCGATATTCATAA
The DNA here is from genome assembly GCA_028583415.1 of Protea cynaroides. NCBI lineage: Eukaryota > Viridiplantae > Streptophyta > Magnoliopsida > Proteales > Proteaceae > Protea > Protea cynaroides. Next base: position 123,937,512 of record CM053276.1, read on the forward strand.
AGATCTTTGAAGATATCCTAATTCCCTAATATTTAGAATCTGTGAAATACCCATGAGTCAAGATTGGTTTACCTGGTTTGTGATGGTGTCCTAGCGGAACCCCAGGATAGCTGATCACAATGCTTTTAGACACACAACCTTAACAATCTCCAGCTTGGTTTGGTGGCTTAACCATAGGATTTAAGTTATCCTAGTATCAACTAATGTGTCAAGGTTGCTATGCGACGTGGGTAAGTGCTTTGGCCTACTAAGGTAAGCTGTTGAGTGTTGACTATGCAATTACTAGGCTCTAGTTGACTGAAAATGAAATGATATCTGTTAATTTTTGCTATGCTATGCTATGTATTGAAATACTAATATGGTTTTACATATACAGCAACTAAAAAATAAAACAAAGTTCAAATAGAAGTATTTTTAGGATTCAAGATTCAAAAAGTATAAGGTTCATAATATTTGATAACAAGCAATTAGCTGCTCTCCTTTTGTTTTTTTTTTTTTGAGCAGTGAGATCATATGCACACAATCTTTTGTCACCTATACTATTTTCTGTTGTTAACTAATTGTTCTTATTCCCCATTCATTTTATTTGTTTCTTCTCACAATATTATGCAAAAGCTGTGATATTCAACATCTTCGAATACAATTTCAGGTATCCTTCTTCTAGGAGAAGTGCTTACATGTCTTACAGAAAATCCACTGGGCAATGCTACTGTACATAGCTTGATAAGGTTCTTCACGGACAGGCTGGTGAGTTGGCAGTCATTTTGTGTATAGTGATAGTATTTCTTCTTTGAATGATTCATTATTTCTGATTATGTAATCTTTTTGTCACTTTGTTTTTTCCTTGTCTGTTTCACTTATTTCCTTTTCTTTTCTTTTTCATTGAACGAGTCAATGTTGTGAGGTTTGCCTATATTCCATTAACACTTAGTTGTTTGATTATTAAAGAACCCAAACAACTTGATTCATAACTTTTTGCCTCAGACTTGAAAAGCCTTTAACTAAATTAACTGGCTAATTTTTTTTTTGAGCACATTTCCTTTGGTGCGTTATGAAGGAATTGGGGTCTGATGCTTCAAGGTTCAAAATTATTTGCAAGTTGCAACTTATTTATTTTCTGTACTACGAACAAATAGGGCATGTGGAAAAAAGATTTGAAAGAATGGGAGCTTTTGGTTCCTTTTATGATTAAATTTAAGACAATGCAGTTGGTGCTCGCAAGCAATTAAACCCATAAAGTTCATCTACTGAGCCATTCCAGGATCCATGTATTTCCAGGGGAGTTCGCCCCAATGATTCAGTCAAAGTGATTTTTCCGCTAGTTTATAGTGTGACTTGTATCCTGATGCTTCCTAGTGCTAACTTCTAAGGAGAAGATGATGAATGTTAATGCTACCTGGTTAGGGGAGACGACCTTTGTGTGGTTGGCGTAGTTTACGTTTGGTCTCTTAGTTTATTATTTATTTTTGTAGTCTATATAGTTAGTTTCAGGTCTTTCAATTTGCTAGTAGATATTATATGTGCCTCAGGGAGGAGGAATCAGCTGTTTATCTTTTCCACATTTTTAGGTTATGGACATTCTTTGAGATCTATTTGGTATCTTTATGATCACAGCAATCTGTTATCATTTACTGTTTTGGTTCTGCATGGAATTAGTTGTCAATGTTGTTCCCATCATATCTATTTGTATAGATTCATAAAAGGATGGGAAAGAAAAAAGAGAAAAAAAAAATGTTCATACTATTTTTACGTGATTACTCCAAACCACACTAGTCCTCCCATGCGAAAGTTATTTTACTTTCTTTTTAGATTGTTTTGGAGGTCTCCCAGCTGATGTTCATACTATTTTTATGTGATTACTCCCAACCACACTAGTCCTCCCATGCGAAAGTTATTTTACTTTCTTTTTAGATTGTTTTGGAGGTCTCCCAGCTGTCTTCTGTTGGGTGACTTGGGTCTGAATTACGAAAAGAAGGCTTCAACTTACAATTTCTTGGAAACCATTATACGAGTTTTTGATTCGTTGTGATGGTTGGGTGTATGATCTCGGTAGTTGGCCTACTTTCTTCTTAGAAGTCAATGTTAATCCTGTTTGCATTTGATGTAGGAAGAAAGGAATCTAAAACAAAACATATAAATTGAAAATTATAGGCATGATTAGAAAATAGAGGGAATGGGGTCTGAAAGTGGACTTGGTAAGCGGCATGAGGTGGGGCATACCTCCATATTCCCTGAGAATTCTTGTTATGATGGCTTTTTGGCCATAACAAGCTCTTATATGTATTTGAACACGGTTCAAGTGTGGTCATCATGGTTGGCAGGCAGGTTGCAATTACGCCAAAAAAAATAATTATGCAGTTAAGAAATTGCCAGAAGAAGTTGGAAACTCTAAATAGCATGGGTTTGTATAGAAACTGGTTCATTGTTTATGTTGTTGCATCTGCAAATTAATGACATGCCATCCAAAAATTTCAAACTGAGGGTATGTTACAGATATGAGATATTCCACGCCCGTACACTTGTACTGTTGTGCTTTGACATGATACTTTGAGGTTTAATTTACAATAAACTGAAAAGTCCACAGTAGTTGGCCTCAGTAGAGTCGGTTAAAATTTTCTAGATTGACCTCGCTTTGGGGTTTGATAGGGCACACACCCTTTTTTTAGCTGAGATCCGACGAGTCTATGTACTAATCCTTAGTTAGTTGTTTACTAATATAAGAATTATGTATGTATGGTATTTCTAATGATTTTTTTTTTGTCATATATTTCATGATTAGCTATGTGAGGATTTTGTTTCTATCAGGCAGATTGGCAAGCTTTACATGGTGCCCTTCTTGGTTGCTTGGCACTTTTGAGAAGGAAAAGTGATGCTGGAATGGTCACTGGCAGTGATGCAAGAGCATTAGCTGAGTCTTACGTAAAGAATCTACAAGTGCAGTCGTTAGGACAGCATGATCGTCAAGTGAGATATCTCTTCACTTGCTGGCGTAACTAGAACTGCTTCTACTATTAGCTACCCATTAATTTGACATTTTGCATATTACATTCTTGCAGATGTGCTTTGAGCTTCTTGAGTGCCTTTTAAGTGGCTATCCTAATGATGTTGCAAGCTTGGTATCATTTTCTTTCTTTGTTCCTTTCCATGCATTTGGTAAATAATATTCTCTTTTTGTGCTGGAAAAAAAGTAGCAATTCAGTGAAGGGCCCCTCCTATGAGGTGGTGCTCTAACTGTTGATTTTCTGTCTGAGGCTATTTATGCAAACATAGGATGGGGTGTCGGTCTTCAGTTGATTCCACTTTGATGTTTTTAAAAAGGACCCCAAAAATGAGGGACTTCTTTACACATTCCAAAAATTTATCAGTCTTGTTTTGTTCTGCCTTTTCCCCCTGATTTATCTTTCTCCTAGAAAGAAGACAAAAGGAAAAAAAAGAATAAGAAAAAAAAAAAACTGATGAATTATTTTGGTTTTCCTTTTACATCACTCTATACATTGGTTCTTACTGTGATAAAGATATTCAAGTTTTGTCTGTTTTACTTTGATTTTATCTCTGCTGGTTAATCATTGTACTTTTGATGCTCTTAAAGCTTGCATAAGTATTCGGTGAAATTTAATTTTTCATGAAATTATTGAAGCCTGAACTTTTTGATATAGCAATTGCTTTATTTTTTTAAAGCTTGAAGTTAGAGACAAATGCTGAGAGTTGACACTTACAGTTCATGGTCTTGATTATTTCAAATTAGCACCTTGAATTTAAAGTTCAATCCCTGTCACTACTACTTTTAGAAGAGTTGCTTATGTTGGTGTCTGGCATGTTTTTCTTTGTCGTCTTGACCACTTCATATGTCATTCCTTTCTCTTGTTTTATGATCACATCATTTTGTGGAAATTTTTGTTTGTTTTGCTTTATTTCCTGTTGAGAATATCTCAATGGTTCCTTGTGAATTGCTGACGTGCATTTTAATTATTTTTCTGTCTTGTCTCATAATATAAAATATTTTACGATGTTCGCTATGGTGCAGGGTGATGTCCTTGTTTATGGTATATGTGAAGCAATTGATGGAGAAAAGGATCCTAGATGTTTAATGGTCACTTTTCATCTTGTGGAAATTCTTGCACAAGTATTTCCAGATCCCTCTGGTCCGCTCGCACATTATGCTGCAGATAGTTTCGAGATTTTGAGTTCTTACTTTCCCGTCCATTTTACACATGTAAGCTTACTACACAAAGAATACCATGGTTTTTGTAACAACTGTCCCTTGGTTCCCCAAAATTTGAAGATCTTTCTCTCTGATCTGATTTTCAGCATTGTATATAATTTGGAAAGTAGTTGATATAAATCCTAAAACTTTTGTCGTTATTAATCTGAGAGAAAACCATCTCATATTTAATATTTTTTAGCCTTCCAGAAATGGTACTATACATGTTATGAAATTTGACTGGGTATTTATATGGTAATGTGGTACTATGGTTACCTATTTTGCTTGATTGGTTCTTGTATTTCTTTTGGTCATTGTAACCATAATCCTAAATTTTGGTTGCACAAGCCATTTCCTTAGCTGGTGAAACGAAATATGGTGGCAAAATGGGTGAAACCTGGTATATTTTGCCAGTAATTTTAGATCAATCATTTTGGTGGTCAAATGACCATATTTTGATCCGAAACTTCGTGGAAATTCTAAATACGCATCTATATACATATGTGGACCTTTGGATTGCAAGCAATTCACCCAAAATGGTAGTTTGGGTTTGGACCTAGGTTGATAGTGCATACTGAACCCTGCTGTATACGTTCTTTAATATAGCCTATTCTACGCATGGTTTAAGTACTAGAACACACAAAATTCAATTAAAAAACTAAAGTATGCACTAATGGAAAAACATATTATTGGATAATTATCAATGACATAACATTGTACATGTAATACATATTGACAAACACTCCCATAAAATACAATTTATGTTGTGGTACATAGGTAGATGCTTTTGGTTGGACCTCTGCGCATCCTAATAACACAGAGTTGCAGGGAGGATCAAGCCCATTACTAGACTGATGGTGCCGACACCACCATTCGTCCGACTCTTTGACTAATGATGGTCATGTTATATTGTAGCAGAAGAAACACTCGAAGTCATCCACAGCTACTCTATAAGTGGCATCATCTATATATTCGAGGTTATCTAACCTAGGATATAGGTTACTGTATTGTAAAGATCCATGCAGTGAGCCATTATAACTGGATGATGGTGCCAACATGTACAGTAGGAGGGCCAGGTATGAGAAGCTGTTCACAAAGGAAGATTCACTTTTTGGTTGGCTGTCATGTTCAAACCCCTGGGAAGTGGAACTGAGGAGGAAGAGTTACACTTCCCAAACCCATGGTAAACACATCAAAATTACTTTCATAAACTTTCATGATCTTTCAAACCAAAAAAGAAAACTTTCCTTAATTTTTTTAGTTATTATTTTTCTAGCATAAAAAAATCAACTCCGCATGGTTGTAGTTTGGCCAATGGTCTCTAACATATATAAAATTGAGTCCAAACCAAAAAATATTAACCCTATTTTTAAAAAAAATTGTTGTAGGAATATCCATTTTTAGATCAGAAAAAAATAGAAAAGTTGAAACTGATGCGGGATCCGGGTTGAGAAAACCCTAATTAGATCCGCTAGTAGGCCCACCCAAACAATAGCCAACTCAAATAGTGGCTGTAATGGCAATTCTGTAATTTCCAGCAATAAAATTGACTAGGTATGAAACCAAACAATTTCTAAGGTTCAAGAGGTATTCTATTTTAAGGGAATGGGTAAACTAGGAAAGAGGGGATAAAATAGGACAAAACAGAATAGTTTTAGAAGTCAAGGGTATTGTGGGAAGTTCAGCACTAAATAGAATATAACGTGTATAAGGAAAAAAAAAGGTTGTCTTCAACCTTTAACTGGGACAGAGGCGGTGAACAGATTTGTTTCAAAGAACTAGAACTTCCTTAAATCAACTCCTCTTGACCTGGAATTTTGGAGTTGGGATCTACACTCATACGCCTCTTGAATGTCACTAAGAAACACAAGGATCAACAAACCAGAAAATAATATTTGATGACTGAAACAGATTCTGGCGGAAGAGGAAGGTTCAAATCTATTCTTCAGTTGGGAACATGCAATTTTAGCAAAGCCTGGGGCCAATTCTTTGCAGGTAGGGTCGCCTTTAGGTAAGGATGGGATCCCCAAAATCTCAGTCCAAAAACAGGAGTAATGAGGGAGATCTATGAGTTTTATTGGGGCTGGGGTTTACCGCTAGGATAGGGGACAGTAAGAAGAAAGGAGAAGAAGTTGGGAAGGAAGAAGAAAGAGGGGAACAGACCAAAGGAGGATGGTTGGTTTTGATCGCAGAGATGAATGAGAAAGAAGGGAAGGAGAGAGAGAGCACACCACTTCACTTCTGCCCGTAGGCTCACAAATCTCAATTCTTCAATTTATTTTTTCTTTCTTCAATCTCCACTACTGAAAATAAAACCTAATACATGTTCTATTTAAAGGTAGAACTTTCCTAAACTAATTTAAAGTAAACTTAGAAAGTAAATAACATCTTTATGAAATCAAATCTAATCCCTATGGCATAAAGTAGAAATAGTAAATAAGAAAACTTATAAATTAAAACTTCCTAATCTAATTAATCATCTACCAACCCTTTCCAGACCAAAAGGTTGGTTTGGGTTTGAGCCGGTTCAGGTTTGGCTTGGGTAGCCAAATTGGCTCGTGTCGATCCATCCATGACACTGCTACTGCATCAGAAACACTCTGTAAAGTCGTAGATTGGCAAAAGTTTCTAAAATATAAATATTTGAAGACCAACAACTAGGTATAACCCTTTTTTTTTTTTTTTTTGGCAAAAAGTTAATTTGGAGAAAAATATATACCTTCAAGTTTGAAATTTGGCCAAATCTTCAGCGAACTTTAGCAAATATGTTGTAAATGTGCTGTAGCAACCCCCAACAGCTTTCTCCAGTAGGATTTGGAGTTAATTTGGCAGAAAACTAGAGAAAATGTATTAGTTTTTCCTTCTCAGAAAAAGGAGGCGAAATGAGTCAAATTTCAACCCCTTTTGTCAGACTTGAGGTATTTATATAACCTCATTGTGGTGTTTCGGCGAAACCAAGCGGGATAGACCAAAATTTTGGCGAAATGCCGAAATATTGACACTGAAATTCTGTATTTTCTGAGTCGCAATCAATGTTTTTTTGACCTTTTCGTCAAAACCGGAAAATTTTGGCGACATCACATGGAAATTTTGAGCTATGATTGTAATTAGTCCATTTTTGTTAAGGCATCGCCTAGGCGTTTAGGGGCCTTGGAAACTCGGGCACCTAGGCGGGCGCCTTCGGTGTGCAGTGGCCCTCCAACGCCTTGGGTCTCCTTGTTGCCGTGACAACCTTGAACTAGTCGTGCATCAACAATAGGTCGGTGCACTAATTTAAAACATTTCATGATTGCCACTTAATTCAGTATAGTTTATCAGTGAAGATTATCCTGTCTACCCGTGGAATATCATTTATTACCATTGATCTTTGAGTTACGTACAGCCAAGACTACCCTGGGCTAGGATTGGCAGAGGCCTGTCTGAGATAGCTTTAGCTAGGAGTGGCTAATCCAAGCCAACTTGAGGTAAAGATCAGTGAGGGATTTACTTATCCACCAAGACACTGTTAGGATTGGCTGATCTGAACCACTCTTATTGGGATTAGTTGGGACTTGTCTAATCCTTGAGCTCAATTCCTGAACGTTGATTCTTGCTGTGATGGCACAAGGAAAGAGTTTTAGTGCACATCGAAGACTAAAAATGCCTGGAGAAGCCAAATGGACATGGATTGAAGTGGTAAAATGAAAAAATAAAACTTGCTTTGACAGAAGAAATGGCCCATATAGACAATTTAGTGAAACAGCGGAGCAGGATTCTTGTAGTTTTGATGTTGGTTAGGAACTTAATCCAAGTGGACTACTAGTATCAACCACAAATAGCCACCCAATAGGAAAGTTTTCAGGTTATATATATATATATATATATATATATATATATATATATATATATATATATATATATTTCAAAAATATTTTAAGCTGAAAATTTTGTTCTGGTATGGTTTTAACTTGGTGATGTTGGCTTGGAAAGAATTTTTGGGGGCAGTTGGATTTGTTTGTATAAAAAAAAAAACCGCAAGAGCAGTGTTTCTAAAGATAGAATGGTCTTTGTAATGGTCAGGCTGCTGCTTTCTATCTGGTGTACCAATGTCCTGGAAGCACCCAAACAGTTTCAGGGGTGGTGGAGAAAGGGAAAGGATAAAATGTTAATAATTTAAATAAGATGGGCCAATGGAGTCCCACCCAATTTTGCGTATCAAACAGAAAATATAGCACTGGATTCAGAAATTACACAGGAAGGAAATCTGAGAGAGTTTTCAGTGACTCCAACAACCCAGATTCAAAGGGAATGAGTGTTAAGTTGGAGATATATGAGGACTTGTCCAACTTTTTATTGACAAGGGGAGAGATTTCTCTCTTCCGTTAGGTGTTGCAACTGATAAGAAATCAATACTGCTCAAATTTCAGGCTTCTCTTAAGTAAACAGAGAAATAGTTTGCTGAAAAAACAGAGAAATAGTTGGTGAAATTAGAACCAAATGGCAAGGATGGTGATTGCACAAACTAGCATTTGAGTCAAAACGCAGATTACTCATCTGGACTGATTTGATAGGTTCAATTGCTGATTTTGATTTAAATAGACGGTAAAAGATGAGGTTCAGGGGAAAGATTTTCTTACCTGTAATTGATTGCATGGAAGTACTAGATTCTAGGCAGACCTTGTGCAATCAGATAAAATTGAAGAACATTGATGATGACATGGCAGCATTAGAAAGCAAGTGCAGTGACAAAACAGCCACAACATGATACCAATTCACTAAAGATAGAGTTGGGGGGGGGGGAAGGGTACAACTTTAAGATGCTGTGACACTTGGATTTTCCACATATGGTCAACACAAATTTCTGAGAGCCAATTTTCTATCACAATAGGCCAGTATGTGATTTTCAATGCCTAGCAGCAGTAATATTTACAGAAAGTGAATCTTAACTCTGATATAAATTATAACAAACTCAATTGCCCATCTTAGTAACTAGACTAGATCTTGACTAGTGCTAACGTAACTGTGACTTCTTTGAGTAGTGAAGACATTAGAGAACTAGGAAATGAGAATGAGAATGAGTGTGTATATGCCAAGTGAGTAGATAGCCCTTCTATAATACTATAATAATCCAAGAGACAGTATATTTACGAGAAGTCTTGACTATTGGCCTGGCCAAAACTAGTGATTTGCCGTAAAAGAAGCAATTCAAAAACTGGCTGTTGCAATGGTTGTGCTGTTGCAATGGTTCACAACCAAAACTATCAAAGAAATAAGAATGGTCCAAGTGACTGTTATCTCTTTCCTCACTTCTCTCTTGAGGAACGGCCAATGTAAGTTGCTTCTTTCCCACGCCCTAGTCTCTGCAGACTCTTTTACAGTTTGGTTGAATTTCCAGGTTTCCAGATCATTTATTTTGGGATCATTATCGATATTAATGTGTTTTTTCTAATCTTTGATAAGTTTTTGGTTGCATGAGTATTCATTACATTATATTTTGATATTTCTGGTCGGTGGTTTTTTTTTGGGGGGGCCTTCCCTCCCCTCCCCTATCATCACACACCATGAATCATTACACACCATGAAAAATGTGGTAGTTACAAAATATATATTTTTTGTTTTATTTCTTAATGTTGACAGTATGTAATGATGCTAACACTTAGTGGTTAGTGGTCAATTGTTTGGTCACAATATGGGTCTATTTTCTTTTCCCATTCCTGTGCTGCTGCATTTGTTAGATGTATGATTTGTTTTTTACTTAATGCAGCCAAAAAGTGATGATCTTTATGTTAAAAGAGATGACCTTTCAAAGGCACTAATGGTATGTTCGCCGTATTTAGTGATTTTGAAGTAAAGTTTCAATGCCCTAGTCTGACAAATATATGCTAAATGTTAATGTGTATGTAATGCAAACATGTGTGTAGCAGGTGCACATGTTCATTTGTGTGCTATTTACCTGTATATATGTTCTAAGCTTTCTCTTTTTTTCTGCAATGTTGAATGCTTCTTGAATTCTTGTCTTAATTGTTATGAACAATTTGTTGGATATATGAGTAGGAGACCCACTCAAGAAGATATTAATGATGGAGTTTGCTTTTGACATTTGTTAATTTTATAGTAGTGGGCTGGCATAAAGGCCACATATTATGGGTTACATGTGTACGTTTTAGATCTTTTATTTATCTTAGTGTAGTTCATGTTCTGTCAGCTATTTGAGTGGGAACATTTAAAGTGGTGTCAGGAGCTTTGTGATAGATCTATTGCTACTTGCTAGTTTGCTACGCAAACTGGCTTCCTTTTACTTCCTGGGAGGCTCTGACAATGTTCTTAAATAATTTATGGAACTTCTATATTCATGATGCTGTCAGTTATTTGATAGTGGGTCCATAAGGACTAACTAAGTAATATCTTAGATGGATTGGAAGTGTGAGCCTGTTCTATGTCATTTTTTTGTTTTTACTTATTTTTTGATCAGGTTAAAAACCTTGGACCCGAACGTTAATGATCAGGGTTGGGTGTGTCAATACTCTAGTTGTCATTTATACATTGACACATTGGCTGATGGTGGAATGACATTTAGATGTCTAAACCTGCTTAACCATATAACTTTGTTAGGAAGCAGCAGTGTAATCTAAGACATCTGCGTCTAAAACCATACAAATGTAATTTGCTTTCATTACACATGCCTAAATCATGACATACTGTGTTTGTTACATACTGTGTTCACTTTATCATAACATTAAGCATATATGGTTAATGATACTATAATTATATTATAATTGCCTAGAAGCATGTGTGAATAACACAATTGTCTTATCTGACTGATGGGTGATGGTAAGGCAGCCATTTGAAGATGTGGGATCTAGTCTGAAAGTTTGGACAATTCCAGTCCACTCTTCTCAGGATCCTGCTGAATCAGGGGCCAGGGCTTACATTAGTTTGCTTGTTACATCCAGCTTGGGGGCACTGATATATTGTTTATGCTTATTTTTTTCCCTTTAGATTTCTTTATCTGACCGTTTTGAGGGTTTTTATTCCATCTTAATAGAAATAATCTTTGCATCCCAACTATGTTAGCATGTAATTTTCTTGTTGGCTAGAGAATAATTTAAAGTTTGTCCAAAACCGACATGTACATAGGCCTTCAGAAGCAATTGATGCCCTTTCTACATTTAACTGTGATGCTATCATGCCTATTGAAAAGAGTAGATTTGCTGTGTTAGTTTGATTGGCTTCCTAATATTGTGTAACAAGTTGTAAAACTTGTAATTGAACTTTCAAAAATTGTGGAATGCTTCAGGAGTCGCAAAATGTTTCTTTTCTTGCTGTAGTTCATATTTCATTATTTATGTAACATCACCTTCAAAAGATCTAATTGGCTTGGTAATCTTGTTCACAGCTTGCGTTCTCTTCAACTCCTTTTTATGAGCCTTTTGCTATTCCATTGCTTCTTGAAAAACTATCTTCTTCTCTGCCTTCAGCAAAGGTTAGTGGCATAAAATACATTTTCCCTGCTGCAGAAATTTCTTTTACATGTCCCATTCCGATAAGCTTATCTGAATGGTCCGCTGGTTTGAGTTAAGTGGCTGGATGATATTGCAATTCTGACCATTGGATGGATAGGTCTAAGTTTGGATTATCCATTTGTAAAATTTCAGAATTTAATTGAATCAAATATTCAAATAGCCTTCCGTGTATTGGCATGCATACTTGTATTTTATCTGCAGTCCTTGAATGCCCATGCATCCTTCAATGGTCTCCAGATTTTTAAGCTTTATTTTGCCACTTGGCAATTTCCATTTTGGGCTAAAAATTGACATGTAGACAGGTTGATCTTGGGTCTAGCCTTCCACAAATTGGGCCTCATCTGACATATCACTTGGCAGATTTCTGGACCGTTCAGATAAACTTATCTGAACCTTTGAACTTTGTTTTTTAAATTCAAAAGCTTTTGCCACATATACAGAGATGGTTTCGTTGGTTACAGGTTGATTCTTTGAAGTATCTCAGCTCTTGTGCATCAAAGTATGGCGTGGATAGAATGGAAAAACATAGCAGAGAAATTTGGTTGGCTTTAAAGGACACAATTTTTACTTTGTCAAGCGAAAATGTATTATCGGTGGTATCAGAGTCGCCAGATGCTATGGGGTTCCAGGAGAATGAAGTTGTAAAAGAGGGCCTAATTTGTCTTCATCACATTATTTTGCAAAATTCTAATTTATTTATAAATTTGATAGTAGAAGATGAAGATGTCGAGGTGATTTTCAGGTCTGTTACAAGTTGTAGAAGTTACAATGATATAACTGTAGAAGACAGGAAGAAACTATACATGCTTGGACGCATTCTATCTGTTTCAGCACAAGTTTCCAGTTCTTCCTGTAGTAGGATTTTCCAAACTTTCTTTCTCCGTTTGATGGACATCCTTGGAGTTCCCTTGGATGGAAGTTTTTTGCTTTCTGAAAAACTGAATTCTGGAGCTCTGTATCTTTGCATTGAACTTCTTGCTGCATGCAAGAATCTGGTTTTAGACTCTCAAGAATATGCTTCGAAATCTTTTTCATTGGAAGACACTTGCTGCAGCTTGCTTCGAAATGTTTCTGCTGCTCTAACTGATGCTCTTAGTTCTATTTTGGTATTAAGGATGGATCAAGGTGTTAGTGAGGATATTTATTCTGGAGGTAAAATTATTTTTTTCCCTTATTTTTTAGGGTTGCATACTACTTGCATTGTTTCTTGCCGTTCTGTACTTCTTTGTAGTATCAATGATTCTTTGAGAGTGTTCCTGGATAGGCCAGAAAGGAATTTATAGATGCATGAATTGTTATGAGGTATATATCATACACAAATAAATTTTCAGCTTTGTTTAGGAAAGATCTCAACTATAACTACAAATACCACCGTTTAAACCATTTGTATATTGGAGAAAAACAGTTATAGATATGCAAATATAAAGCCGATATGTACATACTAACAAACTAATGAAACACATTTAAGCCACTGCAAAAGATCATGTAATAAGAAAAAGGCAAAGTTTTTCTACCACACTACCACATGCCCTGCAGCTAATGACAGACTATTTCCTTTCCTTCCTCATGCTTTGCCTTTGCTAATGAATTAAAGCTCTACCTCTAAATAATGGGGATTAGTCAATTAAAATGTGGTTGTCACCGTCCTTGCATTCTGTTGCTGCTGGTGCTTCAGTTATTTCCATTGATTGCTTTCCAGTTGGGACCCATGTTTGCCTTTTTCTATGAGTTGAAAACCCCCTTCCATTATGGGAGTTATTGCTCTGAGATGCTTTTTGTATTTGGAATCTTCTCTTTGCTGTGTACTGGGGTTCTTTTATGCTGTCACTTGTTGATTTGCAGACAATCACCACACGCCCTTTTCCGTTGCCATTCATGTGATTTCAATTATAGGAAAGCCTTCCAATTTCAGTTTCCTTCTGTGCTGCCCCAACAAACTTTGGATATTCTAGCTAAGCAGCAGCTTGAGCCTTGGCTCCAAACAGAGTATCACATTTCAACCTATCCATTGTAATATTTGGTATTGACTGTTTTCATGTGATTGCCAGATTGGCCTCATACACCCAAACTGTTGGTAATGTATGTAGTCTTGCACTTGTTTTTCTTTGTTTTTTATATGCAAAGCGTCATTGCTGCTGCTCCATGTCCAATAAATATCTTCACTAGCCATGTGTGCTCTTTTAATTTGTTTGCAAAGCGTCATTGCTGCTGCACCATCTCCAATAAATATCTTCACCAACCACTGGCCATGTGTTCCCTAGTCTTTATGATGATCCGTATCAAGTGATCGTTGATCTCAAATATAGCTTCTGATTGCCAGAAAACTCACTTGTTTATCCCCTGATAGATCGAACTCTATCTATGGCTGTAACCAGTGCATGTCTTGCATTCATAGGATGTCAGGAGGGGAGGACTAGACATGGCCTAACCTTTGGAAATTTTGTGGAGAGTGGCCCACTTTAGGCTTTACCTCATCTCTTCAATCTGCCCTTTTCTCCTATGTCCACCATTAAATCTAAGGTTTTGTCCTTGAGAGTTGAGAGCCAAAACATACATTTTTACACTAAGTGGCAATTAAAATTCAATTACTGTAATGTGAATCCATAAAAAACCTGAAACAATTATTAGTTACTGCTTCGTTTGTATATCTTATGCTAACTGATTGATATTAATACTTAAATTAATATTTGCTACAAGTTTGCTAAAGGGCATCTTTGGTTCATTTCTTTAACTTTTTCTTTGAATTTATGTATTGGTCCATTTCTATTACTTTTTTTTTTTTGAGACTATAGCGAAATAGAAAAATAAGAGAAGATGGAAAGAATCAATGTCTACTGTTCCTCTCCTTGTAGGTTGTATTTATAGAAAATAGAAAACAACTATTAGATAGGATATAGGACTCTATAAGTTAGAGTCCTAGTCACAAGCTAAAGACAAAATATACTCAAAATAGGAATAGGAAACTACCAAGCCTAATTGGTAATAGAAACTAATAAAGCAAACTAATAAACTAATTAGCAGTCCATGTACTAATAGGAGGCCAAGTCCTAAAAACTAGCACTAACTACTTTGATTAAGTCACTAATTACTTTGACTAAGTCAAAGCAGTGTATAGTTACAATTTTATTACGCTAACAGAGAAAAACTGTTGTTTCTTCATATATTGTTAATGCTGCACATATAATGCCCCGAGCCCGAGGGTGGGGCGCCACACGATACCAGGATTGGAAGGTTCGATGAATGCTATTGGAAATTAGGATTGTTTTTTTTTTTTCCTCTTTTTTTCTTTTCATAAACTAAGTCTCCACTATGAAATAAACATCAATAATAAACTAATCTAACACGTATATTCATGAAATAGCAATCTTAATTTAACATTATATAATGTATGCATGAAATAAAATTAAACAACTAATATATATATATATATATATATATATATACACACACACTCACACACACACTATTAAGCATAAAATAAGACTTAACGTTAGAACAGTATTATAATATAAAATATTGGAAAAATTATGCATACTACCCCTGTAGTTTAGACTAATATCACCTACTACCCAATAGTTTTTGACAATTATACCCGTTTCCATTTAACTGATGGTAGAAACCCTAAAAATTGAAAGACATCTATACCCTTATGGTTTTAAACTGAGAAAAATGAAAGGTACTATTTTAAGCATTGGTTTGATCAAAGGCATAATTTCGTTATTGGATTCCGGTTTATCCGATTTTATATTCAACGGCAATTCTGATCTAAAAGAAGCCAAAACGAAAAATTGCTAATAAGATTGGCATAGAGCAAGGGTTTTGAGGCTGGACTTGGGATTTATTTAGGAGCAAACAAGATCATTCAAAGAGGATTGGTAGGAGAAGAGACGGAGATGACAGATTTGTGAAGTGGGAGAAGGTGCCGCATGGTTTCCCCCCCCCGCGGTTAAGATGAAGAAGAAAATCCATAAGAAAGATTGGATTACAAGTCTTTTAACTCAGGAATCACTGAAAAATTCAAGCGAACTTCAAACACTGCAAGTCCTAGAGAGAGAGAGAGAGAGAGAGAGAGAGAGAGAGAGAGAGAGAGAGAGAACATGCAATTTCCCCTGTCCTGGCTTTGGATGAGTTGCAGAAGATCGTGGAAAAAGCACATGCCTATTTTAATTTATTGCAACACATTCTGATTTAATCAAACAAAAAAAATTTCAGATTTGATTCTGGCTTCTCCAATTTCGGCTGAGGCTTGTCATTCCTTGGACAGCGGTGGGGAGGCCTTGCAGGAGAGAAATTGGGGCGTAGGAGATTGGAAGAAGTTTGGAAGATCTTGTTCATACATATCTGTAACTTCCCTAAAATCTCTCAACAGATTGATAGTTGTAAATCTGCTTAGATATCTCCAACAATACTCATTTGTAACAAACTCTATAACAAACTCTATTTAATTATAAATACAAACCACTCTCAACTGCATGAATCAAGGAGCAAGAGATTCAAACAGTGTTAATTCTCTCAGTTTTTTAGTGTGGATGTGGATCGGTACAACAATTATTACTAGTTCTTATTTTTTTAATAGGTATATGTTGTTCGTCATCATCTAGGTTCTAGATTTATATTAGAAAATTTCAGAAATCTTTAAACCGCTTTTGGACCTGCTCTTGGGTCACGAACAGCACCACAGTGAAGGGCCCCTATCTTGACATAGTCAGAATGAAACCCTTACACAGAGCCGTTGGTCCCTCAGCCCTTACAGTCTTCAGGGCACAATCCATGGCCCCGCTGTAGGTCAGCGCCGCTGCTGCCTCCACCTTTATGTTCATCACTTGCTCCCTGCAACTCTCTCTTCTGTTGAGGTAAAAAACAAGGGTTTTGCATGTAAGTTTCGATTTGGGTTGGGGGAGTTGGGGAAAATGGGTAGGTAAATACATTAAGGGTAAAAAAGACATTTAACTTACATTAAGGGTAGTATTGTGCGTAAATATTTTAGTGTTAGCTGACATCATCATCTAACGGAGATTTGTCAACAGACTAGGCCTCTGTGTTACGATTTTTTGAATATTAGGGATGGAATGTGTTATTGTCAGAAACTAGTGGGTGGTAGGTGTAATTAGTGCAAACTACAGGGGTAGTATGTGTAATTTTACCTAAAATATTATATTCATAAGGTTAATTGCACATCTAAGAGTGGCAGAATACTATAAATCTAATAACAAATGCATATATATATATATATATATATATATTTGACAACATCTTTACCTAGGATTGGAAAATTATCAAAATTCCTTCACCTACCGAAGCCTCTTGGATAACAGAAAGCTACTAGAACTGGGGCATTACAGCACATTTATACATTGTTCAAGAAATTTTTAGATTGGATTTCTTCAATTGGACCACAGGTGTGATAATTTTGTGTTTATAGCATCACCTATGTAATTTTCTAGTGTCTTTCACCAATACATTCTTTTTAGGTCTACATATGTGATTTAATTGAACCAGAGGCTATAGTTGTTCCCCTGTTCTCCCCCACCTCACACACCATATGGTTGTCTCTGGATATTGTGATTGTGGATTGTGCTCTTTTTATTAGTTGTTACACTTAAGCATCAACTGTCAATTTTTGGTTATCATGAGCTCCCCCATCCCCTCCCGGTTCTGGAACTATTCAGGAATAATGTTCATTATCTCATTCTTGATTTACAAAATTATGAATATTTTACCCATAAAATATCAGTATTTTTCATGGATACTAAATCTCCTTCTGTTGTAATAATTTGCAGTGAAGGGTTTGCAGTATCTGGCAACATTTCCTGGATTCTTGCCAATATCAAAACCTTTATTTGAGAATATCTTGGCAATCTTTATGTCAATTATAACTTCTGGTAATGAGAGGGCATTGTTATGGAAGCTGAGTTTAAAGGCGTTAGTGCAAATTGGTACCTTTATTGAGAAATATCATGACTCTGAGAAGGGATTGGGCTACATGAACATTGTCATTGAAAAGTTTATTGAGTTGATTTGCACTGATGATTCTGTTATGTCTTTTCGACTGAAACTGGAGGCAATTACTGATATTGGCAGTACGGGGAAGGATTTTATGCTCAGAATAACTCAGGGGATGGAAGAAGCTATATCTACCAATTTCTATGAGGCTTGTGTATGTCTTTTATGAGTTATCCATTTGATGGCATCAGAACTTTTTTATCCTTTTTCTTTCTTTTGGAAGTCAAAGAATCCTTTTTAGGTTTGCTTAACTGCTATAGTTAAGCCTCTAATGTCATCCAGTGGTGGTGTGGAACATCATAGATAATTTATTTAGGGTTGGTTTTGCTCATCTGCATAAATAGGTGCACCTATTTCTGCCACTTGGCAACTCAGATAAGGCTGAAAATTTGTGAACAGGTAGACCCCAAGGTCCTCTATTCACATGTCAAGTTTCAGCTTGAAAGGAGTTAGCCATGTGGCAAACTAAATTATTGAAAAAATTAAGTACTAGAAAAGAGGGGTACACGAGTGCTTGGATGGCCGAGGGATGCATTGACATACAGAGGAGGGCAAATGATTGAAATTTGGGGTGGAATTTTACTCATGACCAATCCAGATTATTCCTAAATATCTATTGGTCGGAATGGGTGAAACACCTTTCCACGTGGTGCAATTAGGTGTGCGTGTCCACCTACTTTTGTGAAGGGGCCTGTGAGAACTTATTGAGGATGTGTATGAAGTTTGTTGCATAGCTGCAATGGATAGTCCAAGATACTTTGTTAATTTCTGCACTTAAGATGCTATGTTGTTCTTCCTTTCTGTTTAGTTTAGTACCTTGTGCTTGTATCTTTTCCAGAGAATTTCTCATATCATTTTTATAATTTGGTTTCGCATTTGTATTGCTTGTACAGATCAAAGAAAATTTGAAGGCAGTGGAGATTTTATTACCTCTATTAGAGTGCTACTCCAGTAAGGTGCTTCCTTGGTATGAGTATACCTTGGATATTTCTGTCTCTAGTTGTCATTTTCATAATGATATAACGTGTTATCTGCCTATTTGTTTCCTCTTTATAGTCTGAAACAAAAGAAAAAAGGAGGAAATCACCAGAACCGAGAGAGGTATCGATTTCTGCTGTAGGGGGCAGAATCAAATTGAATGAGCCTCTCTCCTAGTAGCTAGTATCTGTAAATAAAGGGAAAGGGTAGAGTGATAGGTCTCTAGGAGTCCTACTTATAATGTAGATAGGAGTTCCACATGTTAACATGACTAGGAACCCATAACTAAATGGATAAAAAAAAAGTCCTATTCTAACAAGGAGAAGGAAATTCCACAAGATAAGGTGGAGTGTCAGTTTCATTATGAGACATATAAGAGGATAGCACTAAAGAGATAGGACTCAACCATAAGAGGGTGAGTCAACAGGCCATCTGGATGGCACTAATCCCGAGATGGGATTAGAGCCATCTGGTTATTGTGACTTCGTGAGGAATGGACCCTGGTAATCATGTCCGTTCTCCCTATAGCGATGTTGTTAACATAGTCAATTCTACAATGATCTGTTTTAAATATATCTAAGTTTTAGTAATTCAGTACTATTGGACTACTTGAGAATAATGGATTTTGTGAAACCAACAGAGTGATCTAAATGTACTACGTGCTTTTTTTTTTTTTTTTTTTTATTGTCTAAAGAATTTGTTTATGTTTGTGAGTGATATTGACACTTTCAGGTGAAGAATGCCCTTATTGTTATTATTATTTTTTTGAAAATTTTTCATATACACCCCATCAAGGATTGCTAACATCGTCTACACCCACAAGATTGCAAAAACATCACCTAGGTCCACTTAACTGACGGAAATCACTTAAATTGTTAATATACAATTTTACCCTTCATATTATAAATTAGAAAAATTTAAAAATTAAGTAGAATGACTAGTTTGACCTTGTATTGAAACTTACATTTACTCTCTCAATCAAGAAAATAAGTCTCTATTTCAAGCACAACCAGAACCCCTGTTCTGTTCTGGTCATAGGATCTCTGATTCACTGTTGGGATCCGGTGGCCTTAAGGGCTGGAGCTATGTCTCTTGTCCACAGAGACACCTCCGCCAACGGAAAGGAAAGAGACGATGGTTGAATTTTTCCGTTTTGGGTTTTTGACTTCAGAAGGGCGAAACTGAAATTAGGAATCGACGAAGAAGAGTGCCGTCCTCCCATCTCCTCTCTCCTCCCTCGTCCGCAATTCATCGTCTCTGGCTATGCAGCTGTGCATAATACTGAAATCTGAATCCAAGCATCTTCAATCATTATTTCGTTGAATTGTAATTAAAAATTTGACATCAAAATATATTTTTCAGGAGACGGTTACAATCATTAATTCATTGAATTATAATTAAAAATTTGCCATTTTCCTCCAATAACCTCTCTGGTCGGAATCCGAGCATCTTCTGCCTTGTAAAGGCATGGCCGAAGCATGTCTGATCCTCGAAGTAAACCCAGAAAACCCAAACCCTACTCTGCTTCTTCTCTTCGTACCTGTAATGGCGTAACCCTAAGTTCAGCAATGGCGCGGAAGTCTTTCTGAAACCAACCCTTGCTACTATCCTCATAATTTTAGGTTTATACGCTTTCTTTAACACCGTTCTTTCCCCAATTGACGCTAACCCTTCGAAGCTCCACTCCACCTTCTCTTTAGATTCTTCCAAGTCCAAGCTATTCCTCGGTAAGTATTGCAGGAATGACTGCTTAATCCCTACTGCTGAAGCCGTAACTCTATTTAGTTGCAGGAAATCTCTCTCTACCAATCTCTCCTCTTCGTTCGGATTGTCCGAAATCACTTCCTTCCCCTTTCCTCCCCATATTGGAGTCGTCCACCCTGTTGAATCTCTCCACCCGAACCCCTCTATGTTGAGTCAAGGAGACCTTCACAGTCGCCGACGAAGATGAAGAGGTTAGAGATTTTGGGGGTAGGGTAAAAAGTCAAATAAAGGGTATATTGGTCTTTTCAACCTACCAAAAGGGTATTCTTGTCTGTGAAAAATTCCAATCCACCTGACGTCAGCATCTAACAGGAATCAATTGACGGAGTGGACTTCTTTGATTACCATAGCCAAAGTTTTGGGGTGTAGATGAAGTTTTTACATTGTTGTGGGTGTAGATGATGTTAACGATCTTTGATGGGGTGTAGATGAATTTTTTTTTTTTTTTGGGGGGGTGGATGGATACGTATATGAGGTATCTATGGACATGCACC